>CM075439.1:5137646-6495285 GCA_037832385.1 Rhizophora apiculata | reverse complement strand
TGTGAATCATTATTAAATTATTTTTCATATAATATCTTAAGGTCTTATATAATGAATTACAAGTGTTACAATATATAGGAGAAAGTATTCTTAATAAAGAGAGCATAATTATCATAATTCACACTAAATAATTTATTTTATTATAATATTATGATGAAATTACAAAAAAATTATTTATCATCATTATGTGTGTCTAATGATTAATATAATAAATTCTAATTGGACAAAATGAAAGAATATTAGAATTTTTCAATTAATAATATCAAAATGTTCTTGAACATTATTCATATTAAATACTTAATTATTATATAACTTGATTAATGAAGAAAAAATTTATACATTATTACATTAATTAAAAATTATAAATTGGTGTATAATTCAATTATTAATAAATATATCTAATCTAAACTTTGAAATTATATATATATATATAATAGGTCATCTCTTTTTTTAAAACAAATAAAATCTTCATTTAAAAATATATAATTATAATAAAAAAAAAATTTAGTTAACAAATTAAAATAAAAATTTCACTTAAATATATTATTTATATAAAAATATTTAATTTTAAAATTTAAAATTAATATTTCATGATGATGATATTATTTAAAAAATATAACAAGATATGTTATTAGATGTAATTGTCTATTAACAAAAATCATTTGGCAAAGTGGCATGGGAATACTCACTTAAGGTAAATAAGAATAAGAACTATGCGGTGTTGGCACCACTTGCCCATGCCTTTTGTCACGGACTTGGCCTTGATCAACCAACGACCCGCGTAATACTAGCAATTCACTTAACTCGGATGCATCACGCGGCACGTGACACTTTGTATGTATGTGAAACATGAATGTGACATGTATCACATATCTACTTTCCATATATTTCTTGAAGACCATGTCGACCATATAACAAGAAATTACCCCACTCATGGTTAAAGTTGCAAATGAGCCGAGTCAAGCCAAGCTTCGTCTTATTCAAGCTTGGATCGATAGAAATTCAATTAATCTAGAGCTTGATTCAAGCTTTAATGCTTAAGCTTGGCTCCATAAAATTTTATTAAGCTCGGCTCAAGCTTGACTTCTTTTCAAAAACTTTTCATTATCCTAAAATTAAGCTTTATTTAATCTCGACTCGATTACATTCAAACAATAATCCACTTTAGATCCTATGATTTGCCATTGAATCTCTAGGGATCACGAAAATTTCTTAAGTTCAATGGAATTTCAAAAGCAACAACCTGTTGGAAAGCAATCACCAATGCAACAAAATTCTAGAGATACGGAAGGGAATCCTAGTCTTGAAAAAAAATTCAACGCAAATTATTCGGGATGGATGGAGCTCTGCATGCCAACCCAACAATTTCTCCAGCCAATGAAGTGACTACTGTTGGCTCACCTACAACCCTACCACTATAGATTACCTACACAGGGCCTACAAGGTCTGATTGAACAATTTCTCTAGCCAATGATGTGACCACTGTTGTCATGGTTTCATAACAACCCCTTCGCTCAAATGTATCGACAAAAGTTGCCATGCAGTCTTTCCAGATGCCATGAATTACTCAATCCGAAACTGTCGTGGGCTTGAGAACCCATCTGAAAAAGCTTGTATGGATTTCAAGGTCTTTATCCTAGTTTGTCTCATGGAAACTAGGTTAAAGGTTCATGAGATGGTGAAACTGAAATCACGACTTCACTTTAAGCATGACTGTTTTGTGAATTGCAAAGGAATTGGTAAAGATAGTGGGCTGCTTGGGTATGATATGGAAAGACTCGCTTTCGGTATCCTTGTAGACAACTTCTGAACGTCACACGGAATGCGATAATTTCGCAGAATGGCTTTCCACCGACATCTACTGTTGGCCGGAGGATGACAAACAATTCTTGATGTTGATGTGGGATTTGATTTGCAATCCAAGGGATTAGCTTAACAAACAATGGTTGTGTGAACGAGATTTTAATGAAATTATGCACTCCCATGAGAAGTGACGTGGAAGACAAAAGGCAATTAATCATATGGATGCCTTCACACATACCGTGGAAGCTTGTAATCATCATGATTTGGGGTTCATTAGATTCCAAATTTATCTACATAAATGGCACAATTCTTTAAGTATATTATGTGTATTATATTTATTATCTTATATTTAATATTTTTAGTGTATTTTTCTGTAAATATAGTTATTAAAATTAATTTTGTATTTTAAGAGAAGACCAAATTGATTGAAGCATTTTGAAAGTTTAAAGATTTAGTTATGTTTGGTACAATTTGAGGGTATTTTAGAAATTTTAGATCTTAAATATTACTAGATAAATTTAAATTTTTTTTAAAAAAATAAAATAGGCATTCTAAACTTTTTAGAATGAATTTATTTGCAGAGATTTAAGAAAAGGTGAGTACAAATTAGTGTCCTCAATCTAGATATAGATTGGCAAAAGTTATCCTAATAAAGAATTATTCTCTAAATAAACTAAGTCAATTAAAAAGAAAAAAGTGTCTATCTTTTGTTATATTATTTTTGCTATCCCTTAATATTTTAATACTTATTTTCAGAAATTCAAGAAGAATTAGACATTAACTGGTATTTTCAATTCAGTTTATAGGTTGGTCAAAATTAAACAAAGAAAAAAAAAAATAATAAAGAAACTAGCCTAGCTTACCAACAATCTTGGTCATGTTGGGGAAACAACTGGACTGTTTGATGCTTACAAAAAGAATACACAAGAGCGCTTGACTAACCCAATGACCCATGTTACACCCGTGGTCCAACACAGCCTTTTAAAAATCATTCGTCAATGAAGACCCAAAAAAAAAAAACCATCATTCGTTACAAGGGGCGTTAAAAAATCAGAAAATTTTAGTTCAACAACAAGACCGAATTGAACCGATTTTATAATTAGTTAATTGAATCAAACAAAAATTAAAATTTCTAGTTTAATTTTAATTTATACTAGTAAAAGATTATAATTAATTAAATTCAATTAAAATATTATTTTAGTATTTTTTTATTTTTATTCGAACTATAAGAAACAGATATTATTAATATAATTATTAATAACAAATAAAAATTAATAAAATATTATTATACCTTAAATAATAACTTATTTATCTTATACATAATAATAATTATAAATTCCTTTTTAAAAAAATACATCAAAAACATTTTCACTTAGAAAATAATTTTTCATTTAAAATAACTATAATTTTCGATCCGATTTTAATGGTATTGTCCGGTGTGCACATCACTATTTGATTTTGAAAAAAAAAGGGCAGTACTTTCTTTGGGTACATCAGACTTTAAACTTTCTTTCTTGCCAGTACTCCAATTGTGTCATGGCAAGAGGGGTGTTCGTATGGAGGGGGGGACACCTTAACGCCAATCAGTTGGCTTGGAGACTTGCATGGCGAAAATTTGAGAGCTAAAATGTTGTCTTTAATGGCTAGGATTCCATTTACAGAACGACTAAACCAGACGTGCCAATGTTGGCCGTCCAAACTGCAAAACATCAACTTCCAACTTAAATAAATGCTCAGGACACATGAAAGCAACAGGATAAGAAACAAAGCAATAAGAGTGGTCGGCTCAATGATAGTACCTTGAAGTGTTTATGCTCTAAGCTGCTGGGGTTGAATAAAATTATTAAGTTGAATCTTACTGGATATTTTACTCAATTTTTTATTACAATTAGATGCATCCAAACACGCAACAACTTGGGTGCTTCGGTTTATAATTAGGCTTGTTAATAGACATAATTATCTTAACTACTCGGTTAATTACACCACCTTTTTAGATTAAAAATTTTAGATAAAAGTTGCTCTCAATGTTCCATGTCAACTTGACTGGCAATTTCCCCATCGTGGCACTAGAACATCGTCTCCAAAAGTCCAACCCCACCACTTTTTGTTGTTTTCATCGTTTTGGCAAAGCCACTACCACTATTCTTTAGTAGACAAGACAGAGACGAAGAATTGATCCCACCTCTAATTTCTCCACACAATCAGCCTAAAATGTCAAACAAAAATATGAAACACCCACAAAGGACGACATTCTACAACATGTTTGCCTTGCTAGGATCTATTTACAACCACAGGCTTAATATGGAGTGCACAATGCGCCAACATGGCTCATTTGTAGCCATCCAAAATGTCTACCAAAAGAAGAACCTACGTGACCATTTAAGACCCTTTTTGGCCTTTGTCTGGCCCCAGATTGGAAGCAGTATACAGGCTTCGTAGACATGTGAACTATCCATTAATGGTAGGAAGTCTTATTCAGTACACCAGATGGAGACTCTTTGCATCACCTTAAGGAGTGAATTCTACAATTAAGATTTACATTATTACTAATTATTTACGTGGGGAGGGAAAGAATCTACATTGGGTGCACAAATAGATGGTCTCGACCAATCAGGATTATGACATGTACTGGAACTATGGATAAAAAGTCATAAAAAGAATGAAAAATCATATATATATATATATATATGATTAGTAGAAACAGTATCTTTTGATGAAGAGGATTAACAGATCCTGTGAAGCCAAAATCAGGAATGACCTGGTCACTCTAGTGGGAATTAGAGCAGTTGATGTGGGGAGGAATTGTTGACATGCCTTGCTTAGAGAGCTCGGCCAGCACAGTATCAGTCGATGGAGGCTTCAGGCCCAAGGGCAGAGGCAGCCATGGCTTGCTGATTGCCTCGTTCACAACCTTGTCAATTTCCTCCTCTGCCTGCACAATGGGATAATGTATATGTTGAAATAAGCTTGGAGGTATGCATACTTGGACTTTGGGTTTCAAGTTTGGCATGCCTGGATGTTCAATTACAAAACCATTCTCATGGAGAAAACATTTCATTTAAGGACTTGTGTCATTGGACTCGGCAGCATCAGAGGCAAATCTTTTTGTCTAACACGTGAGACTACCATGAAATTTATCAAAAACAAAGTAATGCATTGTTGAAATTTGAAAGAATTTACTACATAAATGAACACTTCTTTCAACCAAAGTAACTTATGGTAGAAGATGATTTGATTGCTTCCCATTGAAGTAACTAGAAGTGGAAGATGAGGATCTCCCCTCCACACCCCCAGCGGAAAAAAAAAAAAAAAAAAAAAATATAAGGGTTTATGGTGATTTTTTCATCATCTTAGGCCTTATCAGCAGAGTTTGGCTGCTGGCTCTAAATTCAGTTCTAAATCAAATGGGTTCCTACATTTTTAATGCATAGAAATCACAATGGTGGACAAATTACAATAAATTTCATGCAGCTCTCACTCAACTCAAGAACATGGTTGTATATTAATCCTTGGAGCTAATTAGTATAAAGGTCCTAAGATTTCTAGAATTGATGAGCATTATCTACCATAACATTTCAAGTGCTTATGCATATGTGAAGAACAATGCATTGACTAGGCATTATCATCATACCGGATGTAGGTAAGCAGAATTTTGTTGCATGCCACTGCTGTTATCAACCATGACAGTATTGTGAAATCCAGATGCATTCTGCATTTCCCAACAGAAACTGATTAGTCAAATTCAGTCATAAGCTATTATATATGCCTGGCTGAGAACGTAAATCACTTTGTGAATAGGCATGGATGCCTCTATCTGCTACTCATTAATACTCACTTGAGGTAAATAAGAATAAAAACTGTGCGGTGTTGGCATCACAGGGCATCCCCATGCCTCTGCATGCATCTGAAACATGAACATGACATGCATCACATATCACTTTTCCATATAATTCATTAAGACGATATCCATCATAAAACAAGAAATTACCCCATGATAAGGCCTCCAATGGCAGCTTTCTGTTGTTGGCCATGGAGGATAAACAGTTGGACCCCACATTTGGACACCAGCCATATGGCTACCATTTGCTCCCCATATGGGATAGATTGGGCCAGGAAGGAAGCCATGATTTGAATGATATGGAGGGTATGCCATAATGGGTTTAGGTGGACAATAACTCCTTTGTAATTGGTCTCTTTGCTGCTGCCATCTTCGGTCATCTTCCTTGGGAAGAATATGCCGCTTACGCATTCGATATTTCTGCTCAGAAAAGCAAACATCCACTCAAATTAGCTACAGGAATAGATATATGCCTTTTACTAATAAAATTTGCAAGTATCAGCAGATTAACTATGATCTGCTTGTCTATCACAGTCCTTTTCAAAGATATTGCAAAAGGACTTTAAGCACTAATGATTTGTGTCAATGGAAATTACACACCCAACAGGCCAAGGGAAAAAATTCAATCAGTGGTAAATCAGAGCAGTAACTGAACAATGGAATGGAACATTCACCGTTAAAGTAGACTCTTCTGCCATCAAGTAAATGTTTTAAAAAAGCAGATTATTTGAAAATAAAAAGAACTGGAATATGAGTCTCCCGTCAATACAATGATTTTGGTTGAAGCAAAACTAACACATCATAAGGAACAAGTTTCTCAACTTACCTGGAGATGACTTGCTACATTGTGCCTTGTCAAGCCTTCCACTTTCATCAGCTCCAGTATCCGTGAAGGAATAGCCTGATCTAAACCTAGCTGCTCCACTGCCTGCACAAACTTTTTGTGCAGCTCAGGAGTCCAGTCTACCTACAAGCCAGAACACCAAAACAAAGAGTTGATCGCCAAAAGACATAACTGGAGGCCATTTTTTATTATATAACTTAAATATGAATTTTGGAGAAAATAGAACATATCAGATCACTTTATTGCTAGTAGAGAACAGTCAGTAAAGAAGAAAATTTTGCAAATGGAGGAAGTAAGAGGAGTACATAGAATTGTAGAATAAGAAAAGATAATGAAAGAAAATGTTGACTGCTCTGAAAATAATAATGAAGTAGCTGAGGAACCGAGCAAATTAGCATATACTGCAATAGTAACTAAAGAATCCCAAATTATCAATTCTAGCACCTCTGTGTGGCATTTACTTGTTGAAAATGAATATTTTGTTAAGCCTATGAAAAGTTCAACAAATTAGGACTGAGGAGGTTCAAAGCAATATTCAGAATTACCTTCATCTTCTTCCTGTTCACTCGTGTCCTGGAAGAGGTATGATGACCTGAAGTTTTACTTGTGTCTTTGTCATCAGTGCTATAGTTATTGAGACCATTTTTAAATTCTGAATTTGGCTTGTTATTATTCTCACACTTGGCACCATCAGCCAAGTCATCCTCCTTTCTTATTAGTGTCCCTTTTAAGCTCTTAAGATGAGCCATCTGTAATGATACTTCAGCTGCACAAGTAGTTTCGACAGATTTAGATTCCGCTTCTTGCTCTCCACTATCCTTTTCTGTTGAGTTAATATTATCTTGGCAATTTCCATGATCAAATAACCGCCCTCCTTGTTTTGGTTGTGGGGTTGAAGGAGCTGGATACTTATCACTAGCGGGTGACTGCTCATGGTCATTTTCATGAGGCTGAGACATACCTGTCTCTGTTTTTTCTATCATCTCCTTCTTGGTCTCTTCACTCTCCACACTGAGCTGCAGCATGGAAACTACAGAATCTTTGGCTGGCTTAAGTGATTCTAAGAGGACACTTGCCCCTGCATTAAATGCCTGCTCAGAACTAATGAAGTTAACAAGTTTCCTTTGAACTTGTCAGAATTCTTACACCAAGACCTGACGGAAAGTAAATCTTACTAGTAAAATACCAAAGACAAAAGCACCTTGTGAACCACGTGTTGCCATATATTCCTCAATTTATCTTCAGACAGAGGTTTATGAAGGAATTCAACAGCACCAAGCTGAGAATACATCATCAAATGAATTTGTTAATCATTCAATTGCTTACACAGCTTGAGTATGAAACCATGCCAAAGTTTAATTCAGCCAGAACTTGAATGAAATTTTCTTCAATGCCAACTAAAGTGAAATAACAAGAGCAGTTGCTCATTTTGAAGGATTAGAGAAAAGAGAAATGTGAAAACATGCAAAAACAATATTAACATAATTCAGCATTGTTGGTAGCATTTCAACACATTACCATAGCATCTAAAAAAACTGAGAAATTAGTAGATAAAATATTGAGTTATAAATTTACCGCAATGCACTTCATCATGGTGCTCAGGCACTGAAAATTTGATGTCACTGGAATAGAACAAGTTTGGTAGCATGTGAGAAGCTGTAAAATTAATGTTGTTGATAAAAACTCTCAATCAAAGCCCTATGTAATGGAGCTAACATGCAGAAAATGGTAACAATGCTCAAAGTAGGAAATTCAAATTGAGCTAAAAAGCATTTACAAGGCAATGGAAACAAACAAAAATGCCAAATTGAGCAATTGGGTGTTCTCTTTTTGAACTCACTAATGGTAGGCAAGTCCTTAGCAGCTTCCAGAAACTTGAAACTTCCATTGCTGTTGCTTGTGGTCACCTGTGTCCACAAGTGTCATTAAGATAGATACTCCCCATCAGACAATCAGGTGCAGATTCAAGCTCAAACGTTCAGAAGTATGCACAATGTAATGCAGTTGGACAAAATTTGTTTCCAGGAACATCAACGGTGATAAAATATTAAGAGATTAATTCACATATTAAGATGAATATAGCAATGGTAAAGCTATTTTTGAGATCCATAATGTCCTCAAAACTCGGTACTACTAATTTGAAATGCCACTTTTGTCTGCACATCATTACCTCTACAATGGCCACATGGAAGCCTTCAGGTTTATGTGAAATAGCTGACAAAGCTTCACTCTCATTACAGAATGTAGACACTGAAAGGGTTGAGGTTAATACATAAGCAGAGTAACACTCTGATGAGAATGAATTAATGAATATAACACTCCTCAAAATAAAGCTATCTTATGTTCTATTTATTTTATTTTCTAAAAACAAAAGATTTAAAGTGATGAATATGGATTGAAATGGTCAACCAAAAATAATATACTTTAAAATAGAAAAAGAAAAAGGATTCTGATAAGAGTATAACCAAATAAACTAACGGGAAAAAGAAAGGGAAATGTCCAAAGAAAACCAGAAATTACATATCATTTTTTAGTCAAGGGGAAAATTTTCCCCTTTTTGGTGAAGCTGATTCTTTTAGTACTTGCGTTCATCATCAGAAAAGCCTTATTTATAGCACTTGATTACACTGAATCTCAATCATGGGCTTCAGTCAGAATCATTTCTAAATCTTATATAACTAAGTTCCAAAAACCACATTAGCATAATGTACCAAACAAAAACTACTAAAGGAATGGAACAATACATATGCCTTTTGGGACAAAAATGGGGAACAATAGAGCAGAAAAGTTAGGTGAAGTGAATTTAAACAGTGAAACCTAGTGTTTCTAGTTCAAGAAATATAATTTTGAGAAAAAAAAAAAAGCCAAAAGCAAAAGTGGGGAATCAAAAATCTCTGACCAAAATAGTCCATTGCTTCCAGTTTTGATTTCATCTCTGCAGCAGAACTGGTGTCCTCATCCAGGAGAAGGACCCTGAGGCCCTTTGGGAAATCTTTCCATGCTAACAAATCATTAGCAGTGCAAACCATAGCTGGCTTGGCATCCTTTCTCAGGCCACCGACAAGCTTCCTGTATCACAGCTTATCTGCATCCAATCAAACTCAGCATGACCCAAAAAGAAGATGATTTTTTAACATATTTAATCATTTACCAGAAGAATTGAATCCAAAGTCGAACAAATCCAACATTTTAAATGCACCCCATTTCAAAAATTGAACAAGTTTTTGCTTGGTGATAGAAAAAGAAGCACTATAGATGAATCTAACTTTGAAGATCAAGTCATGACAAGGATCCTTTTTTTATTTTTTTCTTTTCACAAAAGAACAGTCTTTAAATTCTAAGGCATAATTTCTATTTTAAGAAAAGGGAATTCTAAAGCAGTACAACTCTTCATCACCCACGCTGTTACATCTGCTAATTTATATTAAAATCATAAAAAAAAAAAAAGAGAAAAACCGCAAGCTCATGAAGAAGATGGACAAAAAAGCAAGCTATTATATCAACTCAAAGAAGAGAAGGATCTTCTCTTTAAAGCATAGAGATCTTAGTTGCTCTTGCCAGTCTAGTTTACCATACAACAAACAGGCAAAAAAAAAAAAAAAAGACCATGCAAAAACTTAAAAATATGAACAGGAAGGGACAACAAATTTTTAATATTTTCAGAGAAAAATAACGAAGAAATTTCTTTTTTTTTTTAAAAAAAAGAAAAAAGGGCAAAAAGAAAAGTAGAGAAAGTGAGGAAAAGGAGGAGATGGGAAACTGAATATTCTTTGAAACTAAAACAAGTAAGAAAAAACAACCTATGAAGGTGCCCAAAACCACATCTCATGCATGTCATTTAACAAGAAAGATTCACCAAAGGGAACTCACTAAATCCCTCCCAAAAA
The DNA here is from genome assembly GCA_037832385.1 of Rhizophora apiculata. Taxonomy (NCBI): domain Eukaryota; kingdom Viridiplantae; phylum Streptophyta; class Magnoliopsida; order Malpighiales; family Rhizophoraceae; genus Rhizophora; species Rhizophora apiculata. The sequence goes on along the minus strand of CM075439.1, from coordinate 6,484,913 downwards.
ACAAGCCTCAAGTTCATGCATCATACTAAAAATTTAAACAAGAGCTAAAGAATAATATATTCAGCAGCCAATGTACACATGCCTAGGAACTTCATTTGCTGAACTCAAAAAAGCAAGGAAAAAAAATTAAAAAAGTTCTCCTCTTGTCCACACAGACTTCTTTTTTTCTCCTACAGATTCTGGTTTGGCTGTAGAAAGATTATAGAAGACATGAAGAGAGAGAAAGGGGGGGAGACAGAGGTTTAAGTGCGCTTTGTAAACGGGCGAGTCTGTGACTTTATGTAATGAGGAGTAGCTATCAGTTGTAACGCAGACCACAAAGTATGCAGAAAGGGCGTTCCAAAAAGTTGGATTTCTTTCTTCAACCACCATTTTTATTAAATATCTGTAGGTAAGTCAAAATGAAAGGACTTTGTTTCAGGAAAATATTTCAGTAACAATGGGATAGTCATTTTCTTACCATTAAATAGATAATATGAAAAACAGTCATTTAACAATAAAATATTTTTATCACTCCCTTATGTTATTTAAAATAGTTGGTCATAGAATGTTAATCATAATTATGTGTGTGAATAAATTCTATACATCATAAATTATTTATAATAATTTAAATTTTTTATTCAAATAATGTAACTAAATAATTATAATTGATACATAAATTTATTTTAATTATACGTGATAATAATAATTTTATAAGATAATTTTTTAATAAAAATTTTAAACAACTTAATATATGTTTAAAAATAATAATTTTAAAAAATTGTAATAACGATTTTTAAATTCACCCTAGGGTAGTAATTTTAAGACAGTAGTCATAAATGGACTTCATATGTAAATTCATCCTACCCCGCGATACTTTGAGACGAGAATTTTAATGCACTGCTACGAAACTATTGTATTATATGTTTAAATGCAATGGTGTTAGAATGTTTTATTTGTGGTTTGCATACTAAAATTTCTCAACAATTTTAAAAAAATAATGTAACAATTTTTTAAACATTCAAACCACATTATTTAATTACCTGTTTTGAGTCGTAAAGGTTTGATTGATCATCATTTTCCTTTGAAATCCTAAGTCCTCTTGACTTGAGCTCGCCAACAAACAATCTCTTTGAATTGAGCCTCGATGTTGCTCCTTTCCACTATCACCGTCGATGTGAGCTTGTCGTGAAGCAATCTCTTCGATATAAGCTTGCCAACAATTGAAATCATTGCCTCTGCCGTCGTCAAGAGTCAGAAACCCTAAATGATCCTCTCTTGCATTCCTTGTCGTGCTTCTTGTCAACTTGCTTCCTAAATTTCAAAGCCCCATTGCTCAATTTTTCAACTTCTTCTTTCAATCATCTCTTGTAAGTTTGTATTTGTCAATTTTTTTAAAACAAAAAAAATAAAAAATCATGATTTTTGTTAATAATTTTTTTCCATGTATGTTAATTGAAACAAAATAATTTTATGAACTTAGAGTGACTCAAATTGCCAAATACACATATCTATCTCTCCTATCGATTTAAGGTTTCTCTATAGTTCTTGCTCCAACTCTAAAGTACTATTTCTTTTTTTTTTTTTTTGCTGGTTATTTATTATTAGTTGTATAAATAGGTTTCATATTAAAGCTACAAATTGATGTAGGTTTTATTTACAACTTCTCCACTACTTCATGGTTCTTGCTTGAATAACTTTTTAGTGGAGATATGATATTTGCAGTTTTAACATTACATTGTTTTTAATTAATTGATATCATAGCTAAAGAATAATTACCATGGGATTGGGAAGCCGTGATGATGGGGATATCATAACTTGAAATTGACCTAATTTTGTATAATGCCTCAGAGAGGATATGTTACCCTTAACTACCAATGCCTTAATCTTTTAATTTTGTAGCTTTCTTTATATCTTGTTAACATGCTAATAACAAGGTTAATATTCTAAGCCTACAGATGCTTTGTTTGGTTAGTTAACATCAATGACCAAGGCATTGTAGTTTGTTATGACTTATAAGTATCTTGATTTCACTATAGTTTGTTTTTATTTCAGCTTTTTAATTGCTTTTTTCTATCTTGATTTAGGCACTTTGTTTTCCATCTTTGTTGAAAATACTTCAAGATATCTATTTTCTTTGATTGAAATTTGGCCGATGAATATGAAAGATATAAGTTGGATGCATTTGGACAAATTAAGTAAAACTAATTAAATGGTGTTCAAAATTTCTTAAATAAGGTTTTTGCTAAGGTTACAGTTGGTAATGAAATTTCATGTTCTTATGGGAAATGTCATTATTGGTATTGGTAACGTAGAAATGTTGTTTTTGAACATTTAATTGTGAAAAACTTTATAAAAGGACATAGGAAGAGATTTTTCATGGTATAAGCTAACATCAAGAGGGGTAAATGATGATGAAGTTAAATTTTGTTTAAACATTGATATTGTAAGGTTATTATATGACACCTTTAATGGTGTAAATGAACAATAAGAATCTAATAATGTTGTGGAAGAGCCAAAGGTGGAGGTTAGAAAGTTTTATAAATTAATTAAAAAAAGACAACAAAAATTATATCTTAGTTGCAGTAACTTTTTTAAACTATCTTTTACAATTGAATTGTTTTTTCTTAAGTGTCTTCATTGACTTAATAATTTAGCATTTGGGGATATTTTGTAGTTAATAAAAGAGGCATTCATTGAGTTAAAGGTACCTAGTTTATTTAATAAAGCTAAGAGCATGATAAGAGATCTAGGGCTTGAATTCAAGAAAATTTATACATTTCCTAAATGAGAGCACAAATTTATGACATTTGTGTGGCTTGTAAATGGGAAAAAAGTTAATGATTTAGAGGGGAATAAGGTTACTTCTTTATTTTATAACAGTAACAAGGTTCTAGCCAAAATTTTGAAATATTTTCCTTCGAAATCAAGGCTTTAAAAAATCTTCATGTTCCCATAAATGATCAATGAAATGGTTTTGCATTTGAAGCATTGACCTAAGGTTGATAATATTAGGCATCCTGCTGATAGCCAAGTTTGGAAAGATTTTGATTTGTTACATCCTAAATTTGTAAAAGATCCTTGAAATGTAATATTATGTTTGGTTAGTAATAGATTCAATCTTTTTATAATCATGAGCATTATTCATAGCACATGACAAGTTGTTCTCATTTATTATAACTTGGCACCGTGGTTGTGTATGAAGTTAGAATACATAATATTATTTATGATTATTCAAGACCTTAATTCATCAGAAAGGGATACAAATATGTTCTTGCAACCCTTAATTGAAGAATTGATATGACTATGGGAAATAAGTTATGACACTTATGATGTATCTAGCAAGCACTCCTTTCAAATGCATGTAACCCTATTATGGACTGTGAGTAACTTTTCAACTTATGCAATGTTATTAAAATGGAGTACAAAAGGTAAGTTAGTATACACTATTTGTAATTATGAAATTTGCTTTCAATATTTGCATCACAATAAGAAAAACTATTTACGGGTCATCATAGGTTCTTAGATCCAAACTGCTTTTAGAAATAAGGTAAAAAGTCTTTTAATGGACAAATAGAATTGAAAATTTCTCCTACTCTTTTCGTTAGAATTGAAATTTTATTAAAATTATTTAATTTTGATAATTAATTTAGAAAAATGTAAGAGATTTAACTTTGATAACCTAATCAAGAAACAATCTTTATTCTTTTATTTTTCATATTAATCTAGTTTAAGTACTATTATAATTTAAATATTATGCATATTGAGAATAATATTTGTGGTAATATTCTTGGGATACTATTAAACATTTTTAATAAAATAAAAGATCATCTTAAATCTCAATTTGATTTACAAGATATAAGCATAAGAAAAAAGCTTCAACCTACTCTTTCCAATGGTTAACATTTATTGCTAACAAAAGCATACTTTTTAATGTCATTAAAAGAGAAAACCATATTTTCTTAGATTTTAAAAGGTTATAAACTATATCAAGGCTATGCATCTAATATATCTAAATGTGTCAATGATAAAAAGAGGAAAATTGATACATATAAGATTCATGATGCACATTTCTTAATGCATTATCTTTTTTAAGTTATAGTTAAGCAAAGAATTTTAAAGTACGTTATTATGACCTTAATAGGATTAAAATCTCTTTTTAGAGTAATATGCAATAAAATTATGAAAGTACGAGATCTTGATTATTTAGAAAAAGAAATTAGTAAAACATTGTGCCAATTAGAGATAATCTTTCCTTTGAGTTCTTTTGACATAATGATGCACCTACTTATTCATCTAGTTAATTAAGTTAGACTTGGTTATGCATTGTCATTAGATGTTTGGCATTAAAAGATACTTATGTAAGTTAAAGCATATATATAACATAGAAGTCATTATAAAGGTTTAATGACAAAGAGATATTTGGTTAAAGAGTACTTGATATTTTACTTAAATTATTTACATAATGAAGTAAGGATTGGTTTACAAGATATATTAAATAATCTAAAAGCGTCAAGTTTGAGCAAATACTTTTTTTTTTTCTCATAGAGGTCATGCAATAGAAGGTAAAAGGAAGAAAAAAAAGTAATAATTTAATATTAGACATTATTTTCTTTGGAACAAGTATATAAATACGTATTGTTTAAATGTAAAGATGAAAAAGTAAAGAGCTATATCGAGAAAGTTAATACTCTAACTAAAATTTACCTATCATTATATCTTCTTTTATTATTTAAATTAAATATATTAATATTTAATTAGAATTGCTTATTGCAGAAAATATAAAAAGTTGATAAGTGAACAACAAAGAAATTAATGGGTAAGAGCACAAAATCACAATTACAATTAAGTTTTTGTAATTTGGTTTCAATATAAAGTTAAAAATAAGTAGGTTTTTACGTATATTAGGTGGTTATCTAATGGTCCAAATCTAGTAATCAAATGTTACCCTAGATATTTTATAAATAGGCATAAATTCCACACCAAAGAATGTGATGCAAGGTGCAAAACACAAAATAGTGGTATGACATTAAATGCTCAGACAAATAGCTTTACAAGTTCTTGGAACCAAAATCCTACCTTGGGAGATGTTACCTATGATAGAATAATCACAAAAATTATAAAGCTAGACTATTAAGGTCAATTAGATGTAGTTTTATTTAGATGTAATTGATTTTATGTGAAGAAAGATGATTATAGAATTATATGAGTTAACTCAACTAAATTGTGTTATCCATATTATCCATTTGTAATGGCTAATCATGTTCACCAAGCTTTTATATGTTAAGGATTTAGTTGAGAAAGACTTATATTATGTGATGAAATTGATTCCTTAAGATTTTTATGATATTATTAAAGAAAATAGTGAAAATTTACAAGACATATTTTGCAAAAGTCTTATGAATCAAGGCAAAATGTAATATCTCTTAGAGGTAAAGGAGTCAACAACCAAACAATTAATCCTTTTATTTTAGTCATGAGGTAAGATCATTCTATATGTCTACAACTTTATAGGAGAGGTACAAACCCTATAACCCTAAAAAGAAAGGATGTCATTAAGGATACTATGATAGTGCCTATAAATTTTATATAATTAATCCAACAGAATATATAAAATGAAGTGTAAAAGTTGGAAGTTAAACTGCAAAAGAGGTTGAAAACTCGAAAACTTCTAATAGCACAAAAGATTTTTATTATGATTTTCTAAGACTTACAACAAGAGCTGTTTCCCTTAGTGACACTTTTAGTACTTTATGTCTACATAACCAACTAAGTAATCATCAATTTTCAATAGGAATCCATAGTTTACTTAATTAGGCATGTCTTATGATATATGTCATTTGTTTACTTAATTTGTGATTTTTGCTTACTCAATTATAATTTGCTAGCTATATCTTTAATTATTGAAACTCAAACTCACTCAATTATTTATTTATTTATATATTTATTTGTAGAATGATAACTATGATGGTGATAATAATAATGACTAAGTATATATTTTGTGGTCTAAACCTCTTGTGTAATTGGTTTACTCTTTTATAGATTATATTAAACATATGTAAATGATGATAATATTTTTTTAAATTTTTTGTTTGTAAACCCTCTATGATAAACTTTTTATATTTGTTTATATGTTTAATAAATTAATAAAATATTTATTATTTCAAAAATTATATGTCAATTATATACAACTGAAACATGAAATTAATATAAACAATCTAAAATTACTGGTATTTCAATTAAAAAAATTGATTTACTTATTATTCAAAATTTTATTATTATATTTAAAAACTTTAATTTTAAATTTTAAAATTATTATTTTTATTATTTAAAATTATTATTTTTATATTTGACAATTAATATTTTTAAATTTTAAAAATATTATTTTTATTATTTAAATTTACTATTTTTCTATTTTAAAATTTTTATCTTTAAATTTAAAAAATACCACTATTTTACTAAAAATATTAACTTTAAACATTAACATTTTTACTTTTATAATTCAAATTGTTATAATAAAAAATTTAAATTATATTTATTAATTAAATAATTATTATTTATATATTTATAAAATATTATTTAAAATTTTATAAAATTCACGTCGTTAATAAAATAATTTATAAATATAATTTTTATTTTAATAATTTTTTTTATATTTCTATAACTTTTTAAATTGTTAAATAAAAATTATTGTAATATCGGTAAAAAATTTATATAAAACATTTTTCTTATCTTACACGTGTCATATTAAATACCTATCATATAATTATTGTCTCACACATCAAATTTTAATTGATCTTCTTACTGCATACGATATAAATTCAATCTATTCATTGATTCTTCGCAATGGGATTTCTAAATTTTAATCCATGCCACTAGCCCGTATTCATAATGGATTCAAGTGAATGAATCATTAGAACTGCATTAAATGAAAGCTCGATGAGAAGTAATTCAATGATTACATTAAAGGTTTTGAATGGGTAACTCAAGTGACGAGTTTACCTCTATTCTTTTTTTCTCTCGATTAAAAGTTGAAAAAGAAATTAAAAAAAAAAAAGTAAATCAGAGAAAATTGGAACCATTATATTTGGAAATTAAAGACACCATTAGATAAATAATGACCCCCATCCATGATCATTTTTTATGGAGTTCAACTTCGGTTTGTACATCTAAAACTGCTAGTCTTATTACCTTATTGTAAACCCATTTGTTCGTGATTACTAACATGTAATTCTTGACTTTTGTATTTGATAGTTTAGTCGAGAGACTTGACATGCCACCATGTGCCTAGTTGCCTACGTAGTAAAAAAAAAAAAAAAAAAAACAAGAAAGCCAACAAATAAAACTGAAAAACCTGACTTGACGACAGGGAAAGGAAAGAAAAACTTGAGCCTCGGAGTAGTTCACTAGTGCAGTCTGCCTCATCATCTTACAAAAGAAACCAGAAAAACTTTCCAAAAAAAAAAAAAAAGTATAATTTCTAAAATTTTTTAAAATATTTTTGAAATTCTTAATTTTAGTTTTTGGGCTTTTATTTATAAGCTTTTTAATTTTTGGAATTTTTTTTGAATTTCCAATTTTCTAAACATTTCAATTTTTTAAAAATAATTTCATATTTTAATGAATTTTCAGATTTTATTTTCAGTTTTTGGATTTTTAGAAAAAAAAAAAAAGATTCTTTCTTTAATTTATAATTTTTTGTAATTTTTTTACAATTTTTTAAAAATTTTTGTAAAAGAATGTTACATCATAACAAATAATAACACAGCATTCAAGTTAATAGTGAGCAGGTGATATAACACATTTATGTGACAAAGTTAGTGATAAATTAATAGAGAATGATTAAAAACCTTAATAGAGAGAATATATAGATTAAATTTAATAAAAAAATTACAGATAAAAATTAAAGGATGGAAAAATATGAAAGATCAAATTATACTTTTTACCTAAAAAAAAAAAGTGTTCGACTCAGGCATGAATACATTGCTTTTCGTTATCTTAAAGTTATGATGGCAAATGTCAAGGAACTTGAATTGTTTCCTTTTGCACTTTGAAAATGTAATGACTTTTTCCCTTTTTTTTTTTTTTTTTTACCAAAGTTTCATATGAATTATTATCGAAGATTGATTGATAGATGTTGAAATTGGCCAAATTCCTCTTGAATTTTGCTCTTCATGACAGTCTTTCTACATAAGCTTTTGTCATCGCTGCCTTGACATCTGCACGTTTACAATGTTCCATTGCTTTTTTGGCATCAGAAATTTATCAAAGTCTCATATTTATTTTGCTTTTGGAACAATATTAGGACAAACACAAAATTGCTCGGGATAAGCTTCGAATCAGTCTTAAATTTTTATGATTTTTTAAATATAATATTAGACTTTCATTTTCTTAGTTTAGTGTTACATTTTTTTTTTTTTTGTTCTAGTTAAAATCTATTTTTTAATGGGATTTAGTCAACTTATAAAAAATTGTAGTTGATCAAACGAAATATGCATAGAAAAAAGAAAAAAAAAAACAATAAACACGTAAATTGTTTTGTTTATATTAGTTTTAAGCTTTTGTACGTGTTTTCAATGTAGTTTAGTGTCTCTTTTACTTGTCGAAACATGTTTATATCTTTAAGACTGCGCAAAGATTTAGGATTAAAATGAATTTAAAAAACATTTGCTTATTTCTCTTTTGTTTTTCTTTTTCTACACTTAGGTCAAATTCTATTTATATCGAATTAATTAATTTTCATCCAAAAATAAATTCATATAAAATAGATATAAAGAATAAATAATTCTGATAATAAAATAAAAATTAAATATATAATTATATTGAAAAAAATCTATAAAAAGTTTAAGATTAAAATGTGATATCCCAAGATTGCTCCATTTTCTCATTTATTTAAGTTCTATCAACATTGAAAGCTTAATCTGTTGAATGACCATGAATAAATTGCAATTAAATTCTAATCCAATTTTCCACGCACAAATCCATTGAATTGAAAACTCTTTTTTCCAATAAAAAAATTAAAAAAATGAAGACAATGTGAACTAAAATTAAACCTTTGATCCTAACAAATTCTGACATTATATTAAAAACATATTTAATATACATTATGAAGCTTTGAATGAGAGCAAAGAATATAACACATCTTAAACTATACAATTGACAAATTTAATTTTTTGAGATGTGTTCTCTTAGGAAATGAAAGCTGGCTAATTGGTGCCCTTTAAGCCTTTGCTTACTAAAAATAATAATTTAGTTAATAATTTTATTATATCTTTTTTATATTAATTTAAATTTAAAAAATTTTTAATGTATAATAATGATATTTTATATTTATTAATAGTGAAGCCAAAAAGTAAAAAAGATATATTTAAATTTAATAATATTAAAAAAATAATTTGTTATAAAAAATTAATAAATATAAAAATAAATAATTTTTAATTTTAGTCTAATATTCATGATTTTTTAAATAGGGACGGTAACTTGGACCACTCCTCTAGTGTTGAAAGATTTGCTTGCCTCAGTAGGCTGGTAGTTGGTTCGTTAATTACATTCCAAGTTAATATGGTTACATGTCGGATGCATTTGGATTCTCTATTCGTCCCTTTCTCCAACGAACGAAAGATTGCCACGCATAGACTACAACTCATTAAGATAGAAACGGATATAGGGAAACTCCACCTACAGCTATTTTCTTCAAATACGGAAAGACTCGTCTTGTCAAAACTTCGACAGTATGAGTCACGTGCCATCCGAGGCAGACTTTTTGGTCACGGGAAATTAATTAATTGATTTAAATATGAAATTTCTCTATCGTATTACTTTATTTTCCCATTTATACAAAATGGAAATTTTTTCCTTTTTTTTCAGGTTTTTTTTTTAAATTTTATTTCTCCCCAATGTGGATAAAATGAAATTAAAATGATGAAAAGAGCGAAAATGGAATCATTTTCTCTGGCTGAGGAAAAGGATTTAAATGTGTTTTTTTTTTTATTTTTCTTTTTCACTTGCTCATGCCTACATCTTCTTCTGTTTACCATAGGAAATACTAAACAAATAACTAATTAATTTTCTAATTTTATTGTAAACTGATACCTCAGTAATTAAAAAAAAAAAGATAGAGAGAAATCAAGGGTGTATTTAACCCTTTTAGTTAGAAAAAAGTATACTTTTATGCCACACAATAAACTGATTGACAAATTAAATTTATTAAAAAAATTATATTTTATGGTGTCTGATAAGAAAATACAATCACTTCTAAAACTATATATAATTGAGAATTATGTTTAATTTCAGTAAATCTTTTAATAAATACTCAAATCCAAAATTTTGTAAGAAACAAACATGACTTCTAACTGCTAGACCATATCTATTGGTGGCATACCCCAATGACTCCACTCCCTGATTGTGGAGAGCCACTTGCTCTAAGCAAAGTGTTTAAATTTTCACAAATGCAAGTTTTACTTATTAATTTTTATTTCCTTCCATTTTTCCAATTCTTATCCATGTATTATTATCTCTTTTTGGCTCCATATATTACATCTAGACAATAATAAAGTCTAAAATCTGTCCTCAAAATTTCATAAAATACATACAAATTTCCTTGAACTTTTTTTTTTCTGTCCAAATTGAATTCAAAATTTTAAAAACTTTAATAAATCAACCTAATTTTACAAAGCCAAGTATCTCTATGCATCCCATCAAAATGATTTTAAAATCTTGGACAACCTTTCTTGTTTCATTAAAGATTTTATTTTTTTATTTTTTTGTTCCTCGAATTATGAAATAGAGAACAGTGACCATTCATCCCCCAGATAGAGTTTTTTTTTTTTTTTTAAAGATGGCATATTTCGTTAATCCTTATAGACAAATCCCTCACACAACTTTTGAGGCAGCCTGAAGCTTGATAATGAGAATGGAGAGACTGAATTCAAGCAACTCATCACAGAGCAACAGCGATGCTTTGGAAAATAACGCAAAACACGGCCAACCATATCTAGCAATCATAACACGAAAGAAAATTCCATGAACTTGGAGGTCCGTGCACTCGGCAGCCACACGAGCTCTCATGCCCGTGTGCCTGCTTAATACTACTGGGAGGCAAACGATGGGTGGTGGTAGACCCCAGAAATATATATATATAAATACGCATACAACGACAACACGTAAATCTCCGCATTAAAAAAATTTAGTATTTTGTGAGATCTTCTAATGATTAAAAAAATATAAATTTTTATTTTAAAATTTTAAAATGTTAACATTAAAATACATTTATGAGATTTACATGAATTATTTAATGGAAAGAAAACAAGAACAATCGGGGAATTGCGTTGAAAAATACTTGTTAACGAACATTCTATATGGCTTTTTGATAGAATATATGACAATTGAAGAACAAGAACAAGTATTTTCTAGTTTATACAAGTGTGGGGATGAAAGTTAATTTGTTTCCCAAAAAAAAAAAGGAGAATGAAAGTTAATTACTATTATTTAATATAATTTTTTTAACGTGCCCTCGAATTACTTGCATTTCAATTAAAACCAAGTCTCTTATTTATGATTTCAGGGACTCATTTCCCATATTGATTTTTTAAAGTTCTTCCCGCAACAAAAAGGAAATCGTCTAGATTTGTTACCAACTGGACTGATTCTCACGATGCTTCTTTGGTCCTTAAATCGAAGTAAAACTGCAAATAATAATAATAATAATTTAAAAAAATCGAAATTTTGAGCTCTTCTTGCCATAAAGGATTTTTGTTTTTTGTTTTTTTTTCTTTTAAAAGAAACAAAGCACAACAGACGTACAGAACGAGTTATACTGCGTGAGATATTAATTGCATCTCGTTTTCAAAGGCAACGTATTAGAGAGGTATACGCCGTGAGACAACTTTTTCAAGCACGGAATTCTTGCTGTCCTCTTATTATTATTATTATTTCTTTGATGACGTTCCTCCCGTTACATTCATTGAAAGGGGAGTATTTCTTTAGGAGTTTAAGTCGGTTTTATGTTTATCCACATCACATTAATTATTCTCCTTCTCGTTGGAAAAAGGAAACTCGTAGTCTCTTTCCATGCTTACAAAACTATGCTCAATTTTTCAGGAAAGGGTCGATGGACCAATAAAACAAAAAAATTATATATATATATATATATATATAAATATAATTATTATTAAAAGAGAGGCAAATGAGTAGATACGTGGATATTATAGAATAAAAATTTATTTTTTTTTTTTCAAAGCTTATGTATTTTGTTTTTGCCCTTTTTCTCCACCCACAAATCGCCCTCACTGTTTTGTCAATATCAATCAAATTATCTGGTGGATTTGGATTAATTACGGCAACATACATTCATATGTTTAGTCTGGTCAGAAACAGCTCAGAAGAGACTCAAAAAAAAAAAAAAAAACAACAACAACAAATCACACAAATCAAACCTTGATCAATATGATTTAAAGATACCCGCGTAGCAAATATTGACTAAGTCTCGCCGAAATTGTTTTAACTTTCAAATTACAAAAGATTAAAGTCTCACGCATCCTCGAAATTATAAAAAGATATATGAAAGCTTTCAATTTAATTGTTAATTATATAATATTGTAATTTTATTAATTTAATAAAATAATTAGATATAAAAAAATACTTAAAAAATATAAATGATATACTTTTTATATGAAAATAAATATTTAAATTTTTATTACAATAAATTTTAAATTTAAATTAATTTTTAATCTAAATTAATATTAACATTAAATGTATGATTTTAGTCCTTAGACTCCGGAAACAAAGTTACATGCAACACTCAAAGTCGATATGCTCAGGACATGGCACATGGTATCTGCCACTGCAACAACAAAGCGGGTTAAATTGACATTCTCACTCTCCACTTCACTACTTTCCATCTTTCCATCAATCATCATTCATCAATGGAACAGACATTGGTATTTTGCACGCACGTTAAAAAGTTAGGCTTAACTTGTCCTCTCTGTTTTCCATTTTCTATATGAGTGGGATCCCACACATGATCATATCCTCTAGATCTTGCTCCTTCTCCACCCATCCATTCGCAAATGCCCACAGAGACAGTCATTGGATTCAATCATTTTCGTTTCCTCTTGTCATAACCAAGAATTCAAAAACAATTTCACCACCGGTTTCATATCCAAATCGGTTGTCTTGTTTCTTTGTACAAATAATGGAGTTCAACGTACAGGCTAGCTTTTTTGCTTTTGCTGGACCCATCTCAGTCACTAAATGTTTTACACCATCTTTCATCTCCCATACCACTTTGTAAGAGAACCGCAGCCATGCATGTGTTTGTTTTTGTTTGTTTCTAATAATAAATGTTCTAGTACAGATTAGAACAATTATGTCAATTAGCATGTGTTCTTTTTTTCTCATGATGTACATATTTCTTTTTGTATTAAAATTAATCACATATCAATTTGCACTTGTTGACAATAGAATCTATTTATATACACCAAATAAAGTTCTAGAATGTCTTTCGTCATACCACTCATTGCGTTTCCTTCCTTTGCCCTAGTAATTAGGTCCTCGAGCTTTGTAAAGTTACCGTGTGAATGTTTAATGACATGTTAAATGTCTAGGGTTACTTTAGTAATTAAAATTTAGATCTTTATTTTAAAGATTTTAAATTTTAATTTAAAAAATGAGAGTGTGAGATTTATGAAATAAAAAAAAAATTATATCCTTATTGTGTAATTCATGATTTAATAGGTCATCATAATAAACTAAGGGGAAAAAAAAATGTAAAAATTATAAAAATAATTAAATTCTTATTTTGGGTATTATAGAGTATTGTGGGATAACATCTTAATTTCCCACTTCATGGAAAAAATAACAAAAATATGAAGGGAAGGGAAGGAGAAGATTAGTTGCCAAAGGAACGCTCGTAATAAGAAATGAGACCCATGAAAAAAAGAAGAGCTAACTTAATTGGTTTAATTCTTTCGAACTTGGCATCAAAAGGGTTAAAAATTAATTAGTATTCTGACAATATCGATACAGAGAATTAGTACTGGTACCGCTGACTGTCAAAAAAGAATCTTTATTTTAATTATTCCAAGGCTGTTATGCTTCTCTACGTTTTTTTTTTTTTTTGTAATCCCAGAAACTAAAAAAAAAAAAAAAAAGAAGTAATGATTTTCAATTTCATAAAAAAAAATGTGTTGAATTACTATATTAAATTTGCAAAAAAAAAAAAAAAATATTGATACTTATTAATTTAATCTTATTGCGTATTTTGATAGAAATTTAAATTCAGGACTTCTATAATACAAATAAATTTTTTATTCACTAATCTACAACGAAAAGTGGTAATTATACCGCTCCTCTAATATGAAGAAAAGTGTTGGATTTCCAATCAATCTTTCTTTCTCAAAATTAACCAATCTGATGTTTCAGTCGTAACTGCTAACTCTAGAGTGAAGGAGCTAAGTAGGGAAGAACCACTTCATCTTGAGCACTGTAGCTGATACCCTTGCAGCAAGGATACAAAATTAGTAGGATACAAACACTAGCACAAAGGATGTGGGGATAGCTAAATGGAGCTTCAAAACGGGGAGGCTTCCTCCCCATACTTAAAGGTGTTGTTTCAAGCAGATATGGTTATTCTTACCATTCTTAGGGATAGCTGATGTTTTGTATGGAGTGATTTTTTCTTTTTTCTTTCCCATTTTATTGTCACAAAAAAAGAAGTTTCTGTGATGACAATATAATTTTGTGAACAAAAGTTGTAATTTATCAGAAAAAGATGCAAGTATTCTTTAATGTTGTGAGTTTTTCGAACTCCATTTTTTAAAAAAGAAGATTTAAAACATGTCAATGAAAGAATTACACTATTTATTTACACAACTACTTCTAATGGGGTTTATTGAAATTTCATTAAACCCTCGTCCCGTTCCAGCCAACGTAAAGCCTTTATGGATGCTTAAGCTCTTGCTCTTTTTATTAATTAAATCATAACAAATTATCTTGCTTCAAGTTATTACCAAACGTAATACTACAATATCAGAACACCCAAAGTGGCATTGAATGGAAACGGGCAATAATGAAGATACCTACTCTAGGGGTGAGCTGAGGTGAGGTGGCCATTGGAGTTTTCTTGGAATGTGGCGATCAATGTGATGAGTCTTAATTCACTGCCCATGTAGCCAAGGTCCACTTGTCCTGTCTTCCCAGACAAACAGCCAAGCACCCCAGCATGGCAACAACCAAGTCAGTAAACTTATGTTCTGCTGCTGCAATTGCTTCGTATAACACCTTCTTTAAAGTAGTAAATAGTCTGAACATTGGTTTACCAGAGCAGCCCACAGAATGAATGCTCATGGTTTTGCTTGCATTTCACCATGACCACGTATTGGAATCCTTGTGGTAGTTTCCAAGAGACGATGGAATCAATAACGGTGATGCATAAGGATTTTCAGGCATTGGACATGATTTGAATTTGGATACAAAGTGCCAAACTAGCTTGTAACATCCTATGTGGGCTATAGCTCTGACTTAGAGTGCACAACTTATTTGACATTTGATACCTGGATTCCTCAGAAAAATCCATGCAATCGAGTTGATAGCTTGTATACAACAACAACAAAAAAAAGTGTTGAATCCAATCCCATTCAATCAAATTTCATTAATATTTTATTTGGCAATACAATTTTTGCAGTAAAAAAATTAATTGAAAAATTACATTTTAAAAATACACTAGTGTGATAAAATTAGTAAATCTAAATGAGTTAAGAATTGGATAAAAATCAATTTATTCTCCAACTAAAAAAAAAACAATTCATTAACTCAATAATCTCTACCAAACAAGAGATAAAAATTGAGATTCAATTATTCAATCAGTGAAATTTCATTCTTATAATTGAATTGAATTCCATCCACACAAAACAAATAATTTCAATTAACTGATGTCATCTACTGGTTCAATGTACGACTGACATAAAAATGAGAAAGATTTAGGGAGAGTGGGGGAAGAACCAAGAAAGATAGAATGAGGACACCAAGGAGAGAAAACAAAAAAAAAAAACAAAATGAGTGGCTTACCATAAGAACATAAAGTTTCTTATATTTTATGGGGCCAAACAAGTGATTGACTTAATGGGTCTTGACTGTGACGAGACTCCTTAGGTGCTAATGGTACGGTCCATTGGGACCCATGATGTTCGAAACTCTGGTCGGGCAGGGGGACAAGATAGGGGAGCATAAAGTCCGCGGCCCTCTAGAGAGAGTGATAGGCTTGGAGGGAGGCAAGCTCACAAGCCTGGTAGCCCTAATCGTAGCAAAATCAAGACAAGTTAGATAGAATGTGAGAATGTGAGTAAAACATGAAAATTATTGATGCAACTATTCATGTCATGAGTTAATTTATTATTTCTGTAATGAAAAAAAAAAAGAAAAAGAAAATCTTAATGCACATGACATAATACTTTAGTTTTCGCCTAGAGCATCATAACATTAATTTTTTCTTTTTTAAAAAAAAAAAAAATATATCATGAGTATTTATAACATTAATTGCAAAAAAGTAATTGCACACGTACATGCAAAAGTGGACCAACCTTTACATTTTCACTTTGTCGTACACTTGCCCTTACATTTACCTTTCTTTTGCAAACATTTCAATGTCAATGACAATTCACTCCACAACAGAATGCCCTTTCGATAACGCGGTAAATTGTGCAAGGTATTTGCTTTGTGAGCAAAGCCATGGCCTATTCTTTTTTTTTATTATTATTTTTTTTATATTTTAAGCACAAAGCTGTGCCTTGACATCAGGTATTTGGCTGTTTGGGCTCCTTGGCATCTCTAAGTAGAAGAAGTGACCTCTCATCGAGTGTTACAAGGAACCCTAGGCGGTAAGCGACTCATCGTCCCAGCTGTTGAGCTGAACATATGGTGTGTCTAAATAGGATGCATCCTCTGTGTTCGTGTTCAACTTTTGGGATGGTTGATCAAGCGAACAAGATTCGTCTTTGGCGAGCCGGCAGAATTATTGGGTCGGTAGGGTGAGGTGTTGACAGCATTGATTGGACATGGTTGATGGTACTCAAGGCGAAAGTCAGTACGTGGCAAGCATATACCGGTGACCCAATGCATCAACAGTAAACGATGTAATTTCAAGGGACTTTTATCGATACTTTTTTGTTGATTGATACGACCAGTTTTGCAAATCAATAGTTTATTTTTTATTTTTATTTTTATTTCTTAAGCAAGCTCAGTACCAAAATTTGGAGATGTAAAATATCATAACACATCTAAAATTATTAATAATAACAGATAAACATTTATCTAATGAAAAAATTATATTATTATAATTTTATTTTTATGAGTTTGAATTATAGAAATAATTTTTTTATAAGAAAAAAAAAATAAAACTCTCAATATTTATTTACCTTTTTTTTTTTTCTTGGATTCAGGTAATCAATTCATTTATTAAATTTATATCATATTATATAAAATTTAATGGCCAACTAATTATTATAATTCCCTTTTTAAATGTGAGTAAGATTTTTGGCACAAGCATCTTAGATACTAATGCTCAATACACTTTGGCAGTTGATAGCCATATATATTTGAAAATTTTGAAATGCATCGCCTGAAACAGAGATCAACAAAGATGAAAATGGAATGAAAGGTTCATGCTATTGACTGAAGATGGTATGCATATTATCGTCACTATTGTGCTATTGAGCAGCTAAAAATCAACTTGTCTTCTCTCAAAATTACACCCAGGAATTCTCTAGCTTGAGTAACCCTGATCATTCACGTGCTCCGTCAATAGTACTACAAATTGCTGGCTCTCATTGTCTTGTCATCAGAGAGCAACTAAGTTAAAATAAAAAATAAAAATTACAAGGAAGGTGGATGAAATAAGAGAGTGCAAGGAGGGGAAAAAATAAAGTGAGAGCCTGGCAATATGAACGTATGGGTCTTTAAATATATATATATATATATATATATTGTTAATAGGCTCCAACTTGGATTTATAGGGCTAAATAAGTATTTGACTTCACGGGTCTTCATTGTGAAGAGACAGACTACTCAGGTGCTAATGGTAAGAGTCATTATTAAGACCCATAATGTTCGGAACTCTGATCGGGTTGAGGGCCCCGAGCTAGGGAGTATCAAGTCCGAAACGAGCTCGGGGGTGATTGGTCCAATGGGATGCAAGCTCAAAGGCCTGGTGGGCTTAATCTTTATCAGGTAGTCAAATCAAAGAAAGTTGGATCGAATGTCTGTAAAATATGATAATTATTCTGACTAAAAGAAAAAAAAAAAAAAAGGAAATTATATGCAATTATACATGTCTTGTGTAAATTTATTATTTTTGTTAGAAAAATAGAAAATCTTAGTGTCAATGACTTTATACTCTTTTCTTTTTCTTTTTTTATAAATTTTTGGCCTAAGGTATCATGACATTAATATTTCTTTTCTTTTCTTTTTTTTTCTTATCACGAGTATTCATCCCCTTATTATTATCGTTATTATTATTGACATAGTCATGATTAACCGTTAGTCTGTTAAGGGTCTTTTGGTTAACGTGGTAAATTGTACAAGGTGACATGAATGAAATGTGGACAAAGCCTTTGACTTGACATCAGGTATTAGGCTGTTTAGGCTCCATGGCATCTCTAAGGAGAAGAAGTGACCTCTCATCGACTGTTGTAAGGGACCCTTTGCAGTAAGCAGCTCATCGTCCCAGCTGTTTTGTTGAATATGGTGAGTCTAAATAGGAGGCATCCTCTTTGACTGTGTTCAGTTTTTGGGAGGCTAGACCAAGTGAGCAAGATTCCCTCTGGTGATGGACATGGTTGATAGATTGACAGTACAGAAGGTGAAAGACGGTATGTTTCCAGCATGCACCAGCGCCATGATGCATCAACAGAATACAATGTAATTGTAAGGAGCTTATATCAGTACTTTTGTATTGGTTGATAAAGACAAGTTATATGAATCATTGGTTTTTGATTTCTAAAGCAAATTCAGTGTAAAATTTTGGTTGTGTAAACTGTGCTGGCACAACATTTGAAATAGGACACGAGGCCAAGTTTTGCTAGTATATATTCCAATGTCGATGAAAGATTCAGAAGAAAAACACTTCCATTGTATTTCATCATTTACAGTAAGAGATGCATATTCAAGTAGAACATCGATTTCTTTTACAGTCAAGTCCTGTAATCAATCCTACAACAAAAGTACAAATCTTATTTTAATTACCATTATAACTTCAAAAGTATGTATATGCAATATTTTCCATTGAATTTAGTCATTTTATATGGAGTCTAATCTACCAACTGATCATTATTATTCCCTTGTTAAATATTAGTAAGATTTTTGGCAGTTGATTTGCCATATTTGAAAATTTTGAAATGCATCGCCTGAAATAGAGGATCAACAAAGATGAAAATGGAATGAAGAGTTCATGCTATTGACTGAAGGTGACATGCTTATTATCATCACTATTGAGTTCTTGAGAAGCTAAAAATCGTGTTGCCTCTCAAAATTACTTCCGGGATTTCTCTAGCTTGAGTAACCCCGATCATTCGTATGCTTTTGTCAATAGTACTACACATTACTGGCTTGTATTGCCTTGCCATCACTGAAGGACCGGAACTCTTGCTGTATTCCCACTCAGAGCAACTAAATCACTGGTTTCGTGTCATGCTTTGCACACCAGCTTCACCCTCCAAATAATGTTTAGATGATCATTCGTCACTCGATGTGCTGTTTCCGGTGCTGCCGACCCAATATTGTTTGACAGCAACCAATATTTTTTCAGGCACAAGAGGACCATCCTCGTGGTCCATCAATTTTGTTTCCCATCGCATGCCTGCTGTAATTTTCCTAACTTCGTTCAGAACATCTACGCCGTCTCTGAAGATCACTGCTCCTTCAGGACGAAGAATGCGATCCATTTCCAGAAGCATATCTTCCAGTTTACACCTATATAATTATTCACTTATATTTGATCAAACATGAGAAAAGTAAAGATTTTAACTGTTAAATGCTCCAAAACCTGCACCAGATACAATGTCATCATAACAAGCCTCCTCCAAAAATGAAAATTTTCCAGAGATCAGGATCCTCATTTTATTGGATGGTTAGAATCTCATCAATGAAGAGACAATATAGGGAAAGTCACTGCCTTTCCAATGAATACTTTAGGAATTGCTGGATATAACTTCAAAACAACTATGTTCTTCAAATTCTGTATTTGAACGGTCTTGCATGGAAAGCATTGAGGATCCCAATCCAGAATCCATAAAAGTCACCATTGAAGTTAAAATCCTTTAGTATAGAAGGGTAGCATTGCTCTGGTATCCCAAAAATTACATTTAATAGCACTAATTTCACACAATACATATTAAATAATAAAGAACGAAAACAAACAGGCTTACATGTTCTGATACAAGCTGAACACGCCACTGGCATGGATAAGGTCGTATGTCCTTGGATATGTCGAGAACCCTTCACACCTGAAAAAAAATATACATATATATATAATCCAAAATACAAATTGGGATTCCAAAGCAATGAATTTTATGGGTTTTGAGATACCTTCAAGTTCATCCCTTAGGATAAGAAAAGAGGCAGAACTAACCCAGATAAAAAAAGACTAGATGATAACTACAATGGAAAGTAGAGATAGTATTCACACAGGCATACCAGTCATGATAGATGCCAATGAGACCTCTCTCATAAATCACACCTAATGTATTCCTTGCAACTGTGGGCACAACATTCATTACCCAAGAGTTTGAAGATTCGAGAGCTGCAGCAAATCCCCCAAGCCCTGCGTTCATATCCATGACATTCCGATATCTTGTAGTGCCAATCAATTTGTTAATCCTTCTGTATGCATTTACATGCTTTTTCCAAACTTTATTGTCCTCTTGGTAGGATTCTGCTGTTACGTCCTCAATGAGTCCCATAGCTATTCGTGGAGGTACTGCAAAAAGCCTATCAGGAAACTTCTCTAACTGGCCTCCTGCTATTTCATTTGCACCATTTGCCTCAGGGAAAGGGGTTATGCATGTTTTCATTTCCTTGTACCTATAATGAGCCACAGACAAAACAATTAGGACAGAAGTAATGGAAGTAAATAAGAGCAAGGGCACTCCCAAGAACACTTGTGGACATAATTAATTGAACAATAATTCTTCCACACATCTAGTAACTTGAATAATTAAAAACAAACCATGGTGTGCATAAACTTACCAGACAATATCGGAATCATTTGATTTACATATGTTGGTTGACTTCTTTGGACATTGCTTATCATTCATCATTTTTCTCCAGATGGCAACATCTCCCTTCTCATACTTCTTCTCCCAACAAAGACTTTCAGCCAGCTCTTCAATGTGTCTTTGCTCGGCCTCAAGATCCTCCTTAGAGCGCTTCCAAGTCTGATAGTAGGTCTCCCAGTTGATTGGGGGACCAGAGAGGATCCAGTATCCACCCGGTCTTAGCACTCGATCAACTTCCATTAGGTACATTCCATCTGAAAAACAAAGCATGTGTTTGTAGAGATCTTAAACTTCTATCAGGTGTGATTGGCTTATTGAACACAAAAGATAATGCCGTAGTTAAGTTTAACCAAAAGTTTGTATTGTCAAATGACAAAAAAATATATTACTAGATTAAAATCTCAGACAAACAAAGGCCTAGATTTTTAACTAACAGAGTGTCTGCCACAACTCCCTTGCAATGGTTAAACCTTTTTTGGGATAATACATGGAACAAGATTGATAAACAAATCTACTTAATGATGTAAGTCATTGCAAAGCATTCCTAAGGCTTTTGAAATAAAACCAGGAACTACGCAGAGAAAGCACCCACAGATATGGATTCAAAAACTAACTTGATGGATTGGGCCACAATTCATCTCACAGAAATTAAAATTTCATACTTGAAGATGCCATATTCTTGCTTTTTTTTTTTTTTTTTAACTTTTTTTATTTATTCATTACTTTCATTAATAACAGTGACAATCTTATACACCATAGGTACAATAAGATCCATCAAGATGCCTGCCAAATCCTACATGCATCAGTTAATGCATTCAAACAAATATGTTTTATCACAATTCACATGCTTTTATTGAATTCTCATGACTTTGGAGGATAGGGAGGGAGGGGACTCAAACTCAAATTGTGGGAACTGTACATCCTTATCCACCAATTTTGATCATGCCAGGGTATAACGATTGATATAAGATACAAAAATCCAAATTTACAACAATCATGTAACCTAAGATAGAAATAGTGACCCTCCGTTAAAATAAAATAAAATAAAATAAAAGAGGCAGAGAGAGAACAACTTTATTCACATAAGCACATATAGGGTCATGATCTGTTATGAAATTTGTTGACAATTCCATTTTTTTATTTTCAAGTGTAATCTGGTTTAGCAGATAAAATGACTTTCTCTTTAAGATCTCACTCATGCTATCTAAATCTTTCATTTTCTTTACATCAAATCAAAGTGTCACATCACTTTTGCAAACATGATACTAGATTCTTATTCGTCAAAACCAACCACAATTGTATGCGACAGATTCATGGATTACTTTGAAAGGCAATCTTTTGAAAAGTTCATAAATTTTACAAGATAAATGAGATTGTGCTCACAATTCTCTAATAATTACATTGTACCTTGCAGTTCTCTGCATTCACATGAAATGAATAAATATGCCAATACATTAAACTGTCACCAAATGTTGTCAGTTTTCACAATAAACAATGCAGAACCACATTGAAGCAAGGAAGCTACCCACCACCACTGCAGCTCCCTCACATGAATTCTTGACACAATCCCTTCCCCTTCCCCCCCACCCAACAAAAAAAAAAAAAAGAATGAAATTAAGCCAAAAGAAAGCTACTTTGTGGCGGCACTTACCATTTGATGTCCATGGTATAAGACATCGAGCGCACTGAGCCATATCAAAGGCTCTTGATGGATATGGAAGATGTATTGATCCAAGAACCCCTATAACAGCAGGTACTCCTCGTTCCAATGCAAACTGTACCTGTGCCTCATGATTGTCCCGAGGTGCAAAGGACATAGCCAACACATTTTTTTCCAGCAGGTACGCACCCCAACTTGCAACCTATATGATAGTCATGAGCAGGCTCATTGGCCAAGAACCATAACAGAAGGGAAACAAAAAAGCCTCAGCAACTTAGAAAGAGGATCCTTATTCCCATAGCTGGAGGCGGAGAAAATAAAGAAGGTAGAGGTGTATTTGCTAGCCATTGGTTTTACCAGGCAAGTAACCCTTACAGAGTTTATAATGCACTTGGTGCCAACCACATCCCTAACAAGAGTTTCAACCACAGTGAGCCAAACCAACAGGAGGCCTTTCTCACTTATTCTCAAGTTCCCCACAGCCCCCGGGACTTTCCATACTTAAATTGAAAAGCACAAAGCAAGTTCAACATATAATGTTGTTTAAGGCAATGAATTATGCCCTTGTATGGCAGAGCTTCTACATAAAGGCTGTATCTAGGCATCATATAAACGATATGGTAGCAAAACATCCCTAAATCAACAGCTCTGGGAAGTCCTGAAGCATTGGCTAGTCTGGTTTCCAGGCCTTTGCAGAGGCCTAATGTGAGTTGGCTGTTAACTATTCCAATATCTTAGACTAAACAGCCATGTAGGCAGTTGCTTAGAGAGTACTTGAAGCAGGCTAAAATCAGGTTAGCTGTTGTAAGTAGAAAAAAATAAAGTCCTAAGCAATGAACTACATGTAAAGTTATAAACCATAAGTAGAAAAATCAGCATACCCCACAGCCAGTATCCAGTGCCGTTCTTACAGTACCATCTGCTATTGGGATCACTGATCCAATTTCCTCTATGTACTTATCAGCACCCTGAGGGAACATGGTCCCTCCTCCTGGAAATTTGAATACATTACCCTGAAACTGCACCCAATTCTGAACTGCCTTCTCAACTGTTAAGCTTTTGTATGGAACATTAGCATAATGAACATAGTCACGGCTCTTTGGCCATGGAAATGGGGTCTTATAACCATTTGGTGCTGGAATAAGACAATGCAATTTTTCCTCTTCAGGGGGACAATGCCTTTCCCTGTATATCATATTCTCTCGTGGAAATTTCATGGCTCGGTCTTGCTCTTGGCAAGGAGTATAATCAGTATACTTAACATCACAAGGCTTGAAAACTTTAGCTTTTGGCTTACGTGGATCAACAATTGCAACATCATTGTGATGAGTTTCAAAATTCAAGTTAGTAAAGACATTGCAATCTGTTTTCTTGGTTATCTCTGAGGCTATGCTATCTCCTTTTCCAAAACCACTCTTTTGCCATGCTCCCAAGACATAGAAGAAACAGCACAAACACAAGACAATGAATATAGACAAAGGGCTTCGTGCTCTGTTACTTGGAGAATTATGCTTTGAGACCATGATACTGCTGTGATGACCTGCCAAAGTATGTATGCAGTATAGTCAGAATCAGCAACTTGGCATTAAACAGTTAGCAATAGAAGCTAAAACTCCAAACAGACCACAACCTGGAACACAATAACTACCATCCATAAGGAAACATATTAATTATGCATCTACTAACTAGTGTACCAAGAAGGCTATTTAACACACTATTACGATCAACAACAACAACAACAACAAAAACAACTTGAAGCACTGCTAGCAATTTAAAATAAAAAGGCTTATATAAATTTCAGGACTAACTAGAGAAACAGATATACTGGTTGAGATTTTTACTGCCAATTATTCAGCAAGATGCTCTGAACACCAAATAAATAACAGTGGATCAAAGTACCTCCATTCACCGTTGTAGCACCTTAATATTTAAGATCCGCAATGGCATTCTGGGAGTAGCATAAAGCTTGGAAAACTGATTCGAGATAAATTGAGCAATTAAAACTAGGCTACCAAAAAAATCCGAGTCAAAATTGCCCATAAAGCTCCTTGTAGGTTTATTTCCTAACTTGGTACAAATTTTGGAGTCTGAAGTCTAACAGGCACCTATTCTTAAATGAGTTGCTATTTAACTATTGCCAATTTCACTCCTCTCGATATAAGAGATTTATGCTAGGATCTTGACTCCAAAATATTTTAAGCTGTAATTGGCATGAAATAAATCTCAACCCTCCTGCCAACCGCCAAAAGCATCAGCTCCACCTCTTGATCTATTTGAAGAACATTTAACAATAAAATAAAATAAAATAAAAAAACAACATTATTAAAGCTAACTTCCAAGAAAAGATCAGGCAGTGGCTTTGAGTTTGACGACCAAGTTAACAACTTTATCAGTAAAAAGAACATAACAGTAAAAAACAGCATAAGAATTCTTCATTTCAAAAACCCAGATAAGAAAAAAGAATCAAACAATAAAAAGAAGCTAAAAGATCTAAACTTTTTATCGAGGGAAGTGTTTAACTAGCAGAGAAACTGATGGTCAAACCTGACAAATGAGTGAAGCTCTTCTTTTACTTCAATCTTACACTATTTTTCTGTTCCTCTGGTTCTTTTAAGTCGTTCTAGATCTCTACTTGCCAGCCGGTACTGTGAGTGATCAGGTGTGTGCAAAATGTGGCAAGCCTAGCTGGAATGCCGTGCACAGAGCAAAGTCCACAAATTTGTGGACCCCGTCAATCTCGGTAACATTCTGTGTATTTTCCACACCCACTTCTTGCTTTTTTGTTTTCCCTTTTTTTTTTTTTTTTTTTAAAGGATTACTATATATAATTGTCCAAAAACTTATAAAAAAAAAAAATCGAAAAAGCAGGGATTTATTTACACTCATTATTATTAAATAATTTTCCAGAAAAGGGCTTAACTGCATAAAAAAAAAATGTTTGAGGGTCAATTACAAAATTAGTCTCTAACCTTTAAATAATGGATAAAAAATTGTTGTGTGACTTATTTTAGTCATTTCACTTCAAATCTGCTGCTAAATTTTTGTTTTTCCTAAATGGTTCCCAACGCAATAAAAAAGAGCGGATTTAAGTTAATCCCTTGTTTTCTACAAGAATGCTTCAAGAAAAAAGTTCAAAAATCAGTGCTTTTACAGTGAGAAAACCAAAATAGAGCACCCACATACTTTTCCATCTAATGGAAGTTGGACGTAGAGTTATAAATATATGTTTTTTTTAACCAAATTGAAATATAATTAATTTTAAATGTTAGGACATTTAACTGTCCAGCTATTCAAAAAATAAAAACAAAAATAATATTTCAAAGATTATGATTTAATTTATAATATAATCAGACGTTAAAGTTTTTTTTTTTTTTTTTGGAATTAATTTAAGAGTAGAGTAATAGAAAGGATACTAAAAATTATACTAAATAATGCGCATATTGTGGAATTAAACACACGGTTGATGGAAACCCACATGCAAAATAAAAGAGAATTGGAGTATATTATATTTATATTTAGTATAAAAGCCTTATTACCTTAGCATGGGTGTGTAGAAATTTTAGAAGTGGCGACCACTAAAATCGTAAAAATTCAGTGAAACTTTATTTTCACAATTTAGAAATTTTAATTAACTTATTGAATATCTATCTTAATAAAATCTCTAAAACCTTTAATTCAGTTTATATTTATGAGTTACGGCTTGTGAATGCAATTGACTGCCTAAGGCCAATAATTTTATATTTTATTAATTTTGGTATTTTAAAAAAATAAATATTGACTTTCTTTTACTGTTTTACAGTGGCCATATCAACGTGTGTGATTTTGTTTCTTTTCAAGTTTGTAATTTTCTAGCCCATGTTTTCTTTGGTCATATTAAAAATATTTTCGCAAAAGAAAAAAAACCTCAAAAAAAAAAAGAGAGAGATGAAAAAAGAGGACTAAGCGATGGATTGATCCTACGGGAGACCTGGATCCAATTCCTGCGTTTCTATTGCCGACAATACAAGGCCGCGGCTGTGCCTGCAACCCAAGATGTCAACGTGACGTAGGGCTCATTTATTTCCATTTTGCCATAGATTACTCTTAAATTGTTAACAAGAGTGAGCAGTATGGAGAGAGATGGGGCACAAAATAAGAGGGAGTTGCTGTGTATGTAGATTATTGTTATATATATATATATATATATATATATTTATTTATTTATTATTATTATTATTTTTTTTTTATCATTGGTTTCATTGACCTAATAATGTTACTAAGTTGTGATGCAAAATAATTAGGTGTAATAATTTTCTAGTGATAAGTTAAATAATATATGCTGGTTAATTGTTACGAAATATTATTATTATCACTTCATTTTAGTGCTTATTATTGTAATAATGTAACCCAGGGATAAGCTTTTAAAATGGAATTGAATATGCATTTGGTTATTTGAATTTTAAAATGGACGCATAAAAAAATACATGTTCATTGATATTCAATAAGGCACAATCCCAATTGTACCTGATTTTAAATAGATGATGTTAGTTCAAAATCACAAGAAAGAGAATTAACAAGACTTGACCTTTTGTTATTTTATTACAAAAATAAAATGAAAGGTTGATGTTTGGCTTTAAATGACAATGACATTGACGTAACAAAAACCCATCCTCGACAAATAATTGGCCAATTTTAAAAATAAAAAATAAACAAGTTATTGGAATGGAATCCCAAAAGTCACGAAAGGGAAACTTGTTTTATTCTTTAGTCTTAATCTATCTTCAATGCATTCATTTCTAATGTTTTTTTTTTTTTTTATTTTCAATTTGATTTTTATTTGTTTGACTTTGACTACGAATAAATAAGTGTTTAAAATACTAAATTAATTCCTTTGAGTTTTAGTTACGTGATTATGATAATAAAAAAACTAGCATATTATAATTAAAACTAACTAACAACTATTGTTGTACAGTAACATTGTAATTGGTTCTTGTCATTGGTGGAAGACTGACTTGAATCGGTTTTAAGATGTTGAGACCCATTAAAATTTGCATAAGTGGCATAACTCTTAGGCATTAGGATGATAACTTTCTTGGCTTTTGAAGTAAACCTAACATAATACTTCATTCTTAGGGTCTAAAAAGGGAGAAAACATGAAAAAAAATACTTGCTAAGAATTATACACATCTTTAAACACAAATATTGCTTTTGATCATTATTGAATTGAAACACAAATATTGCTTCTTAAATCATCATAACTAATTATTTTTTATACTATAATAACAAGTTTACTTTGGTAATCTACCAAAATTCTAGTAATTGATATTATGGCTACTTCACCAACCCAATTAGCTTGTGTATTAGCTAGCAGCTGAAGTTGGGCAAAGATGATTAGTTCAACATTATGATGACCACTATCTTATTCTCCTATAAATGGATAACCTTTGTTCCTTTTAAGGCATTTTCTTCGATTATGTACTTACTTCTCACATACTTTATCAGTCATTTCCATCCCCTTCCTTGACATTATAGTTGAATTACTCATCCTATGTTTCCACTCCTTTATCTTTTCTTACTCTTTGGTGGTATGCCATAAACATTTAAAAATGGTAGGGGTAGCATTGACTCTCTCCTTGCTACTAGCCAAAGTTTCTTTCTACTAGTTGGTTGTATCATGAATTGGTATGTTTAGACATACTTATCTTTTTTATACCATGGTAAAATGTATCTCAGAAGATCCTTACCTTTATTGTTAATTGCATGCAAAACATGTGGACAAAGGATCCTTGAAAGCATCCATACCCTGTAAACACAAGTGATCATATCCAATTTCACAACTATTTATCCCTTTTATGCCTATATTTATACCCTTTATTATCATTTCACTTTACTTTACAAAAATGACTTTCCTTTATATTATCCTTTAGCTTCCATTTTATTTTAGAACCTATTTCACCATTCCATTTTGAAACTAAGTCCTTGTCTCTTTTTAAATATCTCATTATATGAATTTGAATATCCTTAAGTATAAATATCTTACCTTGATTCTAACAAATATAATTTTATTGTTAAAGGTTTCATATAAGTTATTGTTTATTATATCATACTTTAAATTAGGGTTGAAAAAATGTTTTATACAATTTTTATTTCTTTGTTTTCAACATAACATCATAAGCAATAAGGTTTTCATCCTTTAACTTTATCATCCTAGCATTAAATTTAGTCTCATTTAGTGCTTTCACACACTTATAACAATCTATATAGTTTTAACTCCTTATGTCTTTTTCCACCAATCATCAAATATGCATCTCCCATAACTCCTTTGTTTTGCTCAGGGGAATTGCTCCCTTATTATTTTTACTAAACCCTGAAATTGACATATATAGTTCAAGTGTTAGACATACTAAGACAATTTTAAAAATTTAATGTTAAACAACAACAAAAATTATTTCACTTTTTACTAATTAGACATTGTGACCCATTTTTCACCATTAGTGATGCCTAAATCTTTCTTTAAGTGCTTAAAGAATTAACTCAAGTGTCAATGGATTTGGTCACAACAACTACTTATGTAATAAGATACTTATTTACACCTTATCTAACAGTAGTTAAAATTTATTCCTTGATACTCTCTTTCATAAAACAATCAACTCCAACAAGTTGCCTACACCTAGCCAAAATGCCCTTTGTACAACAAGCAAATGCAAAATATATCTGGTCAAACTTTAGAATAACTCTTTTAAGCATATGATTAACACTAATAAGACACCATGTTGAACCCAAATCACTCTTCTGAATCTTAACTTTTATTAATGATTTTTCAAGAAAAATGTGAGTATAATTTTTTCAAGTAAAAGAGTGAAGTATTCAACAAATTCAAATAATAAAAGATCTTGATCAAGAAGTAGATTAGTAAGGAGATCAAGCACTTATAAATCAATAATGGTTTAGATATTGTTTTAGTAAATTCAAAGAGATTTGTAAGAATAAAGGTATTATTTGACATAATGAGGTGAGATATATATCACAATATAATGGAGTTATAAAATAAATAAACAAAACACTTTTAAAAAGAGTTTGTTTCATGCTCTCTCAAGAAAAATTTTTAAAGATTTTTTGCCTTAGAGTTATTAATATGGCTTGTTATTTAGTTAACCTATCAATATCAATAACAATTAAGATAAAAACTTTAAAGAATATATGGGCTGGTTCTATTTTTGATTACCCCAATCTTAGAATATTTAATTCTCCTACTTATACCCATGAAAAAGAAGGCAAGCTTGGACTAACCCAAAGATATGCATATTATTAGGCTACGTAAAAGGTGATAAAGGATATAAACTATAATGTATCAACCGGAATTTACAAAAATTTATTATCAACAGAGATGTGATCTTCGATAAGTCTGTTAGGCTCACTAAAGCAAAAATGTTTATCATAATTGATGATGATCGTGAAGTTAAAAATTATTTTCTTTCTCTTTATTTTTTATACACTTTTTTTTTTTTATTACAGCTATATTTCAGACTCCACTTTAAATCCAAATACACGTGAGAAGTACGTCTGGAACAACTGTCAAGCATATGTGTCTGACATTTGTGCACGTAACGCCATTCCCATGTCATGCAATGGGCAACAATTATGGCACATTCGCCCCAGGTACATGGCCTCATTCCCCCACATTTATGAATAGTATAAATAAACGTTTATTATGCCTTTCAACAAACTACCCCAATTATAAGCTGTATATCACCGGTGATGCCATTGATGTCAAACCCTAGATTCAAACTCTATAATCTAAATGGCAAGTTTGGAGTAATGTGGGTAAGACCAAGAGTACTACCAATATTAATTAAATTATGATAATGTAAGATTACTAAGAAAAATTTTTTAAAAAATTATAATCTTAACCTAATTTGTTGGTACAAATGACTATATATATAGACATACTATTTTCACGAAATCAATTTGATTAAAACCCTACACTTGATCACTTAGTAGATAAATAATTAAATTTACATAATAATGAATAATATATTTACAACTATTACATAAAATTCTAGTGAATTATACAACACCGGTAATATATTAATTACATAGGGTCAATTGTAACATTATCATCATTACAATAAATTTGGTCAATTATATGACAATCACAATACATATGATATGGCAAGAAATGTGGTTATTGATTTTTTTTTTTTTCTCGTTAATTTATTTTGGCCCAAATATAAACATAAATAAGATAAATTTGTCACTAATTTTCTTTACAATGTTACCAAATCGTGGAAATCACCACCTCCCATGGCAATCCGAGATTACCACAATTGGGTTAGTACGCTTTTATACTTGAAGAGTCCAAAAGGGAGATTACAGGCGAATTGGGGCCTTTCTGTTTCCATTTGGGGACAGTTTTAGCGAAGTAATAACCTGCATTGACAAGTTTGTTTTTGCATATCAATCGACCCAGGAAAAATTAATAGACAAAACGTACATTCTTTCAAGTGATCTAAAACCACCGCCGAACATTGTCAAATGCCACTAAATTTCTACCATACTTGGTTTTAAATTTAACGAATCTAAAACCCTAATATTTTACCAGGGTGACCATTAACATAAATATTCAAGCTTGAACTAATACTAAAATACACACATCAAAGCACCAGACTTTTGCATTACGGCTTAGTTGGTAGACAACCTATTTCAGTATTGACTCATATTTCCTCGGTCTTTTGAAGGGAAGGACCACCCCATCTTGCCACTCTTTCTCACTAGGTTGAGCAGAAATATGAATTGACTAATTGGGTGTCAAGGAAAGGCCTCAACCGTGAAACCACACCTACTGATAGGGCATTAAGTGAAAGCCGAGTAACCACAAGGCATATTCTAGTGCCACCAAATTTAAAATTTAGAGTCCAAACATAACACCTCATTATAAGATAAACTCTTCCCCACTCTAACCGAACCCAAGAATAAAAAATAAAAATAAACAGGACACATGAAAACCACATTTTATGACACAAGAAAGAGCCAATTAACCAAAGGGATAAAAAAAAAAAAAAACAAAAACACTACTTTAGTAACCCTGATGGCTCATTCAACTGCAAATGTTGTCACAACAAACAAGGATTTAGAACCATCAATCCCAAATATTAGCAGAAACCAGGCAGAGCAAACATGTACTGTAAACACCCCCATCTCTGGTCTAATCTACATAACTCAGAACTCCAATGAAAACCATCAAAGATTCTCTCGAGTTAATCATCTCTTCTCATCTGGAGACAGACTAATCCCATATATATGTTCCCCCCATTAGAGCATCGATCACAACCTTGATTTATGCATCAAAGAGCTAGACCACAATCCCGAATTTGCTTCCATGGGATTATGTGGTTTCCATTTCATGGGGTGAGAGAACCATAGGAAGATTCCACAAATGCCTCCATGTTAAACCATTAGAATCCTGGGCTCTGTAAAAGACCAAAAAAATGTGGTCTACAAATATTAGTTAAGTAGTCGCATGTAAACAAATCTTAGCAAGTGCTACTCAAAAAAGCAAATGATGAACGGTAAAGATACTCACATTCAATGAGTAAAAAAACCAAGATTTGGTTACAAATCAAAGATCATTCAATCAGAAACATACCAGACATTGCTGCATGGTGTTGTTGACCAGGTTTTTCTTCAATGCTGTCGTTGAACTTTAATTTGCTGTCCTCTCCTTTTCTTCTCAACCTTGCAGAGCCCAATGAACCTTCGACTATGAAAATTGGAAGTGAAGAGAAGTCAAGCTGACATACAACAGACAAAGAAAATCCACCCTGTATTCTATTGGGCCAAGGAGAATGCATATAAATTTCAGTCAGCTGACAATATCACGAGAAAAAATACATACTGTGGTGGGACAATATGAGTGACATAGCAGAATCTCTCTATTTGGAGCAAACAGAATTAACAAACATTATTTCTTTATAATTCCAGGGATCTTCGCTTTTGCAATTCAAGAGATAACAGAATTTCTCAACTATTGACATGTAAATTTGACAAGATACAACAACTGTTATACCTTGCCATTCCCATACCACTTTTGATTCACCCTTTATCAGCTTAGGATATTGGTCAATTCGAGAATCTTCCTGTGCCAAATTCTCAACCTACAAAAGTTACAAATAAAAGGTGAAACCAACACATTGACATGAAACTGTTCTTGTAAAAATATATCAAATTACAAGCAATTGTGTTGTACAGCTCAATAAAAATATGAATTTTAAACTTTCAGTGGCTCTAGGTTGCAATAAATTGGCTTGAAAATGATGTGAATATCAAAGGGTCAGAAAAACTACCACAAATACTTTAAATGTTCCATCAATGAGCTTTGGCATAGTGGTATTGGAGTCTGTTCCCAAGGCTGAGAGTCTCACAGCCTTAAGTTCACACCTTAGTGAATCCAATTAATCAAAGAAAATACTTTTTAAGATTTTAGCATGATGTCACAGACAAGAGCCAAGGTAAAATGAATCACCATGACAGATTACTTTTTCTCAAATTAGAAAACAAATTGCAAGGTAAGCAAACTGTGTTCACTGGTTGTATACAAACTCAAAAGCTAAGGTATTAAGAAAAAAAAAAAAAAAAAACACCATCAACAACACTAGCAATTTCAATTTCACTCCCATCCCATATCGTTTTGCTAAAGATCACGAATGTATGCCATTATGTGTGTGTGTGTGTGTATCATTAAAAGACATTTTTCCCCATCAAAAATTCTTAAAATTTTACTCTCTTTGTGTGATCCACAAAATGGAAGTTTCCTCAGTCTAATTAATTTGGCATCATAAAGAGCAGCCAATGGATTACAATGAAAATATAAGGTAAAAATCAACTTGAGCAAGACACAAAGAGTAACCAAAAGTATCAAGAAAATACATTAAATTCTGTCAATATGCATTTTGTTTGACAAAAAGTAACCTCTTAAGCAGGTATGAATGTGCCAAAACAAGTTAGTATTGGAAGAATGACATGGCATGAGAAGGCTCCACAAGAATTACTCATAATTAAAAATTTAAGCAGATTGATGACATAGTTACCTTTTTCCATAACAGGGGGTCCTTCCTTTCTTTTGGAAGTAGAAGATGATCACGCAACCGAGAGGCTACCACCCAAGGTTCCCATTCACTGTTTTCTCTTTTGGACATTAAAGCATTCTCTTCAAGCATTTCACAGACCTAACACATTCAACAGCTCAATATTAATACCTTTGTCCTGGTAAAACAACAAATTGACTTTAAAACTATATAACAGTGGGATATTATCCATCGCTCCCATCGGCAGAGGAACATAGATTTTGGTATGCATTTTTTAAAATAACATCAATTAACATGCTGATATTAAATTTGGACCAACTAAAACAAACAAGGAGCCTGCAAATGAAGACTGGCAAACTAAATCTACTACAAAGCTGAATTTTGAGGGAGACATGGAATAAACATTGATAAGGATTATACCAACTTATTTAATAGCTCTTTGAAGACAGACATAAGTAGCTAGCTAATGACCATCCTGAAACAATTTCTTTTTTTTTTTTTATTGGGTACATACAGAAACAATATCATTACTTATCATGTATTCGCATAATTTTAAGTTGTTTTCCCTCTAGATCCTTTTCTTGTCTATTCCTTCCTTTTTTTCTTATCATGCTTTTGATTTTATTATTTTAGAGGAGGAGGGGAATTGAACCCCTAATGTGCTCAGTTTACAATGTTACCGATTCCACATAAAGTTTGTTGCTTAGCTTCCAATTTATATGTGAAATACATTCTCCAAGAGCTAAAGCAAAGCAATGATCAAGAAATACAAAACCAGGAAATAACATCTTGCAAAATGCTGTTCAAAAGATGCATAGTAAACTCTGCAAGAACACAATCAACAGTAGCAAAATGGCAAGCTACCAGTCATGTGAGTAAGCTCATTATGAGACAGAATTAATACCTGGTGGTAAATCTCTTCACCTCTGGTTAATAAATACCTCCTCCTCCGGACTTTCAAAAATAAAAACACGCATCCCAGAATCTGCAGACCTTGCTACCGTAAGCAAACTTCATCATCTGATAACGTGCTGCAAGCATTTTTTCAAAAATGATTTACCATTACACAGACTTGCACAACAAGGAGAATATGCTTGGAGATCCATTGAGTAATACGACAAGTAAATGGCTTGTACTGTTCTGCTAATGCATCTGGACACTTCAACTCTTTGTTCCTATACACACATGCACACAAGGGAAGAGAGATCACAATGCTGAAAGCACATCCAACAAGGGGACCTGAAAGCTTTGATTGAGCTCAAATTTTAACCAAAGGATGAATAGCCTACCCATTTGGATTCACTCTCAATTCCATTAATCTATCTATGGCTTCCACTGCTCTCCTTTTGGTATACATATAAACAGTGCTATTTGGCTCAACATTTTCCAATAACTCATGCCCATCTAAGTCATCCCATATATCATCCTCACGGACCTGAAAATGAATACAAATAATCAGAATTGTGGATGTTGGAAATTATTTACCACCATATGCAAACAATAATCTGAAAGACACAGCTTTTAAAATGTCGAAAATTGCAACACTAACATACCCAAACTTTTCCTGCTCTGTAGCATAATAATGCAGCATAGGCTTCACACAGATGATTTTCCACCCACTCTGACTGCAGTTGCATTAAAAACAAATTGCAAAATTCATAGGCAAAAATATTACAATCTTAAAAGGCAAGCCATGCAATTCTTCTCACGAATAAGTGCACCAGGGTGAATAGTATTCTTAGAACAGACAAGTTTTTTAGCTTTTTCCTTGATATCTCCATCTTCTATGCATGAATTTCCATCTTTTGTATAACCACGAGCACATTCCAGCTTGCCTTGATAACATTCTCCATTATGTGGACAAGGCTCACAAAAATCTGAAAGAGCATGAGTTGGTTAACAGGACACATTTGTATGGGATATACACATCACACTATCTGCAAATGAAGAATATGATACATAATTTTAGTGTTACCATTGAGTTTATATACATGAGAACTCACGAAGTAAAGAAATACATAAAAGAAATGTAGCATAAATCTATAAAAATTCTAGACACCACAAAAACGCAGGTAAACACAGCAATGGACTTACACAAGGAAGGCCTGACAGTTTTACCAGATGATAGGATAAAGATAAGATTAAAAGGGTAACAGAGAAATGTGTAAGTGGATCGTAGATGGTTAAATTAAGGAATAACTTCCATGCTACATAGCCATCGATTCACCATGTTTTCTAAGCAAGTAAACAGTGAAAAAAATGCTACATTTGATTTCAGGCACAAATTACAGTAAATAACCAAAGCAAGTACTTGATTCCTCAAACCCATAGTTTGGTGTCTTAATGTTGAAAAGAAAAGCTTAGGAAACAGAGTTTTCTGGCAAATCTCAAAGGCTTGCAATCTCTAGCAAATAACTGATTTCAAATGGACCGCAGAACATTTTATACAACAAAAATCAATGGGTGAATAAAACAGGGAGGGAACTCCCCTCAAGTGTGAGATTCTGTTAAGCCATTGTGAGCCATACCCGTCCCTTGAAATCTTGATCTTATTTTTGACGGCATCAATCATTCAAGGGAAACCCAATTAGAAATACAACCTAATACAGTGAATTCGCTAGAAATTCTATTGTTCCATAAAATCAATTATACCAACTTGACACAGCAAAACAATCTAGTCACATTCAACCACTTTAGTGCCCCAACGCAATACAAAGCTGAGCAGATCATTATCAATTCACGGTAACTTAAATGAACTCAATTCAAAGTTCACTTGCTATTTGAAACTTGTCCCCTACTCAACTCCAACAACAAACAACTTGCAATTAATCCATACATACAATCTCACTACACCATATTTCACAACCCACAACATCAAACAAGAACACTACTTCCACTAACAAGCCACTCAGAAAGCAATAAAGAGAAACAAAATATACCCAGAAAGCAAACCCAAAAATCAAAACTTTGACATGGATCCCCACCCCCCACCAAAAAAGGAAAAGATTAATAGTGTAATTCATAAAGTTGCACACCAGAGATAGAATCTGGAGAGGAATGCACATTGCTATCACAGAAGGGCTTAGTCACGGGGTTCATAAGGCTGGCTATGAAGTGGCAGGTGAAACCCACAAAGGAAGCGATTGCCAGTACTGCCACCAGCCTCAAGAGCTCTTCTTTTGATGGAAACAGGTTCTGGGGTGGTTCCATTATAGAAGAATTTCGAGGGGAAAATGATGATGAAGAAGAAGAAGGTGGCTCGGGTTCAGATACGGGTTTAGGGACCCTGGAGCCTTGTTTTGGACGCTTTTTAGGTGTGGAAGGCATAGACTCTGAGTTGGGGGGTTTTCGGGTCGGAGTTTATCTATGGAAAAAAAGAAGCAAATGACTGGCAACAAAACGGCGGTGGTTCCGGCGAGTTGGGGTAGCGGAGACTAGAGGGAGAGAGAGGGAGCCTCGGCGGAGGCGAGGCTGTGCTCGGTGAGGCCTGGAGGTTTGGTGATTTTGGGTTGCAGATCTTCTTTCTTTGGGTCAAGGTTCTTGGGCTGGGTGCCCAGGTTTGTAGTTTAGTTCTTTCTTTCACAGAATTCTCTCAAAAATGGGCCGGATCTGGTTGTAGCCCAAAAACATTTTAATGAGGCCCAAGAATAGTGTAGTAGCCTAATGGTTAATGCAAGAAATTAACAAAAAAAAAAAACAAATAAACGAAAGGAAAATTACCTAATTAATATTCGAAAATTAAAATTGAATTTGTTTTTTCTTTTTTTGGATTGTTGAGGACCTAGAGGTCATGTTGTGAATTTTTTTTTTTTTATTAATTAAAATATTTATTAAATACAAATATATATAAAATAAAGTAATTTAAATAAATATTTTCATGATATATATTTTTTTAATTTTATATTATATTTTACTTTGTGAGACTTATTGTTAACGAAAAAAAAGAGTTTCATTTTTATAAATTTAACAATTTCTCTATATATATAAGAATTCATAGACAGTGGGAATAAGAATTAAGTTCAAATTTTTAATTATATATATAAATTTTTAATTAGACATTTTTTATAATCTCAATATTAATAACATACTGATTAAATTTCTCAAAATGTTTGATAAATTTTTCAAAAATTCAGATCTAAAACCGAACAAAAATTATAAACCAAAACCGGAGCATGTCTAGAACTGAAACCGAAACTGAAACCGAACCTCCAAGCCCACACTCATTATTAAAGGTAAGAATAGAAAAGTTAAAAACAGCATTCTAATTCTAATGATTGTTTTGTTTGACAAAAAATAATTATGATACATTGTGAGTTTTGTCTGTTATTATAATTATGAAAAAAATTATTATTATTATTATTTTATTGTTATATTTATTTAATTTAATTAATTTTATAAAAAATATTATTCAAATATTTTTAGTTTGTAAATTTTTTTATATTTAAGTTTAATATTAAAAAATTTAAAATTAATTGTTACGGTTTAACATAAATTTATAATAATATTGAAGAATAGGTATTGTCAATAAATCAAAACAAAGGAAAGTATACTGAATTATCGTTTGGGTGGCCTAATTCTAGTGATTCGATGGGTTGCCTCAAGTTTATTGGTTTTTTTTTTTTTTATTATTTTTTAAGCTGAAAAACCCAACAAACTCGAAGGCTCGCATGGATTCCAGTCATTAATGAGAAGGCCACTGTGCAGAAGATTTTAATTTCTGAAACCCCATTTGAAATTCTGGTAAGTTTTACAATTTCCCATTTCCTTCTTTTCCTTCCCGTTGTTTTAGTTTATTGAATCAAAATCCTTCTTGATTTCTTTGAGCATTGTTCTTGAATTATTTGGTCATTCTATCTATCTCTGCTCTTATTTTCGCTTAAATTTTATATTTTGAAGCCTAGATCTCTTTGTTGACCCTTCAACAATATCATTTTCGGTTTTTTCTTTTGTGGGATCTTTATATTTATTGATGGGTTTGCAGTATCATCCACAAAGTCAGCTTTTCTCCTTTACTGTTGAGTTATGATACTTTGGACAACTGGAAGAATTGCACACACTGAGACTGGGAGAGAATTCCAGAGGCGGGGTTTGTGAGAGAGGAGGAATTTGAACCCTGATCACTTTTAGTATTTTGTGGATATCCTACCATGGCTTTAATTTTTGGAAATTTTCTGTTTTGCGAGTGATGATAAGATGAGAAGCTGGCATGGGATCATGGGATTTCACTCATTGGAAGGCTGATAATTTCTTATTCAGTTAGATTGTTGTCAGGAAGCCATTTTTCTCTTAGTCTTATGTAGTCAAGTTTGTTTCTTTTCTTCTAATGAGAAGAAGTTGAGCACATTAGCTACTGGCAACATCCCCACTTCCTGATTAACTATTATCTCTTCCAATACCCTTTCATAACTTTCTTGTTTTGACAGATGTACACAGAATTTTCTTAGCCTTTCCTTTTTGACGATAATGTCCAAGTAAATAAATGTGGTAACACCTAGTATAGAGTCAGTTTTCCTCCAGTCTGTCTGCACTTAAAATGGTTTTCATTTTTCTTTGTTGTGTTTTATCTCGTAAACCTTCTACCTGTTTATTTATGTAGTTCTTTTCTCTTTCAGCTATATGTGTAGCAGGTAATGCAAGTTGGGTGATGGCAGATCTACCAGGTTATGTGCGTTCCTGTTTGCATACAGGGAAACTCGCTTTCTTGGCAATTTTGGTTTCTGGAGGGGTTGTATTGCAAGTTTTGGTCAGTAGGGCTATCTGTTGCTAGTAACCTTCAAATTATTTACATGGAGCAGTTTACCTTTTACCATGTGATCAAACTGATAGCAGTTCTTGCTTACTTTCTTGACTCTAATAGGCTTGTGCTCTCTATGATAATTGGTGGCCAATGCTAACTGGTAGGTAACTTTTGACTGGAGACATTATACTTTTTTCTTTTTTTTTGGTTCAGGAATATATTTCATGTATATCTTAATTCCATTGAAGCAAAACATTAATATTTTTGTTGCTGAACCGCTGCACAATGAGAATGTAAGCACTAAATTTTAAGCATTTTATTTTACATCAGGTTATAATTTTCTGAGTTTATACAACTTTTCTGCATATTTACTTTTTCCCAAAAACTATCTATATCTGGAATGTGGATCTTCTGATCTCATTTACTGACACTGAGAATGCACAAAACACGTGCATGGATCTGGGGATTGCATTGTTGGTCCTCCAATTAAACTGCTTGTGTAGGACGATATTAGTCTGCTCATGGGTTCAGCATAGTGAATCAGTTGTACATGTTTTTGTG
Source organism: Rhizophora apiculata (assembly GCA_037832385.1). Classification (NCBI taxonomy): domain Eukaryota; kingdom Viridiplantae; phylum Streptophyta; class Magnoliopsida; order Malpighiales; family Rhizophoraceae; genus Rhizophora; species Rhizophora apiculata. The sequence goes on along the minus strand of CM075439.1, from coordinate 6,444,647 downwards.
GCATCTCCATGAGTGATACGCACATTAGTCAAATTGTGCAGACCTGAAAATGGTGTGCTGATTGTTGCTTTTTCTCTTACAGTAATAATGTATGTGCTTCTCCCCATGCCATTGCTGTTCTTTGCTAGCTCTGATAGCTCCTCTCTTTTTACAGAATCTGATAACAGGTTTGACTCCAGCATTTTAGTTGCTTCCATCGTAAGATTTTGCTGTTTTCTATTTTCATAGCGAGTGTTAGTCAATATTTTGCCTCCTGATGATTGGTGATATAGTTGGGTCAATGCCACCAAGTTTTTGACTGGATCTTCAGCGGTTGGAAGCGTTGCTATACCAGCAATCTTGAAGCATGCTGGCGTTATTTGCTGGGGAGCTCTAGCAATGGAGCTCTCTTCATTTTTTGTATTTGTACTAGCCATTATGTGCTATATACGCATGGACAACGAAAATGATTACCGCATACTCTGAGATGGAGGCTCTTCATTTGTGGAAAGAAGAGCTGGTTTTCTTTAAGGGGGTCAGAAAAGATATGGTATTGATTGACTGGTTATCTTTAGCTATGGCAACTGTTTCTGTTGAGTTAGTGGTGTTCAAAGTTTTCTTTGTTAGGGAACTTGCTAGAAACGAAAGAAATTCAGCCCAGTTTATGTAACCTCCGGTATTCCTGCCCAAATTTTGTGAAATTTCGATGTAGGGGAATGTCACAAACAACTCTGTTAATGTTATTGTTATTTTTCTTGTACGCCTAACATGGCAAATAACTCCTTTGTGTGTGGGGAATTCGGGAATGTTACATGTAGATGCATTGAGGTAATTATCATGATTGTTAATTGTATATTTTAAATTTTTTGATAAATAATTATAATTAACAATAAAATTATAAATATACAACTAATTATCAAGATATTTAAAAATAGATTTATATTTGTTTTCAAATTTTTTTTATTAGTGTTATAAAACTCTTTAGGAATTTTCTGCCTTTTGTATTTTAATATGGTTGATGACTCTAAATTTCTTACATGGATCTCTTCTAAACAGGGCTTAGAAATTTAAAATGTGGCCAAGGTGCAACAAAAGACTCTGCAATAATTATTGCTTCGTGATGTACAATTGTAATCAAAGGATACAAAGTGGTATTCTGTGCTTTTAGAACAATTAATCGAAATATTTTTATTGAAATATCTCATTTCTGTATTCTAAGTTCTAGTGATTTAATTTTCTTTACTTGACTTTTTAGCCTTTTATGAACCAGGAAAATAGAAAGTGCTGAATGTTAAACTTTCTTGAGTTAGAATATTAAATGTCAATTCTTTATACAAGTTAAAACTAGGGAAATGCTCAGACAATGCAATTAAAACCGGCAGAAGGCGAGTTGTTTTAGTAAAAGAATGTCTCGAGTCAAAGCGCGAGACCAACAGAAACTGAAAGCGAGTTGACCTTGCAGGCCACCTGCTGCGCGTTTCATTCTTGTGGCTGGCTTGAACATACCATTTCAATGGGCAAATGGATGATTCATGTTCACTTCAGCATTGCAAGCATCTTGCACCTTCAGTTGCATCAACCTACCATGAACATAGTGGCTACAAAATGTGGATATTCTATTCCTGGCAACCAGGTGGGATATCAAGAGATTTGTCTCCGCCATTACCTTGACAAGCTTCAAAGAGGTTTTGGGCTCTAGTATCCTGCGTTAACATAGCTGTAAGAACAAGTCTCAGAAATTTGCTGTAATGGCTCTGGATATAAGTTTGTCATTCACCAGATTTATTCTGCACTTCCTACTCATGAACAAAGGAACAAAGGCTCACGTCATACCATCTCATGGTACATGAAAGATAAAAGGACAGTTATTCCAGAACTATTGCACAAAGAGCAATCCTGACAGTAACAAAATCGCTCGTAGTATTATTGGGCTGGGAGACGAGAGAGATAATAGTGACAAAATTGACAGAACCATAAGTGCTGGACTCTGCTATTTATGCATCACTAGCTACCAGTTTCATTTCATATGCCTCCAGCACCTAAATCTGTTGGGAAAGCAACACCAACTGAACATTGCTGCTCGTATATGATTGCAGCAAACAACAGACCCACTAAAGGTATGATTATATCCCAAGCAAAGGTGTAATAATCTGCTCTAGGATTGGCTTATAGTGATGGCAACTCAAATTCATCACCAGAAAAATATGAGTCTATGATCCCCATAAAGATCATATGCATGTGTAGGAAGTGCACAAGTGTGTTCCACATGTAGAATAAACAAGATAAAGCATTTTCCGTTGAGATCTGGAAAATGTTGAGCAGAATTTGAGGGGGCAGAATTTGAGGGGAACAGGAAACCATTCACAAAGACTCTGATCACCCCTCCAGCTATGTTTAATGGCAAAGAAACATAAACCATCTTCTCATCAGGCCATGAGGCCTTTTGGCTTCCATTTGCAAACCTTTTAGACCATACAAGCAGCAGAAGTGGGCACTGCAGCAGAAAAGCTACCATTGTTATTGCCCCTTACAATTCCTCATTTACTTCTAGCCATCCACCAATCCTACTCGGTAAAGTTTGACAGTCCTGCTTTCACATGAACAAGGCTTCGGACTTTAGCAGTAGAGGGATCATGTGCCCAGAGGTGAGTATTGCATGCATTAGAAGTGAGAAAAAAGAGAAAACACTTGGGTGACTCTTGGCACAAAATATTTGATATTCCACAAAGATCCACACAAGATTGTTGGAGACCAAAGCCAGGACAATCTCCACACCCATCCTCCAAAATGACATTTGTGCATGGCAACTGTAAAAAAAAGTTAGGAAAAAATAAGTGGCTTAAAGAAGAGAGGATCATACCATTTCCATCTGCTTTCCCACAGTATGATCACTCGAATCAATGGGAGGGAACTGAAGTCTAACAAGAATCTCAGTACATTAAAATGTTTGACAATGTCCTATTGCCTGAATCAAGATGTTTGTAGCCCAACATGCACATAATTCCAGTATCAACATCAGAAATGCCTTCAGCATAAATTTGAACTCAGCTTTACTCATTTGAAGATGTACTGAATGATGTTGTCACACTCATTTCGCAGCTGACATTCAGTGGGCTGCTATGGCTGGTTTTTTTTTTTAACAAGAGGCTTTGCTGGTGTTGAGCTTGATGAGCTAACGACAGATAGTCTGTGATTGAATTTGATCACATGCAGTGATGGGACAGGAAAAGCCCCATCCAAATTTTCTTCCTCTGGAAAACTGCATTTCATTGGAATCCCTTCCGGATACTGCCTTCCCTCATCTCTATTCAATTCATGATACTGCTTTCCATCATCTCTATTAAGTTTGTCTTTCAGATCTGAGGTACTTGCTGTGTCAAAAATAGTAGTTACTCTTGTACTTCAACCCTGCAATCCTTAGTAAATTTTTTTGCTTACTTTGGAACATGATCCTGTCAAAGTTAACCTGAACCATTCACAAGTTTGTTGCTCCACATATGCCCCACAGGGCTTCTAGTAAGTTTAATTGACCAAACTTCAGGGAATTTCAAACTCAACCTGAGAATTATTCAAAGAACTAGTTGGATTCAAGGTTTGACAGGCAACAACACTTGATCTCCTTTGCATCCCATGATCCTTCTGCAACCAATGTTGTGTTTAAAGTAGCAGTCATAACCAACAAGACCACTCTTAGCACTAGGAAATTCTACCAGCAAACTGAGACTTCTAACATCTGTACGCTGAATTAGACTCAAGTACATGACCTGAGGCAGAGTTGTAATCACTTGCATACACTAACTCCAAAGAAGTGAAAAATCTTGTGACCTCTAAACAGATAGGTCTACCAAGGTTTAACCTTAGTGACATGCTCATTGAAACATCGTCCTCAATAGCACCCAAAGAAAAAATTCTTTTGAAACAACAGTGTAACTCCAACATTTTCTTGGGAGCATAAACATGGAAATTGGCTCAAAACAACTCGGATTAGGATTACCAATAGGACAGAAGCTGTCCAACATCCCTCGAATCAAATCAGTAATATCAGCCGAACTTAAGAAATTGAGGATTACCTTCTTGTGGACCATGCAACTCCCTGTTCAACTCTGACCAGAGCCCTTCTAAAATTCAAGGCTCAATGCACCCATCTCAGACCCACTAGGAAACCTGGGCAGAATATAAATGACTGTGTGCCATTGCCTGAACATAAAAGCCTGAACCTTAGGTTAGGAGTATCAGAGAGTTGCCTCAACCTTGAACACATCATAAACTTCAGCAATATAAAATGATTTGATTGAAACAGGATGATTCTCCTGTTACCTGACAGGTAATACTCTAATGGCTTTGAAAGGGTCTTTAATCAAACCCCACCAAGGTAATAACCATCTTGGATTGATTTAAACAGGGTGGTGGTTAATTCTCGATCAGTGGCTAATGATTCTGGGAAAATTGAAGTGCAGTGATCACTGTAACCTATGTGAATTTTGAAGCAAGACATCATGGTTGGGCAACAGATGGTATAAAGGACTGAGAATATTGTAATGTGAAGCCATGGGACTTCTAGAGGTGACCACATAAGAACTTATAGGCATAGCAAGTGGAAGCTCAGGGACATAGCTGAAGGCATCAGTGGCATCCCAAAAATTGCTACATCAAAACCATTAAGCATTTTAGCCCTTAAAAAACAACCTACAGAACTAATTCTTGCATGCTTTACATGATATGTCATAATCCTGTGTAATAAGACAAAGTTATACAACACCATCATCCCGGATACTAAGATTAAACCCTGCTTTTAACTTGTCAATACAAGTGAGGAAAAGCACAGAAATTTCTCAATAGAATCATTAAGTTAAAGTCACAAAAATAAAGCAGTTGCTAATTAAGACACATTATTGATTTTCAATTAAGGGTCACAATGTATATAACAAAGACCCCATTTTCAAGAACAACTGTAAAACGCTGAAAAAGGTTCCAATCCCAGAACTTGAGTTTGTCACACAACTACAATTCATACAAGAACCCAATTCAGTATTTTCCCAGTCAAGTATTCTGTCAAAACACCACGCGGAACTGGGAAGCGTCGTCCTCGCTCGCGGGCAAAATCTCCCAGCGGCAGGGCTCGAGCTCGTCGGAGACAGGACAATACCCGGCGAAAGTCACCTTATCGGCGGAGGCAGCGACGGAGCCGAACTCGAAGATGGTGACGTTCTTGGCAGGCCGAGGGACCTCGTCGGCGCCATTCATACCGGGAACAACGGAAGCCGAGTCTTGGGTGGCGGAGATCGGAGTTTGAGCGGGTTTTGATTCGGGTTTGGGGCTCCGTTTGAACCAGGAGAGGAGACCCACGACTCTCTCCTGAGGTCTGAAGCGCTTAATTATTTTTGAATTAAATTTTTAAGTTATCCGCCACCAGATTGACAGTGCTTGGGCAGTGGAGATGCAGTCCCTGAAAACGGGAGCTTCGTCTGTCGTTTTGAAAAACACGGGAATGTACAGATGCAAATGATATAAATACATGTAATAACATGTTAAAAAAAAAAAAATTCACACGCATTTTTATTAGTAATTTGTATATTTTTATAATTTTTTATATACATTTCACTTAATTATTTTGCGTATTATATTTAATATATATATATATATATATATATATATTTGTACAGGTCGTACATTTGCCCTCGTCCTTAAACATCTTGGCATTGTATTATTTGTGCTCGAATTTTCTTGTTAGGTGACAATAAAATTGCTAAAAAAAAAAAAAAGAATTGAATATCATATCTTGGTTTTAACTATAAGTTATAATATAATATTATTACTTGATAAATACATTTAATATATCTATTATATTATTAATTTATTAATTATACCATTCAACTAAAATATAATATTTCTTAATAATAATTATTAAATATAATTTGATAAATTTCTAAAATACATAATATTTTATTATTATTCATTTTTAATTTTTATTAAATAAGAGGTTAAATAAATAAATAATAATTATTTTAAAATAACAACATTGATAATATATTGAAAATGGTATTGATGATTAACTTTAAAGGATTTTTGGTGGAACATAAAATTTTAAGAGATAAATATAAATTACAATCAATCATATGAATTAAAAAATAAATTATAAAAATATTTCACTTAAAGTAAATTGAGTTTTTTATTTAATATTACATTTTGTTTAAAATTAATTTGAAATTTTTTTTTATTTATATATTTGAAGTAAGCATAATAAAAGGTTAGGGAAGATTCAAATAAAATAGTTCAAAAATTAGAATTATAAATATATTTTAAATAAATGTATATATATTTTTATCTATTTTGTAACATGTCATCAATGCAATGTTTGTCATATACCTAAAACCATACTTATCTTTTTTTTATTCTGAATTTTCTCTCATTAATTGTATAGAAGGTAAGAAAACGAAGTAAAAATAGTCAACTATGACCCATTAAGCCAAATTCTTGAAATTTACACCTATATGAAAAAATTTGAGTTCTCTTTTGAGTGTTTGAGCATAGTGGACAACCGCACATTGGACAACAGCATCCACTAGAAGCTTGTGAGCTTGAGGAGGATGAACACGTCTGCAGCCAAGAATGCAAGAAACCCTGCTTTGGTTCCTCTCACTGTTGCAAAGTATGTGAGTTTTTCTGCACAAGCGATGTGCTGAATTGCCAAGACAGATTAGGCCCATTTCATCCCTGCACCTACTCACCTTCATTGGAAGATATTTTCACTCGCAGTGCGTGTAACAATGATGGTGTTCATTACATCTATCAATGTGAAGAGTTGACATAGGCTGCACTCAGTTGATGCCCTTCGTTTGATGGCCACAATCAGCTCCTTGCTCTTTTTCTGAAAACATGTAAACTCAGTTCTTGTGAGGTTTGTTTGCATGATTGCAAGGAATGCTTTCTACGCTGTGTGATGTGCAAGTTTAATATTCATCTCCATTGCTACCCCAAACAATATTTGCTGACAGATGCCATATCCATTCTTTAACTTTTGTTAAACATACACGAAAAGAGCAACAGCATGAGGAAGTATATTGCCATGCTTGTGAGAGTGAGAGCCAGACTAGACCCCATTTATTACTGTGTCGGATGTTTGTAAGCAGCTCACATTAAGTGTGTAATCCTAAGGTATTCCATACAATCTCTCTAATTAGCTGACTCCAACATTTGTTCATGTTCAGTTGATGCCAAACTTTGTTTGCTATATGTATTTGCACCGGATTTTCCTCTTGAAGCCTGATCAAGTTCCTTCTGCATTATCGACTTGCTTTTGCCAATTTGGCAAACCAAATAACAGTAAAAATTTAATCAAAATTTTATTTAGATGTAGTTCAGAGGCCATAATATTCAGTTACTCTTTCAAGTACTACCTTTACTGACATAAAAGGACCAGTTCACAGAGAATGCTTTGATGTATGAAGAAATTTCTGAAGATAGTGCAACTGTTGCTCAACCAGAAAAAGAGATTGCAGATCTTGATGCCAAATTAGTGCCACTAACAGAAGAAAGAGACCATCTATGAGCAATAGTAGAGAAACTTGCAGCAGACATTGCAGGACTTACAGGAGAAACAGAACCACTGTCGGCAAAACTAAAGGATCTTAGAGAAGAATGTGCCCTGCAACTTCTTCTTCTTATATACAGCTGCAAACAAAGGGAATGAGTATTCCAAAAACTAAGGTATCGTCAGGAGGGAGCCCCTGCAGAGCAAGCATACCTCTTGAAAATTGTCTTTGCATTGATAGCAATAAAACTTTTGTACTTGTTTCAACTTGACATTCATAATAGATACTCCTAGGCCTTTTTGATGGATGAAATCACTAGCACCTTCCTGTTAGAGACCAGAAATTGGATTTTCTTGCACAATAAATGTTTGGGATTGGAGGAACTACAAGGAGACAAACCGTTGTCCTTTCTTTTGTGGTTCAGTTGAATTGAGAGAGGAAACTTAACTATGAATGAGGCCTGACATTTGAATACCATATCTCACTCCCAAATTTTTATACTCGGTGGCTATTAGGTCTTACCTAGTGTTCGGAACTGTTGTCATGCTATAAGTTAAAGGACCACGTCAAGAGTCATTCCTCTTTTTTTTTGGAAGATTTAATGTCAAGATGATGAATCTCATCAGTTGTTACACTTTCTAGTGAAAATGTTTCAAAGATAGAGGTATGGGTCAGTAATCCAACTGAAAAGGCAGAATCTGTCAGGCAGCCCCCTGTTCTTTCATGCATCATAATCTCCTTCTCCAATATTAATCTAAACCTTCAACAATGATACTTGGTCATTTCTCATAAATCATAAAAACTAGCACCCAACAAACTAATATTGTTCTTTTGGGGGTGATAGTCTCATGCCAAGGAGATGAGAAATCAGTCTCTAGCTTTCCAGTAAAACAATGGAATGGTCAGAATGAAACCCAGATCCCTCTAACAACTATCTCCAGAGATGGTCTCCAGGCAATTCAAAAACTGCAATGTCTGTCATTACCTGGAATTATTTTATCAGTCCAAATGATATCCACGATCCATTAGGAGACTGGCTCAGTAGTGAATACCAATTTTTAATTAAGGTCAGCTGCTAGCTCGGCAATGAATTCCAGTTTTTAATCAACATCAGCTACAATTAGAAGGATGATGCAACATTAAGGGTTTTCCTTGCCTTAATCATTTGACAGCCTTTTTGTGAACAATTCAAGATCGTTGGCAATGAAGAAATACCAGGATGAAAAATGTGGAAAATAATCTGGGGAATTGGAAACTTAAATGCCAATAGAAATCAATTTGCCATTCAACTTTCATACAACAATTTGTCAACAGATTACAAACTGAAGTGTATATTTTGTAATCAAATGTCAAGTTCTAACGACCAAAATTCTCCAAACCATAAAACGTAGAGCAACAAATCAAGCAACTTTCAATATCTCCCTCTCCAAAAGTAAGATTTCTGTGGCATGGCTTACCTAACTGCCATGGCTGCAAGTGCAAGATCTCAACTAGCTCTCAACACCAGCTTTTGAGTTCCGAAAATCCCTCTTCAACTCAGCAACTCGTTTCATACAAACGGCCTTGGACTTCCCCGGAACTGCAGCTGCAATTTTCTCCCACCTCATTGCCACATCTTTAGGAAACGCTTTCAAAGCATTCAACAAAGCAATATCCTCTTCTCCACTCCAACCATCACCATTGTCTTTCCCACTTTCACCGCTTTCTGGTTCCAAATTTTCACCTTGAATTCTAGTGTCCAGTGGCTTCCTGTTCTTCAGAAACATCGCATATGAATCACTATCATCCAATTTCTTCTCCCCCAATTGTTTTGCCTTCTTTATCACACTGTCCACACCATGCCTTCCATTAAAGGCCTCTGAAATCACCTGCCATCGCCTTGGCTTCCCAACTGGATGCTTCACTAATTGTTTCTTCAAAATCTCTATGTCTCCTTCGCTCCAATCTTTCTCCCCTTCGTTTCTGGTCAACCCATTTTCGCTAATGGCCAAAGATTCAATATTTTTGTCTTTGTTCGATAACCCATTTGTTATTTCAACGGTTTGGGTCGGATTCGCCACAATCTCTTCAGATCTGACTGGTTTTGACCTCTTCTTGCGCGCTTGCTTTTCAGTCACGATTTCAGGTTCTCCCTTATCAAAAGGCTCCAGAATAGGGCCGTGACCAACGCGAACGTCACCTCCAGTGAGGTGAGATGGGGCGAAGGGGCCAATCAAGAGGGAGACGGAGACCCAGAAGAAGATGGATCTGAAGGGCTCAATTTGGAAGAAAAAGATTGAAAGAAACAATAGAAGAGAGGAGAGGCAGACTGTGATGAACAGAAACGGCTTGTTCGGTGCAATTCGTTGGGTTTGTGAATTGGCATGTGAAGCTACTGGTAATGAACGAGACTGTAAGTGAAATCTTGGTCTCGGGTCATCATCCAGGAACTCCATGGATGGCTGCTCCTGCTCCTTCTAAGAATCGGACGCGAGAAGGTCAACAACTCGATATAGATTATTTATTATTATATACAGTAATAGTGGCAGTGGAAGTAATATAAATTGAAGGCAAAAAGAAGAAATAAAAATAAATAAATAAATAAAGTGGTGCTCAAAACGACACCAGTTTAATGATTTGAATTGATTCCGTTAATTTTCGGTTGAGAAAAATTTTAACTAAAATTTAGTTCATAATGAAATAAAATAGCCCAGTGATCGAAGTTGCGTTGTTGTTATTGTTGCTGCTGTTGTTTTTTCACGTTGCTTCTGTACTTATTTGCTCTTACAATTCACAAACAGTGAGCTATTGAAGTTGATCAAGAACTCCTCTTATTGGACCTCTATCTCCATCTTCGAATAAAGGAATACAGACAATCGATAGAATCTCAACATAATGAAGATGTACACATGAGGGTTTATCAGGGTCTTGCATGGATAATTAAATCTGGCCTGTTTGACTATCAATTCACTTGTACTCCCGTGTCATATGTTTCTCCAGCTTTCCAGTTAGTGGGTAAGTTGTTACGTGGAACAACCCATGTCTCATCTCCATCGTCGTCACTAAATAACATCCTCAGTGATAAGGGTCCACTTGGAGGCGAGGCAGTTGTCCACACTGCGCCATAATTCCGATCCAAGAGCTTGCATACAAAGTTTTGAGTCTGCAGATGATGAATAACATTTTTAGTAACTAGGGTATTGGCATGTGCTTTGATGTGTTCATCTCCAAGAGTTTAGACATGATCTTCTGTCATTTTCTACTTTCCCTTGGCATGTTATATTCTCTTCAACTCACCTGCTAGTAATTTTGGAAACAAAAACGACCTGTGCTACATGGTTTTCAATTCTCATTATTGTTGGATGGCAAGTACTTTGAAATAGCAACCAATTTTTGTAGATTAAAATAACAATATGTACTGCCATAAAAACAATGATAGAGGAGAGGACATCACCTCACATAGCTGCACAGCAGTGATGTCCCTTTTTCCTTGTTGATACCATACGACAAAAGCCAAATAATATGGGTAGTTGCTATTCTCATCAATTTTGATTGTCATATTTTTGGTTGGATAGCTGCACGAAACACTGTGGAGAAAAAAAGAGTTGAATTAAGCAAAAGTATTTCTCACAAAAGTACTAGACAGCTGAAGAAGTTTCATTTTGTTGAGAAAAATGAAGAAATGAGCATAATTCTATTTCAAAAGGATGATTTCCAATTTCTTAAGGAAATTCTCTCTCATTAGCAGGCATAAGGGAGTCTTACAGTTTATAATTGGAAAATCTCCTCTAGTTTTGACAAAAAATGTGTTAAACTCGGCTTTGGCAACTCCACGAGAGGGAAAACAATAAATTAGAAATAAACTTGTTATTCATCCTTTACATGCATAATCTCACCGTCTATATTGAACATCAACTATTCCTGAGGCTAACAGCGATGCAGCTGCACCAGAGGTTTGAGCCATCCTCGCAAAGGCTCTTCTGCTGAGAATAAAGTCAGTATTATCACTCGACCCTTGGTCAGTTATGACAACTGTCACCCCTTTGTCTGTGCAATAGTTACTGTTGGTGCACCTCACCTGGTGAAGCATGACAGTTGTTGTAATTGATTTTAAGAATACATCAGTGGAACCGTAAGTGATTTAGGATATGCAGCTCTATACACACTATGATGCTTTAGTTGATACCTGGTAACAAGCACCACAGCCAATGCCATTTCTGTATAGTCCAAATGCAGCTGATACATCCCCACCATTTATTGTTGCTCCGAAGGAACCAAAACCACATGCGCCTCCTGCAATTCATTAAATGAAAATTTGTTAGAATGCAATGTATGTTTTTCCTTTCTACTTACTATTTTGAGGTTGCTTACTATCTGTTCCTTTTTCATCAGAATTTGGGTAATAAGCTGCACGGGAATGAGTGAAACAATCACTACATGTCGCAGCATCTGCCAATTTTTGCAGAGAGAGCAAGGCAACAAAAAGGAACAAGAGAGACACAAGGGAGGGAGCCATTATAAGGATGCAAAGAGCAAAGGCAATTCAAGCAAAGAAGACTAGACAGTGGTGCATGGAATGAACCAGGCTGGTAGTATTTATAGAAACAAATGACCGCCAGCTTAGCTTGATGAACCTCGCCGAGTTTGACAATGCTGATTAATATTATATATTGAGTGAGTGGGATTCTGTTGGGGTATCTTTCAAGCTTTCTTCTAAGACTTGGAATTTCCTGTTTTGGACTATACATTTGACCTTCCAAACTCCGTTTCACATCTCATTTCCTTGTAGAAACCCTTTGATTAAATTAGCAGAAGGTCCGTTATCAAACTGTTCTACATGTGAAACATTCAATCTAGTCTTTAAAATTCAAAGATTTACCAGCAGGTTTTTCTGGTAGAGATGCATTTTGCTTTTGCTCCACAAATACTAAATGCCTTCTTTGTCTTTGTCAAAAGCTTTGAGATTTGCACAAGGAGGAAAATGCAGGTTAGCTTATTCGTCAAAGACAAGTTAAGCAGCAAAATTTAAAAAGAAATATGGAAGCAATAAAAAAATGTAAATCAATTATATGTCACTTAATTTCACAACAAGAAAGAAAAAAAAAAAAACTGTATTTAAGAGAATTATTTTATTTTTTTTATACTTTATTTTATTCATGAATATCAATACTTGAATAATTGAATATTGGGAATCAGAACCTTGAATGTGACTTGAGAAAGTTTTGATTTGGAGGGCCAATTCGGTGTACATCCACTAAGGAGCAAGGCCCCTCTTGGGGTTAGGCATAACTTGATTGGTGTTCCCACTAGTTCATGTCACATGGGCTGCATCTACCGGGGTTGGAAGGCGCAAAGGAAGCAACCCTCTTGGGCAGCATACAAAAATATTAGGCAACATAGGCTCCTGATTACGGTACTGCGAAATGACATACGATGAAAGAATTGTTCTATGGGTTCTCCTCTGGGCAAAGAAAGCACTCATTGCCACACAAAATTCTCTAAACAAGAGGCATGCCATTGATGCAAAGACGGGCTATTTTTAATTAATGTGGAATTCTCCATATGAGAATGCGACAAGTTGTTTGACTCCTAGGCGTTGGACCAACTGAGCTAGGGGTTGGCACCAAAGTATTTTTTTAGCATATTAGTTTTTTTTTTTTTTTTCTCACAAGATTTTTATTCATTACAAGATCATTTCAAGGTACACGCAAACTGTTACACTTTATGTACTGTATATAATATAAAGTAAAATGATGATAATAAAACTAATGTAAAGAAAAAAAAAAAAAAAGAATGTTCATCATTCTTTCGTTGGGTCCAAGATTTTGTTTATTTATTTATTTATTTATTTTAATGATGGGGAACTTCAACTTTGTGGGGTTCTGAGAACCTTTTGTGAACTTGTTGATCTATTGAATTATGGGCCTAAAGCCTAGACAAGCTGCCCTACAACTCATGACACCATGCCCCGAATCCTTGTCGTGTGCCTCACTCTGATTAAGCATCTTAGGGTCATCCCCTTACCTTTGCTTTTAAGCTAAGATCAAATGTTAATTAATTTGTGGTTGTGTCCAATGGGGTCTGTCTTTGTTATATTTTTGTATCGAACTGCCTCACGATACATGCATTAGCAAAGGAATACCTCGTGTAGTAACGCCGTTAACTATGGCTGACTTGGTGATGACATGGATTTTGTTTCTAACGTGGCATTGTTGTAAAATATTGGGCTCTACCATAAACCCATATTTACAAAAAATAAATAATAAAAAAAGTTAAAAAACAATGAAGTTTTGAAAGAATTTTTTTTCGCACTAAACACTAATATAGACATAAAAAATAATTAAATTTTTATCTTTGTCTTATAAATTTTTACTTAAATTCTATAAGATTAAATAGAGGAAATAAAAATAGAATGAAATTGCATACGTGAAAATAAGAACAATATTGTTTTTTTTAATTTTTTGGTGGAAATATAACAATGTGCTCATGAGTTAAAGAATTCAACAGAGTTGGAAATTAAAATTGAGACATGTTGGGGCAAACACCACTAGACCACACCCACCAGTCCACCACCCTTTTGACCAATAGTTCGGCTATTTCGAATAAAATGGACCTCCGCCATTGTATTGGGCCTCTTCATCGACGACATTCAGCTCGGCCTTGTAGACTGGGCCCATGATCCACAGTTTAAGGCATTGAAGCTCTCACTATCATAATCCTTAAATTAAAATATTATATATATATATATATATATATATATATATATATATATATATATATATATATATATTAATAAAATAATATAAATATACATAATTTCAAAAAAATATATATATATCAAAAATTTTCTTGATTCATCGGTCTAACCAGATGGTTGGACTGTCCCAATTAACTGAATTTTATTTTATTTTATTTTTTTTTTTTTTTTTTTGGTTTTAGTTTTATTTGACTTTTTAAGCAAATCAAAGTGGGGACACCATTTGTTTTTTGTCCCATATTGAAAATCATATTCAATATACTTAAAGCGCAGAAACAGACACTGGTCTTCAATCAGACACCTATAAGTTACAGATGTGACAAATGGTTTTCTGTTTTTATCTTTTTAAACACTTGATACCAATGAAAAACAAAAAAACCACAGTGATATTAGGCCCAAAGGGTACTGGGTTGAAGAACAAATTCACAAAATAGAGTTTTTTCTAATGAATGAAAAAAGATTAAAAAATAAATAAATGGCTAAACAGGATTATAATCGATCTAATTATTTATTGTACATACTTTTTTTTTTCTTTTTTAGTATATTAAGTATTAACTACACTATTAAACTACACGAGTTATTCTGTATTCAAGCTGTTCTCCACGAACCTTCTTGATTTCCACTCGGTGGAGGATAATCCTCTTCCCGTGAAGCCCGAAGGATTCTTTATTTTATTTTGACAACAACATTATTGTTAACAATAAATAAATAAATAAATAAAGTGTTACCTAATTTCTGACATTTACCTTTTTTTTTTTTTATTGGTTGGAATTTTCCTTCAGATATTGGCATCCATATTTAAACGCATTAACAAGGACACGGTATATACTATGCTTGACTGTTTTAATAAACGATAAATCCTTTTTTTTTTTTTTGGGTCTTAAAACCGATTTTAAAAAGACCACAAATACTTGACTAAAACACCAACAAATGTAGGCACAGACGTGTAACAAATGGTGGGAAGAAGACACGTGGGTGGCGGCTGCTTGCTTGCAGGCCACCCCACCAAACCCAGGATCCAAATTTCCAGGTGATATCCCAAAAAGCACCGGCCATTGAATTTCACACCCTTTTTTTTTTTTTTTGGCAAGAGATATATTTATATAATAATAATAATAATAATATTAATTATATATTTATAATATTATTATTTATTATAATTATACATTAAAAATTTAAAAAAATACGATTAACAATAAAAATAACACAATAAATGGACTCGAGCTCAACGAGTTCTGTTTAACATTTCCTACGCTATACGCTCCAATTAAGTTTGACGGAGAGGCAAGAAATTTAGATTTAAATTTAATATAAATTTATTAGTATGATAAATTATAATAAATATATATTTTTAATATGATATAAATTTATTAGTATGATAATATTTATTTAATTATTTATTTAAATTCGTGGTCACGTGGCGGAATGATTCGTGAAAAAGAATAAAAAAAGAAAAAGAAAACGTGAGGAGTGGAATCTCTCTCCTCCAGTTTGGCATCTTCTTGTGGCTTTCCCGAGTGATTCTCTCCAACATTCTCTCTCTCTCTCTCTTTCTTTTTTTTTGGTTAAATTCTGGCTCTTGTGTCTTCCATTTATTGGCGATTTTCGTTCGTTGGCTTGCAGCATTTTAATACCCATCTCAGGATCTCACAATTTCTGTGGAGAGAAAGGAAAAAAAGAAAAAGGCCCACTTGAAAATTTGCAGCGAAAAATGACAACTTCTTCCGGAGGAAAAGCGGTTGATAAGTGAGTTCATTTCCGTTTTTTGTTGTTTGTGCCTTTTTGTTTTTATTTTTAACTATTTATTTTTTTGTGAATCAATCTATGTTCAATGTTTGATCGCATTTTCGACGTGGGTCATGGCACTCTCTTCGATTCATGCAATTAGATGATACCGCCTCAATCATCAAGAAACATATTGTGAGCTTTTGCATTTCATTTTCTTCTTTGATGTTATTCTGTGATTCTGCTCTCTCTTGCTTTTTTTTTTTTTTTGGGTTGTTGTTTGTTGTTCTCCATAACTTTCCTTTTGGGATATGGTTTGATGGGGTCTATTTTATGTTGATCCAGTTTTACCAGTTTCAAAGTTCTTTTCTTTTCTTTTCTTTTCTTTTTTTTTTTTTTTCCATTTTGTTTTGGGGGTATGAGATTAAAAAGAAAGGTTGGATTTTCCATGGAAAATTCTTGTAATGGTCCCATTTTTGTGCTTAGACGGCGTATGACCTGATGTGAATCAGAATGAAGCAAACAGTGTAATTTTTGCCTTCTTGTTGGGAGTCCTTGTATTCGTAGATTATGCACTGAGCATTCCAAAGAATCATTGTCATGGATAATTTGGCCTTTTACATTGAATCATTTGGCATCCCAAAACTCTGTGAATAGATAATGAGAGATTAAATTGAAATAATTTGACTAAGTTGGAGAGCATGATTGAGTTCGGATTTTGACTGATTAAGGATTCTTATGGGAAACAATTGTTTCTTTTGCTGCTTATTTTTTATTATGTTGATGCCAATCTTTAATGTGTGGTTGCAGTCAGAATTTACTTTCCAGACTTGCTCCTCTGGAAGCAGTACTCTTCGATGTTGATGGGACCCTATGTGATTCGGATCCCATACATCACCATGCATTCCGTGAAATGCTTCAAGAGGTAAAGCATTGTTTTCTTTGATCAGACCTAAGATTCATGTTTAGATTGAGTCATGTTCTTAATCCCCCTTCAAATCACAATGTGAACCAACACAATTTTTGTTTCTTCGGCGAAGAGAGAGGGAACAGAGTGCAAGGTTGCCATGCGACTGTATGTGATCTCCCGTTTTTGGATTGGGGATGAGCAAGTTGGGAAATTTAAGAGAAGCCTTTGTGTTTGTGTGTGATTGGTTGCATACTTATCTCGTTTAATTGATCAACTTGTGAACTCAATGAGTCATGTTTAGAACAAGGGATTTTGTAAATTGACTGCATTATGTTGTCCAACAGATAAACTTCAATGGTGGGGTTCCAATTACAGAGGAATTTTTTGTGAATAATATTGCTGGCAAGCATAATGATGACATTGCCTTGCGCCTCTTCCCCAGTGATCTCCAACGTGGCTTAAAATTTACAGATGACAAGGAAGCAATGTTTCGAAGGTAAAAACTTTCTTTTCCCTATATCTCAAGAATAGTCCCAAGTACATCTGTGTAACCCTTTGATTGCTTAAAACAGATTGGTCCCTGAACAACTGAAGGCTGTAGATGGCTTATATGAGGTCAAGAAGAGGATTGAAGAGCGTGGCTTGAAACGAGCTGCTGTCACTAATGCTCCAAGGGCAAATGCAGAACTCATGATCTCAATTCTCGGGCTTTCAGATTTCTTTGATGCTCTTATCGTTGGTGATGAGTGTGAGCATGCCAAGCCACACCCAGCGCCCTACTTGAAGGCTCTTGAAGTACTCAATGTGTCAAAGGATCACACTTTCATATTCGAGGTCTGCCCTTTTATGGGGCTGCCAGTTAATGCCCAAGAGTTGTTCGACCTTGAAAGATCTCATCTAAAGTGTTTTTTTTTCTTTTTTTTCTTGCCATTCTCTCTTGAGCAGGACTCTGTGTCAGGAATAAAAGCTGGGGTGGCAGCTGGGATGCCTGTTGTTGGAGTGATGACAAGAAATCCAGAACAGCTGCTGATGGAAGCTAATCCCACATTTCTGATCAAGGATTATGAAGATCCAAAACTGTGGGCAGCTCTGGAAGAGCTTGATAGGAAGGGAGGTGCTGGAAAACCTGCTGCTTGATTTAATCCATGGCAAGTAAAAGGATTACTTGATATATAATAATTCATAGCAACTCAAAGGACCCAAAATTTTGACACTCTGGGGATCTACGAGTCACAGACAATGCCAAATTGGTTTCTTGGGCAGTAGCATTACTTGGCTTCGTTGCATATGTAATACTCCAAGCTGTTGACTATTGTTTGGAAAATATAGTTAATAATAATGCATAATTCTACAGCATGATCATGGCTGCTTCCTATATCAACCGGAATGCTTTTGCTTTATCTAGAACTTGTGCCATCCTGAAATCCACCGAATTCATCCGGCACATGGGCAAGCAAAACACTGAACAAATTATAAACGGAAGGAAAGACATCACTGGAGTCACGTACATATTACAATAGTGTAAAAAAGGGTGGCTGAAAATTTGTAAGCACCCCTTTCCGCTCGTGGCATTCCTCGAGCAAGAAAATGTTGAGAAGAAAATAACTTGTAACAAACGTTAGAAACAAATCATGCGACTGAAATTTATTATTGACAAATTGCAATTATTAAATTAAAAAAAAAAATTGTTGGTATAATTTATTTGCGGTAACAATAACGTTACTCATAAAAAAAAATGACTAAAGATGGCAGTCCTCGTAGTCATGGCCCCCCTTTCTGGACCGACTCCTCTAGATGTTATTTCCCTTGATATCAATGGAAAGCCATGCGATTACAATCCCCTTCCCTACTGTAAATTCCGGGAAATGCTTCAAGAATCCTTTCACAATAATTTCAAGCTCATTATTCTGTTAGATCGTTCACACATCGCGCCATGACATGGTTCTTAACATCACTTCCCGGTTTCTTTTCGCCTTGCCACCATGTTGAATTTCTGACAAGCTTTCCAGCAAGCATAATCGTGACATTGCTTTGGTCCTCTTTTCGTATGGCATTGAAGGAGAGGAGGCATGGGATTTCTTGATGATTCGTGGGTGTATCAAAGTCCATAATACTTTCAAATATTAACTTTAAGATGTTATGCCGCTCACCGATGCTTACTCCTGGAGCAAATGCTGAACTCATGATATCAGTTAACGGGCTCGCACATTTCTGCGATATTCTCATCATTGGTAGTGAATTTGAACATGCCAAACCACACCCAGACCCCTACTCGAAGGCTGTTGAAGCTCTCAAGATGTCAAAAGATCACGCTTTGGACTTTGAGGCATAGCTCTTTCCCCAGGCCTTCCAGCTCACGCGGGGTCTCCCACCAAAAGGGATGAGTACACAGCCTTACCTTTATTTTTACAAAACAGAGACCATTTTCACTTCTGACCTCCAGGTCACAAAGACCATCTCACAATGACATGTTATTACTTGATCCAACGTGGAACCTGGATGTTAAATACTCAAATAATTTAACTTCTAATAGGAAGGATAAAAATTCACGGTTAAAAATTATCTGCTTGGGCAGTTTTCTGGCATGAACAGATGATAACCATAATTTCCTAAGCCTTAATGAATAAAATTGTTAAATAAGTGCAATTCTAAATGCAGGTATCTGATTCAGCCACAGTACTTCAGTATCTCAGCCTTGGCATGCATAAATTTGCCTGCTTATATACACTTCCAATGTTCCCTACAAATTACCTTTTTTACGTGGACCATAAAAGCAATCAACTACAACTACTGCAATTCAAGACAATAAAAAACTGAAAATAACTCCTAGTTCAAACTTCAGACAAGGGGCAAGATGAAAATTGCCTGCACAACAAGCCAATCCAAGATATTTTTGTATAATTTCATCCCCTAATCTGCAGAAACATTCTCTCTCCCTATGCATGTTAACAACTGGCCTCATCTGAGCCATGATACTGAATCAATCTCATCCCTTGCAGCCTTGTACAACTCCAGCCTCTTGACACAATTCTGCCTTCTTTCAATTAATGTAGGGTCTTCATCCAATAATTCTGCAAGTTGCTTGCCCTAAAGAACAAATACAGAACGGTTAGCAAAGACAACCAATTGCCTTTTTGCAGATAATTCTCAGTCAATTGAGCATAGGGTGTATCACTAGTTGGCTTGTCCATTGTTTACAGTATGTCTATGGACAATAATTTATTAAGTTCCTCGAATGGAACTCATGCAAGCTTAAATCAACATTGGACTGTGGGGGGATAATCAGAATTCCATTGCAAATAAATCTGAAAGGCCCTTTCAGAATGGAATAAGTGAATCAAAATTTGATGCTATAACTTGGGCTCTAGGTTCAAGAATCATGTTGCATCCATAATTGATTATTATTAGGTCTCAAAAAAAAAAAAGTACAGGTTTGCCCAAATCCAACAAGACTTAGTCCCCAATTATTTGGGTTGGTGTGTGTGAAGAGGGAGAGAGACAGCTCGTAGCTGCACAAAGGGTTCTTTCTTACCTCCTTTTTGCCCACTTGGATATAGAAGTGATTTAGTAAAGAATGCTTTGCCTCCCTCACTCACTCACTTGTGCAGACAGAGAGAGAGAGAACTCATAGCTGCACAAAGGGTTCTTTCTTACCTGCTTTTTGCCCACTTGGATATAGAAGTGATTTAGTAAAGAATGCTTTGCCTCCCTCACTTGACAATAAACCACAGCTTTTGGGATAGAATGCCTGAGACTCTCTGACACCATAGCAACATAAGAGGAAACATTTGATCCAATTCTGCGGAAGTGTGCTTCTGCATATTGGTCTGCACTGGATGCAGTTGGGTTTCCACCCCTCTCCATTTCACGAGGAAGTTTTCTGAAGAAATCCACAGTCAGATATGAAGATTCCATGTCCACCAACCGCAAGGCCGTCTTCTTACTGTCATTGCAGAACCTTTCCAATGCCCCATTGGCAGCAGATGCAATTTCAGCCTGAAGAGTTGGAAAGCGCTTCAACTCCTGTCCAATTAGGAAATATCAGTTTAATCTTTCACGTCACCAGACTACTGCTACTTAGAAACCAGTAAATTCTTCAAACTCCAAACCTGAGTCTCCCATATTGACTTCCTAACAATCTCCTTCAAAATAAAGTGAACCTGCCAAGAACAATTGGCAATCATGAAATCAATATCTTTCAAGACTGTACAACGTTTCAATATCTACAGCAAAACCTTCAGATTCATTTCATACAATGGAAAAATAATTGATGTCTTCACTTTTGCAAGCTGACATTTCCTTGTACATGTTTCAGCATTCGGGTCATTTGTAGGGTGCTAACAGAATTCTTATGACCATATTTGTACTATAAATTCTGAAGGAACCAACTAAGTGCTGAATTAGAAAAACTGCGGACATCTGAAAGGTTCTCCTCCGCTCCTTAAGATTAGGGAAAAAGTTCTTTTCAACCCCCTCCCAACCAGATGGAATCAAAAGCCTCAAAACACTAATAAGCCAAAAATATCTACAGACCAAAATGTCATCACCCTTCAATCATATGAGTACTCACCAATAGAGCATAGCATGAAAGTGTGAAGGACAAGAAAAGAAAAGGAGAGGAAAAAGGGGGGAAAAAATAGATTAAAAATGAAATACTTACAGCATCTACAGAAGCTTCAGCTGGGCCTCTGAAGTAATTAATGGCACCATCAATGAGGCGTCGATAACCTTGCTCAGGTGCAATTAAATGAGGTTGGTATCCATCAGCCTGAAAAACAATTTTCCTTACATTTTGAGGGGACAAATGATGGTCAAATGGAATCTTCCTCAAAGCAGCTGGGAGCTGGTTGTCAAAAACTCCATAGATCCGATCACCACCCGCTCGCCTGAGGTTTGCCAAGGAATTAAACATGGTAAAAACATGCTACAAAAGGCTTCTCTAATCATGAACTGATTCACATAGCTGAGAAGAGACTAATGTCATATAGTAAATGAAACTGATATGGTTGAGTACAGATGGACCTTTGAAGCATCACCAACTAAGATATAAATGAAAATTAAAAGTGCAGAGCAATCGGTCAATGAGCATTCCTTTGATTCAAATATGCATGTGAATCATCCCGAATGGATTACTTGGAGTTAAACTCACTGATTTGCAAGTTGATATGATTCATGACAAAGCAAACAAGCACGTTAGACCACTTCAACCAAACAGCAACTAACAGTTTCCTCACAAAGATATGTGCATGTGAGTGTGCGTGCACAGAGAGAGAGAGAGAGGATGATACAGTACCCTCCATCCAAATGTTCCTTGAATACATGATCAAAGGCACGGCATAACTCTAGAATAGTGTACAGCTGGGCCTGATGTAAACACAAGAATGTTATGAAAAATAACACAACTCTAGGAAACTGTAGCCGTAGGATAAGCTCATTACCCCAGCATCAATGGAGATAGGTCTGCCAAGAACATCCAGCTCATCCTTGAGTTCATCAATGCTTCTGTTGATTAAAGATATGATGCCTGGTATGCGAGCTTTAATGACAGACTCCAAATGCTGGAACAACATAAATTTAAGCTAGTAAACAGAAATTATTGACAGTAGTAGGAGAACCACAAAGTTGGAAAAAGTGTCATTGACACGTTAGACATGCAAAGTTACTCATCAGTAACTATATACAGAAATTAGAGGAAAATTCAAGCAGAATCCAGGTTGTGATACCATTAGTCTGCAGGAGGAAATTGTCTACAATACTAATGGAAAATAGAAGTGGAGAAAATTTGCCAGAAAAAAAGACATGAAACAAAACCTTGGACAGAAGTTTCGCAAGATATTCTGAGCCCATTCTACTTGCCAAGTGTCCATAATCAGGGCTGCTAGCAAAGAACTCATGCTCGCTTCGCCGAGCAGCAATCATGTCCACATTTTTATTAATGTCAGCTTGTGAGCGATTCACAATTCCAACCCAGCCATGTCGAAGCGGATAAGCCCGCCCTTCAAGAACCTTCATATAAAAACAACAGGACAGAGTAAGCAAGGTCAGAATTGAAAATACCTATAATACATATATGTGTACATTTGTATTCATATACACATAATACACACTCAGTTTTAATGCTGCACACAAGTGCATGCATATGTCTGAGTGTCTCAGTAAAATCACAAAACAACAAAAATAATTAAAATATGAGTCACCTCGAAGTCTAGTTATAGCCAAAGAGATAGTACACTACACCTTGGACACTTCAATTAATTGCTGGTTGTGATTTAACAAATATAAGAATGTGCTAACATTTATGGTATATCATTAGATTCCAGCAAGATGTGGCAATTCAAGAATCCTATTTTAACTTCAAATGTAAGAGAAAAGCTTACTTCCAATGCATTTGTTCCCTTATCCATCAAGTCAAGCTTTGTCAGCACACCAATTGTCCTTTCACCTAAGAATGAAAACAAAAACCTAATGTTGAGAAAGATAACAAAAGGGAATAAAAACACAAAATGCAGTATTTGGTGGATGGATTAAGCTGCAAATGGAAAATGAGCACAAAGCAATACCTGTTGGATCAACTTCTCTAGATATTTTGATAGCATCAGATGTTGCAATATCTTGATTGGATGGACTTATGGCCAGAATGATGCAATTTGGCTATATTCCAATATTGTGTTCATCCATTAGCGAGAAGAGAAATAAAAATACAATAATCCAATGCACTTGAAAGACTGATATGCACATAGTTCACAAAATGCAATCACAATGGCAATTTGCCTGGACAGCATCTGAACAAGTCCCTTTACTCCTAAAGCCAGTATCCAGGATAAGGGTGTCCCGGTCCACAAGACTCCCACACTGTGGAGTCTGGGGAAAGGTCTTACATATGCCACAACCTTACCCTAGTTTTCACAAAGGCTATTAATAATAAATTCAATCAAACAATGAGTCCCTTTACTCCTAAAGCTAGAACCTGGGAGACAAAAAGCAAATAAATTTCCCAAAAGAACAAGTGTGTAAACTTCTCAAGTGGCGAGGAGAAAAACTGGGAAACAATTAAATTCAAATTCAAAAAGAAGAAAAGAAATGAAGATAACAATTGAAATAACATCCACTGGCATAGGAAATTTTATTTTAATGAGGTTCTTTGGAAAAGCCATTACAATGTAGTTTAAGGACCTTGAAGATGTGAAGACAATCAAAATGGACCCTGAACACCTGTAAATTGACTTGATGGGACAAAAAAAGATTTAGCAGTTTTGAAACAATATAAATGGGACTTCAAATTTTTTCGCATCAAATATTTTGCTGGCAGTGGAAATAATCATTAGGTTCTCTGAGTGGCATACTGTACCGTCTGGGCAGCACTACTAAAACAAGAAATTGCTTATGAGAAAACAGAAGAATGTGCATCTTATGTGATATGTGCCAAGATTCATCATAAATAAAATATTCAAGAATACTTTACCTTCTCCACATATGAACGAACCATATCTTCAATATCCTTAACAATGCTCTGTGGCTGCCCCTCTGTTGACAATCAATATCTCTTGTAAAAATTTAACTAGACAATAAACATAATAGCAATGGTGCATCCAGTTTTGCAGCGCCTGGCAAGAGTTTGCATACCTACAGCAATCTTTGTTAAACCGGGCAAATCCACCAATGTTAAGTTGACAACTGCAAGCAAAGTAAAGCAATGAACATGCAAAGATAATATGACATATGCACATGATCTATGATTCTACAATAGATGCTAACTAATAAAACTAAACGCATATGAACAATGGAGAGAAGAAGGTCTTGCCACATAATTCAAGTTCTTTTACCATTTGGTGAGTAGATACTAAGATGAATGGGGACAGGCGAGATCTGTTTTGACCTCCCAGTCATTTTATCAGTCTCATCTTGAATTTCCTTCCGAACAGTTGCTGCATAAGAAGAAAGGGGTGTCAACTTATTGCCTTTTGTTTTCTTAAGTAAACCTTAAAATATACAGTTATTTATTCTCAATCCAAGCTTTTAGGGCAATGCATAAATTTATGAGGCTTGTCAGAAACTAATGACAATGATAGTTTTCCAATCAAACAGCTATAAGTAGCAAAACTAAAAGCCAGAAGCTTTCAGATTATGACAAGAACATATAAGAAATGTGCAGTATGATATGTGATGCAACAAACTTTGACAAAGAGAACTTTCAACATATTCCTCTGCAAATATTTGCAATGGTTGAAAATTGTGAATTCAAGCCAAATAATACTGGCAATTGGACATTATGCACTAAGCATTGAAAAATCAGAATAAATGGTGTATCATTCTAATTCTTTTTATACTGTGGTGTTAGGGTGCCTATAGTTGAACAACAATTTTTCTTTTATTTCAACTTCCTGCTATATTGCTTGCACAATATCGCAATTACAGGGAATATTAAACTTAGAACCTTGCAGCCCAGTATGCACTAAGCACTAAGCAAGTTCCCAATGCTAAGGCAAATGGCTGACTATGAAATGTATAATTGTTATCAATGCACCAAACCATAAATCTTTCTACTATAAAGAACCATAGAAAGACTTGAGAAATCCCAGTCAATGATGAATTGATAAATAAGCAGGAAAAAAAAAAAAGAAAAAAGGATGAGTATACGATCTTTCAAATGTCATTATTCTGATGAATGCCCCCCTTAATTATATATTAGAAGGAATAACATCACTATTACTGCAATTTAAGACACAGGAGAATATCAACGTCATCATGTGCTGATTCCTAGAGCAGTTGTATATAATGTTTTTATTGAACAAACAATAATTGGATACTTCAAAATATCAAAGACATGATTTTGCAAAACCAAATAGCATTTCATGAATGAAATCTTTGTAACAAAGGACTGACAGAAGTCTCTGAATTTTTTCTTTGATAAATGAAGAAACTCTGCATAATCCTCTATCCCTGGCTCTGTCTTGTGCAGTTGCAACACCAAAGGCCTCCTTGTAACAATGCCTAAAAACAACATCAAACACATGGAAAATTAAAGCTCTCTTGGTCCATCCACGGAACCCAGGACAATAAAAATTTTACCAGAACATAAAATCAACATAACTCTTTTTAGTCTCAACATATACATAAGCTATATTTTCTACAATGCCAAGTCGGATTCACTACTCCACCCCACAAAAGGGTCAGCCAAAATCATAATTACACTTAGTATTTCATTTTCATTATCATGTCCATATTCCTTCCTTTCACCCCGTAAGCAAAAGATCACTGAACATGCAAGTCACTGTTTGGATACTTCAAGTGATGCAGGAAGAAAAGGGAACAAAAGGAAGGTAGATTAGGAAGAAACAGGTTCGAGGTTCAAAAACTCATTTAAAAGAAAAAAACAGAGAAAGTTCCCTCTATATATATATATATATATATATTATTTAATTAGAAGGTACAGTAGCTCGTTTGACTCGGTTGACTTTGACCTTTTAATTCTTTAATAACAAGTCAATATTCTTATTTTCTTTTTTTTACTTTTTATTTTAAATGTTGACCGTGTTTTCTCAGCAACCAAACAGAATCCAAAAGCAATAAGAAACAAACAAAGAAGCAGCAATAGTTTCATATCTTTCGCCAAAATTAAAAGTAATGGCCCAAACCTGATCCTCTGGGAAGAAAATCTCGCCCGACGATGCTCTCCAACACCGATGACTTCCCCGAACTCTACTTTCACAAACAAAAAAAAAAAAAAAGAGGAAAAAGAAAAAGGCAATCGCAACAACTTAAACCTCACAACAAGCACTTATACAAACGCGTATACCTATACATACATATACGCACACATATACGTATATTGTCCCCCCAACAAAAAAAAAAGAAAGAAAAAGGGTTTAAAAATCAAATAAAAGGGGGGAAAATATACGCAATGCGCGCACGTATGTCTAGGAACATAATGTGCAAGAGTAGAAAACCTGGCCGCCAACGACTGCGACGGAGGGGAGCGACTCCCAGAGAGTGGGCAAAGTGGAAGAGGAGGAGGAGGAGGCGTCGCCGCCGTAATCGCCGAGGAGTGTGCAGGCTCTCTGTAACCTATTGACTAAGGTGATCAAGCTGTCCATGGCGCCGGCGGTGGCCGCTTCGGTAACTGTCTGCTTCAGAGGAGGAGAAGCAGAGCGGGAGCTGTGATTTGAGTTTGTGTTTGGAGTAGAGCGGACGATGAGAAGGAGAAGAAAAGAAGCGGTTACAGAGACGTAGAAGAAGTAGAGAAGGAGTGCGAGAGGACCTTCGAGGAGCGCTATTTTCGCTTCTTTTTTTTTTTTATTTTTTTTATTTTTGTGACAGGGATGGTGTGGAGATTTCGTAATGCGCCACGTGAGTTTACAAACGGCTCGTTCGGAATTGCGTTGGACTCTCCCGTGACTTCAGTTTGAATTTGGTTTACTCAGCTCATTATGGTCACCAATTTTTTGAATTCAAATTATAATTTTTTTTCAAATCAAAGTCATTAAAAATAAATATATATATATATATTCAAGTAAATATACAGAACATGTGTTTGTCGATAACTATTTAGCTAAGAATAATTTTTGGTATAATCTTGCTAAATTATAACGAATGCAGACATCAATGCACAAGAATACAAATGGTTGTGCACTTTAAGAGGCGTCCGCATGTCAATGGGTCTTCATCATTAAGCTTTTGAATGTACAACACTCAAGCTCGGCTGCACTATTCTATGAAGGTGATGGTATCACATAAGGAAGAAAAGGGCCTCTTCCCCCCCCCCCCCCAAACAAGGTGTTCATAAGTCCGAGGAGATTTAAACCACAAAGTTTTTAAGGAAGATAGTAAAATTAACATGGGTGACTAAAGTTGTTCGTCAATCAATGGCTGCATTCTCAATCAATGTCTACGCAAAATTGTAATGATCTTCCTCGAGTGAAACTTAAATATGAGAGGTAGTTGAACAAGCTGCAACCAAGTCCAAGGGCAGCTCCTACTGGGTGCGGCCAAGCCTGCCTGGGATTGATAAAACCCAGATCTTCTCCAAAGCTTGACATTCAGAATAGCCCGGCTCTGTGTAGAAATCAAACTGAAACCAAGCCATCAATACTCATATTGCTTCTTACATGCTAATGGTCAAATCATTATATAATGATCCGACACAAAACAGAAAGAAAAGGGAAAAAAAAATTGTGCTGTAAACTCCACTTCTGTATTCAAAAGGTGAAAATAGAAGTTCTCAGAGTCGAAGGAAACAGTTTCCATGCCTATGAAATGACATAAATGGTGGAAACTGATATATCCATGTAGAAGGATGAATCAGGTTGTCAAGCGCCGGCTCAGAGTACAGTTTAGATGTATGCAAGGACTTCACAGTACCTTAATCGGGAAGCAGTTGCATTTTTGCATGTGAAATATCATTCTGCTTTGCTTCCTAGGAACAGCACAAGGCCTGATTTAGATTGTTTCCCCTTTCAAGCCACAAAAATCATATTAAATTTGTGCAACCTTAAAAGCTTCATGTTGCTCTTCTTCTTCGCTTCTCTGCGCACTGTTTTCATTATTGATGCTCAACTGCAACTGTTTCTCTGTTTCATTGACATTGCTGCCACTTCTCAAGAGAGACAGCTGATCCATTGCAATAGAGTTTCTTTTGTAGTTCCAAACAAGCATTGAAATGTAGTCCTGAGGTGAAATCAGACCTTCCTCTCTGATGCGACTTCGTTGCTGTTCCAGGGTTTTAGGGTCATCAAGCCTTATATACTCAAGCAATGAATTCTCATGGTCAGGCCTCCAATTAACTGGAAAAGGAGAGTAATCGGTCTCTGGTACAAGAGACATTCTGGTGTATTGAAGCCCATCAATTGACTCGGCAAGGCCCATTCTTAGCAAATTGTGGTACTCAGGTGACGCCCCTTTCCTCTCCTTCAAAGGACGGCTCAGATTCCGTGAACCAATCTTATAAACCTTAGCACGTGAACGAAGCTTGTATTTTGCAGCATAAAGCTTTGCAAGTGAACCCCTCAAAATATAAGAACAAAAATTCACAATTTTCTTCCGGTTGTCAGCATATCTATACCACTCAACCATTGTTGATAAAAACTTGTTCATCTGTGCATTGGTGTGAGCCTGGGTAGCATGGAACATTCTAAAACAAGGTTGTGGATCAGGATCCCTATCCCCTTTCAAGAAGTTCAACTTCCGGAATTGCTTAATGCATTGTTTCAAGCTTGCTGTAACTGACAAAAGAGTGCCCACACCCTTTTCACTGATTATCTTCCCACCAGTCGCAGTGTATCGAAGAGTAGGATACACAACTCTTCGGCACAACACATGGTCAAGAAACATTATACCCTTGGTTATATGTTCAATTGGAAGGCTGTCATTGTCAAGCTTCAGCATGTATTTCTGATCAACAAACTCAATTAACTGCTTTCTCAATATAGCTGCATCTGCCCTAGGGCCCCGGAGACCAATCAAAATGTGACCCCCATATCTTATGTAATCAATTTTCCTGGTCTTATCCGGGCCACTTGTTGGCACAAATTCAGGCCAAGATGTATTGCCCTGTTCAGCTTCCCCTTCTGGACTATTCCATATGACATCAGTCTTTGAAGGCCGATAAAACTCCTTAATCTTCCCTTCCATCCATCGGTCCAATTCATCAAGGCAAATATTAACCAGAAGAGGACTGAGAATACCACAATGCCCCCATGAAGGGATCTTCCCTGCTTCCTCAGGTGCAAAACCAAAAAATGTCTCTAACCAATATGGATCAGGTTTTGGCTCATCCTCTGCCAGAACTCTCTTTTTCTGATACTTTCTCTTTTTCTTCTTTTTTGGCACTTCCACTTGAGTCGTGATTACTGGGGTGGTCAATGCCGCCTTCACCAAGTCAATCACCTTCTTATCCCTCACATCTCTCATCAAAGAACTTATCACAAATCCCACCTTCATTCCATCCAAAACTGTGCTCAGATCTCCTTTTATGTACCACAAGTACCCTGCAAAATTCCTCCTAATCACCCGCAACACCGTGTGTGCATTCCTACCAGGCCTAAATGCATATGACTTGAGCGAAAACCGCGCTTCATATAGCGGCTCCAAAATCATAAACAACACCTCCTGCACTATCTTATCC
Organism: Rhizophora apiculata; assembly: GCA_037832385.1. Taxonomy (NCBI): domain Eukaryota; kingdom Viridiplantae; phylum Streptophyta; class Magnoliopsida; order Malpighiales; family Rhizophoraceae; genus Rhizophora; species Rhizophora apiculata. The sequence continues at coordinate 6,414,645 of CM075439.1, read as the reverse complement.
TGAAATGGAGTTGGCTGTGTAGTCGTCAAAATCACCCTAATCTTCCTTTTGGACAAAGATTCATAATCCGTCTTATCCCTTGGAGACTTAATGAAAAATTGCAACCTAGCACCCCACTTAAACCTATCATCAAGAACTGCATTTCTAAGAGCCAACAAATCCTCCAATGCAGACCTTTGTACCGCATTTCGGGGCACATATGCCCCCAATTCGTCAGCACACACCTTTTGATAGGCCAACACCCACAATTCAAAACGTCGAAGATAAGAGGTCAAATTGCTAACCATCCTATCCGGTTCACGGAAATTCTCAATCCACATATGGGAGCAAACCGAGACACCATCTTCCTTCATCAGGGTGGACGGGTCATCAGGATCCGGCGCACGCCGGCGCATAGAAGTATACGATAAAAAACGAAACAAAGCAAACCCATTGGACCTCGGGTTCAAAGGATTGGATTGAGAGTAGAAATATGAAGTTGCAGTGGTGGTGGTTGGTATAAATTTGGGATTACCGAGAATCTTGTGGGTGAATATGGCAAGGCGACGATGCATCTGGAGACACCTGAAATCAACCTAGAAGCGTTTCTCTAGACCATTTCTAGGGGCAACAACCAAGACACAAAGAACCAACGCACTTCACAATTATAAAGAGCAGAAAAAGAAAATCAAATTAAAACCCAGTTCGAGAAAGAAGTTTTGGCCTCAAAAACTGAATCTAAATAAGGACAGAACAAAATTGATTACAATGTGAAGTGGCGGCGTTGGTCTTCAAGTTCTTAAAGGAAATTGCACTAAGCCCTCTTTGGAAATGAAGAATTGATATAGCAGCGACGGGTCCCAAGAATTTAGTTGGTAGGAGGCCAGGTGTTCGAGGTTTTGTCTGAAAGAGTTTTATGGCGGTTACTCGGGCTTTTCTGGCGTATTAAACCCTGCGTGCGAAGTTTTAGACGGCGCACACTTGGCCTGACGCCTGGGGTGCAAAGTATATAATATTGTGGGGAAATGGCTTAGAAAACAAAGAAACAAATAATATATTAAATAATTTTATTTTTTTTTACTATAAAATTCATTTACATTTTTTTCTTATAGATAAAAGAAATAAAATTTGGTATGAACGTTACCTACTCGGTGAGATGTGGTGCATAAGCAAGGCAACTATTGATATTTTTGTCTTTAAATTTTAGCTTTAATTTAAATTTTGTCTCTAAAAATTTATTGTAATTAATAGGATAAACTTTTTTTTTTTCATTTCTATTTAAATCCCGAGGACAAAATTTTACACGTAGTCGGACTTTTAAATTTGTTTTTTTTTTTTTTTGTATCTGAGTACTGTTAAGCCAAACACTGTGTATTTTTAGTCAAACTGATTATTTGTGGTGAAAACAATTATTAAAAACATTGAAATTTATTCTCTCATTTTTTTAGATGAAGAATAATTAGTGTCTTTTCTCCAATTTTTTTCGCAATATATATATGGAAAAAACAAAATCTACTGATCGCAAGGAGTGACCGTTTACTTCATGGGGACGGCGGGGAGCTCAAATTCCCAAGCCCCCACAGCCTCACCCTGCCCCTCCCCATTTTGACCTAAAATAAAAATAAAAAGACTTACACAACACAATTACATAATCAAAGAAACGGATCAAAGAAGAGAAATCATGTTTCATTAATTTTTGGCATCAAAGATTGTTTTAAGTTCTAAATAGATTAAAGCATGTTCTCTTCTTAATTGTGTATAATTATTCATTGAAATTCTTTTATGCCTAATTATTTAATGCCTAATTATTTAATATAATTATGTATTACATGTGTGCTATCAGAACATGATTTAACGACTCGTGTTTTTCCATTGCAAATCTATAGTTTCTTCTCCTGTTTGGACGGTTCCTTCTATGATTTGAAACATCAAATATATAAAGTCATGTGCGGTAAAAGAAAAGGCCTAAAGGAATCGGTGCCCACGTGATTTTATATATATATGTAATTAAATAATTTATAGTTATTTTTTATTTTTTATTTTCAATGTCTCGTGGAAGACATGACCAAGGAATCGTAAATTCCTCTTTCGGTGGCCTTGTGTAAGCATAAAGAAAGAGGCGCTGTATTCCAAGGAAAAGGAAGAATGACAACCGTAATGACATCAAAAAACTGTGTTGGTTGGGCGTTGCACTCGTGACAAAGGCCATTTAAAGGGGGTTGAAGTAACCATTGGACTACTGGCGGCCATGCCGATAACGACAATCATCAGGCCAGGAACAGCTGCCCTGCACGTTGCATTCTCAAGTTAAGACATAAATCTCTACTTCTGTTATGAAGACTGCGAACCCCATTTTTTTTGTTTCAATAAAGGCGCAAATTTAATTAATCGCAAATAATCATTGAGCCTCAAAATAATCAGAGAGGATAGATAGAACGGCTTCTTACCGATGGACTATATAAGGTTCAGGTTGCATAATGGGGAATGTCGTCCTGGGCCTCTCTTCTTAACGTTCCAACTTACTACCCTCCCTCAACATCATTGATCATCGTTTTATGGGATGAACCCACCTTTCAAGCTACTGGAAAAAAGCTTGTAGAAATTGTTTTGAGTGTGTGTGTGTGTGTGTGTGTGTTCATTCTCTCGGAAACACTGAAATGGGGCAATCCTTTCCTTCAGTTTTTTTTTTTTTTTCACTTTTCTTTTCCCTTCTTCTCTGATCTGCGTTTCTGTATGCGTTGATTATTGACTTGGTCAAATTTTTATTATAAAATTAACGTTTAAGATGGGAAATGAAATGTCAGGTGGGGGAAATTGTAAACTGAATTGAAAAAAGTTGGTGTTGATTATAGTCAAAGTTGTTATCCGCAACAAGGGTGGCGTCTGTAGCGGGTTGATTGATTGGTTGTATGCACATTTTTCTTGAAGTATATAACACGTTTTACTGGTACACGTTACATTTGAGAAAACAAAAACAAAAGTAAGCGAGACCCATGCCGCCACCTCACCCCGTTACGCCTTGTCTCCCACCCCACGTCCGCTAACCATTTTGTTATTTGTTATCGCATTTTCGCCCTTTTCTTTTGTTTTGGTTTTGGTTGTTTGCGACTTTAATCAATGGTGGAGGGCTTATCTTTCTCAAAGTTTAGGTATTGAAAAATTAATAAGTTTTAAGTAGGAATGACTAGCCAATCAATCAAGAGAAAATAAGTGCCAACATGCTTATACATTACGTGATTAGCTTCTCATGGTTCAGATTGCACAACACCGATACACCTAAGAAGCCATGGATGATTTAGAGATACATACTTTGATTGAGCACCATTATGAAATGCTCTAAATCACATATCATTGTCTTTGTGGTAATAATTAAGGATGGCTCTTTAGCCTAATCCATTTGTAGGAGAACTTAAATCAATTTCAAATATTAGGAGAGCAAGCTTGCGTTGATGCCATGACCATTTGCTCTATAGTCACACCAGCATTGCACATGTTAGCCATTGCTCTTGTATATTTCTTTCCATATGTTGATAAAGGTCCACAGTGTGTCTGATATTCGTTCACCTGTACAAAAATTGAGCAAAAGGATCGATTAGAATCAATGTTTTCATTAGACCCTTTTCAAGATTTATATGTTTCCTGTTATGGATTTGAGACTTTGTTCACAATAATCTGAAATGGGGTAAGACTTACAAACATCTTCAAGCAGTCCCAGTCATCAACAAGGGGTTGCCCCGAAGGTCTAACCAACTGCGACATCTCCGAGCCTTTTTCATTCCCAAAAAGAAGGGATGCAATCTGGTTAATGCTACTGTCCACATGCTGCCTATGATCAATCTCGTCCTGCAACTCCTTTTGAGCTTCAATCTTCTCCTGGGTTCCTTCAGCAGCCTGATTAACCTGTTCAACCAAGATTATATATGGCCAACAGTAATTTAGTCTACCCAAGAAATTAAACTAGTGGGATTTAGTCATAAATGGATTAAACCTTGTGCCAATAATGAAGCAGACTGGCGTCGCGCTGATTAACAAGTGTTATTTCTCCTGAACTGGATTCGGTGACGGTGGCCGGGTTATCATCAGCAGGTTTTGGACCCATGAAAGCGCAGATAAAATCTGAAATGAACTCTTTATTTCCATATTGCATGACATGAGAGCTGGTATCTCCACTATTTCCTGTCCTTTTCCGAGTCTACAAGAATATATGACAACAAATATCCTTGACAAACATTTTGCAGGAACAACACCAAATTACACAGGCACTTGGCCCCACAACAATTGAAAAAGCTAAAGATGTTGTACCGCTTCATATTGCTTCTGCAGAGTTTCCTCCCGCGAATCGTGCAAGTCGCTGCATGCATATAATGGTTAACTACTAAAGAGATAAGCAGAAGCACATAATTGGTTTTTTAAAGTGTTGCAAAGCAGAACCTGTCCTCCATCCAAGAAACACTGAACAAATCTCCCAGGCAAGTAGTGTATCCTTTAGGAACTCCAGTATTGGGTCCAGGACAGTATGTTGCAAAACTGTTCTCATCTGGGGTTGCAGCAGTAACAGCATATATGTTCAGATCGGTTGGAAGTAAGCCATCAAACACGCTCCCTCCCTCGCAAGCTTCCAGGTAGAACACCTAGGAAATCACGAATTACATAGTATGTCATTGATTGGTACAGTACTAATCTATTAATTTCTTTATAACCGCAGAGTACCTTATTTGAAATAATGCTTCTATTTTTATAATGAAAACGTTGACATGGACCATGTTTGTCGGTTTAAAAAACCAATCATTAGACGTATTAATGTCTTTAGTAGGTAACTTAACTTACCATTGTGTTATACGCTTTAGCATGATGCATCTTTTTCAAAACGTTAACAAGGTCAACAGCATAAAGCATCCCAAGAGGCATACCTGCACACAAGCAAGCAAGATGGCAGTTACCAATCAGCTAGGCAAGACAAAATTACAACATTCATGTTTCTTCATAAAACAAATGGAATGAAATCCGGTTAAATAATTAATCAAAACATGCGGAATACTTACTAACAATGCCTGGACCGCCATGGTCAGAGTAATATATGAAAACATTATCATTTGGACCACTTTCCAGAACCTTGCCACTGCCTCCAGTGACAGCAGATTTGTTTCCCAGAAGTACAGCAAACAAGTTTGCTATGGTAGCATCATGTCCAGTGTAGTCCTAACAAAAAAGAAGAAAAGCAAGTGAAGGAATCATAATTCCCAGAATAGTAAACCTTATGTTAAGCAAGTCTATATGCCCTGCAATAGAAAACAAACCCCCAACTTAAGTTAAAGAGTAAAATTAATTAACAGGCTTCACCTTGGGGACTCCATGATAAACATCCTTTCCTTTTGGTCTGTTGATGATGACGCCAGGCCTGGGATTTCTTTTGTTATATGCTATGTCATCATACATGAAGACAATTATGTTTTCATCTTTCATTCCACCCTTCCTCAGGATTTGATAAGCATGGCATACATCAGCCTGACAACCAAAAAAAAAGAAATCAATACTGCAATATTATGACTGTGATTCAAACTGTTCACTTCACTCATACACCAATGGTAACGTTGGCCCCACCAGCTTATGTGGGGCCTGGCACAAAATGTAACGTAATTTTGGCCCCACAAGTATCCCGCAACTGAGAGTACGCAATTTGATTCAAATTGTTCACTTCACTCATTTGCTAATGATAACGTTGGCCCCACCAGCGTATTTGGGGCGGCAAAAAATGTAACGTATTTTTGGCGCCACAAGTATCCCGTAACAGAAAGTGAACAATCACGCACGCCAATAGTGACCTGACCTGATGCCTGTAATTTCCGTATCCCTTTGACCCAGCAATCAGAACGGCCCATCTTTCTCCGTTGGTAGCCAGCTTGCATGTCCTCCCATCGGTTGACCGGCTGTCATCAAGTGGTGGCAAATTGGCGTCGTTGACGGTAACCTGCCGGCTTTGAACGGTGCAACTTAGCCATGCCAGAAAGAGGAGCAAGCCATGGCCAAACTTAGTCATTACTACAGCAACCTGTGCATCATTGTAATTTGTTAGCTTAATTTTAAGCATATAAATATTACTAGATGGAGCAAAAAATGAAAAAATATATTTCTAGGGGCTAGGCCTTGTTGATCTTTTTAATCCCACGTATTAAGTATTCGAATTAAATTTTCTTGGTAAAGTAAGTGTCCCAGAATCATCATTAACGTTGGTGAAACAAAGGTATGAAGCTCTTGGATAGCAAAGAATCAAGATGAGCTGAATATCAAAAAATCAGGTGAAGAAAGACTCAAAAGTTGTAAACCATCTCAACTTGCTATGGTTTAAACCATATGGTAGCACTCACCCTCGAGAGCACCATAGGCTTTTCACAACTTTAAAGACACTCCTAATTGTGAAGAGAAGGAGCCTATTTATAACTTGTTAAAGCTAAAATGGATGGTTGGATTTGATCCGCGAGATGCACGACGACGAATAATAATAATAATAATAATCACAATTGTAAAAATGACATTAAGCAAAATAATTTAAAACTGGAAGACTCCTAATTTGGAACCAAGTGGAAATGGTCGGTTGCTTTGCCAATCAGACTTGAGACCTTGACTCTTATGCAAGAAACACTAAAGGGTCTAGGGGGAGAGTTGAAATTGATGGCAATAGGTTAAAATTGGAAGACTCCTAGTTGGGAGCCAGGGGGGAAATGGTGAGTTGTTTTGCAGACTATAACATGGATGAGAGTTTTCCAAACAGATGTATAAACATATAATTAAAATCATTAATTTCACAAATATAATATCATAAATGTGTAATTCAATGATTATTATTATTATTTCTTTTTTAGGTTTTCTCGTCTCTACCTTACATTTCTGATAAATGACATAAACTATTTTTATCAATACGTTATACATGTCACTACCAATCACTCGGAAACACTTTGAGTGGGGTGTGTATGATGCGCACGGTTTCTTGGCACAATTATCCTCTTTGGTCTTTAGATGGCATGGTATGGGATAGAAGTCACTTGTGCAACAACTGCTCTAATTAGTTTCTTAAACAACCCACCTATGGCTGTTGGAATTAATGATGTTATTGTGGCAGCAGTGTCTGCCACATCGGGGGTAATGCTCAAAATCTCAACCCAGAATTGGGAGATCCTTCCATTCAATTAGGTTCTGCAAGTCTTACTCATGGCCTCCGACTAGACATTCCATTCATCAATAACTCACAAATTCCGATGCTAAAGCCACTAAAGTCATCCCAATCTTCCACGCACATACAATTATTCCTCCAAAGAAAATAGATAGGCCTCCAACGTGCACGGCAAGCAGTAGATAAATAGTATAAAATCCTGCACAAACAGTGACCTGCATTTGGGGTCAGCATGTTTAATCGGACAAGCACATATATACAGAACAAATTTTAATTTCTTAACGGCTTCTATAAGTCCTTTTTTTATTGAAACCGAATGTAGTCATTATCATTATCATTATTATTATTGTTCTTATTCTGATGTTTTCTTACAGCTCATCGTGAATCATCCATTGGTGGACTCAGTCAACATGATTGAGTGGAGGGATGCATGAAGTATTAGTATGAACCATGATTGCGATTAATTAATATCGTAGCAGCCAAAGCAGTTAGTAAAATCAGTACTTAATAACATTTAATTAGTCATAATAATAATAATAATAATAATAAATCTATCATTCATGGTGTTCACATTGAAACTACCCACAAGTTTATTGCGATCATAACTCATGGTTTAAACTCAGGAGAGGACACTTAGAAATATGTGCATTGACTTCTAATTACCAACAAAATGTGAGTTTTAATTCCTTGCAACGAAACCAACTTGGCATTTTCCTTAACTATTAAGAAATTCTCCCATAAAACAAATTCTAGAAGACCTTTTGAATCTAATATTCTTATTTGATTGAATCTCTTATTCTAGAAGATTTTTGACCATCACACTGCAACACAACAAATTACTAGACAACACTATTTCCCTGTTGTGCTTATCTGAAATAGAGAAACATTTTAGTTGACCATATAAAATTGACTTGTCTCAATCCTTAACGTGTGTATCTCGTTGGATCGCATGTTTCTATCATGCAATTGGCTACATCTCCTTCAATTATTTGCAGACGTTTAAGATCATAGAGTTAAAATAGGCAAGCGGAAGGCCCAATGGGTCTGGTTAACTCAATCGTGATTCAGAAAATTAAATAGGAATTTGCAGGTTGATTACTCTAAAAATCAAAATTGAACTGAGTATTTTGGTTTGATTCATTACTTTTACCTTCATTAATTTTGGAGGCTTTTTTTTTTCTTGTTTCTTTTTTAAGCTGAAATGGCAAAATCCTCCAATTTATGAAGATTTAACGATGGAAGATTATGGAAAATTATTTTAATTAGTAAAATAAAAAAATTAAGAATGTGGAAGACTAATTAAAGGATTTGGATAGAAATTAAGTGTTTCTCCCTTTAACCCTTGATTGGGAGGGTGGAAAATATGGAAGAACGAAGGAAAATATAATGGAAAATGAGAATTTTTGTGCTTGGGAGCGATTATGGATAGGGAGAGAGCCAAACTAAAACTTAAAAATTTTCTCTAGAAACCCACTAAAACCGATCTCTCCAATTTTGAGAAGAGAATGCAAGAAATGTAATTATGTTACAAATTGACAAATTTATCCCTAATAACTAAACACCTGTCTTATATAATATAAAGGTCTAAAAGTGAATTTGTTCTTTTTTATATGAGACAAATTGCATCTTCTTTCCTCACACTCACGTACTCTCAAACAAGAGAGGCATAGAAAATTTTTCTCCCTCCCTTTCCTTTCTCCCTGCTTTCCGTCATCTCTGACTTACTTTCCGTCAACATTGAAAACTGTTGAAAAAGAATAATATCATGAATTATGTTTGTTATTATCCATTTATTTTCTTCTTTATTATTATTTTCTGCTTCCTAAAATTTAGTTTTAACAATTATATGTTTACCAAACCAACAACAAATCCACAGAAACCTTTTCCATTTATCCATCACAGCAAATGGATTAAAAAAAAAAGAACATTTCTTGCTCTCTCCTTTGGATTATATTTTTTTTTGGGGGGGGGGGGGGGGGCATATGCATATATCTTTTTAATATTGGCAATTATTTTTAACAACCGTAATTCTTGTGTTAGATTGCGAGAGATTGGGTAAAGCAGCTTACTCACTTGAGGGGATACAAAGATCAAATGGTGGGGCATGCAAATGCTGCCATTTTTACTTTTGGCTCTCATGTCTTGAGGTATGTATGTTTTGATTTTCAATTTCCTGTGGATTTGTTTCCATATTAATAAATACTGCATTTGATGTGTTCGTTCCAATTTCATTGGGACGGAGGAGAGTCGCTGGCCATCCTATGTATGCTAGCTATGCATTTGTTGAGAATTTCCTTTTATTTTTTTTGACATTTTTCATTTGATCACTTTATGCGATCTGCTTCTGTGATGCCAATGAGGTCTGCCTTCAGTACATGTACATGCTTGCGGTGGGTGGGTTTTTTTTTTTTTTTTTTTAATTTTTATTTTTATTCATGCCATAATATGAGAGTTTAACATAAAGACTAAAAACTTAAAAATAATAAAAAAAAAATTGGAGAGATGATAAACATTTACAATCTTAACACAAAAATGCTATTATCCAATAAAACAACAAAATATAAATTTGTATGTTTTATTGGCGAGATTAAGAACAATTAAAATATTATCCTCTCTTTTTTTGAACTTATGAATAAATGAATACTCAAAAGTTAGAGTGTAGATGGGTATCTTGCTCTAACATTTGCTTTGATGGTACCAAGTTAGTAAGTAGAGCTGCCCAATTCTTTCTTCTTTTTTTTTTTTGTCTGAATCATGGCCAATTCATATTCTAACACATGGGACACTAACCATCGCAATAAATCATTAGAAAGAAGGCAAGGATCTGGTTGGCACGATGATTGAAATGACACTTACAATATGCATCAAAATAAGATTTTAGAGTGTTTTAGATAATTAGAAATAGGCTAGAATATACTCATTATTTAGTTGAAGGTAGAAAATTTATTAAAAATATTGTGCCCAATCCTCAAAAGCTTGGAAGACAAAATAACATCACACAAAAGGGTTTTTCTTTTTTTTTTTTTTTCCCAAGAAACATGTTAGCGCAAAGAATCATACAAGTCGAGATAGGAAGCTACCTGCATGAATTATGAATCCCACTTAATATACATATACAGACATGAGAGAACGAACCATATCAACAAGACAAAATAAAATCTCTCACTTTTAAAACATCTTCTCTCTTCTCTCTTCTTCTTCTTCTCCTTATTAGCAATTCCTAAAGCAAATTTTCGCGCCCTGGATGCATTATCCGTCCATATAATCAACCAAATCTGCAAAAAAAAAAAGCACGGACAAGTCCCTTGCCTTGAGCTATGACTTCTGTTCAAGTGCTCTCGAAGAAGCTCCTGCCAGCCTTTTCACCAACCTTTCCGGACTGGTGATGATCACCCTGGAACTACTAGCCCTGGAAAACTTAACCGAAACCATGTCAATCGTAACAAGCTTGTGGAGCAACGAATCGTTTGACCCTTTTGCCTTGGCTCGCTTGGAGGACTGCCTGGAGTTAGACACAGATGGTGTTCTGACCTCGGTGGACGGTATAGCTGAATTTCTGACAGAGCGTTTGAAATAAAGCATGAGAAATGGATTCGGATCCTGCCCCGCATAGATCAAATGTTGCATCAGATAGCACCCCGCGTTCAAATAAAGACAATTTGGTTGGGAGGTAGCCCTGAACAGCTCTCCAAGCAAAATGCTGCACCTTGTTCGGAACCTTTGAAAACCAGAATTTCTTATACCAGAAAAATTCTTCATGAGTAGCAGAGCTAGAGCCCACATCAGCATTAGAATTAATAGAGCAAAAGGCCAAATGATAAGCGGTCTAGACTGAAAATGCACCAGTCCAAGTAGGATGCAAACTAGGCCCTGAGCACTGAAAGGAATGGACAAGATCTCCATAGCCTCTGATTCCATGAAAATAGAGTGCACCAGATCCCTCTTCCATTGTATTGTCTCTTGATCAATAAGGCTGGACACATACACAGAAGATAAAGGCCGAGGAGTGGACAGGACCTGAAAACCAGCATGAGACAAAATCCAAGAGTCATCTCAAATGCAAATGAGTTCACCATTTCCAATCCGCCACTGCAATCTTGCTGAAGAAGAGGGCGAAATTGAAAAATGCTCTGCCAACTATAACTCAGACGATGGCTTAACCTAGAAGAAAGGAAAGAACCATGGGGGTAGTAACGACCACCACCGAGAACCTGTGAGACTAAGAAAGTACTATCCGTAGTGAGCCAACAAGTCTGCTTAGCCAATAGAGCTAAATTGAATCACTGAAAATCATGGAAACTGAGTCCTCCATGGTCCTTTGAAAGTCATATATGATTCTATGATAACCAGTGTATTTTATGCTGTGTATCCGAAGAACCCCACCAAAACTTGTTCACCAAGAATTCCAAATCTCAACATCAGTCCAAAGGTTGAAGCAGCTCATCACATCAGTAGGAATCGATTGGATGACTGCCTTAATCAAAACCTCCTTCTCTGCATTAGATATGCCTCCTCTCCAACCAGCAAGTTTCCCGAGCCCACAGTCCATAATTATGCCAAACACAAGCCTCTTGGATGATCCAATGAACATCGGAAGACTAAGGTATTTTTTTTGGACAAGGAGGAGCCGTTATGCTCATACATGTCTGTAATGCATTTTTTTCTGTTGCTTGCACATTGCGGCTAAAACCAACTTCAGTTTTGTCCAAATTCACCTTTCCACCAGAAGCCCTCTCGTAAATCAAGAAAAGATCTTTGATGAGACAACATTCTTGTATGGATGCGGACATGAACAAGAGACTGTCATCAACGAAAAAGAGATGTGATTGGTGGAGCATGCATATGTAACAAACACTTTGTATAACAAAGCAGAGAGTCCTTCCCCACAAAACAGAAACAGAAAATGGACTTTCTGAGAGCAAGTTATGCTACATATGGGCTTTGCGGCACCACCTGTTTCGGAATCAAAGTAGGAAGCAAATTTTCCAAAGATGATGCCAATTTCTCAATATAAGATTTTGTTTACGTTGGAAAGCTTTCATTTGGGAGTTCAAACTGCCATGAAGTGTCAGCTATTCCAGGCCCGCAGAGATCAGCTACAACAAGAAATCAGAGAGAAGAAACAAATTGAACTTTGTTCCTCTGCCACAATCCAGGACTTAAAGGAGACATCTTGTTCACATTATGGGTGAGTCAACCACATCTGCTCAAATCGAAAAAGCCTGCTCTCCTTGATTGCTTTCGACCATCCGTAGACTCCCGTAAAGCGCTTAATCATTCAAACAAGTGCTACCTGCAATTGCAGCATTGATTTGGTGGGAAAAATGGGGGGCGACAGAAACCAGGAGGGATTGTCGCCAAAGAACCTCACAGTCCTCACCGCGAGCTTTACCAGAGCCACAGCAACCAACAGCCAAGCCAAAGAAATGGCCAAACTGCCTTTTTTTCAGTCTGGTTTTCAATAGAAAAACCAGATTAGAACTTGTACTTGAGGATTCTTCAATTGAAGAACTGCTCGTAGGACTGCATCAAAAGCAGACTTTTTTGATCATCATAAGACTGAAAGCTTAGGACTTTGATTGCTTAAAAAGATGTGCGTTAATTATTATTATATTTTATTTGTTGTTAAAATGATTCAATTAATTAATTTATTGAATTACATGTATAAATAAATATTTATTTATAATATTAAAAAATATTTATAAATAAAAATAATTAAATATAATATTATTTAATAATTATTAAAATTTAAAAATTTTTTTAAAAAATTTTATTTCATTATTAATAATTTAATTAAAATATATTAATATTTTTAATTATATTTATTTATTTATTTATAAATATTAAATATATTTAATAAAAATATTTATTTAAATATTAAAATTAATAAATAATATTTATTTATATTAATATTTTTAAAAAATATTATTATATATTTTAATAATTTTTTATATATTATAAATATTTATATTTATATAATTATTTTTATTTACTCACATATTTTTTAAATTTAAAAAAAATATTATTCATTAATATATATATTAAATATTAATAAAAATAAATTTATTTATAAATTTATATTAAATTGAATAAATTTTTTTTAATTAATATGTTAAATATATATCAAAATATTTATAAAATTATACACTAAAATATTAAAATTAAAATATTTTATATTATAATCATAAAATTTTATTTTAAAATTTAAAATTATTAATAATATTATTAAATTATTAAAAATTTATTATAATAATTTTTTTATTTTTTTTCAACAACAAGCACCTTAAAAATGTTAAAAATATAAAAATTCTATGGATTATTAAAATTGAAATTTAGAAACTAATAGTATCGATTAACAACAATAACATCAAATCTTATAATTGTAATTCTTTTAATAAAAAGATTATGTAGTCTAATCATTTACTTAACATGTTAAAAGAATGGGTATTATTCAATGTCATTATTGTTATTATATTATAATTTAATAAAGTTTATATAATTAAAATTTTGAGGTTGTTTATTTGTATTTTTATATTTTTTATTTGTTATTAATATATATATATAATTAATAATATTGATAAAAATAGTTTTTTTTAAAAAAATATTAAAATTAAGCCATTAAATTTATTTTCATTAAAAATAATGTTAATTTAAAAATTAATATCACGAAACATTGAAGACATTGTATCAAAAAAAAAAATAATATACAATTACTATGACTAATATTAATATTTCAACTTAATAATGGTTTAATATTTAACTAATTTAAGGGAGATTTAAACATAATATTTTGTACACATTACTCCTATTAAATAACAAAAGTTTTATCATATGCGTTAAGTTGAAAATTGTAAGACCAATAATATCTCACATAATACTTAATGATATTTTATCACATATTAATTTATTTGATAAAATTGTAAATAATTTAATAAATAATATAAATACTTAAATTTTGTTGATGAATGAAAAAACATGACTCTTGACAAAGTGTTGACAGAAGACTAACAAGTCTATAAATAGAAGTTTATTTCTTTTTTTACCCCTAACAATAACATCAACCTTAACAAAAGTTACAAAACACAACCACAGTTAAAACATAACAATATATTTGTATTTATTCCATCATCATAGAAATGGTTAAGAGAAAGAAATCATACCCCATTAATTTTCTACATCAAAGATTATTCAAATTCTAAATAGATTAAGATACATCTTCTTTCAAATTATATATAAAAAGCATAATATTCTAAGATTTATTATTAGAGTTCTTTTATATCTAATTATTTATGCATAAAAATATATATATAATTATGTCTTACAAAACAAGTTCAGAGAAGATAGTTATAACTACTCCTAGGCTCAGCTACACTGAGCAAGTGAATAACACATAGTGCAATATTAGATAACTGGAATAGACTATAATTCTCCATAGTTAGTGGAGAAACATCTCCTTGCTTGTCCTTGAACCCATCTTCACATGTCATAGCTGCTTCCGTCACTGCGTTTACCTTCACCGCAGCATCGCTAAAATGCCCCGTCAGAAATTCAGCTATACCGTCCACCAAGGTCAGAACACCATCCGTGTATAACTCCAGGCAGTCCTCCAAGCAAGCCAAGGCAAAAGGGTCGAACGATTCATTGCTCAATAAGCTTGTTATGATTGAAATGGTTTCGGTCAAGTTTTCCAGGGCTAGGTCCAGGCTGATTATCACTAGTCCCGGAAGGTTGATGAAATGGCTGGCAGGAACTTCTCCCAGAGCGCTTGAACAAAAATCGTAGCTCATGATACTGGACATGTTTACACATTTTTGGCAGGTTTGGTTGATTATATCAACGGATAATGCATCGAGTGTATGAAAATTTGCAATGGGGATTGCTAGGAAGAAGAAGAGAGAAAATGTTGTAAAAGAAATGTGAGACATCCTATCTTCTTAATTTGGTTCGTCATTTAATGTTTGTATATGTATATGTGGGATTCACGATTCATGGTGGAAGCTTCCTTGCCAGACTTGAATGGTTCTCCGGACTAACATTTTTCAAAGGAGACTAATTGTTCTTAAAAACAAAAATAGAAAAAGGAATTCATTGCTTGGTAAGCCAGAAGCTAAATGCCAATTGATATTACTGTGAAACGTTTGGTTCATTTGTGTATCAATGATCCGTAGGCAAGGAAAATGCTGGCAGAAGGAACCTTCCATGAAGGTCACTGTTCACACAGTGACAGAAGCAATCCCTGAGACATACATGTTTCTGGAATTCAACGAGCGAGGGGCAAATGGACCATAAAATAAAATTACAGCAATCTTGATTATCACCATTCCGTAATCAATTTAGTGCTGTCAATTTCTTCAACATTAACAATTGGTTTTCAGCGAATTGATCGTATGATAGATGGTATCTTCGTTTCAAGAAATAAAACAGTTCTCAGCCAAAAATGTGCTAGGCTGTCAATTGATTCAAAATCAACAATTGCTTGCTTATATGGACCGTCAGTATATTTCAGCCGGGTCAATTGTGGTCGACAATAAGAAAACAATTACTCTTTTTTTCTTTTTATTTGTTTTGTTTGTTTAGTGTAGGTGCCGGGATTTCATCCTCGTTGCTGGTACTATAAATTAACAGGGGTTCCCATTAATTTACTCTTTTCCTATGCAATGAATTTACCCTTTTGTTTTTTTTTTTTTTTTTGTCTTATCAATTTTATAAGAGTACATGGATTTTTTTTTTTAAGCAATAAGAGGATTTGTTTTTTCAGTTTATTAAAAAATTTATTAGATTATAAGTTATATAATAGAAGTAACTCTTCTCATTTTTATTAATCTTAATTCTCTTATCCAAAATTAAAACTTAAAATTTCAATAATGAAAATTTAAATTTTTAATCATAGAATAAAAAGGATATAAATTTTCAATAAAATCTAAAATTGTGGATTTTAATGTGAGCCTACGCTGTTACAGGGCAGATGCAACACTCTACTGTTTTTTTTTTTTTTTATTTGGGGTTTTTTTTTTTTGGTTTTTCCTATGCCTCACAGTCTCAACTCTTAACAAAACTTTGAGGTCAAACCTGTTCTAAGGCTTGACTATACGAGTCAATCTACAAAATATTATAAATAAAAATATTGTGAATAAAAATATTAAAAATAAAAGTGTTATTATTGAAAATTATATATTATTTGATGATAATAATAATACTATAAAAATATCAAATAAAATTGTTAATATTTAATGTTCCTTACAATGTCACTGACTTTTCGACGCAGGTAGAAGCCGTGGAACTATTATGTTACATTGGCAGTAGTGCTCAAGTGTTTCAGTCTGTGTTCCAGGCATTGGCATGAAATGGTTGCACATTAGGTTGTGGGGTTCAGTAGGTATTGGATGCTATCGATTGCAGAAATACTTTGATACGTAATTTTCAGAACTATTTATCTAATTTCGAAAATATATTGTGTTTATAATTTAAATTAATCTAGGATCATATTTTATATGTCTCTCTTTCTTAGCTTGAATCACATGCAGAATTTTCTTCTGTTAAGTTGTGATTCCTATTTGAGATCTTACGCCTGACATGTTTCCATCTACTTTTCAGGCATCCAAAAGTGGATATGGAATTGTTAATGTTACACAAGGAACACAAGGTGGCTTTCCGAGAAACTTTTTGAACCAGAATTCTCAAGCTGGACATTCTCGCTTCAGTTCTCGGAATGATTTCATGTGTCAGGCTTGTTTAAGGCATGTGTTTGTTAACCTTGGCTGTTATTATCTTGGTTCTGATGATCTACTGCTCTGTAGCAGGACTACATTACTCATGGCTCACAAGAGCCATTTATTCAGGTTGGCTTTGATGAAACCCTGGAAGATGATGCAACACAGAGCCAGTTAGGCATGGCCAACACAAACCCACTTCAGACCCAGGTTTCTTTTTATGCCCTCAGCAGTGAATTTAACAAAATAGCATCATACTGGAAACATTTGATTTGAAGTCAGCTTTGTAAATTACCACGTGTTGGCTGCAAGCTAGTTTTGTTAATTTTGCCAATTTTTCTTCAGTTCTACTCGGTTTGCTCTTTGGTAGTTTGTTGTCTTCCCTGTGCATAATATAATCTGGTCCACTGCTTCACAGGGCTTGATGAATTCTCTCCACTCTCAGCCCTTTGCCCATTACAATGCAGAGCCTCTAAATTTACAGGTTCCACAACAGCATTTCCAACAGGGTCAGGGCTCCCAAAACCACAAAATCCATTATAATGGCTGGGATGGGCTATGATCTTTTGCATTCAGCATCTTGGTTTGTGCTGACATGTGTGCCCAGACATTTCCAATGAGAAGTGCGGAAAAGTATGCTGCCTATACGAGGTCAGTTTGGTACACCTCACAATTAAAGAGGACCTTGGAAAGCCAACTGAATGTTAACACAGTTGGCATTCGCTGTGTTATGAGGTTCACGAGAAAACAGAGACTGCAGATCCAGAGCGGATACAAAAAAGGGTAACCCCCAATGGCCTACATAAGGTTTTTCATCTTGAGACTCGAAGAATTGAAAATTTGTTTCTGTGGAGAGCATTACGTGAGACAGTTTGAGCTTGATGAGAAGGCAAATTTGGTGGGTTGGTGATAGAGAATGTGTCATTGGGTTTCCTGTAAATTAGCCTTGTTTTTCAAGCGCTTACTGGGTGGGTGCCATCTGTGCGTTGCAACAAGAAAGTCTGGGGAATATGGTAGATATGCATACAGATTGCTGGTGATTGTTCTTTTCTACTCCGCATCCCTCTTGTGAATTTGCCAGGTTGGTAATTATACGCTGATCCATACTGTAGGAAAAAAGCTGATTCCGCGTGAACCTTTTGTTTTTTTCTTTTGGGCCCAAAAAGGAAGGACGTCTTGACAGTGTTATTTTTGTGCCAATCGAGAAACGGATTGATTCATGTGCAGGGGTTTGAACCCCGAGTAGCATGCGTAGAAATCCGGGAAAAACACCCCACTTTAAAGATCTTGGAAATTGTATTTGATGCGTATGAGTTTTTTCAACTTATACAAACATGCAATTTGAGGAAAGCTTGCATGTTCGAAAACACACACACACACACCAAAAAAACAAAAAAACAAAAAAACAAAAAAAAAATTTACAAGCGACCATTAACAACAGAAGGTTTAATAGAGAGGTTCCTTCAAACGCCTGAAAACGCTATGCCTTCTTTTGAATTACAAAGGCTTATTCGTAAGGCTAAATCTCTGGATTCCAAAATATCTTGAATTCGGATGACCTAAATACTTACGTTACAAAATCCAATTATTTATAACAATGTCATGGCTTACATTGATAAACGTTATTATTAACAGACAACAACTTTTGAATAAAGATATTCTAAAGCTGTTTGACGATAGCTTGTTTACAGTTGGGGTCCCCACTATTAAAGTAATATTACTTTGGCTATCACTTTTGTCATAGATATCTACACTAATGCATTTTTTTCTAACTTCTTTTTGTATTCTTCCTAGATGTCAAAGATGCTTGTATTTTATTTTTAGTGATAAAAAAATGTCTACTACAGCGAGCAGATATTTATTTAAATGGAGAGAAGCTTGGATTTTGATTAACTTCTACAAATAAAGAGAATCCTTCTTGAATTGGCATGGAAAATATTTGTGAATTTAATCCAAAATTGACTCGCCATTAATGAAACAAAATTTGGGAGACAATTATACTTGGAATGTATAAATCATAAATGGTTCTAATTTATCGGGTAGAACGTATAAGATACTTTTAATATCAAATCATTTACTATTGTTTTACCTATCTTTCCTGTAGTTTGATAGGTTGTTGCTATCACTGCTATTTCTTGAAAAAAATATTATTAATATTAAATTTATTTTAACTATCAATATTTTATTTATAAATATTATTTCTATTAAATTAAACAAAATATTTTATTTGTAAATTTAAAAATATTAATTTATTATAAAAATATTTTATTTTTAGTTAACACTTATAAATCTTTGGTCTTAGTTTTAATTTCTAATAAGTTTAGTTTTTTAGTTATTTTTTCTTGAAGACTTTTTTATTTTGTTTCTAATTTTATTCTATTTTTTATAAATATTTTTTATTGGTGCAAACAAAGATTTAAAGATAAATAGTATTTTTTTTCCGTTAGAAAAATTATTATTTATTACACGAATTTGCTGTATTATTATATATAATATTTTATTTGTATAATTATTTTTTTTCATATTTTTAATTTTTTTATAATAATAATTAGATTTTGATCTATTTTTAATATTTTAAACAATAAAGTTGTTACAATTTTATTAACATATATAAATTTATATTTTTCTATAAGTAAATGTATTAATGTTATTATTTTATTTTAAAAAGTTTGCCATTTTTTAGTTTAAAATTTAATTATATTATTATTTTCATCTTCAAATATATAACTAGTCAAAAATAAATAAATAAATATATCCTTTTATATTATTAAGGTTTTCATAATATTTTTCTTGAATAATTTTATTTTCCTCTTTTAGATAATTAATAAAAAAATTATATCTTTTTGTTTTCATTTTCTTTGAAATAAAAATATTTTCTAGATAATTTTTTTTACTTAAAACACAACTATTACATCTTATTATTATGTTTAATTGACGAGAAAATTATATTTTGCTATATGCACGTAAAAATGAAAGTAACTTATTTTTATTTAATTTTACGTTAACAGTATTTATTATTTTATAATAAAATTGAGAATCATTTTTATTAAAATTTACTCTTAAAAAAATTAACTTAAAATTAAAAAGAATATTTCTTAATTTATAAATAGTAATATATTCTTATTTATTTGAAAGAAATATTATTTTTATATTTCTTTTATTATTTTAAATAATTTTTACAATTTTTGTTTTAAAAGTAATTTATTTAAATATTTTAATATCATATAATGTGAAAAAATTACTTGAAATCAAGTAATTTAATTATTTCAATAAATTTTTTTAAATTAATTTCTATTAATAAATATTATTAATTAAAATATTTCATAAAAAATTTTAATGACAAAATAGATAGTAATAATTTATAATATTTCCTATATATTTTATATCAAGGTCACATATTATCAAATATTGAAAAGTATAACATTAATGATTTATTAATATTATAGTCAAATAATAATATAAAATCATTAAAATAATAGTTAAAATATGTTAAATTTTTTATTAAATTTGATTTAACAATAGCACATAAAAAATTTATAAAATTTTAAAATTTAATATATTTTAAACACATCAAAATAGATATATCAATTTTTAGTCTATGCAAAAGTTTTAAAGAGATTTATCTTAATTCAATGTATATAAATTGACATTTAACTCTATGAATTTAAAGAACCTTTTTCATTTAATAAACTTATTTATTAAAAATGATATTATTTTCATTATATCTATTATGTACTCACGAAATAAATTATCAAAAATACTTATTTTGTAAATATTTTTTTAATTCTTTAATATATTATAATTTTATAATTCTTGTTTTATTTTGTCAATTTGTATATTTTTTCTACTATACTTTACTATATCAAGTTATTTTATATCATTAAAGGTTAAAAAAATCCTTGTACTAAAAGTTTTAGTTAATTTAGATATAATTTATCTATTTTTGTTCAAATCTTCTTCTAGTGATGAAATCCTCTTATTTTTAACTAACTAATGATTTTTTAGTTAACTAATGCTAATAGAATTAATTTTAAATAGAAGTATAGATTATAATTGATACAATGACTAACTTTAAATTTAGAAGTTTTCTTCTTACTCTTTCCTTAATTTACATGTATATATATGCTAATTCATTTTTAACATAAAATAAATTATTATAATTTCATTATATTTATTGTTGAGTATAATTTTTAATAATTTTAAAACTATTATATTTAACTTTTCTAAATTTTTGTTTCTAATATTTAATTATTATTTTTAAAATTTTGCCTAATTTGCTGCTCTTTTACTCATAATTGATAAAGTAGTTAATTTTGTTGATATTGAAGAATTAAGGAAAATTACATTGTACACCCCAAATTATTTCTCAAAAATTTTATAAAATAGTACATTTCATTCACCATGTATTTTTTTGTTAATTGCTTCCTTCAATTATCTAATTTTGATGAATTTAAGTATAAAATTAGACAAAATTCATTCCTTAATTTCAATCAACACTAATTAATTTTAATTAGTTTTGACATTTTTAAAATAAATAAATTTATTACATGATTCAATTTTTGGCATACCATTGGTAACATGACATATCTTAAATGTAAAAAATTATTTTATCAAAATAAAATAAGGGAAAAACCAAAATGTTGCTCTCGAAAAATAAAAATTTTATTTTCTCAAAAAACAAAAATAATAAATAATAAATTGTTTCTAAACTTTTTTCTCAAAAAGAAAAAAATATATAATTATTTGGGACTACAATTCAAACTTTTTTGAAAATAAAAAAATCAATTTTTAACAGCAAAGTTACAACCCAAAATCTTAAATCTAAAATATCCTAATTATTTGGCATAAAGAATATAACTTTTGTGAGAAAGTACCTTTCTTATTTTTTATAAAATGACCTATGGCTTTTTATTTTTTTTAAAAATTAAATTTAGAATATTTTGCATCAGCGTCAACACGTCAACAAATGAATACCATAAAAATTTTCTCCCTTAAACATTTTTGCATGAATAATTTTTAATTTTATAAAAGTAAATTTCATTTAACAAAATTAAAACATAAAAATATAATTTTTTTAAATTTACTTCTACCACTATTTTTAAGTTTATTTGTATAATTTAATCAAGAATAATAATATTATTTTTTTTCTTATTCCGTTGAAAAAGGTTAGAAATGATTAGTCTTAAGGCAAATGATTAAAAAAAGGAAAATAACGAGAAAAAATAGATTCTAGTTCAAACAGACTAACCAGTTGATTTATTATTTTAATTAAAAAAAAAGGGTCACGTGATGCCAAACAGGTGCACGTGGATACGCAAGAAGGTAAAGTTACTATAAAAGACATACGATATCCTGTACGACGTGACTCATGAAAATGACTGAAAACGACATGTATGGACCAGTTATGGCGCGAAAATGCGTCTCACCTGCACGCAAAGAAAAGAAACAGATAGAAAAAAAAAAAAAAAATTGAAGGATAAAACCGTTGGGATTCCTTGTACTTTAAATGCCCAGACAATACGACCCACCAACTGCCATGCCTTGTTTAGTTAATTCTCCATTTTGCTCTTCATATCTTAATTCTCAAGGTGATAGGGTAATTAGTATTTTTGTGTGTATTTTCTCACATTCACTTAAATTTAAGTTTTTTATTGGCATTTTATAAATAAAAATAATTTTTAAAAATTTAATAATATTTAAATAACTAAATAATAATAATAATAATAAATAATCTAATTTCAAACTACAAATTCAATGATATTCGC
Source organism: Rhizophora apiculata (assembly GCA_037832385.1). Taxonomy (NCBI): domain Eukaryota; kingdom Viridiplantae; phylum Streptophyta; class Magnoliopsida; order Malpighiales; family Rhizophoraceae; genus Rhizophora; species Rhizophora apiculata. Next base: position 6,392,023 of record CM075439.1, on the reverse strand, counting down.
GCACCAATAACACAAATTTAAAGACATGCCGTGTATGTCTCTAGTTAGGTAATTCTTGGATAACGAATTCACAGTTGCTTGACTTCAAAACAAACAATCAAAAAAGAAATCCAGAAAAAAAACTTTTAAATGATGTTGAATTTTGAATTATGATTATGAGGCCGCGATTTCTGAGACTTGACTTCTACCGACTATTCACTTCTAAGCCTATTTCAAACTCATTGTTCATGTCTCCATAATCATCGGTTCGATTTGAACCGCAGATCTTGTCGATTCACTCCCATACAAACCTGTAGGCATTGGTACCCCTTTATCATTAATACTTGAGTGCTTAATAACTTATTTATGAACACTTATTTAAATTCAAGTCAGCTCAACAATCGTCTCATAATTAAAATTTACTGTTTTTCTCTCTTTTTTCTTTTTTTTTTTTCAATCCATGCGAGGTTATTATATATATATATATATGCTAAAGGCCTCGTTGAGGCCTTAAGGTAAGCTCCAATGGTACACTTTCTCCATTTATCTTTTTCAACTATTTTATTTATAAATTTAAATTTTGAAATGTTAATATTAAATTTTTAGTTAATCTTTATATAAATTTCATATTTGTTTATATATATATATAGTTTGATTTTTTAGTATAAGATTCATCAAATACTTATTTCATTGATTTAGATAAATCTTATATTTTTATTTGATTTTTAGTAACAATGATATTTAATATTAAAATAAAATTATTTATCTAAAAGTGGTCACATTTTTATTTTTCTTTCTATAGATGAATTTCACCTAAATTTCTATTTAAGTGTACATATTTTTTAAATAAAAAATATATTATAAATATATTAATTATTATATTTATTAAAATATAAAAATATTTTATTTATTTTTATTTTATTTAATTAATTTTATAAAAATAATTTATTATTTAAATATTATTAATTTAAATATTTTTTTTACATTTTATTTTAATTTTAATATTATTAAAATATAAAAATTTATTATTATATTATCGATATAACTTTTTAAAAATTAATTTTAAAAATAATTTAATTATAATTAATATTAAAATATTATTAAATTATCGCTATAATATTAAGTTGGTGTTACTTATTAGATACACGGATACCAAAAAAAAAAAAAAAGCCCTTGTTTCTCCTCCTACTTTCTCAAAGCTTCCTGAATTTGACGAATGGCAGTAGAAGGCTGCAGCCAAACCGCAGCAAGCCATAAACCCGCTTGTTACCAACAACTTGCTAGGGGCAAATCCCGCAATTTGAGGCAAAAGAGCGGGGCAAATACGTCGTCGGGTCGGGGTCCCATTCCAATAAAATAACACGCGCAAATCACTGTCACTGTCCTGCCAATACAAAAACTTCGATTGGACTCGCAGGAGACTCTCTCTCTCTCTCTCTCTCTCTCTCTCACTGGGTGGAAATTATTATACGAAACAAAGCAGACGGACAGTGGAAACCAGAAAGAAGAAAAGGTGAGCGAAGCTTCCCCCACACAGATTCCTTGGAATTTTCCTGCATTTTCTCGTGCTCCAAACAAGATTCTCCATCTCTTTCTATCTACCTCACTTTCAGTTGGAATCGAGAGTGAGTGAGTCAGTCTCTCTCTCTCTCTCTCTCTCTCTCTTTTTCTCTCTGTTTTTTTTTTTTGTTTGATTTTATTTTGTTGAATAAATTTGATTTTGACAGCCGAAATGGCAGATCGATGGCTTTTTTCTTGTTTGGAAGCACTGTCTCAGATGTACAGAGCCAGAAAATACGTTTAAATACACCTTATTCTTGTACATATACGTATATCTCTGTGATTCTTCTCATGTATTTTCTTTGCCATTGAGGCCTGGACCAGTTTGCGTGAATCATGATTTGGCCGCGTTTTTATAGTCCATTTGTTTTTTTCTTTTTTTTGAATAATGGAAGTTATACTTTCTTGTTTTCCTTTTCCATTCATATTTTGTAAAAGAAGTTGTGAATTTATGCTGTGAAATGTATGCCGCTGGTTATGGATAGATATTGAATGTAAAAAAAATGAAGGAATGCTTTTAGGGGAATGTCATTGGAATTTGTGGGAAAAAATGACTCAGCTTGTCAAATTACAAGTTGATGTGGATGGACATAATCTACCACTATGTTATTCATGTAGATGAATTCAAATGTGTGCTGTTCAAATGTGGATTTGATTGAGAAACAAGTAAGTGCTTTGTGAACGTTTTGCCCACCAGTGGGATCTTATGTTCAAATCATAATATTTCAAGTGTTGTTATTCGATGTTTGTATCTAATTAAAGTTTTGTGTAGTAGTTTCCATACCTGAGTTTTATTGTGGTGATGGAAAACTTCCCAGACATCGGATGAACACAATGCTAGTCTGAACTCAAACTGATTTTGGCTTGACTTGAGATTCTGAGTCTATTTTGTGAATTTTAAATCCTCATGGACACTGCAGTACCTACAATCACCCAAAGAATGGTGAAATCTTAATAAACATACTGTATAAGAGTCATATTAAACGTGGTCGAATCTCATGTTTCATTATTACACCCTACATTGTTAAGACTACTAGGGCAGTTCATTGCTTCATCTTTTGAACCATCCTAATGCTTTGCTCTAATAAAGATTTGGTCTTCTTGGCAGGGTAGTATTCACTTGAGTGGGCTTTAGGAGGGAAGTTATATCTCTGAATCACTGTCTGTCACATTACTTACAAGTGAGGTGCAATGCTGAATCAGCCAAGATGTTTTAAAATCTAAGATCCATATGCCGAACAGAGAAGTCCTGGTAGAAGTTGTATTGCGAGTGTAATGTTGCCGATGCTAGGGTATTTTTGCTGGTGCATTCTTTTAGGAAGTCTGTTTACCTCTGTCCTTGCTCTTAGTTCAGCTCAGCCTAGAGATGAGAGTGTTTGGTTGGGGAATTGGCAGTATGAATCTGAGTCACTCCTGAGAAATGATCACAAAACTGGGATCGCTAACTATGTTACAGCATCAGAATTTACATACCCACAAAATGGTTCTGTATCATGTGAGGACTTGGAAGGAGTTGGATCCTTCAATACCACTTGCTTGCTGAAGTCAAACTTGTATTTAAATTCTGATCTTTACATATTTGGCACAGGAAACCTTGAGATACTCCCTGATGTTTCAATTGTTTGTCTCATAGAAGGCTGCACTGTTGCTTTTAACATGACTGGCAATGTAAATATTGGTCAATATGCTGCCATAATTGCTGGTTCAGTTGTTTTTGTAGCCTCCAACTTGACCATGGAGCACAGCTCTTCTATAAATACAACGGCTTTAGGTGGACCACCTCCTCCTCAAACTAGTGGCACACCAGTTGGATATGATGGAGCTGGTGGAGGTCATGGTGGCCGAGGTGCTTCATGTATAAAACAAAATAATACAAGTAATTGGGGTGGTGATGTCTATGCTTGGACAAGTTTGGCTAAGCCATGGAGCTATGGGAGTAAGGGTGGTGGCACATCTTCTGAGAATAAATATGGGGGGAATGGTGGAGGACGTGTCAAGCTTCAAGTGAAGGACATAGTGTATGTGAATGGATCAGTTACTACTGAAGGTGGGGATGGGGGGCCGAGTGGAGGGGGTGGCTCTGGTGGAAGTATCTTCGTGCATGCTGTAAAGCTGTGAGTTAATTCTGTGCTTGTAATTTTGTCGTTGTGCCAAATGTAGGTAATTTTCGTGGTATGTTGGCTACTAATCAAAACCTAAGCAAGCATCTGCTAATGGGGATAGTTCCTTTACTATCAACACACTATACTCGAGCAGGAACTCACCTTTAATGCTATCAATGTTGAGACAATGTATTTTGCTAGTCCATGAGTGAAAATCCACAAGAGACTAGCATCATGTTTTTTACGTCAGCTTTGAAATTCTTGTATAGAAGGTCAGCCAAACATACACTACATTGGCTCTAATTTCAACTGTGAGATACATCATATGTACTTACCACCCTTGTGTATGTTTGTTGATAACTTGGTCCAACCAAAAAAAAAAAAAGCACTAAGTTATTGAATGGTAATTCGTGCTATTCTCATGCCAACTGGAAGCTGCTCTTCCTTATAGATGGTGTAGAGAGAAAGCTCATCAATGAAAGATTTTCACCAAAATGTACACAGATGCAAAGTCTCCTACATTGTATGGCTATCTTTCCTTTGGTGGTTTTTCATACTGCTGACTGGAAAATTCTGTCAGCGGCCACACCACCCTTCATGCTTTCGCTATTCAGCTATTATTTGTCTGTCAACTGAGCAGTGCAATATAAAATTTCAAGTATGGAATGTTCAATTGCACAGTGTTAAACTTATTCAAGTTTAATTGCATTTCTTTTTTTTAAGTCTACATGGGTAGTTTTTCTTACAGCAAACATGAGTCCAGCAAGTTTTGGATAGTATTTACCTCTAAACCATTGACTCGACAGAAATTATGTCATTGTCATTCTGATTTTCATGGGCATGGTTGCCTATTTTACTTGCTTCTTTCCTTAATCATAAGCCATTAAGCCTCCAATCCATTATCGGGGTCCCTTGGTTACCTGCTGAAGAGGGACTGGTTCTATAATTGATTGTTCTTCTTTATCAATGTGGGTATTTTTACAGTGGGCTAGAAGGTGCAATATTCTCTTATTTCTCAGTTTAACTTTTATTCTTGGTGCCAGTTCAAAACCAACAATTACAAATTGAATGTAGTTATTTTTTTTGGGTCTTTAGTGCTTTTCACCATCATCATTTTGATTAGGATGTTTAGCTCAGTGGAACCTTCTGTCATCCTTTGGCTGCTTTGTTTTAGGTGAATGTCAGCCTGTTTTTTTGCAACACTTTTAGTTGATGAATGCAAGGAAAGGACTTTAGCAGGAAGTGACCCAAGTGGGTCATTGTCATTCTTTGAGATACTTTTTTCATGTTTTGTTCATTGTAATTTTCTTAGAATTTGAATGATGTAGTACTTTTCTACTGGCAATTCTTTGCTACACTGCATGGTGTACGGTTGAATTGTGAATAAAATTATCAATTCTTATTGGGTTGCATGATGTTTCAATTGCATAGGAAGGGATATGGTATCATAAGTGCAGCTGGTGGAAGAGGATGGGGTGGAGGTGGCGGTGGAAGAATTTCTTTGGATTGTTACAGCATACAGGAAGATGTTATGGTCACAGTCCATGGTTTGTATAGATTACCCTTTCATTTAATTTACTTTAAGGATGCTAAGTCAACTGATATATATTTTAAGTCTCAACTTGGATGCATTCTCTGTATTTTTGTCAATGGCTGGGAACCATATCTCAGGCTGCATGTTTTGGCTAGTTACATAACAAAAATATACAAAGGCTGCCCATGGGATCCTAGCTTTCATGTAAATGGTAGGTATCATTCACTATCAGTGGGGGTAGAGGAGTTGACTGAAACCTGTCATAACTTTATCTTAGTTAATTTATCTTAATTGTTAGCTTCTTGTGTTGATGGAATACAAAACTATTCAGGTTATGGTACTTTCATTTTGTTGACCATGAGGTTTATATTGTTTAATGTCTCACTAATTTCGGTATCTTTATTGTGGCAATAGATAATTTTTGTGTGTGTGTGTGTGTGTTTTTATAGATTATGACCAGCATGTCCATGGATTCCATCTTCTATGCAACTGCCATTCTGTCTAGATCTCATGAGGAAAGAGGAATTATTTATAGGTTTACTTTGAGCTTAATACACTTTTGGTGCGGCAGGTGGTTTAAGCATTGGTTGCCATGGGAATTCTGGAGCCGCTGGTACCTTCTTCAATGCAGATCTGCTGAGTTTGAAAGTTGGCAATGACAATGTGTCAACTGAAACAGAGACTCCTTTGCTTGTTTTTCCTACTGCCCCTTTATGGTCAAATGTTATCGTGGAGAATAATGCAAGAGTTTTGGTTCCATTGCTTTGGTCCAGAGTTCAGGTTGCCTACACTATTTGTTTTTGGAATGTTAATTTGTTTCCATGAGTGACTATGGTTCTTTTTTGCATACTGCCTATGTCACAAAAAATTTATTACAAGATTCAAGATGATATGTTTTGTTGTCTGAATTTTATGTTTCTGCGGGAATATGTGTAGCTGAAGCTGGTTGCTAAAGATAACCCTTTTATCGCTGGCATGTCTCCCATTAATGACTCACATAAAATCCCCTACAACATAATATGCCCAATATCACTACCTGCAGGTAACCCGCTTTGGACGTGCTACTTCGACATGAACATAAGTGCAGATGCACACTTCCCATTTTGATATGACATTTAAGTCTTTGCCTTGATTGTATTTTGTACTGTATCCCTTTACAGCCTTCTTTGAATGCATGTGTATGATATGTTTCATTTCTCTTATTGATACAGGATTAGGACTATGGCTTCCATTTCTTGTGAAATTTCAGTCACATCCTAGACACTTGCACATTTGTGGTTGATGAAGGATACATTTTATTTCTGCCTTTTAGATTATTTAATTCACTATCCTTCTGTCTTATCAATGCATTCTCCTTATGCATCTTTCCTTCTTTGTTACTTGAATTTTGTTGCCTATAGAAGAGCCATTCTTTCTACATGAATTTGCTAATTCAAGAATAGAATTGACATTGTTCTAAACTTTTGAAAGTGAAGGTCAGAGGCCAAATTAGCATATATCGTGGGGGCAATATTGTATTTGGATTGTCTAAATACCCAGTATCAGAATTTGAGCTTGTCGCGGAAGAATTATTGATGAGTGATTCCATTATAAAGGTATCCTGAATTTTCTAATAAACTGTTACTTATTCTGGCTTGTGTGAATTGACTAATGAATTTATACTTTCTTCATCTACTTATTATTAGTTCTATGCAATTTGAATGGATAAATAGATGCTTCTGTCACAAATGAAATGGAGTGTGAAGATATGGATATCCTTTGATAGGGTCAAAGTCCAGTTTGGCAGGTGTGTGTGCAAGCCACATGAATCTGTGCAAGTGCACAGAGGAAATATGCATGATTCATGCATCACTAGCTTAGTATATTTGAGCCATGAATCTGATATGTGTTGCCACATTGAACCAAAAGTTTTATATTTGTAGAAACAAGGTTGAGATTGTAGCATCTTGTCCCTGTATATTTGTTTCCATATTTATTATGCTGAGCTTTTGTGTACTCGTTTCATATAAGAAATGGTTGCAGTTTCCATTTTTTTGAAAAATTTTCCCAACAATATGGCCTTTCTTCTGTACCTATGGCTTAAAGTGCTCTGTTTCAAAACTTAAGGTTTTTGGCGCTTTTAGAGTTGCTGTCAAAATTTTACTTATGTGGAACTCCACAATTGAAATTGATGGAGGTGGAAATACTGTCGTCACTGCTTCTTTTCTGGAAGTCAGGAATCTGATTGTTCTAAGGGTATGTTGCTTTCAACCTTAGTGTTGATTATCAATTCCTATTTCTTTCCCTTTCTTATGTATCGTGTTTTTATTTGGTTGAAAATTTGATTGCCTTTTCCTATTTTTCAGGCAAACTCTGTCATTAAGTCAAACACAAATTTGGGGGTGTATGGGCAGGGACTACTGAGGTTGACAGGTCATGGTGATGCAATCATAGGCCAGAGACTATCTCTATCTCTCTTTTATAATATAGCAGTGAGTACTGGATATTTTTCATCTTGGAGTCCTAATATCGCATGATATTTTAACTCTTAAATTTTTTGTCTTTGTATGATTAGTTGCACCAATGCCCAAACTCTCGATGGCTTGTTCTCTGTTTAATGACCTCCTTCATGCATCATGCGTGCATGCGTGCGTGTGTGCGTGTATGTAAGTGGTTCAATTGATGGATGCACTAAATTCATGAAGGCTTAACCTATTGGGTGAGGCCTAAGAGTAGGTCATGTATTAAAGATAAAATACATTTTACAAACCCTGGATGTTGGGAGGCATTTCTTTTAATGTCAGAGAAGTTTTAATATTTGTGTTTCCAGATCTCATCAAGGGATGGAAGTGTGCTTGTATCCTTTAGGACTCCTTTCCTGAAAACTTTCTTTGAGCCAACTTTTCATCTTTCTTGTATGATTGTTTTGTTGCTGGTAATGTCCATCATGGTGTTAGGTTCTTGATGTACTGTTTGACGAACAGTTTTACAGCCTCTTGCACTTTGCAGGTTGGACCAGGCTCTTTACTTCAAGCTCCAATAACTGATGCAGGCAGAAGTGTGTGAGTATGAACTTCTTCTTTAACGCTTGAATTTACTCATTTTAATTGAAGTCCCTTAGTATTCTCTTCATTTAACCCCTTTTTTCTTTTCTTTTTCAGGGTTACAAGATCACTGTGTGAGAGCCAGACATGTCCCATCGATTTGATAACTCCTCCAGATGATTGCCATGTTAATTATACCCTTTCATTCTCTCTTCAGGTAATTTTCCAATCCAAGTTTGAGTACTTTTACTTGGTAGTCCAAACCTGTGTCTTATCAGATATAAATTAAACCTATGGGACAGTAAGAAGTTAAATTGAAAGCAGTTTGCAGTCTGAATTGGAAGCAGTGGTACATTAAATCAATTCATCATTACAGAATTACTTGTCTTTATCACTTTGTGTTTCCTTAATGACATTAAAAGGTAGGGAACATAATTATGGGGAGTTACCTCCATATATTTTTGTTTCATCATTGTTGTCTTTCTAGGCTCCAGAATTGACCATGATATTTCACCATCATAAAATGTCAGTATGTGGCATGGAGAATGATAATATCATATTGCAGATTACTGGAAGATATTCACTAGATGTGTTCTGGAGTTCTAATCTGGACATTTTGGATTTTGGGATATAGATATGCCATTGTAGAAGAGGATTAGAGACTGAAGCCTTTGCTGCACATTTATTGGGGTTCTGTAATTGTTTTTAAATATTAGCTATTTGTTGAGAACTCCACTGGTGTCTCAGGAATGAACCTTCAGTAGAGTTATGTATTGGGTTGAGTAGTTGAGGGCGAGTTTGCTCAACTAGTTGTGTACTCCATTTTTGTTTAGCTTTTGGCATAGGCGAAGACAAATATGGTTTTGATATATTGAGCTCAAACTTGAATTGAGGTCAAGCCCTGGCTTATACTTTATGAGGAGTAGCTTTGGCTTAAGACATTTTGGAGGGTATCCTTTGGTCTGCTTGATCACAGGATTTGTGAGAGGGCTTGTAAATTTTGACAAACATGCAGCATTTCTATTGACATAAGCTGAAGCATTTTTTGCTTACTTGATAACTGGGAGTTTCTCATTGGAGTTGTGGCTTGCCAAATCGCAGTTTGGTACATTTTGTGTTGCTTTTGAGCACTGCACTATATATGGACCCTAGCAGCTTTTAGTTATATTTGTGTTGTCCATGGTAGGGAAGAACTGGCACTGCTGAAGACTTAAAACTCTTGGAATTTCTTTTGTTGAATTTGAATTTTCTTTATTCATCTCTGCGTGGAGTTTGACACCTCTTTTTCCAGCAGAAGCAAGTATTGGAGCAAAATACTACTCTACAATGGCTGCATTATCTCACTGTGTTTATGTCCAGATGCATTGTGTGATATAGTTGTAGGTCTTATATTATTTAGTTGCTTGACTTCAAGATTGTAAAACCTAATGATGCTGGGGAGTACACAATTTGACTGGACCTCTGAACTAAGCTACGATGAAAGTTTTGTTCTTTCTGTTTCTTTATTCTTGCTGTGCTGCTCCTTATAGTATCCTGCATAATCTCTTTTGTTGTGATTCAAATTTTATTTTTATGCAGTTTTAGCCATAAGGTATTAATATTTTTTTCCTACTTGTGGAATTTTTAAAATAAAAATCCATCACTTTTCCTTTGGCAGATTTGCCGTGTAGAGGACCTTCTTGTGAGTGGCGTGATTAAGGGGAGTATTATCCACATCCACAGAGCGAGAACTATTGTCATTGATAATGATGGCTTGATTACTGCATCAGGATTGGGTAGTGCAAGCTATTTTGTGCAGTATTTTTTTTTCATTGTGTTAATTGCTTTTTATTTCTTTTGATTTATTTTGACACTGCTCTTTTTTTAAGTTTATGCTTCTAATTATGTAGACTTTCCTTTCCAGGTTGCAGTGATGGAATTGGAAAAGGAAACTATTCAAATGGGGTTGGTAGCGGTGCTGGGCATGGGGGACATGGGGGCTCAGGATATTACAATGGGATTGTGAGCAATGGTGGTAGTAAATATGGCAATGCCAGCCTCCCCTGTGAGTTGGGAAGTGGAACTGAGGGTCCCAACCAGAGTTATGGAATTGCAATTGGAGGGGGAATGATTGGTACAGTTTTCAAATATCTATGTTTTACCATTTAGCATTCTTTACATTTGAAGCCAGTGCTTGAGTGATCTATACCTGCAATCATTGTTTATGTTTGGCCTTGTAGTTTGACTCTTTCTGCCAAAAAGCACTCAGGTCACTTAATCAATATACCAAGTTTACCTATTTGTGTTTCTTGTTTGTCAGTGATTGGCTCCAGCCAGTGGCCTTTGGTAAGGCTTAATCTTTATGGACTTTTGAGTGCTGATGGTCAGAGCTTTGATAAAGCATCAGTGAAAGGTAATGGTTCTTTGATTGGTGGACTTGGTGGAGGGTCTGGCGGGACAGTACTTCTTTTCCTTGAGGAGCTAACGCTTGCTGAGAACTCAAGCTTAACTGCTCTTGGGGGCAATGGTGGGACTCTTGGTGGTGGTGGAGGTGGGGGTGGAAGAATTCATTTTCATTGGTCAAAGATCAACACTGGGAATGAATATTTTCCAGTTGCAACAATAAGTGGTTTAATTAATTCTAGGTATGGTTTATTGCATTATTATAAATGTCTTAAGCCTTTGAGGAGATGTGAGTGTATGGACCTGTGAGGTCAATTTTACAAAGCTTTTTGTTGCTTGTGTCTGATATGCCATGGGTTCAAGTAATGAAACTAGTGTTTCTGCAAAATGTAAGTGGAAGCCTACGTATGCTAAACACTGTCACAACAAGCAAAATGGGGTGCCTCGTGCACAGAAAATGCCCTTTCTAGTTAGACATGTTAAGACATTGTAGGATTTTTTTTTTAACTTGTGCTGTTGATAAACTGTGTCACTTTGTACAAGAGAGAGTTTGATTCTTTTATTTTTTCCGTCAATGTTTTGCTTCTGTTGACTGGCATACATGTTGATCTATTTGGAGACTTCATAAAGTGGAGTGAATTCCTGTAAAGCAGTCAACAATATGTGGACTATTTTTCATTAGCCTTCATTGGCCTTGCAATGATCTACTCTTCTGTTAACCTCTCGTGTACAATATTGAAAGCTATTTGTAGTCCCAAAACTAACTTATTTTCTAATTAAGGAGTGCCTTGTATGATAATTAGCATAAGTATAAAGAAGTTTCTGATGGCATTTTACTTAATGTGTATCACAGCGGAGGAGCAGGTGAACACGGTGGTCATTTTGGAGAGGAAGGAACAGTTACTGGAAAAAATTGTCCAAAGGGACTCTATGGTACATTTTGTGAGGTGCACACATTCTTTAATTGTAGTGCCTTATTGTGATTGTTGCACTTGTTGTTGAAGTTATGGAATCTTGGACAGTTGATTCTAACACCATCAAAGCTGCATGGATAATGCATTATAGTCCTTACATCTGTCAGTACCATTATGGCGTGTGGGCTTTCATTGGTGTGCTTTTACTGGCACATTCTTCATGTGCATCAAAAATTCTTCCAAGTTAACTCCAACCTTAATATTTCACAAATTAGTTGTGCCTATTGGCAAAGAGACCAAATGTACCAGCATGAAAAACATGCTTTTATTGAAAGTTATTTGGTTCTCATAAACATAAATCTCTGCTTGTTATTCTTTGCCTAAGCATGTTATGAAACATGTGCCTCTCTTAGATTCTGAAACTTAAAGGTATCAGTTGTTATTTTTTATTCACACTTGTAAATCAGATTGAGTCTTCCATAAATTTTATTATACATCTTACAGGAATGCCCTGTGGGTACTTACAAAGATGTTATTGGCTCTGATGAAAATCTTTGTACTCCTTGCTCACTTGATCTTCTTCCTAATCGTGCAAACTTCATATATGTGCGAGGTACTTTTGATGAGTGATACTTCTTTCAACTTATAGCCTCTTTCTTTCTGTATTGATGTTTTGCTTATGTATGGGCTTTGTACTGATTGTAGGGGGAGTTGCTCAACCACCTTGTCCCTATAAGTGCATTTCTGACAAGTACAAGCTGCCAAATTGTTACACTCCTCTTGAGGAGCTGATGTATACATTTGGGGGCCCATGGCCTTTTGCCCTTCTTCTGTCATGCCTTCTGCTGGTTCTATCTCTATTGTTAAATACATTGAGAATTCGAGTAGTTGGATCAGGTTCTTTTTGTGCAAGTTCAATTGACCACCAGAGTCATCAACATTTTCCTCATCTACTTTCACTGTCAGAGGTTAATATTCAAAGTGAATTTCTTGTTTGTTTGTTTCAGCTAGTGTTTTCTGCAGCCATGACAAGGCTATATAATCTACTTGCAATTTCATCTTATTCTTTATTAAACTTAGGTGCGGAGAACCAGAGCTGAAGAAAGTCAGAGCCATGTGTACAGAATGTACTTTTTGGGTCCAAATACGTTTAGGGAACCTTGGCATCTTCCATATTCTCCTCCCAATGCAATTGTCGAGATTGTGTAAGTGAAACCCCTCTGCATTGTTATGGTCATCAAATGTTTTTCTTGACATTAGCATTATTTTTATTGTTATAAAATTTTTTTTGTTGTTATTCTTATTTGACAACTAAAAGAGAATTGTATCAGTTAAGGCACTTTTAAACCAAAAGAAATGCCATACATGCACAAAAGAAGTAATTCCTTTTTACTTCTATATATGAAGTGTTAAGGGGAAAACCAAAAAATTGAATCTACATCAGCTTGGACTTATCTACCAAACTTTCCACGTATATATAAGCGCTCAAGTTTGGCTGCCTTTACATAAAACCAAAACAGCAAATAAAATAGCTGTGCAATACTACAAGTCTTTGTGTTTAACTACTTGTTCCATGGCTGAGAGTGTTCGTAAGCAAATTTTTGGGCCACCCAAATTGTTTTCTGCTGTGCAGTCAACCGGCTTACTTATCCTATAATGTTTGTTTTAACTTTAGTTTTTCTGCATTTTTTTTGCATCCCTTACTGGAGCATGTTAGCCTGTTAAGCAGATTGTTGGTCCGGCACTCTCCCATAAGAAATCTTTCAATTGAGCTGGTCTGAAGCATTGATATTTCAAAGCACAAACTTGTTTTGACAAACAATTATTTTGTCATTTATCTGTCAATTTTCATACATAAAAGCAAAAAGATTTAAATTTCAGGTATGAAGATGCTTTCAACCGATTTATTGATGAGATAAACTCTGTTGCCGCATATGATTGGTGGGAAGGTTCAGTGCATAGCATACTGTCAGTGCTTGCCTATCCTTGTGCCTGGTCTTGGAAACAGTGGCGCCGGAGAAAGAAGATTCATCGCCTTCAGGAATATGTCAAATCTGAATACGACCATTCATGTCTACGTTCATGCCGATCACGGGCCTTGTACAAAGGGATGAAGGTTTGACTCTTGATGATTTGGAAATTTTTTAGTTGCAAATTGTGTTCTCCATATACTTAATCTCAACTCACAGGGGGTTTTCTTTCTTATTCTTACCTAAAGTTTCTTTCTTAAGGTTGACATTGGTCACACAATTTTCCAAAATTACATCAACCTCTTATCATTACTGAATTAGTAGTGGATGCACCTCCCTGCACTTTCCCTTTTTTTCCCCTTCAATATTGCTTTTGAAGATGATATTTGTGAGAGTGGATCTCTTTTTGCATAATTCTGGATCACACAATTGTTGTTGTTGGTTTTTCTGTGGGTTCAACTTGCCACATAAGTTTCAAAATGAGGTTATTAAATGTTGGCTCTTCATCTCACTTTGCTGTGGTATTTTTCAGAGAATGTTATTTGCATTCTCAGGGTATGATTGATTTATGTATTGATCTAAAAGATGATGCAAATATCAATTGTTCTAGGTTGGAGCGACACCAGAACTAATGGTTGCATACATTGATTTCTTCCTTGGTGGTGATGAGAAACGTTTAGATATTGTTTCTATAATAGAAAAGAGATTTCCTATGTGCATACTGTTTGGTGGGGATGGGAGCTATATGTCACCATACAGCCTTCACAGTGACACATTGCTGACCAATCTTCTTGGTCAGGTATTATTTTTCACTTATCATTATATCATTTTCTTAATTTTCATTCGAAATTTAAGAATAAATTGTTTCCAGCATGTCCCAGCAACTGTATGGAACCGTTTGGTAGCTGGTTTAAATGCTCAGTTGAGGACTGTGAGGCATGGATCTATCCGCACTGCACTGCTTCATGTCATTGATTGGATAAGGAGTCATGGAAACCCTCAACTTGATTTCCATGGAGTTAGGATAGAGCTAGGATGGTTCCAAGCTACCGCATCAGGTTACTATCAGTTGGGTATCTTGGTTGCAGTGGGTGAATATCCTCTCTGTGGTGTGGACCAGTCTGATTTTCCAGATAGAGGCAATGGTGAATGTCCAAGGTAATCATATGAGACTGCTTGAGCTATGTGGTTCCTATTCTTGTACTGACTTATGCATTTGTCTATGTTTATGCATTGGAATGTCCATTTTCTCATTGATTTTAGAGCCTCTGTTAAGAGTTCAATATATAACCTGACAATGTAAGCTTTTGGGTGGAATGGTTTGTTGATATGGTATCCGAACTTTCATGATCAAGAGATTGTTAATTTGAATCATGCTACCTTAACATTTGATTGTAAACTTCTAGAGATTAGAAGTTCCAATCATGTTGCCTTAACATTTAATTGTGAATTTTTGAAGTCCAAGAGAGCCTTGTTTGTTCATGTTTCTAACCCAAGAGATTAGGGCTTTTGTGTGAGGAGGCTTGTTAGAATTTAATATATGATTTATTCTGGGGCTCCACCCAACAGCTTAGGTTTTTGGATAGAATATTTTCTTGCCACCCCTAAAACTTGAACCAGGAACTCTATTGAAATTTTTGATAAAAATCGGTGACTTATCTGTTGCCCTTGTGGCACCTTACTTCCTTTTTTTTCCACGTTCGTGAAAAGAGCTAGAGCAAGATTATTGTATAAACTGGAAGGGAAAAAAAAATGCAGTTTGGGTGATAAGAATGAGCTAAGGAAAAAGTGAACCCTGTCCATTTCTAGGCAGATAGCTTGTCTTTGTGTGGAGATGATTATGACTGACTTTCATGCTGCATTAGGGAGGAGCAGTTCCAAATTTTTGTCAGAAGCCTTTATTTGTCAGGACAATGGATTATAGTTATAACTTCAGAGATGTGCTTACAAACAATGTCATGGGATTCCCCAGCTTGTTGGACTCCTGTCATTTTGTCATTGTTGGAAGTTATTGTCAATTTATTTGGCCCTTTATTTAATTGTGTTACAGTAAGGACATCTCATGTTCAAGCAGAAGCGTAAAGCATCTGCAGAAAGATCGACCATCCTTGAGTCAAGTTTTATCCCGTAAAAAGATGACTGGGGGAGTTAACGGAGGCCTCATAAATGATGCTACTTTGAAATCTTTGGACTTTAGAAGGGACTTCCTCTTTCCTCTCTCTCTTTTATTGCATAATACAAAACCTGTTGGTCGTGAGGTATGTCAGTGCAATATTTAGCACTTCTTGCGATGGTGACTGTTCTGATAATTTCTATAATTTAATGGTTGAATATTTGTGTTTCAGGACACGCTTCAGCTTTTAATTACTGTCATGCTTCTGGCCGATTTATCTGTTACCCTTCTTACATTGCTTCAGTACTATTGGATTTCTCTTGCTGCATTCCTGGCTGTTCTGCTTATTCTTCCTCTATCTATGCTTTCTCCATTCCTGTCTGGCTTGAATGCCTTATTCAGCAAAGAGCCTAGAAGAGCTTCACTTGCTCGTATTTATGCATTGTGGAATGCTACATCTCTATCTAATGTTGTAAGTTATCCCAACAGCTTAAGAGTTTATACCTGAATAAGCTACTTCTTGCTGTCATATGAACTCTTTAGGATCTCATTCTTCATTTAACAGCTTAAGAGTTTATACCAGATGTCATGTATTTATAATTTGTTCAACCTATTTTTCAAAATTGTGGACCAACAAAAATTTATTGCGCATGATCTTACATTGTCATGCTCCCAGAAGATTTCACAAGCTAATAATTCCTTGCTTTGTGCAGGCTGTGGCTTTCATATGTGGTGCTTTCCACTATGGAATTTCCTACTTCCAGCCACCTGATAAGGAAAATACATGGAACATAAGAAAGTAAGGCTTTATAGTCCCTTACATTTCAAAAGAAAAATGATTGAAAGATGTCATTTTAAAATTGCCGAAATGACAATCATACACATGCATGCACTTAGATTTGCATGCATTTATGTTTCACTTGCTGATCGTTCATTTTCCTGTGTTGGAAAGAAGTTTAATAATTGGAATTTTGTGATGCTTTCCAATTTGATGCCAACTTTGGAAACATTGTGTTCTTGTGATTTGCATTTTTGTTGAAGTCCTGGGTTCACTTGATTGTCTACTTTCCAACTCCCTTGGAATTACTTCATTATTTCAAGATGCTCTTTTAAAATTAGTTTTATTGATGATGTTAAATATATTAGCATTCCAAGCTGAGGGGAAACTTGCCCGACTTGCATTGTTTTGTAAAGCAATCTCTTTTACATCAGACTTCTTGAAGGTATAGGAAGTCCTGGCAGGAGCAAGAGCAAGCATTGTCTCACCTTTATGTTTTAATTTTATTGTTCGGCTGGATCCAGAGGGTAGTCTATTCTAGTCAATTTGGTCCAGAACTTGTGCCCATATAAGCTGCTGCCCTAGCAAATTTAACCTGACTTTGCAAGAATTACAGAATCTACTCCTAGGAAACTTGACCCAACGTTCAACTTGATCAGTGATTTTATTACACTCCTCAGTTAGATGCTGCTTTTTAAGACTTGTTTAATCCCTTTTTCGGCTTTGTGTTTACAACACTTCTGAATTTCCTGTATGATCACATATCTTGAGGTTCTTGATTTGTTTATGACTGCAGAGAGGATGATAAATGGTGGCTTTTGCCAACCATTCTTGTGCTTTTCAAGTCTATACAAGCTCGTTTTGTAGACTGGCATATTGCCAATCTCGAGATTCAAGACTATTCCCTGTTTTGTCCGGATCCTGATGCATTTTGGGCCCATGAACCTAGTTCTTGATTCGGGAAGAGAAGGCCATTCAGACGGGGCTTTAAACGTCTCACTCTCTCGAGTTGACAGACCAGGGGGTAATAGACGATGACTTTTTCGACACAGGTGCAACTATTCTTCTGTGTACATTTGTTTAAATTTGTGTAAAGCATTGAGTTTGGGTGCAATTTTCATTTTTTGTTAAGTGTGGTGCTACAGTAAGTTTCACAAGAAAGCTGCTTGAGCATGTTAGGATAAGTAAATATTTAGTTAGGTTCATTGCCCACTAGACACCAGAAGATTGGAGATTGTGTTGTATATAGGAAAAAAATTTTGATGCTGCTTTCAGAAACTTTGCGTGATTGATGCTAGATGATATGGTAACTATGATTTGATCATTTTCAGACATAGTCCGAACTCACTGGGATTTCTAACCGGAAATGCAGGGGGTTATGTATTTTGGTGTTTAGCTTTGAGACTGAAAGCTTTTCAATCTCTGCAATCATTCTGGTTTTTTGATACTTTGAATCGAGATATCCTACTACAAAATGTGCGTTGCTGGACGTTTCCATTTAAAAAAAAGAACTGTAGAAACTAGCGATAAGAAAAGGGTTTATTCTTTGGGAAGGCAAGTAGCTTATAAAAAGGAATTAATTGTTTAGAATATAAATTTTAATGGCCTGTTTGTGTTAAATTTTTGTAGCTGTTTTGGTTTTTTGGGTCGGTCTCACGTCCCAGCAGAAATATGGAGGGTGCCCGCTAACCTCGGTAAATCGCTACTGAGCTTTATTGATAAACCATAAATCAACAATTCACCCACGCCGGTCCCCACTCTTTGCACCGAATTTTTAAATCACTTCATCTCGTTGTTTGTCAAAATCGATTGATCGGCTTCACTCTCTGTACACATAAACAGATGGTCGTTTGTCACATCATTAGATTGTGCCTATGGTTTTATTTTTATTTTAGGGAAAAATAAAAGAAACTGTAGAATTTGAAAAATTATGAAAAGTCTCGCCCCAATCTCTCCTCTCTCCTCTTTGGTCAACGTGATTGTGATCGATATTTTTACGACTGAAACAATTAGAAAGTTCAAAAATTTGAATTAGTAAATTAATATTTAATAATAAATATACAAAGACTAATAAATAATTATATGTTAATTTTTAACTAAAAATTATTTTTAATAGGTAAATTTGAAATTTTTTTTTAAAAAAAATAAAATGACTTAATTATATATTAAAATTTAATTTTAATTATTAAATTATAAATGTAAATAAAATTTATTAATTAATTTAAATTTTAAATAAAATTTAAAACTCATTTATAAACTAAATAAATTTAAAATTTAAATCATAATTTTTAATATTTTAAAAGTAAAATTTTAATTGCATTATATTATTTATTTTTTAATTTAATTTATTATTATTATTTAAAATTATTTATTATATTTATTTATTTATTTTTAAATATAATTTATTTATAATTTTATATCATATAAATTTATATTATTATTTATTTATTTTAAATAATTTTTATTTATTATATAATATTTAATTGTGTATAAATTATTTTTTAAAAGAATTAAAATATATAATTTTTTATTTTTAAAAATGAATTGATTCGGTGATCCCACTAATTCTCAAGTTTTACAGTCCAATTCGTAAAAGGAAATTAAAATTAAATTTTACCATGGGTGGTTCCAGCCACCAAACCGTGCTTGAAGCCACCGTTTGCTTCTTCATAACCACGAACTTTGCTTTCCTCGTCCTCCTCGGCAAATCCAACAAAACCGGCATCCCTCCCCGCTGTCGCCACCACCACCAAACCCCTGGCCTTACCATCATAGCCGTTTCCAACCCAAAATTGACCTCCACAACCATTTCATGTTTCTAATATTATAGTTCTACTTTGTTGATAATTTTGCCTTTTGTTGAGATACACGCATGATTTATCCTTCCCAAATCTACATTCCATCACTGAGTACTTGTCCCAAAAATCAAACCAAAAAAAAAAAAAAAAACTTTTAACCGATTAACTTAGGCAACCGTGCACGAGGGTTTTTCCTTTCGCAAGTTCTGGGGCAACTTACCCCGTTATATGTGCTCTAGAGAAAGAAAGCAATTGTCCCTCTGATGATGTTAAATGGAGGAAATCAGCTCTTTCAGAACACACAAACAAATAAAAATAAAAATAAAAAAAGAGTGAAAGGACAGTAAACCTTGTTTAGAGCAACGATTTGATGGGAATTGAAAAGAGAAGAAAAGAAAAAAGAACACAGCAAACAAAAAAAAAAAAAGAAATTACAATTGATGTGTTTGATAGGAATGTCCGATACGAATTGTGTAGTGCTGAGAGGAATGAATGAGAAAATAAGAGAGTAATGGAGCGACAAGGACGGAGTTCAGGAACGTAATAAATACGAGGTGCTTCGGAAGAAATGAAATATAGATAAGATGAATATCAGCTAGTTTTAAATTTACAAATACGACTTGGATGGGCATGAAGAAAAAAACAAAAGTCTAATCGGAGCATCAATTTATCCAAAAAAAAAAACTAAAAGTGATGTTTATCACTTATTGATCTTTTTCTTTTTTTTTTTTTTGATTAAGAGCTAACCAATTAGAATTTATTTTTTATTAAATTAAATATTTTATTTCATATCAAAATGTGAAATTTTACTAAATTCATATTAAAAAATTTTTAAAGTAAAAAAAATAGATAAATATCAATAAATTTTCTTTTTTTTTTCTCCTATAATCATTGAAATTTATTTTTAAACTAACTTATGAAATTTAGTTACCGCACATTTATGATAAATCTCATTGTGCAAGATGCTCCTTATAATTCTTTTTTAATAAAATAAAAACCTCGGAAGGAAAGAGAATGTAACGAAAGGCAAAGGATTTGTTATATAAAAATATAAAAATTTCAATGGACTACACTATTACATTATCAGAGTGGCGCAGCGGAAGCGTGGTGGGCCCATAACCCACAGGTCCCAGGATCGAAACCTGGCTCTGATAATTTGATTTTAAATTTTGGCAATATATGTAAAGAAGCCATCACGGTAATTGTTTATTTATTTACTTTAACTGTAAATATCTTAAATGAATAATATAATAATATTATTATTAAAAAATAAACCAACTGCTAATATTTTTAAAATATATATATATATATATAAAGGGAAGAAAGAGAGTGAAAAAAAGGAGGCTAGAAATCAGAAAAAATTTTTCTGTTCTCAATACTCACTCACACAACTCCATTTATCCGTCGTCGTCGCCGCCGCCGCCGCCACCACATCTCGTTCTAAACATGTTGCGACAAGTTTCACGCCTTTTGGGTCGACCCATCGCAACCCAACAACAAAGCAAAATGATGATGGCTGGTCGGGTATTTTTCTCGACGGAAGTGCCGGCCACGGCCACCGACGACTCGACCTTTGTGGAGTCATGGAAGAAGATGATACCGAACATTGAGCCACCGAAGACCCCGTCAGCTTTCATGAAGCCGCGGCCCCCGGCTCCCTCTTCCATCCCATCTAAGCTTAATGTAAACTTCGTGCTTCCCTACGAGTCCGTGCTCTCCGCCAAGGAGGTTTGCTTCTTTCTCTCTCTCTCTCTCTCTCTCTCTCTCTATAAAAAAGATTTGTGCTTCTCTTTGAGCTTTTAGCATGTCTTGGTGGGGCCTTTATCATACGGGTTTTGACTGGATTTTGGAGGATTTTTACGGTACTTGATTTGTGGGTGCCTTTGATTGTGCTTCAATTGTTTCGTCGTCAGGTTTACCTAAATTGTGGCGATAATCAATCTTAAGTTAAATGAAATGATAGCAATATGTCAGAATGTTAGAGCTTGTGTATATTTCACCTAGAATTGATGTGATAGGAGTTGTAAATCATTATGTCATTGTCTACTTTAGACTTTAGATTTTAACTGGTTAAATTTTTTTGTGGGGTTTCTATTTAAATTTTGTTTATATTAGTGCACTAAAGTTTTCTTGATTAAAGTGGTGACAGATGATGACCTTAGAAACAACTTTGGTTGGGAGTTCATTGTTGTGTTTTTGTGGCTTTCTTGATTTTGTAATGCTTTCTGATATCCTCCAGTCTCATTCAAATTCCTTTTACTTTTGTGCAAGACTCGCAGGAGTTATGAGTTTTGTTGTGAGGCACCAATGAGTTGTATAGTGCATAATGTAAGAATTACGAGTATTTTAAAGCCTGGTTGGATTAGATGTGATAACTGGAAAATATAGTGGTTGTTTAAAGGGTCTTGCTTGCTTGAAACATTATTGCTTCAGTAATTCGATATGTGCATATTGCTTCATTTGGGCATTGTTTGAGACCATAGACCACATGGTCCTTGGAATATTCTTGTTCATGGTTAAAATGACTCATGGAATGACTTACCCAGGTGTTATGCATTATTTCTGAGAATGAAATTTCTGCCTTTTGGACATGTTCGCATTTGTGCTTGTCTTGAATGCATTTAGATGATTTCATTTTATTTCTTGAGTGAGATGGAGTCCTGTTGGCAAAAGGCAGTTTGAATTTTGATCTGCTTAGGTTTGGAGTCTTTGATGCATTATATCTGTATGTGCTATGTACTTAACTTCTGTATTCTAAATTGTGACATTGAAGTCTATGGTGTTTTGTTGAGATCAAAATTACATGGTGCATTAACTACAAGTTTGCAGATGTCCAACTTTTGCAGGATTTGCTTGAGTTCCCTTATGTTTTCCCTTTTGTCCAAGTATTCTGTGTGTAATACATGGAGTCATCACAGGAACAGCTCTTAGTGCTTTCTTCTGCAGATTTGTGGTCTCCTAAGCTAGGATCAGAGTCAACCTTTCAATTCAAGCTTGAGAATCCTCCTTTTTATATTTTTTTTCCCCCTGTGCGAAACCACTCATGGATTTGTAACTGCATAACAAGTGTCCCAATTTGATCAATCTCATTCTTCATGTAGTGTTTCCATAAAGCTTGCAGCAAAAAAAGGCAAAAAAAATAGATTGATGAACAAGGCCATAAAAGTAAAAGCTGTGATGTGCCTATGTATTGTTTGTCTATAAGGGTGGCATTGGGAACATTTGCTACCATAGTCCTGGCTGGGCCAGCTGGAGATATGCTTGCCACTACTTTGATAAGGGCTATTAGATGGTGACTGAACTTCACATCCAAGCCCTGTTATCATTGGCCCTTGCATAGTAAATGTATGCATTTTGTATAGCATTTTATGTTGCCTTGGTTTAGCTCTTGATATTTTTCCTACATAACAATTTGAATTCAATTGCCAATTAATCCACGATGAGCATGCTTTTGATTTCTCAGTCACTTGGGGTTGTCCTATATTAAAAACCGTTTATTCGCATTTGTTTCTTGAAGAGACTAAACTGTTCATAGAGAGTGTGAAATTCTCTTTAATATGATATTCATTTTCTGCTGTATTCTGAATATTTGATTATATGTTGGGGCAATAGATCAGGAGCTATATTGTATGCTTTTTGGATCCTGAAAGGTATTTTGTGGCCAAGGTTTCCGTGATGAACCTTCTTTCTATGGATTCTTGTGTTATTGTCAATATATATATATATTTCATGTTGCGATTCATTTGGGGACTTTTTTTTGAAGCTTTACATTTTTATTCCTCATTGTATAATAATTTCATTGTTGTTTGCTAGGTTGAAATGGTTATTGTACCAGCAACATCTGGACAAATGGGTGTCTTACCAGGGCATGTACCTACAATTGCAGAGCTGAAGCCTGGGATTTTATCAGTACATGAGGGAAACGATGTAACAAAGTATTTTCTCAGCAGCGGGTTTGCTTTCATCCATGCAAACTCTGTTGCTGATATAATTGTTGTTGAAGCCATACCAGTTGACCGCATTGACCAGAGCTTGGTCCAGAAGGGCCTTGCAGAGTTCACTCAGAACCTCAGCTCCGCAACAACTGAGCTGGAAAAGGCCGAGGCCCAGATCGGCATTGATGTTCACAGTGCTCTCAATGCTGCCCTCACGGGCTAATTTTTTCAGCTTGCTTCCTTTTTGTGCTTCACTGACACCTTTTGATCTTCCCATAGTAAAAGGTAAAAGCACTTAGATCGATTGACATTTCTCTGTGCTGTGATTCTCCGAAAGGTTTAATAAAGTCCTGAGAAAAACAAGAAGTTCAATTGTTTTCACTTTGTTTAAGATGCCTCTGAAGTTGTGTGACGCCTGTTTCTAACTCATGGTGGGGCTGGCTTTGTTGGATGCTTGGTTTGGAAAATGTTAGGCTGGCGCAAGTTTTTGACTAGAGAAGTATGCAGGTCCACAAAAATAGAATCATGATTATTAGATTGCATATTTATATTCTCATCTTTGTACAATTTACGATTCTGATTGCATATTTTGTGGATCTAGGTCACTCTCATGTAAAACACCTTGGTCCATGTACCATAATCCATTCGCATAATACCTTACTAAGTTTTGGAAGCCATATTTGCTCATTTTAGAGAGTTTATTCTTATGCTATCTGTGGAGAAATAACCCTACTTTAGGTAATGTATTAAACAGAACCATTGGAAGTCATAAAATGATAGAATACATGAGTGACAAGATGAAAACAAAAATTACAAACTACTTTTAAAGAAGTTTTATAGTGCTTGAATGCACTTGCTAATCTGAAAACTTTAAGTTGAAGAAATAGAAAGAGAAAAAAAATGAAAATTAGAAAATGGGTTTTGACATAGACTTTGTTCTTTAGATGTTTTAGATAGCTGCTGACACGGTCATTTTCTTTGGGATGCGGTTATTTCTATTGCTGTAATTTACTCTGGCTACTCTTCTTTCCATTTTTAAAGATAGAACTAATTATGTTACTAATGGGAACTTACACATGCATTTCAATTTCTAAATGCTAGACCGTGTGCCGCACAACACTGTGGGATTGTGATAAATTTTTGGTATTTCTCAATTTAAGTGGACAAAATTTTAATTTTATACCAACGCCAAATCGATAAAATGTAAATGCATTATTAATTTGGGAAATTCTGTTCATCTGTCTTATTTACATGGATAAATAATTTTATACGTTGGTGTCAGTCTGGTTTAATGTTACAATTTGAATTAGTGCTAGACTTTCGTTTTTCTTTTATGCAAATATAAATAGCCATAAAAAAAAGAAAAAAAAGAGAAAATGAATAGTAAAACAAGCACCTTCCGAGCTAAGTAGACACATTGTCCAGAAGGCAGTGTGATTTATACATTGTGCAATGGGCAATTTTTAGTATTACATAAATTCTACATAAAAATTTATTTTATTGTCATAAAATTTTTAATGTGTATTAAATATTATTGATATAATATAATTACACTGTCTAATTCTATTTACCGACCAGCCTATCTATCTAATATTTTTATACTTCGTGCAACTGTCTTTGATACCGTTGGATAAACCCTAGCTCCTAAGTTGACTGCCAAGTCTGCCACCTCGGACAAAATGAAACAAGCTTCTAATGCAGTCAATTTAATGAATCACGTAGAGTTTTATTACTCTTTTTATAATTATTATTAGATATATATCTATAATTTTTATTTTTAATTGTAATTATATATTATAAAATAAAATATGTAATAAATAATTAGTATAATGCAATATATAAATTTTTATTTGAAATGAGTTTAATTTTACTGTATTTGCATTTTTTTAAATAAATTTTTTTGAAAATACAAGGACATCTGAAGATAAATACTCACTTCGTCCAGACGTGTGACAATTGGCAATAGATAACGACAAAATGTGTGAGAGGGTTGATTTTAACAGACAAAGGTAGCATTAAGGATTTTTTTTAAAAGAAATAAAATTATAAAAAAAAGAAAACGGACGTAGGTTTAGATCCAAATACCACCAAACGTGGAGAGGGTGGACGTGCGTTCTTCTTCCATTGATTAAAGTTGTAAGAGATTCCATTTTATTCTTGTCATGAAAGATTCTTGTGAAGGGTGGTCGAGCGTCTAACAATTACGAGGTAAAAAATAGGGGGAACAAGAGAAGAAAATAAGGAGAAAAAACAAAAATGTCAGAACAATGAGAAAAATGCATTTTCTTTTCTAACCTATTAAATTCATTCATCTTAATTTTAGAATAAAAATTATTTAATTTATAAAATAACCAATAAACCCCCGTATTAATCTTTTAATCAACATTCATTAATTTTAGTATAAAAATGAAATTAATATTGTTTTCTCCCTCACTTTACATCCTTTTCCTAACAAAGAAATTTATAATTCTCCTCTCGCTTCCCTCTTCGAGAAACATAGCGGACAAATTTTTCTTGGCAACAACAGGACAAAAGATGCTCGAAAATGACTCAGATGACCGCGTGCGAATTACGAAAAAGCATTCGGTGAAAGTGTCATCCATCCACTCAAGCGGCGCCTTGGCTAAAATAGATTATTTGTCATCGACAATTGGCATTGTTTAACCCCAAAACAGATGACAAGGAAGAAATACGGGGGCCAGATGTGCATAAAGAAAGAAAGGGAATACATACAGGGTTCTACCGCGAACTTCTCAGGCCCGCCTGAAGTTCAAACCAGGCGCTCTCTTGTTTTCACGGATTGATGGGAATACGACCAGCCGAGTTCATGACTTCCTCAATTTCTCTCAGATTCCCCCAGGCAGCAGACGACGGATGGGGAATGAGATACGTTTAGCCAGTGGTTGCAACAATGAGTTAAACCACCTCATCTGCTAATCGACAACGACCTCCAAGATGAACATGTCCTACAGGGTAATGTCATAATTTTGAGTGTCGCCTCCATGGGCAACCACCTTCAAATGCCTGCTCCAATACATCTTCCATTCGTTTGGCAAGTAAAATCTGACAAAGCAAATAAAACAGGGCAATTAGTTCCTGTGAATCACAGACATATAGCTCATACAGAAACAAGAGCTATATAGAACAGAGAAAAAATAGCAGGATTCATGCACACAAATAAGGCAAACATCACAACATGGTCTGTCATACTACCATCGGGCTAAAGTGAATGCGTATACTGAGCAAGCAAATTTTCTCCCCCGTACTTAATGCTAGACAGAAACAACTATTAAATGACATCTTGAGCTTCCAAAAATGGACCTCTCACTCTCAAGTGTAACTAATCCCCCCAGGAGTGGGATGGAGAAAATTTATGCCATGGAGAAGGGCTATTCTACATAACCCAGGCCTCGTGGACCTCCAGCAATAGAAAAAAACGCTTAGGGGGGACATCAGATGAGCAAGAAATTTCTGACAATGCGGGTTTCCCTTTCAAGGACAAAATTCTATTAACACCACCAATAAATTCTGTGAATTCGTCCTTTTAAGCAAAATAAACTTTGATAATGAAGCCAATGAAAAATCTAAGGAAAAGCCTAACTCAATGAGAGAATTCCAGGCAAATCCAGATCCACAAGTAAATGGAGTGAATATGGGATTCTTTGGTCTCACAATGGGGTGAATGCGGCTCTAACATGAATAACCAAAAGGGCAACATTATTCCACAACCAATAAACAAATTACCTCGAGACTGCCAAGCACAGCTGCTGGTACTTCAACCAAGTCCTTCATATTTCTCTCTGGAAGAATAACTCTCTTGATTCCGTGACGGTGTGCCGCCAATATCTGTGCAAGAGAACAGCCTAAGAAGCTGCACTTCTGGGATATGCATGTCTTTGTATTATACGCAATTTTTGTTTTGTTTCATGTGTTAACAGTATAGCCATGAGATTTTTAGGATCCCAATCAATTTGAAAAAGTTTTACATGTACAAGACATATGATCACATATTCAAATTAGAAGAATTATGAGCAGCTACTGGCATGAGATACAACATGAAAAATCATAATAATAAGACAACGAAAGACCATCACATCTTGTATACTGAAGATAGTAAGATCACCAATCCAACAAATATACCTTATCCTTGATGCCACCAACAGGAAGCACAAGGCCTCTCAAAGTCATCTCTCCTGTCATTGCTGTATCTGCTCTAACTCGTTTTTGACTAAACAGAGAAACTAGAGCTGTCACCAGTGTCACACCAGCTGAAGGCCCATCCTTAGGTACAGCCCCAGCAGGGAAATGTATGTGTATGTCCCGGCCCTCCAGAAGATTGATTTCCTCCACAGCTGCCAACTTGAGATCTATTGCCCTGGCTCGTACCTGTGATCAAAACCAAATTCAACATTGCTGCAGCTAAAAGATTATCCACAAGTCAGAAAGCAGATGCTTTTGTGAATGATTGCCGCATTGTGATGAATATATTTCAATCCGCCAGTTCAAGCTCATATATTATCTAGACCTTGCAGCAATAAAGGTATCTAAACAGACACTAAACTTCAATAAAGCTCATATATTATCTGGACCCCCTACCCTTGCAGCAATAAAGTTATTGAATAGTACTGTTATATTAACCAATCAATGATAAATCCCGCAAAGCACAACCTGCATGGGATAACAGAAAGATTGCATGGCATGCAACAAACAAAAACTATGGATCAGACTTGCTTCAAAATGCTTTTTCAACTACTAGTACACATCATGGAACGCACTGTAAGATGGTGTGCCTACATATCACAATATTAACTTCAAATTTTAAACAGACAGCAGTAGACATCCGGGAGGGCATAGATTACCCATGTTAGTGCTATTTGAGCAGATTCTTTAATGACATCACCCAGTTGCCCAGTGAGATGTAATTCACCCTTTCCTGCCATTGCTGTAGCCTCCACAAACTGGACCTCTCCACCAAAGGCAGTCCAGACAAGGCCAACCGATATACCAGGAGATGCAACTCGCTCTGCAGCTTCTCTGTCATCAAACCTTGGAGGCTGCATCACAGAATAAATGAGCCAGATGTCAGATATGTTCAAAATAACCTACTGGCGAGAAAGAAAAGTGTTTTGGCTGCACCAAACTTTTTCCAATCTAATGAGCACATGATGTTTGCAGATCCTGTTATAATTTGTTTAGAGCTAGATGATTTTTTGGCCCACAACCAATCTGTCCAAGTGGAAGGGGAAATTTCGCATCCAAATTAAAAGATCTTCCACTTAGCCTTACTATGTGAGTGTTTCAGCTCAAAACAAGCCTTCACCAAGTTCCAGAAAGACGAACTTAAACCAATGTTAAGTACAATTGTTCACGTGTATCAAACAATGTACAATTGTTAACTAAGAAAATGTCATTACTAGGCAGATATTTAACAGCATTAAGATGTACTTGAGTAATGCAAAGAAACTCTAAAGTATCAAAATGTAAAGCATCATATTGTAAAGGAAGAACTAAGATGGAGAATCATTACCCCCAGGACTTTCTCTAGCATAGCTTCGTCCACAATTAGAGGTGATGCAACCCTAAATGTGGTTGATATCTCATGATTGCTTTCACCCATTGGAATGACTTCCATTTCCACTTCAGCTCCACCAGCAAGTCTGTTCTCTACCAATGGAGATGTGAGCTGATGCATATCTTTGCTCAATGGAACAGTATGCTCCTGCCCTGCAATTCTTACAGCTGCTTCACGAGCCAAGGCAGCCAAGTTCCTCTCCAAGTTCCTAACTCCAGCCTCCCTAGTATACCTCTGGATGACAAGTTTCACCATAGCCTACCAAACGGAAAGTCACACAGGGCATTCATTCCAATATTGAATATGTTTACAAGCATTGGGACACGCAAAAATTACAATCAAGTCTGTTTTTAGTTTCTTATTCTCCCTCTAGGTTCTTGAGGAGAGATCCAGGACAGATATGAACCAGATTGACATGATGCCATTTGTGAGAGTCCTTATATGTTGTAACCATATTGCCATATTGATGTTACCTTAGGAGATAAAATGGAAGGGGGAGACACTAGTGCTTATACAAATTCCCTGAAAATTCGTAATATTTCATCCAATTCTTGCATTTTGTTTCTATTTAGAGATAATGTAAGAAAGAATATGCTTGGGGACAAGTCACAAAACACCAACCCTACAACCACACCTTTTTTTCATGGCCAAAAAACTAAAGAAATTAAAAGACTGATGATTTAGTCATCCTTCATCAATGAATAGCATATGAGAAACAGATGCTATCACAAGTCAAATTCTGATTATCAAGTGATCTGAGCAAATTAAACTCAAATGTAAACTAGAATTTGAGCGCAGAAGAGGGGTATCTAGATGGTGGGCAAGAAACAACTGCATCTTTTCACAAAATTGGTGACTACCATATCTGAAGTTCTAATTGTCCATTTTGAAGTAGTATCCCTAAAGAGTAGAGCAAGATAGCAGCAATTGCTTCATTGCATGGCCTATAACCAATGATTCCCACTCCAGTATTAAATGCTTATGACATTAACTAATAAAAACCAGAAACATTGATTCTTTTATCGAGCAAGGCTATTACAATTGAGTGGAGAAGGTGTGTCTTTAACCATGACAACTAAACAAAGTGGTTATTGTAAACAATTAAATTTTCTATCTTATTAGCTCACTACCTCAGGGATTCGAAGGAACTCAGAGCTCAACCCATGTTGCTCCAAAACTCGAGGAATCAAATGCCGCATGGCTATTCTAAGCTTTTCTTCAGGTGTATAGCCTGGCAGCTCAATGACTTCCATCCTGTCTAAGAGGGGAGGAGGGATAGGCTGCACCCTATTTGCGGTTGCCACAAAAATTACCCTTGAAAGATCAAAGGGAACGTTCAAATAGCTGCAGAAGTTCTGTTAAGGAACCATTGGTCTTGAGAAATTTATGCCAGTAAACTAAATTCATAATTGTGGTTAAACCAACAGTTATGCTTTGCTTAGTGAAAAATGTGATTCTCACAGAACATGAGATCTAACTGCAACAAAGCCTTCTCCAGCATTTCAAATCCCCAGACAAAACAACTACGGCTCGAAAAGCCCATTTTTCCTATAAATCTAGCTGCACATACATGGGAAGGCAACACAATTAAGCAGATGTGCCTTCAACAATAGGAATGAATCCTTCTAGATTTGTATCAAAATGCAGGAAGTCAAAAATCAAAACAAGATTTAAACTATGACAGAAAACACCATTATTAAAACACAGGTTGATCAAAAAATAGCCAGCGTACTCAAAATCTGTTTATTAAATACCATCCTGCATAAGGATACTGATCATTGAATGTTCTATTCTGTTCTGAGTCAAGAACCTCTAGCAGAGCGGAAGCTGGATCCCCACGCACATCAGAACCAGTCTTGTCAATTTCATCTAGCAGCATGACTGGATTGCAAACACCCACTTTCTGAAAGCCAAAATATAAAACATGAATGACTATGCCTCAATCTCAAGTAGGCATGCACACATGCATATGTACATACAAAAAACAAAGATACCATATTTGAATCATGAACACAAAATTTATCATAATCATCATAGGGAGATACCAATGAATCTTTGTTGTAAAGGCATATCTACTTGGCCATATTATATGCTCAGGATCCAAATGATGCAGCAATCAAGATGGGAACCAGAATAAAAAAAATATCATAATCATTAAAATGAAATATGGTCAGATTTTTTATTAAAAAGGCGTATCTGTTTGGTCGTATTATACCATCAGGATCCAAATGAATGCAGCCACTGAAATGAAGAAAAATTCAACCTTTTTGGTGATGAGAAATATAAATACAGAAGAATGGTCAGATGACTTGGTTCAGTCTTGCGATTATAACAACACAAATAAAGACTGTATTCTGAGCTTGAAACTTTCACAATTGACAATGGTTTCCTAAATTAAACAGAAGGAAACTAAATAAATTAATGCACACTGTGTTTCAACTTTTGGAAGTAAATAAATTCATCTTGGGCCTTTTTCTATTTTAGACCACTCTTTATTCTAAAGATTTAGACAGTCAGCAAAACATTCTTGGCATAAAACAAGAAGTATAGGCATGATACAAATTCTTATTGACAAAGCAATTCCTTTCTCCCCTTTTTTTTTCCACAAGGAATCTATTTGGGCCCCCAGGCATGTGAGCAATTCAAAAGTTACTTCATTTTTGGTGCATGTGTAAGTCAACAGAAGCCCATTGCTAGCAAAGCATAACAGAAAAGCTTTAGAAAAAGTCAATATGCATCAGTAAATATCTAGGTAAATTGCGTCAAGACACAAAAAGGCATTGTTCACATAACAATATAATACCTTTAATCCATCAATGAGACGCCCTGGCATGCTTCCAATGTACGTTCTCCTATGCCCTCTAATATCAGCCTCATCCTTAACACCACCAAGGGATATGCGAATAAATTTTCTGCCCAAGGCAGCAGCAATAGATGATGCCAAAGATGTTTTTCCGACACCTGGTGGACCAACAAAGCATAGAACTGGGCCTCTTGCATCTGGTTTAAGCTTGCGAACAGCTAGATATTCAATAATTCGTTGCTTAACCTTGGCAAGACCATAATGGTCACTGTCAAGGAGTTCTTTTGCAGCTTTTAGGTCCAATTCATGCTCTTCACTTGCTTTCTGCCATGGCAGATCAGCAAGAAGCTCCAAGTAAACATGTGAACTATTGTAACCAGGTTGCTGAGGTTGCATTTTCTTAAGCCTCCTGAAATTGTTAAGAGAAAAATTGCAGTAGAGATCACTAACAATTCCTGAGGGCTAGAATCCAAAACTTGGATCTAGCACTTGATCAAAGCACAGTGTGTAAAAAGGGTTTGAATCTATCTTATCAAAAGATTGCTTTCCACTGACCAATTTTTTCTGAAAGTTACCTTAACTCCCTCTGGGCATGCTTCCAGATGCTTGAAGGCATTCCCGCACCTTGCATCTTTCTTTCTAAGGCAGCCACATCATCCTCATCGTCATCATTGTCGCCAAGTTCTTCCTTTATAGCCCTCATCTAGAATAGGTTCAAACAGATTAGTTGACAAGGCAGAACAACTGAGGTAACTGTATTCTAAAGAAAGATATACGTAAGTAATTTACAACAAAGGTTCTTCAGCAGTAGCACACTTCATGAAGAGAAACAAGTATTGGGATTAACCCAAGTGGCCCTTTTATTTACAAAAACAAATGCACATTTTAGCATTATAATTTTCACAACTGATGAGAAGATACATCACGTACCAACTATAGGTTCCAAAAAAAAAGAAAAATTAGTGAAGGACAGGTCTTTGGAAAAAAAAAAAAATTGCAGTTTAGAACCCATCAGTCACCCATCAGTTCTAGCATAGCATCAAATATAAAAGATGTGGAACATATTACTTTAAAAGACAACTGAATTGTCCTCATGTAAAGACCAAATACAGAAAATCAAATTATGACACTTATCATTGTCAGCTGCAAACAACAAGAATAAAAACAATGAATATGATAATCAGATAAGATCCTGCTATACATATAGACATTCTGATATATCAGAATTAATAACGTATTTGCCATTTGGATAACATCCTGCACCAAAGATGAAGATCGCAACTTTTGTTATGGTAACAGCATGTCAGATTACAAAAGCTTCATGTCCATGTTATAAAGAGTCGGATATCCTGGAGTGTCTAAATATGACATCTCACACTTTTACATGCAAATATCTAAAATTGATATAAGTAAGCTAACCTGCTGACGTAGAAGAAATTCTTTCTGTGATTTTGACAATTGTCCCTCAACTTTTTGTGTTATCTTCTCTGCCACGCGTATTGACTGCCACAAGTAAACATCAGCATGAATCCATAAAAACCAGATGAAAGAGAGAACAACTCAATGCAAACACACCAGAGCTTAGATATCAATTTATGAAAAGGTTACCTCTAAATGCCTGTCAACCAGCTCAGTAGCTTTTGAGAGCCTTACTTTCAGATCAACTGAATCCAACATTACCAGCTTCTCTTCAAAGCTTATTTCAAAACTGGCAACAAATATATCAGCCAATTTGTGCACAGGAACTGTATCCAGAAGAACCTTTGTCCTTCCACCAGTTTTTTGTTTCTGTAAGAAGAAACAAAAACAGGTGTCATTGACAAAATGACATCATATGAGTCAAAATGAGGCCATATTTGCCAAGAAGGGATTAAAATTTCTCTTGCAAGGCTTTATTTTCAATTAATAGCATGCAAATTGGCAGAATTAAGTGAAGTGACTTCCATGATCAAGGCAATCATTACCAAGGGCATCTAAGAGGGACAACAGGTAAAATACAATCCACTTTTAATTTACTAACAATTGAAAGAGAATAACTACCTGCTCAAGGACAGAAATGAGCTCCATTGCAGTTGCTTTGAACTGGCGGGACAATTCTACAAAATCAGGATCTTGCTCCATTTGCTCCATCTCTGGTTGTGAAAATAAAGGATAACTGAGCATGCTGATGAGGAAACAAATCAGCTAACTATGATAAGAATAATGTGCATCACTGTTTGCAAAATGGTTGACTGCACCTAGAGTTAACTATAAAAGATAATCAACATAACACTCATCGATGCAGCTTGAAACAAATTTGAGCCATAATAGTGATGATTTATAAAAGGAGTCCTAGTTTATGAGGCTCTCACGCTATGAGGTCTAGGAAGGATCATATGTATATAGATAAGTGATTGCTCCCTCAAGTTTTGTTCAGAAACAAGCACCAATACAATGCTTGTGATTAAGGTAAGTGTTTTGAGTGTTGATTAAAAACAAGATCCTCAACCTGGCAAGCCAAAATAGACAGATACATAGATAAATATATATATATATATATATAGAGAGAGAGAGAGAGAGAGAGAGAGAGAAAGAGATGAAGCAAATATTTCATACTGCACATGGTGAATTATTACAAAATTCTAGATTATAAACTTCAATGCACCAAGAACCCCAGTCCTCGAGTTGCAATTACTGTTTACAAAGGAAACAAATATTGTCAAAACTTACCAATACTAGTCATCTCAAGCGGAGATATCCGTGCAGTGTAATATGTCCCCCTTGAGCTAAGTTCCTGGACACTGAATCTGCACAAACCCTCAAGAACAACAATGTAGGTCACCCTCCCGCTCGGTTTCTCCACTCCTCTTGACAGATGTAGTGCACGAGCAGCCACTCCTCTAACAAATGAAAATAAAAAAATGAAAAAAAAATTAAAAAAAAAAATGAATTACAAGAAACACAGGCATCTTCCACATCATAAGAATTCCGGCATTACAGGGTCAGAGTCAGACACGGCCAACTGCCTTCCCCTGCTAATATACCATGGCACATGTCTCAGTGACTTAAACCCATAACTCTCTAGGTTCACATACCAAATATTTACCCATTAAAGTGATAAAAAGGTAGATCAATAAAGGACCAAACAGCAGCAAACTTGAGAGAACCTGTTGTGCCAACGAATAACTTCCTGCTGCTTCTTGCCATCGTGTTTAGGATTATCTGACGAACTACCTTGATTTTTCCAGCTTTGGTCTCCCGAATCACTTGCAACGTCTAAAAACATCAAATTTCCAAAAATAAAAATAAAAATTAAAACAATTTTCTTCAAAAGAAAAGAAAAGCATAAACATGATTTCTTGTACAATGCTAACAAAGACAACAGTGGCGACGCCATGACTATTACCATGAGATGACTTGGAGCTCCCCGAGGCAGCCTCTGCTGCCGGATCCCTGACCGGCAGAATCCCAATCAAACCCTTCTCCTCTCGCTGCCATAGCTCTTGCTCCACCAATTTCACACTAAAATTAAACCAAAAATAAGAAAACCGTTCAAATTTAAGCAATTAAATAAAAAAGAAAAAAAAAACAAAACAAAACGCACCCAAAATAAGACACAGAGAAAGAAGAAGAAGAACCTGGTAGGAGAGGTGCAACGAATGCGAATGATGGCGCCAGGCAAAAGCACCTTGTTCCTGAACGGAAGGATCGCAAGCCGGCTCGGCAAATCAACCGATTCCGCCATGTTTCCCCCCGCAACCCAAATAAATAAATAAATAAAAACCGGACCGAACCGGCACCAATGAATTTATCCGAAACAACCGATTTTCAACACAAGAAACCGAACGCGAGAGATTTAAAGGGACAGAGAGCTTGTGTTGCGCAGCTTTATATAAAGACAGCTAAAAAAGAATACAATAGAATGCTATGCTTTTTGTTTATCTTTTTTATTAAATATGAGAAAGAAGAGCAAGTGGCTGGAGGCTAGCTGTGGTGGTGATTGGCTTTTGGAGTTTGTGTTGGTTTCGGCTTTTGATTGATTTTCTCTGGTCGCCTTGCAGCTCTTTCAGTTAGAACAAATGATCCCATAGGTTGTGTGGTCCTCTGCCTGTTCTGTATGCTTTCTATATATATATATACACGCACACGCGTGATCGTTTTTAGTAAGTAAAGGCCACTAAATTTTAATTTAGTGTATGATCTGAAATAGAAATTTGATGATAAATTTGTGTATGGTTCCATTTTGACCGGAAATGATGAGATATTGATTTAAGTTTAAATAAATAAATAATATATATATATATAAATCAACATGGAAGTACTTGAGTTATATTTGTTAAAATCCTATAGGTTCCAATGTAAGCTTATTCGATTCTAATATACAAAGTTTTACGTAAAGTCTTTATTGTAAAAATTTGTTTAAACCATATCAAAAATATATATATAATATTTTAATTTAATTTGATAAATATTTTATTAATTTTTTTAATCTTGTTTCTCTTTTACGCTTTTTTTTTTTTTGAATAAAATTATATACCCAATTAATATCTCATTATTTTTTATTTTATAATTTTTTTTTTTTCATAATATCAAAATGTGATTTACTCTCTTAGCAGTTTGGCACGTATTTTAAAAAATATAAAATTTTATATCATTAAAAAATAAAATTTTAATATAATTTATAATATTTATAAACATTCTTATAAAAAAAAAAAATTATTCATTTGATGAAGGTGTCTAAATTATCAATTTGATGTCAATCTAGGTATTTTGGTTTTGGTGAGTTTCTTCTTCCATCTGTGATGAAATACGAATACACATGTGCTTTTTCTTATCATTTCAATTGCCCCCACATCGCACCATTACTCCTTTTTTTTGACACTTTTGCTTTCGACCCCTCCCATGTTTCTGTTTTCTGCTCACTGCCCCGTTGCTTTTGTTTTCTTTTGTTTTGAGCATTTTGATCTCTCGCTAGAGTAAACTCAGTGTTGCTACGCCCAACTCCGGGCGGCCAATTCTGATTCCCGACTTTTACCATCGTTGCAGTTCGGAGAAAAAGGAATGAATAGTAACTGGAACCAGAAAACCCGGTCTGATTCTCAGCTAACCCATGATAAGGGTCAGGCCTAATTGGTGGATGTTAAGGATTTAACAGCACTGTATAAATGTACTGCAGTTAAACATAGTCATTAATAGGTGAGCATAATTAATATAGATAAACCAATTGTAAATCCCAAATTCATGAAAGTATAACTGAGATTAGTCGCATTGATTTATAATATATTTATTTTATTTTATTTGGCACCAAAAGGCCAATAATGGGTCAGTTTTTTTTTTTTTTTTTTCAGTATAATCCATTAGTAAGTAGGAAAAAGGCATGTAAACTTTAGACAGTGCAGAGAGACAATACCAATAAAGGTTTAGATTAGAGGGAACCTGAATCCTACATTTGTGAGAATTGGAAAGTTGAGCTCTTTTAAAGTGGTCAGTTGATCAATGGATTTTTGATGGAGTGATATTAAAAGTCGTCTCTTCAATCATGTGAGAAAGATTTCAATTTTCAGTATGGTAACTTAAAAAAAAAAAAAAAAAGGCTTCTCCCACCAGAAAAGGCTTAACGATGGAGGATATCAAAAGCAATTTGATAAATGTGTTAAACTGTGTCATTTAGCCCTTTAATGGTTAACAAGCTGTGCGCACGAACTTTAATTACACTAAGCATATGATCAGTTTATAATTGTCGCATGTGCATTTCACAACTAGCAAAGCCCTATGTAGTGGCTAATTGTTCCTCTTCCTCTAACCAAGAGTAACATATCTGGTCGTCGTCTCGGGGACATGGCAATTAAAGTGAAATGTAAGAAGCGAATAATTGCATGGCGTTGAGGGCTATTGTGTCAATGTCACGTGAGTATAATGCTATCTAGTTGTCAATGTGAGAAAGCAATTGAGCAATTATTGAGAAGGACTTGTGCAAGGACATAAGAAAAGTCTGCTGTCTTATTAATCGACAAAATGAAAATGTCCTTCAATATCGTACATGGCACGCTTACTACATACATAACTCGAGTGATTACTGCCAAAAAAAACTTGAAACCTAACCAAAAAAGTAAGGCAAGTACTCGCTCGATCTAGACCACGAATTAAATTTGCAATTCTGGAATTACAGCGTGAGTCATAAAGTTTTTTTTTTTTTTTAACAAAAATGGTAGAGGGGCTGACAGTTTTCCCCCCGGAATTTTGGCAACAAAATTTTTGTGGGCAAAGGAGGAAAAGAACCCAAATTTTCTTTTTCTCCGTTGATTTTCAGACACTTTCCAACCACATGCAAATCTCCTTTTCCAAGCACTTCCCTCGTCCCCTCGCTCTTTTTTTCCCCTTCCCTTCCCACAAGCCAAAAACAGAAGACACGTTTACCACAATGGTCCAAGCAGTCGGTCGGTTTTAAGCTGCATTTCAAATTTGTAACGGTGTAGAGTACGCGTTGGCCAAACGCACATTTTTTGAGGTTTCTAAAATGATGAGTGGCCACTCCTGGTCCCAAATGTGAAAATTGTACCCAAACAAATGACAATGATCGAAGCAAATTGAGAACGAGGTTACGTCATTCTGCTGAGTGCAAGGTTACGTCATTACTAATAGGGACGAGATGCTAGTTAATGACCACGAAGCATTCCTTATCCCGTGACTCCAAAGATAGGGTCGCCTTTCCCCAAGTCCTCGTGGACCTACTCCTGATCGCTGAATTCAATATAAATAAAATTTTGAATATACAATGGGAGAGAAATTTAGCATTGCTTGGTGTTAGAGTCAGTCTGAAAATATATTTGCCATAAAGATTAAAAATATGTAATATAATACATAGTATCCGGCAAGAGTTGGTTTAGTTGGTCAAGAAAGAACCTTGCTTTACATGTTAAACTATGATATTTCATGAAAGCATTTAATAAGTAAAATCTGAATGCGTTATGCTGATGTTGGGGGGGGGGGGGCGGGGGAATACATTCTTAAAATAGTTTGAGGGGGGATTTAGTCTCGACTGATGCGCAGATGAACACAATACCTTTTCTTTAAAGATTTTTCTTTTTTTTTTTAAAAAAAAAAGCAAACAAGTTTGCTATGTTCGATGACCAGGGATGCTTTAATGAATGTTTCTATAATTTTCATTCTTCATAGTCTTTTTGCATTTATTTCATGGTAAAAAAAATACTAACGGATAAATTGTGATGGAATAACGATCATTGATTCCTCTCTCTCCTCTTTACTGTGTAATTGGTACTTTGACACTTAATTGGATTTATGCAATATGAAGTGAAAAGTCTAAAATTTCTCTTGATATTTTGGTTTTGCAT
Source organism: Rhizophora apiculata (assembly GCA_037832385.1). Taxonomy (NCBI): domain Eukaryota; kingdom Viridiplantae; phylum Streptophyta; class Magnoliopsida; order Malpighiales; family Rhizophoraceae; genus Rhizophora; species Rhizophora apiculata. The sequence goes on along the minus strand of CM075439.1, from coordinate 6,353,229 downwards.
TAGTAATTAACGTAATTATTTATTTGTTTATTTTCATCCAAAAGCAACATTTCTTGAGAATTTCCATGAATATACCTGAAAATAATTTTCTTTTATATGTACATAAATTCCTTATAGGTATAACACTTTTTCTCAATCTTGAGACCAAATGTTCCTAAATTCTCGCGCACGTGAGAGTTTACGGGGTAGGTTGACGGATTGAAGCCCCATCCCTCTCAAGGTTCGTTCGTTTAGGTCAATAATAAAGACTTAACAAATACAATTATTGGTATGATTTGTCACTTGTAAAGATATTTTTAAATAATTCAAGTCATAATTGAGTTCTGTTTATTATTAATTAATGTGAGATAAAATATGATAAATAAAAGTGTTATAAATAAAAATATTGAAAATATAAGTATTATTACTCAAAATTACATATTGTTTGATAATTATAATAAAAATATTGTGAAACAATTTTAGTAAAATAATGTATGTTTGATAAAGATGTTATTAAAATATGTGTTAATGTATAAAATGACCATAAAAAATATTATTTAAAATTTATTTTATTTTTAAAAGTATAACAATTATTTTTATATTTCAAGTTACATTTATGACATTATTTGACAATAATTCAGGTAATTAAATTAAAATAATAATTATTTTGAAATAAAATTTTAAGAATAGATATTATATTTATTAAATATTAAAAGTTATATTAATTTTATATTTTAAAAAATTAGATAAAGAATTTTAAAAAATCAAAAAAATTAATTATTAAAAATATTTTTTATTTAATAAAATAAAAAATGAAAATTTAATAAAAAAAAATATTTCATTACTACTTTTTTTAAATTTGCACCTTGAAAAAGTGGGTTGAACAAATATAAATTTAAAAAATAAAACTAAATATTCTTTTATTTTTAAAAATATTTTTACTTAACGCAATGCAATGCAGAATAAACGGTCTACCTAACATTACTTTAAACCAGAACGTCGAGTCGATTTCCTTCAGTCTCCCTTCTCTCTTAATTATAAAAGGAAATGGACGGTGACATCTATCTATAATCGCTAGTGCTAATTTTCCACAAATTACCACTAATGGCACGTCGTCCAAGAAAACTTACAAAAACGAGTTAGGTGTTATTAAGGTCACATAAAAGTTGACAAAAATGCAATCGTCCCTTTCAAAATGCAAAAGGGAAATAATATTGAGAAAGATATGTTTTATATATTTTTCTAAAATTTTATTTTAATATGGAAAAAAGACAACATCGAGTTTGTGTTGTTGTTGTTGTTTCATTACACGTCGCACACCTCCCCAATTAGATCATTTGCCTCCTAATTTGATGGCCTAACTCTTAATGATTGTCGTACAATATTGAAAATACATGTGTGAACAACTGAAAATGTAGAATAATGTGTAAGGAAAATAAATATAAAATATGGAGGCATGACGGGGACACATCGTTTGAAATTAGGCAAAACCAACCAAAGATTCATAATTGGGAGTTCTTACCGAAGTTGCCCAGCTCCGTGGGACCCCTGGATATGGCTGCCAGGGCATTGTGCGTCGGCCATTCGAGGGACCGTGACGTTATTAAAAAATATCGTGCTGGCTACGCTCCGTTGCTAAGTGTGTCGGCTTCTGCTCCTAGCTACAGGTCGGCGGATAACGTTCCTTGCGCAAGCGTGTCGCACAATGGTTCGACCACGTGGCAGCTTCTGAGTGGTAAAGGCGGCTTTCTGTGCATTGAATTTTCCGTTCTTTGACTTCGGAGGCGAGCTGGCCATGTAGGGTCCACGCTGACTCAATGAGAATCTGGTTGAATTTTTTTTTTTTAATTAAATATTCTTAATTTTACTTGTGATGGCCGACTGGTGGGCACATAAAGATAAGATCAATGCGATGGCAGCCCTTATTTCTATCGTTGGATGTCGTGGACTTCTTGATTATTTTTCGACGCAGCGAAGGCATGATATTTATTAAGAGTTTTTTTTTTTTCTTTTGGTATTATTATAGTTTTTTTCATTATTATTTTTGATTTATTTGTTAGAAAGACAATAAAAATTGTATTTGGTAATTGATTTCTAATTCTCTCTTATTTTCTTATCTTAAAATTATTTTGTTAAAACAAATGCCTTTTAAAAAAATCACAAAAAAAATAATTGTTGACTTTTAAATTGTGATTTTTGGTATCATTTTTATTTTTTTTTTCAATCTCTCTTTATACAATTCAACTCTGGCTCTCATATACCCTAATCTTTTTCTTTATTTTGTTTTTCTACTCTATCTTATCTATTTTCTTTTTGTCATTATGTCACTTTCTTTGTCTCTTTTTTTTTTTCTCTATTATATATTTCTCTCTAACTTATCAATTTATCGTTTTTTTTTTTTTTTTTTTGCTTCTCTCTATTTTATTATTGATATTCAAGAAAACATTAAACAAAATTTATGATAATAATATAATATTTAATATATTAATATTAATTTTGAATTTATTATTATGAGTATTTATTATACAAATTATACATTTCTTGTGTCATGCATGTTTTTCTAAATTTTTAACAAAGTCAAAATATATTTATTACTAATAAATTATATATTAATATTAAAATTAAAAAAAAAAACTTTTTTAACAAAAAAAAAAGTAAATAGTGAACATCATAAGACAAACAATAAACAGAAAAATTAGCGATGCAAAATATGTATCCATTTCCACGTACCCAAAAAAATTTGTACATGTGCTCACGATCAGATTGCGCACGCACATTTTTGGGTCGCTTGAAAGCATTTTATTCCAGCTTAAATTAAAAAATTTACAAAAAGAAAAATCACTTTTCTTAGCTTGACCTTAAAATGGGATGGAATGACGTACTAAATGAAATATTGAAAGGAGATCGTGAGAGCCCCCAAGGGCTCAAATACGAATATATATATATATATATATATAATAAGCAAACGATTTAATTGAATTAATTTATATAGTCAAACTCATAGACAATTCCAAATCGTTTGCAACACGACAAGAATCGTGTCATGAATTCCCCCATTACATAGAATATGTTCAACTGTATATATGTATCACTTTTTGTCAAATATTGTTCTTTTAAAATCCACGTTATGATTTTGGTTGATGACGTAAGTCCCTTATATCATGCTAATGTCCCACATCATTGATTCCCAATTAATTTCTTTTACCTAACCAAAATATCAAGTTATTTTTTTGCAAAATCTTGAATTTTTTTTTTTTATGAATAGATTATAGTAAGTCATTATCACAAAGTCGTTTTTTTTTTTTTTTTTCACTTTTTTCAAATTTCACGTTCTAGAGTCAGCATTACAATCAAATGGATGATGTCAATCTTTATTACATTATACTATTCTCCAAAACTAAATTTTAATTGTCAATTAAATTTTATGTTTCCCACCAAACTTTGTAATATTTAAACTCTTAAATTTCAAAATACAGAAAGTTTCAAATTACCTTACTTTTCAAAGCATCAACGTTGATTAGACAACAACAAACATCTTAATTTCTATCTCATAATAATGATAATGAACATCTAGTCCAAATTTTCAGAAGTTTTATTAGAATAAGCAAAGTCATTATACTTCATTTGAAAATTCCACCAACTTTAAAGCGCACTCACTCCACTAACTGAAACGAAAAGCTCTCTACATTGTTTGGTGGAAATTAAGAAAACAACAGAGAGTTCCCGTGTGATTTGAATGGGGAAGGGGAAGGGATTTAAGTAAAGCTTTCATGTTGGAGAATTGTAGTGTATTGATTTTGTGGCATTGCCGTGTTTTTCTTTTTGGAAATAGATATTTGGTAATCTGCAGGAAGGAATGAGAATTCTGTTATACACACCACAATGTGTTGGGAAAACAAAGTTATTATTAAACTTAATTTGACTGACCATAATGAATTACTCACGAAATGCTCTTGGGATAGATGGGGGCAAAGTGCTGATAAGCCCGTTGAGCAATGAAGGGAAGCAGCTCAATTTTCTGTCGTTTTGCTCTGATGAAATGCCATTCTTTTTGCACAGCCACACATTTGTTCCGTTTTTGTCAAACATTCACACTCGAGAGTCTGTATTGCGAGTCTGACTGATGATTTAAGTCCTCGTTACATCATGCTAATCTCCCACAACAATTATTATTCCCTATTATGTTTTCTTTTCCTAACTAGAAACTCAAGTTATCTTTTACAAAATCCTAATTTTTTTAATCTATTTTTGGAAAAAAAAAAAAGAAGGAAACTTTAAATAGAATATTATAACACATTATCACATGTTGTATTTTTTTTCACATCCTAGAGTCTATATTACAATCATAATAAATGAGGTAAGTCTTCATTACATTACACTACTCTCTAGAGCTAAACTTTAATTCCCGATTAATTTTTTTTTTCCCAACCAAAATTTGTAATATTTAAACTTCTGAATTTCAAACTATACAAAGTTTCAAGTTATCCTACTTTTCAAACTTTTTTTTAAAAAGAAAATTTTGAAAAAAAAAAAAAACTATTGAACAGACAATAATAACCATCAAAGTTGACTGGACGAGAACAAATATCTTAATTTCTATCTCATAGTAAAGATGATAAACATCTTATCCAAATCTTTAGAAGATCTATTAGAATAAGCAAAGCCATTATACTTCATTTGAAAATCCCATTAATAAAAAAAAGTTCTAACTCATGACTTTTCATTGTTGGTCCTTGATTACTTAACTTGGTCTGCCGGATGGTACTTAAATTGTAAATAAATCAATTTTATTTATTTATTTTTTTTTAAGAATCCATTTGCTTATATTGTCATTTTTATTATTAATTTATGATTTATGATATTAAGAATCTGTTGTCTGAGGTATATTTTATGATATTTGTTATCTACTTAAAGACTTCATTTTTGGTCTAGTTGATGATGTAATTAAACCAGATAATATGAAATGCAAGTGATTTTGTGATCAAATACCCAAAAACGAAGGCCCACAATAGAAAGAGAAATGCATCGATTTACATCAACGCTCATTAACAGCCATGATTGGTAACTAGAGATGTTTTGTTTCTTTGATAAACCCCAACTTGTACGTCTTATTTATATTCGGAGCTCTCTTTCCCTCTCGCACACAGAAAATGAACCAGTTTATATTCAACCCTTCATCTCTCTCATGTGATCTCACCCTTTCTTTATTTTTCTTTTGTTTTCTCTATTTTTCATTTTTTAGCAAGCTTTGATTGTTTATAGTATCACTACAAGAAATTAAATAATAGCCGACTTCATGCAACAAAAAAGTCACAAAAAGAGAAGTTATTGGGTTTATATCAATGCTCGCTAACAACCATGTTGTTATCTAGAGATGTCTCTCAAAAATAACAGTTGGTTTATATTCAGTGTTTCGTTTTCCCCTCAAAATCAACAATTAATTTACATTTAGCCTTTTGTCTCTCTTACTCTCTCACACTCACTCACGTACAAGTAATTTAACTCTTTTTCTGTATTTCTTTTGTGTTCCTATGTTTTTTACTTTGTATTTCTCTATTAATTGGGTTGCTTTCCTCTATGCTCTTTTTTGTTTTTGCAAGTTTTGATTGCTCAAAATTATTATGCAAAATATTTATTAAATTAATATGTTAAAGCTTACTTATTGATATCTAATTTATATAATCTAAATATAGAAATTGCATCTATTTGTTATAGTTGACAACATAAAATTATAATAATTTTATAAATAATAATATATTTTTTTTTCTCTCTTTTTATTTTTTTATTTAATAATCTCTTTTTCTTTCATTTTTTTTCCTCTCTCTTATTCTATTGCATTTTTGTTTCTCTATTACATTTTATGTTTTATCTCTCTTTCTATTTATCATTTTTATCTCCTTATTTTAATTTTTTTCTTTGTTAAATCTCCATCTCTCTCTTCCATGTTTTTCTTGTTCTCTTCTATTTTTTTTCTTGCTTTATTTCATTTTTCTTACTGTCTCACTCTATTTCATCTCTCCATCTTTCTTTCCTTTTCCTTTTTAACTCTAATTTTATATTATTTTTATCTCTCTCTCTCTTACTCACTCACTCTCTTTTTCATCTATTTACATTTCTTTTTCTATCTCTCTTACTTCTCCCTTTCATTTCTTTCGCTCTCTTTCAACTTCCCATCTCTATTCTTTTTTGTCTTTCAATTTTAGCACTTTATTTCATCTCTTGATTTTTTTTTTTTTTTTTTTTACATTCTTTCTCTTGCAATTTTATATTTCTTTTTTATTTTTTCCTCTTTCTCTACTTTTATCGGTCTTACTCATTTTTTATCTTTCTATCTCTCACTCTCTCTCTAAAAGCTATTTTCATTTTCTACTTTCATTTTCTCTTCTAATAACTCTCTTTTCCATGTCTTTCTCTCTTCAAATTTTCTAACTTTCTATCTCTTTCTTTCACTGTTTTCTATCTCTCTGTCCTTCTTTTAACTCTATCTCTATTTTATTTTAAATTTTTTTACTCTATTTCTCTTTATCTCTTTCCTTTATTTTCTTTCTCTATTGTTTTCTTTCATTTCTTTTTTTTTTCTTTCTCTCTTTCTCTCTTTGCTTTATTTCTCTCTCTCTCTCTCTCTCTCTCTCTCTCTCGTTTGTATTTTTTTCTTTCTTCTCTCCATCTATTTTAACTCTAACTCTCTTTCTATCTTTTCATTTATTTTAACTTTTAAAGAGAGAGATTAAGTGAAAGAGATAAAAATAAAAGATAAAGAAACAAAAGTGAAATAGAGATCGATATAGAGATAGGAGAGAGATAAAAATGAAGACAAAGGAAGACAAAGATACTGAGAGAGACAAAAGTAAAGAGAGATGAATGTTAAAAAGTCAAAAAAAGAAAAAAGAAAGAAATAAGGAATTGAAAGTGAAATTGAAATGAAGAGAAAAAAAAAAACAAAAATAAAGATATTGAAGAAAAAAAAAAAGAAGAAGAAGAGACAAAGATATAAAAAAGAGAGATTAAGAAAAAAAAATAAAAAAAGATATAATTAAAAAGAGGACAAAAGAGAGAGAAAGAGAGATAAAAATATAATAAAAAAGTATAAAAATAAGAAAGAGATTTAAAAAAAAAAAAAAAGAAAAAAAGAAAAAGAGGATAACGATAAAAATGATAATTATCATAAGTAGTTGCAAGGTCGTAGCTGACAATGGTGATCAAAAACAGTAGTGATGACGGATAGTAGCAACAGAAGTCTTATCGACGAGAATAATAATGAGAGAAGAAAAAGAAAAGAAAATTTTAAACTAGCGTTATAGCTTTTTATAAAAAAATATATATATATATATATATTAAAAATTAAAATTTAGCCGATGATATGAATAGTTTAATTCATATAGACATATGACATGATATTAGCTTATTAATGAGACAAGCATTTTATATTATACCATCTAAATGATTTATCCAACATAAAATATGATATAATAAAATTAAATTTTTTTAATATTATTTTAAGTATATGTATATTTGTCTCAATCACTTTCATTTTCTACAAGAATTTTCATTTGCTCTCTCCCTCCGTTAACCAAATTAATAACCGTAGAATTACCAATAGAGAATTGAACTACGTCCTTCTCATACACGTGGCAACCCCATCCCTGGCCCTAAGCAAAAATAATCACGTCCTCGCCGCCATGGCCTCTTGCACGGATGTGCTGCCGGCGACCCTCCGCGGCCTCAACAAGTCTAAGCGTATCCAATGCCTCGTGATTTGGGAGATGAAGGTGTGCCTGGTAGAGATTTGGGAGTTGGGAATTGGGCTTGAGAGGTGCAATGTTGTTCAATTTGTATGGATGGGGAGATGAAATTCTGTTAGCCCCATGTAATGAAAAGGCTTGGAATTTTCATTGTTCCTATTCTTTGTGTTTTGAACATAACGCGGTGCTGTCTCTCCCTGTAGAATTAAAGCCACTGAAGTGCATGGTTGCTTGCTTCACACGGTGCTGGAGCGGGAATTTCACCGGTTATATCGGCCACATTCCAATGAGATTGGACTTGGAGCCCATCTGACTGGTGCCTGGGTCCAATGAACTCTGGACCCATAATTTCTTTGTAACAGGCAGTCTGCCCCGGTTGGCCTCGTTGCCGTAAACCTATTTGAATTTATTCACTTGGGCTGGCTTCATTATTTGATTTTCGATCAACATGCAGGTTGGCCCAGGTCTGAGACTGAAGAAAATGACCGTTTTATTATTGACTTGACCTGCTAGTTGAACGAACTTGGAGGCTGATGGGTAGAGACTAATGGTTTCAGTCACCAGCTTGGTCGAAGCTTTCCTATCTTTTCACTAGCGACACTTAATCACAAAAGGAGTTCTATCTTACGAAATGAACACGATTAATTTGTATTTTTATATATAATAATTAATTATGATAAATTGATATTTATTTTTTGTCATTCTTATTATTGAAAACCATTTAACTGAGAGAGTCTTTGCAATTCGGTGTTGAAATTATGAGGCCTGAATGTCATAACATTTGGGAATTGACTTTTGCCATTCTATAACTAAAAAAAATGAACAACCCTGAGGGGAGGCCACCAGAACAGTTTCGTTAGGTTCCACGAGCGTTTGACTTTTCTAATCTGTGATCCGTGATCACCAGATGGGAAACTTGCTAAAGAAAAGCAAGCTGGAAAAAGGAAGATAAAAAGAATATGGTTGAATAATTGAAAGAGATTAATAATAGAGTTGATAAATCCAACAGCGGCCTCTTTGGGCTACAGGAAAGTGGGTCAATAGCCAGAAAAGATGGCTTGATTCTTCACAGCAAGCCTATAATATCTGACCATAATATTCGTTTTCTTTCAAGAAATTCCTGGGCGGGACATGTAGTTTTCAAGTGACATAGCATCTCTAAATGGCCTGATCCTCTCTTTCTCTCAAGCTTCCTCCCCCCCCCCCCCCCCTTCACCCAAAAAAAAACAGGCTTTTATAAAAGTCATAATTCACGGTTTGTTTTGTGTGTTCCATTGAACTGGAATTATGTAGCTTTTTTTTCTACAGCTGCCGGATTTGATGGCTCATCTCCTCTTTTGAATTGACTAATATAATATAATGGAACCCACCATAAACCCACGAGACCAACCTTTGAACGAAAATCGCCCAACTGAACTCACAAATCATGGGACAACCAAACATCCCCTTGTGCATTATTTATCTTTGAATCAAAGACGCATTAGCCAAGGCAGGTTCGCTGGTACCCCAATAAAGAAGGAATCCTAAATGGGGTGCTAAAGTGGAATGCCATTATGACAAAGAAATTCCATCTTTCTGAATTTTGGTTCAACTGCTCTCTGAACCATCAAGGCTTTTGTAGGTTTCCCAATGGGTTGGTGCTTTTTTACCCCCTTTTTTGGGCCTTTATTCTCTTGCATACTTCTCAACCCACAACAACCTTTCTTCGTGCATATTAAACTTTCTAGACCATTCTCCATGAAACAAGGCTGTCATTGCCTTGAATTTTCTATGGTTGTACTCATCTCAACATCACCTTTTTTTTTCAAGAACCTTTTGTATTTTAGCAACCCCATTATTACGGTCACTCCTTTCAACCATTTGATCTTAATCATTGTTTTTGCTAATTGAATTTTTGGTTCATTATAGACTAAATTATTACCCCCAACCCCCCAAAACATAAGGGACGAAGGAAAAGAAATTTGGGGGGGGGGGAGGGTCAAGGACTTTGTCAGCGAGGATTGATAATGCAAGAGAGAGAGAGAGAGAGAGAGAATGATTTCCTAACCACAAAATTGGTCCTTTTCTAATACAAATGCCACTACGAAGGGCCCTTTGAATGATCAAAATCCAACTTGGAAATCTCCCTATCATAAATTCTATCCTTAGTTCAACACATGGATGGACCTATGGCAAAAGCAAAATCAAATCTATGCACTATGCCTTGTCGTGGACTTTCATTCCCACACACGCCTTGTTGATCCAGATCGAACAGATTAGCTTAAACAGAGGCCACAACAAGACAAACGGTAATTGTTACGTTGGCCATAAAGTTTATTGAAAAAGCTGAGAATATCACATGTAATGGCCAGTTTTCTAATGCATCTTCAATTAAATTGCATGAGAAAACAAAGAAAAAAGTAGTCCATCCCTTGTGCCTATCAAGTATGATCAGATTGGTAAGGAAGCATCATTTTCTGTGATGTTTCGTCTACTGATTCCTTTTTTCCTCCCTTTCTATGTGCAGCCAAGAATCATGGCTTCTCTATAATTGTGCATTGGCCACCGATGGAGCAGTGATTGATTCCATCCCAGTAGGCCTTGTGGTTCCAACCATGCCACTAGAAGATTTCACAAGGGTCTTGTTTTCTTGTCAATAGTCCCACAGGGCCACATGGTTTTGTCACCTATTCGACATTTGGTAGACTTTCTTTTATTTTTGACGTATTAACAGTTCTGATTCCAAGTTACCTAAATAAGGGAGGCAGCAGGTGCATAAATTTTGTTAACCATCTGTGACAGACCCGAATTGAATGTCTCAAATCTACAAGGTTTGTCTACTAAGTTTTAGCATATTTTGGGTGGTAGCCAATAACTAAGAACTTGGATTTCAAAACCTTGTTAATGGGTTCAAAACTTACCCTCAGAGCCATATCTTACGAGAAAATGAATAACTGGATGACTGTCAATTTAGCACAATTACAGTTCTAATTGAATCAACGTAGGAGTCGCACCCATCAACCATTGGCTAGATTTATCAAGTGTAACTGGACGAGATGATCTACCTGCGCCTTGGAAGATTACGAGTTAAAGATCGGAGCCCACAATTACTCCAATAATAATAATAATAATATGAAGTATATGACAACGTGTTGCTATCAACTCTTCATATAATCTTAGATTATAGATTCTGAGCCAATGCTCCTAATTTAGACCATTGCCTTATTAAATGACAACGAACGGCCTGTGTTGACACAGAAAGGCTATAGTTTAGTCAAGGACATTATCTAAACGAAATAAAATAATGCTCAAGATTATCAGCTCAGATGGTCCCTACTAAGGCTTAAAACATCATAAATAGATTGCATTCGTCATTCCCAAGCCATCTACAGCAAACGTGTATTGCAAATTGGGATGATATGCGGCTTATTCTCGGGCTTAAGATATCTCCTCCATTTGATTAATTCCTAATTGAGACAGAGCGGTGGGTAGAATTGGAATAAGTGAATCGGGTCAATAGAAGCAGGTGGAACGCCGTGCGGACCATGCCACATTATACACATCAAAATAATATGTATCTTGAGGTATGCACTCTTTAATTACGTCAATATCGATATTCGGTTGTTGGACGGGCAGCTGAACTAAGAAGACAATTCCAAGCAGCAGCTTCCAAACCCTAATTTACTTCCTAACCGAGACGGCAGATAGCTAAACCCCATTAGATCATAACAATAATGGTGGCATTTTTAATGCAAAATTTGTATGGTTGATGAAGTCAAAGTTGTTGGTGCTTATCTCGACAATAAATGGACACTTGCTTTAGACATTGTCGTAGCGATGGGTTTATTTTAATGCGAGAGCAACCGGTAAGGACAGATACAAATGTGAGAATTTCAACATTAGCTAGCTAAAATTCAAACAATGAGCCTCCACAGGCTGATGCAAGGCATCTACAAAGGGGAAGCATTTAGGACAACGTTTCCTATTACCTTAAAGCATCAATTATTTGTCCCACTAATATATATTACATAGAATATATATATATATATATATGGATAGGATCAGGCAGGACTAATCAACTAACAAGAAATTATAGAAACTTGAACAATGCAAATTAAATACGAATTAAAAGTCTGGGGTCACATTGGATTGTATTTGAAGGTTGAAGAGATTGTCCATTTTGGAACACATGCAACAAGTGATTGTCGGCATTCACCAAAGGCGAATGCTACTTTCTTTAGAAGCATATACAATGGCAATGGAGTTGGACTAGAAAAAAGAGCCCCTTTGTGTATAGTGTCCATGAGATATGTTTGCAATATTTATCTGTAAATTTTGGCTTAAAAAATTATCTATGATAAATCTCCTCAAATTACGTTGACATACAAAATATTTTATTTTAATTAGAACATAATAAAAAAAAAAAACAAATTTAAGAGATGTAGAAACCATTACATGATAAGGGTTTCACTAAAGTTCAAAATAAATATTTAATCTTAAAAATAGAAATGCAAAGGCAAAGAATTTGAAATATAATCTTGCAAAATAACCTTGATTATATGGGAAAATGTATTGAAAATAAAATTTTTTAGATATACTATAATCACTTCTGAAACCATCAAAGGCAAGGTGTGAAGAATAAATATTAGAAAACAATTAATTTCAATTAAGTTATTCAACTAAATTCTACTAGATAATATTTTTTAAATTTAGAAAAAGTCAAAATTTTTGATAAATAAATAAGGTATTTTATAATTTGATTCAAATAATTATATATATCATAATTCACTAATTCCTTTTATATCAATAAAAATAAGTAAACTAAAAAAGAGGAGAAACTAAGGAAATATATTAAATTGATTATAAACTAATAGAGATATTTTAACCATGATATGTTGATGCCCCAAGAAATTCTCCCAATATTTTAAACTTAAAAATAAACTTTATTTTCGTTTAGTTTTAGAATAACAAGAAGAAGAAGAACGAGGAGCCGAAAAAAAAAAAAAACAAAGCATAACTATTCTAAGGACAAAAATTGTAGAAAATATTGGATTTTACAGAAAATTCAAAAGATGATCGTATCGGAGTTGTTGATTAAAATTATAGTAATAGAAATGGAGGGATTCCTTCTTCTTTTCAATACATGCACATGTCGGTCGAATTCTTTCTTCTTTTCCTGTTAAGAAAAAGCATATTTTTTTTCCTTTCTTTTGGGTAATCATGGAAAGGGAAGGAAATATTGCAAGAAGGACTGGATGGTGAGTGCCAGATCGAGAAACCATGATAACAAGATGTGGAACAACATTGGGAACAAAATCAAAAATTTTAGAGGGTTTTTAACTCTTCAAAAACGCCTAAATATTCTACAGCAACTATGCCATCTGCCAGTTAATTTGAAACTATGGTGGAGAGGGTAGCAAGGTGCTCAAGTCGGCCAATGACTAACGTGTACGTGCCAAAATAGCTGCCATAATAAGCAGGAATATAGATGACAGAATTTTGTCCCTAATTATATATTAAGGGAAAATTAGCCTACGCTAACAATTGATCATGACAGAATTGAGAATTCATGCTGATAATTACTGTGTCCATGTGGGTGGCTTTTGTCTTTGACTTTGTTTTTATTTTTTAATTTTTATTTTTTTCAGAACAACATTCGTCTCTGATTTTGTTTCTAATTGGTACCATCCAACATGTAATTGCTATTATATCACATATCTTAGTGCTATCATTTGAAATTAAAGCAGTAATGCTGATCATCATGTATGTGCAGATCATCCAATAAAGACAACAATGAGATGGATATGCATAAGCAGTTTAGCTTTACAGCAATCCGTGTGTGTGTGTGTGTGTGGTGTTGCCTTTGTAAATGTGTGCTGGGAAAGCTGCCAGATAATAAGGTACATGTGTTCGTGTTATCCTTTCTTTGTTAACTAATTTTTATGCCTTCCCATTTACGCCTTGTTTAACCATAACCACACATGATTCCAAAAAGAGACGTAGTGGACCATCTTGATTTTGACTTTTTTTTTTTTTCTTTAATTTTTCACTGAGAGGATGGTATTCTCTTGTGTCCTATTACGGACCAATTGCACATTTCCACCAGGAGAGAGAGAGAGAGAGAGAGAGAGAGAGGGTTAGGATTAATCCAACTAATAGCTAGGAAGCACAGAGGTTTCCTTGGCTTTATTGTTCCCTATTCCAAGGGAAAGGGATCTGTGGTATGGTCATTATTAGCCTTTTGATAAAGGAGAAAAGCACAGGGAACATTTAATAGTATTGTTGTGTCTGTCTTTGCAACTAGGAAAATTAATTAACCTTCTAATATGGGTTGATGACTCAATCAACTAGACTGATGGTTAGGTGATCCATCACAATAACGCTAGAATACACACATCATTTTCACCTAGAGAGAGAGAGAGAGAGAGAGAGAGAGAGAGAAATTGACACACATATAAATCAAGCACTAAAAAAAATAACCATGTAATAATAATATATATGTCTATGAAACATTTATTTATCGGTGATATACTTGTAAGACTTATTTACTGCTGAATTCTTTTGGTATTATTTTCAGATAAATGGCACCTTGAGCTCAAACTTTCTTGAAATCTACAATGGCCCCTTAAATTTTCCATCAATTCTGTTCGTATTATTATCTAATTCTATTATGCCCCACAAGTATATCGCAATTTGGATTGAATCCAGAAAACTTGTTTTTGTTTTTTCTTCTTCATTGGATTTCCTTTGGCCTTTCAATTATCTTGTAAATTACCTTGAAATCTAAGAGCTATAATTTTATCTTTGCCATCATTTGGATCCAAACTTATTATTATTATTATCATTATTATTACATGCGAATTCACAATGTTTTAATAATGTAATTTTATACCAACATTCAAATAATAGCTCTTTTGAACTTGTCAAATTTTGAATTTGACCCCCTAGAATCCACGTCTTAGGTTCAACCCTAGATTGCAAGACACAGCGAGCTCCTCCCCTAGGATAGCTCATGCTCATTATGGCCTTTGATTGAGTATATATTCTAAACAAAAACAAAAGTTGGAAAAGCAATGGATTATGGATCCTTAAAGTATTATATTTCTATCCACCCCACACTACATTGGGCACCCATGATGTGCTTGGATTTCAATTGTCACCTATTTTATTGTAGCAGAAAAAGGATAAATATGTTTTGTAGGGACATTTAATACGGTATATATGTAAATTTTTATTTTAGAGGTTTTGAATTCTAATTTTCTAAATGAAATATAAAATTTATGCAAATAAATTAAAAAAAAAAAAAACTTGAATATCAGCAAATGCATTTAGATTGAGCGACGGGTTGGGAACTGGGGCCCCTGTGGCAAGAAAAAACAATTTATCACCAATTAATGGGCTGCTATCGGTAGTTTTCCAGTACAGGTTTATCTGACTTCGTCCTGTATACAAAGCCGAAATATGATTTGAGTGGCCCCATCCACCTTTGTTTTTTCGGCCAAAAAAAAAAACAAAAATGTCGGAAGCGTTTTATTCTTTTATATCAAAAGGAACATGCAACGAAGGTAAACCATGGAAATGGGCAAGTTTGGTCCCAGATGCTCTAGATTTAGACGAGATTCGGATTGTTTCTTGTCATGGGATGGTGCTATACATTTGACAGGTTTTCTTTAATTTCTGTGGCTGCCTCTTTTACCAAAAGGAAACGGGCTATATTAAAACAATTAGGAGTGATTATTATAACCCCTTAAATTATTGACTTGGGAGTACAAGAACCCTTGAATATGACAACCAGGGGACACAACTTCCATAAGAAGCTCTAATTTTCAGCGAAATCAATCTTTTGCCACTGAAAATTTTTATTTCAATAAGACTGACTCGTACTGTTATGCATCGGAAAATGAGTTTTTTTTTTTTTTTTTTTTTAAAAAAGCATTTATGTCCTCTGTCAAATAGTTAAGAAACAACATAGAGGGGCCGACATTTTAGTAGCTAGGGCATAAGTGTATGCTCAAATTATAGATGTTCATGCACACTTGACAAATATGATTTGCCAAAATGCTTCCCATCACATGCTATGTGCAATGCATGTGATGGGAAGTTGGAGAAAGAAATCTCTGAAGAACGAAACAAAAGTTGATAACATCGGCATTTAATTAGTGGGCAACGAAAGAGAGATTTGAAAATGAAAAACATATGTTAAGAAAGCTAATCCCATCATGATCTCTAACACCACTTTCCTTTCTTTTTTACACCCCCCCTCCCCCGCCAAACACCCCGTTTGCTTCTTTAAATTTCTTACTGAGGTATGTGAAGTCAAGAGAGTGACAGAGGGTTTGAGATGGGATATGTGACAAGATATACATGAGGAGACGCATGAATATGTAACAGGGGCATGAAAGAGAGGGTCAAGAGGCAACAAAAGCAACGTGGAGCCAAAGAAAAGAAACACTGACAACACGTACATTCTTTGAGAGGGAGAGAGAGAGGTTGGAGGGGGTTGAAGTGTAATTATGTGGGATGATGGAGAGTTGTTCAAAGGGAAAGCGGACTTTTCATTGACAGAATTCATGATGTTGGTGGAAGTGGGGAAGGGTGTGTGTGTATGAGGGGTCGTGCTATATGACCCAACACTCTCATGGGTTTTGCAGATCATCTATAGCTATCTTCTTCTTCTTTTTCATTATTTATTTATTTTTATTATTTTCATAGCTATCAAAGGAGGACACGTTCAATGTACAGTAACATATGAAATAAACATCTCGGTCTCCAAACGGTAATTATACGCCACTCCCCCTTATTCAGATCAGGTTAGACTTGTGTTGATCTCTGCCTACCTTAAGATATTTTTGAGCAAAATTGCGTATTATCCATTCCTTAACCTGGGAGATGTTTGATTAGTCAAATTTGGGTGTGATAACTATTGATTGAAAAAAAAGAAATGGGCAATTAAGAACCATAATAATAACAATTTTGAACTCTTTTCTCAAGCAAGTAGGAGTTGGGCCCATATCTTTTCCCTTCGGATGAAGATTTTAAAAGAAAGTGAAGAACAATTTTTTAACGCAAGGTCAAGCCCCACATGACATGACATGGTGCATGACACACATACTTGGGGCTCTGTATCAATGAATTCGCGTTCGATCCACACGTTTAAGTCTCATCGCATCTTGAAAGAATGGGGTTTTAAAAGAAAATGACCTAAACCAAACATAACATATATGATAGCCTTTTTCATCAATTTTAAAGCAACTTCCCTCTATTGCATACAATACCTATATATTAGTAGTCACTTTCCAATCAAGCCAAGACTTTGCGGGAAAAATAATCCTTCCATCCAACAAGACCGACAAATGTAGATATAAAGAGTGAGAGGGGATTTTCCACATTAATATGATGCCAACCAATTAAAAGTGTCTAACCATTTCTCTTTTTTCCCATGTTCACATGCAACTTCTTCGAGAAATAAAGTGACAAATAACAAGAAGCCGAGATTTTTTGACCGTGTCTCCAGCGTGCCAGTTACTTTGTATTGTCTGTTGGCGAGACTGTACCGTGATGGTCTTTTCCTTGTTCTTCGTTCTTTCTATGCTCGGTATGGCTATAACATTGCATGTGTGTGTCTGACGCCTGAACGTTATTAATGTGTCTCGTTTTCCCAGCTACAGAGAGAAAGAGAGAGAGAGTAGGAGAGAGAGGAAATGATGACAAAATCTGTTCACTTTCTTAGATACGTGCATGGGATTGAAATCGAGATCCTCAACCCTATATGGGGCTTCGGTATTACGATTGAGGATGTTGATTTCGAACCCTCAGCCAGACTTAATCAATCAGTGAAAAATGTCATTAGCTTGTAATTTATCAAAGGAAATACCAGTTTGTGAAAAATGCCCCGGTAAGTCTTATTTTATGATCGATAACATTGTCGTGTGAGACTTGATTGAAAGTGGTTTTATCACAATTTTATTTGTTTGATTCATCGTGTAATGTCGCGAACTTTGCTCATTTAAATGTTTTTACGGTCAAAAAATCCTAAATTTCTACTATGCATCGTTGAGAATCTTGCAAATTAACCAAGATCAGGGTAAGTGTGATTATGGTTTTTATACCATTCCTTGATTCTAGAGGTATAAATTTTGTTTCCCACTTAGGTAAGGAACATAATCTCGCTTTGATTAGTTTATTCTATTCCATTTTTTTTTGTCTTCCGCACTTCTCCCCTTCCCTTTGGACCTTTGGTATTATTCATATAATTTGTAGGCTTAATGAGAATATCATTATTAAATGTAGACTTTCCAATCTTGAATCTTGAATCTGATTTTTAAAGAATTTACTTTAACTTAATAATTATTTTTTTTTTTTTTTACAAGTTTTTATGTGTTAAAAAGAGAGAAAATTATATATATATATATATATATATATATAATTGCATTATTTAAATTAAATATTTAATAAAAATATTATAGAATATTATTCTAATATATTAATTGAGAGATTCTCGAAGTGGGAAAGTCGAAATTGTTTTTCCATCACTTTTGTCTCTACGTCAATACACGGGTTATATGGTGCAAATCGACCTACCATTACAAATTAAGCAACGCCAACCCATGTATTGATTTCTCATCTCCTCCTCCTTGTCCTAATCACCGCTAGCTAACTGGTCCCCATGATTGAAAAATTCTTGAGAGAGAGAGAGAGAGAGAGAGCAGGCACACCAGAGAAATAATCTATACAGAGAGACGCAAACAAATTTGTGATTATCTGTGGTGGCGTGTTTTGCTTGTGAGTTGTGAGTATGGACGGGGATAAATTGAAATGGTCATGGGTCGTGCCTCGTGCTCGCTAGTGGCTGCAATGAAAAGGGGTTGCTCCCTCCACATGTGCTAATACAATTGGCTTCAAATCATAATCGCGGTTGCCCACTATCTCTTTCATTATGTCTAAATCGATCGCTTTCTTCATACGTGTCCCTCATTCCATATATATGTGTGTGTATTTATTGTTGTTCCATTATATTTGTGTTTGACATAATTGTTAGTTTGTCAAAAAAGCATTATGGGGGGGAGTGAATGATTAATCTCCCCGACTTTCTATTTGTATAATGATCCAAGGATAATTTTCAATTTTATCTAATGAAAGTCGGGTGGACGACCGACACATGAACTCTTATGTTGTTTATGAAAAAGGTCATTGTCAATTCCAGGTAATGTTTGTTATATCCATTTTGCCTTTTTCTGAGTGCAATCTTAGTCATAAGTTACAGAGGGTTCGCATACAGTCATTTTATGGAACGCATTAAAAAAAAAAAAAATGTAACCCATTTTGCCAATGTTGTTTTAACTAGTTAATCTTTGTTTGATCATTTGAGAAATCTCCATAATTTCACAGTCTCACCGTGTGTGTTGTTGGTAAAATAAAATCCCATACTAACCCAAAAGATATGAGAGAGTTCTGAACAACAAATGGTACCCAAAATTGGGCGGTCGTTCGAGAAAACTCTCTGATTGATGTCACATGTGCTTGGCAATTGGGTTTTAATTTGTGCCAGTGAGGGATCTCAATCAAATGGCAGATGACCTCAAAGTAATAGAATTATCTTCATTGACTGGGGAACAAAAACATGTTTTCAAATTATATTCCATATATATTCTTGTGGTCTATATGATTAAGGAGAGTGAGAACATTTGCTTGCACGGTTTGAGGTAAGTACACCTAAATAAAAGCATTATTTCCATGAGTTTTTCTTATATCTTCAGTTCTTTCCAAGTTACTCGCTATTGCTGAAGCATATGGGTCCTGCTGACTGTTTTCCAGGTGATCAATGTTATCTTAGTTATTATTTGATTCATTCACATATAAGGAAAACAATTAACCATTACCATTAAAAGGAAAAAGGAATGTTTGATGAACTTATTTAGTATTTATGATCCGTGTATAAGGTCAAATATCAATTTTAAACTTTTTTCCTTAAAACCAAGAAATAAATATAATTTGTAATGTCCAAGACAACGAAATTTTTGTGAAGATTAATAAATAAAATTTAGAGAAATGAACTACTATTCAAAAAAAAAAATTATCTGATTACCAAACATCAAGGAATAAAAAATACCTGCAAGTTTGGCTCAGAATTCAATCATTAATATTAGAAGAAAACAATACCTTGCACACAAAGAACGAATTTATTGATCTTGTAATTCTTGAAGTGGGGGGAAAAAAATTCAGAAGTGGATGATACAATGAATATGGAAGCTAAAACGATTTAGACACTTATGGCTTAGATTTCCAAAAATAAAAAATTATTTTTATTATATAAATTACGATCAAATAATTTTTTTTACAAAAAAAAAAAAAGTAAAATGAAAAAATATTATTGGAGAACTAATGATAAGCATGGCTCCTTATTCTTTGGTAACTTTCTTTGTTTGTTCAGTCTTATTAGTTTTTTTTTTTTTTTTTTGCTTACAATTAAATAATTACCTTCTTATAGTTATTAATTGTAACGTAAAAAATACAAAAAAAAGAAAAAGAGGAGTAAATCATTTATCCCTTGTTTGATGGGTGGGGGATGAGGGTATGACAAAAACGGAAAGCCACTTCGCCTCATTGATTCTTCTTTCATGTCTGATTCGAAAATGGCACAGCTCACAGCTTCTCGAATAAGGCTGAGAGCCGTGACCACACAATTGTTGGACAATGGACATGACATGCACAGGACTCTTACAGCAATATATGTTTCTATCAAATATAGTGGGGCCAAAAAAAAAAAGACAAAATAACAATAATAAAAATAATTTGACGGATCAAAAATAAATTTTCAAGAAAAATTTTATAAGTTTGACCAAAAAAAAAAAATAATTAAAATAATTTTAAAAAATAGATAACAAATGTAAGTATTGAACCCAAGACCTCAAGAGCTCAAAGCAACGCTTAGCACTAAATTACATAGTAATTTAAATATAATATGGTGTGTGTGTGTGTGTGTGTATATAAAATAGTAAATGAGAGGTAGGGGGCCATTCCCCCTACCTATGCATTAATGTGTTTCTGATTATGCAATAAATAGCAAAGCCACCAAAATATACAACATAAATGAATGTTGAAGGTCCTCTTTTGTTTGTTTCATTCTTTTTCTTTTTTTTTTTTTTTTCATTATTCCTTCTCAATTAATGATCTTCAAAGCTTGTGTGTGTTCAATTGGCTATGAGCAACACCAGACTTAGCTTGATTGAACACAGATAAAAGTTTAAAATAAAATGTAAGTTTTAATTCCCATGTACTGTATAAAAATTGTTAATTAGAGCTAGATGACAACCAAAAATTGTCCTTTTTATGATACTTTATAAATTTAACCTTGCATCTACTGATACAATTAGCCTAAAATTTAAGGAGTTGTTAATATTCAAGTTTCTTTGCTGCACAACAGTGCAAATAGTCCTTCAGATTAACTTGACATGGTTTTCATTGCGACCGTGGCCGGCGGACTAAATAGCGACTGTGAATACAAATGGACCAATTAAAATATTTTTCCTGATACTAATAAACAAGTCAATTATTGCTCAATGTCGGAATGACATGCACCATCTACTAAAGTCCTGTCGCAGACTTGTCAGAAGCGGAGGAGGAGTACCCGAATCGGTAGGGTAGTGTACGTGAAAAATTGTGGTTCACACAGATATACATAAATAACTTTTCATGAACCAGTTATTCCGATGTGATGGGTAGAATTCCCAATTGCTATGGTGCTTTCCATTGCTGTAAACAAATTGGATTAGGGTGGGGGACCAGTAATTTGGTATTTATTCTTAAACCAGAATTGCAGCATTCCCATTATGGAGATGGACATTTAGCCCTGTGTTTTTGCTGTTGGAGAATGCCAAAATTTGTGACACAGAGTTGGAGCTTTATTTTGATTGGATTTTTTCAGTGGAGGATAGCTTTTAGCTGGAATCTGCTCCTTTTGGGTTTGTTTGCATGCAAGGAGAACTGTTTTAATAATCTTTTTGTGGGACTAAATCTAAACTCATTCAGATGACACAGCTAAAATCCTCCAACAGATTTTCAATTTTTTTTTTTTCCAATTGTCTTTTTTAATTACAGCTGAAAAATTCTTCAAGTGTCAGTCCTTTTTTTTTTTTTTTTTTAATGTAAGTATTACCATTACTTCTGTGATGGACTGCCCACTATGGTATAAATGCCCAAGTTCTCGAAAACAGAAAATATAAAACTAGTAAAATGTTTGAGGACAAGATATGTAAGTATTTCATCCTTTAATTTAATGAAAATTTACACTCAACGTTTGATGCCGACAACTAACCCTCGTAATAAGCAACAAACCCTAGAGAATGCTTCAATCTCAAAAGCTAAAAATACACCCCAAAAATAAAATAAAATCAAAAGCACAAACCCCTATAAATGGGTCCTCTATGGATGGCTCCCAAAGTGTGTCCACTCTTAATGAATAGAGGAGGGGAAGAGGTTGGATTTGCAGTAGGGTGCTTTGAATATTTTGCAGCGAAAAACTATACAAGAGAGACCCAAACCACCACACCACACTCTGATGTTGCTTCCCAATTACCACATGTCATGAAGTCCTTTTTTCCAAGCCGTCAGCATCTGCCGCTGCTTCCGTCTTGTGACTGCCATTGTGTCATATAAAGAGAAGAAAAAAAAAAAAACAGATGCCAAAGTACCATCCCCCTCACATTAGGTATAAATTATGGCACCATCCCCAGACACCCTTCTTCTCCTGACGTTATCATAAATATGATGCCTACCCTATCTCTTGCTTCATAATTTTGTGGGTGTGTGTTTGTGTGTGTGTTTTACACATATTTCTCGTTTTTACAAATTGTCTTAGCCTACTTCTATTGATGTCATGTGTAACTGTCCTCTCTATGTTAATGGGATTCCTGATTTTAACCTACATGTTTCAAATTCTTGTCGGCATACATAAGATGTATAACATACTATATACATCTTACGTATGCCATTTTGTTCTATTTGTCATAAGCTCTAGATTAATTAGTAGCACTATATAACTAATTGTATTCCATTAATGCTTTGACTCTAAGGAGTGCTTTCATATGAGATTAGTACCAAAACAAAGAAGAATATATAATAAAACCCAAAATTCTAAAGTCGATTAGATTATGATAAAGGGCTGTTAGTAGTGCATTTGGCATAAGATAAAGCAAAGGTATTGAGTTAACCGAGGATGAGTGGCGGTGGTGTGAGATGACGATGGTGCCGTTGCCATGTCAAACAAAAGCAAAGTTTGAAAGAAAAACTATTTGTGGAGAAATTAAGGAAAATGAAGAGAGGGCAAAACGTAGAAAATGGAAAGAGAGTTTTGGGAGTTCGTAGGTCAAAGGCCGTAGGATGGAAACTGATGGGAAATGGTTGGATTGGGAATTTAGGATTAAAAAAATGATTTGAAGTTGGTGTTAAAAAAAAAAAAAAAAACAAAAAAAGAAGGGAGAGAAATGAAATGAAATGAAGAAATGCTCCTGATTTTATGACACGCACCTTGGAAATGATGACTTACAATGAATAGGGTCCAATGTCATAAAAAGCATCAGAAATTGAATCAAACAAGACAAAAATAATATGTACAATAAAGAATAGAAACACCTTTAGCTTTGATCAGCTAAAGACTGTCCAAAGTGATATTTATCTTGTTGTTCAAGAACATAGATGGAAGATGGGTTTAATCGATTAAACTTAATTTCAGCCTTAAACTTACGTCTTCTGGAATTGGAATTTGAGGATCTGAAAATCAGCTGTGTTTGGAAACACAACAGCTTGGAATTCACGTCATTTTCAACTATTTCAATAGAAGAAAACTGGAGCAATAACAAAGAATCAACGCACGTGGACAGGAAAGTTGGGAACTCTCGTATGAAGTTTTTATTAAGTACTCATAAAATTGGAGTATAATATATATAATATATCTAATCGCAAATAAAAGCTTGCCATTATTGCTTTGTTTTTATTCGAAGCCCCTAGTGCAAGTTCATTGGATTCCCATTCAAATCCTACCTAAATTTTTGGATTTGAAATCAAAACTCCTGTAGACAATTGCTCAGTTGTAGCTTTGATCGTAAACAGATTGAATTGGCCTTTTATGGGTTGGCTAAATATCTCATTGTTCACATCAATGTATCTATTTGCAATTCCCATTCAAATCCACCCTAAATTGTTGGACCAAGGGAAAAATATTCGATTACACCAAGAAATTAATTGTCGTAACTAGATACGGACCAGCTTACTCAACCGTTCCTACTGTGTACGCATCTTAAGAGCTTAACCCTACCTAAGCTAAAGATTTGAATCATTTACATAGCAAAACAAGGTGTGAGGCCAATAGGTTTGGCTTCTTGATACACTAGGAAATTAGTTCACATTACCCCATCAAAAATAAACTAATTGTTGATCAATTGAACAATTCTTACCAAATTGCTGAAAGGGCTATTAGTTTAACTAAAAACAAAATTTCCCATTTAGATCGAATCCAAGTGCTTTAGGATCAACGAATAGGCATGTCAATGTAGTAACATATAATCAAAACAATCCAAAAGAAATGAAGAAATTATTGGAGAGGCTGTCTTGGGGAGGGAGAAGAAAACAAAGAGCGTTGAGTTGTTGGGTGGGGAATGGAGGAATTACATGCACACATATGCCCATACAGACATTGCCCTGCAGGAACGTATCACGATGAAATGAGAGATGAGGTGATTGATTATGGAAGAGGCAACGGCAACAACAGGAACAATGTTAGCTAGCCGGGGCCATAAATTGCGGGGTGGGTCCTAAACAAAAGACAAATTGCATGATGCCATTCCAAGCACTCTCTTTCACAATATTTTCTCCTCTTCCTTCTTTTCTCACTTTTTTGGTGGCTCCTCTCTTTCTTTGTCATCTCCATTAATTAAAGTTATATACCCTTCGACCAGAAAAAAAAAAAAATGTAAAATATCCTTCTTGGTTTTGAGAAAGATCACCAATACCAACTTTTCTTGTGACTCACTTAATCTGCCCTTCTAGGGGTTTCTTCCTCTTTGCCCTCATAATAAGTACATTATAGAGGCTGCAATTATAGCACGTATATACATGTACATACGTACATTCATAGACGTGTTGCTATGAACCTTTTTGGGTAATACCTTTTTGTTTTTTTTTTTTTTCTTGTTAATTGGAATTAGCTTATGCACATGTTTCAGAATAGTAACATGGAGATTTAGTTTCAGTTTATATTCTCACGCTTAGTTCTCATAAGAAAAAGTTAATTATGTTGTATGAGATACTTTAGGAAATTGAAGAGGCATTTTCCCTTGTTTATACCAAAGCTCAATCAACCTTCATATTGTTTTTTTATTATTATTTTTATTTTTTTTTATAAAGAAAAGGTATTAGAGTCAATATTAATTGTATATCAATCCGGAGAAAATATATGGTAGTCTTTTATTTGTCAGGATTAGAGTCAGAACCGCAAACGTGTGGGCACCATAAGATGTATCCAGAGAAAAAAATGATCTTAATGATCCTATTTATGTTATTCTAAGGGCTACCAAATTTTGTGAAGACGGAATTATTTTATTTCCCGATGTACCACAAAAGATTAAAAATTTAAAAGTTCCAGCGTGTGGATTTCAGTTTATTGTGTGAAAGATACAGCCAGCTTTGGAAAATGCCTGTGTTTGTTGGAATTTAAGCGTGATAGAGCTTCATATGAAAAAAAAAAACAAAAACAAAAAACAAAACGAAGGAAACTAGTGGCCAAAATGGAGATAGAGTCGGGAAAATTTCAATGTTAATAAATAATATATATGTCCAAAATTTTTTGATGGGTGCATTTTTTTTTTAATATTTTTTTTATTTCGTGGCCCAATTAGTTGTGAACCTTCAATCTCGCAAGATGTTTTGAAGGCACACAATATGTCAAAGTTGCAATTAGCGCAACAAATCTTGTTGACATTTTGAAAGTTTCTTCTTTCACACTTGCACCCCTTGAATTAAGGATTTTAATAGGCTACGCACATTAGTCATTTGGGAACAGTCTTTTAGGCGAAGTCCTGATAAAACACCAGTCTACCAACCCTTGTAGAATGGGGAATACAACTAAAAACCAAGGAAACCGCAGTTTGGTTGGCACACCAAGTATTGTGATATTTATTTGCTTCATCTTCTGGGATAAGGTGTATCCATGAAAACCAAGTAGAGAAAGAAACTGTAGTTGTTGTTGAAACTGTGGATCTTCCAAGCCAACATCTCCACGTTTTTTTTGTTTTTTTCGCAAAATATATTATCCAATATGTAAATAGATTAATTTCCCTTGACACCTTAGATTTTCGGGGTTCTCAAATTTTTACTTAAACTTATCCAATAATTTTTCGTCTCTGGGTTCTTTTGTGTCAGCGTCCGTGTCGCATCCAATTGAAATACGTGAATACAGAAAGCGGTCCGTGTGTAAATTTCAAGAAGATAAAGATAAAATGATGGGCTTGACGACGAAGCCAGGAGGAAAAATATTGAAAAGGGACGATGTTTCTATTCCGGAGCAAATGCTTGAACGTGGACCCGTTGGTATAAACCAACAAAACTAAGTTGGCCTAACCGAGTGGAAATTTAAATTCTTGATAAAGATGATCTCTTTTTCATGTGGGTACAGGTTAAAGGATTGCCTTTCACACGAAGACCGCCCGTTCATTCAGAAAAACCCCCAAAATTCCACATTATCACAAAAACCGAACCAAAATTAGAAAACGTCTTCCCAATATAATAGAATATTATTATTATTAATAAATGTAGAAAATAAAAGATACGAAAAGGCACAAGAAGATGGTAGAGATGCACGAGCCATAGAACACAAATAATCCAAGTGGCAGTGGTACCAATAGAGAACCGTACATTCCCCCCCCCAAAAACCCCATCCCACCACCTTAAAACAGGTACAGATCACCCTATTTAATCCAGAAATTATCTCTATTTATTTACATTGTTTATTAGGTATCTTCTACTTTTTATTAGAATTTCTTTTTTTTAAAAAAAAAAAAAAAGAAAGAAAATGTGTGAAAATATATAGTGGTAAAAAAATAAATAAGATAAAATAAAAGTGCAAAGTGATGATCACCGTGTAGTAGATAACAAACGCGAGACTCCCTCCACAAGGAAAAGCCAGCCCCACAGGCTGAAGAAGATCTTAGAATAGAAGAAGAGAGAAAGCAAAGCAAAGCAAAAGGCAACAAACAAAGAAAGGAAAGAGCAGAATAAGGTGCCCCTCTCTCTTGGACTGATTCGTTTTAATCGCATCTCCCACCCCCCACCCCCATCTCTCTCTCTATATAACCTTCTTTCTCTTTCTCTTACTCTATATCCCACCTATCCATCTAATCTATCTGTCTATCCAACAAAAGAGAGAGAAATATATATATATAAACAGGACTCACAAATACCATACCAAGCATAGCAAATTAACAAGGCAAGGCAAGGCAAGGCAAGTTAGGTGAAAAAGAAGACACAGAAAAAAAAGAAAGAAAGAAAGAAAGAAAGAAAGCAAAGATGGGAAGACTGGTGATGGAAAGGAGGATTGTTGCGGTGGTGATGGCGTTGGTATTGGTATTGGAATTGGTATCGGTGGCCTATCAATAGAAATAAATCAATTTCCTTCCATTGATATTCTCTCTAAAGAACCCTCCTTTTTCAATTTTCCATATGTCTATAGATTATTTGTACTAGTACCTGTCTCATTCTATTACCTGTCATTGAAGAGTCAGCCTTGGCTTGGAGCATCTTTTCATGCTTTTTATGTGTTAGTGTTTATTGCTGCCTTTCACATTGGTCTCCATTATATCCTCCTCCTCCTCCTCTCTACATTTCCCCCACCCCATCAGGCTCCCATCTTTCTATATTTATTAGATTAATTATCTACACAATGGCCGTTCAAGCTCAGTATCCTTCAAACGTCCTCCTTCTAAACAGGTTAAACCTTGCATTCCCTTTTGTGCTCAAATAAAAAAAAAAAAAAAAAGAAAAATTCACTGTTATTTTACCATACGTGTGCATTTGTGAATGATTCAATTTTCTTGTGATATGCAGAAATGAACAAGAAGGTCATAATTATTCATTTCAGACACAAAAGGGATTTGTTGATCAATCTCATATGTTGTTCAACCATGGAGATAAAGCCATCACTCCTGCAGGAGCTAATATCATCAATCCACGCAAAAGGGGTAGAGAAGGTGGCATCACAGCTCAAACAATCCAACAATTCTCTGTGCAGTCTCATCATCATCTTCATCAGCAGCCTCCCCAGTTAATAGACCTCTCTCAGCTCCACAATCAGACCGCCCAATCAAATGTAGTATCTACCGGTCTCCGCCTATCCTTTGGTGAACAACGGCAACAATTACTACAACACAATCAACAACAACAACAACAGAGTAGTTTTGTATGTCAATCCCCTGCTTTCTTGTCTGTTATGTCTGAAGACTTCGTCGCTCAAATTAAACGGCAAATAGCCGAGTTGGACCAATTCCTTCATGCCCAGGTATCTATTTAGCCTTTACACAATTGGGTTTTTTTTTCTAAAAAACAAAAAAAATTAATTTTTTTATTTTTTTTATTTTGATGGTCTTGAAATCAGGGAGAGCAGCTGAGGCGCACATTAGCGGATAAGAGGCAGAGGCACTACCGTGCCCTGCTGGGCGTGGCCGAGGAATCGATCAACCGGCGGCTGAGGGAGAAAGAGGAAGAAGTCGAAAAGGCCACACGCCGGAACGCGGAGTTAGAGGCACGTGCGGCGCAGCTTACCGCGGAGGCGCAGGTTTGGCAAGCGAAGGCCAGGGCGCAAGAGGCGACTGCCGCGTCTCTACAGGTCCAATTGCAGCAGGCTATAATGAGCGGAAGGGGCCTGGCGCCGGTTAGCAGGAGCGGAAATGATGGGCTAGTGGGCGCCGGTGGCATAGAGGGCCGCCAGGCGGAGGATGCTGAGTCGGCTTATGTCGACCCCGACCGTGTCATCGCCGTTTCCGGCGGGCCGAGCTGCAAATCGTGCCGGAAGAGGGTGGCGTCGGTGGTACTGTTGCCTTGTCAGCACCTTTGTGTCTGTACAGAATGCGATCACGTGGTCCAAGCTTGCCCGCTTTGCCTTCAAGTCAGAAATTCTGGTGTTGAAGTCTTCCTATACTAGAGTAGGCCGCCGGCCCAAATTCATGAGGCCCTGTGGCCCAGCCCATGTGGTGGAGATTTGCTCACAAAGAAAAAAATATTAAAAAAAAAAAGTAAAAGCCGAAATTAAATAATGGTGAGTATAATAAAATCACAGTTACGTCTTATCTTTTTTTTTTAGTTCATAATAAAACGAAATGATATGAAAAGATTCGTTTAATCTTATTTAATTAAATTTAAAATTAAATATTATTATTATTATTATTATTATTACTATTATTAGTGGTTCCTTCCTTTCGGAGTGAAGGTACATGGCTAGGCCATATGTGTCGTGGCATTTTTTTCTTCTTTCTTTTTTTTATTTTTTGGAATTTTAATTCATATATATATATATATATTCTTTTATTTGACAGCCCTCTTGCTGATCTAGATCTTATTTGTGATTATCATGACGCGCCAACTCTCTTACCAAAATATTCTTCATTTCTTGTTGTCTTCAATTGCATGACATTGGGAGAATTATGGTTTAAGAATTCATTGCAGTTGGATGGGGGTGATTTTCGGAAGGTTCATGAAAAACACCAATGAGCTGGGCATTTTCCCATCAATGATTGGGGAAATCTGCTTGTGTTTTCACAAACCGCGATTGATTGCATTCAAAGAAATTGGAGAGAATGAAGTTTATAACAAGCATTTGCATCATGGATAAGTCGATTATTATTAGTTGGAAGCGTAGGAGAATCCCATCCCATTTGATTCTCTCATTGGTTTAGAGAACTACCCACCCACCATAAAACAACTTTCTTCTCGTTAGTGGGAAATTGGAAAATCATCATCGTGCCACAAATGCACCGTGCGTCCTTTAGTGTCCGTAATTCAAATTAACGTTTGAGTGTATGCACGCATTTAAAAGAACGTTTGTACAAAGCGCTTCCCTCTTCAATGTTTGCTTTATGCCTACTCCATTGTTAATAAGAACTTTTTCCTTGAATTCTTGAAAGTTGCTTATCCTACAATGAGAAAAGCGAGGTGGGGTTTATATTTTATTTTGTGGGAGAGATGGACGGATGCTCGTGCTACCGTCAATCATAGACCCTTTTTATCACAGATACATGCATGGAAAACCAATGCCCCGCTCTTGGGCATTTGATAAAAACCGTGGACCGATAAAGAAACCACACGCGCGCGCGCGTATTAATTAATATAAGTATAGAATAAGGAATCAATGAATTCAGCGAAAAAGTGGAGGGCAGAGAAAGACGGAATCAATAAAAGGCCAAGTTGAGGGACGCGGGTTTAGATTTGGAATGGCTTGACCAATTGGTATTATAACAGAAATTATCGTTGTCTTGCATTAAAAGAAGAGGGAGAGAGGAAGAGAGAGATGCAATGGGAGAGATAGGTCTAAAATGATAGGTTCTAAATGAAAAAAAAAAAAAGAAAAAGGCAATAATAATAAGTTTATGTTCAATTCCAAATATCTATGGGTAAACGAAAATATGGACCAATTACTACCCATTAAATCTAACCTCAACCACTAAAAAAAAAGACAATTGTCAGTCTGGACTCATGGCTCAATTTCCATTGATATACAAGGAATGGAGCCAGGCAAGAGAACCCAGGCCCATAATATCTATTTTTACAAATCTTTAGCTTTATTTATTAATTACAAAATTTATTATTTTATGAATATAAAAATAATAATTGTTAACGATACATTTTCTTATCCTAGCTCAAACACTTCTAAAAAAGTATATATACTTTACAACATTGGAATCAAAAATTAAGGTAAAAGCACCGTTAAGTAACAATATAAAAAGTAATAAGAGAATAATATAGTAATTTTTTTATATTTAATTTCATTTATTTATTAAATTAAATGAGATATAATTAATTTATATATTTTATTATTATTATGTTATTTTTTAAATATTGATACTTAATTATTTTCTTTTAAATATTACTTCAACTAATGGGTAGCCTATTAAAAAGAGAGAGAAACTAAATATCATATGTGAAGAGTAATATAGTAA
This sequence comes from Rhizophora apiculata, assembly GCA_037832385.1. NCBI lineage: Eukaryota > Viridiplantae > Streptophyta > Magnoliopsida > Malpighiales > Rhizophoraceae > Rhizophora > Rhizophora apiculata. The sequence continues at coordinate 6,322,331 of CM075439.1, read as the reverse complement.
AAACAAAAAAATAGAAATCAATTACATTTCACTTAATTTAATAAATAAATAAAATTAAAAATTAAAAATTATTTTACTACCATTATATTATTACTATGTTGTTCCTTAAATATTGTTAAATAATGGTGCTCTTAAAAAAGTGGTGGCAAAAAAAAAGAGTATGAAGGTAGATAATTATTGATCTATTTTTATTTTATTTTATTTTTTATGAGCTAGCAATTTGTGATTATTTTTATTTTTTTCTTTATATTGCTTCATCATTGTTTTGTTGAATGAGAATATTTTTATAAATGAGTTTGGTTTAAAATTTTTATGTGGAAAATTCATTGAAATTTGAAAGCTTTTATAATGTAAAAGGATCTAAAAGTGTAGTATCATGATTATTCAACTTTATATAAGAATATTTCCAAGGGAACAAAAATTAAAAGTATGAAAGAATATCAACAATGAGAGTTGCTTAGATTTGCAAAGTATTCTTTTTTTTTTTTTTGGCCATTCTTATGCATAAATATTAGATTTTACAACTAGCAACAATTTTTTTTTTTTCAAATTAGTAATACAATTTTAATACTCAAATATATTTTGAAAATTAATTATGATAATTGAGTTAAAATATTCAACATAGAAAAAAAAAAAAGAAAAAGAACTTGATAGCAATGCAATGGAAATAATATAGTGGGTACACATTAATATAACGTAATTAGTAAAAGAATTATTGAATAAAATAAAATAAAATAAAATAGTATATTAGTTGTTAAATAAAGTATATCTTTCATTATATTGTTAAATAGTTAAATTTAATTTGGTATTTGGTTTAAAATCAAAGAATTTCATGAAATGATATATGATTGAATTTTATGAGAAAGATGCTCTTTCAAATATCATTTGTAGCATCAAGTGCATTTAATTCTTTGTGAAATCATTGTCAAAACAAAGAAAAAAAGATTTCTTAAACTCAAATTTCGATTAAAAATAAGTATTTTACTATCGAATAATGAAATTGAAATAATTAAATTTAAATAGTTATAATTATTTATACTATAATAAATAACAAAAGATAAATAAATTAAAATTTTCAAGATTTATGCATATTAAACAAGTCTTAAATAAATGACCTATACTTAGGTATATTAAGAGAGGAGGGAAAAGAATTATGTATCACAACTATCTTTTTTATCTAGATTTTTATTTTTAATTTGTAAAACTAAATCTAACATTTATATATTATAAAAATTTAAAATGAATTATGCAATGGAAACAATTAAGGATGTTGTGTAACAAATTGAATTAATTAATTGAGTTTTATTGCATATATGTAAAAAAATCAACACAAGATAGATACAAATTTGCATTATACATGTATAATTATTATCCTTAATTATAATTATGAATGGAAAGAACAAAAATATTTAAGTGGTGGTAAAAATAATAATAATTTTCTGTAAACTTGAATTTATTGTGTCTCAACTCATCTATACCTTTATAACTTACTTTAATTTAGTTTCATGACTCATATTTTCCTTTTCATATCATCCTTAAATACACTTTCCTAATTTTATGAGATGTGAAACCAAATACCTATTAAATTATTATTTAACAAAAAAATTTATATGTACTCAAAATGATTTTGTATTACATATATAATACTTTATATTATATAGATAATATTTTATACAATATATATAACATATTTATTGTAAAATAATAGAAATTAATATAATTTTTTTGTGTGGGATTAAATATTATTTAGTATAAAATATTTTTTATAAAATATAATTTTTTTCCTAAAGTTTATTTAAGAATGATAATTTAAAATATTTGTTCGTATCTCACAAAAATGTTTAACTAATTGTGAACACTCAAGGTGCATTTAAAGCCACAAAAAAGGAATTAGCATATGTGGAATTTGGTGGTTATTATATGCTAACTATGAGATAAACTATTAAAACTGAGCTAGCAATTATGGTTCATGCCTAATTTAGACGAAAACGTTTAAGTCAAGAATAAATGTAACTAAAATAAAGAAGGACGAGGTTAATAATAACTATTTTGAATTCCTTTGATTTCATTTTAATTAGGTCATAATAAGAAAAAAGTTTTAACAAGTTTCCATAATAATATATATAGAGTGAGTAGAGAGTGAGTGAAATTGTAAATAAAATTCTTAATTAATGAATTATTCTGTCTCTTCTGCATTTCTTTCCTTAAAGCTTTATTATGTTTCTTTTTGATTATTCTTCTTTTTTCCTTCTTCTTCTTCCTTTACCTTCTTCTTCTTCTTCTATATTTTATTCCAAGCTAATTTTTACTTTAACCCCTAATAACTGGTGTTAAAAGGTTATCCTCAATCGCTTCCTACTCCACACTCTTATACTTCTTCTCTTTTTAACCTTTTCTTTTTATTTTTCCATTTCTTCTTTGATTCTCAAATTCCCTTATTCTTCTTCTTTAATTTCTCATATACATACCACTCTTCTTAAAAAAAAAAAAATATTGGTCATTCATCTAAACTCTAATGATATTACACATCTTAAGATACTAAAAGACCCGGTCCAGAAGCTTGACTAACAACTCCATTCTATAATTAAGAGGTTACAACCACTAAAATTAATCTCAAAGCAGTTACAAGCCTTGAACAACTTCCATGCTGAAATAAATGCTTTGTTTAAGTAGATCTTTAAATTGTTACATCAATGTTATAATATGAAGGTATAAGATGAAGGTATTATTATAAAGATTCCTTTCATAGCCACTATTTCTATGGTCATGATAAATTCTCCTAATGAAAGAAAATTTGGTGAACTTATTGCTTATAGCAAAATTTTAGAATTGGATAAGGCTATTATAATGCTTAGAGACAAAAGTCTGATGACAAATACATCGCTTGTGGCTAGTGGTTATAAGTTGCTTCCTTTATCATTCTTCCTCACCATAAAAGTTGAAGGGAGTAATGTGAATGTGCCTTTTTTTGACAAAAATAGTCAATATTTTTATGATTAAAAAACCCATTGTAAAGCTATTTTCTTTTGATGACTAGAAATTTGAGACCTCATGGTCCATTATAAATTTTTTTAGCGGCATTCTTGGCTTTGCTCCCTAAGTGGGAGGCAAAATGATAAAGATCCATAAGAGAAAGTACTAGAAGAGTTTGCTTAAGGAGCAAAGAGTAGCGATCTAGTTTTAATAATCAGTGACATCAATCCTTTCCACTGCCATGAAAAAGAACTTAAAAGTCCTTAACAATGGCAATTACCAAGGAGATGAGGCATACTTATTCTAACTTAGGAGGTGTCACATTTAATATCATCTTTAAGATCCTTTGTAAAGCTTAGTTAATGTCCTTAGTTATTGATTTCTTTGATCAATATATAGTCAACAAGCTTATTTATCACAAATTCACTATTGATTGAATTCTTATAATTGGATGTGACTTGGCACGCAAACACCTATTTGCCTTCCATTTGCTTGATAATATGTGTTCTTGGGATTAGGTACTTAGAGATGTCATATCTTGTTCAATGTCTTACTTAAGTAATGTTATGTTAAAACTACTAGGGAAGTGATTGCAAAGTTCTTGAACAAAGCAGCAAAGCCAATTTCAGTGGGTGACTAAAACCTATGAGTTGCAAAGACATTTGAGGTATTTGGTGAGTTAGACAATTCTTATGACTCTTGTTATGCTATTAATGCAAAACATTGGCTAAGGGGCTCTTATCATGATATCATTCCAATTTCATTGTTACCTATTAGGAAGCAATGAGCATTGTCTTTTATCCTACGATGGTGGAATTTGTCAATACTTATTTAATTGTTAGTCTCATTTTCAATGATTATAGCTTTATAAGGCACTTTTTCTTCTTCAATAAAAAGAAGGAAATCATTATGTAGGCTGAATGGGGGTAAATGCAAATAGATATGTCTTTGGAAATGTTTTAATGATGAATTTTCTCACAGCTTTGGCAAAGAGGATCAAGCACAAATTTTACCACACTCATCTTACATTTAACATTTTCTTCAAGATCCTTTTTAAAGTCAAGCTAATACTCTTCAATGAATTTTTTTTTTTTAACAAGTTTGCTTATTACAAGGTTTCTTTTAATTCAATTCTTGTGATTAAATGTGACTTGGTTTATAAAACCTTGTTTATCCTCCAATTGTTTTGTAAAATGTGTTTAATGGGTCTTAATTAAGAATTTTTTGGGTTATAATGTCTTGTTTAATGCAATGGATAAGCAAGGTTACTATAAGGTTGTGGATGTCATCTTTTATTAGATTTTGGCTATAAGATTTCATAAGGATGAGAACTCAGTTATGCTCTTTAAACTTTAAAGAATGATAAATTGTTGTATTTGTAAAAGTAGTGGTCAATATGGAGTGAAAATAGATGTTCGTGTGAATATTAACTAGTATGGGTATAATTCTTCAATTTAGAGAGGTTTGTTACATATAATATAGGTGAAAACTCATTTTAAGAATATAAATACCATAATTAATGTCAAAATGGACATGTTCCACTTTTTACTTCTTGTCATTGAGGAGATTAAGCTAATTATGTCAATGGTTGGGATTTGAATAGGTGTTTAGCCATGGTTTTGTTAATTGCACAAGGGAATGAAGTTTTGAGTAAGGAGCTTGCAATGAGCATATGTCAAATATCAAAGGATGCTTAGGCATATAATTATGAAAAAGTTTTCTTTTATATAAAGCTAAACAACATGCTTAGACATTTACAACTAATTAGGTTTGTCTTCCCTAAAAGTATTAACATAATTTCTATGTGCCTTAAGGCAATGGATTCATTTGCACAAAGACTTTATGTTGGATGTAAAAAGATGAATGGTCTTAGAATTAATTTGCATTTTACAATCCACCAAAATGTTGAAAGTGGAGCCATAAATGTTGTCTTGAGATGGTCAATTGTCCCTGGTTCTCCTTTCCCATTCACTGTTACTCTAAAATAAAAATACAAGAGTGACATCATTGTAGAGCGAGACATTCTACTTAGCTTTGCTTATGGAATCTTATATTATTTGATTATATAATGCATTAAAAATAAAATGAGTAAAATAGCTAAACCAAAGTATGGATTAAATTGGTTTATTTCAAGTTTATAGTGTGCAAGCTTACATTTTAAAGGATTTAGTAGCACTTAAGAATGATAAATTTGTTTAAGCATGAGAAATCTTCAAGCAACCATCTATGGTAAAGAACTACATAAGAAATAGGTTTTATGGGATTCTTAATTCCTTTATGCATAAAGCTATAAAACATAATGGTATTAATGTGTACTTAATCATTTTTTCAATGAAAAGGCAAATTGCAAGAAATGAAAAATGATGTTTAAATGATAATCCATCCTTTATAGGTAGCAACTATTATAAGGGGTATTGTGAATTGTTAATAGAGATAATTAAAATTAGGGTTCTCCTACGTGCAATCACAATTTTTAGAGTTGCTTTTCCAATCCTTAAAGACAAAGATTTTGTTACGGGGAGAGAATTGTTAAGACCCAGCCAACAATTATGGATCAAGCCCAACCCAAACGGAAAGGCCTAAGTCAATAATAAAAGTAACTAAGATAAGGATGGGTAGGGTAGATAATAGTTATTTTGTATTACTTTGATTTCATTGTAATTAGGCCATCATATGAAAAGGACTTTAAAAAGTTTCCATAGTTATGTATATAGAGTGAGTGAAAGACAATTATGGAAAAGGTAAACCAAAGTCTTAGTTAATGAATTCTTCTTTTTTCTTTTTCTTTTTTCTCTATTTCTTTTCTTAAAACTCTACTCTATTTCTCTTTTATTATTCTTCTCCTTCCCTTTTTTTTTTCTTCTTTTTCTTCTACCTTTTATTCCTAATTAATTTCTAATTTAGTCCCAAATGAAAAACACATATATGGTAATTGGGTCATATATGTCTAGTTGTAGGTTGCATTCCTACCTTACTCTTACACATATTTAAGCATATGATCTATACAAAATAAAATGATCAAGACCAATTAGTAATAATTATCAATAGTAATTAAAAACAAAATTTTGACAACTAATTTATAATTCATAATCATAATAAATGTATCATAAAAGTTTAAACATCTATGTTAAAATATTTTTTGTCCAAATTTTGAGATGAAAAACTAAAATTTATAAGAAATAAATAAATTTTTAATTGTATAACTAATGGACTAATAAGTATTCTTTTTGATAAAAAAATAATAAATAAAAAAAGAGAAATAAAAAACTTATTATTTTTTATCTATAATAAAAAGATAACTAAAAAATTTTTATTATCTTCAAATTTAAGTCAAAATAAATTTTTTGATGAATATATGTAATTGAAAAGATAAATCTCTTATAGGCATATAATATTTTAATGTTAGGTTTTCAATGTATTTATTTATTTTATTCATACAAAAATCTATATTGAACTATTATTTTAATTGCCATAATAAATTGTTTGGTTAACATAATTACAATATGAATTGAAATTAGATTGAAATCTTACCTATAATGAAACTTAATATTTTTTTTTTCCCTTTTTTCCTTATAAACAATGCCAACAATTGTGTCAAAGGTAATTGAGCAAATGTTAAAAATTAGGAGTACAATTAGGGCAATGACTTAATAATGGTATTTTTTTTTGTGATTATCAATTTGTTATTGTTAAAAAAAGTATAAATTTTTATTTATATTAAATTATAAGTCATTTAAATTCTCACAAAATGTAAATTTTAAATAATTATTACCTAACTTTATTTTTCCCTTAGGATATAAATTATAGATTCATCTTGAATGACATACATATAACAATTGCAAAGATTAATTAAAACAAATGATACAACCAAGTCCCTCGAAATGTTATAAACTATAATTTTGGTGTTACATGTTATAGATTGTAATTTAAATTAAATAGTGAATTTCCATTGATCATGTCATCTAACAATGGCTAATAACATTCTTATAATTGAATTAGAATAGTAGGTGAACAACGCTTTGTTGAAATTCAATAATGATGCAAATTAATCAGCAAACTTCACTCATCATTGTTAAATTGATTAAATTAAAAATTATTTTTTTACATTATAATGATTTTTAATTGAAATTTTTTTTTTTTTTACTTTTTAAAAATTATTATCTCATGTTAATACTATTATTAAAAATATTTTATATTTTTTTATTAAATCACTACATAATTTTCAATCAGACATTATATAAAATACAAAATATTGATTAATATAACATGTCAAATATGGATATTTTTATATTTAAAAAAATATTTTAAAAAATAAAAAAAAATATATTTTATAAATAAAAATAAAAAAATATATTTTAATTATTTTTAATAATAAAATATTTTTAAAAATTAAATTTAATAATTATATATATATTAAGCTGAAATTAACGTAACAAATTTAATAAAAAAATCATCTTAACATTAAAAAAATAATTATTATTATTAATATAATTCTGGCTAAATTTGCAATGGTTGTGGGCCTGTGCGCCAACTTGTAATCGACGCACCTAGATGGGCTTAGACATTTGTACAGTAAATTTTCGGCCTAATGGCAGCCGTTTCAGGAAATTCATGTTATGGTACGCGAGCTTTCGATGACTAGTGGGCGTCTCCTAAGGATCTTCATCCAATCAAATGCTTATGTTTTTTTTTTGACCAATTTCTTCAAATTCGATTCTAGAGCCCTGAAGAGACAACGAGACATCGGCTTATCTGATGGAAACCAGACCGCAGATACATTATTACGGTTTCCAATTCCAAATGGACTTTTTTTTAAGGAAGAAACATTGAGAGGATTGGGTTTGAGATGAAGATGAGTAACATGGAATTATAGCCAAGCATTTGAGATGAGGAGCCCGGGGGGGGGGGGGAGTGCCTGGAAACACCAGAAAAGACCACAGAAAACATTCTGACCCAAACAAACTAAGAAACCCAATCCTTAAAGTTATCCTGTCCTCCAAATGCATCCAATAAAATGGGAACAAGGTATACGCTGTCCTAAGTCAAATTGAGTAAAGAGCTGTAATTATAAAGTATTTAGAATAAAAGTGTTTTGAAAAAATTATATATTATTGAATAATAATAATAAAATAATTAAAAAAAATTAGTAACAAAAAATCTCACTATCCATCTCGCGACGTCACCGGCGGCTTTGATTTTTACGAGAGCCATAATAATTGTCGCTTCCTTTTCCTTTATGTTTAAAAAAGTCTCTTCTTTTTGCTTTATCGGTACAACTAAATGAATATCAAAAATAGTTTCGCTTCAAAGAAAATAAATAAAAAAATTATATAACATTACAAATTTTTTTAAAAAAATTATTAAAAATATTTAAATTTTATAAAATAAAAAATAAATATACTGTATTATTATTATTTTTTATATTTTTAAAAAATATTTAAAATTTATTTTATAATACTGTAAAATAAAATATTATAAATAAAAATAATGATAATAAAAATATTATTAATAAAAAATAAATATTATTTAATAATAAAAATTTTATTTTATTTTTAAAAATATTATTAATATTTTAAATTATATATTTAATATTAAATATATTATTAATAATTCATAATATTTATTTTTTATTATATTAATTTAAATAAATACTAAAAATATTATTTAAATTAATAATAATTAAAATATTTTTTAAAAAATAATAATAATTTTAAATTAAAATAAAAAATAAATATTATAATTATTAAATATTAAAAATATTAATTTTATATTAAAAAATAATTTTATAAATAATATAAATTATAATATTTTAAAAAATAACATAATTATGATTCTTAAAATTATTTTATTATTATTTTTCAAATTTAAATTTTAAAATAATTAAAAAAAATTAAAATATAATTAAATAATTTTTTAATTATATTTTAATTAAAAATATTTTTATTAAATTTATATCAAACGATTTTTTATATTTTGTTTCAAAATAAATACAACATTATGTATATTTTTTTATTTTTGTCCTTTCCGAATCCAATCAATAAAAATCCTTCGTACATGAAATATCCTACAATAAGGGACGTATATGTCATTTAACATTAAATAAAACAAGAAAAAATTAATAATAAAAAAAATAAAGGGACCAAAAAGCCCACCCACCCGACCTTATCTCCAACTTACCTGAGCATTTCCGCTTCTCTCGTGCGCACTCGAATCTCAACCTTCTGCCTCTCTTCTCTTTGCTAACTTGGGGGTTAGAATAAAAAAAGCGCTTTGGATAATCTGCTTCATGGACTCCCAGGCCTCTCCGCCAGAAGCGATGTCGCATTTAACAGGTTCTGCTCATTCCACTGTTTTAAATCCGTCTTTTGATGATTCTCGTAATGATAGTTCGGTTAAGAAGCATAGTTTAGAGGCCGATAATAGTAAGAATGGAACTGCCGGTGGTGGTGGTGGTGGTGGTGATGGAGAGTCTGTGACTGGTAGTGAGGAGGAGTTTGAAGATGCGGCGGCGGCAGGGGAAGCGGCGGCCGGGCCAGAGATTCCAATTCTTCCGGTGCCGGAGAAGTCCTTGGGAGAGGATGATAGCGGTGCTCCCTTTGAAGATTGTGTGGAATGTTTGATACCGCAGGGTGAGGAGACGGTGCGGAAAGCGTCGGAGAATGGTGAGGATGATGGCAAAGATGTTGTGGGAGAGTCTAAATTTGGTGCTTTGAATGAGGGTGAGTTGGTTGGAGATGAGGGTAAGGGATTGGAAATAATTGGGGCCGGGGTTTCTGGTGGAAAACTTGCAACTGGGTTTGTTGTGGATGGTGAAGGAAAAGAGTTTGTTGAGCATATGGGGGAGAGGCAAACGGTCCCTGAGAAGCTGAACCTCAATGAAAGTGAGTCCAGAGATGGAGAGGTGGCTGAAGGGGAGAAGATGACTGAGGTTGTTGGTGGCAAGCAATCTGACAAGATTAAAGAGGTCAGTGAGAAGGAAGGAGTGGATTCTGGGGCTTTAGAGCTGGAAAATGATAAGTTGGTGGAAACTAATGATGGAATTGAGCCTGCTGTGGAAACAGCTGTAGACAAGTCGCATGTTTTGGCTAGTGACAAAGCAGATGGAGGGATTGGAGAAGGAATTTTGGTAATTGACTCAGCTGCACTGGCTACACAGATGATTGGTGCTCATGAAGTGGAACACTTGGAAGACAAACAAGCCCACAATGGTGCTGCGAATGAAGACTTGGAAAATGAAGTCTCATGCAAAGCTGATTTGCCTCAAGTTGATACTCATACAAAGACACTAGTTAAGCTGGAAGCTGAAGATGAAGAAAAGCATGATCCAGATGAAGGCAGTGAGAACGAAGTCTCAGTTTCTGACGGAGAAACTGAAGATAGTGTATTTGGACACTCTGAAGCTGCCAAACAATTCTTGGAGGAGTTGGAACAAGGATCAGGTGTTGCTTCTCAATCTGCCGCAGAGAGTTTGCATGATCATTTGCACAGAATTGATGGTCAGATTGTCACAGATTCAGATGAAGAAGTTGACGCTGATGAGGAAGGAAGTGGGAAGCAGCCATTCGATTCTGCTGCTTTGGCTGCCCTCTTGAAAGCAGCAACCACTGGTGGATCAGATAGTGGTACTATCACTATGACCTCACAAGATGGATCAAGGCTTTTCTCTGTTGAGCGACCTGCTGGTTTGGGATCCTCTCTACAATCCATGAAACCTGCTCCACGGTCAAACCGTCCCAATCTGTTTGCTTCTCCAAGTGTCACAGCTGCAGGCAACTCAGATAATTTGAGTGAAGAGGAGAAAAAGAAACTAGAAAAGTTGCAGCAGCTAAGAGTGAAATATTTGAGACTTGTCCACAGACTAGGTTATTCTCCTGAAGAATCTGTAGCAGCACAGGTTCTATACCGTCTGGCACTTTTTGCAGGGAGGCAAACCAATCAACTATTTAGTCTTGATGCTGCAAAGATGAAGGCTTTGCAGCTTGAAGCAGAGAGGAATGATGATTTGGACTTCTCCTTGAACATACTGGCCCTTGGGAAGACAGGGATGGGAAAGAGTGCTACAATAAATTCTATCTTTGGTGAGGAAAAATCACCTATCCATGCATTTGAGCCTGCAACTGCTTCTGTTAAAGAAATATATGGTGTAGTAAGTGGAGTTAAGATCAGGGTCATTGATAGCCCAGGTCTCAAGTCTTCTGGTTCTGAGCAAGGTGCAAACCGCAAAATCTTGTCTTCCATAAAGAAGATCATGAAGAAATGCCCCCCTGATATTGTCTTCTATGTTGACCGGCTTGATACACAGACTAGGGATCTTAATGATCTGCCAGTGTTAAGGTCTATCACTAGTAGCCTTGGTTCTTCAGTCTGGCGAAATGCCATAGTCACTCTAACTCATGCTGCTTCAGCACCCCCTGATGGACCATCTGGTTCCCCATTAAGTTATGAGGTTTTTGTGGCTCAGAGATCACATTTTGTTCAGCAATCCATTGGACAAGCTGTTGGTGATTTGCGTTTGATGAATCCAAGTTTGATGAATCCTGTATCTCTTGTAGAGAATCACCCTTCCTGCAGAAAAAATAGAGATGGCCACAAGGTGCTCCCTAATGGCCAAAGTTGGAGACCTCAGTTGCTGTTGTTGTGCTACTCTATGAAGATTTTATCTGAAGCAAGTTCTTTAACAAAACCCCAAGATCCTTTTGACCACCGGAAGCTTTTTGGCTTGCGTGCTCGCTCACCTCCCCTTCCATACCTGTTGTCTTGGCTGTTGCAGTCTCGTACCCACCCCAAACTCTCAACTAATCAGGGGGGTGACAGCATCGATTCTGACATTGACTTGGCTGACTTTTCAGAATCTGATCAAGAGGTAGAAGATGATGATTATGATCAACTCCCGCCATTCAAGCCCCTTAGGCAAACTCAGATTGCAAAACTTAGCAAGGAGCAAAGAAAAGCATATTTTGAGGAGTATGATTATCGTGTGAAGCTCCTCCAAAAAAAGCAGTGGAAGGAAGAGTTAAAAAGAATGAGAGAGATCAAGAAGAAAGGAAAGGTTGCTACAGATGAGTATGGATACATGGGAGAAGATGCAGATGCAGAAAATGAAGGCCCAGCTGCAGTGCCAGTTCCATTACCTGATATGGTCTTGCCACCTTCCTTTGATGGTGACAATCCAGCTTACAGGTATCGGTTCTTAGAGCCGACCTCACAATTCCTAGTAAGGCCAGTTCTTGATACCCATGGTTGGGACCATGATTGTGGCTATGATGGTGTCAACATTGAACTCGGTTTAGCAATGGCTAATCAGTTTCCAGCTGCTGTGGCTGTCCAAGCAACCAAGGACAAAAGAGAGTTCAACATCCATCTAGATTCTTCAATTTCTGCAAAGCATGGAGAGAATGGATCAAGTATGCTTGGCTTTGATGTCCAAAATATTGGAAAGCAGCTTGCCTACATTCTCAGGGGTGAGACCAAATTCAAAAATTTGAAGAAAAATAAGACAGCGGCCGGGGTATCCATTACATTTTTGGGTGAAAATGTGGCTACTGGTTTCAAACTTGAGGATCAGGTTGCACTTGGAAAGCGCCTTATGTTGGTTGGGAGCACAGGGACCGTCCGTTCACAGGGTGATTCAGCATATGGAGCCAATTTGGAAGTGCGCCTGAGGGAAGGAGATTATCCCATTGAGCAGGACCAATCCTCTTTGAGTCTATCTTTGGTAAAGTGGAGAGGGGATTTAGCTCTGGGGACCAACATTCAGTCCCAGCTTTCCACTGGACGGAATTCTAAGATAGCTGTTCGTGCTGGATTGAACAACAAGATGAGGGGACAAATCATCTTTCGAACAAGCAGCTCTGACCAGCTTCAGATTGCACTTTTGGGTCTTCTTCCAATTGCAATGGCAATCTATAAGCTCATTCGACCTGGTGTTAGTGAGAATTACTCAATATACTAGATCCTGTTTCCTTTTTTGTTTGATGCACCATCAATCTGCATCATAGATTAGAACTATATTCCCAGTGTGATTTATTTTTGAATAAAGTTAAGTTCTGATTCATGTAGACCACATTTCTTTTATGATGTTCAACAAGGATAATTTTTGTGGGCTGTCAATAAACTCTCAGTCCAACCCAATAATATCCGTATGCCTCTTTTCAACCTGGCTTGGTAAAACTTTTGCCTTTTTGTGGTAATAAACACATTACCCCTTGGACCTTACATATGTACTCCGCCTTGATTATTCTTTTGACAATATGACAGCACTTGAACCTGGTTATAAATACTTCATGAATGACATTTTTAAGGTACACATTAATTAATTGCTTGTTTATTCTGTTAGCTCCTACCGTATCACACCCTTGCAAATTTAAACACAGGAGTGCTAATGTTGGGTCTTAACTTGACATTCCTTAATCTTCTCGTCTTATATAGGTCACACATCCAGACATAGACTCTCCTTGATCCAGCTTCACCCAAATCTTACTTGATCAATGTTCATGTTAAATAATTGTAGTACTTTGATATGGTTTCACAGACAGAATTGTTGAAGATGATAGGCATTTCCATTGCTATATTATGGTAAATGGAATTACTTTGTGAAATTTACTGTTCAAATTTCAGTTATGGTAGTTACAAGTTGCAAACTAGAAGTGGATGGTTCCAGCAATCTTCCATCACTACCTTTCTTGTATTTTAAATCATTTTCTAAGCTCATTTCAGAGCCAAGCAGGGGTCACCACTAGCTTTGTTAATCTCATGTAAGTAATCAACTAGAATCTGAAAATGTTGTGTTTACTTGCTGCTTTGGTTCAAGTTACTGTTTAAGTACAATTAGTGTCAAATTGGCATGGTTCATTTGAACTTTTTTACTAACTCTTGTAAGTTCCATTACAAAAGGAAGTAATGAGAAGTTATCAATGCTTTTGGACCATCTTCTTCAATTCTCTGGCCCTCTTCCTCTCCGGCTTCTGGTTTTTTGTTATCAGCAGCTTTAAATCTAGTTTCTTCCTAGGCTCTCTTGTTGCTGCACATTTATTGAATTCCAAACAACAAGAATTCAGCACTCATATCACTCACCATATCCACTCTTGTTTCAGTATGATGAAAATGGAAGTGGCAAATTCATTTGTGTCAGGTGTCAGGGTATTTCCAGAGGATTTGTCTACCAATGCAAACAGTGCAGGATCAAACTTGATATGAAGTGTTGTGCTCTTTTGCTTGAGATTAGTATTAATGCAGGCCAGACATTAGAATGGCGTGAAACAGAGATTCAAATCCTCCATTTCAGCCATCGTCACATGCTTCTTGTGAACTGCAGGAATGACCAATTATGGTACTGGATGTAAATTGGATATTTCAGGTGTAGCATATGGTTGCCTTGAGTGTGAATTCTATCTTCATAAATCCTAGAAGAGTCTGTGATGCTTGTAAAGCTGGGATTCTAAAGAAAGAAATTGTGTACTATTGTTCAGGTCGTAGCTTCACTCTCAACATGACATGCACTAAGTGTTCACCTGGAGTAACACTGGCCTTATGGCATAATTGCCATGACCACTGTCTATACCGTATGGTGGGACAGGCCACTTTGCTTAAATACAGATGCAACAGGCATGCATACAGGCAATATATAAGCAATGTTTGTGGTAAAGCTTGTACGGGCCCCAGCTACATCTGTTTTGGATACAAAAGTAGTTTTTATCTCGACTGCATTCCAATACCTCTCGTGGTTTTCAAGTGTGATTTCCATATGCTTTACCTTAGCCTCAGAGATTCAGTGATTGCTGAGATTGAAGATGATTCAATGGAGTGCTATTGCTTTGCTTATGAGGAAGAAAGGAACACAAGGTACCACGCTTATTACTGGGATCAATTCCCGTACAAAGCTCATATTGAATGCATGGTTTCTGAGGTTTGTATTTTACTGCCTTTTCTTTATAAATGTCTAGTTTTGCTTTATATACATATTTGAGTAGACACAAAAATTTTCACAATGAACTCTGTTTGTTGTAGAATGGATCACAGATTGGAACAAAGTCCCCATGCCAAATCTGAGACAGGGTTGCATCCTCTTTTGGTTTTCTACATTTTTTCCCTACATCCCCATCTTTATGAACTCAACTTATGTTCTTGATCTGTCGATTTTATAGGATCTTGTTTAGTGATAAAGAAGCCTGACAAAAGGCGATGTGCTGTTTTGTTTCACAGTTTGCAGCTGAAGAACATTCCAACTGTTCATGGACCTCTAATAACGTTGATAAAACTGCAGAAGAGAAAGAGGCTGATACAGAATACCCTGCATTAGCCGAGTATACAGTTCCACAGTGCAGGAGACAAACTGAGGTGAGGTCATTGACATGGTGTTTTTTTATCTCTTCCTTTTCCTGTAAATATTTTTTATTTCTGTTCCACGAAATTCAACATGGTTGAAATATTTGCTCTGCTGTGAAAGGTGGCAGTTTGTTAACTTTTATCATGTTGCCATTAGAATTATGGAAACAAATTTATTCGATAACTTGAAATTTGTTTCCACAAGTCTAATAGCAACAGGCTAAAAGATAAAAAGAAAGTAACAAGTAGCCTTAAAATTTGTTTGAATAATTAGGAAAATAATGTCACTAAACAAGCTCCATGTAATTCCTTTTGGCACAATTCTTTCAACTTCAAAAGGGTTGTGCAAATGAAAAATAAATTTTACAATTATTCCACTGGGTTTTCATGAAGAATACATTGTTTCCTTTTAGAATTGGCAATTTTATTGCCTCTTTCAAGGAAGAATGCGCCATCCATGTCAAAAAATTTGAAATTCAAATCACAAAAGTCAATGGCGGAGGAATAATTTGTTACAAAATTAGGATGAAATTTTTTTTTTTTTTTCTTATTATCAATGTAAGCAAACATGGTCATTTGCCCTACTAAAGACATGATCTTGGTAGATGTCAAGTAGATGTTAAGCCTCCACCACACGCACACACAAACACAAAGAGGCACAGAAAAAAGCAAAAATAGAAACAAACTCTAGCATTATTAGCACTTTTGATCTCCTTTATCGAGATCTAGTGACCAATATGATAATGCATGCACTTAAATTTGGTATTGCTGTAACACATTGCCCATATTCATAAGCAATAAGCTGGGATTTAGCCCTTCTGCCTTACAATATATGTGGCTCTGAGCAGATCGGATCTAGATCATATCTGGTCATAATTTTATTATGTAACTTTTGACTGTTTACCTTTGCATGCAAGGCACATATACAATAATCTCTATATATTTATAGGCATACACGCTAGAAAGCTTGGAATTTCATTTGTGAAAAGAGATCACATGGCCAACATATATTATCAATGTAGCCATCGCACACGCTAAGTCAGAGTCATGATCCATGTCTATCTCTTCATATATGTGTGCATGTGTGTGACATTGTCAGTATTAAAATTAAGATGGGGTGTTTCATAGAGTCGGAACACATGATTAGAGTAATAGTTGTCATGTTTTCAGGCAGTGCTGAATTTTCGAGTTTTAAGGACAAGGAAGAGTCCACACTCCAAAGGGACTGATTATCATTTTTTTACAAGAAATAAAGGAAATAGAATGAGGAGAAATGAACAAGCAAGATCCCTTCAAATGTATCTATCTTCCAACCTCTTTTTCTTTTTATTTTTCTTTAATTTAGCGCAAAGTTAAATGCTTAGTAAAGCAGAAAATGTTGCATGTTGGTTTTCCTTTCATTGTAGTAGAACAGGCATTGGGCCTCCCTCCTTTTGATATTTTTTTTCTTAAGTGAAATAAAAGCAAAGTATGTATTACATAATTTGCTTCAATTAATGGATACTTGTGCTCTCAGGAATGCGATAAGAGATAGGTGGGCCATTATGCATCACCCCTGAACGTGGCTTAGAAGTCTGTCAAATTCCAGAGAATACATTGGCTATTGATAATTTAATCCTATATTTATTCAGCCAATTGCGAGATTTAAACTGCTTGTGAATATGAAAATGCTCTGAATTAGATTGCCACTACAAACAAATCTAACAAGATCACCTACGCTAAGTGGGACTGTCGCCGGGGCATGCCAGACAATTACAGGACAATGTATTGGTCCCCAACTACAGGATGCCCCATTGACCCACATGCCAAGAGAATTCCTCAAAGGTAAGCACATGTATATGCACAACAGGTGTATATAGCGAGGAGTGACAAATAGCCTTATAAAATAGTCATGATGGACCAAAAGCCCATGAAATGCCTCGTGGTAAAGAAATTGCTCAGTGTTTGTAAGTTGTTGATGTGATATAATCGCCATCTGATGTGTGACCTATGATCCAAAGCGAATTACCAAAGAAGCAAGAAATAGTACCAGTAAAGCTGGCTGGCACTTTGAGTTGATTTTGCTTTGCTTTCCCTGCCCTTTTCAAATCCAGGAAAATGGAGGACAATTTTCCGTGTCTTCTTGTTATAATCGTGGGTGTTAACAATCTCAATCCCTGAACAGATTTTGACACCATTTATATAGCCTAGAGAAGCAATGCCAGAGCTAGAAGATTTCCTATTACATGTGACAATACAATACACCAGTTTGATCAATAACGTATGGACAAACCCCAGATATTCGTTGTGCTTTCTTTATCACATACTTGTTCTCGGAAGCACACACATATTGGGCATTATGGCCGCCATGGGTCTATCATCTGGTCTATTTAGATGGCTTATTGTTTAATTTGACTGTTCCAGCTGGTCCATTCAGTTCTATTGACAGGTGAAATGGTCCTTTGATGTGATCAATTACACCAGAAAAAGGGTTTAGTGAAATTAAAAATGATAATTGGCACTTTAAACTTTTCAGTTTGCTGCAGTCCATGAGTTATGCCATCTTTTTTATGTTGGACAAAAATTGTCAAAAATCTCATTCAAAAGTGGGTAATTCACTACTGATTTACATGTAAGTAAAAGCTATAAAAATAACCATTGACTTCAGCATTTTCTACACGGAAAGAAATTCCACAAAGATTTTTTTTTTTTTTAAATTTTAACAGCACAAGAAAATTTCAAACTATTAAAATCATCGGTTTCCTTTTTAAAAAAAGAAAAATAAAAAGACCAGGGGAAGGGGAAGATTCAACAAGTCAGTTATTTTATTGGCCTGTGTACGGAATAATGTGACTGACTTTTGGGGGCAAAAAGATAGAGATAGAAGAAGACTATTGGATTTGCAAATAATTAAGCAATGAGCCGTAACTCAGCTAGTTCCATTTAGACCTAATTAATTATTTATATATTTTCAGTTTTAAAAAAGAAATTAAAATTGTGTGATTTTTAACTTTGTTTTTTCTTTTTTTTTTTTTGGGGGGGGAAGCCCAAGTTTTGACATTAGAAGATCCATGAGTGGCATTTGGAGTCGAAAATGGGTTGGCCTGGTAGTAATGCGGCCCAACCCAGCTCACGATAATCTGTGACGAACATAATCATTTTCAGTCACGCCCAAGCGTGACTTCCTGGGCCAGTAGGCCCACACCAGCATATCCCCCGTTGCTTGGTTTCTTTAAATCTTTTTTTTTTTTTAAGAAAAAAATTGAGAATTTTGGGGAAATAGATGTTATAATATTATTTTGAAAACTTAACTGAAATTTAGATAAAAAAAATTTATGTATATATAATTTTTTTCCTTTGTCTATAATTGACAGACTACAAATAAGTGAGCACACATTTAAATTTACTTAGCGATTAAGCTTCATTGCTTCAATTTTTTTTTTTTTTTTCCAGTGAGCACTACGTTAGTTTTGAAAATATTTAGGGCAATCTGATGATATGTACTCATCTTCTATGTGCTTAACCTTCTTCATTTATTTTTTTAAACCTATTGTTTCATTTTTATTTACATTAAAAATGAAATGTTATTTGTTAGTTTTTTTTTTTTGTTTAAACAGAAAAAAAAAATTGTAGAGGATATATATTATGAAAAAAAAAAAAAAAAAGATTGAAGGGCGCAAACAATTGAATAGTATTGAAAAAAAAAATCCGTAAAAATAAATAATTGAAAGTAGAAGTTGGAACACCATAAATAAGGAAAGAAGTTGGTTTAACTGTAAATAAGTTAAGAGCGGATGGGCACAAACGGGAGAAAACATTGTTTAAAAGCTAACAGAAAGTTAGAATAGTAGTGCAAAATGGCCTAATTATGCTCATTTTTAAACCACATATAATATCTGATATTTTTTATATATTCTATTTTTGAACATCTCACATAATTATAAGAACTCTAAGTGAATATAATTTTTATTATAATAGATTAGAATTATATGATAAAGTGATTATTTTAACATAAAATATAAATATCTTGTGATATTATATTGAAAAGGAGATTTAATCTAATGTTTTAAATATTTTACATTTGGATTTAAGTGATACTATATTTTGGTAGAAAAATAAAAAAAATTAAAATTATCAAGATCTAATGTCAAACAATGCAATTGAGTCAAAGCAAAAGTGGTTCATCTTTTTTTTTGAAAAATTGACTTGTTTTTAAGTTTAAATTCATCCATCTGATTAATCAAATTGGGTGTTAATTTTTTTTTTAAACTATGGTCAAAAGAACAATAAAAGCTTTGAGCATTCCCAAATTTCAAACTTCTGTTGCAGCGCTTTTCTTCAACCATGTTCTTACAACTCTGTTGATTAAAACAGTGCCGTATTTCCTCAAAGCTAAATTTTGTATACATAATATCACTGGATTTTTGTTTTAATATTATTATTATTATTTTCCAATTATTTGGCAATGAGAAATCTTGCGTTTTCGTTAAGTTCAGAGACCGCACTTGAGTGAGTTCAGATCAATTGTTTATGCAAGTAATAATTAAAGAGATAAATTTGCAATTGGTTGTGATATTGGCACGCTTTATCTCTTAAAGAAAAAGGAAAATGGGAAATCGAGGCAGCCTTACTAGCATTTTACTAATACATTAACTCACTCGATGTCGCGCTAGTAATCTTTAGATTTATCTGAAAAGAATTCTTCGTTCATGAAAAAAAAAAAGGAAAGAAAAAAGAAAACAACCCACTTAATTTTGATTACATCTTTCTTAGGCAGAAATATACCTGAAAGTGAAACCCGTCAACCTTTCACCATTGCTAAGGAATGTCAATGAACAGCTATTTCGGTTCTCAGAAGTCAGAACTTTCAATTTGGATGAATGTACCGTCCATTAAAAACAAAATTTCTATAAATGTACAAAAAAAATTCAATAGCTTTTGCTCATCTAAATGTAGCATTGAGGATTCTTTAATGAATCTAGCATTTTGATATGAAATGACCAATTATTCATCTCTAATATGCATTGGAATGCTACCCGGGTAATACACGTTTCCTTGCCAATGTGTAAAGCCTCCTTAATTTCTATGGCTTTTGCTGACATAAGCTTCAAATTTTCTTGTTCAGATGAAACAGAGGCTGATTTTGCAATGCACAACATTGTTGAAATCTTACTTTTGATGGGTGCCATTTGTTCTGCCCAATTTGCTCTTGCGTACTAGCCAAATCAATGAGGTTTCTTCCAAAGTCTTGCATGGAATTTGGAGCTGAGTTCTTGGAGCATATGCAGTGCATGCTCTGAGAGGCTCCTACTATGGATGCCCACAGACTTGTTTCTAAGATGCTCGGAAGCGGAAACTTTTGCTGGTGGCATTGAAATTTGCTTATCTTCCTATGAAAGTCAAAATTGATGGCAAAAGCGGCAAGATGAGCACAACGACGAGGGCAGCACCAGCAATAATGGCAATGCACGTCCACTTCCGGGAACTCTTCTGATATTCCCTGGCTTCCTGAAGATTCTCGGTCCCTCGCCGGACAAAAGAGCTGGCATGGGCGACGTGGCTTTCAATGTCATTTAGCTGATGACCCTGAGCTTCTACAAGAGCAGCCATGTCCAAAAAAACCTGATGTAGCTCAAGCAAATTCTTCTCTATCTCCTTCACAGCATCGTGTCTCTCTTGAATTTCTGATATCGTATCAAGAATCTGACCCCTCCCTTGTTCCTGGATTGCCTTTTGAAGGAAACTTTCGCTTTCTCCGCTTGAAATCAATGTCTCAATTGTTTCCTCGCTGGCCTTCTCTCCTGTGATCGTGAAATACCTGCGCTCCACGGTTTCTTTATATTCTGCGTTCATTTTGGCCCTGAAATTCTGAAAATTTTCCATGAGATCCTTCAGCTTTTTTCCCAACCCACTAACTACGGACGTCCTGGTTCGATCTGCAGAAGACCCTGCGCCACATCCGGGGACATTCCTGTGTGCTGCATTGGACCTTTCTAAAGCTTCGAGCTTGCCCTTAATCATTTTAACCCGTTTCAACACTTGTTGCACGTCGTTGTCCATCCGGGCACGCAGGTCCTTCATGGTCTTGGCATTGTGCACAATCTTGCTCTCCTCATTGGCTTCTTGCAAGCTCTTGTACAGCTTCTCAACGGTTTTCATGTCTTCCCTAACATTTTCGACATCTTCGAAAAACTTGTCAAGATTCATTGTCGTGCCAGCCTCCATATCGTCACGGTGGGCCTGCTGCCTAAGATCAGTGTACTTCTTGAACGAACTTGAAAACAAATCATTCATCTTGGCAGAATTTCGATATGATCACTAGTTGTGATCCTGTTCTCGTACAAATTTATACAATTTTCCCTCGGGGCAGTTGATTAGTTGAAGATCTTGATAAGGCTACAATTAAAGTAAACTACTAATTACAGGGTCGTGCTCGCAATTGCAATCCGATGTTTCCCTGAAAGGATTTCTCGTCATAAACAAAATCTAACTACAAGGTGGAGTTGCAGATTTTTGGTAATATGGTCTTTCTCTTCCTCTCCTGCTAGCTGCCGCCTAACGAGGAGCAAGAGATCGGAGGAGGTGACAAAACCAAAAATTGTCACAACAAAAGGGACCTAAACTAGGTTCCATTATTTTTGGAGTGGGAAATGATTGTGCATGAGAGGTTTGAGATGGGTTTGACATTAGAACCAACCGAGCAATACCTAAAAGGCCGCTTAGTGGGATTTGAATGCTCTAAGTTTTGAGAATGTTACAAGCGGCTTTCCCTTTTTCAATGGACCGTGGACAGTTTTGTTGACCTGGTCATCCTTCTTTTTCCTCCCAGCAGCCACTACAATTGGGGAATGACTCCCTCGCCTTTTTTTTTTTTTTTGGGTTACAGAAATTTTTATTTTTATTTTCTCTGGAACTGCAAGATTTGCTGCTATAGTGTAAATTGAAAACAGATGTGTTTTAATGATTGTTTCTTCTTCAACCTCAATTCATATGGTTTATCACGTTTGTCAATTGAACAGGCTATTCTATATAAACCTTGTAGAGTTATTGCTGCGAATTGTTTGGATCAAATTTTTCTTGAAAATAGAATGTCACATTAGCTTCTTCTGAAATTTCTAGCATAAATAGATACTCGCAATTTTCTCTAATTATATTTTATAAATAGAAAGGAGAATTAAAACAAAAAAAAAAAAAAAAACATGTTCGCCAAGTTGAAATTTTCTAAAAGAGAATCCATATGCCATGCCATCTGTGTTATTCGTTTAGGCAACAGAAATGAAGTCAACAAGTAATGAAGATGAGTTAAAAAAAATATCTTTTTTTTTTTTTTTTTGGGGGGAACATCGGGACTAAGTAAAAGAAAAAATTGTTTGCAATAAGGAAAATTGTCATGATGCCATTGGCTTTTAATTATCTCACACAACAATATTTCATTTCAACATTAATCTACATTCTACCAATTCTACAAAGATAGATATACTTCTGATTGTACATCCTATACGGCCTTAAAAGACATTTGACTCTTTGGGATTATTAGGTTTAGATGTTTTAATTGATATTATTATTTGTTGCTGTCGATTGTTGTCATTGATTGTTTTTGCTAAAAATTAAAAATATATATTTAAGTGAATGATACCATTTATTGCTATTAAATATTAAATACACTATTTGAGACATTGTGTTGTATTACACAATAAATATTTTTTTTTTCTCTGTCTAGTTTGCTTGTATTTTTTGACAAGAGAAAAACAAAAACAAAGATTGAGTGATCAGCATTTGAATGTAATGTCTTGAGCTATTAGAACATCGGTGTCATTTATTAGGAGGAGCTCACTCATATTCAAAGTTGACACCTAAGGCTTACGTAAGAGTATGACATTGGTTGAACCCCACATGCACAATGGACTGAATCATTACACTGAGCTTCTAAAGAAACAAACTCTATAGTACTCGGCAATTGAACGTTTTGGTGGTAACTTTAACTCGTAATCTTTTCATGAAACAATCGATTCTCTAACTATTAAATCACAATAATTTGTAGTGAGCACCATTGTTATCTCAAAAACATGTGTTATGCTGCATCACGCAGCTATAACTCCTTGATCGCTTCCCATTAACGCCATGGTGCGACCAACGAATTGCAGATTTTCCCGGGAGGAAGATGATTGTTTGCATACAAGGAAATTATACACTGCCGTGCCATAAGACCGTTGGATGCTGATTGCTTAATGAATCTTTTTTTTTTTTTGGGGGGGGGGGGGAGGGCGTTACAATGAATCTTTTAAATATCGAGTATTATTGTGTAATTTTCTTGCAACTAATACAACTAATTTGACTTTATTTTCTGATCAATGGAATGTGAGTGAAAAAAACAAAAAGATATTTTGAAAATTTTCAATGATACTGCTAATATTTTATTTGGCACTTCTTATCCTGTTATGCATTTATTCACGATGAAATGTATTGATGAAGCCTTTGGGAAAAAAAAAAAAAAAAAAAAACTATTAAGGTTGTGAAGTTAAATAACTTTGGTATTAGAAACAATTTCAGATATTTATTTAGTTGCTACTATTTTTTATTATTATATTAGACTAAAAGGGTTCCCAATCTTATTTTGAATGTTTATTATGGGTGCCTAAATTTGAAAGAATAATATGCTCTAGTTTTTCAATCGTCTTAGCCATTTTTGAACATGTCTTGACGATTAGTCTCAAAACGGATACACACTCTAGGCAATTTACGTGAACTAATTATAAAGAGAAATAAACAAGTATCTGTTGCAACTTAATATTAATATTTTAATATTTTAATTAACAAATACATAGCAAGGATTAATGAGTAAACAAAAATAATTAATATTTATCATAAAAATAACGTCTATAATATAAATTATATTTAAGTGTTGGTATAGAATTAAAAGAATAATTTATGTGAATTATATATATATAATTTAATAAGTGACATGTTCAATATAAAAAAATAAAATTTTTAACAAAGTGAATAAAAAAAAATGCGTATCAAATATTATTAGTGTGTTTAATTGCGCATCTATTCGATTAAATTGTTTTGAGTAGACACGAGGACATTTTCCTAGATTAACCATGCCTTGTTATAATGGACAATTTTGCGACGTCGTACCAGCGGTATCATGAATGGTCAAAACTAAACAAATAAATAAATGAAATAATGTCGTGCACTCCTCCGCATGCGTCAATTACATGGTAAAAAGTGAGCGATTCTAGATGTGCATTTATACCATGATTGGAGGGTTTGAATTGAAATTCTCAAATGTTGAGAGTTTTAACTGAAACATTTCAAATGCTAAGATTTATTTTATTATTAATTCCAAACATTTGAGTGTTATTTTTATGAAATTAACCCTAACTTAGTTGATCACCGATTGGTCATTGATTCAAATACTTACAAAAAAATGCAACCCAAAAAAAAAATTATTTTATTATTTTTAATAACAAATACATAACAAAAATAATGATAATATCACTTACAAAACGAGATTAAAAATTATTAATTAAATATTTTTATTTAACTATTTGAATAAAATAAATCAATTACTTAAGTAATAATAAAATCGAGAGGGAGGTTTCATCACAAGAGCCTATAATATTAACAAATCTAAACCCAAAACGTGGGTTACAAATTTTTTTCAATTTTGTGCCAGGGAAGTGCGCGGACATGAGAAAATTCTAATTAGGATCACATACGCGAAAACACGTTGACATTTTAATCTCAATGATCCTTGATACTGTACGGAACGATTTGGACCGATGAGGTGACCCACCTAACACACCATCCTAGAAATCTACGGGCCATTTTCCGATGAGCCAGATGAGTCTCTCTTCCCCCATCTGTCACAACATTTCTATCAAAAATTTGTCCAAGACACGGGAAAAAATCCGCCCCCACATAACGCCGGATGGAAGAAAAGTCTTTGGTTTTTCCAAATTATTAAGAGAAAACCATATTCATTAATCATAACATTGATTGATGGCCCCATGAAACGGTAAAAAAAAAAAGTGTGCCTAAAAATATGCACAAAATCGCTTTCCGTTTGCTTTTAACCCGTTTTGGTTACAATAAAATGCTGACACCAGGGTATTGTTACAGGAAGATGAAGATCACCTTGAGTGAGAGTCATACAGCGTCCGTCATACAGAGTCATAACTTTCACGGAAGTGGATACATGGAAGAAATCAAATTTCTGTAACACCCAAACCTTGACCCTAAAAAAGGGGGGGTTTATTTTAGGTTGTTCTTAACTATTTATGCACAATTCCTCGTTAACAGTGCATCCCAATTTATCACCTAATTCAAATACCTACAAACAGGTGCTCACCAAACCAAAAAACAAATCTTGGGTGCCCCACCTAACACACCGGCCCATGTCAGGAAACCTATGTGCCGTTTACGGGGAGCCAACGGAAACTTTATTCCCTATTAAAAGTCCCCGTCAAAATTTCATATGGTACATGAAAAAATGGGTCACCCAAAGAAAGTGACCTTTCCAAAAGAAATTAAACCGCCCAACCACCAAAAGGAGCTGGAGAAACGTCTTTGGTGTTCCAAATTTCTAGAGGCAGCCATATTCATTACGTTGATCCATGGCCCATTGAAACGAAAGGTGAAAAATTATATGTGAAAAAAGTCATTGGTTGGATGCTACATTTCGCTTTACTTTTAACCCGTTCAGGGGCTACTGAACTGCGACGTTAATGTCCACACCAGTAGGCCGATGGCAGTGGAATAGCCGGCCTAACATAGAAGGAAGGGAGTTCACATTTAATTTAGAATGTCATGGAGGTTAGGCAAGTAAGGAAAAAGGTGACACTACGTGGGAAGTCATAGATGATAGCATGGGAGATTGTCACTTCAATGCACACTATTACCTCGCGGGAATCAAATCACACTTGTAAGGCCCCGTACTGCTCTCTTTGCATGTTTGCATAATACTCGAATGCCTTGTACAGGCAGCTGAACCGACACAAAACACACGTATTATGTACATCATCAGCACCATCAATTATATACTCTTAATAATCTATAATATACATTAGTGTTTATTTTACATTGAACTTTTTGCATCCGAATAAAAAAGGTCTTCAAAAATCATATAATGATTAAAAATAATTACTACTGTGGTTCATATCTTATACACTAGCATCAATACGTTATTGGTCCCCATGTGAGGAACATTTAGGGAAATTGGGAACAACAAGTGGAGGGTGCAACGAGAATAATCTTTGTACTTAATTTTGGAGCAAGACCAACCAAAATTATATTTCTTCACAAGTACATTCATCCAACCTCTCAACTGCACGACCACACGCGGTGGACTCTTCAATCATCCAATGACTTCCTTTTATACCTTATTTTAAACTAAAAAATTCACCTGTTAACACTTTAATTTAATTTTTACATCAATTAAATTATATGATATAACTCTCTCCACACAGAAGTTGTAACCTCCTTCGTACCCCCGAAAGCATGGCATGGAACCCCCGACCCGAAGGGCTCCTTCCATCTCTTTTGGGGAAAGTAAATTAAAATTTTTTATTTAAATATCTCAAATAGAGGTACACTTCCGATTTACGCCACGAAAGCAATTGGCTTTCAAGTTTCAAGTGGTACCCGCATAGCAAAAGACGTGCAATTATGACTACCTGAAGTTTTCTGTACATTTTATGCTACAATTATTGCAGTCACGGAAGAATAGTAAAAAAAGGAAGTAAAAGATTCCTGTGTTACCCTGAACGGAGTGCTATTTTTACGCATGACTCGAATTTTTACTTTGCTGTCAAAACTTGAACGCCGAACCTGGAAGGCCAGATTTTACCGCTAAGGGGTGTAAATATTATAAGTCAAATTAATGTCTTTATGTTTAGCGAGTCTGTCGTCTTTTTATTTTCCTATTAACCAAATTTTATGGGAACTCTTCACGAAACTTTTTTTTTTTTTTTTTTTGTTTAAAGCCTCACGAAAATAAATCTCGAGTATTTTGGTGATCGTAACTTTTATTAACTTTAGATTGCTGTATTATTATTTTAAAAACTGCCCGAGGGTTGAGACTTGAGACAACAGTCTCGGTAAAAAGATAAAAAGAAAAAGATTACCTCCAAATTAACTCCAAAGTTCAAACAGTCAAACTAAAGAAGTGACAAACGAAAAAGAAACTTGACTTAAATACCTGAGGTATGGCAACGTGGGCAGCTAATGCAATATAAAAAAATCATTAGATTGTGCAATTCGTTTCAAAAACCAAGTATCGTCGGGAAGCCAATAAGGACTATTTTAAAGTCTGCAGTTGCGTCATTGGATGGTGTGTTCTCTTTTATATTGGGGAAAATGGAGCATGTGAATTTGACTTATTCACCCCAACTGAAAAAGCAGAATATTCTAAATTTATTTATTTATTTACTTTTTTGGCTAAAAAAAAAAATCTTTCCTCTAGTCAAACCGAGCCAACAAAATAAATTGAATCTCAATGGAAAGCTCAAGATAGATTTGTGTTTAATACTAGTTTGGTTGCAAAGCAAATTCTCGAAATGCCCTCACTCAATGTGGGAGCCAACCATTCGAAACAACTTGTAAAGGATAAAATTGACAATATCTTCCTTATTATTAGGAAAAAAGAGGAGAGAGAGGAAAAGTCCGATGATATAAGGGTAAAAAAATTGTCATAAATATTGCAATGAGGGAAAGAATGTGAGTTAGAGAGAGAAAGGGTGACTAAGGAGTTATTATCAATAATTTCACCAATCATCAGTTATTTTCGTCAGTCGTGAATCCTAAGTTAATTTTATTACTATTGTAGTAAGTTTTTATTTTTTTTATTTTTAATTATTTAGTGTCAAAATCTCATTTAATATATTTATTTATAATAATAATTAATTTATATTAAAATTCTTGACTCTATTGTTTTAATTTTCATTTCTAATAATTAACAGCAAAATTTTTTTTAATAACATAATTTAATAATAAAAAATAATTTATATTTTTATAAAATTTTTTAATAAATATTTTTTATAAATAAATTATTTTTCAATAAACAAATAAATTTTAATTGTTTTGGCCATGATAGATGGTTCCCTCTCTTTTCGTCTCAATAAGTAAGGTATGCTGGAGTCAATTTAGGCCCAATGATTGAGATTAGGTCTCATATCAGGACAATCTTAAACATGAATTCTCTCACATAACTTAACGTGTTGAAGATTTTATTCATGGTATGAAGTAATCTTTAACTAACAAAAATTAAAAATCTTTACAATGAGAAATTGCATGGTAAAAACTTTTTTTTTCCTTTAACAACAAGAATATTTTCAGGTCAATTTACGCATTTATTGAGACAAAAATCCTTTTCAGCGATCTTATGTATGACCGCAACCCATTTCGATCTACTGTATTAAGAAAAATTACGTTCTTATTAGTATAAAATTAAAATCTCAAAATGGTTAAATCTCAAACAAACTATAAATATCTCCATCATATAATTGCAGATTTGTGATCAACAGGGTGTTACGTGAGAACACGGCTGCTAAAATAGGACCTCAATTTTTCCCGAAAATGCTTTGAGTTGATTATTTAGCCATAAGGAGACCAAAAAGAATAATAAAAAAATTAAAAACACATTTAACGACTGCAGTCTATGCCAAAAGAAGAGGAATTGATTTTTTTTTTTTTTTAAGAAAAAATTTTCTATTTTATTAAATATTATAGTTGGCCCCCAGTTTTGCTTTGAGTGCGCCATGTTCTAAAAGATACTTCTTTAAATAGGACCCCAACAAAGACTTTTGTTGTTACTATTATTATTTTTTGGAATATTATATTAGAAAGATACTTACTTCGTTTAAATATGACACAAACAAAAAGCCTTTTGTTTTGGGATATTACATAAGATATTTTGTTGGAAACAAACAAAATTGAATAAAACTATTTTTTTAAAAAATTGTGTGTTATTACGTTTTTTTATTAAGAATAGTTTTATATATACTTAAATTTTATTTTAATAATATTTATTTATTTTTATATAACATACAAATATTAATTATATTTTTTATAAAATTAATTCACCGATTTGATTGGTGGATCGGTAGTAATGGGACCGATGGGCCATTGGACACTTCGGTTATCTTTTGCGCTAACGTCCATATAATAATAACTTGACGTACCGCAACATTCTGTCTTTCTTTCGTCACTATCACATTCCACTCTGAAGGGGCCCACTGTAGATGGTTTCGGAGGAAGGGGTCCACGTGGTTGCCCCACTGTAGTAGATGGTTTCGGAAGAAGCGGGTCCACATGGTTGCCATGGAGCTGGAGGGAATCGGGGACGGAGAAACGAAGGGGACGCAAGAATCAGGGAGATGGCAGTTCAAGAATCAGTGAAGGGTGATGTCATGCTCAAAGCAAGGCGGCGGAGTAAATTGAAACTGTGGGTTTGGAGAAGAAAATTAATAAACAAAGAAGAAAAAGAGTTGGCAGTTCAAGGTTTTGCAACATGTCGTACACTTGTTTGGGAATACCACTATTAGAGCGCGTGGCGCATACTTCTCCATTACGATTTTTTTTCTTTTTTTTTTTTACCATCCTCCTTTTTGTCTCTTGTTATTTGTTGGCATCGGAAGAAAAAAAATTTGGAAGCAAAAAAGAGTAAGTAGTGAAAAAATAAAAAGTTCAGTGGAAAAAATATATAAAATAATAATAAAATTGCATTAAGTATTAATTTTCAATATAGGCATTTGTCCTCACTTTCAACAACCTGACTCCTCTGTTCGTGTATTCAGATAAAACCTCTCAAAATTTGAGACTTCAGTCGAAATTTAAGAAAATAGTATATTATTCTATTAGATTCATACTTTTTTTATCTTATGATTTCAACAATTTAAGGTTATAATTTTGTGTAATTTGAGGTTTGTAGAAGCTTGTATAGTTAAGTTTATATCAAGAAATTATTTTATTTAAAATTTAAAATTAGTAAGTAAAATTTAATATATAATTTATATATTATATTTTAATAAATTTATCATATTTATAAAAATTTATAATTATAAAATTATTTTTTTATATAAAAAATATATGAAATAAGAATAATGAATTAAAAATATTTATTTATACTAAAAAAATTTTTTATTTAAAAAATTAATTAAAATATTTATTAAATTATATTAAATTAAATTAATGAATATTTTTAATATGATTAAAATATATAATAAATTAAAATTTATATAAGATTATATATTATTATATTTAATAAAATTTATACATATTTTAATATAATATAAATATATTTATATAATATATATATATTAAATAATATTATATTAAAATTTACAAACCTCAATAGTTCACATTTCTTGTTATTTTCAACACCTTTCAATGAAAATTACTCGGAAATAAGCAATGATATTTTACAAAAGTATCAATCAATGTCAAATTGAAATTCACACTCAAGCAACCCCTTTTGATACAAAGCGTACCGCAACAGATGAGAAGAAACAAAATAAAAAAAAAAAAAAAAAGAAATAGAAAAAGAGAGAGAAGACAAAAACGAAAAGACCAAGCAAACCACTTGGCCACTCCCTTTCAACTTTTATGTCATCGCTCCCATTTCTACGAGCGTGTCGGGTCGTGGACCCACTCACCCTAATGGACGCTACAATGTAGGGTCGCTAGCGGTGGAGTCAGTGGAATAAGAAATTGTAGGTTGTGTTTGGATACCCAAATTTAATTAGAGGGAGAAAAATATTATTTCAATAATTAATAATTTATTTTTTATTAATTTACTCTTATATTATAAATATTAATTTCATATGTTTTAAGTGTATAGTTTTATCTTCATATTTTTTTAATATTTAATTAGATTTATACATTAAAGATTAAAGAATTGAGTAGGATTGCTGAGGGAGTAAAATAAATATAAAAAAGAAATAAATGTTAATTTATTTGAAAATAATGCAAAATTAAGAGTATAAGCTATAAAAATATAGTGGTTAATGAGTATATATAGTAAATAAAATGAAATCATTTACATTATTTTCAATTAAGTTAATAATTAATTAATTTTTTTATTTTTAAATTTTTTCTTACCATTTTATCAATATCTTTTACCCTTTAATTTTTAAACTAAATAAAAATAATAATTAAAGAAATATGAGATATTCATTACACTCTAAACGTAGAAAGTTGGCGGAGGATTAAATCTCGATCGAAACGCAACCACTGCCTTAATAATTAAACCCCAATCCAAACGAAGCCTTATGAGCTGTAAGCAAGAAATATTGTGAAACTTCGTTACCCTCAATTTTAACCGAAACCCCAAAACTGCCCTTCCCTTTCACAGGGGTATAATGGCATCTCGCAATTAAAACGAAAGCTGATGGTAGATATCCAAGTGAAAAAACAAAACAAAAAAATCAGGTTTTGCATTTGGCGGATGCAGGTTTCAGGGGCCAATAGATTCGATAGCACGGATTGCCCTGCCGTTGGTTTATGGCAACCCACCTCCTGCCCTTCTCTCTCCATAGCTTTAATATATATGTTCAAGAACTGAGCTTTTATTGTGTATAAAGACTTCTTCTGCTCTCCAACTACTTACAAAAGGAAATTTTGGAAAGAAAGTAAAAAAGAAACCCGAAAACTTGGAAAAGCATATAATCATGAAACCTTCTACAGCTAATAGAATCCCTTGGTTCATAGAAGAGGATGATGGGGTGGTCTCTTCAGCAGACATCAAAGTTGAGCCTTCAGGGAATAGCCATAATCATTATCCCTTCTATCACAACTATGCGAGAAGGGATAGTTTGAGAAACCATTCATCCTCTGTTGCTTCTACAAGATCTGCGAGATTTTATGATGCTAGATATGAAGATCACCAACCCCATGTCTTGGAAGCTTGTTTTCTTTGCAGGAAACCACTTGGTCGAAATAGAGACATCTTCATGTACAGGTAATTAGTAGGACACCAATTTTTTTATCTCTCACTCAAATATGTTTTTGAAAAAATTTTTGCTTTTTCTGCTGCTGATTAAAATTTTTAATCCTTGCTTGCTTCGGTTTGAGTTGTATGAATCTAGTGAGTCGTCGTGTAATTTTCTTTACCTATTTTTTCCTTCCCAAAACGTTGAATTTAGAAATGAGAAAAAAAAAAAAAAGAAACAAAAAGAACAATGTGCACAATTAATGTGGGAGTGACTGGACTAAGAAATCAAAGTTTTTATTCACTTCTATTTTTCAATTTAAGGCTGCAGTTTTACAATTTTATCTTTTTTTTTTTTTTTAAATGTGGGGGTACTGGCCATCTTAAGGATCCATATATTGGGAATCTTAACCTTTTGATCTCCTTCCAGTTGATAAAATTTAGAGTTGGATTATGTTGTCTGAATTAGTGTTTGGCTGAAATTTTATTGCAGAGATATTCCGTTCTGTACTGAAGATTGCAGGCAAGAGCAAATAGAAATAGATAAAGCCAAAGAGAAGAATCGAAACCTCTCTTCTTCCATGAAAGCATTGAGGAAAAAGGATCAGAGGAAATCTATATCCCCCACCAAAGCCCAGGACTACCTTTCACATACAGGCACTGTTGCTGCAGCTTAATAAATAGAAGAATATTAATATGTACAACTACCCCAAAAAAAAAAAAAAAAAAATCCAGTGGCAGAAATAGCGAGAATGTATGCCAAGTTTGGTGCTGGCTTTTGTGGAGAAGCTAAATGGCCAAGGAGAGAGAGAAAGAGAGAAAGGAGAGGAACAGGTCTTTTGAGGGTTTTTTTTTGTTTCTATTGCCATTTTCTGGTTTTTCCAACTGTGCGTAGTACTGTGAATTTGTGTGGGAGGCTCTCGTTTCTCACCTCCTCTTTCTTTCATTTTTGAGCTCTGTAAATTCTTTTTTTTTTTTTTTATTAAGTTTTCGTTTTTCCCCTAGTAATATTGTTCAACGAGGGTTTGGTCTAATTTGGCCAGTAAATTCTGGTGCTTTAATCCCTTCTTCACTTCTCACAAGCCCATATACTAGGGGTAGTTTCCTTTCCCCTTTATGAAAGGGTCTAAAGTGTCTGAATTTAAACTTCACGAGCGTTTTAAAGTTAAATGAGACGTGGAGACAGCACTTAAAGTAGGGAGAAAATAAAAGTCGCTTGGACGAGCCCAAACTGCCAACTTCTCTCCAAATTCAAAGGAGAAAGTCAAGATTCAAACTTCGAATCTCTCTTTCGGATATTTCAAGTTCAATTGTTTGTTGCCGCTACATCTCTTAAACTACTGTCCACGTATTTGGCCCAAAATAAATTGTAAAACATCCCAAAGGAGAACTCCATTAATTCCAAAAAGGTGAATAGATTGTATTGATGCAATACTTTTATATGTTTAAATTCAAATTCAAAACTTATTTTGTTTATAGAATAGACGTCTTTCGGCTATTATTACATCACAACGATTCATGGTAATTATTATTATTATTGCGTATTCTACTACCAAAGAACGATTGCATTATTATTTTCATCTTCGTACGGCATAACTGAAAGGTGGGTTTGTTGGCCAAGTTGAAGTTGCGGGTTTGGAATTGCGTGGTCACTCTGCCACTCAAACCTGAAGGTGGAACCAATTTTAAGTAAGTACATGCTTTGTGTGCAAGTGACGGTTTCTGAATGGGTTTTAGTTTCCTACCTGCCGGAGGCTCTAAATCTAAAATAAATCCAATACGCTACCAGATGGAGACTCAATCAGAGATAGCACCCGAAGTTAAGGCTCGTGATTGATTCTTGTGCTTTTCCACTGATCAGCAAGTTGTCTTTGCCAACCAAAAGCAACTAGCACAAAGCAAAATATCTATGCACAAGAAAATCCGTAAACTTGAGAATTTAGTTTCAATTATTCCAGTATTGGTGGCCTTTTTCTCTTGAATCAAACATGATAATGATATAATAGATGATATCCATGAACTTTTAATTCAATAGAATAGAGTACTCTAACATGAAAAAATATATTTTTATTTATATATATATATTTTTAAATCAATTAATTAATCAATTATTATTAGACAGAATAATTGGAGGGCTCGCTTCCTCATGCGTGATGCCTCCTTGATTAGTTTTGGCCTTTGGTACTTTGTCTCAATGATGAGACAATTTTCCCGAAAGAGAGTTTGAATACACGCCAGCAAAAGCCAGTCTGTCCATTTGTCTTTGTGCGTCCCTTGCTACTCCTCCATCATTATATTGAAGAAAAAAAAAAAAAAAAAAAAAGCACGACAAATAAATTTAAAAATATCCTGATGTCCAATCAGTTATAAAGGAGTCGGGACCAACTGAATTATCATTGTGACCAAGAAATTTACTCCTCAAACGGGCCTTTGGGTAGGCTGGTTATTGGACTCAACCCGTTTTGAACAGATTGTAAGCCATTGTAGAGGGCAACGAGGGCCAATCTTTTAGCATATGCCTGTAACAAATGATTGGTTATTGTTTATGCGTATGTTATTTAACGAAGACACCTTTTATCGTTAGTTTTATTCCACCTTGACATTATATAGTTGTTAGAAAAAAAGAAATTTACAAGATAAATATATTATACACAAATAATTATAATATGTGAAATATTTGTTATATTAAAATATTATTGATAAATTATTTCAATTTGATTTAATATCAATACCAAATATTAATAATATTTTAAAATTAGTATATGTTATATTATTTTTTTTTATAAATAAAGTTGTTGTCGTCAATTAAATTGTAAGAATTTCAAATAAAATTTTATTTATACATTTATAAAATTATTCATATAATAAACATACAAATAATATTTAAATTTAAAGTTATCAAAGTATCTTATATCATATTATTATATTTTGATTTCACTTTTAAGTTATTTTAATTAAAGATCACGAATGAGAGTTTAGAGTAAGTATAATTATAACTATATAAAAATAGTTGATTAATTAATAAAAAAGATATTACTTTTAAGTTATTAGAAAAAGTATTTTATTATTCTCACTTAATAATAATTCGATAAAATTTTTATTGAAATAAAATGAAGATTTAAGAAGGAGTGTTTAAATATCATTCGTATTAATGATTAATGTCAATAAAATTAAAACAAATAGATAATAAATAAGGTGAAAACTAATTGCACACTTTATATTTAATTAAATATTAGATGTTGAAATCATTGAATTATACAAAAAGATTATGCAACTTGATCAATCAAGTCCACACCAATTTGTAAGCTCATTATGGATCTATACCAATGTGGTATACTAAGTTAAAACAATAAGACATTTCAAAAAAAAAAAAAATCTATTTATGAATAAAATTTACAAGTATATGTGGTATTTTGACAAATATTATCATGTCACGGTATGCCCCTTACTTGTACTTGAACAATTTGATTACATATATTAGTATTTGTATGTATTTGTATGAAATTTTAAGATGGGAGAGACCCTTCATTGAATTTTGGCTTTCATTTTGCTTGGTTGGTATTGGCAGGGTGGGGTTAAGGACTTGTAGAGGAGTTGTGGTTTATGAGTTTTTATTGCACTGAAAAGGTTAGTGGTAAAATAGGCTAGGCATTTTGGGCTAAGAAAGAAATATTTAAGCATTATCATTCTCAAAAACAAACAAAAAGTTGACCTAAAAAAAGGATCAAAGTTCAAAGATGTGGGAAAAGAAAAGGAAATAATAATAAAAATAACTAGACAAATGAATTAAAAGAAAAAAAAAAACTATTAGATTGTAAGGTAAAAGTGGAGAAAAGGAAGGCGAAAAGCATCATGTCTTGGCTGAAGGATGCCATATGGCTACTTGAGATAGCAAAAAATGACATTGGCACATAATCATTGTCCAGCCTTTAGAATGTAATAGTTGAAATGATGTTGTTTGGATAAAATGTTTGCACTTTTTCAACCTTTATTTTTAACTACCTTCAAACTCACTTTACCACCTAGATCTCGTTCCCATATATATCGCTATCGGATAATGGCAATTGTCACACGACCAAAGTTTTCACCCAGAATTTCAATCAAGTAGTGGCACCAAGATGCTTTCTTCGTTTCAACCTAACTTGTAAAGCAAGAATATAAACAATTTTACAAATAATTGCATGCAAGAAAGTAAATAGGTACACAATACTTATGGAAAATTTTTTAATTTTTTATTATTTTTCTCACAAAATATACAAATGAATATAATGCCAAGCACTTCACTCTTGCCTCTCTTTCATGTATTTCCCTTAATTAAATCACTTAATTGTTGTGTGTATGGCTTTTGGTTGCCACACTAAATTTATTTATAGTAGTGATAGTTGTCAGAAATTGAAAGAGTAATAATTCACATTTTGAATAATACATTAGACAATAGTTTTATAGATACTAAACCTAGTAAAATGGAAATTGATAAAAAGTAAAAATAAATCAAATCCCATAACTTATGAGGACTTTAAAAAACTTACCTAAATTAGTTTATT
Source organism: Rhizophora apiculata (assembly GCA_037832385.1). Classification (NCBI taxonomy): domain Eukaryota; kingdom Viridiplantae; phylum Streptophyta; class Magnoliopsida; order Malpighiales; family Rhizophoraceae; genus Rhizophora; species Rhizophora apiculata. The sequence continues at coordinate 6,285,581 of CM075439.1, read as the reverse complement.
TCTAAAGATATATTCTAAAAATAGCTAACTATGCACAATATAAGCCACTAATCACGTTTTCCTACACTCCCCCTCAAGCTGGTGAATAGGCATTCTCCATTCCCAGCTTGGATATTATATTTTGAAACACTGAACTGTTTAACCCTTTGGTAAATACATCAGCAAGTTGGCTGTGTGTAGGCATGTAAGGGGTACAAATCAACCCGCTCTCCAAGTGTTCTTTGATAAAGTGTCTGTCGACTTCGATGTGCTTTGTTCGATCATGTTGTACTGGGTTGTGAGCTATGCTAATTGCAGACTTGTTGTCACAATAGAGTCTTATTGAGCCATCCCACTTAATTTTTAAGTCTTCTAGAATGATTTTTAACCAAAGTACTTCACACACACCTTGAGCCATTGCTCGAAATTCTGCTTCTGCACTAGACCTGGCTATTACATTCTGTTTTTTACTCCTCCATGTCACAAGGTTTCCACCAAGAAAGGTGCAATATCCAGTGGTTGATTTTCTGTCCACAATTGACCCTGCATAATCAGCATCTGTGTATGTCTCAAGTACTAAACCTCCATTTCTTTTGAATAAAATACCTTTTCTTGGTACTCCCTTAAGGTACTGTAATACTCGGTAAATTACTTGTACATGCATGAATTGGCTAATTACACTAACTGCATATGTTATATCTGGTCGTGTGTGAGACAAATAAAGGAGTCTTCCTACAAGGCGTTGATATGTTGCCCTGTCTACCGCAACATCCTCCTCTGCTTTTCCAAGTTTGACATTTTGATCTATTGGAGTACTTGCTGGTTTGCATGCTGTCATGCTTGTTTCCTTAAGGAGATCCGTGACATACTTTTGTTGGGAGATAAAAATGCCCTGCTTAGAGTGAGCAACCTCAATCTCAAGAAAATATTTCAGCATTCCTAATGCCTTGATCTCAAATTCCTTGCCCAAACAATGACTCAGGATTTGTTTTTCTTTGTCATTATCTCCTGTCACTATTATGTCATCAACATAAACCAAGAGAGCTGTGACTCCCCCTGAACTTGAGTGTTTAATGAACAATGTATGATCCCCTCGGCTTTGTTTATATCCCATAGCTATCATAACTCTAGCAAATCATCTGAACCACGCACGTGGTGATTGTTTTAGACCATACAAGGCTTTCTTCAATTTACACACAGTTTGAGAATCCAAGTTTTTCCCATAACCTGGTGGGACCTCCATATAAATTTCTTCCTCTAGTTCTCCATGCAAAAATGCATTTTTTACATCGAACTGCTGTAATTCCCAACCATAGTTAGCTGCTAACGACAATAAAACTCTAACAGTATTCATTTTTGCAACTGGAGCAAAAGTTTTTAGATAATCAATTCCATAACTTTGAGTATACCCTTTGGCCACTAACCTTGCTTTGTATCTTTCTATCGATCCATCTGCTTTATACTTCATTGTATACACCCATTTACACCTTACAGGTTTCTTTCCCACTGGTAACTTTACCAACTCCTAAGTTCTGTTTTTCTCTAATGCCTCAATTTCCACATTCATAGCTTGTTTCCATTTCTCATTGGACAATGCCTCGGATAAGGTGATAGGAATGGTAATGGTGTTTAAGCTAATAAGGAAGGATCGATGAGATGGTGAAAATTTCTTAAAAGACATAAAGTGTGCAAGAGGATATAAAGGTCGTTTTGTGCACTCTCTTATTCCTTTCCTAATAGCATGGGAAGGTCCTGGTCATCGTTACTCATATGAAATTCAGTTTCATTTTGCAATGTAGGATTAGACATTGTTACTTCATTCTCAGGACTTGGGTTGGACTCTTGGACCTGCAGAAATTCAGGAATGGTCATCTTCTTCCTTGTGAACACCTTGCCCTTGCCAAATCTTACATTCTCAAGTACAGAATCTGTTTTTTCTTGAGGATTTTCAGACATAAGTTCAGGTTCATTTTCAACTATATGTTTAGGAAGATTTTCAGGCACACGGTTTGGTATAATGGGACAAGATGAATTGGATGGTTTACACATAGAGAGTGGCGATAGATCAAGTAAAACATTCTCATCCTTATTTTCTATTGTTAAATTCTCCCCCTGGAAATAAGGATGGGTGAAGTAAGACTCATATTCATTGAAAGTGACATCTATTGAGACATAGAACTTCCTTGATGGAGGATGGTAGCACTTGTACCTTTTTTGAGTTGAGGAATACCCCACAAAAACGCATTTTATTGCCCTTGGATCTAATTTCCCTTTAGGTGGACAGTGTACATGAACAAATGATACACACCCAAATATCCTGGGAACAAGATTATTTGTAGTTTGTAGGTCAGGGTAGAATGTGGAGAGTATCTTTATAGGACTTTTGAATCCCAAAACTCTAGACGGCAAACGATTTATGAGATGAGCAGCAGTAAGAACTGCTTCCCCCCAAAAATTTTTAGGCACATTGTTTTGAAACATAAAGGCTCGGGTTTTTTCAAGAAGGTGACCATTTTTCCTTTCAGCTACTCCATTTTGTTGTGGGGTATTGACACAAGATGATTCATGTACTATCCCTTCTTTTTGAAAATATGGAGTTAGGGTTTGATTGAAATATTCCATAGTATTATCTGACCTAAACCTTTTGATATTGACTCCAAATTGATTTTTAACCATGGAGCAAAAATTTGGAAGAACAGTAATAACATCTGATTTATGCTTGAGTAAAAAAATCCAGGTAACACGAGTACAATCATCAATAAATGAAACAAACCATCTTATCCCAGAAATATTAGGAATAGACGTAGGACCCCAAATATCACTGTGAACGAAATGGAAAGGAACAAAACTCTTTTTGTTACTGGCTGGAATTGGTATACGCTTGTGTTTAGCAAGTTCACATACCTCACAATGAAAGTTTTCAACATTTAGATTTTTAAATAAAGAAGGAAACAGAATTTCAATAACTCTAAAAGATGGATGTCCAAGTCGGCGATGATGAAGCCAAACTTTCTCTTTATTGGATGAAAGATTTTCTAACATAAAAGAATGGGATAATCTGCCCTCAGTAATGTTTAATTGACTTGATACTTCAAGGTAGTAGAGACCATACCGTTCTTTAGCATGTCCAATCATCTTCCCCGAATCCTTGTCCTGAAATTCACAATAATTGTCATGAAAAACCACATTGCAATGTAAATATTGAGTAAGTTTTTATATAGAAATTAGATTTGTGGACAGTTTAGGGACATGGAGGACATTTTTTAGGATCAGTGATGGACCTATTTTAACATTCCCTACACCTGCTATAGTGGTCACAGAACCGTTTGCTGTGGCTATTTTTCTACTGCTTGGACATGGGGAATATGTGGAAAAAATATTTGGTAAGTGAGTGATATGGTCAGTAGCTCCTGAGTCCATGACCCAAGAGTTAGCAAAGGTTGTACCCGAAACATTTAACCCAATGGAGAATGGAAACTCACTTGAATATGCCAAAGAATAGGTACCTGAGGGTTTTTCAAGGCTGTTGATAAGTGATCCTGTCCTCTCGATCACTTCTTGGTTAGGACTGCCTATCTCCTTTGGTGTTGATTCACTTCCAAAATATGGTGCCCTTTCCATATTTGTGACTAATTTGTTGTCACCCCTAGCTATCATGAGATGACTGATCTTCCCTCTTCCTTTCAGCACTGTCCGAACAAGTTGGGACCACTTAAGATAATTTTTTCCATCCAACCTATATGCAGCTTGGATACTTTGTAGTTCTCCAATTTGTTGAGATTGAACCCCCTTTAATTGGGTTGTAGAAATTGTCTCTGCAACGTCAGACATCTTTTATGAAAAAAAAATAACAATTCTAGGCAATTAAGGCCTTCCACGTGAAGTAGAGATCACCAGCAATAAAGGCTAGCAATCTATTTTGATGTCTTGAGAAAAGAAAACAGAAGGAAAAAGACTACGAAGAACAAAGGCTCTGATACCATGTCAGAAATTGAAAGAGTAATAATTTACATTTTGAATAATACATTAGATAATAACTTTATAGATGCTAAACCTAGTAAAAAGGAAATTGATAAAAAGTAAAAATAAATCAAATCCCATAACTTATGGGGATTTTAAAAAACTTACCTAAATTAGTTTATTTCTAAAGATATATTCTAAAAATAGGTAACTATGCACAATATAAGCCACTAATCACGTTTTCCTACAGTAGTTAATACCTTCAATTACTTAGGATCATACATGACTTGGCTGTTAAATCAATAATACTTAGTGGGTTTCGCTTTCATTAGGAGCACTGATCACTTCTTAACAACCTCTTAATGCATAGTTCAAGGAAAGAGTGACATCTTGAGTCTTACATGGTTACTTTATCTCATTGGTAGCCTATGTTTCTCTACATGGAAGGAGGATGCACTGATATATTGTCCTATATAAGCATCCATTGCTTACCACTTTTACCACCAGATTATACCCCATATTTTATGGAGAATTTACCTCCATGCTCTCCTATTTCTTGGTGTATGAGGCTTCCTTACTTGGTCCAAACTTCAAGCCCATTCTAAGCCCTAACTAGTTGCGTTGCATGTTGATACAAACTCGTGCTTATGCGTTAATACCTTTTGTTGCTATTTGCAACATTTACCCCTTTGTTTGTAGCACGTAGTCATTGATGCACACCTAACTCGTGTACATTGGAGGGACCCCTCACATTGTTGGCTTGGGCCCTGACCCATATGCTAACTTTTATGATATCATAGTCAATTCCATGCTTACTTGTTAGCAACTTTTCCTTTGCTTACATATTATTGGTCTAAACCTTTGCTTGTACCCTAATACTTACTAACTCTCAAGTGAGTCATACACATTCCCTTTAAAGAGTATTAGGGAATTTGACCCTCTGGTAAGAGGAAATATGAATATGTTAGAAAAATCACACCCTTTCAACAGTTTACACCAATATCACTACTACATTCTACTCCACCAACTAATACCCTAAATGTTTTCCCTACCTAAAGTCAATGTCACCACTTACTATCCCAAGGCTTTCACAATACTACAATAATGCCACTTGCACTCTAGGGTCCATGTCTTTACTAACGCTATAGCTCGTATATAGCCTCTCCCAACTTACTGCTACGCATATTGTTACAAGATGCTACTAAATATTTGTATATTTCTATTGAGGACTTAAGAGGCTAACAACAATCTTATAAAAATGGAATTAAAATAGTTGCCATTTTAGATGTATTTGGCGCTTGAGCAATCATACGGTGTAAGCAACATCACAGTGGGTGATCTCTTAACCAATATCTACCCACCATTTGTGATTTCTAATCTTAAAACTCAAAGAAACTAAGAATATATAGAAAATGCCAGTTTTTAATTTTTTTTATCAAATGTAAAAAACTAAATTAGGACGTATGCAATATATGAATTATATATATATATCTTAACCAAACACAAATTTTATATCAAATTTGTATTAATTTATTCTTTTTCATAATAATATATATATATTTCAATTTATATATTTAAGAATTTAATTGATGAAAAAAAATTATTTTAAATATTTTAAAATTATTATATTTAACAAAATTATTTTAATAGTATATAATATTTTATACATAATTAGATTTGGTTTGAAAATATTAAAAGCCTTCATTTGTTTTTCCTTAGAACGATTAAACTAATACATGATGATTCAAAAATAAAATTTTGTGGTGGATAACAATTTAATGGAATAAATATGTAATATATTTATATAATTATAACGGTAAATTTTTTGAAAAGATAATTAATTATTTATAAATAAATTTATAATTAAAATTTTAATAAATAATATTATTATAATAAATTATAAGTAATAATTTTAAAAAAATTATTTAATTAGAAAATTAATATTTAAAATTAAAAAATATAATTAAAAAAATAAAAAATAATAATGTAAGTTAAGTTTATTTAATTTTATAATAAAATAAAAAAATTATATTTATATTTAAATTTTTATTTAATTTAAATATTAAAAAAATTATAAATTAATTATTAAATTAATATTATATACCAAAAATTATAAAAATTTACTAAAATTTTTGGATATAGTGGATGGTTTAGCACTTTTAGAATCAGGCAGTGCTTTATGGCAAAACCTGATGTTTTATGTTGCCAACCCTGTGACCAGGCAAGCTGTTGCAGTTACTCCACCTGAATCCGATCGACAAGGTGAGTACATGACATCTTCATGCGGTATAGCACGCTCTCCTCGTTCTGGCGAACATAAGTTGGTCTGTCTTTTGAAGGACTTCAGTTATGGTCACCACTGGTATGTCTTAAGATTTGGATTGGATTCTACGTGGAGAAAATTTACTACCAATGCGCCTATGCACTTAGAAGGTGGATCTACCCCGTTGTACTGTCGAGGATACATCTACTGGATCCGAGAGCACACAATAATGGTTATGGATATTGATCAAGAGACTATTGGCTTGTATGATTCTCCATGGAAAGGTGCTAGGCGGATTTTTCACAAGATGGATGATTATCTTTCATGTGGTCGGTTTGTCCCTAAGTACACATTTGAGATCCTCTTCTTGGACATTGATTCTGGGAGCTGGACCTGCTATCACAGGTACACGCTTCCCCTAAGTCCACTGCATGCTTGTAGTCCTTTGTTCTTTGAGGTCTGTGTAGACCAGCAGTTGATCATTAATGCCATCGTATCTCGTGGATTTACTTATATTGCTTACAATATGAAGACACAAAAAGCAAGGAGCCTCAGGCGCTTCATCAGTCCAGATGAAAGCATTTATGTTCACACTAACAGCCTACTTCCAGTTAATAGTCCACCATAGTCATGGTGTTGCGCTGTCAGCATTTCCGCCTAGCTGCGTGGTTTTATTGTGCTTCGGTGATATGTTGCCATTTGTGTTGTTCCATAGGTGAGATGTGCAATGGCCACACAAATCTCCGTACTTGTTTCTCCCATTTATTTTATTTGGTTTTTAATTTATGCTCTCTTCTCCATCAGGATTTGGAGTCCTGTGAAAAGCCAATGTTAATAGAAGTACTCTTGGTGATTGTGTCGGACTATGCTGTGTTTCTCTTGGTTGTTTTATTTTTAATCTATTAGAGTTGTACCCTTCCAAATGTCCAATGTTCTGTTGCTTGCCCGTAATACTTGTTACAACCGAGAAATTTCAAGGTGGAATTGTTTCGAGTGCTGTAACTTTGGAATTTTATCCCTGTCCCTACCCCGCCTCCTTCAATAAGTCCCTTCTGCCTTCTTTTTGGGTTTCAAAAAGTTCAGGGCATGCCTTTATTATATTTCGATCTCTCATTCTCTAGGGATAATAGTGATTAATTTGCTCTAAAATTTATAGGTATCCACAATGCTTGCTTTATAAATCGGCTAAAACCATTTATTTCTCTTTTGGTGTGTTTTCTTTTTCATAATATAACCAAGACACAGAAAATAACCTCTTATCAACTTTAGTTGAATTAAATTTTCTTCATCCTAGTTTAAGCCAGGTCCATTCCATCAATATTCATCAGCATCTTAATTGGCAGCCCAAGCAGAATCACTCCAAACCCATAAATGTCTGTCTGGAAGGCATTTGATGGGCGTGTGACAGGTCGTTGAGTGCCTCTGATGGCATTAACACTGGCAAGTTCAGAAGAATCTTGATTGTCAACAACTATAAGGCCATATTCACTTATGCAAGCCTCCATTTTTTTATCCAGCGCGACACTAGTGGATTTTAGATTGACATAAGCAATTGCATCCTCACAAAGTTCCTGATGCATGAAGGCCTATGCCTCAGCAATGGTAGCTGTTACACTAAGTTTGGTGCCCAATCAAATACTCGGCCCATTTGGATTCCCGAGAGATTCAAGTAAGCATCGTGGAGACAAAAGTTTTACAATTTATGCTCATACATGTCTCATCGGGAAGCAACTATCTACTAATTATGCGTTACAGAAATAATTTTATGTGAATGAACTGCCAATTTCTATGAAAAGGGCAAGAATTATGTAATTACCATGGATAAGCTTGAGGAGGCTTCCATTCTGTTGATATTGGTAGACCAATTACTTCTCTTGATTGGAAGAGTAAAAGGCAAGGGGTAACAATACATTTGGGTGCTTCACTTGTGATAATTTTTGCATCATCTTCTTAAACTCACTCATTCATATTGCCCAATCGTTAATCCATTTGACAGCCAAGGGCATCCTGTCCTCAAGTGTGACCATATAGAGGCTGCCACATCTTCCTTTTACATGCAATTCAGCAGGAGATTTGAGCAAGTCGTCAAATGTTAATCCATTCACAGCTAGACTTGTAATAACCATAAGTGAAGAGGAAACAGATGTACCATCATTTGAATCAGCTGAGAATTCTACTGTGTTTGCTCAAGTTTTATAAACGCTCGATTGAGTACATCAATTGACACAATCTTGCTTTCTGTATCAACTTTGTTCTGAGTATGCAACTCTTCTCTCTTCTTTCTTTTAAAGAACCTGATAACAATGAAAACTATAGAAACCAGGCCAAGTGCAGCACAGCCAGGTTCAATAAAGATATCATTTTGGGATTTTCCTTTTGAATCCCCTCTGCCTGCATTAGCTAGAATTGTTGGCTTGTTGGGGTCTGACGATGAACAATTTTTTGGCTATGGAGGGCCACATTACTTAGGATTGTTTAGGAAGTTGCATTCATTCAATCGTCCCCTGGTGTCTGGAATAGTACCACTGTAATTGTTGTAAGAAACGTTGAATCTATCTAAATTGGAGAATTCGAAGTTGGGTATTCCACCTGTACGGTGATTGAATGTATCTAAAATGGAAAAGAAATCCTGGACAACGCTGACAAGTTTCTAGAAAACTTGTTCGAGATATCGAATCTTTTCAGGTTATTTAACCTGGAAAGTGTATCTGGAAGATTTCCGGAAATTTGATTATTACCTATAAGTAGAAATTACCTGTGGGTAGAAAGGTGAAGTTTGGCAATTTGCAGCCCCAGCTGGGACCCGTCCATCAATAAAGTCGTCTTCAAGCTTTTAATTTAGGAAGAAACGTAGCCAGAGGCTGTACATTATAAAGAGAACTGCATTAAAAACCCCAAAAAGACTGGACCTATAGCAGTTATATCTGTCACAAGTCACCGTGACACCTATCCCGACATTAATGACTTGGGACGTAAGGTTAAATATGTGGCGTTTGTCGTCTTCCCTAAAACTGAAAGGAAAACCAATGAAGTTCAACCGCTCGGCCTTTGATGGAGCAGATTTGTTACTGCTCCTTTTTTTATATCCATTTTCCTTATAACGGGGCCGAATCCGCGTGAGAAATCTTTGGTAAATCTTCGTCCTTGCTTGTTTGCCTGTGGCATTGACATTTGCAGCTTTATATTGAGCTTTGGATGTATTGTCGATACTAGTAATTCTATCCCTGGTATTGAGTTATAAAAGGTCAAGCCATTCGACGAAGGTGCTTTCTCACAGAAGTTGACATTGACAGATTCCTTCCCAAAAGTCTCTATGGTTACTTGACAGTAATAGTCCTCAAAAATAATTAAAAAAATAAAAACAGTTTCTTGGATAATTTTTTTTTTTTTTCTCTTTTCAGTAGCTCTCTTCATCTGTTATCTTCGTGGATGCGATATTCTGAAGTTAGTCTTTATCCCGCAGTTGGAGATTGTTCCTCCGATCAATTGACAGTAGCAAGTTTCTGAAAATAACTGTAATAAAACTATATTAGTTTTAAAACTTGAAATTTGAATAAAACAACAAGAAATATACTTACTGATGCAAGTTGCTGTCATACCCCAATGCCAGATGACATTGATTTTCTGCAATTTTTAACCAACTTAATTGGGAAATCCAAGTTGTCATTGAACAAATCTATCTTCTCCCCCACATCTCTCTCGGGCAAACGTTTGAAAGGCTCTCAATTCGACCATACCCAACAGCCTCTTTATCCACAAGCCACTCTACAACTTGTTTAAATTCATCCAATCTAATAGAAATTTGTGCTTTCAAAAATCTTTCTTTGATTTTCCCAATCTTCGTAAGATATTTGGAGCCCCTTCTCCACTTCTTATTGCCTCATTTCCCCTCAAGTGCAACATTCTCCATCTCACCATAACTTTGTGGGACGACCCTTTCCCCATCCCGCATATTGCCACAACTTCCTGCAATGTCTTCTAGCTTATGATGCGAAAAAAGTATACAGACCCAAAAGCAGAAACACGAGTTCACTCAAACTCAAAATGTTATCAAATCTCTACTCCTGACTTTCTAGCCAACCCAAAATAAATTCTCATATTAACCTGCCAAAACATCTACTATTTGCATATAATACAAGTGTCATTCCATAAATAAAATGTCTCAACAGTGATATCTTAGACAAGCAACCCACTAGCTTCAACCACATGAAATGTCCAAGCACCAACTAATAGAATCTAAAATGATCAATTTACCTAGTCCCTCCATAATATTTGGCTGACTCTCCTCTCAAACACTTGGTCCCAAAACGTTTGTCTCACTCTCCCCACCACCACCACCGCCGCCGCCGCAGCCGCCAATCTCCCCATCATTCACTCCATCTGCATCATCTTGATCTTCAGTTGGCACTATTATAAAACAACAATAAAAAATAATCAATAGCAACTTCATACAAAATAAGCAGGAATATTCATTCCACCGGATAAACAAACCTAACAACAAACAAAGATCTCTAAAATTAGTGACTTGTGCCATATTGAAATTCCAATTAGCAACTCGATTGACATGCTTTCATCAGACAAAAAATTGCATGTCCTTAACTAACAACTAGGGAAAAAAATCCAATTGCAAACACTCTCATGTGTTAACCATTTGGGGGAAAAAAAAAAAAACACTCAGATCACTAACCAGTAAAGCTTCCCTCTTGATGCCTAAAAATATCTCACTCTCAGGAATGAAACCGGTGAAGTGCCCCTAACAGGCGTTAGGACAGGAGCCAAGCTAGCGTAAGGGACAGAATGTGTTTTCTATTTCATTAGCAGAGTCAGATGAAAGCCCAGGCAAGCAAAGAAGTTTGGCATGAATCGTAAGGTAGCTAGGCCGAAAGATCGTTTGCAGCTTTCTTCAATAAGGTGCCTTTTCTTGCTAGATCAGTAGCAGAATTACCCGAGCCATACTCTTTCTACTTAATCTTTTTACTTTTTAATTTTCAACTAGCAAGCACAAATGCAAAAGAATAACATTATCTAAGATGCAAAGATCAATTAATGCACTCATGCTTCTTACTCATCCCAGGTGACTCATTCTCATAGCAAAGAATCGTCAACCTACCTAGCCCCTGCACAATATTTGGCTGACTCTCTTCTTGAACATTTGGCTCCGTAACATTTGTCTCACCCTCCCCACCACCCCCCACCACCACTATGCCTCTCGTTCACACTATCTGCATCGTCTTGACGAAGAAAATTTTGATTTTCATCTGGCACTGTCATAAAACAGTAATAAACAATAATCAGCAGCAACTTCATTCAAAAAAAGCAAGAAATATTCATACCACTTGATAGACAAACAATCCAACAAATAAAGATCTCTAAAATCAGTGACTTGTGTCCTATTAAAATGCCAACTAGCAACCCGATTAACATGCTTCATTAGGCGAAAATCTACATGCCCTTAACTAAAAAACTTGAATCCTAGGAAAAAAAAAAAAAGACAAAAAAATTACACTCAAACCGCTAGGCCAGTAGAGCTTTCCTCATCGCTCAAACTAAAATTTTGAACCTGTTCCCTCAATCCACATATTTTATTTATCAATACAAACGTCACTTCATGGACAATAACAACATCTAGCATCACCATTTGAAAAAGAAAAAATCCCAAAGCAATAGTTCAATAAAGGCTATGCAAACACACAAGTAGAAAAACAAGTTCACTCAAACTCATCAAAATCTCCATGCTTGACTTTCAAACCAAAATGAATTCTCATATTGATATGCCAAATCATCTTACATTTGCACACAATACAGGTCACATTCCATAGACAATATCAGTAAGGAACATCACACATGCATGTAGATTTTGTGTCTGCTTCTTGCTCCATGTTTCAGACGCTCCTTGCTGGACTAGACTCCAAAGATTGGGTCCTGGCTTGTGAGTCACTCAACAATGTATGCCAATTATCAATGTATCACAAGGAAGTGATGCTGGATATGCTGTAAGTTGCAATTCCTTACGTGTCATGATTGAAGGGAACTACAGGATTAGGAGAGTTAGCTTTGTTATTGCATTTTGCTCCACATATGACCAATTTGCTTGTTAATATCATTTTCAATAACTAGGGCAGATGGGGTACCACTCATAGTGTAGTCTTTGAAAAATTCGAGAAGTGCAGTTTGCAAAACAGCAATCATGACATCTGCTGGCCTATTCCATGCCTATAATGATCATATAATTGATTCACTGGATCCACTGGTACTTCATTCTTCCATTTGTTGCTTCTGTTATTTACTTTCTTTCATTGATGACTTTTCTGTCGCATGCGAACTGATTCTCGTGCTTGGTTTCCCACAATGTGGTAACATTTGTTTGGCACAGCTTGTCCGGCTTCTTCTCAAGTCTTCACAAGACAAAAGGTTTGTATGCGAGGCAGCTGAGAGAGCTCTAGTGGCAATGACTACTTGGGTTCCTCCGATCCTTTGTTACCAAAGTTAGAACCATATTTCAAGGACAGGAATCCTCGAGTTCGAGCTAAGGCTTCAATGTGCTTTTGTGCTTTTGTTGAAGTGTTGCACAACTGGTAAGGTCAAATTTTGATATTCCAAATTGCTTAACTTTCCCTTGTCCTTCCATAATAATGTGAGATAGTTTACAGTATGCACTTTGGTTCCCAAAAAAATGCAAGAATTGTGTAGATCTGCTCCACTTGTTTTTTTCTTTTTTTTAATTTCATCCAGCAGCTGTTGGTTGTTCCCTTCCAAGAACATCATTGTTAATGTCTACTGTTATCAATTACGACAACTAATCTTGCTTCCCCAGTTTTTGTCCTTAATGATATTTGTGTGCATGCACCTGTATGCATATATCCACTTGTGTATGCACTGATTACTTATCGGGCGGTGTCCCTTTCTTCCATGCAAGGCGGGATTCCTCCATATTATTGCAAGGGTCATTAACCCTACACTGCATTGCGGTCATAGTTTCATTTCTGTATCAACAGGGTGTTGAAGGCATCAAATTGTAAATGCCTGAAACATGGAGATGCCTGAATCGCTGTCAAGCACAAAGTTGAGTTTAAATATTTTTTGCAGATTGTTTACTGCAAGCAGTCACTTTATTCAGTTACAAATATATTAAGGATGGTTCCTACAAATCAAAGCTCAGCAACTTCCTCGGTTTGCTGCACCTACTTTATTCTAACGTGAACCAAGATTGCCACCTCCTTTGTTGTCAAGGGAGGATTGGAGGTTTGCCCCGACAATTAAATGGCAGTGGTGTGGTCAACCTTATTGTTGAAGATAGAAGGAGAGGAAATAGAGTTTTGGTGGTGATGAAGAAAGAAAAAGGTCCATTTTCGCTGTGTATCCAAACTTTGGAGGTGGGTAACATGAGACCAGGAACGGTGGTGTCCTGTGGGGAGGAGATGGCCGAATTGGATTGCCTAGGTTGGGGTTAGGAAGCAGGCAAAAAGAGCATTGCGGAGATCATTCTGGCGAAAATTCATTCTCATTGACCTCATCTTTTTCTCATTAGTCTCTATTTCGTTATAGTTTTTCTAAGCACCAAGGCACTATAAAAAATTGCTGTTGATGCAATGTCTATTGGTTTATTTATTTTTACCCTTATCTGTTGAGTCAACGATTTTTGTTTTTTAAGGTATTTTAAAATCACTAGATGTAATACTCGAAGGTATAATACACTTCCAGGAGATGGTTTTTCCTTTTTGTTTTTTTTTCGATTAATTTGCTTCCCCATGGATGAAGTAAGTTTCATTTCATGTTATCTTTTCTGTTCTAGCTAAATTAGCCCTTTACTTATAACGTTGAACGTGCATAATCCACACATGCTTTTATGATTCAGCAGTGTTATCGCGTGCACCGTGCTGAGTGCTTGTTGAGTCAACTAAGAATTGCATTGCATGCTTGCATTAAGGAAATTAGCTACTGCACGAGAATGCTTCTTCGTCTGCATTTATTAGGAGGGTTTTTTTTTTATTCTTTTTTGTTTATTATGTCCCTTTTGATTGTTGCTGCTTCCGACGTCATAACAGAAGGACAATTTAGTCCGTTTATGCATTTAGCTGACGATAACCTGACGGAAGATTTTTTTCCTTTACGCAGAGGTATTTGAGGATTTTTTTTTTTTTTTTTGTAATTTTAAAAAATACAAATTATGGTTTCTAACTATATCTTATTTATAAGACAATATTAGATGTAATTTATCCAATGACACGTGCATGTATGGAATACCGTAGAGGTGACTCGCAAAGGATAACTACGTCATGACGCACAATTTCTTAGGTCTATTTTGTAATGATTTGAAATGAAGTGTTATAAATAAAAATATTATTATTAAAAATATATATTATTTAATGATAATAAAAAATTTAATGAAAATATAAATATTTAATAAAAATTATTAAAATAATTATTAATATATAAATTGGTTAAAAATATAATAAAAAATTATTTTATTTTTAAATATAATTAATATTTTAAATTATATATTTAATATTAAATATATTATTAATAATATGTGATATTTATTTTTATTTTATTATATTAATTTAAATAAATAATAAAGAATAATTTAAATTAAAAATAATTAAAAAAATTTTTAAAAAAATAATTATTATTTTAAAATAAAATAAAAAATAAATATTATAATAATAAATTATTAAAAAAATAATTTTACATTAAAAAGAAATCAAATAAAGAATCCAGTTCTTGCGTGTAGTTTGCAACCTTAGAGAGTTCCAGTCCTCTAAAAAAAACTTTCACGTCAGTGCACAAGAGTTTGGCGTATTCTAGTTATGCACAGTACAAGGGACGTGTTCTTCAAGCCACGAATTGCTCCTCGGAGAACAATTCTTCTATCTCTCTTTCTCTCTGGAATTTCATTTCTATCTTTCTTTCTCGGATCTTTACTGATTAGCGCCATGCTCCTTTTTCTAGAACTCCAATCACAGACGACGCGATAATTAAATGCAAAAAATTTTGGAAAAAATTAAAACAAAAAGGAATCGTGGAAGGCCATTGATCGAGAAACAAGAAAGTAATCATGTTGGAAGATCAAGTGGCGTTTCTGTTGCAGAGGTACTTGGGGAACTACGTGAGAGGCCTTAACAAGGAAGCTCTCAAGATCAGCGTCTGGAATGGTTTGTAACCTATCAAAACCTTCTTTCCTTGCGAATGCTCTTTTTTCATTTAGTACAGGTTCATTTCAACTAAACAGCACTTAACATTGACGCTGCCCGTTCCAAAAACCCTACAATTTAAATTCGTTTGTTCGGTAAATAAATTGAGTTCATTTGAAATTAAATTTGTTTTCTTATTCGGAAACAAATGGACAGGAGATGTGGAGCTTAAGAATATGCAGCTGAAGCCTGAGGCGCTCAATGCCTTGAAGTTGCCTGTGAAGGTCAAAGCAGGATTCCTTGGCTCGGTTAAACTCAAGGTTTGTGTATATTGCATTTGTGGCGCTTTGTTTCACGATAGGCTCCGTATGGAATTTCTATTTTACAGCATTGTTAGGTCAAAGAAAGTTTGTACTCTGACTGAAGTTAATTTATGGGGTTATGATTATCTTTTGCCGTTTTCTCTGTAGGCATGTGACAACTTGCTTGGATGCAATTCTCTCTTTCTCTCTCTCTCTCTCTGTTTTTTTTTTAGTTCGATTTGAGTCCATTTGATGAATGCAGTTCTGTTTAGGTGAAAAATTTGTGTCTGCGGTTACATTTTCCTTTTAGTGATGTTGAAGCATGAAAAATTTGAATGGTTAAAAGAGTGGTTGATTTTTATTGCTTATATTTTAAATAAACTTTTGCTGTTGGCCTTTTGTTTCTGCTGTTTTATTTGCTTAATTTATTAGGCATTTGCTTTGTGAACATTGGCCTCTTTTGCGTTCTCGAGGGTACTTATTGCAACAATGTAACTTCAGGTTCCATGGAGCAGGCTTGGCCAGGATCCAGTACTAGTTTATTTGGATGGTATATTTTTGCTAGCTGAACCTGCGACACAAGTCAAGGGACGTACTGAGGATGCAGTCCAAGAGGCAAAAAAGAAGCGAGTACGGGTAAGATATATTGATTGTGAGTAATCTGTTATTAGCAATATTGGATTTATTCTCAATTCTTTCTTGTTTGCTTGCAGTAAAATTTAATGATGAATTAATTTTTCTAAGCTTTTGTGCACAGGAAATGGAAATGAAGCTGTTGGAGAGGGCACAACAATTCAAGTTGGAAGTGGTATGCTAGTTTTCTGGCACCATATTCAAACTGAGCTTATTAAGCTGATCCTACAATTCACTGCACATTTATATATGAACCTTAAAATATGCATTGCTATTATGTTAAGTCCAGAGCATTAGGAATTTACATGACTTCATGTATAGCCTCTTCGATATGGATCCTAGGAATTTAGCAAGTCAACTTTTTGCCATTATTTCCTTTGTTATGACCGAATTACAGGTAGACCACTCTAATTTTAAAGAAATCTGAGCATATTGCTGTAAGTAGGCACATTTATCTCTTGTACAACCACAGCAGTTGTTGATTATTTCTATTCACTTCATCCTACATTCTACTTAGTGTATTGGATGGGATATTTGGTGTGCATGCCATAGAAAATTTTCACCTTCTTAAAATTATTTCAACCTTATTGGTCAATTTTGATGCTGGAATTTAATTAATCAATTCTCATGCTATGCCTTATAGGACATGCTTAGTGTTAATGGCAATGGCCTTGTGCAAGGAGATTGAATCTTGAACATTGTACTAAAAGTGTATATCATCTTCCTCATTGAATGAAGTCATTTAGGGAGGAAGCATGATAATTTGTATAATTTGGAACAATTGGTGAAATAGTGCATATTGCTCTGGCTTATATGAATATCATGATCCTTCTGGTGTTTTCATTAATTGAATTTCTTGCTCATGAATCTGGTTGTGACATAGCTTTTCATGAACTTTGACTTGTAGAATAAATCATGGATGGGTTCCCTGATCAACACAATAATTGGGAACTTGAAGCTTTCTATTTCAGATATCCATATCAGATACGAAGATCTTGAGAGGTATGTGTTTCTTGGGACAAGTTATCTTTTGTTGGTTGAGTTCATGCGATTGTAGGTGAAGTATGTAAATTAGTGTTATTCTCTTGATTACTTGTGTTTTTGATTAAAGTATTTTTCTTCTTGTAGCAACCCTGGCCACCCATTTGCTGCTGGCATTACATTGGGGAAACTCTCAGCCATGACAGTGGATGATAGTGGAAAAGAATCTTTTGTTACTGGAGTGTCATTAGAATGTATTCAGAAGGTCATTTAGGATTTATTTTTTATTTTTTATATCTTTTGGTACATTGGAATATATAGGAATATTTCCTTTAAATGGTCCTTTAGGAATATTATTGGTAATTTTTTTGGTGCTTTATTTATTATTATTATTGTTATTATTATTATTATTATTATTATCATCATTATTATTATTTTGTTTCAATGCAGGCCGTTGAACTTGATCAACTTGCTCTTTATCTGGATTCTGATACATCACCGTGGCATCTTGACAAGCCATGGGAGGACTTGCTTCCTTCAGAGTGGGGTCAGGTGTTGTCGACTCATTCCATTGTATTGTTTTTGGCTTCCATCTGCTCCATAACTGGCTTCTATATTCTGTTCTCTTTGAACTTCAGGTATTTAGATTTGGCACGAAGGATGGCAGACCAGCAGATGGTTTTATGAAAATCCATTCATACCTTCTGCAACCAGTAACTGGGCATGCAAAATACTCAAAAGTGCAGCCAAAGGAGCCTGCTAATAGTGGTCAACCTTTGCAGAAAGCGACAGTAAACTTGGATGATGTTACAATCTGTCTGTCCAAGGTTTCTCCTGAGCTTTCATCTCAATTTTGTTGAGCTCCGAATCTGACATGCTCAAAAGCTTTTTATTCACATCTGTTTGTATTTGCAGGATGGGTACAGGGATATGTTAAAATTAGCTGATAATTTTGCTGCTTTTAATCAACGCCTAAAATATGCTCACTATCGTCCACTTGAATCGGTGAAATCTAATTCGAGGGCTTGGTGGAAGTATGCATACAAAGTAATTTCTGACCAGATAAAGAGGGCAAGGTAAACAAAGTTCTGTTCTTTTATGTATTATCTTGCATGTCCATCCCTGATGTGCAAGTTACGGTATGTTACAAATTAGGTCTCTGGCTTTGGGAAAACTTTGAAGGACTTGTTTATGATGCAAGATGCTGTAATGTGCCATTTAGATAGCAATAATCTATACCAGTGTGTGATGCATTTCTGTTGGTTTCACTGTGCATGGTGCACATTTGTATGGTTGTGCATGTTTCATGTTGTTGGTGTGCTCAAAGCTCAGAAACCATGGAAAACTGTCAACCTATGTCCAATGATGCAGTTAGTCCTGGATCTTGTTGGTATTATCTGAATCTCTTACCAAATTTATTGGTTTGATGCCTATGCTCATAAGATGAATTAAACCATTTTTTGTTCCCCATACCTGATGCATGCATTTCTGTGTATACACTTGCTGATTGAGGATGTTAAGGCATCCTAAGCATTGTGAAAGGGAAAAATACTCTCCAGAATTTAGAATAAGATGAAATTTCATTTTTGGAAGCCTTATTCCCATGGGGTGTTTTGAATTGACATGAAGTGTTTTTCCTATATTGGTCTTATATATTCCTGGACCCATATTTCTATGTCAATCCAATTATCATCCATGATGGCTGGGCCATTGCAAATTAATTCGTGGGATTGTTGGACGACATTTATACTAGAGAATGCCATAGTAAACCTCTGATGTAGGAAAAGAATGCACTAAAATGCCACGCACTTGAGTTTTATCTTGGTACCCATGTCCATGGCCTCAGTTCAACCCTTTAAAGACTTTAATCTGGCTGAGGTGTAACACGCTTGTGGCTAAGTTCATTCTTTCCGCACATATTATATATGATACTAGTTCTTTTCACTGCAAGGCTGAGAAGCTGATTTATCCAGTGATATTTAGTTTCATTAAATAAGTGGAAGCTGAGAAAAAGAAATTTTGTATTTGTTCAGTCCTCAATAGTAGGTTCTTCCTTTGAGTTGGCTTGCTTTGGTGGAGGAGATTTTGAGGAGTGGAAGAATCACATTTTTTATTGCTTTGGTTAAAAAAATATGTTCTTCTTGCTGCTTTTGTTGAGGAAATTATATATCTGGCAGTGGGAAATTGTCCTGGGAGCAAGTGCTGAGATATGCAAGCTTACGTAAGAGGTATATACCTCTGTATGCTTCTTTGCTCAAGTCTGATCCCAATCGAGCAACAGTTGATGACAATAAAGAGATTGAGGAAATGGATCATGAACTTGATATGGAACTCATACTGCAGTGGAGGTATTTCACACTTGCCTGTTCATATTTTATCCACATCTGTTTTATTAAATTTCACTGGAGAAACCTTACTGTTCTATCTGTGCTGTTTTTTGATACTTGAAAAGGGAAAAAGACCATTTTTCCTGGAGGATTGGATTCTAATTAGAGGCTTTTAAATCAGTGTGTACTATCCTCCTAATTTTCTTAAAAACTATATGTGACTTGTTTTTGCAAGGCAAGCACTCCTTAATTCACTGTGAAAAGATACCTGGCCTCAGCCTAAAGCTATTTCTATCTGTACTGTTCTAATTTTCTGCCTGGCTCCAGAGCCATGTGCATTATATTTAGCTTTGTCAATGCAGTTTCTAGTTGCATCATTATTACTTGAGCCATTGTTCAAATGAGCCCTTTGAGTTGACATATGGCATATCATCCTCTCTAAGTTGTCTTCCTCCTCTGGGCAACTTCAGTAAGGGTTAAATGCTATTTGAGCCTTCTATCTTTTGTTTTAAGTTTGATGAAATTATTATTCCTTTTCTAATTGTTGGATAAGAGGAAATTTATTGGAATTGAGAAGTAAATGCTACTTGCAGTTGTGCCCTCATTGATGCATGCAGATATTCTTGAGGGTTTCTCTGTTCTTCTTCCTTTTGTAGATGCCTGCATTCACACATGCCTTTTGCTTGCAGTCCCAAAAGTTTGATAGAATTTTATTAATTCTATTATATACATACATTCCTGGATGTATATAACAAAGAAAAATGTATTCAATTATTATTTCCTTGATGTTGCACAGGATGTTGGCTCACAAGTTTGTGAAGCAGTCACTAGAATCAGACCTATACTCAATGAAACAGAAGGCTAAAAAGTCATGGTGGTCTTTTGGCCGGTAATTTATTTTCCACTTGCAAAATATTTTTAGCATTTGCGCCAGTTTGCTGTCTTTGGTGATTGTAGTCAAAGTAAAATTTTTCTTATCATATCTATTTTTTCAGGAACACTCAAGGTGTTAGGGGTGAAAATGAAAGTGAACAGTTTAATTTCAGTGATGAGGATTGGGAACAATTAAACAAGCTAATTGGTTATAAAGAAGGTGACATGGAGCAATCTGTGATTATTAGTGAGAAGGCTGATACTCTTCACACTTATCTGGAGGTTCATATGAAATATAATGCTTCAAAGCTTGTTGATCATGGGGGTCGAGAGTGTGTTGCAGAACTTTCTTGTGACAACCTTGATTGCTTCATTAAACTTTATCCAGAGACAAAAGTTTTTGACATGAAATTGGGTTCTTATTGTTTGTCATCCCCAAGTGGTCTCCTTGCTGAGGTTGGAATTTCCCTTATACATTTGAATTTGTTTGTCTAATTCCTAATGTGTGGTTAGACTGTTCCTTTGTCATTAGTTGTGTCATAAATCTTGTCTCCTTCAATGCAGAGTGCAACTGCATTTGACTCTCTTGTTGGAGTATTCCGCTATAAGCCATTTGATGCCAAAGTAGACTGGAGCATGTTTGCCAAAGCTTCTCCATGTTACATGACCGTATGTTGCTGCTCATTTATTCTTTCAGATATGATTTCTTAGGCTCATGCTTACTGACTTCTTGTTGTCGTGGGACAGTATCTGAAGGATTCTATTGATGCGATTATTGAGTTTTTTGAAAGTAACAGTGCTGTTAGTCAGAAAGTTGCATTGGAAACAGCAGCTGCCGTCCAGGTATTGTTCAACCATGCATGTCCTGACATATGGTGGGTAACTTGCTCTAAATGACAGTCAAGCTTTGCCAGAATGCGATGCCTTGGCAACTGAATTCTATGAATTTTTCCTGATAGGTTGTTTTTGAAAATGCATAACATAGTTGGCAAGTGGTAATGGCAAAACCACCCTTTCTGGGGTGATAGAAATACTAAATTTTTTCTCTGAAACACTTTCAATAACAGTTATATGTTACAAATTATGGTTTATGTGATTGTTCAATTCTTTGTAATTAGATGACAATTGATGAAGTTAAACGCACTGCTCAGAAACAAGTTAGCAGAGCATTGAAAGATCATGCCAGGTTTATCACTTGTAACTTTTGTTTCTCAGTTTTCAATTATATGTCAAGACATTTCAAATTTATTGGTATTATTATTTTACTCATACGTGGTGCCTGGTGCCTAGCGGTTGACAATTAAGAGTACTAGTATTAGTTAGCAGTAAGAGTAGTAGTGGTCCACTATGAGAAAAATTGTATCTCCAAGTTTTTCTTTTTTTTTTTTCAGTTTCCATTTTACATTAGTGGAGAATAGATAGCCTAAGTTTACAGTACAATGTTGGAGAAGTTTAAGCTTCTACAGACTGTTTGATGCAGAAAAAAAGAGAGAAATAAAGGAGGTTAGAAGTAAGGGAAAGGAATGCAGGAAAGGGGAGAAGCTTAGAAGAAACTGTGGGTGGTTAGAGCAAGACATGCACACGGACACAGAACAAAGAAAGGGTGAAGCACAGAGAGAGAGATCTAAAAATTCCCCTCTTAATGACAAAATATTTTAGAGTTATGGTTTCATTTTCTAGGGCTAGTGGATTTTTATAATGACTGCAAATGGGCGGAATGTTATGTGAGGCACACTTCTTTTTATTAGGCTATAATGTTTCAGTTTGCTTATGTACGCTAAATGGATTAAAAATTAGGTGTGGCATGTGCATTGCGATAGGTTTCTATTGGACTTGGATATTGCGGCTCCTAAAATTACGATTCCTAGCAAGTTTGCTCCCGACAACATTCACTCAACAAAGCTTTTGCTAGATTTGGGAAATTTGGTGATTCGCTCACAGGTTCACTCACCAGCTTAATCTGTTTTTTTTTTTTTTTATCTTCTTTATGTTTTTTAAAGTACGAACAGATCAACTTTATATGGAACTTTCCAACAACTTATGCAGGATGACTACAGCAGTAGATCATCTCAGGAGCTGGATATGTATTTGCAGTTTGATTTAGTTTTGAGTGACGTCTCTGCTTTTTTGGTTGATGGTGAATATCGTTGGAATCAAACTATTTTGAATAAGTCTGCTAATTCCACTCACTCAAATCATGTCAGTTTCTTCCCTGTTATTGATAAGTGCGGTGTCATCTTAAAGCTTCAACAGGTAAGAATCTGGATCACTCACTCAAATTGTGTCAGATTCTTATGTACACTTTTTACATGTCTGCAGGCATGCTCACTGAATTCCTTGTGTTTATATGATGATGTGCTATGTCCATCTTTCAAGTCATTAAAGTTGTCTGGCTTCATTTTCAGATTCGATTTGAGAACCCATCATATCCTTCCACAAGACTTGCTGTACGGCTTCCATCTTTAGGATTTCATTTTTCTCCAGCTCGGTATCATCGATTGATGCAAGTAGCAAAGATCTTCTTAGTGGAGGATAGTGAGCATTCGGATAATCTCCACCCTTCGAATCAAGCAGACTTTGAGGGGTGGTCATCTCTTCTTATACGAAAGGTCTCTGTTCTCTCTTCTCTCTCTCTCATCTAAAAAATAAGCTGTTCTTATTCTTGACTAATTTTTCTTTTCCACTTAATTATCTTTGCTAACAGGGCATGGGTAATAGGGAAGCTGTTTGGCAGCGACGATACTTATGCCTGGTTGGGCCTTTTCTTTATGTTCTAGAAAACCCTGGTTCCAAAGCTTATAGGCAGTATCTCAGGTAAGACACTGTTTTATACTACAGCTTGCTGAAAAATATTTGTGGCTAATAGTTGTTGTAAACATTTAACTTCAGAATTCTACATCTGTCTTGTTCTTGTTAATATAAGTTATATATGATTCAAAGCTCATAATTTAATGCTAGTAATGTGCTTGGAATGAAATTCTGAGCTGATCAGGCCATCATTTAAATGTGAGGTACCAGGTTTCTGAGGTTGATGGCTGAGATTGCCGAACCTTGTTATGTAATAACCCTTTTTCATTACCTTGTGAGAGAGGGAAATGTTGTAAGTATATGAGAACAAACCTCAACTCACCTTACGTGAAAAATTCACAATTAATTGAAAGAATGGCGGCACATGATTTGAACTCATGATCTCCTGTTCATGGCTGTAATACCAAGTCAACAAACCATTCAACCCATAGACCTAAGCTGTTGGTCAAACTGGATCGCATATTAAACTATACACACACGCACACACACACATAGATCTCAATGGATTCAGGAAAAGAAAAAGAATTCAAATTTCATCACACTACATATTCATGTGAATAGGCTGAATAGAATATACATAGATTACTGCAGATGTAGACTTCATCATATACATCCACTTCTTATTTGGAAGTATTCATATGCTTGCATTGAGTGGTGTACATTGTGTTTTTCATCAAGGTAATGTATCATATGTGTTCATCATCTTTTTGTAGTTTGCAAGGAAAGCAGATATACCAACTTCCTGCAGAACTGGTCGGTGGTGTGGAACGTGTGTTGGCTATTTGCAATGCTGCATGTCCCTTAAACAAGGTAGTGGTTAATGCCTCTGTAATTAAACTGCCTGTAACTAAACTATAATGTCAACCTTTACTTAATCCCTTTCTTGAATTTCACTTTACCTGCATCACAATTTATGTATAGGTCATAGAAGATGTGAATGCAATAATACTACGTTTTGATTCTGATGATTCACGAAGGAATTGGCATAGCCGCTTGCAAGGGGCCATTTATCGTGCTTCTGTAAGTCCTTCATTTAGTTCTCTATCATGCTGTATATGTTTTTTTTTTTTTTCTTTTCTTGGCACTATCGTTCTTGGTTTCATTTTTTGGTGCTATAGCATATGGCCTTTGTCTCCAAAGTCAATTAATGGTATAGAATGATACATTTTTGTTTCTTAGATTATGATAAACTTATTTGTTCTAGCTTTTGCTCGTGTGCTTTACTTTTGACTTCTCTTTCTCTTCCAGACAAGCACTTTTCTTGTTTTGATAGTTTGAACTGATTTAATTGGCTTTATTTTGAAATTTTAAAATTGTTGTTTCTGTTCAACTCAATCCATGTTGATCTCAGATGGTTGATAGTTACTCTGGGGGTTCTTACACATTAATTTCTGTACAGGTTTCTGCTCCTATCACTAGTCTTTCTGAAACTTCATCTGATCCAGAGGACTCAGAAACTGAAGTTAGTGAAAACCTCAATGCTAATGACATGTTGATGCTGGAACATGTATTTATAACTGGGGTTCTTGATGAACTAAAGATCTGCTTCAGTTACCATCATCAAGTAAGCCTGGATAATACATATGCATAAGAATCCCTCTTGTTAGAGTTGTTGGAAAATCTGATTCATCTGCTACATTTCTTTAGGGTGATAACAGTTTTATGAAGGTTCTTGTTGCCGAAGAGAGCCGTTTATTTGAATTTCGAGCAACTGGGGGCCAGGTACAAATGAGTTATGACCACACATATGTTCGTTAATGTGTTTGTGCATCTTTTCCTAAATTGGGTAATTTCATCGGACCAAACACCATGAATTCTGCAATATCATGAGACTATGTTATTGTTCTTATGTTGACTAGTTATTATTTTGAAATTTCAACCTCTGTGGAATACAAAATCCTGTACAAATAGGAACTACAAGGTACTTGAACCATGACCATCATTATAACCATGACACCTTTGCTTGTACCTTTTATTCTTTTTCTTGAATAAGTTGCTAGTTGTAGAAGTTTGGGAGCAACAATATATTTATCTCCTGTCTTTAAATACTATGTTGTGATTGTTGAAATAAAAAAGACTAATTTCCACTGTTACCAACATCGTCAATGTTGCTGTTGTTGTTTCATTACAATCCTCTTTCCAATTGGGCATTATCCACAAGATAGCATGTTTGGATTTCTGATTGGATGAGCCAAAAAATTAAAACTTTTGTACTCTTATCATTCAGATTTCATAAGTCTTAAATCTTGTGTTTGCAGGTTGAATTGTCAATTAGAGCAAATGACATGTTCATTGGAAGTATTCTGAAATCTTTGGAGATTGAAGATTTAGTATCCTGCAATAATCTTTCTCAGCCTTGTTTCTTAGCAAGATCATTCATTCAAGGCGGAGATGCACATTCAACCTTCAACCATGATAGAACTGAGAGTTTTGATGAGAATAATTTCACTCCAAGTGAAGGAGATGACAAATTCTATGAGGCACCAGAAAATTTGGTTGAATCTGAGTATCTAAGTTCCCAAAAGTCACTTCCATTTGGAAATTCATCATTTAAACCTCCTAGTTTTGATCATATTCCTGGCTTGCTGCCTGAGAATACCATTCAGACTAGCATGGAGGATGTTGAGCTAACTGATTCCTTGGATAGTTTTGTGAAAGCACAGATGGTTATCTATGACCGGAGTTCTGCTCTGTATGATAATGTTGATATGCAGGTGGAGAGTTTTCTGTCTTGAAATTTCTACTCTTGCTTTTACTAGATTCATAATTAATTGAATATTCACTGTATGAATGGATTATTCCAGGTTGCAGTGACATTGGCTACGTTGTCATTTTTCTGCCGTAGGCCTACAATTCTTGCTATCATTGAATTTGTCAATGCTATAAATGTTGAGGATGTAGCTGCCAAATATTCCCATGATAATTCTTTGGCAGCAATGGTTGAACATGACACTTCGTCGGATGATGTGGTTGGTGATCGACATTGGAAAACCATTGAGGATCCTGTTGTCAAGGGACTACTGGGGAAAGGAAAATCCAGAGTCATATTCAATTTGATGTTAAATATGGCTCGTGCTCAGATAGTGTTGATGAATGAAAATGAAACTAAGCTTGCAACTTTGTCACAGGATAATTTGCTTACAGACATCAAGGTTTTTTACTTTATTTTCTGTTCCATCTTATGATATGCAAGCTCATATTTTCTTTCTTCTTATTGAACTCTACATGCAAGTGTTCAATGTAATTTTTGTCCTGTTGTAAGGTCTTTCCAAACTCTTTTAGTATAAAGGCAGCCCTGGGAAATCTGAGAATTAGTGACGACAGTCTTCCACGCAGCCATGCATATTTCTGGATCTGTGATATGAGAAATCCTGGGGGCAAATCTTTTGTTGAGGTAATTAACATTCTTCTCCTTTTCCTTTTTCATATGCCACTAAAAATAGTCAGCCAGGTTTTAATCCTTTCCTTTTTTGTGGTGTTATCACTGTATGCACTGTGGGGGCAAACCATATATTTTGG
This sequence comes from Rhizophora apiculata, assembly GCA_037832385.1. NCBI lineage: Eukaryota > Viridiplantae > Streptophyta > Magnoliopsida > Malpighiales > Rhizophoraceae > Rhizophora > Rhizophora apiculata. Next base: position 6,258,805 of record CM075439.1, on the reverse strand, counting down.
GATCAGGGAATCTGTATAATCATTATGTGTGGTTTCGGTTGTCAATTTTTTTTTTTTAGAATACTGATTTATGGTCCATCTTTTTTTGTAAGCTGCTTTCTAAGTATCCATCTGTAAGTGCAGAAATTTGATTTCTTGCGCAACTTAAACATCTTCTCATTCTGGGTCTTACAGTTGGTCTTTACTTCATTCAACACTGACGATGAAGACTATGAAGGTTTTGAGTACAGCCTTTTTGGGCAGCTTTCAGAAGTTCGCATTGTGTATTTGAATCGCTTTGTCCAGGAGGTAAGTTGATATGTGTATATTATCCATTCTGAATACCTTATTTCTGTTTCTTATGTCTCCAAATATTAACTAGGTTGCTGGTTACTTTACGAGTCTTGTGCCCAATAATTCAAAGGGGTTCATCAGGTTGAAAGATCAAGTAACAAATTCTGAGAAATGGTTCACAAGCAGTGAAATAGAAGGATCACCTGCTTTGAAGTTGGATATTTCACTAAGGAAACCTATAATATTAATGCCTCGAAGAACAGACAGTTCTGAGTGAGTAGGCATTTTGCATAATGAATAATTCTCTCTTATCATTGTTCGTCTGATTTAGCTGCTTGTAAACTTCTTTGCCAGTTACTTGAAGTTAGATGTGGTGCACATAACTGTGCAGAATGATTTTGAATGGCTATGTGGCAGTAAGAATGAGATGGGTGCTGTCCACTTGGAAATTTTAACAATTCAGGTAAGAATAATGACATAACAATTTGCTATAAGGTGCTTTTTGATTGCTGGATACAAGAATTGACTAGACTTAGTCCCAGCAGTACATGGTAGCCAGAATATTTCAGTCTATCTACCTTCTAGCTGTTTTACCTTGTGCAAGTAGCTGTTCAAAGCTTTCTTCTAATTTGTAGGTTGCCGACATCAATTTAAATGTTGGCACTGGAACGGAATTAGGTGAAAGCATAATTCAAGATGTCAAGGGGATTTCTATAGTCATACGGAGGTCACTCCGTGACTTGTTTCATAAAATACCAAGTACAGAAGCTGCAATTAAGGTACTGCATTATAATATTTGCCCAGAAGCTGTATTATCATCCTTTTTGTGATCATAATTGTATATTTCCATTTAGTGTAAATTTTATGTGAAAGCATGGAAGTCTATGCTTGTGTCTGACCTTGGGATTCCACAGATAGAGGAGTTGAAAGCAGCCATGTCAAACAGGGAATACCAGATTATCACCGAATGTGCTGTGTCTAATTTCTCTGAGACTCCTCATGTGGTGCCAAAACTGAAAGATGATTCTGCAACATCTTATGGTGATGCAGTAGAATCTGTTCCTCAGGATTCTGTGAACATTGGTTCTGATGTGCGAAGTGGGGAAGGCGGGATTTCAGTGAAGGTTTCTGTTGTGCTTAATCTAATTGAGTTGCGGTTACATGCTGGGGTTACAAGAGATGCATCTCTCGCATCCATTCAGGTCATGTTCTATCTATTACTCTTGTTATTTGAGTTTGATTGTGGAGGTATTTTTTCCTTTCTATTTGCATTGCCGGTCATAAATTAAAATCATCTGTGGTATTATATCAATTCGCTTGTTATGGTGCTTTTAAGCATTTGTTGTGCTCTGTGTCACCCATCTTCTCGATCAGCCCCTTTGTTTTTTTTAAAGGGTTACCTCATTCTACCACTAGCACCTCCAATACCATTCTTTTAAGCTTTTGGTTGGATGGTTTCTTAATATGGTCTCAGCCTTTATGATCAAGAAGTCATAAATTCAAATAACCTTGTTCTCATTTTTCACATTTAATTATGAATTTATGTGGGTAATGAGTTTTATACTTTATTTATGCTTTTAGCCCAATTAGCTTGTGCATGAGTGAGCATGTTAGAGTATGTGATCCATTCTTGGACCTCAACCAACAACTTAAGCTTTTGGGTTGAATTTTTAATTAGTATATGGGGGTGACATCTAGAGTCTTGCTTGCTTGGTGGAGAGATTTTGTCCTACTTGCCCTGCCACAATGAGGGCATCGCCTTTCTAAGGAGGGTAGACTAGGACACCCCTCCCACATTGGATAAGAGAGGCCAGGACAATGATTTATAAGTTGGATAATGAGATAGATATGAATTGGATCCCTTTTTGGATGTGGTGGCCTAAATTGGTGTGGGAATCCCTTGGGTCATTGCAAACTTATGAAGCCCAATTTCATTGTGCCACATGCTAGGCCCAACCAGCACTTGTCCATGGGGTGTGTTAAGAATATAAAATTCCATATCAGTTGAGTGCAAGGTCTGGAATGGGCTTATAATTCTGTGTTTCACCACCTACCAACTTCAACTTTTAGGTATGAGGTTCCAAGGCATTATATCTTCAGCTGAACAGATTCCTTGTCTGTGCATAATTGTTTATCCATGGGTTTCGCCATCTACTAACTTAAACTTTTAGGATATGAGGTTCCAATTCATTATATCTTCAGCTGAACAGATTCCTTGTCTATGCACCCAATTGTTTCAGGTGTCAAGGGGAGAATGAATGGAGAAGTAGACAACTTTTGAATCATTTCTTCATGGTCTCTACCTGAGACTTCCTTATTCATGGGCACTGTTATGTTCATTCTTAAAATGTTCATTATCACATCTTTGATTGCAATTCCAAAAGCTTTCCTTGTTGATCATTATAGATTTTATCTGCTATGTCTTATGGTTTATATCTTTTGGCTTGATGCCATGCAGGTTACTGATACTTGGCTTCTGTATAAGTCTAATAACCTTGGGGATGGTTTCCTCTCTGCAACTCTCAAGGGCTTTTCTGTGATTGATGATCGAGAAGGAACTGAAGAAGAATTTAGACTGGCTATAAGAAAGCCCAAGACAATTGGTTTCAGTCCACCTTGTGTTCTAACTGATGATGAAGGCCAGAATATAACCAATGCAAATGCCACCAAAGAATATGAGATAATTCCAATTCCTACAATGCTTATACTTGATGCAAAATTTACCCAACTCTCTACCTTTTTTTCTTTGGGTGTCCAAAGACCACAACTGCTTGTTACACTTGATTTTCTTCTGGCTGTTGTTGAGTTTTTTGCTCCAACAGTGAGTGGTACACTGTCAGATGAAGACAATAAGGAAGCCTTTCTTGTGCTTGATGCAATTGTCCTTAATCAGTCCATCTACCAGCAACCTTCTGCTGAATTCTCTATCTCTCCTTTGAGACCTATAATTGCTGATGATGAGGGAATTGACCATTACGTATATGATGGTAATGGTGGAATATTGCATCTAAAGGATAGACAGGGATGTAATCTGTCTGTGCCAAGCAATGAAGCTATAATATACCTGGGAAGTGGGAAAAAATTTCAGTTTAAAAATGTTGTCATCAAGGTACTGTTTTGTTCAATGCTTCTATTTGGTATGTTTTTAGACTACCATACACATGCCTTACAAATTTCCTTAAATTCTTTTCATGTAGAATGGCAAATATTTGGATTCTTGTATCTCATTGAGAAGCAATAGTAGGTATTCCGCCTCAAAGGATGATGGGGTGGTCCTGCAGGGAGACAAAGAGACCTCTTATCCAGACTGTTCAAGGGAAAATGTTGATTTACCATCTCAACATGCCACAGTCAACAGATCCACCGAGTTCATTGTTGAGTTGCAGGTGCAAATTTGCTGTTTTATCCTGATATGATTAGTTTCTTGGTTTTGATGCTTTACCTGACCTAAATCACTAACTGGTGGACATAAAAGCTCAGTGTATACACAGGAAAGAAGGAAGGCTTAGCAGTGTATAATTTAAATTATATTTTAGTGTGACATTTCTGCATTTTAACTGAGACTAGCGGAACAGTTAAGTGGTTTTTGAAAGGATAAATTGAGGGCATAAGTAATCCTCACGGACTAATGTTTTTGGAGATAAATCCTTGTGGACTAGAGCCTTTTTCGCAAAAATTTCAAGCACTTTTTTCTTAGGTGGTTCCAAATTATGTTATGTCATTCAGTTTGGCATTCAAAAATGTAAGAGTAGTCCAAGTACAGAACTTTTCCTGGTTTTAAACTATAATGTTATTTAGGGTTTCAGTGCTTTTAATTGTCAGAAAAGACCAATTTTACAAAGTCTTAGAACTCTTTTAACTCTCTTTATAGATGTGCTATTCAACCTTAATCATCTATTTGCTGTGCTGGTAACTTGTCATGGAAAAGTAAGGAATTTCTGTGTGACATTGAAGACTATTTTCTTCCATTCTACAATTTATTTTGTAATTTTGATTATTCTTATTCTATAGTTTGTTTACTTGTTTAGGGTATTTTAGTCTAATTAGCAATTTAATGAGGGTTAATTTATTCTATAGTTTATTTACTCGTGGTGTAGGACAAGAAACAAAGGTTGTTTTCCACCAAATTAATTTATATGTTTTGGGGATTTTAGCCTATTTCCACCAAATTTTGATTATTCTTAATTTATAGTTTATTTACTTGTTTAGGATATCTTAGCCTAATTAGGAATTTAGCTGAAATATTATTAGGAGAGTGACTTTAGGAGTAAATTTAGATATTATTTTCTTTTAGTTCATGTTAAAATATAATATATGATCTATGTCTTAGGTCTCACCTAACAACTTAAGCTTTTAAATGGAATAGTTTCTTGACATTGTATCAGAGTTTTCATGATCAAATAATCATGAGTTTAAATCTTGCCTTCCCAGTTAATTGTGAATTAATTATGAATTTTTGGTTTGTTCATGCTTTAGACCCAAGTGAGTTTGGTTTGTTAACACTTTTTAGCCCAAGTGAGTTGGACTTTTGCATGAGAGGGTGTTAAAATATAATATATGATCATATCCAGGGCCTTAACTAACAGTTTAAGTTTTTAGGTGGAATGATTTCTTGACATTTCATTTTTAATTAGTTTGTGTGTTAGTAACTAGTATAAATATGGTCTTAAGCCAATCGTTGTAGTGGAAATCTTTTTTATTTTTTGTTTTTTCATTTTGTTCCATTTAGTGGAAATCCATCAATCAATCTATGCATTGTCATTTAAATGAAGTTCTCCTTTGAAAGTTACCTTCTTTGGTGAATTCTAGAAACTCTGTAAAGCTTTAATTGAGTTTTGGCCTTAAAGTTTATTTTTTTCATGCTTCCATCCTATGTCACTGTAGCAACCTTAGACTTTGGTAAGCAAAAAACAGCTCAATTTCTACCCATGTAAAAGCCAGAATACTTGTTGAAAACCTTACTGCATCTCACAGTTAGTTGTGCCAAAACAACTCAAGCACTACTGGGAAGTTTTAACTGTATCAAATCTCAATCTGCTCTGTGAACACTTCTTGACCTTAAGAGCTTGCTTAAATTTGATTCCTATTTTTGACCATGGAGTCCTTGCATCAGACCCTGGTTATGTGAGATGTGGTGGCAAAAACTTTTATAAGTTGTTTGGGCATCAATCACCTTGGAGAGCATCCCCTTAAATGTAAATATTATTTTTTAGTGATTAGAAACCAATGAGGAAACAGATAAAGAGGGCGGTTATTGATCAATGTTTTGATCTAAGTCTTCCACATTCTTAGAAATGATGTTTTCTGCCCTGTTCATATCCTTTCCATCCTATGTCAGCATGATACCTTATAGTTAAGAAATTTGTTTTTGTCTGGGATTGATTGTGACACAGCTAATTCAATATCATGCTTTTGTATTTTTTCAATTATATGTCTCTTTGTAGGCTATTGGGCCAGAGCTGACTTTTTACAGCACATCAAAAGATGCTGGGGTTTCTCCCAATCTTTCCAACAAGCTTCTGCATGCACAGTTGGATGCATTTGCAAGGTCTGCTGATCTCTAACTGAAATTTTCATCAGTCAAATTAGTTGAGGCTTTTTAGGTCTATCCTTTTTTGTTGGTGTTGCTTGTCATCCTATCTCTTAAAGTGTGGACAAGAGTCATGCGATTGAACAGCATCTGGCACTGCATTGCTGGCTCAGTAGCAACTTGGGCTTTCTTTGATTGTTTAAATGTGATATCATGTACGTATAAGTTTTTCAGCTTTTGCCATTATTTAGTGGTTCTGATATGGAAATTTTCATTGGATTGCTTACACTATTGTTGATTATTGTCTCTTGGCTTCTGCTTAAGCTCTATGGGCCTCAACGTTGGCCTGGGTATTAGGTCTGCCTCTTTCTTGTCAGAGAACAAAGTCTATTATCCATACTATTTTTCTCATCACGATAAAAATTTTTGTAATGGTAAATCCTGATATTACACCAGTGTATTGTGTCCCAATGATTTTGTTGGGATATCTTTATATTGTTACATTGTAATGTCAAATTCCATGTATGGTGTCCCAACACTGGCCCAGATCCTTATGGGCCCCTTTTCTCTTTCTTTTTCAGATGGCATTGTCTATATATTCTGATATACTAGTTATATTTATATTCTTATATTCTAATCATTCTATATCCTATTTGTTGTTGTTTTTTTTTTTTTTTTATATAAGTTGTATATCTATGTTTTATAGAGCATATATTTTAATTTTCTTGTTTTCTTAGAATGTAATTTTTAAACTAGTTTTTGGGTATGTGCTTGCACATGCATAATACATTCAAATTAATTTTTATTTAGTGTAATGAGATGACAACAGTAAATGATTTTTTTAATTTATTTTTAGTGTTATATATTTGTCATACTTGGCAAATATGCAAATTTAACTGTGTTATTGGCTTGAGTACCATTGATTATTTGTCACATTTAACTTTTTAGTATTTACAAATTCAGATCATTGCTCAAGACATCCTTTCTTTATCTTTTAACTTGAGTGTGAGTTAAGAAAGTTTTGACCATATTTTCCAATGATGTACATAAACTAGACAGAGCTAGTTGTTTAGGTTGATATGACTGTTGGGTTTGCAAAAATCTTGCATGTTTATTTTGATATGCATTCTAAACTAGCTGCCTATTATGTTAATCTTCTTTTTTGCTTTTCTGTTCATAAAGAAAATATACTGTCTTGTTTAGTTCACAAAAGTGTTAGAAATCTACCTAATATAACTAATCTGAAGTGTATACTGAAATAAATACTGAGGGTAAAAATTTCATCAGTAAAATTTTTACGTATTAATATTTTTTTAGCTATGTATTGTAATTGCAAGCTCCTACAAGACAAAATTGGGACATCTCGATTACACATTGGAAAAATTAATTCAATGGTAAGGTGGATATGAAGCCTTCTTTAATTCTTTGCTTCTTGTAAGGATTATGTTTTGCAAGTATTTTTACTTCTTCATGATATTTTCATGTTTATTGTAAGCTCTAATTGACTAAGGACTTTGACATGTAACCCAAATCATATTGACCCAAAAAAGTGTCGCTTGTATCTTCATTTTTTAGGATAGTATTTAAGACTGATACATCTATTATATTGCAATTGAAAGTTCTTATGTATCAAAGTGATGGCTTTATTAAAATTGCACATTGAAGGATCAATTGGATAACAAGAATGCCATTCTAGTTATGCTCCTTGTTATTACTTTAATTGTACACAAGAACTTTTGAGATAATAAGTTCCCTCCTATTATTCTTGTATAAAAATGAATACAGGCCAAATTATAGAACTAAGAACCATGCTTATATTGCTTATCTAAATTTATGAAGTTGTGACACCCTGAGAGACAAATTTAACAAGGCTTTGGAAGTTTTTCAAAAATAGAGGAGGTTGGAATGTAGAAGTTCAAAAAACTTTTCTCTTAAATAACTTTGGTATCTATTACTATACATTAAAGCTGCAGCAATCTGAGAATATTAAAATAGAACTAAAATGCTCTATAAATCCTCTCAATTGTGTTTTCATTTACCTTATTAGCCTTTATCATCTATGCTCTTCTTTTCTTTCTATTTAGTGTTTTTTCTTTTTTTGTCTAACACTTGGATTACAATTGTGGTGGTACCCATATAATTGCGTTGTTCTCTCTCTCTCTTTCCCACCACTCTCTCTTTCATGCACACACATACACAAGTTTATGAAATGTTAGAGGCCATTTGCATTTGTTTTCTTCCTGTTAGGACTATAGCTTCTTTAATGCAACCAATTTTGCTGCACATTTTGCTCTTCACATAAGTGATGGTGTTCCCTGATGTTCACAGACCTTGATGTTCTTTGATTTGTGATCCTATGATACCATAAAGAGACTGATTTCAACTTGCTGGTGTGGATTGGTGTATTTGCGAGTCTAGGAATATTTAAATGATGGAATGCTGAAATTTTGATGTATTTTTACCGCCGCCAGGCTGGTTATGAAGAGTAACACAATTGACATGACTGCAAAAGCACTTGGCTTGACAATGGAGAGTAATGGAGTCAGGATTTTGGAACCTTTTGATACTTCTGTAAAGTACTCAAATGCTTCTGGGAAGACCAATATACATATATCTGTTTCAGACATATACATGAACTTCACATTCAGCATCTTGAGATTGTTTTTAGCAGTTGAAGAGGATATTTTGGCTTTTCTGAGGATGACCTCTAAGAAAATGACAGTTACTTGTTCCGAGTTTGACAAAGTGGGAACAATCAGAAGTATGTACTACACTTGTTTTCTTTCTTTGTATGAATGCACAAAAATCTTTGAGGCCTCAACTCAATGGAACATCATGATACTTTGCAGCTCAACAGAGCGACCAAGAATTTGTCTTTTGGAGACCTCGGGCACCACCAGGCTTTGCAGTTCTTGGTGACTGTCTCATGCCATTGTCAGTGAAGATTCTTAGCAGTTCTTTCTTAAGTTTATTTCCTTTGGTTTCTTTTCCTTGAATGTTTTGTCCATGGTACAGGGACAAGCCGCCTACAAGGGGAGTCATTGCTGTAAATACCAATTTTGCAAGAGTCAAAAGACCTATATCTTTTCGGTTGATTTGGCCACTGCCAGCTACTGATGAAATTTCTGGTCAACATGGAATCAGTTATTGTTCATTAAAAAGCGGTGTCCTCTGTGAGGGAGGTAGCTGCTGTTCTGTTTGGTTGCCTGACCCACCCACAGGTTATGTTGCATTGGGCTGTGTGGTGTCTACAGGAAAAACACAGCCACCTTTGTCTTCTGCTTTCTGCATCCTGGCTTCTCTGGTTTCTCCTTGTTCCATGAGGGACTGCATTACAATTTGCTCTACCAATTCGTATGTGGAAATTTTTGAATATATACTCTTGTACAAGTTCTCTTTTTAGCCAAAGATAAATATGTGCATACATTCATGAATACCTGGACAATGCGTGCACCTGGATGGACATAATTGATTTAACATACACACCTGCATGTTTCCAAATGAATTGAACCATAAAACCTAATGAGCAAGATAATAAGTATCATAAACAGCTCATTTGTTCTGTAAATGACAAATTTAGTTCAAAACATTAGGCTGACCTCCATTCTCGGGCTCCAATCATCAGGATCTTCAAGTTGCATTTACTGCTCTAACATTGTTAGTGAGTGAAAGAACTTGGTAGTGAAAATTCTATGACTTGACAAGTCTTGATGGGAAAAGATTGTTTTGAGTAGGATTTGTAGCAAACATACTGCCCTAGTTTAGGTGTATATTTATGTTCAGTATCAATAATTTGGGGTGCATTATTATTAGATTCTTATGTGTATGTATGCTTTGAACTCCTCTACTCCACTCTATCTCATGTTCCTCAAAGATCCTCCTTGGTGCCATATTTTGATGGGCATGTTTATAATGACCAATAATTTTCTAATTTGGATTCTTCTTCTTTCCTGGATTCAGATACTCGTCAACTTTGGCTTTCTGGCGTATGGACAATACTGCTGGTACATTTTTGCCAGCAGATCCAATAACCTTGTGCTCAATAGGTCAATCATATGAATTGTGCTGGATAAAATACAAGATTTATGAATTCTCTTCAAAGATTTCCAAAGATTCTGGTGTATGGGAATCAACTTCTAGTCATGTTCCAACTCTACAATCTGACAGGTCGACAGCTACAAATTCTGGTCGGTGTTTTGAAGCTGTGGCTAGTTTTCAGTTGATATGGTGGAACCGGAATTCAAGCTCAGGGAAGAAAGTATCTATATGGCGCCCAGTAGTCCCCCAGGGAATGGTTTTTTTTGGTGATATTGCTGTTGAAGGGTATGCCACTTAACAATAAGCATTTTATTTTCCATATATTGGAGAATTAATTTTTTTTATGATTCTTTCAAATTTAGGTATGAGCCTCCAAATTCGTGCATTGTCCTTCAAGATACTGTAGTTGAAGAGCTTCGGAGACCACCTCTTGATTACCAACTTGTAGGGCAAATCAAGAGACAGAGGGGAATGGACAGTATTTCCTTTTGGATGCCTCAACCCCCTGCAGGTTTTGTGTCGTTGGGTTGTGTTGTGTGTAAGGGCTCTCCAAAGCAATATGATTTCAGTAAGTTAAGATGTGTGCGCACTGATATGGTTGTTGGGGATCAGTTTCTGGAGGAAAGTGTCTGGGATACGTCTGATACCAAGTTCACAACAGAACCATTTAGCATATGGACAACTGGTAATGATTTGGGAACCTTTATTGTACGCAGTGGTTTTAAAAGACCTCCAAAAAGGTTTGCTCTAAAGTTGGCGGATCCTAGTGTACCAAGTGTATCAGGCGATACTGTCATTGATGTGGAAATTAGAACATTCTCTGCAGCTGTTTTTGATGACTATGGTGGTTTGGTAGGAGATTTTATCTTGCAGCTTCCTTTTGAGTGCTCTCATAGTTAAATGCTTGTTGGCTAAGTTGATGGACTGATCTTGGTGGGAAAAATTTCATGCACACAAATGAGTCCAAATGGGATAAATTTAATTTGCTTATTTAACTAATTACTCATAATCATCTTGCCGCTTACCAGTCTTTTGTACCCTGTGTTTGTCTACATGTCTTGGTCTTAATTTTACATTATTGATTAAGAAGTTATCATTTTCTATTGTTCCCTGAATATTTTGATTAATTAGTTCTAAAATATATGTCTGGAAGTTGTTATTGCTTGAAATGCCTCAATCATACAGTTTGGAGATAGAATTTGTGAATACTGGGTGATCATTTGATTGCAGTTATCAGGTTTTCAATATTTTTTCCTTACAATTTGCAGATGGTTCCATTGTTCAATTCATTTTTCACTGGAATTGGGTTCAATTTGCATGGAAGAGCTGACTACTTGAATTCCACTGTTGGCTTCTCTCTAGCTGTGAGATCATATAATGATAAGTATGATTCATGGGAGCCTCTCATTGAACCAGTCGATGGATTTCTAAGGTGATGTATTACCCTCCATAGGATTTTAGTTGATATACTGTTATAGAAAGTTGGAAGTATGTTGATACCTGTATTTTCAATCTCCAAACTTGCTAATGTACATTTCAGGGAACCTCGCTCTAAGTCTGAAACTACGTAAATTTGAAATGTACTTGGATGTATGCCTTCTTTGTTATTTTTTTAGTTTGCATCCAGAGGTCTGGCATGTTCACAAGGCAGCTGGTATCCTGAATGCTCCTATGATCTCTGTATGCTCTATAATGTTGAGACCCTCTTTTTTTGGCACAGAAACTGTTAAGCTCAATGTTGTTTTGAAATGTTTGCAAATGTCTACTCGTATATAGCTTTGCATTCTGACCCTTTTAATAATTTCAATAGCTTATAATCTTGTTACTTAAATTTCTTGTTTATATGGTTCAGCTTATGATGGACACCTGGAACTCTAATAAACAATGTAAAATATATCTTTTAACGGAATTCACTGAAAATTTGTAATTTGAAGCAGCTCTCTTAGCCCTCAACGATTCTTGATGCTTTGTGGGAGTATGACAATTAGTCCCCTTGGTTGCTCACTTTCTTCTCTTTGCTTTTGTAGAGAGACTAGGTTTTGTGAAAAACATCAGCATTAGTGCAGTCTGTCTCCTTTATTGCTTTGAAACGACCTAATTTGATGCTTATGTTAGATTATACCCATTAGAAAATCATTTGACTATGAAGCTCAGATTGAAAGATTCATCACACGTTGTGTGTTATTTAGTAGCCTAAAATCTTACTCCTTCAGGATGTGCTTAATCTTCTCACACATGTATTGATCATTAAAGAGAGTACTTCATGGGTTTTACTTAATTGTCCCCTTGAGTCAACCACATGTAGCTCATTAGAACTTAAATTGTCAGCTGACTTGACTTGATGTTAAACTCCCTCCCTCTTATTCTTACTGTATCCTGAGCAGATAGATTTGCACTTTGGCCATCTTTAGTCTTTGTTGGACATGGAAAGAATTTGGTAAGGCCATTGTATATAGTTATTCATGAGGGAATTAAGAGTTTCAACAGAGTGTGTGGCTGACAATCCAAACAGTGGAAGCAATGAGGAAATTTTTTAATATTTGTCAGTTGGGTACTATTCACTCCTGGTGGCAGAAGCTGTAAATCTACTGGTCAAATGTTGCAGAAAAATTTTGCAGTTTCCACACCTTTGCTTGTTCACTCACCTTTTCTTCTGTGTGTTTTTTTCCCTTCAGGGGACATGGGATTTGGGAAGGCTGTGTGGTGTTACAGCTGTTTTCTTTGATGTGGCAACCCTACTTTTGTTGCTTGTATTTGGCTTGGGACAGTCTTCTGCAGATTTTGATTTTGTCTATTTAACTAATTTGTGGCCACTTGCAGGTACCAATATGACCTCAACGCCCCTGGAGCAGCTTCTCAGCTACGTTTGACCTCAACTGGGAATCTAAACTTAAATCTATCAGTTGCTAATGCTAACATGATTTTTCAAGCTTATGCAAGCTGGAACAATCTTGGTCATGTCCATGAGTATTTCAAAGAGAGAGTAGGTTTCTGGCTCCATTTCTCTATTTTTTTAATTTTTGTGACTATTGGTTTTATTATATCCATGTCAGCTGACATCCTTTTTCACCCCTTTCATCACATAGGAGGTAGTTTCTCCTACTGGCAGTGCAAGGTCCGTCATTGACATCCACCAAAGGAGAAATTATTACATAATTCCACAAAACAAACTTGGTCAGGATATTTTTATTCGGGCAACTGGGATCAAGGGGATTTTGAATGTATTAAGAATGCCAGCTGGGAATACGAAGCCTGTGAAAGTCCCTGTTTCAAAAGATATGTTGGACTCTCACACGAGTGCAGATGTTTTTGCTGCAGCCAGAACATTGGTGACAATTGTTGTAGTGGATGCACAGGTAGAAGTTAATTTTTTTATATCTGGCCTTCTAAAACAGGTTGGCTAAAAATCACTCTGGTTTCCGTTCATTCCTTCCAAAACTAGCATGGGCATTGTTACATATGGTTAAAACTGAATTAGGGACATCTTTAGATTGGATCATAGCAAGTGAAAGAAACTGGGAATTTGTTGGTACACAGCTAACTTAGGATAATCGTTTATGGGAAAAAAGTCCAAACTAAATTCTTAGCTTAATATGGATGTCAAATGCCAGTAAATATCTGATCTGATTGCCATGAGCACTGATACCTACTTTAATACCCAGGTGTCTATTTGTTTCATGCATGAATCCTCTCTTTGTTGAGCATGGTGATACATCTGTGTTTTGAATATGAGTTTTCTCATTAGTCATTTAACTTTTTATACATGCAATGTAGTTTCCAAGAGTCAGTGGATTGACTCCTAAGCTTTATGTGGTAGCAATCCGTCTGATACCCAACCAAAGCCCTGGTAGTGATTCACGGCTTCATCAACAAAGTGCACGCACAAGTGGAAGCATCTCTAATTCCTCCACTTATGAGCTTGAATTGGTCAAATGGAGGGAGATATTTTTCTTTAAAGTTGATTCGCTGGTATGGTTGAACATGCTGTTTTCTTTATCAGATAACTCTCCCCCCAAACCTCTTTTATTCTGATCCATTGATCCAATGCCTGGATATTGAATTGTCTTTCAAAGAGATTCTTTGTGCACTAGTGCACTACCTTGCCACAGGGTGCTACTTTACCAAGAAAGAGAAGATAACCATTACTCATTTTGCCATTTTCTTTTTTGCTTCATTCAGTGTCCAGTCATTAGTCCTTTGTTGACTTAGCATCATGTTACTGTATGCTATGGTACAATCACTTAGTGTCATTTTATTTTAACAGGAAAGAGAAGATAATTGTAACTCCTTTTTGCATTTTTTTTTTTTTTTTTGTCATTCAGTGTCCAGCCATTTGTCCTTTGTTGTCTTGGCATATTGTTACTGTATGCTTGGGTACTCTAGAGCCTAGAGGTAAAAAGTTTCCACAAGGTTTAGTGCCAGCTAATTGGACTGTTGTGTATTATGTTCTGTTCATTTACAGTGCTGGAATTATTCACATTGTTGCTCTTAGGTAATCTGTATTTTTTATCATTAATGCCTTCCAGCCTCAGTCCTTGTGTTAATCAGTCAACCAGAAATGTTCATTTTCACTGTATCCTCGTTCCTTCTTGTTGGAGTTTAATATATGATCCATCCTTGGGGTGAATGGTTTCTTGGCACTCCTCCTGGTGTTTCTATTCATTGATTTATTTCTTCGAATCATCTTTTTGTAGTGACTTCCTTATGTGGCAGTAAATACATTTTTCAATAAACAAATCCCAAGCTTTTTTGTTGATGATCACTGTACAACTTGTTTTCTCAATGACATTTCTTTCCCTTCTTGTGAATTTTACTTATTATTTTGTTTCCATTTCATTTTATTGCTGATAAAAAAAGACACGTAGAAATTGGGCATGTTATGAGTGGATTAACTGATGCAAGCACCCAAATTTTCTTTTATGGTTTCAAAATACAATGTTAATGCTGATGAGTGTGCTGGGACTTTTTCAAGCATATGATTTCTCTCTCCAGGAGACTAAAAGTTGTGCCTTGACACAACAATGTTTTTCTGCATAAACACTTTTTAACATTATATGTGGCCTTTGCTCTTGTTCCTTCACCATTTTGGAAGGTGCCCATTGGGCGTCCTAATTGTTGGAAATTGTGCAGGAAAACTACTTGCTGGAACTAGTTGTGACTGATATGGACAAAGGTAGCTTATTTTCTGATCATAGTTTGTGACTAAATAAACTCTGCTGATGAAGACAGATTAGGCTTCTTGATATTTATTTGATTTTTCATTTCTCAGGTGACCCAGTTGGATTCATTTTAGCTCCTTTAAATCAGATAGCCAGAAATGTCCAACAAAGTTTTGACCAGAGTGATTTTCTGAAATACTTGACATGGATGGAATTATCCTCAGCAAAATCTATGGTAAATTGTTTAGTACTTTGTATCTTCTTGTTATTTACCTTTTCTAGTGTCTGTATTTTGAAGCTAGAGACCGATTGCATATTTCTGGTGTAGCTTCTTTGCACTGCCTGATTCTGATTTCAGTATTTTTCAACCAGGCAATAACTCAAAGAGATAAAAATGAGAAGCCATCTGCTAGAATAAGATGTGCTGTAATTTTGTCACCAAGGTCAGAAATTCAGGACAGACATGAATTTCTTGTCAGTGACAGCAAATCTGGATTAATTCAGATCAGTCCTAGCGTAGAAGGGCCTTGGACTGCTGTGAAGTTGAACTATTCTGCACCTGCTGCTGCTTGGAGGCTTGGCAATGATGTTGTTGTCAGTGAAGTAAGCATGAAAGATGGTGATAGATATGTGAATATAAGGTCGTTAGTTTCAGTATGGAATTGTACAGATTTTACACTTGATTTGTGCCTTGTGTCCAAAGCTTCCAAAGGGAGAATCAAGTCACTAGATGATGAAAGTAAACCTGGAGGTTTGAGGATTGATGATAGCATGGTACAGTCAGATGAGTTCTTTGAAACTGAAAAGTATGACCCAACTATTGGATGGGTTGGATGCTCAAATTCCTCAGAAGGGAAAGAGCACCAACAGGTAAAGTACTGATAGAAATTATTTCCTTGTTTCTTAGATAACTTTGATGAAGTGAGCTTTAACTGTACATGTGATCATCTGCAATGCCCAACAAATAGGCATTTATTGTCAGAAACTATAGGATATAAGACTAAGAGTTACTACTTCCATGACATTCTGAAGTTCATCAAGACAAGGTAAAACTGTAAAAGATTGATTGCTAAAATCTCAAATAGATATTTTGGAGGTTGGTTATGACTGGTATTGGATTGGAGCAGCAATTTCTCTCTTTAATGGAATTCCTGAGCCTGTGGTTGCTACCACTTTCTTGAGTTTACTTTATAAATTTAAAAAGAAATGACTACACAAGTAACACTATTGGAAAGAAGTAAAAATTCAGAAGAAAAAATAACTCTCAACTTGTTGCAGTATTTGCCGGGGAGCCAAAATCAAGGATGGTGGAAATTGCCTGTAGTTGTTCACATCTTGTAGTGTGGCTAGTGTAAATAAGCAATTCTTACTTGGAAGAATGACTAGTGTCTTGCTTTTGTCATTTATCAAGGCTATGTGGCCTGCTTTTGGCATTTATGGAAACTAGGTGGTTTGCTTTTTGTTTTTATGGTCAGCATGGAAGCAGATAAATGGTGGATTTTGTGTGGCTAGTTTGACTTCTGATTTGCAAGTGATGGGTGAATGCTAGATACAAGTTATCTTCTTCATGTCATCTGCTGGATAAGATTCCTTTCATTAATGTTTGAGACTTATTTTTTCCATTATTATTATTTTTTTCTCCTTGTCTGTAGCCTATGGACAAAAACTTGCTGCTGCTTTGTTTTTGGTGCATGTGATACTGGTTTAGTGATATCCTTTTTAGCAGACATGCCTCTTCATTAGAATTTATTGTTGCCCCATGAAAAGTAGGATTTTGTGCCTTCATATGTGTGGGTGTGTATGTGATACCTGTTAATCATTCAGGAGATTTCCGGAGTGCAGTTACCATCAGGCTGGGAATGGATCAATGATTGGCATGTGGATACATCATCTGTTAATACTGCTCATGGTTGGGTTTATTCACCGGATGTTGAAAGCCTAAAATGGCCTCAGTCACATGATCTGTTGAGTTCTGTGAACCATGCTAGGCAAAGAAGATGGATCAGGAATAGGAAACAAAACTCAGCAAACCTAGGGGAGGAGATACCTGTTGGATTATTGAAACCTGGAGACAGCATTCCTCTTCCTTTACTTGGCTTGACACAATCTGGGATGTATGTTTTGAAATTAAGGCCCTCAAATCATGAAAGCCCTGGTGATTATTCTTGGAGTTCTGTGGTGGATAAATCCAGTCAACCAGATGACATTAGCAAGGTCCAAGGTCCTTCTGAAATATGTGTTTCATCTCTCTCAGAGTCTGCAGAACTTTTGTACTGTACTCAGACGAGTGGCACCTCTTCAAGTGTTGTCCCTAAATTGTGGTTTTGTTTAAACATACAAGCCTCGGAGATTGCCAAGGACATTGATTCAAATCCCATTGAGGATTGGAGTCTCACGGTCAAACCCCCATTATCTATTAGCAATTATCTTCCTCTTTCAGCTGAATACTCCGTTCTTGAAATGCAAGAAAGTGGTCATTTTGTTGTTTGTGCTAGGGGAATATTTTCACCAGGAGAAAGTGTAAAGATTTATTCTGCTGACATAAGAAAGCCTGTATTTTTGTCATTGCTTCCGCAAAGAGGATGGCTGCCAATACACGTAAGATTTCAGGGCTAACCAACCCAGTCTTGTTCCTTATGCACAATGCTATCTTTGATGGCATCAATGTTACTTTTGAACTTCCTGTCTTTGTTTTTTACTTTGCATACAGGAATCTGTGCTCATATCTCATCCTCGTGGGCTTCCTTCCAAAACAATAAGTTTAAGAAGTTTAATCTCTGAAAGGTTAATACATTTATTATTTTACTATTTCTCTTTCAAATATATATTCTCAGCAAATAGAAGTGTATGGGTTTTGTAGTCTGATGTGTTTCCAATTCATTGATAAGTGCAGAATTGTTCAGCTGATTGTTGATCAAAATTATGATAAAGATCGGCTGTTAGTGGAAAAGATCATTAGAATCTATGCTCCATTCTGGTTTTCAATTTCCAGATGTCCTCCACTTACATTTAGACTCGTAGATCTGGATGGGAAAAAACATGGGCAAAAGATTTCTCATTTTTTCCACTCTAAGAATAGCAATGAAGTAACTCTTGGGGAAATAACTGAAGAGGAAATGTATGAAGGCTGTACAATTGCTTCTGCTTTGAACTTCAGAGCTTTGGGCCTTTCTGTGGCAGTTAACCATTTTGGTCAAGAGCAGCACTTTGGGCCCATTAAAGATCTTTCTCCACTTGCTGACATGGTAGATATCAATATGGTTTGTTCATCAAGTCAGGATCTCTAAAGTGAAGCAAATAACCATGCTCTGAACTCTTTTTCTGTTTTGGTTGTTAGGATGGATCAGTGGATCTTTATGCTTATGATATGGATGGCAACTGCATGCATCTTTTTATTTCTTCAAAAGTGTGCCCTTACCAATCTGTCCCTACAAAGGTGGTGTCACAGAATTCCCGAGGATTTTACAAAATCCTTGTAGTTGCCAGAGGTTTAACTCAATTTTCTGTTCTTTAGGTGATTTCTGTGCGGCCTTTCATGACCTTTACAAACAGACTTGGTCAAGACCTATATATGAAGTTAAACAGTGAAGATGAAGCAAAGATTCTCCACACATCTGATTCAAGAGTCTCCTTTGTATATCACAAAACAGATGCACCCAATAGACTCCAGGTCAGTTGTCTTCAAATGGTTAGAGCAGTGTTAACCCTCTTGTCTCACAGTCTTCCAGCTATTTTTACCTCTTAGATGGAATAATCATGCCCATCAATAATGATTTAAAGATAAATGCCTTGCCTGAGAAACTGCAGCATGGTTATCTTAAGTTCAGCTGAGAGGCCAATTTTGAGCAATCAAGTCTGTTGCATTTTTACCTCCTTTTGATGGGATGATCCTGCACTAAACAAGTGTTGATTGAAAGTTTCATTTTGATCTTGTATGATATCTTAGCCACAATATATATATAAATACTAAAAAGTGATAAGTTACATTATTGAGTTTTATAGGTTCGACTAGAAGACACAGAATGGTCATTTCCTGTTCCAATCACTAAAGAGGACACAATATTTCTAGTTTTAAGACAAAATGGTGGACGGAAACTTTTGAGGACAGAAATACGTGGCTTTGAGGAAGGATCACGCTTCATAGTTGTCTTCCGTCTTGGACCGCCTGATGGCCCCATCAGGTACCCATACCATTTCTATGAGTGCTATTGCATACTTTACTTTGTACCATGCACATTGTGATAAACACATCATTTTTGCACTTAATAGGATTGAGAACAGAACAGCTAGAAAGATGATAAGCATTTGCCAATCTGGATTTGGTGAAGAAACCTGGATTAACTTGGAGCCACTTTCGGCAGCAAACTTTTCTTGGGAAAATCCATACGGACAAAAGTTTGTTGATGCAAAGATTGAAAGTGACGGCAGAATCAGTGTGTGGAAACTTGATTGGGAAAAAGCAGGAATAGCTTGTGCAGAGGACAATGAAATAGGTCTCCAGTGCAAAGTTATAGAAATGGGAGGTATCAAGGTTGCTCGATTCCAGGATTATTGGTGTTCAACTTCAAGTGAAGAAAGTGAGCATCTTACACCTGCTGGAAATTGGGAGAATTCTGGGTTGCAGAGGGAGATGCAGAACACAACAGCACCTATGGAGCTTATAGTTGAGTTGGCAGCTATTGGGATTTCAGTTGTGGATCATAGACCGAAAGAGCTGTCTTATTTATATATGGAGAGAGTCTTTGTATCATATTTGACTGGATATGATGTTGGGGCAACAAGCAGGTTTGGCTTATGATGTTCCAATTGTTTGATATTTTATTCAATAGAACATAACTTATTTGTAATAACTGTCTAGTACAATGAAAAATCGAGTATTGGCATCCAGAGAAGAAGGTAGTCGAAGGGTTTGCCTTTTATAAGACATGTTTGCATGTGTAAAGCTCAAATATTTACAAGCTGTTATTGACAAATAGGGTGCTCATTGGAGAGAAAGGGAGGATTCATGTTTTGAAGTTCATTATTTGTTTGTTGTGTTTCAGGTTCAAGGTCATAATGGGTTATCTGCAGCTTGACAATCAACTCCCTCTAACCTTGATGCCTGTGCTGTTGGCACCTGAGCAAATCAATGATATGCATCACCCAGTCTTTAAGATGACAATTACCAAAAGAAATGTGAACACTGACGGTTTGCAGGTGTATCCATACATATACATACGGGTACTATTTCTTAATGTGGCAATACTCAAAGGTATATCATGCTTTATTTAGCAGTGCCCAATACATCCTGGATCTAATAAATTTCATGTTGGTCTTCTAGGTAACTGACAAGGTTTCGAGGCTTAATATTCATGAACCAATTATCTGGACATCCATAGACTTGTACAGAAATCTCCAGCTAGATCGTCTCTCCCAAAGTTCCAGCATCACCCAAGTTGATCCAGAAATACAAATAGAGTAAGATTTATGCGCATCTCTGACCAGAAGCACATTACTGGGGAAAAAAAAAAGGCTTATTTGTTTTCTGTTGTTTTAGGTCTACCTTCTGCTTTCATCTATTCTGATACAGTTGTGTCTTATAAACCTGTTGGCTGCTTTTGGTTGGCATAAGATCCACATATCTAAGCACCTATATTTTGAGCCACACTACTGAACTTTCATTTCTTTCTGATTCTCAGGCTAATAGATATTTCAGAAATAAGACTGAAGTTGTCCCTGCAGACAGCATCTGCTCAGAGACCTCATGGTGTTCTAGGTATATGGAGCCCCATATTGTCTGCTGTTGGAAATGCACTCAAACTTCAGGTCAGTCACTTTTTTCTGATGTAAAGTAAGAAAACTCAATGCACCTTTTATTGCCTTGGATTTTTTTTCTTTTATGAAAAGGAAGAAAATTGCTTTGGAAGTTCTTTTCATGAAAAAGAAAAAGAAAAAAAGGATATTGTCCTATTGAAGAACAAAAGAGTTTAGGGCTGTGCATTTTATTGGATACAGCGCCTACAAACACAACATGTTTTAGTCCCTTTTCAAGTTCTCATGGTAATGAGTCCTATTTAGGTACCTTAACCTTGAGAAAGGGGGAGAGAGAGAGAGAGAGAGAGAGAGAGCAACTCTGACAAGAAAAATCCATTAAAGGTTGCTACTTAGAAACTAAAGAGTATTCTTGAATCTTCTAAACAATAGAAACCTACTTGCTACCCTTTTCCATAGGAACTAGGAATTATAAAAATCCCCCTTTGTTCTGATCTTGCAGAAAATTGGCCCAGCCTTCTAAATTGACTGTTTGATTTACACATCAATTAGTACACCAAAGCACCTTGCTATTGATGGCTTTGAATTCAAGGTTCAATAACAGTTTTTTCCTCACAGAAGTCCACTACTTATCTGTTCCTTCCTCTCTGGGGGTTGGCTTTTTTTTTTTTTTCTCTCACTGTGGGGGAAATGTTGATTGTGGTGGAAGAGGAGGTCTTTTGAAGGTAGAAGTAGGGGGTTGAAGCAAAACAAAGTTACATGAATTACTTTGTAATCTTACATGTTTTTTAACTCTGCAATAGTCAAGAATGGTCAGAAGAAGTTATACCCTGTCTGCACACGGTGATTTTGGAATCTGTTGCTTGTTTGTGTAAAATTAAATGGATTGTTGTGCATTGAGGTTCACATTGACAATGCTTGGATTCCGAGGCTTTATCATGACTCCATTTTCATAGCATCTCACTTCTGAGACACCCCATGATCTTTTTCCACAGCTTTAACTGGGAAACATTTTGCCAGATTGCTCTTAAAAATGTTCAGTATTTATGCCTCAGCCAGTTATCATGAGGGCAGCAACAGTTTTCCTCTGAAATGATATAGAAAAGAACTAGAGGATACATTTATCACAAGGTGAAAATTTGATAAATATACTGCAGGTGCATTTGAGGAGGGTGATACATAGAGACAGGTACATGCAACAGAGTTCCATTGTTCCTGCCATTGCAAACCGAATTTGGAGAGACTTGGTTCATAATCCCTTACACCTATTATTCTCTGTAGACGTGCTTGGTATGACAAGCTCAACCTTGGCTTCTCTTAGTAAAGGGTTTGCTGAGCTTTCTACTGATGAAAAATTTTTGCAACTACGTTCCAAGCAGGTAAGTTTCTGCTATTCGCTCAATCAAAATCTCCATTTGTGCAAACCTAATTATAAACAAAATTTTCATATGGGAACAGTTGGGATCAAGGAGAATCACTGGGATGGGTCAGGGGATAATTCAAGGAACAGAAGCTCTGGCACAAGGTGTTGCCTTTGGGGTATCAGGAGTTGTAACAAAGCCAGTGGAGAGTGCCAGACAGAACGGTCTCTTAGGACTTGCTCATGGGCTTGGACGTGCATTTTTGGGAATCATTGTACAGCCAGTTAGTGGTGCACTGGATTTTTTGTCATTGACAGTGAATGGAATTGGTGCAAGTTGTTCCAAATGTTTAGAGGTTCTTAATAACAGGACCACCTTCCAGAGAATAAGAAACCCCCGGGCTATTCTTGCTGATGGCGTATTGAGGGAGTATTGTGAGAGAGAAGCTGTTGGACAGGTATAATTGGTGTTTCTTTCATATACAAGTTTGTTCTAATAGGATAAGGATATTTTGCTATATATAACCAATTCTTGTTAACATCTGAGGATTCCTGATGGGCTGATCATGTTATGATGGTCATTAGTTCAGCTACCAAGTGGTCATTTATTGTTGCAAATAACAACTTTTTATTAAAGCTCACAAGTAGAACACAGGTCATTAATGAGAATATAATAAATTGTGGCCTTGTTGATCAATGTTATCAACACATACAGCAGAATATAAGTTGAAAGCAGGGTTTGTACACCCTTCATATGGTCCCACAAGGCCTCAACAATGAGGAACTGACTTTGAATGCAGGGCACGCATAGCCCTGTAGTCCAAGGGAAATGCTCTTTCCAAGTATGTGATAACTGGGCAGTTCTCTCTAAGGGCCAGCATGAAGCTTTTTAGAAATGATCAGAACATGGACTTGATTGCAATTACTGGAATCAGAAGTTTCATATAGCCAATCAAGCAACTTGGACATGAACTTCTTGACATATAACTAAAATTTCATTCTTTGGTTTCCAGATGATCCTTTACCTTGCAGAAGCAAGTCAACATTTTGGCTGTACAGAAATATTTAAGGAGCCCTCAAAGTTTGCATTGTCTGATCATTATGAGAATCACTTCATTGTGCCTTATCAGCAGATTGTTCTTATGACAAACAAACGAATTATGCTGCTGCAGGTTGGCAAAAAACATGTCCTATGCATCCATTATTGTTGTGTGACTGGTCACCTAAGAGGATTCCTGATATTCAACTTCTTTTCCATTTGCCACTTTGGCCTTACTAACTTTCCTTCATCTACTGCTTGTATTAAGTGCCCAGCTTTGGATAAGATGGACAAGAAACCTTCAAAGATCATGTGGGATTTGCCATGGGAGGAGTTGTTGGCTGTGGAGTTAGCAAAAGCAGGCTATCCCAAACCTTCTCACATGCTGCTCCATATCAAGAATTTTAGAAGATCAGAAAATTTTGTCCGTGTCATAAAGTGCAATGTTAAGGAAGAACCAGAGGGTGGAGAACCACAAGCTGTCAGGATCTGTTCAGTAGTTCGTAGGCTGTGGAAAGCATACCAGTCTAACATGAAAACCCTATTGCTGAAGGTTGACATTTTCTTCAAATTATGTTTCTATGGTGGACTACCTTTTTCATAGTTATGATATTCTCGGTCTATAGGTTCCTTCAAGCAAGAAACATGTATATTTTGCTTGGAACGAAGCTGATGGTAGAGAACCACATACCCAACATAAAGCCATTGTCAACTCAAGAAAGCTGTCTTCATTTAGTTCCGAATCTGATGGCAGATTTGTGAAACATAGCATCAACTTTTTAAAGATTTGGAGCAGTGAACAAGAAGCTAAAGGTGGATGCAAATTGTGTAGGAAGAAGGTGATTTCAGATTTGCTAACTAGTACTTGATACTACTTTTTTTTTATTACTTTTACTCTTTTAATTTAACTTGATGGAACATGGCAACATTTGTACACACAATATTTTGCTTGTTTTAATGTAGATAATGGAAGATGGTGGGATACATGGCATTTGGAGACCTGTTTGTCCAGACAGGTAATTCTGGTTTTTATTTTCCTTCAAAATATCTTTGTGGTATTTTTAGATCAGTCACTAGCAAGGATGTCCTGATTTTTAGGTATGTCTCTATCGGAGACATAGCTCATGTTGGCAACCATCCTCCAAATGTTGCAGCTGTTTATCGTAACATTGATGGACTATTCACTGCTCCTATGGGCTATGACCTGGTAAGATATTTTCTAAATATTAGTGGAGATTGTCAAACTTCTCTTGATGACATCCTCGGGAAATTTAGGAGTTGGTCAATTGCTTTTTAACAGCATCCTCTGGAAATCTAGGCGAGATCCCTAAAAAGGGAAAATCCTGAGTTTTAAAGCTTGAAAATGATTTGTAGGTATGGAGGAATTGCTCGGATGATTACAAGGCTCCAGTATCTATTTGGCATCCTAGGGCCCCGGATGGATTTGTCGCTCCTGGATGTATTGCCATAGCAGGTTTCATGGAGCCACAGCCCAATCTGTTGTGCTGTGTGGCAGAATCAATTGTGGAGGAAACAGAATTTGAAGAACAAAAGATTTGGTCTTGCCCTGATTCATATCCATGGGCGTGTCACATATACCAAGTCAAAAGTGATGCTCTCCATTTTGTTGCTCTGAGGCAGAAGAAGGAAGAATCAGACTGGAAGCCTACAAGGGTTGTTGATCAGCCCCTCTCACGGCTGCCATCGTCATCACAAGCAGCTCAGTGAACAATGTCTCCTTTTTGACTGCTTTTGAACTTCGGATTAAATACCCTTGTAAAGTTCTCTTTTGATTTCACACAGAGAGGTTAAATCTTGTACCAAACCAGATGCCACAATCATGTACGCCGAGTACTGTACCTGCAAACAAATATGAAAACAGCGGTGTTGTTTGTGCAGCACAAAGCCTGTATAGTTACATTTACAAACAAGGAATATCTTACTTCAATTTTCAGTTGGCAACAAACTTAAATTTATTTTTCATTGGCTACCTTAATGCGTACGTCCATGCATTGGTTTACGTGGGATTGCATGAACGTTGAGATGTGCTGGAAAGACATGCAAAGAACTGTAGCTGCCACTCTGACGAAATATCGCCCCAGGGGAATTTGAACAAACCCCAGGGCAATGGGGGCTAGGGCATTTAAAAAATAGGCTGAAACATGCTCAAAATGGTGAACGCGTTGGCCATAACGATCGGGAAGCCAGCTTGCTTTGTTTGGTCCAAAGATCATGTTGTTATGCGCACTGGTTTCCCATCAGTTTCCTTCATGAATGACTGAAGAGAGACCACCGGTTTTTCCCACCCAAATTCTTGTACTCTTATTATTGGCAAAAGAGATATCGAGCTACAGGCTACTCATCTTAGCGAAATAATTAACATAAATTTGCTCAATTGACCCCATTACATGCCACTCAAAGAATGAAGATTTAGATCGTTAACGTTATACAAAGGGTTGATAATACAAGCTATAAATCCGTACAATCTCGTGCATATTTATATTTCCCTCGCCACAATAATTCTCTCATTAAGGAATAGAAAAACCTCTTCAACTGAACACACAACAAGCAACACGGTCTTAAGGATGACACAATTTGCGAAGCCCACTCCTCAGCTAAGCATGACACTTGGTTTGGGAGGCTCCCATGTATTGCCGCCGTATTGCCAATCCTGCCAACAGCATAAAAGCCTGACCTCATGGGACCTGCTTCTAACCCATATTTTTTTATGGATACCAGAGTAATCTGCGATTGTGGGCAGGTGGAGCCAAGCCGGGAATGTCCCGAATGTCCTTGTTGTTTGGGTGCACAAGCTGAAAAATCATCAGGGCAATGATAAACATGCGTGCCTCAGGTATCAACAAAAATGTGAATGAAACCCAAGTTCATTCTCTTCTATAAGATCAAAAAGTTGAAAATTACCCAAGATTACAACAAAATAATTGATGATTCTGGATATCCTACTCCATTCTAGGGGTCCATGTTCAAAGTGTACATCAATAAGAATTTGACTAATCACGTCAAAGTTTGTTCATACTGCACTCAATGCAATAGATGGAAAAAATGTTGAGCGGTATACCTTCACTATAATGATAGCTATAACTCCAACAACAATGAGAAAGAGCATTGCCATAATGCACTTGTCGGTTGCCACCTAGTAACATAATTTTAGGTAAGTTATAAAGATCACAACAGGGATATGTACATGAAAGACAAGGATATGGATATGCAGTAATTGACCTGCCTACTGATTTCCTTGACCAGTTGAGAAGCCTTTTTCAGTGAGAAATGAATGGAATCAAGCTCATTAACAATCTGACTCATTTGCTCAGTCTGGGCATGAAAACGCTCTTAGTCCCAGGCCATTGAACAATGGTAAATTTTACAGTTTTCCTTTTCCTTGAGGAAAAGAAAATATTAAACTGAATCAAAGATGTTACAAATTTAGGCATATTAATCACTCAATATGTTATATGCTCTCAAATGGGGTACCTGGGCCTTAAGAGCTGCTGCAGTCTCTGTTCCAACATTGATGGTCTCTTGAACAACCTAGAATGAAGAGATACATATGGTTATCTTTCTTCCAAGAAACAGAAAAAGTGAATGATTTGCTGTTTCAATTATTTCCTTGTCTTTGTTGTTTGTTTTTTTTTTTTTTTTTTTTCTTTTTTTTATAACCCTTAATAGAAGTTGGTGCCAAGTCAATGCTTTGCTATCAATTGTACATATGATTCAAATTTACAAACACTACTGCAAGTAGGAAAAATGAGACCATAAACAGATTATTGGAACTATTATGGGTTTGAGAAATTAGGCCAAGTAGCTGATCTTCCCAGCAACAGTACACACCTAGTGGGCTTGGAAGCAAGATTCCAGTAAGCTTCACAACAGTCAGAATTTTATACTTACGAAAAAGACAACTGATAGCCACTTTTAGATCCTTTTAGACAGTTCATCTGATAGTAGGACTTTGAAGGATACGAGATACTGAACCACAGACAGAAGAAATCACACTTTTACATTTACAAAAACCTAACAGGGTTTCCTACATCAAGCAATTACAAGTTTCCAGTCGGGGACCCAAAAAAGGCAACTATTTGATAACTCCATTTTAGCACCAAATTAAACCATTGTAAAAGGTGGCAGAATAAAAAAACACATTGCAACCTATTTTTGAAACCATTGTACCTAAAAATGTAATTGAGCACCATGAAGGAGGATGGGTTGAAGATTACATCAATTGCAAGAGAATTAAAAGTGTTCACATTCCATACGTCAGACAAGCACTCTAAAAATACAGGGAAACCTTTTGCAGAAAGCAAAAGGATACGCACAAAATTTCATGCGTCTCAAAATATTGGCATGAACCAACCTTTTTTCCCCTCTCTATTGCCTCATCAGTCTCATCCATCATTCTGTTTCCATGATCCATCAGTTGTTGATTTGTCATAGCTGCAGAGAATACATCCTTGTTTCAAAAATATGGTTTCATTAACTGCCATATATATCAACAAATGCAGGGAAAGAGTCTGAAACAACTTAATGGAATGCAATGGCTTATCAGGGGATATCAGAGACACAAACACTGCATAAACCATAAAAGGTTATAGAACATATCAACTATCAAGCAAGTCTGATAAACAAAATTAATAACATTAATGATGAAGTTCATATTAGAATGACATTTTCACTGAAAAAAGAATGATTTTTAGAAATGTGTTTCTGCATTGCAAGACAGAATGGTCAGATTTAAGCCTAAAATGCAGACAGGAAAAACCAACAATGATAGTAAGTCTCACAATATTTGTGCTTGACACAGTAATGTCTTAAAAGAAGAAATGGAGGATAATGAATATATGGGATAACTTTCTAAAAGCTATAAATGGTCTCCTTCCACATTTACAATTTGTCTATGGCACTACAAACCCCAAGGCACTTTATCCATTGTCAATGAGAATTTTAAATCTTAAGTCATACTCATAAAGGTAAACTGGGATCACCAGAAAAGGTAATTGGAACATACTCCACAGGTAGTTTCAGTTGTGGATGGATATTTCCCGATTCCCATAAATCCAACAAACTGAGTCCCACAAAGCTGGTTAGTTCAACATATAAATGATTTTAGTACATTATGAAATAATAAAATTTTACTTTTGGTTTTTTTTTTTTTTTTTTTCGCCTGGGAAGGGAGGGAGGGTAGGGAAGCATGTGTACACATGTTTTCTCATTTGCCAACCATGGAGGATCTCATATAATGTGGAAGATAGTGCAAAGATATGTGAAAAGTCCAAGCACTCAAACTCTTATTTACATCATATAAAGTATCCAAGGCAGGAAAATTGGTGGAAAAAATGGCATATTCAATAAAAAATGCCACATCTTACAGGAAGCTATCAATACATTTTCTTCATTCAGTTCTTCACCAGGACCATCAAAGAGATCAACTCTCTTTTTGTTTTCAAAATTGGCTGCATATCTGCATCACCATTACAACAATATTAAAACAGAGGACACATAAAGGAAGAAAAGTAAAGTAGACATTAAAACAATTAATTAAGCATTTTGCATGGCACACATGATCAGTAGTATCTTCTCTGTATTTAATTATCAAAGGATACTCCTCCAAGGAAATTAACTATTCTGCAATATGGTAAAAAATTTGGTCTATGGGTAAACAACTTTTCACACACATAAAGGAGGCTGGCACCAGGAGAGAATTTTAAACTAATTTGCATGGGTCCCAATCCCCATAATTGGATTCTTAGAGCAAAACATTTTTTTTTTTTTTTTGTTGATAGAAGACAGCAAAATTACCGAAAGAATGTGAGACAAAGAATCATTCAATCATCCCGACTTGAAACACATGCTATGTCTGTACATTTATCAAGATCAAATTAATTAATTACCCATAGCAACCAAATTTCCCTCGAAATTAATTGGTGTAGGTATCAGATATTAATCTGACTCACACAGCCTAATACATGAACAGTTCTTGAATGTGATATTTCTAAATTAGTAAGCTGCTAGTAGCACATATGATATATGCTTATGTAACAAGCTCAACCCATTTGAATTAACTCAATCAAACTCAATGACAACAGAAACTTAAATGCCAAAGAATAAAAGAAGAAAATTCAAAGGCAGAAAGCAATGTTTCTTATAAAGGCCATTACAGGGTAATAAGTAAGAAGAGGGATATTTAATAACCATTCGAAATTAAAAAGATGAACTCCTTTTCATTCTATTTGGCTGTGCAAGTGGAAAGAATGAAAAATTGTCCACCAAACCAAGTTAAAAAAACAGGGTTAAGCAATACAATAAATCATAGACCAGAGGAAGATTTCCCTTGCAGACTCAAATGAATACAGCTGACATCAGAAAAGAAAACTGAATATGCTTAATCTTTTGTCTAAGTGTCACACCAAAGATAATAAAAAGTTTCTGGAAAAGAAATCAACTTACTGTTTTTTAAGAGCCACATAGGAATTCAACTGTTTTATCTGCATAAAAGTGTCAACTTGTTCAGATAACTTTAGGCATGAAAAGAAAAAGAAATTAGGCAGCAAACTGAAAGAAATTAAAATTCAAGCAATGCACCATTGATTGTTTTTTCTCGCTCAGCATTCTGTTAGTTTCTGGATCATTTCTGCTTTCCATATTCTTCACTTCTCTATCAAATTCTTTAATAAGCCTGACAGACAAGAAACATTATTCTTCTTCTGACTAATGAAAGAATGAAAGGAACAGGAAAAAAAACAAGCACAATAGTGGCACAATCACTAGTGCAAGTCCTTTCAGCATAACAAATGTTATCTGTAGAGACTTAACAGAGCAACACAAGTACAACTACTTTTCTAATTCGCCTAGGCATCCAGATCAGACACCATACAGCATATGATTTTGTACAAACTTACAGAGCATAATGTTCCAATTATGGTAACTTTCATCAGATAGCAAACAAAGAGAAGATTGCATTCATAACTTCTTTGCATCTGACATCCTTGAAAGATAATAAAAAAGAAAAAAAAAAAATCTATTCCTCAGTTACCTTTAGTTAATAAATCCCATTAGTCATAACTCATAGGTAACAGAAATCACTGTTGCAACACAAAAAGGTTTTTGCCACACTCAGACTGCAACTCTATTGTGACCCTAATGACTTGGTTGAACTCCCCTAGTGATAAAAGTTCCATTACACAATTCAACCTGCTTGCGGGATTTCTTTCAGTTGCTGTATTGATACTTTCATCTCTACAGCTCTATCAAGCATGACTAATGGATAAATACAACCAATGCATCAGATCTTAATGACCAAAGTTGCAACAAGTGAATGTTGAACTGCAAATGGCAATGACAGACATCATAAGACAATAAACCGATAAAACAAAAACTTAAAAAAAAGGCAAGGGCGATTGCCAAAACACCTCTTACAGTCCCGCATTTTCTCAGTAAGCTCTTCCAACTGCCTGCTCCGCCTATTAACATCCTTGATCTTCTCCAGTTTCTGGAATCCATTTCTGCAAAAACACAAAATTTTCAGCTTCAAGACACTTCAAAAAAAAATTGCGACCGAATAATGTTTTTAAATTTTGGCTCTAGTAATTATAATAACCAATGGCAGCAACAGAAAAAGGGCAATAAATAAATAAATAAATAAATCCATACGATAAGGCTCGAAAAATGTCGGCGATCTGACCGTCGATATCGGCGAGCTCCTCGGAAATTGCCGATATCCGATCCATATCCCCCGAAATTCGAACTCAAAAAGCCGCCACTACTTTCCGTACAAATTCCCAAAACACACATTCAAAAAATGAAACGGAAAACCAACGATCTCAGGCAATGCAATGCATCTACAGATTCTATATTTACTTTTGTACAGCTTCACAAACCGAATCGTAGCCCATTCATTGTGGATTCCCCTCTCCCCAACGCCTCCGCACCCCACCCCCCGTGCCCGCCGCCGACGTTAACTTCTCTCAAATCCAAAATCGTCTTAATATTACTAAACAAATTCCAGCTCAAAACTGACAGAACGCGGCTATAATCCCCCAACAGGCTATCAAAATGCGCCTGCGATGTAGGTTGTGAACAAATGCTCCAGGAGACCCAGAATCCATGCAGATGCCCCCCCCCCGCGATCTATACAGCTATAATAATAATAATTATTATTATTATCAATATAAAAAATTATATATATATATATATATATAATAAACAATTTTTTAACATCCAGATTTCGAGTTTTCGACTCTTTTATTTATCAGTTGTTGGTTTTTTTCATTTTTAAATATTTAATTTGAGTAAAGAAATTAATTAAAAAAATACTTTTATTTTGAGTTATATATCGATAGAATCAGTCACTAATAGAGGAATGAATTCATACTTGAGAGGTTTTGAGAATGATTACCGATGTTTTCGGCGGTTTACCGCTTTTTATTTTGGACTGATGGCCGACTAGGTCCCACTCTCCTTCCCATCTCCGTTTCTTTTGTTTGTTTGTTTGTTTGTTTTTTAAATATTTTAACGTTTCCCTGCTAAGTTTAACAAGCACACGAAATTGCACAAGAAGGAATAAATTGGGTCAAGCTTGTTGTAAATTTAATTATTAGTGTGAAAATTTCTGTTATGTTTATATTTAATTATATTTATTAATAATTTTATTTTTTTATTTATAATAAAATTTAAATATAAAATTTTATTTTTTAAAATAAATTAAAAAATATATTTTTAAAAAATTTAATTTAAGTTAAATTTATTTTTATAATTAATTAAAATTAATTTAATTTTTTAAAATTAAGAAAACAGAAAAAAATTATTTTAGAAGTAATTATTTTTCTTTTATTTATTAAGAAAATTAAAAATTAATTTTTTTTTATTTTTAAAAAAATAAGTGAATTTAAAGTATTTTATTTTAAAAAAAAAGTGAGGTGAAAGAATATTTTTTTTAATTTATTTTTATTAAAAAATTTTATAATTATAAAAATTTAATTAAAATCAAAATAAAATTTTATATATCAATAAAATTTTTATTTTATTATAATTAAATTTATATTATTAATTTATAAAATTTTATTTTAATTATAATTAAATTTTTATAATTAAAAGATATTTTAATATTTTAAATTTATAAATTTACAAAAATTTATCAAATAAATTTTTAAATTTAATATATACTTACATAAAATATAAATCTACGGGGGAAAAATTTCAAAATTCCACAGAGAACAGTTTTTTAATCTGCAGGGCCTATACCAAATGAAACCCTACGATATATTCAGAAACACTAGACCCCCTTGTGAGTTGGAAGGCTAAGAAAGCCTAACAAGCGTGGCATCACCTTATGACCAAGATGGTCGGGCCAAATACTAGAAGGTAGGATCATTTTGTAGCTATATTTATTAAAACATATAATCATTATAAAAAAGTACTATAATGATTTTTTTATTTATTATTTATTTATAAGCCAAAACAAAATATAATTAATCTATATTTTTATAACTATCATATTTCCACCTAAACCCATTTACTTTGTTTCCTCGCTAGCTTATTGGTTTGCTAATTATTGCTGGTTCTGGGTTTTGGCTAATTAACCAGAAAATTTTCTATTTAACAACCCCGTTAATCAATAAAGGTAGGAATCTCGGCATGGCTTAATAGAAAAAGAAAAAGAAAAAGAAAAAGAAAAAGCATTAACCTTAAAGAAAAATTATTCAGATAAAAAAATTAATTTTTAAAATTAAGAAATATAATTAAAAAATAATAATGTGTTAAGTATTTTAAATTTTATAAAAAAAATAATATGATTAGATATATATTAAAATATTAAATTTATTAAAATATTAAAGAATTACAAATCATAACAATTAACTAAAAAAAAAGTTAAATTTTAAAATTAAATATTTAGATATTCATATTGAAATTAATCACCGCATAATAGTAATAATTATAATTTTGAAATAATTATACCTACTACGAATCTCTATATTCATCTTCCAAAATAATTTTTTTTTTTTTTTAAAAGGAACAATAACATTAACAATTTAATACGGTTAATGACTAAGATGTTGGCAGCCTACAAATTAAATTTAACGGTAATAATTTGCATAAATGAGGAGTCAATAATGTCAAAAATAAGAACAATAAAGTTACAATAGGAGCTCATTTCCGTTACAGAAGAAGTTAGAATCTTTCCATGCTATGTGCTATCAAAAATTCCCATTCTAGAAAATTATTTGCTTTCATTTTAGCTTGCTTATATATGTCAATATTATGACAAATATTTAGTTGACACAATTCAACTTCCTAAAATATAATATCTTGGCGTGCTGTTAATTCTCATTAATTCCCTTATTATTTTTCCTTAAATTTAGATGTTGGCACATCATTTCTATATTTAATTCAATATTTACTCCACACAATTCAACTTCTTAAGGTATAATATATTGACATAACATTCATACTGTTAATTCCCTCATTAGTTGTCCTTAAATTTAAATATAGACACATAATTTCTATATTTAATTCCTCTATGAATCACTTAATAAAATTGATAGCACTTCTCCCTCATCTATTTTGGTGGTTGTGCACTAGAGGAAGTTGAATGTTGAATGTTAGATGGAGATTAATTTTTTATTTGTCGATGTCCATGCTAAGATACGTTCGTTTTCTTCAATTGAATTGCAGTATTCTTAATAAGGTCCTGCTGATTTTTATTTTTATTTTTTTCATTTTCACTTATATATAACATTAAGTTAACTTGACAAATCACTGTATGAACCTTTAAGTTGTTTCGTTAACATTATATCTATGTCATGTGGCTTCATTTTTAGCATTATCCTGTGGTTTTGGGTTCAAATATAGGTTGGACAAAATCCCTTCATGTGTGTGCAATAATAACAAAATGCAATATTTCTGTTGCATAATATGTACAGGAGTATGATTTGTATTGGCAGTTAATTGCGGATTAATTCCGATTACTCAAACAGTCTTGGGTGTGTCGTTTGCAGCACAGCCCGTGCAAAGGTGAGTTCTGTGCATATTTTCTCACTAATCTTAAAAGCTACAATTAGTTGTGAACCTCGGTAATAAAGTGGGAATAACCCCTAATGAGCAACTTAATTGCTTGAAATTTAACTGACCACTGCTAAGTCTGACCCCATAACT
Source organism: Rhizophora apiculata (assembly GCA_037832385.1). Taxonomy (NCBI): domain Eukaryota; kingdom Viridiplantae; phylum Streptophyta; class Magnoliopsida; order Malpighiales; family Rhizophoraceae; genus Rhizophora; species Rhizophora apiculata. The sequence goes on along the minus strand of CM075439.1, from coordinate 6,224,489 downwards.
AATTTAATGCACACAATTAGTTTATTAGGCTAGTTAATAAAATCAGCCTTGTACCAAAACTCCCTACCATATGCAAATTCACAAAGATTTTCGCATTTGCTTCTTCTTTGCTTTTTCTTTGATTTACCACTTCCCTTGGAAAAACATTTATTGGCTAACCTCAAAGTTTCATGCAAGAGAAGCTAATGCCACCAAGTCCCCACACACCCTCTACACTATATTTATTACAGTGACCCACCGTAAGCACAAATGAAACTGTTTCACACTCTCATATTGATCTTGCCATTCCATGGAAGGAAATGACATTTCGGCATCATCGGAGTCCTCCATTTATCTCTACGTACCTTTTGGATTTTCTACACTTTTAGAGTATATAATTTAACGAAATGTGACTTTGTAGCTGGCAAGCACCATAAGATATTCAACAATACCAAAACCAAACAGTTAAATGTGCAGAGTTAGGAACTAGGCTGGTAATTCGGTTAGTGATCCAATATAATTTTTTTTATATTAATTCAATAAATATGATGTTTAAATATATAATAATATAATTTTAAATTTATAATATTAACATCAAAGTAAAAAAAAAAAAGTAAATTTAAATTCAATAATATTTTTAAATAAAAAATTAAAATAAAAAATAATAAAAGATATATAATTTATAAATATAATAACGGATAATATATTTTTATATAAAAACAAAAATATGTACAGTTATTAAAGAGTAAAGTGTAAAACTTTTCTTATCTCTATTATTGACAGACTTTTCTCATCTCTGTCATATAAAATCTTTTTTTTATACGAATATAATAAAATTGTAACAAAACCAAAGGAAAAAATTAGAATAATATATCGTTCTCTATTATCCTGATATCCGGTAGTAGAGATGAGAATTTTTCACGTTATGTTCCTATACGCTTTTCTTCTTTCTCCTACTCTTCCCTTCTGTTCTTTACGCTTTTCTCTGATGGTTGAGAGAGTCTAGAAAATGTCCATAATGAATATATATATATTCATACATTTTCCAGCAGCCGTTGCCTTGAAAATAAGGAGATTCTCCCTTTTTGTAACGGTTCTCTGAAGAAGGGAGAGTGGAGTGATTTTAAACCCAATAACCCAAAAACCCACCGTTATGCTTAACAGACCATCACGTTAAGCCGTCCTCCATTATTTTGGATCATACGTTAAATAAGGGTCACTTATGTCAATTAACTCAACAATCTCCCACTTGACCCTTGTTATGATTTGATGAATCAATAACAAATAAGTGCGCACAATCCTTAAAGATCATCAAATCACAATACTTGATTGAATTAAAACGATTGGATCATGGCGGTCACACATCTTTTAGTAACATGATTCCTTCCATGTATCACATAATCATTATAATTCATAATAACCTTACTGAAAAACTTTGAAACTTTAAGTTGTCATGTCCATATATGCTATTAGTTATCTCACAAACTATAACTATATACAACTAAATGGAGACAACAAAGTACAAGCAAAACCATGATCTTAATTGAATTCATGAGTGTCACAATGATATGAGCAGTACAAAATATTGACTTTCAAGAGAATGAGGACCTGTCCAATATGCCCATCCGTTCAACATGTTCAGTGAATGTTTTCGGTGGCAAACCTTTAGTTAACGGATCCGCTATCATCAACTCAGTGCCGATGTGCTCAATAGACACTCTTTGATTTTGCACTTCTTCTTTAACAGATAGGTATTTCAGATCCATATGTTTCGCACCTTTAGAATACCTATCATTCTTAGAGAAGAAAACAGCTGCGGAATTATCACAGTAAATTCTCAACGGCTTTTCTATACTGTTGACCAAACTAAACCTTGAGATAAAATTTTGCAACCATAATGCATGAATAGAAGTCTCAAAGCATGCTATAAATTCAGCCTTCATAGTGGAAGTAGCAATGATAGACTGCTTCCCACTTTTCCAGGAAACTGCTCCTCCAGCTAGGAGGAATATGTAACCAAATGTAGATTTCCTCGAGTCTACACATCCAACATAATCTGAATCCGAGTAGCCTACTACTTCAAGATGACTTGATCTTTTATAAGTAAGCATATAATCTTTGGTGCCTTGCAAGTACCTAAGTACTTTCTTTCTGGTTTTCCAATGATCTATTCCAGGATTACTTTGATATCGGCCTAACATTCCAACAGCGAAACTAATGTCTGACCGAGTGCATGTTTACGCATACATCAGGCTTCCAACCAGTGAGGCATAGGAAATTGATTCCATTATTTTCCGTTCCAAATCATTCTTTGGACATTGCAGTTCACTGAACTTGTCCCCTTTCTGAATTGGAACTATTCCTGTAGAGCAATTTTCCATTCTAAATCTCTCTAATACTTTATGGATATAGCCTTTCTGAGACAATCCCAACAATCCTTGTGATCTATCACGGAATATCTTTATTCCAATTACATAAGATGCCTCATTCATATCTTTCATTTCAAAAGTTTCAGAGAGAAATTTCTTAACATCATGTAACAAACCCATGTTATTAGCGGCCAAAAGAATGTCATCGACATATAGGACTAATATAATAAACTTACTCCCACTAATTTTCATATAGATACACCGATCAACGGTGTTCTCTACAAAGCCGTATGACGTAATGGTATCATTGAACTTAATATACCATTGTTGGGAAGCTTGTTTCAGTCCGTATATCGATTTCTTTAATTTACACACCAAATTTTTCTGCCCGGTGGTGATGAAACCTTCAGGTTGGTCCATGTACGCTTCCTCTGCCAAGTCACCATTCAAAAAGGTAGTCTTTACATCCATTTGGTGAAGCTCTAGATCATTATGAGCCACCAAAACCATAATAATTCTCAAGGAGTCTTTCTTAGAGACTGGAGAGAAAGTCTCCTTATAGTCAATACCATCCCTTTGAGTGAAACCTTTGGCAACCAGTCTGGCTTTATACCTTTCGATATTACCTTTCGAGTTTTGCTTGGTCTTGAAGACTCACTTACAGCCAACTCGTTTTGATCCTTCAGGTAATTCTACTAATTCCCAGACTTGGTTTACATCCATCGATTTCATCTCTTCCTTTATGGCATTGAACCACTTTTCAGAATCATTACATTCCATGGCTTGTTGAAATGAGACTGGATCTTTATCAATGCTCAATTCCGACTCATGCTCAAGTGAGTAAACCACATAATCATTAGATACAGCTGACCTTTTCTGTCTCGTAGACCTCCGTAATGTCATTTCTTGTGGTATCACTTGTTCATTTGTAAATTGCACATTCTCACTTGGTTCATCTCTTATGCATTCACCTTGCGTGTTTAGAGTATCAATTTGTTGCCCTTGCATGTCACGTGACTGTGATGCAATAAAAGGAACAACAATTTGAGTAGAAACACTGAGTGTGAGGATACCACCTTGAGTAGGAGTACTCACTGTGGATCTTTCATTTTGTAATTCTCTAATATCCACCTTTCGTGATTCCCCACTCCCACTGAATCGGCCATTTTCAATGAATCGAGCATTACCAGACTCAACTATTCTTGTGCTATGGTTAGGGCAATAGAACCTATATCCTTTAGACTTTTCAGGATAGCCAATGAAGTGACCACTAATGGTCCTTGCATCAAACTTTCCTTCATGTGGATTATATATCCTTACTTCTGCTGAACAACCCCAAACATGGAGGTGTCTCAAACTGGGTTTCCTAACTGTCCATAACTCGTAAGGAGTCTTAGGGACAGCCTTACTAGGAACCCTGTTCAACAGATATGCAGCAGTTCTTAATGCATGCATCCACAATGATAAAGGTACAGTACTGTTACTCAACATGCTCCTAACCATATCCATAAGTGTGCGATTCTGCCTTTTCGCTACACCATTCTGTTGTGGTGTACCAGGCATTGTGTACTGTGCACATATGCCTCGACTTTCAAGAAATTTTGCAAATGGACCAGGACATTGTCCACTTTCATTGAATTTTCCGTAATATTCACCACCCCTGTCTAACTTAATCACTTTTACTTTTTAATCTAACTGCCTTTCCACTTCATCAATAAACACCTCCAGGGTATTTACTGACCGGGACTTTTCATGCAGTAGATATAAGTAATAATACCGTAAGTAGTCATCTATGAATGTGATGAAATATTTTTCACCACCCCATGTAGGAATGTCAAAGGGGCCACAAATATCGGTGTGTATCAATTCTAAAGGCGCATTACTTCTCATGGCTGGATACTTCGATGTGTGTCTTGTTTGTTTCCCTTTTATACAATCAACACACACATCCCAATCAGTAAAATCCAATTGAGGCAGGATGTCACTTTTCACCAACCTCAATATCCTTTCTTTGGATATATGACCCAATCTTTGATGCCATAAGTAAGCAGAACAATCATCATGCACATTACGTTTGTTACCTATACCATGCTCAACAAGAAATAGAGAATCAGTATACATAGCGTCAAAATTAAAGTGGTACAAATCATCAACCAAAGTACCAGATCTATAATAGTACGAATGTCTATACAATGAAAATGCACCATTTCTAATCTTAAGATTAAATCCCACTTCATCCAACTTTGCAACAGAAACCAAATTTCTAGCACATTCAGGAACATAGAGACACTTTTCTAGATCCAGATGACACTTAGTGTCCAAGATCAATCTGTACGTCCCAATTCCTTCTATTCGTGCCTTCATTCTGTTTCCCATATAGAGGAACTTCTCAGTTCCTGTTATGGGCTGGATTGAAAGGAATCCCTACATAATATGTGACACATGAATAGTAGCTCCAGAGTCTAACCACTAAGTATTATTCGGTACTTCAATTATATTTGATTCAAAACATACTGATATACAGTGCATACCTTTCTTTTCGAACCAAGCCTTTCTTTTTGGGCAATCCTTCTTGAAGTGACCCATCCTTTTGCAGAAGAAGCATTTCTGATCCTTTTAGATCTGACCTCCAGTGACTTTTATGGAGGTTTTGTCCTTCTTCTTATTTTTGTGATGTGGTTTAGACTTACTACCACTAGCATCATTACGAACAGTGAGATGAATGGAGTGATCCTTCATCTTCTTTAATCTCCCTTCCTCCTGAACTAACATGGCCTTAATTTCCTGAAAGTTCCATTTCTCTTTAATAGTGTTATAATTCACTTGGAACTGGCCAAATTCAGGAGGCAGTGAGTTGATGATGAATTGAACTAAAAAGGATTCACTCACATCCATACCCATCGTTCTCAACTTTGCTGCTAGATTAGCCATACTGGTCACATGATCATGAATAGGCCATGACCAATCAAATTTCTTGGTCATCAGCTCACTCATCAGGGTTCATACAATGGATTTATCAGTTATGTCTGATTGAGAGTATTCCTTGATTCTCATCATAAATTCCCTTGCATTTTCCGTCTTGGGCATTGATGGCTTGACATTTTCAGCCATCGTCATTCGCATCAAATTCAAACTCAGCCTATTGGACCGTACCCAAGCCTCATGAAAAGACTTATCAGATTCTGTATTAGTCCCGGTAATGGCTGCAGGCTTTTCATCCGAAATGACTGCTAAGTCCAAGCCCAAAACACCTAAATGAAACTGAATATGCTCAGACCATTCTGTATAGTTCAGCTCATTGAATTTGATCATTGCATTGCCCAAGGCGAAAATGTTATTAGAAGCTGCAAACATAATCCAAATTTACATGTTAATGTTTTGAGTAAACTCTAATGGATTCAGACACATGCATTATAAACTTTGACTATATATTTAAATTCACCTTTGGGTGATCCTCAAATACATAACTGCAATCAATATTAATGCTAATTTAAATATACTTTAATAGGTTAATCAATCGTATTAGAGTTAACATGAATGTTATCTTTGGATATGCAATCATGTTTACTCAGTACATCAATCAATCCCCCTTCAGTGTCATTAATTATAGGCAATGATCCATTTTTGGATGATCTCCTAGCCTTATAATTAATAACCATAATTATTCATATATATAATATTAGCATCAAAAATGAATAATTGAAATTCACGATTAACAATTCAAATCCTTTCAAGCTAGGTCACTTTGGTGACTAACAAGCTTTCAATATTTGATTCACGTTGATGTGACTTTAATAAACCTCCTCTTTTTTTTTTTTTCTCAGCCAGCACAACCCGCGTGCTGCCTCCGACCAGAAACCGACGGTGGCAACACCACCGTACTGCAAGCGTTGCCTGCGCGCTGCTTCCGACCAGGGACCGACGGCGGCAACACCACCATACTGCAGGCGTTGCCTGCGTGCTGCTTCCGACCAGGGACCAACGGCGGCAACACCACCGTACTGCAGGCGTTGCCTGCATGCTGCCTTCGACCAGGGACCACGCACAGCCTGCGTGCTGCCTCCGACCAGAGACCGACGGTGGCAACACCACCGTACTGCAGGCGTTGCCTGCGTGCTGCCTCCGACCAGGGACCGACGGTGGCAACACCACCGTACTGCAGGCGTTGCCTGCGTGCTGCCTCCGATCGGGGTCTCTGATGAATCGACGGAGACCTGGTGGCGCATATTCCGGCGACTGGCGCTCACCCCATACTGGCAAGCTCGGCGTCGCAGTCCCAGATCCACGCCAGACCTAGATCACTGGCCATACCCGGAAGCGAGCTCGTTCTGCCGTTTGAAGGAAGTCGCCGTCGGCAGCCAACCCCTGTGCGTTGGCTCTCCCGGACGTCGCCTCCGACCAGGCGAACGTAGGTGAACCAACCTGTTCGGGTCGGATCTTCGACGGTAGCCATCCAACAGACCCATGCCCGACCCGGAGCATCAGCCTCACAGGGAGACCGTTCCGTCATGCCCACCAGACCGGACCGATTCGGGTCTCCCACTGACAACGGAGACACAGCCTTCATCGGAGCCGACCCGCCATACCCAGAACCGTTCGGGTTTCGGTGGCGTACAGTTCTCGTGGCCGGCCCCTTTTGTTTTTTTTTAAGTTTCCCGACGCCGGCGATTTCAGCAGTGCAAATGCCCATGGCCGGCGTTTCCCCTTTCAACGCCGGCCGTCGTCATCCGTTAAGCACAACAAACAATAAAACATGGAAAACAAATTGTACAGTCGCTTTTCCGTTTGCCGCAAAACAAAAACAAAAAAAATAGTTCGGCGCAAATAATTAAAAACAAAATAAATTGCAATATTCGTTAACCTGACTCTGATACCAATTGTAAGACTTTTCTTATCTCTATCATTGACAGACTTTTCCCATCTCTGTCATACAGAATCTTTTCTTTATACGAATACTAATAATAAAACTGTAACAAAATCAAAGGAAAAAATCAGAACAACATACTGTTCTCTATTATCCTGATATCCGGTAGCAGAGATGAGAATTCTTCACGTTCTGTTCCTGTACACTTTTCTTCTTTCTCTTACTCTTTCCTTCTGTTCTTTACGCTTTTCTCTGATAGTTGAGAGAGTTCAGAAAATGTCCATAATGAATATATATATATATTCATACATTTTTTAGCAACCATTATTTTAAAAATAGGGAGATTTTCCTTTTCTATAACAGTTTTATGAAGAAGTGAGAGTGGAGAAATTTTAAACCCAATAACCTAAAAACTCATCGTTATATTTAACAGACTATTACATTAAGTCGTCCTCTATTATTTTGGGTCTTACGTTAAATAAGGGTCATTTATGTCAATTAACTCAACATAAAGGGCAAAGATCCATGTGCGTGCTGTGGCTTTTAACAGTGAGAATGACACTGAAGGATAAGAATTTGACAATTCTGTCAATGTTTAAAATGTGGCAGACAAGTCTTTCAAAAAGTATTAACCCAAAATAGTTAAGAGTACCACTCAACGAAGTAGATACAGTGTCCGGGACTAGGGTTTTCACATGATATTTTACGTTAAGCGATGGTATGACAGGTCTTAATGTACTATTCTCTATGTCCTCTGTCTCCTGTTCATTCTGGTTGTGTCTCTGGAGCACAGGTGTACTTGGAGTTGCCACCCACAAGTGTGACTTAAATAAATCCCCAAGTTGCTTTGTGTGGGAATGAAGAGTAGTTTTTGAACTTGGTTTTCAAAATAATAATATAATAATAATAATAATTATTATTATTATTAAATGTTTATTTGTAAGATTTATTACTAACAAGTATGATTTTATTTGTTAAAATATTGAGGATAATGTTATTATCGATCGCGTTGCAGGTACAAGCAAACTATATCTGCTATAAAAGGAAGATAATTGACGAATCCTCTATATTAAAATAATTTTTCATGTTGGAGAGCTAGAAAGACAATGGCAATCAATTAGATGTATTAATCTAAATGAGATATAATTTATTTTTAATTCAATTATTTCCTCTCTTTTCAATTGAGATCGAATCAATAAAGAGTTTTGGAAATCTAAATTATTCTAATAGAGAGTTTTGACAAAATTGCCTTTTTAATATGTTTTTCTAGTTTAATTTTCTCAAGTAGTAAACCTAGTTTCTTAAAAAAAAAAAAAACAAAGGTGCATCGTTATGCGCTTGTGAGATGAGTCTGATGTTACCCTTTTCCTTCTTCATTTAATATTTTTATAACTATATTACTAAATACCATTGAATATGAGTAAATTTTTTAAATAAATTTAAAACTTTATTAGCATACACTTAAACTTAAATTTTGTCAAAACAAACGACACGGTTACCCCAAGTGTTAGGAAACCTATATGCCTATGTTAGGCCAATGTGCAGCCAAAACCAAAACCCAGGTCTTTGTCAAGCATCGACACAACAGCAAGCCAAGCCAAGCCAAGCCAAAGTCACCCCATAAAGGGGGAGCACCAACACTTGCGACTTTGAGGTTTGTCCGTTGTATTAATCACGATCAGCCAAAGACAAAATGGGTCGCGGATTCAAAGTCTGGTTGATCCGAATCAAGTTCGAGTTATAAAACAACCCAATAGTTGATTTCCACGTGTATCAATGCTATTCGAGTTAAAAAAGGAAAAAAAAAAAAAAACCAAAGAAAACTCGAAAGATTCCAAACACGAAGAAGAAAGGCCAGGCCAGGCCAGGGGCAGGCGAAAAGACGCCAAGCCAACGGGCGATAACCGGCACCAGGCAGCATTTCGACGGCAATTCTCCGGAGCCTCAGCCGCTGCCTCCTGTGAACAAAAAGTGGTTTCAAAGGCTGCTCTGCCCGCCCGCTGCTTTTCTTCAAAAGATATCCGAGTGAGAAGCGTCAGACTCTGTCTCTCTCCTCCACTCTCTGTCTCTCTGTGTGTGTTTAACTCTTACTTTTGCTGAGATGGGGATCTCTGTCTTCTCTCTCTCTCTCTGTTTGTTTTTTTTTGGTTGGTTGATCGTTTCACTTATGGGTCTGCATTGTTGTTTTCCGATTGCAAATTCTCTGTTTCTCTTTTCTCTGTTTTTCTTGGTTTTCTTATTGTTTTGGCTTAGAAAGGTGGAATCTTTTTGTTGTAATGGGGATCTCTGTCTCTATCTCGCCTTTCTGCTGGTTGATCGTTTCACTTACGGGTCTGCATTATTGTTTTTTGATTGCTAATTCTCTGTTTTTCTTGGTTTTTATTGCTTTGGCTTTGAAAGGTGGAATCTTTTTGCCAACATGTTGGATTACACGCTTCCTGTAGCTAAAAGGACCCGACAGAAAGCAGCCGAGATGTGGTTGAAAATACACAAGGATATCAAAGGAAAGAACCCAGTACAGAGAGTCAATGCCAGTGAGTTGTCGAGTTTTGGTGGAAATAATGAGATACTAAAACCAAGAAACTCTCGTGGGCAGAAGTCCCAAAAGGGCATTGGGTGTGGGAATCTGGCCTCTGCTAGGCATCGTGTGAAGGGGAAGGGGCCTGAATGTGATCGTGAGTTCGATGGTAATGAGAATTTGGGGTGTAAAACATGCGGGGTTGCGAGTGTGCGTCCTGTTGTGTTGCATGACAGTGAGGAGGATGCTGTGTTAGTGGGTGAAGGTGAGGAAGAGAAAGAAAAGGAAGTTATCTCTATTGGTGATGATGATGATGATGATGGTGGTGGTGGTGGTGATGGGGTTGGTTTGAATGGTAGTGAAGTAGCTGAAAATAATGGCCTCAATTTTGTTAGTGTAAAAAAGGATAGTGTGGAGGAAAACAGTAACAGTTGCTCAAAGGTGGATGGTAGCGAGAAGAATAAGGAGGCGATCGAGTTGAGGTTGCAGGAAAAGAGTGAGGATGGCGATGATAGTGGCAAGGATAAGCTTTGCTTTATTTCAGGTGATTCAGCAGAACCGGAGACCTTTTTCAGTGAAGAGGATGATGAAGATAATGAAGATTCTGATGATGAGGACTATAGTGTGAGAGCAGAAATTGAAGAACTGGATGAAGAAGATAGTGAGATTTTGGAGAAAGTGATTGAAGGGAAAAGGGTTGGTAATAAACAGAAAAATGACACAGCTTGTGACAAGGTTGATTCTGTTGATTGTAGTCGTGAGCTCAATTGGGTTGCAAAACGCACCAGATCTCATTTTAGTTTAGATTCTAGTGAGAAAAAAAGGAAGATTGGCAATGTCTGCACGTTTTTACCTGTTAATGAGCTGGATCTTGTAGAAAATACCAATGATGGTGACGGTGTAGGTGCTAACGAAACATGCAGCATTGGACAAACAATTGAACCTGAAAAAAGAAAGAAACAGTCTGGGGAATGGAACAACAATGAGCATGCTGAAGATGTGTGGGGAGGCAAGGCCGCCAAAAAAAAGCTTGTCCACGCCTATAAATCTCATGAGGTTGTTCAGATTCTTGTGGATTCCATGCTAGACAAGACAAATATTCCTTGCAAAGATGATAATGAGCCACTTGCTAGACCAACTCTTCCATTGAAATTCACATTTGGAACTGAGGATTCAACCACTCCAGAGTTTGCAGAGGATGAGAAAGAATTAGAGCCACTTTGGGCTGAGATGGATTATGCTCTTGAAAATGATGCTGCTGATGCTGCTTTGGTATGCTGGCATGAGTTCATAATCGATTTTGATTAATTTTTTATTTGATTCAAGTTTTCTATTCATTATTATTTAGATCTGTGGGGTTATTTAAACATGGAATTTATTTGATGTAATCAAACATGTTTTTGTGATCAGCAGGTTGACATTGAGACTGATCTTTCTTCTGAAAGTGAACTTGACATGGCCGCATTATGTGGTCGAGGGGCTCATCAGTTCATTCTTGATGAAGAAATTGGTCTTATTTGCAAATTTTGCTCTTTTGTAGGCTTGGAAATCAAGTACTATTTGCCACCTTTTGTAAGTCATTATCCAGTGCCATTTATTCTTTCAATCACATCATGACTAGGAATGATTGCATATGTTCGTAAAGCACTTGTCTCTTATTTGAATGACAGTGATAAAACTGTTGTAAATTCATTAATAGGCTAAGTTCGCCCAGATCAAATGGATTTTTCCAAAATGAAATTGATATTACATTCTACCAGTGCATCTTCTGAATTCTATTATAAACATTAATCATCAAATTTTTGTTTACTAAAAGCTTGGTTTTGATGTGATGTAGAGTAAAAATTCTTGGGCTAAAGCAGACAAGACAGACTTTTTTGGAATGCAGCATAATATATTTGAAGAGCTCGGATTTGATTATGTTCATCAGCAAGGTCAGGACCCTTGGGCTTATAAACAGGGCACAGTCTGGGACATCATCCCTGATATCTATAGGGGCATGCACGCACATCAACGCGAAGGCTTTGAATTTTTGTGGAAAAACATTGCCGGAGGAATTTATCTTCATGAGTTGAAAAGGCCAGGCAGTGCTAATGGAGGTGGTGGATGTGTTATATCACATGCTCCAGGAACAGGGAAAACTCGTCTAGCTATTGCCTTTCTCCAGACTTATATGAAACTGTTTCCTGAATGCAGGCCAGTTATTATTGCTCCTTGTGGTATGCTGCTTACATGGGAAGCAGAGTTCCAGAAGTGGGAGTTTGACTTTCCCTTTCACAATCTAAACAATATAGAACTTTCTGGCAAGGAAAACTCTGCAGCTCTTAATTTCCTGAGGCAAGTTCAACTGAGGCATCGCAGTGTAAGCTCCACGAGAATGGTGAAGTTTTACTCATGGAAGAGGGACAGCAGCATCCTTGGAATCAGTTACAGACTCTTTGCAGAACTTGTTGGAGGAGGAAATAAGAAAAAGAGTAAAGCCTGGCAGAGAGCTGAAGATCATGTGAGGAAATTTGTTCTTGAGCTTCCTGGACTGCTAGTCCTTGATGAGGGCCATACACCTCGTAACGAACAAAGTTTTATCTGGAAGGCTTTGTCAAGTATCCAAACAGAAAAGCGCATTATTCTCTCTGGAACACCATTTCAGAATAACTTTGATGAGCTGTTTAACACACTCTGCTTGGTGAGACCCAAATTTGCAGACAGGATCTCCTCTAAATGCTATGAAGCTCCAAAAAGAAGGGGTCGCAAGAGAAGTACAGCAAGAGGGAACTGGGCTTTTCTGACCAGTGTTATTGGCAAAGTAACTGATGAGAAAGAAGGAGGTGAGAGACTGCAAGAGCTCAGAGATATAATTAAGCCATTTGTACATGTACATAGGGGCAGTATATTACAAGAAAGGCTTCCGGGGTTGAGAGACTCTGTTGTTATCCTAGAGCCAGTTCATTTGCAGAAGAGCATCCTTGATGGTGTACATAGTATAAGGGATGAACTGTCCAACTTTAATCTGGAATTTGCAGTCTCTTTGGTTTCTGTGCACCCTTCTCTGCTGCGCAGAGGATCCTTAGAAACAGAAAATCTAGTGGTTGATTGGAATAAATTAGAAAGTCTTAGATTGAAACCAGAAGTTGGAGTCAAAACAAAATTCCTTATGGAACTTGTCAGGCTTAGTGGGGCTAGAAAGGAAAAAGTTTTGGTATTCAGCCAGTTTCTAGATCCACTGAGCTTCATAAGCAAGCAGCTAGAATGTCGGTTTAATTGGATTGAGGGGAGAGAAGTCTTGTCAATGCATGGACAGCTAGATACTGATCAGCGCCAATCAGTGATGAAGGGTTTCAACGATCCAAGGAGTGAATCAAAAGTGCTCCTTGCATCCACAAGGGCCTGTTCTGAAGGCATCAATCTTGTTGGAGCTTCCAGGGTAGTCTTACTTGATGTTGTGTGGAACCCTTCTGTGGAAAGGCAAGCAATAAGCCGGGCATATCGGCTTGGGCAACAAAAAGTTGTCTACATTTATCATCTCCTTACTTCCAATACAATGGAAGAGGAGAAATATTGCCGTCAGGTGAAGAAGGAGCGCCTATCAGAATTGGTCTTTTATTGTGCAGATAGAGAGGGATTAGGTCAGAAAATTTCATCTGATCTCTTAGATGAAAGAAAAGACATCATTTTGGAAGAGATGGTGCAATGTGACAAACTTAAAGGCATGTTTAAGAAGATAATATACCAGCCTAAAGATAATGATTTTATCAAGCCTTTTGGCTTGATAGATTTATAGCAACAGCAAAAGTTCTCTGTGATTTTGTTACCAATACCATACCCAGACGTTTAAAGCCTAAAATTCTGTTTCTATTTTTTGGTTTTTTGGGGCTAATTTAGCTTGGAATTTGAAAAGGCCTTCGAACTGCTGTGGGCAACACTTTTGTAGAGGGAAAAGTCATGGCAACACTTTTTGGATGTCCAATTCCTTAAAGCTTTGAAGTTCTAAAAAAATGAATTTTAGTGCCTGTTAATGCCAGAATTGCCTTGTGTTTTGACAATTTCTAAAGAACTGCCTTCCCGGCTCTTCCACACTGGAAAGTTAAATGTATGAATTTTGATCCATGTATTGTAGGAATTGCCTTTAGAAATAGGAGAAGCCCTTTGTGAACTGATTGATGGGGAGGGTGATGCCAACTCCACGCAAAAAACGCATCATTTTTTTGCAAGCTGGGAACTCATGACTATTGTTGAATCCATCTCTGTTGGTTTAATGTGGCTTCATAGTGTAACACTTCTCTCATTTACTTTCAAGATGGAACCTCTTGAAATGACTGAATCATTGTATTGGTTTAATAGTCTCATGCTGTGGCAGTTTTCTTGGAGATGATATTCCTCCAGGAAGACCTTGAAGAGAGCCTGTGTGTTCACTGGGTGGGGGAGAGTATAATGTTCATCTGCTACACATGCCGTGAACCAGAATACACCCTTGCCACCCATGTCCTCCTTTCTTCCACCATCATGTTGGTGCAAACAGACCTCACTTAGCAAACCAGGGATCTACTGGTTTTAGCTTTCCCTAAACTTTGCCTCATGGTCCTACCACATCAAATATTACTAGTATGAAACATGAATCCTCAAATGGGATGCTGACTAATCAAGTACAGGTTGATGTGCCTCTCGGAGTTTGATGGTACCCCGACTGACGGTGATTTTCTTAAATTTTTTTTTTTTTTATTTTGAGCATAATATTATTAAAAAAATTTGAATTACATAAATATATGCCAAATTATCACTAAATACTTATTTTGACACTTTTTTTTTTTAAGTAATAGATTTATTTTTGTTGAAAATATTATAAAAAAAAAGAATTCAAAAGTTGACTTGACGATGATGATTGTTATTTAAAATTATTGTATTATTTTTAAAAACTGTCGCACTCTTTTTTTGCAAAGCTATTATTTTTAATTTTTATTAAATAAATAAATAGAGTAAATTTTAGATTAATTTCAATAAATTTTATTTAAGTTTAAGTTAAAAAAAAAAGTTCAATAAGAAAATTGATAAATAAAATTTTTAGTTTTAATTTATAAGAACAATACTTGATTACAAAATTTTTTTTTTTATTCACTAAAAAAAAAAATAAAAAAGAGTGGTGATAAAATTTGGCATGTGTTAAAATTTTTGAATTTTCCACTTGGCATTCTAAATAAACAAAATCCTTAATTAATACTCAATATTTCACATATTAAAAATTAAAAGTAGTTTGGTACAAACGGGTGTAGCCGTGCAAGAGTATCCTTCACCGTTGGATCAGATGATTTTTTATTATAATATTTGCACGACTTGCTGTTGCCTCACAAAACGACGTTGACCTACCTTAACAGACGGGCACGAGTATAGATCCAACGAGGTCGACCCGGTTCGAAAGACTTGACCCGTCTGACCTTTAACGGAAAACCCTATAAAGTCCAAGTAAATGAAAACCCTAGAGCGCCCTCATTTGCTGTTCGTCTGGTTTCCGCGGCTTCTGCCTCCATAACTCTCAGAGATCCCTCAGGCAATCGCCATGGTACTCTCTCTCTCTCTCTCTCTCTCTCTCTCTCTCTATATATATATATATATATATATATATATATATATCTGTTTGATTGTCCTTCTGTTATTTGGTTTGGGTTTGTTAACTTTGTAATTCATGGGTATAAGCTACTGGGTTTTAGAAATTGTTTGCTATGGAGCTTCAAGGATCTTGTACACTTTCCATAGATGTCTCAATCTGTTTGCTCTTCATTTTCCAGATCAAAGGAATTAGATTTCGGTGATTTGGTGAGCATATTGATCATGAAATGAATTTGGGGTTATTATGGATTTTGCAGAGCTATTTGATTTTGTTTCTGGGAGTGAATTCTTGGGTTAATGCTGTGTTTTTTTTCTTGTATTTTTTATTTTTTATTTTTTAATGACGAAGAATCCCTTCTAGGCAAACGGTAGGTTGCTAATGTCTTTGTTTTTAATACTTGTGTGACATGCAGAGTAAGCGTACGAGGAAGGCTGGCATTGTTGGAAAGTATGGTATGTAACAATTAATCTGTGTTTTGAGTTGTTGGTGGTTTAGTTTTAAATGAAAATTAGATATTACTGTTTTTAATGCTCATGTATTGGTAGAGTTTTGTTTGAATCATGACTACGTGAGGATTGCTTGATTGATTTCTGTGTACATGGTTTTGGTGCCTTTAATAACACTAAGTTGTCGAAAAGGATAGCTTGATGCATTTTTTGCCATTGGATGCCATTGATAAGTAGTCTTTGGTTTGAACTTACTTTAGTAATCATTCTTCTAATAATGGAACCATTAGTGGATTAGAAGTATATGAATCCTAGAATGGTTTCTCTGTATTTACTTTGATGGAAAGGCAGCTATGGACTTAAACAATTCTCATATTTTAGTTTTTTCAGTTTTCATAGTTTGATTTACTTCTTGATATAGGTACACGATATGGGGCTAGTCTGCGGAAGCAGATTAAAAAGATGGAAGTTAGCCAGCACAGCAAATTCTTCTGTGAGTTTTGTGGGAAGGTATGGATTTACTTCTGTGTTTTGTTGTGTGCGAATACTCAATAGTGTTTTTCCCAATAATCTGCTGCATTTGCACAGTATGCGGTGAAGAGAAAGGCTGTGGGAATCTGGGGCTGCAAGGACTGTGGAAAAGTCAAGGCTGGTGGTGCCTACACTTTGAAGTAAAAATCATCTTTTACCTTTTATTTTTCTTAATGTTTACTTTCATTTCTTTTTATGTGATCCAGATGACTGATTTGCTATTTTTCTTGTATGACAGCACTGCTAGTGCTGTGACAGTGAGGAGCACAATTCGGAGGCTGAGGGAGCAAACTGAAAGTTGAGCTGCCATCATCCCATCTGTTCTCATTGTCTTTAGGAAATATGCTTTGTTGTCTTAGATATAGGCTACTTGAAAGTGTTTGAAGTATGTTGATCTATCAACTACTCTTTCATTTGGACGACTATGTGATAATTGCTGCTTTGACATTGAATACTTACCCATGAGGGTTTTGATCTATTAGTTGCAATTTGATCTCTCTTGGAATTTGATTTGGTAAACCTGTTGCTCTCTCACACGCACACTCCCGCACCCATTTTGTAGTATAATTTGTGCATTTGGAAGCAAGGTCATGAGAAATTTTTGGGGAACTGTTACAAGGATTCTCAACAAAGGTATTGTTTTGAGAGCTCTGGTAGATTTGGCTAGTTGTGTTCTTATGCTCCACCAATGAAGTGTTTCAACTTCAGGCATGTATTAACCCCAATAAATGTTCGGAATTCATCACTAGTTGCTGTATTCCATGTCCGACAGCACCTGTTGACTGTTGGTGGACCGTCAACTGACAGTCCAGGCCAAAGCTGATGCAGAAACATGATTTCTTGATTCATTGTCACTGACAAGCAACTGTCAAATTCAAGCTAAGGTTTTCGCTCTTAATTGTATGCAAAATTTGGTTGTGACGCATGGCCTCTTTATCTTGCATCTTAAGGCTATTTGTAGCCAAGTTATGTTTTTCTCGAAGGAAGGCTACCCCTGTTGAGAATAGACAGAAAGCGTAAAGTTCAAAACTGGGATATGGGAAACCCTCATCCAGTGGAATCAATTCATATTTAGGTGATTTTGCAAGGAAAGAATTCTGGAGGTGCACGAACTGAAGTAACTGGAAGCGGTTGAGTTGGTATATTTATGTCAAGATGTAGGAGAAATTGTGGAAGGAAAGTAGCAAGAGGGCACCATTTCATGCGGAAATTACAAATACAACTGGAAACTCAAATCTTCAGTTGTAATCCTCCTACTCAGACTATGTACTTCTTTTTGAGGCCTAAGACAAAAGGCAAAAGGCGTCTTGCTCCTCAATCAGCCATCTCTTGCAGTGTGACCAGATTACGTTCCAACGAGGCGCTTCACCATTTCTTATATACTTGACAAAAAGACAAATGAAAAACAAAATTGAAATTCGTTGGCACTGCAAAAGAAAGAAAATGTCCCCCTGCAGCATTTCTGGTACTTTCCACTCGATTCCATAAACAAAGTTCATGGATTGGCTCATCTTTGAACGGAGAGTGATGGCAAATCGTCATCATTGTTATGATACATTCGTTTTTGGACAGCCTTCACAGAAGCAACTCTTGCAGCATTGGCTGCTCTATTAGCCGCTGCAACTGCTTTATTGACCCTTATCTCCACTTTAGGCACATTGTATGCCTCTTCTGCAGCTCGCTGTGCTTCCTGCTCATGAAAAACAGAACAATGATAGAGGTCAGAGTAATTCTTTTATCATTTTACACTCACCCACCAAATGAGCAGACTTCAGAAAATTGAGAAGAAAACATAGTTTAAATGAGGTCAAAAGCCTCTTGAGTCTCAACTAAACAGAGTAGCATCAGAGACAGCCACATCAAGCTTAGATTCAAATTGGGCAGAGTGTATGAAAATATTTACCAAGGGATTGAAGCTTACACCAAGAAGTTAGTTCTACTAAAAGCAACAGAGCCTGTCCTACTGCATCCTGGTCACTTAAGAACTGCATGGTGTGATCCCAAGATTGCCTCGCAGACAAACAAGCAAAATTGTACGTGTCCAACACTCTGATAGACCTATGACCTTATATTTAGCACAACCCACCTTATGATTTTGTAGAGAAAGATGTTTGACTCTTAAAATCAAGATTATTGTTTATGTAATTTTGAAGGCATCGTCAGCTGTACACTCATCAGGTTCCAATTCTCATTTCTTCTGGATTTTATTTCATCTAGAAAAGAAGTATCACAGAAGCATCAAAGTTTATTTCCAAGAAATGGCAGAACATGCGATTACCTGGACAGCATTAAGAACCTTGACATGGCTAATGGCACTGGAAGATCCAGGATTACCGTTCTCTTTGCTAGCGACTGCAAGAAAACCATTTTGCCAGTAACCAGATTGTGTTTCCCCATTTCTGAAGGTGTACATACCAAGCCCTTGCCTCCTCCCCTCATGCCATGCACCTTCATACAGATGTCCATTCCCAAATTTATAAACACCAAATCCATGCATCCTGTCTGCAAAATATTCTCCAGCATATGTATCTCTGTTTCTGCATAACCAGCAGCACAAAACCCAGGTCCGATAAGCCAGAATATTGAGTGGGACTAAGAACTAACATAGAAAATGATAATTGGAATCAAACTCTATGTTTATTTTTTTTTGAAAACCTGGGCACTGGATCCAATTGATTTAATTCCTCAATCCTCATGGCTTAACCCAATCCATGAACTGAATTATAAGTAAGAAACTGATGTAGGACAAGACACAGAACCCTTGCCCAGTTGCTCTGCACATAATACTTTCAAGTTTTTGGATGTTGTTGATACAATGTTTTACACAAAAAGGAAAAAACAGTAAAATCTTTAGTCCTCTTTGGCCTAATAAAACTTTAGCTTGAATGATATCAGATTCATTAGTGTGTCAGCCCTTTCTCCCTCACAATAGCAATGGACCCCATGGGTGGATAATAGATTTAGCAAGCATGATGAAGCACAGGAGAACAGATATAACTCATAAGAACCATAACAGCAAAATATCAAGAAGCCATATAATGCACAAACAACCACCATAGGTGTTGATTGATATCAGCTGTTCAATTATCTGTTATGCGAAGACCACACAAGAATAAACAAACATGAAACCAAATGCACGTAGGATGTTCATTGCTACAACCCCCAGTGAGCTTCAAACCAAGATAACTCTATATTTGTGAGGAGAAAATAAAAAAAAAAACAAACAACAATAAACTTGTCACAAAAGTCCAACTAATTTCACACTTTGGTTGAATCAAGCAACTCCTAGCTTGGCAGCTGAGATGAAAAACTTCCTTTGCTACACAATTTATGCTTCAAAGCACCATTCACTGTGAAATTTCCAGGTTAATATACATCCAATCAATTCATCACCACATTTGCCCCCACAAGCAAAATATACTCAGACTTGCACAGTGCATTTAATACCAGTTTAAACGGCTGGTGATATAACAAAAATCAAATGCAGGACCCAGAAGCTAATAATTATGAAACTTAACCAACAAGCCTAGAATAGAAATTCAAAAGGAAGGAGAGGGGAAATATCCTATGTTTCCAAATTTCAATGAAATGTGCAACTTAAATCACTAAATTCAAGCATAGAAGTACATGGAAGAATAAGAGACAAATTAATCCAATAATAAACATCAGTCAAGCTATCCAAAGCAACAACCACAACCATGGAAACAAAGAGGAAAAAATTTAAAAAAAAAAAAAAAAAAGAAACCTGAAATGGTAATGACCAAGCCCATGCTTGACCCCCCACTTGAACTGCCCAACATACTTGCTCCCGTCCTCACAAGTATGGATTCCACATCCATGGCACTGCCCATTAGACCACTCCCCAGAATATACATCACCAGTATAAAATCTATAAACCCCAATTCCATTCCTTAAACCCTGGCTATATTGACCCCTATAACGGCTCCCTTTAGCCCATGTTTCAACCCCATAGCCATCATACTTCCCGTCGACCCAATCACCTTCATATCTCCCACTTATATTATAGTAATAAACCCCACTTCCCGAACACTTTCCCTTATGAAATTCACCTTCATAAACGTCTCCGTTGCTATAGACTTGAACCCAAGACCCTGAAATTGGCTTCCGTTCCACTTTAGGCTTAGATCCAATTGACCATATTACAGGTTTTGAATCTTTCGTGGATATCCTTGGTGGGGACGTGACCTTAATTGGCAAGGATCGAGCCAGAAACAAGCGAATAGAAGGCAAGCGAGGGAGTGCAAGATTGGGAAATATGATCAGTGTAATTGACAAAGAAAGAAAAAACAACAAACCAAACATCAAAAGTCGGCGAGGATTGAACAGAAAGAAGTAAAGAGAAGGCAAAAACACAAGAACTAGAACTCGCAAGTGCACGCAAAGCAAACGGGCATGCCCCAAATGGGAAAGGTGTTTATGAGCAAGAGTTTTAATGGAAAATGGAATGGCAAATGAAACAGTATCAGTCAGATTTGGGAGCTTTGCAGAAAAATTTGATTGGTGGAGACTGCGAAGAGAGGAAAGTGTGGGAGAGTGAGACAGCGAAGAAGGTGGTGATTGGATCATAGTTGCAGGTCTTTTGTGAGGTGTTGAAAAAAGGGGTCCCTTTTGGGTCTTTTTTGAAGGGCTATTGCAAATGGGTTGGTCATCGTGGAAAGGAGATTGGTGGGTTGCTTGTCTTGGTGGTGGTAGTGATGTGGGTGGCACTTGGATTTGGATTTGGAGATGGTGATGTGCTTGTGCTTGTCCAACTGGCTTGGTTGGTGACTTTGGTTGGGATTGTGTTTGGATTGGTTTTTGAGGATGCTTTTGGTAATTTAGAGGACAAAACTCAACTGGGTTCAACGTTGGATTGATAAAACCAGAAGAAGAGGTTCCTCTACCTCTGCCTATACTATCTTTTCTGGTCTGTGTTACTAGTTTCTTCTTCTGAGGCATTTACATTCAGACACACGCCCTTCTCTATCTCACAAACCCAAAAAATAAGCAGCCCTCAGTTTTTGTGTGCGTGCGTGTGTGCTGGTTTGGTGGGTTGTTTTGTTGTGCAACCAAGCAAATGCGTGGGTGTGTTGTAGGATGATGATGCCGTTGCTGCTGCTTCAGCTGTTAGCTTTGGTGGGAATGGTTTTCAGAGACGATTTGGGGAAGCTCGGGATGGCAGAATGCAGCATCAACTGTATACAATTATTGACCTTAGCCGGTTTCCCCTCACAAGTACAATAATTACGAGTCTAATTTTCTTATATCAGTCAACATTCGCACACCAACCTTCATTCATTATTTATATTCTTTTTATAGGCAACGTTTTTTCCTTTTTTTTTTTTTTTTTTTTCTTTTTAAATTTTTTTTTCCCTTTTTTTTTTTTTTTTTTTTTTTAACAAAGGCGAAGACGACAGCCCATTATTAAATACGTTGCAGACAGTCAATTAAAGATATAATTATTAAATGTCAAATTATTTCATGTAGACAAGATAACCACGCATTGGATCATATGATTCTTTTAAACCATTTTGGGACAGTGAGATGGCAACCATCCAATCAACGCTTAGAACGTGTCTGAAATTCGAATCTAGACTTGTGCTACAGAAATTCTTCCTTTCCCAAATCAACTTAAAACTAAAAGAATCATGATTTCATAATTGACTCTAACCACTGTTTATTTATTTATTGTTTGATGCTATCAAGTCATTAAGTGTTTTACAATTTAATGTGATAATCCAAAATTATACACCATCAAAAATAATAATAATAATGATTTTTATGAGTATACATTTAAGTCTATTAAACATTTTAACGAGAAATTAGAATTCATGAAACCCAAATTAATTAACGATAATGAATCAATTACCCGAAAATGAAGAAAACTAGAGTCGTTTAGTAGTTTTTCTTATTTACACCCAAAAAAAAAGAAAAGAAAAGACTAAAAGTGAATGGAATGGCATTGTTGTAAATTGAACTACAGAGGCGAGAAGGAAGGGGGAACATTGAATTTTGTGATGAAACGACACCGGAGAGGAAAGGCTCGATTCTTCGGGCTTAAAGAGTCACTCGAGAGAAAGCCACGGCATATCGGCATATGGCTGAACACAATAATTTAAGAAAAAAAGTTGTACCGTATTTATCAGAATTAATAATGTACCAGAGTTTTTGTTCCAAGAAAAATATTCGCTAAAACCGTGATAATGCATAGAAATATATTAAGATTCGCTAAAAAAAAAAAAAGAAAAAGAAATATATTAAGATAATATAATCAATTATATTTCAAAAAAAAAAAAAAAGTAGTTTATTCTTTTGGTTAAATTTTACTATTTATTTATTCATAAAACCGTACTCAATTTGTGAGCCTTTTTAATCACAGTACTTTGGGAATTTTGGAATTTTTGGCTGACAAAATTCACGTTCATGCTTTTGTAACAATATATTTTCTTTCTTTCCCAATTTCCTCTGTTCTTTATGACAAATTAAAATACACTTATCAAGCCAACATTCATAGGTTGCTCCATGTTTTTTTTGGTTATTATCGAGCATTTTTTTTATTTTCCCAACAGTCTAAAAAAAAAAAAAAGGGTGAAATTGAAAAGAACAATAGCGTTTATGGAAAAAAAAAAACACCAATGTGTCTATGATGTTATACATAAAAATTTTTTTATCGTTTACGATAAGTCCAGATTGTCCTTATATATATATCCAGATTGTGCTTATCTTAATGTCTCGTCTTCAAACCACAGAATTGTGTGATTGGATTTCAATAAAAGATACACGCGTTATGGAAAAATAAAAAATTTTTAAAAAAAATAAAAAAAAAAACAAAGAAACACAAACCTAATAAAACTCGCACTAATATAAACAGTCTATTAAACTATATTTAGACGAGTCATAAGGATTGGGATTGTAGTTAACGAAAGCAAGTCCTCAATACGTTAAGGTAATTTTGTAGGTAATTAAAAATTTAAATTTTTATATTTGATATCTTAGTTTTAATATTGACAAGAGAATATAAAATTAATAAAAATATAAAACAATATTCTTATTTTTTTAACTTATAATATAATAGAGTTTTTAATAAATTAACTCTTGAAGAAAAGGTCGACTTTCTAATTTTAATTTCTTTTTTCAAAATTTCATATAATGTGGGTTTCATTTTTTACGCCCTAGAGAGAGAGAGAGAAAAGGAAAAAGAAATAATTCGCCCAGACCTGCTTCTCTTCCAAGGCTGACTATCAGTGTACTCTCCAAAACCTGATCCTTAAGAGTAATTCTCTCGTCCATGCCTTAAAAAATAAAAATAAAAATAATAATAATAATAAAAGGTGATATTGTACATTAAAAATGTTTGCATTAATTAAAAAATAAATTCTATAAATATATAATTAACAATAAAAAATTAAATTCATAATTTTTAATATAAGAATAAACACATTTTTTATCATTGAACTACCACATCGTTTGAGGGTTCTTTTATCCATAACATACCAACATTACAAGTTGAATCTTCCTTCTTCTGAAAAAAAAAAAAATAATAAAAGTTGAATATTTCTTAATAATAACACAAAAGAATAAATTAAAGTACAATTATAAATTTATAAATTCTCTCGTTATAGGCATTCGGGAATGAACTTATATAGATATAAACTTTATCATTTATATTCATCTAGCCGAACTCAGCTTTCTATTCATTCACTTCACTTGATTACAGGTCCCATCATCAGGTTATCAGTATTATAGCCGTGCATTTATACGTTTATTTATTGTTTGTCGTGATTACGCATTGAACCCGAGAGGGGTGCTTTTTGGTGGGTTTGTAAATTTGGAGCTCAGCACGAGTCGAATCAGCCGACTTATTGTGGAATTGTAATCAGTGTCCGCTAGAATTTTCATTTCAGTTTATTTATTTTGGTCAACAATTTCAGTTTAGTTTGTTGGTCGAGAGGAACATCCAGGTTAGAACTCCGCGTACATGACAATGCAATTGGGTGGCCTGACGTTGTTCTTATCCAACCATCCTTCGCCTCCCTCATGGCCTTGCCTGACGATGATCCCATTGCTATCATCATCACTCTCTCTCTCTCTTCCATTTCCATGTTTTAGGTCTCATCCCCCTACAAAAGGACAGAGCAACATGTACCAAACTGCATGTCTTTATTTCTTCTTTGGTCGACAACAAGGATAGGTAAACGACAAAATACCAAGCTCTCTTGGTGTGCTATTGACTTTTCCGTGTGCCACCTTACGGATTGCCAATGGATCGGGTAAGGAGCCAGAAGCTACAAAACATGGGAACTGGATGGAGGATGGTATTTAATCTAGTTGACACTTGAAATAAAAGCATCCCTACTGTTTGATTTTATTATCAATGCAAATATTTTTTGATAAACCCATCAATTAACAGCCCTTTTTCTGGGTTTCATTAACATCCCTATTTGTTTTACTTTGAACTTCACTTTATGACCCAGAGGCTCCACAACCGTGCACTTTTGCCCTACGGACGGCAGGGTGCCCACACATTTTTGCCTGTGGGGTTAAGCAAATTCATGCTATGTCTAGATGTCTTGTATTAAATCCTCCAGAGAATACATCAATGACTTTGTTCATATATTGTTCTGCCTAAAACTTTTCGGATGGATATTTCTTTACATGGTCATCAGCTTCTTAAAGGCTAATGATTAGTTCAAACACCTGAAAAGCGTTGTGAAACATTGGAAGTTCCAAGTTCAAATTCTATAATTCTGAAAGATTACAGAATTTCAGGATCAAGATCTTGAGTATTGCCAATTTCTTGCTCTGAAGGCAAACAAGTTAAAGAGAAGCAACTACAAAGGAAATTTATACAAGTTATCAAGATGACTTTGATAGAGAAGCTAGGTGGAAATTTCACATGCAGCTAACAGAAATTACAACTAACGCAACATGGTTGCATGTCTGCTGTGGAGTGCTACCTTTAGCATGTGGAAGAGCTCTCCTTTTTATTCACTTTTTAGTTCTTTTGCTGCCGCCAGGAGGTTGAAAGGGCAGGTGTTTGATGGGTGCCGGCATTGTATCTGCCCCAAAGGAACTTTAACTCGTTGAACATTGCTCTGACCTTTGTGAATTAGCTCGTCACAATCTGGAGACTAAAGCAATTTAAAAGAATTCCCAGAAGCATACCTCCAAAGAGAATACACCTTTACAAATCTCCTCAAGAAAAGCTGCAACTCTTATCATCATGGCTTGTGTGTTTTGAATCCAAAAACTCTAGGAACATAGCTCTGCGATGCCTTCTGTGGCTTCAGATGACCATAAGTCATCAAGAATAAGTGAGGAAATGTTGTTCCAAAATAAGCTCCATCAATATCTAAAAATAGTTAGGGTAAACTTTTAAAATGCAATTTAAAACAAACCAAGGAAGTGGACCGGATATAAATGATATCATGGAGTCCAGAATGTATACAAGTTCCAACTGATTCAACAACAAAATGACACGGAATAAGTTTGTCATTTTTGTAGCCTACAATTTGTGATGAAAAAAGTTTCTCAAGTCTTCTTCAGACTGAGGACAACTCAATGTGATACTGTATCCTGCCAATAGAGGAGGAAACAGCTACAGAAGTCAATTAACTATGTAAGCAGAGTTTCAATCACTGTGTGCTCAAAGCAGACTCCTGTTTGTGCTAAAGTTAAGAATAATGGCCAAACTCCAATTATATCAAAATTGGGATATACAAACTGCCACTGAAAGTTGAATGGAATAAGTTATGGTGTACAAGATCTAGACTGGCACCCAGCTACACACCAGTCAGGCAGTTTACAGCAGCATACAGGTTTTTATATTTCAATGCAAGACACTTGATGCCACTCACGAAAACATAACATAGCATGAGAAGAGGATTTGACCAACTCAGAAAGAACCTCAGGATGAGGCCTTGATTACTTAATATCTAGACCAACGGAAGTCAAAAGTGGCACAAAGAGAAGTCCTAGCAGTGCAGAGAAAAATTGTGTGACAGAAGAAATAAATAGCTGATAATATCTAGAAAAAGGAGATTCAATGCACCAAAGGATACTTCCTTGGTATTTGGAACGAGGATAGTATATATCTTCACATCGGGGGCAGTATATTTTGACAGTGCTTGACCGTGGAATGTCTGATTGACCAACTGGAAGGCAGGGCTGTCCAGAGCAGTAAACTCTTGGGCATCTCCCAAAGTCATAGTTCTTATACTTTTCAAGCTGTAAAATTTTCAGTGTCATGATTAAATCCAGTGGCCAAACATTGGTGTCATGAAATCAAAGCAAATTTCCTCTAAATTTGATAACAGAATCTCACCATAGTTGCCATGCCCTTGTTAATCAATATGTATCGGGAATGAATCAGACCATAAAGCATCTCTGCTGCTGATTCAACTAATTCATTTTGTTCTTCTGTAAACATATCACCTATCAATTTCACTCAATTGCAAGAAATGATCAAAATAGTGCCCAAGGCTGCTGTGTGTTCAGAGGAATGTTACTTAGGCAACCAAAAATCAGTGTAGAAATAAAATCATTCCCCATTAACACTGTCGACAAAAAACTGAGTAAAACAGCATACGGTGAAAACATTCAACCAAAGGAGGGAACAGATAATTTCTGCCATCCCTATGATCATATCACATATCAATATCAAATTTGCAAAAAACGAGTGAGAGAGGGGGGAAATGAGAGAATGTCAATATGAAGTTGCGACAGTCATAAAAAGATACAAAACTCACCATGAGAGGATTCAACATCCAAAATCAAGTCAAGGGCATAATCATAATAGGGAACTTGACTGCTTAGCCCACAAAGGTTGAAGTCATCTTGTATGTAATCATCATCAACTTCACAGAAAAATTCATTGCCTCGTAAATTGCAAAACCATGAGATCCAAGATGTGTCGTCCTCATCAGAACCACTCACATCTGATTCTTCACTGTCTGTTTCAGATTCCTCTGCATTCAACATGAATGAGTTAGTTTTCTTCAGATTATATAAGTTGATAAAATTAAAAGGTATGTTAAGACCCCACAGAAGGAAGAAAAAAAGGGCAAAAAAAAAAAACCCCATAAAAACAGGAGAAAGATAATCAAAATAAGGACCAATGTATGTCATGAATAAAAAAAATAAAAAAAGAAGGCTGAGTGTGGCATCACAAATATCATCTGGAATTGCAAACCAATGCCACATCAAGGTCCATAGCACGTTGCTAAAACATAGGTCCACAACATGTCCAACATGCAATTGGGGTGAGCCTATACCAACTTGGTGTAAAATGACGAGCAAATTCTGACACCAATTTAACTTGTTTCTTTGCTGTAACCAAGTATTGCATTATTTCATCATTAGACTCCGAATTTAATGCAAATCGTTCCAGTTGCAACAAGAGTTAGACAATACGCAGAAGAGAAGCAGCAGAAGATTGATCGACTCCAAGAATGAGATAAATTTAGGGTGTGAAGGGAATAGTATTACATCCCTGTCCACTCAGCCATTAATTTTCCCAACAATAAACCATAGCAGTCTAGTAGAACACTACTTAAACAAAACCTGGTGGGAGACTCAAGCAAAATGCTCTTTCGCCCATCAAGAATGATCAAAGAACTTGATCCACCTCAAAATCAAACATATGTTTCCTTTTAGTTTCCAAAGAAGATTCTGACATTTAAGCCAAATAAATTACAAAATCCCAAGAAAATCAAATAATAAAAATAATAAATTTCAGCACTTTGACAATAGTTGTGTGCTAATTACAAGCAAATATGTCGAGGCAGCCTCGATTTCGCATATGTATGATTAGCCTAATAATTACCCAAAATAAAATAAAATAAATAAATAAATAAATAATAAAATTACGCATTAAAAAAAAATAAAAAAGCTGAAATTACCATCGGAGGCGTTATTTATGGATTTGGAGAGCGGGTCCTTGTGGTCGAGCTGCTGATGTAGCTTACCGATGTGCGACGACGAATCCTTGCCGTTGATGGCGCGGGAAGTAGACGGCGAGGATCGCTCGAGGTGCTTGTCTAGAGCATCGTTGATCCGCTTCCGATCGACGGCGCCCACCACCGACTTGGAAGCACCGATCCCTCGCTCCCCGTTCATGCCGATGAACGCTATTCCTCCTCCTTCTCCTCCTCCGACGACAACGACGATGGAATTTCGGCACGAGATCAGCAATCCATGGCGTCAAATGACCAAAATACCCATCTGCGCAGAGCCAGAGGGAGCGTAAAACTGTCTTGGGTCGACAGAAATAACGACAGCGAGTCAGGCGGAACCTAATTTATTTCACTCTCTTTTATTTTCATTTTAGTTTTGTTTTTTGGTTTTAAGAAAAACAATAAAATAAAATAAAATAAACATTAATTCTAAGAACTTTGAATGTCTAAGAAGTAAAACCAATACGTCTGGATGTATCGATTTAATCCTATTTTTTTTTTTTTTATAAATATAGCAAATTAAAGAATTCAATTTAATTTTTCTATTTTAAGATACATATTAGAGATAAGAATTTTAATCACCGAACAAAATCAATTAAAATCTATGGTTAAATTCTCCCCAATTTTATTATAAAAATAATACCACTGAAGCTATGGTGAAGACAATTACAATTAGTGAAACCGTATAAAAAAAAAATTACAATTTTAGGATTTTCGCCAATCTACATTAGTTTAACTTATTACATGTTATGTTATTGAAATTTTATTTATTTTTTTTAATTAATACCAGAATTTCTGATAAAACTTCAGTCCCCAGATTAAAAAATTTCTTCTGCTTTATTTTGCTAATTTAGGAGAACTCCGTATTTCATGGCTGATAAAATTGTGAGGCTGGCCGTGGTCCTACTGGCAGATATTTTATTAAAGTTGACCCCACAAATCAATTATATAACTTGGGATTTTTTTTTTTTTAATTTCAATAAAATAAAACAACGATTGAGAAGACAGTGCGCTCGAGCTCGACAGGTCCTGTCTTGCGACCACACAACTCGACGAGCCCATCAAGGGAGTACATTCTTCGTTTTAGCGGGGGTCCACCGAAATTATTTGCCACGTCGGGAATCAAGTCACGTGGTAAGCAAATGCTTGAGCTCCGAGCTTGAGCCCGAGAGGACAACGTACAATCCGTGGTAGCGTGCTTATCAAAGAATTTGAAAATGAGACTCTGGTTTATCGTCTTGCTTCCATTCGTCATTTTGTGGTTTAATCGTTTTCAAATCATTGGTTTAATCGATTAGCTCGGTGTTAATAAAATCTTAGTATTTGACTTTGACCTACCTCAATTCAATTTCATTATATCTCATGTTAATCAGACTTAACATGCTTTGAAAAAAGTATTTTAAAAATAAAAAAAATCCCGCATTATTAAAATATGACAATTTAATATAATTTATAATATTTATAAACATTTTTATCTAAAAATTTTAAATTTTAGGATAAATTTGAGTTTTTAAAGTGCTATTTAATATAGACTAACTCGAAATTTTGTTTTACAAACTTCACCAGGTAATTGACACGTGCAGCGGGGAGAAGGGCAGGTCGGGTGTTCTGCAGTACATCTAGCCATTAATAGTTTTATTTTCCTGGACTTTGAAAGCAACGGGCAAACGCCCATGTGTAGAAGAAATGCAAGAGCCCAAAATCGAATGGAAATTTAAATAAAATTTAAGTAAGAAGCATGTTTTACTTTTGAATCTTATGACATCTAAGTTTTCATTAATCCAAACCAACTGTTTTGATAACTTCTAAAATGTAGGAAGTCTCCCTATCTTTTCCATCGCAAAGCTGATGAAGCCATCATATTTAAAGGTGAAAACGATTTTCTGACATGCTTTTGCATGAGAATAACACCATCACTGTTATAGTGGAAAATAGACAGAATTTCACTTGGAACAGTGCTTGAACCATTGTTGACTAAAACACACTAATGTTACCCGCTTACCCCCATTGTTGCTGCAGGTGGTTTCCACCTTAGTTCCACACTGTTCCTTCCCTTAAGCCAGTCCCAAGATCGAAAGCCAATCTCTCTCTGTTTTTTGTTTTTTTGTTTTAACAACAGTGAAATTCTGATGTACATAATATTTTTGTTTTAGGTTGCAATCTCATCCACTGCAGAGTTAAATACAAAACTTGGAAAGGTTGTGGTGATGTCCCTGCAATAAATTCAGAAGCATAGCTGATAACTGTGTCACATATTTATAACAAAGTGAGGGGCAGCAAAAGACTGCAATTTGAGCAAGAGACCGTGCACCTCAAATATGGGAGCGTCATAATTTTTAGCAAGGACGGATTTTTTGCCACAAAATTCTGCCATTCAGACTTATCTATCTTCCCATCCTTATTTACATCAGCTTCCAAGAAGGTCTGTCCACAAAAACTAGAAATTATGTAAAAACAATTGACCACTGTCAAACAAGCTTCATGTTCATTGTCCACCACCATAGTTTTTGTTCATCAGTTCAATTGTGAACCTTTTTTGCTCTTTAATAGGTTTATTTAACTAAAAAGTACTTCCATGCTTAGAAAATGCAAGAAAGGGCTATCTATAAAACAAAACCACGCACTTGTAAAGACAGCCCAATTTCCACTTTTTTGGTCCATAAAAGAATGTGATGCCACAAACATGTTTTCACCATTTTCATCCCATATGCAATCGCAGGTTAAGGTGGTTTTCTGAAAGTCACTAAATTGAGTAACAATGCCTGATACTTTTCATGACCTTAACTGTGGTGCAGCATCCAAAGCCAGATTAATATTAAAAAAACAAAGCTATAAATGGTACCTTGCAAATATCCTGACAAAAGGGACAGTACAAACTTCCAGAAATTGAGATACATAAAAGAAGTACGCACAGGTAATTCAGACAGAGAAGAAACATACCTTATCAAGAATTATCTCAATGGTCTCATCAGTCAATTTCATTTCAGATTCACAAAGAAGAGCAATCAGCATTTGCTTAACCTGTAAAAATTGCATACAATGAAGATGCCTGCAAGGTTTTTCAGTAGAAGGATGACATAATGAATGATATAATTCTGGAACATGCACTGCATCTTATATTTTAATAAAGTGAGATTCACAAAGACTTATCTAATTTATTGACCTCAAAAAGGAACTAATGTCAGTCTGCCAAAAAAAAAAAAAAAAAGTAATTTGTATTTGAAGAAAATGTAGAAGATGGTGACCAAAATAATTCAGAAATTTTATGCAACCAATAGCCAAAGAACAAAGGTTTCAATCTAAGATTGTTTAGGCTGAAATACATTTCAATTTGGCCACACAAAATGAAAAGAATATGACAACTATGGTAGAAAATTTCTATTTGCTCAGTACAAAGAAACAGCGGTCCCTTGGATCTTGGGAGTAAATGTGTATAAACACACTGTCTAACTACTTTTAACAAACATGCCTAGGCACAATGTGAAGTAAATGCCATCATAAACAAATGCAGTAAAATTATCTGAATCAATTGCCATTAACCACTTAGAAGTAGGTAATGTGAAGGACTGAAGATACTTGATATTACCTAACATTTCCATTTTGCAAAAAAAAAAAAAAAAAAAAAAAAGTGGAAATCAGCAGCATACGTATCAAGACCCAGATTTTTACACCTCCTCCTTAGTGATTACTAAGTCTGCAGCTAGGTTAACTTAAGGCTTAATTATTCAACCCCCTCTTATGCAAGCCAAGTCTCAAAGACCCAATCATAATCACAAATGGAGAGATTACAAAGAGTACCCTGAAGAGTCACATTAACCAAAGGAACAAAAACAATTTGTAAAAGAAGTTACATCACGAATCCTACAAAAACAACCAAAGCCATCACGCATCCATGTTTTGTCTCTTCAGCCGTTAAAATTCAGACATGGATTTACTAACAACAGGTAAAGTCACCCTCAAGGGTATATGGTATAATTCTGTTCTGGAACTATTTACAGACATGGCACAGACCCCATAGGATAAAACCATGTACATATAACTCTTCAAATAGTGTGGGACATCGTGCACTAGAATGCCTTTTTATTTTTTATTAAAAAAAAAAAGAGAGAAAAAGCTAAAAACTATAAACAAAAGATTGTGCTTTCACTTGTTTGGTCCCTCAATGCAAATCTCTGACACATAATGAAGACTACAGATCTTAAATTCCTCTTACACATTGTCTAAAAACAACAAGAAAATCATCATACCTCATGGCGCTCAATATATCCTGTATTGTCCATATCATAAAGCTTAAATGAAACTGCAAAGTGATTTGAAACATAGCACATGAGTAAGCATACATCACCCTGCAGTATTTACTGGAGATTTTAAGGCCAATGAATCCTGAAAATACTAAAATTTATGAAATAAATAGCATGATAACTATTCCACTTACAATCTATCTTGTCTTCTTGTGGAATGGTAGGATGGAAGACATTGAGTGCTCTGACAAAGTCACCAAAATCGATGAACCCCTTGTGTTTAAAATCAAACATATCAAAGATCTGCATAAGACAATTCAAATTTCATAATCCAAACAACTACATAATAAGGCAATATGGATAATATTCAAAATTCTATTTAATAAATATTAACTCAAATACAACTCTTAAAAAGCACTTAATATAGACCATTCACATGGGAAAAAGGATAATTCCTTGCAATGTTATTCTCCTATTATTAGTATTTTCAAGTTATGCTGTCCAATCCAACATGTATTTTTAAGTGCCAGCTCAAGCCTAATGATTTATAATTGAAACAGGAACAAAAAAAAAAAGAAAAGCCTTTTGTCCCACTATAGCTCTCTTTCCCCAAACAAAAGAAAAGAAGTTGAGAACAATACCCTGTTAGCAAAGAGATTCTCTTTCTTTCTATTCTTGAAAAGAGCCAATTGAAACTCCTCCTGCATAAGGCATAAAGTTGGCAAAGTTTTTACACCACATATTAGACCAATATGATAATTATTTCCACATTAACTCACAATTTCATCATCCGGGTTAAATCTGCCACCACAACAAATCATAATGATTTGCAGGCAGAAATGAACACAGCTAAGATTTTTTCTAAAAATATGTCAAAGGAAAAATGACATATATATAACTAATACAACCACACTTCATACAGAAGGTTTGAATATTACGCTCCAGATTTTAAGTTTGAATCAGGAATGCAAGCATCCAGTGACATGCCGCATACATAAACTGACCTATGACCTCCAATTGATTTGATAGAAGAGAGCACCAGCAGAGATCATAGAAAGACTTTGTGAGACATTCTATAACTCGCGTGGAAGAAATAACATATACATTACAATCACTGTAGAATAATACCTTGCTTATTAACCCATCGTCCACCAAAGAACTGCTAATGCTTTTGAATAACTCAAACAGTGCTTCAACTTCACTAACACTGACTGAAGAATTGAGACAATGACACAAAATAAATGACTATACCAAATGTAGTCACAATGTTTTGAAGGGAACATTAACTGCCATGAAAGATATACAACCATGATAACAAAGCCATAAACAATCAAAGGTTTAAGAACTTACAGGCTGTTTGGGATGCAAGAGGTATTGGATCCTCATGCCCAGGAAACTGTCTAGCTACCTTAGAGCCAAAACAGCCCATTTACTGGTGAAGAAGGAAGAGACAGGGGCGGCAGCCAATACCAGACCTTGCGCCTAGGGTGTCACTGACTACAATTCACCATCAAAACCATCTTAACCTTGCAAATTACCAAAATCCATCACATTCACAAGGATCACCACTCAAAGAACCATATTGGCAATGTAGAAATAACTCCAAAAGACTAGAAGAAATCAGGAAATATTTCATCTTTGCATGTCTCTTTGGAAATTAAGCCATAACCCAAATCTAAATCCTCATAACCAAAACCAATAATGAAAAAAAAGAGAAAAAAAAAAAGAAAAAAAGAGAACAATTTAATCAATCAATCAATCCTTCTGTTAAAATATCTTCAATCAAACAGAACCAAAATAGCTCATTGGATGCAATTAATCGACTTTAGCATTTATATTATGGAAATCTTATCAAAACCACTCCAAAAACACAATCTTTAAATAACAGGAGAAAAAAATTTTTCATTTCATTAGCACCCAATTCATGAACAGTTCCCAATTTTTAATTTCCAAATATCTGTCGCTCCCTCATCTATAGTTTCAGACAGAGAAGAAGCGAAAACGAAAAATTTAAAAATAAAAGGAAATGAAGCAGAAAACCCCAACCAAAAAAGAAAAGCAATCAAAATAAATTCAAAAACCAGACTACTACATAAAACACCGTTGACAAAGTCTAATAATTAAAGAAAAGGCAGGAAAACAAAAAAGAACAGCAAACGAAAAGAGACTAACCGACCAACAAGGTTGGTCACGAAATGTCGCGTCCGTACAAATGGAGGCCTTGAAGACGCGCGCGAGCAAGAGAGAGAGAGAGAGAGAGAGATGTCTAGCAAAGAAAGCACCACAGATGAAGAGAGAGAGAAACGGGAGTTTTTTGTGACAAAAAAAGTATATGTAGTATTTGTATTTACAAGGATACAATCCAACGGCTAATAATATTCTATTTACCTTTACCTTTTTTCTTTTTTTTTTCATCTATTTGATTCTCATTTAACCGTTGAAGAGTTAACGAATGAGTAATTAATCAATTAATTTATTAATAATTTCACGAACATTCGAGATTTTTTTTGACGTCTAGAACGATGAACGGGTTTGTAGAGAGCCAAGTTGGAAACGGCTACGACTGTCTTAAAGTTGGAAACGGCTACTTATCATGTACATGGAAAAACATGATAAGTAGAAAAAATGTATATTATAAATAAATACCAATTGAATCAGCCACAATAAGATGACAAAATTAGAACAAAAATATCATTTGATTTGTGGATCCTCAAAAAAAAAAAAAAAAACAGAAGCAAAGTTCCGTCTTTGAATGAGAAATGGGAAATTCATGTAAAGTTACAGTCCCCACCACGGCATAGTACACCGATGCGTCCTCATCGATGATGTTAAATGCTGAAGGAATTCCACAACTCTGCTGTTAGGGGACATTTTAGGGTCAAAGATACTAATCACAAACTAAAAAAGTATTTCTATTAGCCTAGACTCAAACAAGCAGTTAAGAATTTTGTGCAGAAATGTGAAGTATGTCAAAAGTGTGAAGGTGAGAATGTCAAGTACTTTAGCATCCTTCAATCTCTTTAATTACCATCTCAAGCTTGAATAGATGTCAGTTTAGACTTTTTAAAAAGGTTCCCCAAATATGAGGGAAATGATGTCATATCGGTGGTGATAAACCTGTTCTGTAAATATGAACATTTTATAGTCTTGAAAACCATCCCTTTGCAGTGATGACTTGCAACCAGTGATGGGTTGCAACCGCTCCATTGCGTTTGTTTTTAACGGTTCTTAGCTTACGCTGTAAGCTTCCTGAAAATTGCAGGGAAAAAAGTCAAAAAGAAAAAAAAAAGGGGGGGGGGGGGCTTTGGCTTACGTTGGAAGGTAAATTGGCACCCGAGATCATGACAGACGACATTTGTTTGGCTCTGTTCCTTTCCTTTGGCGTTCTGATTTTAAGATCAATCGTGAATTCATAAATGTGCTCTTGATTGTTGATGCTTATTACAATTTTGCACTTGAGGTGACAAATGTGTGAGATGATCACATACAATTTGGGACATTTCACGTCGTGTTTAGCTCACACTCAAGTTCAAGTGGCTCAGGAAATGGATCAATCTGAATTATGTGTCATTTTTATGTGTTCGGTTATTTTGGATTCAAGTCAATTTAAATCTGAATTATTTGAGTTATTTTATGTTGTTCTTGATGCTTATCTATGCTTTTGATCTAGACATTTCAATGATGTTGGAATGAAAAATTTTAGGTCTTTTGAAATTTTTGGTCATTTTCCTGTTCAACCAATTTTCATTTGCTGTTGAAAATTTGTTTGGGTTTTTCTTCCCATCGTCGCCACCTTTCCCTTCTTCCTTTTCTTCTCTTGCTTTAATTATTTAAGATTCCTTGTTTTGAAGGATAGAAATGTGCTTGTGCAGATAATATGGACCCTTTTTGTTGTTCTCTGTTGGCCAGGAGCAGAAAAGCAGTGTTGCTTCAGGTTATGTCTTCGGTCACACTGATTTTCATATCCTTGAGAGCAGCATTTTATGTATTGGTTTGGTGCACATGGAACTTTCCCCACGGATGCTGGCAAATCTATGTTCCAGGAGAAGGGTTAGAACCCCGACTGGAATGAGAATTTTGCATTCACCTTATCAGATGGAGTTACAGAACTCTCAAATTGAAAATGCTGGACAGGGACAGTGGCACTGCGGATGATTCTGTTGGTGAAGCAACTTATGTACAAGTCTCTTGTCTAGTTATCTTCAAGTAAATCTTATGTGCATTTGATTGATGGAGTAGAGCATTGACAATCAGATTGCTTTAGCATAAATGGGAAGTTTGATTATTGGGTTCATGATTATTTGCAGCATTCCACTACATTTGGTGTTCATGGAAGGAAACCTTCCACCGACAGCATACAATGTGGTCAAGGATGGAGAATATCGTGGAGAGATCTGAGTTGGCCTTACCTTCACCCCACTGGTAATCGCCATGACTCATTTCCTCATCAAAGAGAACGAGAATATCCCTCAGCACAGCTGCGTCTATCTTGGTTCATGACTCATTTTTTCTGAACAATTCTTTCTAAACAGTATTTCACTAGATTAATTACTATTACACTCACAATTAGCCGCTCAGCTCTGTCATCTTTTTTGTTTTAAGTCTTTGATGGTTTCTTTGCAACAATTTTCCTTCGGATTTTCATATCTAGTTTATATATATAATTGTCGATGCATCTCTCTATTTAGTAGAAGTAGGCTTCTTATTTAGTATCCTGATCTTAAAGATCGAATTTTTAAACTTAATCATTGAGTTTGAGCAGGTAAAATTTGAGTGTTATAGACATCGAAATAAACCCAATTCAGTTTTTGGTTGGTCTGGGAGAAATTTGCAAGTTGCTTTAAAATTTGTCTACTTGTGCTACTGGACAGTACTAGATTCAAAGGTCTAGCAATGAAGAGATCTCCGTCCCAGTTCCAGTCATTCAAATCATTTTCTAAACTTCCCTTCCCTATTACCCGCAAATCTATAAGATCCACTCCATAGAAACCACGAGCTTCACCTCCAAATCTTTAGGAGAAAGCCAGTTCTACATGCAAGGCTACCCAGATTTCCAACGCACAAAAATAGTTTTATATCTATTTAAAATCAAAATCATACGTTTTTGTGTTAGGACTAATCAATATAACGTCCGCCCATCTGGTTAATTTTATGTCATTGTTGGTGGCTCCTCGACTACCCACCCCAGAGAGAGATCTCTCACTTCAGCCACCAATTTCATGGCATTGATGATACAATACGGTTTGAGAATAATGGTTGGAGATTGACATTA
Source organism: Rhizophora apiculata (assembly GCA_037832385.1). Lineage (NCBI taxonomy): Eukaryota > Viridiplantae > Streptophyta > Magnoliopsida > Malpighiales > Rhizophoraceae > Rhizophora > Rhizophora apiculata. The sequence goes on along the minus strand of CM075439.1, from coordinate 6,186,716 downwards.
TCCTTAAATTAGAGCTTATTGTCATCAGAATATCTTGATCTGGTCCATTTAAGTATCATTGAGTTGTAAATTTGTATCAAAATTAAACTTCTATGGGCTACCAATATTATCCAGCCCCTTGCTACATATAGAAGGTTCCAAAAATGTGTAGAAGTGTATTCCTCTAAAATGTGCTACAGCTGCTTAGAGAATTTTAAAAGGGATCATATTTAATGTATATTTAGAATGTTCTTATAAATATTTAAAATATACTATTCTAATTTTTTTTCTTAAAATATATAAATAGCTGACCCATTCTCATTTGTATAGTATGAATTCTTTCTCTCAATGCAAACTCACTTGCAAAGTTCTCTTATTTTTTCTGTCTCTCCAGTACTTCCAACTTAATTGCCTCTCACACGCTTTCTGCTAGTTCTCTTAAACTCTCTAAGGCTTATTTAGTTCATCTTCGCATGCAAGATCAACTAAGTGTCGCGCAGGTTAACTAGCACAAAGTCTAACTCTGTGACAGGTGGTATTAGAGTAACGGTTCAAACTTTAGGTACAACCTGTTTGTTTGTTATTTGCTGAGACAACGAGTATGGCAAGCGAAGAAGGATTTATTGCGACCACTATGAAGGAGCAACGAGTGGGGCAACAACCTCGTGGGCGTGAGGAGCAGCATGCTCCAGCCAAATGTAGCAAGTCCAAGGCTTTAGCAAAGGAAACCATGGACTCTCATGTTAGTGGCTTGGAAAGGAGCGTCACCAATATAAACTCCGTTGTGGGCGACCTCAGTGATCAAGTTGATAACTTGATTCATAAGAATGTAGAGATCACGCGGGCTGCCAAAGTCATGATCGAAGAGTTTGACTGCTCATTTAGGGGAGAATTATGCTCCCTAAACCAAGATCTATCCAATTTGTGCGAGTTCATTGAAGGAGAAATTCATGACCTCCGCAGGGAGATGGATTTTTTGCGCCGAAACAACTCATTCGCTAGTACAGTTGCTACTACTAGCACCACTGTAGTGCATGACTTGAAGGTCCCTAAACCTTCTATGCACAACGACACACGCAATGCAACTACTGTAGAGAACTTTCTGTTCGGCCTTGAGTAGTACTTCAAGACCATGAGGATTGTTGACGACCTTGCCAAGGTAGGTAATGCCCTAATCTTCTTAAGAGATGCTGCCCAACTCTGGTGGAGACGAAAGCACTTTGAGAGGAAGAAAGGCTTGTGTATCATTGACACTTGGGAGCAATTTAAGGCTAAAGTACGTAGGTACTTCGTACCCCATAATGCAGATAGTGAAGTGAGGGGAAAGTTGTGTTGTCTATGTTAGACAGGTAGTATTTCCAACTACATCAAGGAATTTACTACCCTTATGCTTGAAATCGAGATGTTTAACAGGGAGTTTCTCTTTTACTTTAAAGATGACTTAAAAGATTGGGCGAGAGTTGAGTTAGATAAGCGTGATGTGCAGACCCTGGATGTTACCATTGCCACTGCCGAAACCTTTATCGACTACTCTGCCCACTTCAAGGGCAAGAAGCCAAACTCTAGCAAAAGTGGGGGAGAGAAAATCGAGCAGAAGAAGAAGGAAGCTAGTCGTAACGAGGGTGGACAGCAAAGACCCTCAGGTGGCCATCCCAAGCATGAGAAGAAGTCTGTAGGTAAGCATAACTCAGCTAATCCCCCTAATCCCTGTTTCATTTGTGACGGGCCACATTAGGTGAGAGATTACCTCAAATGTAAAGTAATGAATGCTATGATGGCGGTACTCAACTCATAGAAGGTTGATGGAGAGCCCCAAGCTGACATGAAATGTATCCAACAATTGGGTAATCTCCCAAAGCGCGTCTCCCCAGCGATCTCTAAGGAGAAGAGACTGTTGTATACTGACGTTGCCATTCAGGGTAAAGCAGCTTGTGTGATGCTAGATATAAGGGCAACGCACAACTTTATGGATATACAAGAGGCCAAACATCTAGGCCTCAAACTGACGAAAGGAAATGACATCATCAAAGCAGTAAACTCAGAAGTAAAGCCTATCTAAGGTATAGCACATGGAGTAGTTGTTCAAATTGGTGAATGGATCAGTAAGTTGGACTTTACCGTTGTTCCCATGGATGACTTTAAAGTGGTGTTAGGTTTTACATTCTTTTGCAAAGCCTTGACTTTTCCCGTTCCTACTTCAAGTTCTCTTGTGATCGTTGACGCTTGCAAGATCCGAGTAGTTCCTTTAAAATGCAATGAAAAGTCATGACCATCGATGATTTCTACCTTACAATTCAAACGGGGTCTCAAGTCGGGTCCAAGCTACATAGCTACCATAAGGGAGCTAAGCAATGGGGAAGACGTAACAGTACCAACTCCCGCACTGCCGCAACCTATCCAAATTGTCCTAACCAAGTGTAAGGATGTCATGCCTTTCGAATTACTGAAGAAGCTTCCACCAAAGTGAGATGTGGATCACCACATTGAGCTGGAACCCGGTGCCAAACCTTCTGCCATGGCCCTTTATCGCATGGCACCGCTAAAGCTCGCTGAACTAAGGAAGTAGCTCTATAATCTAATTGATTTGGGCTACATTCGACCATTGAAAGCCCCTTTTGGTGCCCCAGTCCTCTTCCAGAAGAAGAAGGACGGATCGCTGCATATATGTATTGACTATTGAGCCTTGAACAAGGTCATTATCAAGAATAAGTATCCAATACCCTTGATAATTGATCTTTTCGACCAACTCGGGAAGGTAAGGTACTTCACCAAGCTGGATTTGCGATCGGACTACTACTAGGTCCACATAGCACAAGGTGATGAGATAAAGACAACTTGCGTAACATGCTGTGGAGCGTTTGAGTTCCTAGTCATGCCCATTGGCCTCACCAATGCACCAGCCACCTTTTTGTGCACTCATGAACAAGGTACTACATCCATTCCTTAACAAATTTGTGATAGTTTATTTAGATGATATAGTGGTGTATAACAACACACTTGAGGAGCATGTTGAGCACCTCAAGCAAGTCTTCCAAGTTCTGTGGGAAAACGAGTTGTTTGTTAAGAAGGAGAAGTACTCATTCACCAAGCAAGAGGTAGACTTCCTTGGTCACCAAATCAAGGATGGCAGGTTGATGATGGATCCAACAAAGGTGTAAGCCATCCAATAATGAGAGCCTCCAACTAAGGTCCCGGAATTGCGATCCTTCCTGGGGCTTTTCAACTATTATCATCAGTTCATCAAGGGACACTCTGCTGTAGCAGTATCCTTAACTGACCTACTGAAAAAGAACCACCCTTGGCATTGGATGAAAGAATGCCAAGCTTCCTTCGAGAGATTGAAGCAAGCAATCTCCAAGGAACTTATTGTGGTGCTACTGGATTACGAAAAGCCCTTTGAAGTCCACATCGATACATCTAACTTCACCATCGGAGGAGTCTTAATGCAAGATAGGCATCCCATTGCCTATGAAAGTCGTAAATTCAATGACACGGAGAGGCAGTATACCATCCAAGATAAGGAGATGATTGCTATCATCCACTGCTTACGCACTTGGAGACACTACCTCCTTGGAAGTAAGTTCATGATCATGACCGACAATGTTGCTACGAGCTACTTCCAAATACAGAAGAAACTCAGCCCCAAGCAAGCTCGTTGGCAAGACTTCTTGGCAAAATTTGACTACACATTGCGATATAAGTCGGGCCAAGCCAACGTTGTTGTTGATGTACTGAGTAAAAAGGTGGAGCTAGCTGCCCTTTCCACTAGCACGGCTAAGAGCAACCTCTTTGAATGAATCAAGGAAGGTATAGGACAAGACAGCTTGGCCAACAATCTACTAAGATTGAGTAACGAAGGGAAGACTCGTCGATTTTGGGTGGACGATAGAGTCTTAATGACAGTCGGGAATCGAGTCTTCGTGCCTAAGTGGGGAAACTTGCAGAAGGAGATCCTCAAGAAATGTCATGATTCCCTATGAGCTGGTCACCCAGGTATGACACGAACCCTTACCCTTATCCAACAACATTATTTTTTACCGCATATGCATATAGATGTCAAGGCCTATATGCGAACGTGCTTGGTTTGCCAATAAAACAAGGTAGAACAGCAATAACCAGCAAGTCTACTTGAGCCACTACCCATCCCTGAGAAGCCATGGGAAAGTGTCTCGATGGACTTTATTATAACTCTACCAAAGTCCGAGAGACATAAAAGCATTATGGTGGTAGTCGATTGGTTTAGCAAGTATGACACCTTCATTTTAGCCCCTACTGATTATAAGGTGGACGAAATTGCTCACTTGTTTTTCAAGAATGTGGTAAAATTGTGGGGTGTGCCAAAGAGCATAATCAGTGATAGGGACCCCCGCTTTACTGGCAAATTTTGGCGAGAGCTATTCAAATTACTGGGAACTGACTTAAACTTCTCAACAAGCTTCCATCCTCAAAGAGATGGGTAGATCGAGCGAGTCAATGCATTGCTTGAGCAATACTTGAGGCACTACGTCAGTGCTCACCAACGAGATTGGGTGAAGTTACTTGATGCTACCCAATTCTCATATAATTTCTAAAGGAGTGATGCCACAAGTAAAAACCCATTCGAGATTGTCATGGGATAACAGCCGCTAACGCCAAGTGCAATTGCCTCTCTCTATACTGGCAATAACCCATCTGCCTTTAAATTTGCGAGAGAATGACACGAGGAAGCGGACATAACAAGGGCTTACCTTGACAAAGCAGCTAAGAAGATGAAAAGATGGCCTAACTTAAAGCAACGCCCAAAGGACTATGCAGCGAGAGACATAGTGATGGTGAAACTGTTACTCAACCAATTCAAGTCTCTACGCAAAGTATATAAGGGCTTGGTACGAAAGTACAAAGGGCCATTTTTTATTATCAAGCGTGTGGGAAAGGCTACCTATCAAGTCCAACTCCCTCCAAAATTGAAGATCCATAAGGTTTTTCGTATAAGTCTTTTTAAGCCTTTTCATGGAGACAAAGAGGATCCAAGTCGAAGTGAGTCCAAGTGCGCACCAACAGTTTTGGTCACCGAATTCAACAAGGAGGTGGAACAAATCCTTGCTGACAGAGTGATCCGGAGAAGAGGAGTTCCCAACTACACCGAGTACTTGGTGAAATGGAAAGATTTGCCAAACCAAGAGATTAGTTAGGAACAGGAGGACCAGCTTTGACAGTTTACTGATCACATTCGGTAATATAAGACTGAGAATGCAACGAGAATGTTGCAGGATTGAGTGGGGGAGGATGTCACAAGAATACCTTGATCCAGCCCATTCAAGTATCCTTGAGGTGCAAATTCGGATCAAGATTGAACCTCTGCAGGCTGCCAGTATTATCCAGCCCCTTGTTGCCTAAGGAAGGTCCTAGAAGTGTGCAGAAGTGTCTTCCACTATAATGTACTACAGCTACCCAGAGGATTTTAGAAGAAACCATATTCAATGCATATTTAGAATATTCTTATAAATATCTAAGATATACCATTCTAATTCTTTTTCTTGAAATATATAAATAGGTGATCCCCTCTCATTTGTATAACACGAATCCTTTTTCTTAATACAAGTTTACTTGCAAAACTCTTTTATTCTTTCTGTCTCTCCAATACTTCCAACTCACTTGCCTCTCACATACTTTTCGCTGATTCTCTCAAATTCTCTAAGACTTACTTAATTCATCTTCATATGTAAAATCGACTAAGTGTCGCACGGGTTAACTAGTACAAAGTCTAATTCCGTGACATTATACTTAAATTTATTGGGGTCATTGCTTTTCTCAGCTTCATAAAATTAATCTCTCAATTATTTTGGGAATTGCCCAAATTCAGGTAAAATACTAAAAGCACGTTATGGTGTTCACACATGGGCTTTTAAATCTCTTTTTAATACATAAATTTCAAATTGGGCCTTATGTAAAAAAAAAAAATCTTGGACCATATTACTCTTTTGTTTAGTGCACTTCACTTAAAAGATTGTTAAGTTAGACTTTGAAGCCTATGGAGGGATATTGAAAAATGAAATACTATTGTAATATTTAATAATTCACATATTTACCTTTAAAATAAAGGTATATAAGAATTAAGTAAATTAATAAATTTTTTAATAAATTAAAAATAATTTAAAATTAATATTTTTATTTTTAATGTATTAAATTTTAGTTTTAATTTTAATAAAGAAATATAAAATTTATAAAAATAAATAAAATTATTTTTATTTGTAATTTATATTTTAATGAATATTTTAATAAAAAAAAATAAAAAAAGAAACATATGAAAAAATAAATTGATACAATACATACATTCTAAAAATTCATCTAGATTATCATTCAATTTGTTCTTTTTTTTGTTTCCAAAAAATTAAAAAGGAAAAATCAATGAAGAAAGAAAGAAGAGATGCATTAACTTGCTGCAATGTGTTTACCCTCAAACCTTACTCTAATTTATGATGTTTTGTGCACAAATCCTAGTAATCCCACAAGGATCTCCACGAACTCCCTTTTCCTTGTACGCCATTAAGCTAATATCATAGATCAACTTTAGTACACTTTAATATGTTTCAAGAACAGATCATCTGTGTCCAAACTAAATAATTGATGAACTATTACCTCACTGCAATTAAGAATGCAACCCGTTTGGTTTGTCACATAACTCCATTAATTGGTTCTATTCTAAAGGACAGTATTTCAGTTAAAATATCTTTGAATTATTAGATAACGTTCATGGTAGTGGCACTTACAATGGTGTCTTATATGTGGAACTGAAGTTTGATTATTCAAGCCAGAATGCTTAAAAGCTGAATGCTGAAGAACGCGAAGAAAGTACATGTCTTTTGCAAAGTCTTAAATCAAAAATTTGTTGTTATTCATTAACTGTGAAACGAATACACAGACTGTTTGCGCTTGAGTCGTCATATACATTGTTGTGGAGACAGCTACTATTGTATCACGGTTCTTATTCATACTAGCTGCTAGGGGAACTTCATGATCTAGTGGCCCCAGGGAAATATTGCACCAGAAGTTACTGTTGACTTTTACAAGCTTGGATATGGTGTCCCATCAACTTTAAAGGCCTTGACAAGTATTTCTGAACTTATTCCGGCTCCAAACAGAGTCTGTGTTGACACCTCCAAACATGCTGACAGCAGACGCTGGATAATTGCCGTTTGTATTTATCTGATGATGGACTAGGCCTTTTGGCAAGATAAAACAAGCCAGATGCTTGCAGAGTCTGCTTAAACAGCTTGTTTGTTCGGTCAATTAGCCCCACTTCGATCTCTCCTTTTAGTACCATTAGAAGCTCTGATGCTCTTGGATGTATGGACGGAAGTCAAAATTGCAGCAGACACTCCTTGGCCTTCCAGGGCAGGAAATTCTTTCGTTGACGCTTTGGACACAATAGTGGCTGTATTTTCCGTTAAATTGGTCTTGTCAAGTCGCCTGAAGTTTTTGAATGTGAAGTATTGCCATGTTACGTTGTTAGGATCAATGCTTGGAGGCACCAAGAAATCCTTCAGGATATTTGGATCTCCTGCTTTGACAAATAATGTTCCACTGGCAAAGGCCAAGACTAAGACCAAGACAATGGACCTCCATACCTTTTTCCATTTTTATGGCTAAAACTTCAAATTTCAAGGCTAGATTAAAGCTAGTACAACAAATTGAAGTTTCAGGATGTGATTCTTGTATTTATAGGTAGCGAAATCCTTAAAGTATATACCAAGGAATCAACAAGACTGCAATTGAAATTTTTTCGCCTGCGATGCCATTGAGGATATCAGCTTGTGGTTCTGGTTTTTGTTGCTTTTGCGGAGAAAGGATTCCCTGAAGCTTCGAAAGTAATAGTTTTTTTTTTATTCAAAAAAAAAATTTCTTCAACTTATCGTTATGCTTATAAAATAAAATTATTAAGTAGATTCATTGGGACATCAACATAAAAAAATTGCTTGTGTCGAATTCACTACGACTCATTCTCTGTAATCTAATTTGAAAACAAAAACTGATACTTAATATGATCTTATAAAATATTATTCAAAATATTTATGAAAATAAATTAAAATAATAAAATTTTATTTTAATTTAAATAGAGTTTATTTATAATAATATAGTTTACAGTGCTATAAGAGAGTTTTTTTTTTCCTCTGTTATTTATACCAAAGGTCCACGACATACTCTGAATTTAGTTAAATTTGTTCGAATCTTAAATTTTAACATTTTAGTTGAGTATTTTATAAAATAAATATAATATATCGATTAAATAAAAATTAAATATTATTAATAAAAAATAGAGTTATAGATAATTATTAAAAAAGTAAATTGTTTCAAAATGATCTCAAAGAGTAGTTTCTCATTGATTGCTACAACAAATTATAATTTAAAAAATATGACTTTTATTATATATTAAAAAAAATTTATAATAATATTTATATAATTGATGTACTTAAAAAATAAGAGATTTTAATAACTTTTAATATTATAAATATTTATTCATTCTATTTAATTAGTTATTTTTTAAATTATCCATTCTATATAGAGTTTGGCTTTTCCAAGTAAAAGGGATAATAAATAATTCAAAATTTCATAAATTAAAAAAATTATCAAAAATTATAAAAAATTTAACTTATAAGTATAATTTTGTTATTTAAAAATTATATAAAATTACTTAAAAATTATAATAATTATTTAAAAATTTTATTTTTTATTTTAAAATATTTTTTATTTAATTAAATATTTTTTATTAGTTATTTAAGTATTTACTTATTTAATTTAAAATATTTTTTAATTAATTAAATAATTTTATCTATAAATATATATAATTTCATAAATTAAATTATTTAATTAAATAAATATTTTAATAAAAATATTAATTTTATTTATATTTTTATTTTAAAAAATATTATTTTTATAAATTTAATTAAATATTAACTTTATTTATGTTAAATAGTATGTTATATCTATTTGCATTTTTTAATTCGTTACAAATGAATTTCTTAGAGAAAATTGGTATGTTGGAGTCAAAAGAGAGCTTAATACTCTTATTTATTTCAACAGTCTTGGTAGTACATTGAAATCAAGAAGCTAACAAATTAAAAATTGCCTTAGAGGTGAGAATCATTGCAAAATGAGGTTAGTTACAAGAAAATTATTACCAAATTTGAGTTTTTTTTTTTAATTAAATTATAAAAAAAAAATATATATATATATATATATTTTTGTTTTTATTATCTTAAATCTCATTTCCCCCTTCTGTGATAACAGAGGGAGGACTCCTGATGGGGTCTGTTGAACATGTGGAAGCCTTGGTTAAGCGAGAATGCAAAATTTGCCATCAAATCAGCGACCCTATTTCCTTCTCTGAGAGTGTGGGAGATCCTGACTAACCAATGGGGAGGGATTAGCTCAAAGCACTGTTGAATAATCATGGCGAGCTGCCTGCTGATGAACCTTGTGCGTATTCCACTAGTTCCACAATTTGTCACTTTTGAATGTGGCATTGCCTGTTTAAGTCCAGCCCATCATACGTCAATGAATGTGTTTTCTGAGTGGGGACTTCACCTTTTTAAGAGGCCACTCGGAGTAAAGAGAATAAAGTGAGCCAAATCGATCATATCTTCCATTAGGTGGAGTTTTGAGAATCTTTTTAAAGAATAGCTAATTTAATTTTATAATATTAATAAAAATAATTAAAATTATAAAATTATTTTTATAGTTAACATTAAATTAATAAAAATATTTATTTTAATAAAATTAATTAATTAAAAAATTAATATTTACTTTAAATATATAATTATAAATATAATATATTGTTTAAACAAAAAAAAATACTTATATTTGCAAAATTTATAAAAAAGTTAAATATGAATAATAATATTATTATTTTTGTAAAAAATTATTTTATAATTCATCTTAAACACATTTTAATAACATATTAAATAATAATTTTAATAAATTTAAAATGAGATTTAAATAATTCTTAAATAAGTTGTTTCTTGGTATCAACGAATCCAACTTACCTCTACTCGAGTTAGGTTCATTCATTAAAATTTCGATACCCAATTTCCAACAAATTTTTTTTGGGCCGAGTCATTAAAATTTTAACAAACGTGTCAATTCGGTTTACACCCAGCCTGCATTTTTGTATGACATGGGCTAAACTTGGGTTTTAAACCTCGATGCTTCTTTGGGTCTACTCTTAGCTAAGAATTTAGAATATAATTGAATGTTTCCTTGGAAGTAAATACACCAGTAACAAAGTACCAATGTGATCAACCTTCCAGGCTAGTTGTAATAAAAAGAAACTGTTCTCCAGACCAAATTGAGTGACAATTTGGTTCAGAGTTACTAAGAGGTCAGTTAAGTCATAAGTTAGATAAGAAATTGTAGAATATTCATCTTAATCTATACAATCAATTTTACATGTAGGAGCCGTCTTGTGTGCATGCATAGATCACGTTGATTTTAAATATCACGAAAAATTGTTAATCTAGTTGCCATTTGTGTTTCTCCACTCACATTGCCAAGTTTTGAACAGCACGACAAGAGAAGAAACCCAAAATAATTATATTTCCACAAATCGCCAACTTTACGGGATTTTTGTTGAATCCCGTGGGCTAATCACGTGTAGTTGGTAAAAAGAAACCTTTTTTCATCAAAGGCATCAACTTGCCCATTTTGGAAGAGCTGTTATACTGAATGGCCAAATTGAAATGTGTAGGTGTCTGCTTTTGCCATTGTTTTGAACTTTTGATACTGTGTTCATCATTACTGCCAATGGTCGGAATAGAATTCAATCGCCCTCAGCGCTCCACGTTCTAGGAATCTTGCCCACAGGTATGATGGTGGAATTGTTATAGCAAATGATAGAAGATAATGGAATGAAGAAGTGCCAAAGGGTTGGCTTACTGGTTAAGATTATGATCTTGAGTTGTCTCTTCAATTTCATTAGAGTGCAAATAATTTTTATGGGGTCCCCTGATCGCAGTCAGAGGCTCATCAAGCCAGATGTTCCATAAAGAAATGAGAGAAAAAAAAAAATGCAACCAAATTAAACTAAGAGTTGAAAAAAGTAAAGAGCACCACCTCTTTTGTCTCTCTCTCTCTCTCTCTCTCTCTCTCTCTCTTTTTGTCTTTATCTTTTTATTTAAGTGTCCATTTAAAACTTTCATTGGTCTTTTTTCTTTGCTTCATTTTTGGCTCCTTTATGATGATGACAATTACCTTTTTTTTTTTTTTTTTTTATGGCTTAGTAGGATTTCCATCCATTTTACATTATAACAACCTTCGAAACAAAAGAGACTTTGCAAGTACAAGCTTGATTGGAGAAGGCACAAAAAGAGTGGAAACTTTTGGTGATAGCACTCCGATTTGTTGGATTGACGTTTGTGGCATTCCATCAACACCCACTTACATTCTTGATAGGTTGAGTGTGCATAAAGGATTGTTATCTAACATGCCCATATATAGCATGTTTAATGTGGTCATGACAAGCGCATTTTTCGAAACCAGGTTCGAGTTACATGGTCATGAGAATCAAAATTGAACCGCCCGCAACAAGAAGGTTTGGATCCAATTATGATTCCAATCCACTTCTAGTTTTTCTCTTTAAAAATAACATTTTATGATTTTTCTAGAAAACATTAATTTGAAAATTATTAATATTAAGAGTATAAAAATTCATAATTAAATATTTGAAGGTAAAAAAATTTAAGTAATCAAAGAGCTTAAACTCAATTATAATTTAACTGATCTGCCTCTGTATCCTCTTGAGATTTTTGGAAAAATCAAAACTTACATAGTTCCATTAACTTAATTAAAGAACTCCCTTACCTTAATTGCTGCCATGGCCGCTCGGTATGGTTATTGTTCCTTTGGTTGCGAATACACATAGCCCTTCATTGATTTCTCACACCATCTATTATTGTGGAAGCCCCATTTTAGATCAATTGTCAAAGTGTACTTAACCCTCAAGTGATTGCAGCATACTAGTCGAATGAGTTTCATTAAGGATTTTTTCTTAAATGCTAAACGCACATCCACTTCATTAATGGAGAGAAAACAACAGTCAGATGATAATTTTAAACTCGGTATTTGAGTTTGTTCCCTTTGGTCCTTTTCATATTTGGAACAATATTTGCTTACTTTTGCTAATGTTACTAAATTTTTTGTTAGTTTGACCAGGCTTGTTGTTGAAGGATGATACGAGAATATGCAATAATCATTTTGGTAGTTGTGCCGTACTGCTGGTCTGATTTCAGTCTAGTTCAATAACAATCCGGTTCGAACTAGAATTGGGCTAAACATATAGCCCACAAATATAAAAGTGGCATCATCATGGCAAATAGAAGATGATATAGTGAGTTATGCATTTTTAGTATAACTAGTTGTGACAGGCATATTAAATTTTTTGATTTTGTGTTCAGGTCTTTAATGATTTTATTCTTCTTTCCTGATCTTTCGGCTACGATATCTTTGATTTCATTAGAGTGAGAAGCAATTTTTCGGGGTTTCCTGCCTGTAGATTCGTCCAGTTCATAGGCATAAAGCTCATGAAATAGGATCCGTAAAGCCAAAAAAAGTGCAATCAAATAAAGAGTTAAAAGCCTACGTAGGTCTCTCCCTATGTTGAAGTGCCCTATTTTTTTATTCTCATTTGTCTTTTTTTTTTTTAATTATTTTTTTCATTCATGTTTTTTGCTTCTGTATGTATGTATGATGATGACAATTCCTTTTTTACTTAATACGATTTCCATCAAATCAACATTATAACAACCCCTGAAACAAAAGAGGGTTCACCAAAAAAAAAAGGGTGGGGTGGGGGGGGGGGAGTGGAAAGGGCATAAAAAGAGTCGAAAACTTTTGGTTATAACACTTGGATATCTAGCTTGCTTTGTTCGATTGATGGTTGTGGCAGTCCATCAACGCCCACTTCCATCTCTTCAGCTTGATAGGTTGAGTGAACACCATACAGCACGTAAAAGATAGTTATGAAACATGTCCATACACCAAATCTTAGAAAAGATAGCAACTTTAGTGTGGCCATCAGAAACACATTAAGGAATACTGATATTGCAGCAGGCCATGGCATGAATGGCACCGACCACTGTTCATTTGGTTGGCTAATGGAAGGAACCATGTAGTCAAACAAAGCTGTGATGGCAATCACGAGCACCACAAATAATGGTAAGCCCCACCAGCACTGTTCCTCAAGTTTCCATGAAATGGAGAAGCCAACTGCACAGCAAGACAGGAGGAAGAGGAACACGAGGGTCTGTGAAGCTGGCTTGCTGCTGATGATAACATATCGGCGATAAATGAGAGCATTGGCCACCAGGTAGAAAACCACTAGCGTGCTGATGGAGATTATTTCAAAAACTATGCTGAGGTCGGTGAAGAGTGCTATTGATGCTGTGCAAAGACCTGCAATATGAGCAAACATTTTTAATTGGCGATAAAAATGAACTTTCTAGGAATAAGCAAGAACCTTTCATGTGAACATCAATTTATCAAAAAGAGAAAAAAAAGGGATCATATATAAGATTGAACATCAATTTTTGGCATTAGGATGCTCATATTTGTCAGATCAGAGCATGTATCCATCTTCTAAACTCTCCTAAATTTAGTCCTAGTACCAGAATTGGAAAGAGCTATGTAGAACTTTCTGTTACCATTTTATTCTCTTTTGAGACAGAAACTTTAGTATTGTGAGGTATAGCTCCTTTTATGCTAGTCATTAATCAAACAGCACCATCCTCCTTTATTCCGATGAATATAAATTAGTAAAAATTAAATGTTTGGTTAAATCTGGCATAATGGGCTTAACCATGTGCCCATATTCCTCTCGTTAGAAAAAGGCCTTTCAAACAAAAGAAATTGGGAATTAAAAAAAAGGAGAAATATTTAAATTCTGGTTGTTAGCAGAAAGCAAGCAAACCATTTTGATTGTGTTGACTGTCTCAACAAATTGACTCCAAGATGGAAAATATTCAAAGAATTAGGACTTAGTTTATTTGATGGGACCACCTCTTTTTCTTTTTCTTTTCTTCCTTTAATTTTTATAGGATCAGAAGGAATGAATTACCTAAGAACAGTGTAGCATTCAGTGGGGTGCCTGTAGAAGGATTCACCTTGGCCAACCAAAATGGAACTAACCGGGCCCTTCCAATAACACAAAGGTATCTAGCTTGGCCCAACATGGCAACCAGTAGAGAAGCAACAATTCCCAAACTTGCTCCTGCACCAACAACATTGCTAGCCCAATCCCAACCAATCTTCTCGAAAGCGATTGAAAATGCTGCTCCTTTTGGCATCTGCAAATTATATGAAGCATACTTTATGTACTCTGATTAACACAAGGATTTGTTTCCATTTGAGACAAAATTTTGGTCGCTTACCATGTTGTAAGGCACCATTACACACAAGGCCAAGGCCATGAGACAATATAGCACAGAGACAATGAGCACAGAGCCTACAATGCCCACTGGGAGGGTTTTTGATGGGTTTTGAATCTCTTCCGCCATGGTTGACACTGAGTCATAGCCAATGTAGCCGAAATAGACAATTGCTGCTCCATTAAGAACACCCTTCATGCCAAAAGGAGCAAGCCCTCCAGGCTGAACCAAGTTCTTGGCACTCCCATTGCTAAAGCCAGCAATTACAATAAATCCGAAGAATATCACATGAAAGACTGTCATGATAAGGTTCAGTACAGAACTTTCCTTTGTGCTGCAATCCCCAAAGAAGAAATAAAAAGAGAATGAAAAGGGAATATCTATTACTTCCAATGTCCACTACTCAATTATTGTTACACCACCTAGAAAATATATAATAAAAAATTCACTGGTGGTACTTAAAGGACCAATGAAAAATATAGAGTAATATCAGACAAATAGGAAAAATAAAAAAGTTGCATTACACGAATGCCGAATGTTGACAGGACAGATACAGTTCCTTGTTGCATAATTATGACTTGGTTACACATTTGTAGTCTTATCATTAATATATTTAAAAATTAAAAATGTATAATTAACAGTTATAATAATACTGAATTTATTTTGTTGTACATCAACCTATCCCTATTCATGTAAAGTTTCTCAAAAATAATGTATTAAATATAAACCTACCAAGGCAATGGATTCAATGCTTAATTAATCAAATCTGACACAGAGTCATTAATAAGGCACATCAAGCCAAATGGCTAGTAAACCACTCTTATCAAAGCAAGATATGCCTTTTAGATACTTGTCTGAATCAAGATGAATAGAAACAGAAATCCCAATCGCAAAAGGACACAAAAATAAACTGGGGACAGGAAGCAAATAAAATAAAAAGCAGTAATGGATGAAAACCTGTGGCAAAGACAAATAGTGAGAAGAATAACAAGAGCAACAGCAGTGAAATCCAACTTGTTGTAACCTTCTACCAATCCATCTACTTCAACTCTCCACGAGTTTGAATCATTCCTCCCCACAGCTTGACAAAGATAGTCTGTGAAACTTCTTGCCACAGCAGCATTTGACAGTACATATTCCATCAGTATGTTTGTGCCAGCAAAATAACCTGCAAATTCTCCTGTATGGAATAACAAAGCAACAGAAAAAATAATATCAGCATATCACTCGATGGACAAAAGAAAGAGACCCACAGCATACTCTCACTATCAAAAGAAACTGTTCAACTCTAGGGATTTAAATTTAATAATTTCTTGATATAGTATGAAAACTTTTATACATAAAAGGTTTTATAAGCTCTCACATTTAATTATAAATTTTTATAAATAAAATATAGTTTAATTTATGAAACCATTCTCCAATTTCATTTTATAGCTTAAACTTTTGAATTTTATGATTTTTTAACTATGACATAGCATACAAATAGAGTGGGAAGTAAAGAATAAAGACTATAGTCATTTTTCTTATCAATTTTATGGAGCTAAGGAGTTTGTGTGAATCTGTTGATACCAAAGGTCACCCTTAGGTAACTGAAGGCGCCCCCAGCAATGGGAATCTGGACAGAGAATTCAGTGTAACATAGCGAAGAAAGAAGGGCTGTTATCCCTGCAATAATGTAAGATATGATAACTGCAGGGCCAGAGGTGTCACGGACTACAGGACCAGTGGTGACAAAGACTCCAACACCAAGCATTCCTCCAACACCAAGAGCTGTCAAATCATACCACTGGAGTTTCCTCTTCATATCTGCACCGGACCTCATTCTTACTTGGTTAAGCTCCTGGTCAGGAGTCCATGTGGCCAGCATTCTCTTTCTTAGCCTGTGGGGTGTCTGAGAGAGGGATTGGAGGTAGCGAGAGAAGGAAATGGCGGTAGGTTGAATGGTTGCCATGTTGGTGAGAGGATTGTTTCCTTGCTTTTCATGAGAAGGTTGAGTTATGGGTTTAAATATGCAGTTCAGCCTTTGAGAAAGAGGATGCAACGCTTGTATTCTTTTACTTAAAAGAATTGATGGGAACCTCCGAAGGGTGTCCTTCAAGCTCTATTGAAAGTACCTATTTGTCCTCTGTTGAGAGGTGAATTGACAAGTTTATCCTTGATTCTCTTTCTCTATGGTCTATATCCGCCTCCCACAGCATAGCTTTTTAGACCCTTAGATAGGTTGTTCTATTATGGAAGCTTGGAAAAAAAATAAATAAAAAAACAAAAGAAGAATAGCTCAAGGTGCAGCTATTAAGGGGAATCACAAGTATGATCAGGGTTTTTGACCTAATCTTCTCAGCTCAATCTTAAAGGCAAACGCTTGCTGCACATATAAGTGAGATACTATTGAACACAATTAATAAAATAATACAAATATCATAATAATAATGCAAAGTGAGTTAATGAAGAGAGAAAAGTGAAAAAAATTATATTATTTTATTAATTTTATTCAATTACATCCATCACTTCTATGTCCGTGTAGTTGCTTCCAACATAAAAGATGTAAGAAGATGCTTTGCTAAAGCAGTGATAGAAAGACTTCTTCACACCCTGGAGAACATTTGGGGTTGATTCCTCATCATAATTAATATCAACGTCAAATGATACAGTTGTAATGCCTGCAGATTTCATTGAATAAAAAGACACGAGAACCTTTGAATTTGATTCCTCAATGATATCAAAGTTCAATTTGATACAATTGTAATGTAGGTTTTAACAAATCTCTAAAATTTAAGAGCGAAACACTTGTCAGTGCGCTAAACTGTAGAATGATCTATAGTTCATCGTTCTTGATTTAGGAGCACACTGTGTATCTTGATGAGAATGATTACCTCACAGGAACGGGTCATTCTGAAGTGTTATTGATTGATAACAGACTTGCTTGTGAGTAGTAAGGTTTAGCCAGTGTGGCCATTTCCCCCACTAAAAGCAAGGCAATATATGTAATCCATTAATATTAGAAGAGCTTATTCCCACTCACAAATTTTGTTTTCCCAACTAGAATATTTTTTTAACCCACAATTATATTTTTCTTTTGAATCATACTATTAGTCTTCACAAACACAAAAGTAGACATATAAATGAACCCACCATAAATGCTTGTATTTCACATGCATGCTAATGGAAATAGCATGGAAATAGTGTCACCTCCATCCTCAGCCTTCTCTTGTACTTGGTGCTATTATTTTACATAAATAAAGCTTCTTCACTTATCAAAAAAACAAAAAAGAGTTTTGTTAAAGCTATAGTTTAGCAAGAGTATTTAGATATTGTCCACCATTTATTATTGATTGGGAATGTAGATGTACAATGATGCTACTAGATATAATGGTAAATATTCTTTTGCCACTACTGACACAAATTTCTAGATCTGCAGAAAACTAATAAACTAAAGGAAACTGTGCTTTCCATGTTGTCAACTTGGTGCATACTAACTTATTATTGTTGTAGTAGCTATTCTGAGAGTATCAAGTGTAGTGCCCATAAATTTTGGTTTTATGCAAGTTCCTTATTGGAATTTACTGTATCCTTTCTCTTTCTTCCTACACATGGTCCCATTCTTTTTCACCAAACAATTATTTTCTTTAGTTATGTATACCATGATTGCCCAAAGATGTATGCTTTTTTTTTTCACTTTTATTTCACTTAAACATCTATGTGAATCTTGCATTCGAAACCATATTATCACTTGTTTGTATTGACCCGCGTTGTGCAAAAGATCATCATTACGCATCTTGTACGAGTTCAAGTCAAGCAAGTAGAAAAACACTTGTGTGGATCAAAAAGGAAAACGAGCAGCTAGAATAGATCATAATCCTTCAATTCCCTATGCCGAGGAAAAGCCACCGAATGGACTGTTGATAATGATTTGATTGGGTACAACATATTTCTTTACTAATAATTCCCATGTCTTGAGATGAAACACACCACAAATGAATGTCATCTGCCATGGATTTATTGCTATTTGAAAAGGTCAAACCTTGGGGTAACAGTATAATTAAGTTATAAGTTTGAAAATTAAGACAAACTTGTGTATATATTTAGCTTATTTTCAGACATCACAGTGCATTAAATCTAAAGGAGTCTGGGAAGCTCAACATATATGGCACTATAAGTATTGTTATCAATATGAATAAACCACAAATCAACAGTAGCGTGTAATATTTGACATTCTAATGGATTAACCTCATCTTCTAGGACAGAAAGTTCCTGATTCCTAGAATGCTAGTTTGGTTATGTGGACGGTTCAATATTCCCACCCAGAATCCTTATCTATTACAATTGAAAATTAGTCATTGAGGCACCAGGGATATCATTTTGATGATGTCCTCACTTACCAAGATTTGGCTTCTCATACTTGAATTGAATGTACCCTTTTCCTGTTAGGCAAGATGGCGTGTAGGTAAGGGCATATACTTCATAGTTCGCTTTCGGCTGTGGAGATATTGTTTTGAAATGACTCTGATTTTATCCTATGCTCCTTGAGATTAGGTCCTAAGAACCAAATATGCCATGAAAAGAATCTTAAGACCCTGAGAAACGTAATATAACTTTCAACTGCAATAAAAACACAAGTGAAAAGTTAGACATGACAGCATTGCAAATGTAATCAAGCACAAGCGGGAGCTGCCATGGTTGACGATAGAGGAACACCTTTTTTGAGTTGGCTTTAATAGAGACTTGAACTCAAGACCTTAAGTACTCAAAACGGTTCTAATACTATTAGGTTAAAATTCATTAATGATAGAGCAACATGACAAACAAGGGCAATATTTTACCGTCAAAGAAGGGCTCATCTTCTGCTCTTTTTCGTTTAACATTTTTATGTTTATTTTTTTGCCCTTTTCCCCACTTTTTTTTCTTTTATTTTTTATTTTATTTTAGCATATAAGACAAACCAAGAAGGCCACTCATTATTTGACATGAAAATATCATTTATTTTAAACAAACAGCTCGAAGGTGGTGCATAAACTCTAGATTCTATATTACACCACTAATAGGGTGGATGATTAAAGAGCACAGAATGATTTTCTATCTTTTGAGATTAAGGGGGCCTTGGTGTTGTTCATAGCCAAATAACATGATGGGAGATTACAGTATTTTAGTTCTTCTCTCTGCCAAAACCCAACGGGGTTTCACTGCTGCACGGAGGACAGGTTCACTAGACACAAAACTTGAGAAGCATCCGGATCATACTTAACTTGTGGACATTTTGATTGCCAAAAGGTAAATGTAATGGGGCATATAATTAGAAGATAACCATACTGCTTAAAGGCAGCAAGGCATCGATTCAGTGTCAGTGGACTACCTTCTTTGCATATCTATCAGTTGGAAAAGAGAAGACCCTATGGTCAGAACCTGAACAAGTCCATTTCAATTAGATTTAAAGCTTACCCTCTCCTGAAAAAAAAAAAAAATTAAGATACCTAAAATGGATGTGAAATTAGATATGGATTCATTAATATATAATTATAACCATTACTTGTAATTTTATAACTATAATTACTGATTATAATTATATATTTTTGAGTCTGTGTTCACATCATTTTTTGTATCTTCCTAATAATTTTGAAGAAAAAAAAAAAAAGGAGGAAAGGCATAATAAAAATTGGAGCTTCTTATTGTGTAATCTTGATCAAGTGTACCCAATCCTTTATCAGCAGTCATATTCATAGTTAGTGTTCAAACTTTTGTTGGGATATTTACATTGTGCACTTTGTAATGCCATTGGCTTCAAAATGACCTAATTTGGTTCAAAATTTATGAATAGCAAATAAAGAAAGTGATGATTAATACCCTTTTCCTAATGTTCCATAATAACATTATCAAATGAATAATGAGCACTAGCTGACTTCATATACATTATGGCTTGCAACTTGGTACATCTGACTTGTGCCAATTACTTGCCTTTCACCGATTTTCTTGTCGATTCCATTAATCTTGTGATTAACAAAATACTGTTAACCATGAAGCTTTAAATTAACTGAAGTATCTATGGATACACATTTCTACGAAACCAACATTGTGGTGTCATCAAGATCTGAATATTAACCCTATGATGAGAAGTTAAGCATATTCACAATACTATAATATTGAGACCAATGAGGGAGATTGGAATTTTTGTCCATGCTTTTCAATGTGACTTTATGGTAAAGGTGCACTGAGGAAGGTGTGGCCGGAGAGCACTGGAGCCTTTTGCTTTAATCTTTCTCAAAGTGGGTCATCTAAATTTCCATAACTCATTCCTTACATCTCCTCCATAGTGGGTATTGCCCCTAATATCTGCTGCCTCAGATTTTTGACTTCTTATGCCAATGGAACCTTCATCAGTTCAGGTCAGATGTGAAAAGTTCCGTATTATGTATCAGATAAGACGGGAGCAAAAAACAGTAGCGATAAAGCAACTTCTGAAGGAACAATATTACCACTTTTTGTGGAGTGGGAACAGCTTGGATAACCCTCAATAACAGGTTGCCTTTTGGAGGTTTCATAGAGAAGTAGCGTTCTGGGGCTTAGCTACAATGGCACTATATCTCTATTACACAAGAAAAATCAACTTTTTAGGACCCAAAAAATAGAAAAAAAAAAAGAGAAGGAAAATCATCTTTTAATATTCTTACTAATCTTGGTTACCAGACTACGTTAGGTAACCTGTGACATCAGATTTAGTTAATATAATACGAGGGAACTAATCAGAGTATGGAGATACCATGTACTTGACTGTTCACTCCCTAATTGAAAGTGATTATGTACGTAACCTATGGCATTAAATTTTCTTAAAAAAAATTCAGCACATGCACTGAGTACGCTCCTGTTCATAATCAAGAAAATATGACAGTTAATTTCATCGTTATTAGTTGATTCCAGAATGAACGAATGCCTTATCTTTAATCCTTTCCTTTATCAACAGAATCAGAAATTACAAGTTGTTATCAGGAAGGGCAAATATGACATAGACAAAAGGTTTTTACTGGAGTGATATTCACACATAAATATTGCAATCATAATCTTTAGGTTCTATATTTATAATTTTATTTTTATATGACTAACAATTATAATTATATTTTTTTGAACTGTACATAAAAAATTAGTACAGGGGAGTTCCTGTAAGTAAACACAAGCTGCTCTCTAAAAGCATGACTTTCCAGCACGATCCAAGACCTTGTTTTTTAACTCAGCTTGAGCAATTAAGTGAGAGCAATCAATGCAAGAGCCCCTACTAATTAGGGCCGACAGGTGTGTATTCTAGGCTTATAGCACTCTAACCCTGCTTCATATTTCAATGCTTCAAGCACCATTATGCCAAGATTCTTTAGGAGGAAAAGGCAGCTCCTTTCCTGCATCAACATAGAAAAATCTAGCTAGGTCGCCCGTGCTTACAGGCCAGAGACATTATGGCTTCCAGCTCTCAGATATCCTTTGCATGATACTCATGTTCATATTGGATGACACTCATGTTCACATTGTATGATGGTAAACGAAAGCATTTATTGTGAAATCCATTACAAACTTCAATAGCCCAAAGCTTATTTAAGCAAAAGCCATAAACTAATGGATGGAATTGAGAGGGAGTTTACGTTAAACTCTCACAACAATAACCAAAACCATTTCTTACTTCTTTATTATTCGTAAAAAACTCTATTATTTGGTATATAAATATAAAATATTATTTCAAAAACTATTTGTCATACTTTTATATCAATTATATGCATCATTATTACTATTCGATGCTTATCAGCTTATGATGCATGACAAGCACAAGGCATAGACACCATATGATATGAAATGGACACAAAAACACACGGAGTCTTAGAAAATCAAAATACAAATATTGCATGGAACGACTGTAACATATAAATATTTGATATATTATATGCAATTTAAAAACTTTTAATAAATTAAGCATCTTCAATGTAGAGCTTAAAAAATTATTATATTATTTTATATTTTAATCAATATTTTGTTAAGAAATTTAAAAGAATGCATTAATATGTAGACATAATATGATATTTAACAAATTATAAACTAAAAGGTCTAACATATTTTACCAAAATAAAAGATATTTAATAATTATACTATTTTTTGCCGACAAACTGCTCATTGGCAAGTGTTCGCAAATTGGATAGAGCGGTTTTAATATATATATATATATATATATTATCTATCAAATTGCTAATAACAGTTTTTCTAAAATATAATTTGCAACCAAATTACATCTTAGCTAAAGTGATACCAAATTAATTAATCCGGTCATACAAAGTTTGCTCACGAACATGGTTTTACGGTGCTTAGTTCTTACAAACATGTTGAAGTGGGCACAACTTCTTAGACCCACGCCTCTTGTTCCACCTTCCAAGTAGTCTAAAAGGCTAAAACCAAGCGTCTTTATCCTCTGAATTTTTAAGAGAAGCAAGAAAGAAATGGCCATTATTTCCAATGGAAATAATGAAATTACGTGATTTTGGTGACCCTCTATCCAAGTTTCAAGATTTGAACTCCGAAACATAAAGAAAGCTCATGAATTTCCAAGACAAACAGCATAGAATGACCCATTAAGTAATGACCAGATATTAGAGTGGTTTTTGGCAGTTTTCATTACCTCTAAAGTGCCAAGGGCAGTTTTCAAAGAATAAAAACCAATTATCCTTTTTTTTTTGTTTCTTCTTTTGTTTTAGCAGGTGCGGGTACCGACCATTCGAATTGGGCAAATTGTGAACACTCTTATTATTCACAAGTATGTTCATGGAAAGAGATAGTTGTTGCTATGACTTCTGCCAGTTTTGAGATTAGTTTTGTATGTAACTGACACTAATTGGAAGTATTCAGCATACTAATTAAAGTGTCCAATACATTAATTAGAATTGCTTGACACACTAACTAAAGTGTCTAACATTACTAATAGAAGTGTCCAAATTTTTTTATTTGATTTGTTTTTTATGGGACACATTTTAGTTTGTTTGAGAGCTGTCCAAAGTGTGTTGGATGAGTGTTGTATACGACATACATGTCCAAGTGCGCGTCCATGCTTTATTATCACCACATTACTCGTGTTAATTTTATATCACAAAACTCAGGCCCACATGACATTTTTCTAATATTGTCATTTTCAATGATACAGAGCATATAATTTGAAAGAACTAACATAAGAACATATGCATAAACTAGCTAGAACTGTAGAAGTAGTTGTGATTCAATTCTTCTTCCTAAACCCCATGCATCAATATAACCATAGAATGCGCTTTGAACTCGCAATCATTCCCTTCAAAAACTGATGGATACCCAGTTGAATCATGTTATTGGAGTCTATTGCTTTCCAAAATTGCTAGTGGGTTTTTTTCGTTTTTGTTTTTTCTTTTCTTCTTTTCAAATGCAACACATAGCAGAGCGTTCACCTTTTAAAGTCAACTTTTGCATAATGGGAGCTTTTCGGTGCTTGTAAATACAATCACGAGCACAGCATACTGTGAGAAGGCTACTTTAATGCCTTTGATATTGTCTCTTTCTTTTCCTTTTCTTTTTCTTGCTCTGTCATCGTCTCTTTGTCTCTACGTACAATACTATACGTATGCAAACCACAACAACGAGGAAAGAGTGAAATAGACAAAATCAATTGGGTAAACAAAAGTGGGGGTTAGTAGCATTATATAACCCATTAGCGTGCAACATGAAAAGTTTCTACGAGTGTGCCTTTTACTATGTTACTTTAACCACATTGGTAACATTGCAAATTAAAACTAATTAATTGAGATTGTCTGCCATCACTGATAAAAGGATCTATATCATTTTGTGGTAGGATCATCAAAAGCAGACATTAAAATAATTTTGGCCGCGATCCGTGCGGCATGAAATCTCTCGTATGCGACAGAATCGGTGATAAAAAGCTATCTATTTGCATTTTCTGCATGAAAAATATTATACAATATGACTAAAGCAAAGGCTATAACCAGCGTTTTACGCTCTAATAGTGTCATCAATCTTCCCACACTATAATTTTTCAATTCCAACGATCCTTTTTTTGTTTTTAACAGCAATTCCTTTTATTCATAGCATCCAAAGCTGGACACCCAAAACAAATTAAGAAAGGTATCGTGCTGCTCGTCCACAAACTCAAGAGAAATCCTATCGCCTGTACAACAGTATAAATTCCAGCACCCTATCCAACTCTTAAAATGAACAAAACAGAACCCTAAACTATTGTCCCTATAGAAAGATTGAATTGTATGAGTTGAGTTTCAGATTTGAATCTTTTTAAATGCATTTTATGAAACAAGTCAGAGCTGTTGCAATTAGGGTCTTGCCAACAACCTAGAATTTGTCTTGAAGGAATTCGTTGTCATAAAAACATATACATTATACATACAATATTTCAATCAAGTCAATTTAACAAAGAGAAAGCAAAACCCCCGGACAGATGCAGTCCTGAAGCGGCCATTGAAAACTTTTAGTGTTAAAAAAAGGCTCATATAAGACATAAAATTTAGTGGTGGAAAGCACAAGGTTTTAACATCACCATCAATCAAGATCAACAGAAGAACATCTCTTTCGGCGGCCATCCGTCCAGTTAAATGAACCCTACAGCATATAGAAAACTTTGGCCTTCAACCGACTCGTCCAAGTCCAACTAGTGGACAAAATTTTACTTCAATTTTCTCGTGCCACTTCTTTTCAAAAGAATCACATCTTATCAAACCTTTTAACCCAACTGACAATCTATATATCCATAGTCTATAAATTATATAAAAGTGATATTCTGCATTATTTTCAAAACCCTTTTATGTTGATATATACCATAAAAGTTCCCCATTAATACTAGTATTCTTAATTAGCTTATCATAAACTAATTTGTTCGATCGCTACAAAAGAAAAAATAGTTATCCCCCCTCTTACTTTTTATAGTTGAATACATTTTAAAATATTTTTATTTAAAATTCTTACCATTTATTTTGTGAGACTAATTAAAAAGAAAAAAAAAGTAATTAGAAATGGCTAAAAAACAATTTTTTTGCATTCATTTATGTTCAACTTCCAATTTGGTGATTCAATCCAAAACATTTTATATGCTGTGTATAATGATATGGATGAAATTTGTACACATTTATGTAGCTACATAAATTACCATTCTTATTGCTAGTAATGTTGCTTACTAATGTGTTTTTAAGTGTAAATACTTTAAAAATCTCTTATATGAATGCAACTGTTATTAGCGTAGAACAATCATGTTTAAAATATGAGAAAAAACGTGAGTAGAATTTAAATAAATAATAAATTTGTAATTTGATAACAAAATTATATAATATTAAATTTATACATTATTTTTATTTATAAATTATTTAATTTTTTCTTTTTTTTTTTTAATATGACATTCTTTATTTGCACAATTCACATACTCATATTTAAAATCCCAATAATTTCTTTTTCATGCGAGAACCTTTTTTAGATTGGACTTGGTCTTGCTAAAAACTCATTATACTCCACCAAATTCATTCACAAAACAACCTTGTTTCACCTAATCTTAGAGCAAGTGTTTGCTAATACTCTAAAAATTAAATTCAAGTGCACATATGTTACCACTTTTCTTTTGAAGTTACATCTTACTACTTCACCTGGACCTGCTTCTGGTAAGTAACCAACCACTTCTTTTATAAGGTAGTAATTATAGGAAATATGCATCGTTTATATTTGTCTCTTACCAAACCATCAATTTATTGAAATTTTAAGTATGAATATGTGAATTATATGGTTAAAGAATCTCATATTAGAAAGGAAAGAGAGTAATAAGTAATATATAAGTGGAAATGATCTATAAACTCAATGCCTTAAAGGTTTTGGGTTGAAATATAATGTTAAACTCATAGGTACATTGCTTACTTGAATCCTACTCAAATTTCCCTATAATTTTAGGTTCTTGCATTTCTCTAACAAGTTGTATCACTTGTTTGGAATAAGACTCAAGTGGAATGATAAGATGTGATTTCTGAAGAAGAGTAGTAACACATGTGCTCTAATATGACTCTTAGAGTATTGACAAACGCATCCTCTTAATAAAATGAAATAAGGTTAGCTTGTGAGTGGACTTGGTGGAGTAATAATGAGTTCTTGGCACATTCAAGGATGGTAAGGCATGATTATAAAAGAAGAGTCGTAACATGTTTACTCCCACATGACTCTTGTAGTATTGGTAAATGTACACTCTATATCAAATGAAGTAAGGTTGGCTTGCAAGTAAGCTTGGTGAAGTGATAATGAGCTCTTGACACATTCAAGGGAAAGTAAGCCCAATGTGTAAGAGATTGTGTGCTTCGACATGACTCTCAGAGTATTAGTTAATGCATATTTTGAATTAGACAAAGAATGGTTAGCTCACAAATGAGTTTGATAAAGTGATAATGAGCTCTTGATGCATTAAAAGGGCAAGTAACTATAATGCATATGAGATTTACACTTAAAGGGGAGGTTATTGTAATTTAAAGTGTGAATATATGAACTATATAGTTAAAAAATCTCACATAAGAAAGCAAAGGGATAAATAAGTAACATATAAATAGAAGGAACCCATAAACCCAATGCCTTAAGGTTTTGAGTTGAAGTATAGTGTCAAGTTCACAAATACGTTACTTACTTTAATCATACTTGAATTTCTCCCCAATTTTAAGTTTTGGGCAAATATCATCTCTAGGATGAGATATTTTTCATTGATTATGGAATTTATAAAAAGATGAGACATGTTTTTCATTGACTATGGAATTGATGAAGAGTTGAGATATGTTGTAAAAATTAATAATATAAGAAAGTATGATAGAAGTTGAGGACATATTTGGGTAGAAACTCATTTACACTATTAAAAGATAAATTTTGGGTTATAAATCTTAAAGATAATAACAAAAAATAAAGAAAAATAATTGAAGACGAAGGACACCATATTCATGTGATTTGGTCAATTTGACCTACGTTTATAGGTAAAAGTGAGTAAATATTACTAAAATAAAGAATATAAAAAAAAACCTCTTTTAGAACCTAATTAACAAAAATCCAAATAATAGACTAAAGGTTCATAGAGTTTTAATTCTCTTAATAATTCTTACTACAACATACATTATTCCTTATTTATTAAGAACAAAATTTGCTAACTCTATTCAATTTTTTGATATAGGATTTTAGCTACTAATTTAACAAGTCTCCACCTTGACTCAAATCTTACATATAGACACAGTAACAAAACTCTACCTTCTCCACGAGCTCCCAAATCATTATACCATATCAATTAAGTCCATGTATTACTTGAACTTAATAACTGGAAGAGACTTTATAAATATATTTATAGGATTATTTCTAATATTATTTTTCTAAATAAAAACCTTTCTCTCAGCAATCATCTTTTGAATGAAGTAATACTTCACATCAATATACTTCATCTTCTCATAATACATTTAATCTGTAGACAAGTGTATTGTACTTTGATTATTATAATGGATGGTAACATCTTAATGTAGACTAAACTTACTATATAAACCTTTCAACTATAAGACTTTTTTGATTACCTCAGTCACTGTCAGGTATTTTGCTTCAGTAGTAAACAAAGTAACATGTTGTAAAGTAACTTTTCAACTAACAATAAAACCATTATCACAAAATGTATAGTTTGTAAGAAATCTTCTTTTATCAAGATCAACAGTATAGTTAAAATCAATAAAACCAACCAATACATCTGAATTGTTACCAAACTCTAAACATGCATCTAAAGTACCTCCCAAGTATTCAAAAATCCATTTCATAGTTTACCAATGTGATTTGCTTGAAGAAGACATATACTTACTAACCACATTAATTACTTGTGAAATATTTGGATTTATGTAAATTATTGTATATATAAGACTGCTGACTGCACTCGAATATAGAACTATTTCCATATATCTCTTCTTTTCATCTTACTTTGAAGACTGAGTAGTTGATAATTTAAAATGATTAGCAATGGAAATATTGACATGTTTGACATTTTTCATATCAAATCCTTCCAATACCTTTTTAGCATAATTCTTCTGGGTCAAATATAACTTACTATCCTCATGATTCCTTCTAATTTTCATGCCAAAAATCTTTTTTACTACTCTTAAGTCTTTCATCTCAAATTTTAAATTGAAAAGTGCTTTCAAAGTGTAAATCTTTAACAAATTCTTGGCAATAATAAGTATGTCATCAAAATAAAGTAACATATAAATGAATGAGTCATCATCTAACTTCTGAAAGTAAACACAACTATCATGCATACTTTTAGAATAACTATGACCCAATATAAAGGAATCAAATCTTTTATACCACTATCTTAAAAATTATTTTAACCTATACAAAAATTTCTTTAATAAATAAATATAAACTTTCTTACCTTCAACTTTAAAACCATAGGTTATCTTATATATATTTGCTCCTTAAACTCACCATATAAAAAAGTTGTCTTAACATCGAGTTACTTTAACTCTAAATCATACATGGCTAACAAAGTAAGTAAGACACACATTGAATTGTGTTTAATGACAAGTTAGAAAACAGTCATTAAAGTCAATACTTTATACTTGACTAAAGTCTTTTACAACCAAAGTGCTTTGTACCTTACATCTTTAACCCCTTATATACCTTCCTTTTTTTTTTTTTTGAAGACCCATTTGTGGCGAATGATTTTCTTTTTTTAAGAAGATTTCACAAGAACCCTTGTGTCATTCTTAAGGAGAGATTATATTTCTTCATTCATTACAACTAACCACCTAATTAAGTTAACACCTGAAACTACTTCTAAATATGTAGATAGATTGTAATTTTCACTAGTTTCCTATGCAACTGAATGAGTATAAGTAACTTAGTCATTATATTTCTGTGGCAATGAAATCTCTCTTCTTGGTTTCTCTTTAATTATGGAATGATCCTCCTCACTATCTTTAGAAAAAACTGCAATATCTAATGAATCTAACTAAGTGTGAGAACTTTGCTATTTGATATTTTAATTTACCATTTTAAACTCTACTTACTTGTGTGCAATATCATCTTTACTTATATCATAAGGATTGGAAAACTCTTCTCTTGGATGTAACATAGAAGATTTATCAAATATAACATTTTTGTTAATCACAAATTTTGGTGGATCAAAACACTACAAATAATATCCCTTCACTTTAATTACATGCCCAAGGAAAATGCACTTTTTAGCTTTAGGTTCAAATTTCCCATCATTAATATGCATATATGTAAGACATCTAATTATCCTCAAATTAGAGTAATTAGAAGGAGTACCTAACCAAACTTCCTCTAAACTCTTGAACTATATAAATGTTGAAAGTGCACGATTAATGATATAACAAATTATAGAGATTACCTCTATTTAAAAGTCTTTTAACAAACTAACATTGAAATTATACAATAAGTCCTTTCTAAAAGTGTTTTGTTAATACGTTTAATAATACCATTCTGTTGAGAAGTCATCATGACTGTATAATAATGAATAATGTTTTCATTTTTACAAAATTCATTAAATTCACTTTTACAAAATTTTAAGTTATTATCCGTTTTGAACCACTTAATTTGCTTCCTTATTTGCTTCTTAATCAATGTTTCTCACATCTTAAATGTTTGGAAAATATCATTCTTGTATTTTAGAAAGAAAACCCAAACTTTCCTTAAATAATCATCAAATACCAAGCACCACCTTTTGACAAAATGGGAGATGACGCTTAAAGATCTAAGTGACTATACTTCAAAGTGATTTTTATTCTGTGAATTATTGGAGATTTGAAATTGATACACTTTTGCTTCTTGAAGATGTAATGCTCACAAAACTCCAACTTCTCAGTACGCTATCCATAAAGAAGGCCTTTTTCACTTAATATAGATAAACTTTTTTTGCTTATATACCCCAACCACATATGTCATATCTTCATAATATTTATTTTTGAATTAGATGATGTAGAGATTACAATAGTATTTATAATTGTAGATCCCTACAAAATGTACAAATTTTCAGACTTATAAGCTTTAATGACAACGAGAGCACCTTTACTAAATTCTTGAACTCCACCTTTATTAATATACCTATAGCCAAGAGTCTCAAGTATTCTTAAAGAGATAATATTCTTCTTTAATTTTGGAATGTATCTAACTTATGAAAGTATTCTTATAACACCATTATGAGTCTTAATTCTAGTTGCATCAATCTCAAAAATTTTGCAAATTGTATTATTACTCATTACAATAACTCCACTTTAAATGAGTTCATAAGTGAAAAATTAGTTCTTATTGGGACACATATAGTACATGTAATTAGAATTTAAGATTTATTCATTAGCAGATCTTAATTTATCATTAGTAAAGGAAATAATTCCTTTACTCTCATTATCTACAACATTAGCTTAAATTGACTCATTATTTTTATACTTATCCTTATTTTTAGCTTTTAATTTAAAGTAATTAGTTTTGATATACCTTTTTCTTTTATAATAATTACATACAAAATTTTTATATTTGGATTTAGATCTAAATTTGAATCTTTTATTATTTATATCTCTTTTATCTAATTTGTCTTGAACCACCAAGCTATCAACTTGACCATTACTATTATCCTTAGTTATATTCCTGTCGATTTAATCTTTTGACTTTAAAATAAACTTAATTTCTTTATAAGAAATAGTCTCTTTGTCATAAAATATTATTTCTTTAAAATACTTAAATGATTAGGGAAGAGAACACAATAATAATAGGATTTTATCCTTATCCTTAATATAAATATCTATATTACTCAAATTTATACGTAAAGAATCAAATTTATCAAGATGCAACAATATAAATGATACTTTAAGCATACAAAGTATATATATACTCTATTTTAAATAACATCTATTCTCCATTATTGTCTTCATATACAAAACTTTTAATTTTTTCCACAAATTCTTAACAGTTATCTTAGTAAATACTTCTCGTAAAACCTTATCATAATGATTTAAGATGATATCTGATCTGACTTTCATGTCAAGACTAGCAAACTCCTCATCTGACATTTTGTCCAGTTTTTTTTGCTTCCCTAACAGCACCATATCGATGCCATCTTGAATCACCATGACCTCTATTTTCAACTACTATATTCCAAAGTTGATATTATAATCAAATTTTTTAAAATAATATTTAATTATTGTAATAGTGACTATATTCTTAATGAACCTGACTTTGATACTAATTTGATAGGAGATAAACTTTGAGATATAGCTCTTAAAGATAATAATAAAAATATAAAAAAATAATCAAAGACAAAAGACACCAAATTTACGTCGTTTGATCAATTTGACCTATATTCACAAATGAAAGTAAAGATAAATATTACTAAAATGAAGAATACAAAAAATCTCTTCTATAACTCAATTAACAAAAACTCAAATAATAACTTAAAGGCTTTTAGAGTTTTAATTTTTTTAATAATTTTTAATATAACAAACTGCATTATTCCTTAATTATAAGAAACAAAATCAGCCAACTCCATTTAATTTCTTTTAATCACTAACTTAACTTGCATTAATGGCATTGATGACAAAATTTGGTAGAATATCTAGAGCACATAGTGGTTCTCTCTTTTTTTTTTTTATTATTTAGTGTTGATTGATAAAGGTGAACCAAAATGTATTGATTAAGTAATAAAGTTGAAGATTTTGTTAGTTGAAAGTTAGCCATGAATGAAGAAATTAGTTCACTACAAAACAATTATACATGAAGCTAATTCAATTACTAAAAAGGCAAAAAGATACTAAATAACAAGTGAGTTTATGAGGAAACAAAAAACATAATTGTATAAATAGATACAAGGGAAGATTGGTTGTGAAGATTTTAGTGCAAAAATAAGAGAAAGTAACCTTAATTAGTTTTCATGATTTATTATTGACAAGGTGTTGTATGAAAGTTATGAATTAGAAAAAAAGTTTAATTATATTATAATTATTGTCGATTTAATAATTAGTTTCTAAATAAAATATTATTATAAGATAAAATTTGATTAATATTATATAAGATAAATATAAAATTTATTTTCATAGTATAAAAAATTCTTATTATATAATTGTTGAAATATTAAAATAATAAAATTTTATTACAATTCTGAATATAAAAATATTCAAGTTTCAAATTACAATAATTTTTATATTTATTTTATTTTTATTTTGTTATTTTTTTTTATATATTTTGTTTCTATGGAGTTTAGGTGGTTCAAAATATTCAATATATATATATATATATATATATATATATATATATATATATATATATATATATATATTTATTTATTTATTTATTTTGTTGGAAAATAAAATATTAAAAAAATAAAAAATTAAAAAAATTTACGGGATTTGAAATTAAAATATTTTTTTCTCTACTGTTATACGCTACTTCACCAAGTCCATTCCAGCAGGTGAGATTGAATTCACAATGAAGTTTTCAAAACAGGGTTACTGCTGGTGTTTTGATTCCTGTTAAATTTCAAAGATTTTGTATAAAACTGTACAAGCAAATTGACAAATGGGTGAAATCATATCAAATCAGCTGCCAAAAAAAAAAAAAAAACAGAAGACTTGGAGACTGTTGTGGAGTCAAGCCACTGAGACTTTGTGCAGTTAATGCAAATAATGCAGCAGACCTTTTTTTTCTCCCCACCGACAAAGTAGCTGCCTGCACAGAACATCACTGCAAGTGAATGGTCTAAGAGGAACCTGATTGGATGGATGCCTGCAAAACAATGATTGATAGTTTTGCTCAAGGCACATTCACTTTTTCTTTTGAATCTTTCTGCTAAGGAGAAACTATGCATTTAGGTCTTGCTTAGAGGAAAAAAATTGGTCCTTCAAAGAACTAAACGACTTTTATTAGGAGATTTCATTCATAAAAAGTATCTAGGAACTATGGTATAAACAACATGCTTTAACTACGAATCAAAGGTTGCTCCAGTTCCTCTAATTGTAGGTCTCAGAATCCACCTAGATTCTTGAAGGCGTTAGTGTTAGGGTATATGGGTAATGCTCTCATAAGCCTTTAAATGTGCAGGGAGCCAAAAAAGCAAAAAAAAAAAAAAAATCCATGCATATATGGCTAACTAAACTGAAAAAAGAGGTGAGTTTTGTACGGTCTGAGCAAGCTAGCAGGTGATTTCATTAAACAAAAAGAGAATAGGAATTTGGTCTCATGGAGAAATTGAATTTGCTCAGTCCACACCTAAAGTCCAATGGTATGTGCACAACATGCAAGAAATTAAAAAGAACTTAATCCGAAAGTAAGATAAAAATAAGAACCATTGGCTAAAACATACTCCAGATGTATCAGTCTCTAGAAATACGCTCAAAGACCGTAGAGTGGCATGTCAGATATGCACTCTAAACCATGTTGAATGCCCCGACTTTTGTAAATAGTTTATGCAAAATTTTGCTTCTCTAAAACAATGAGCCAGCTGACAGTCCTAGATTTGTTGAGGGAAAGCCCCACAAACAGAAGTAAGTGTGACATGAGGATGAGTATCAAAATTGCTTATTTTTCATTCTCTTTAAACAAAATGATATGTTTTGTCTCTATATCACACAAGCATTGTGAGAAAAAAAAAGAAGTCATGTTTTCGAAAATTTCTTTTTATTTATGAATAATTGGATTTTCGAGTTCTAGGGGGGCGGAGGAGGGATAAATCTTAGAATCTTTTGATTTGGAAGAGCAGGTGCGCCTTAGTTTGTCTTTTTTCTTTTTTTTGGTCTTGATGTTCAAGTTAAGAAATGCACACCATTCAGACAAAAAATTGAGTTTCATGTACAAATATCATCGAATACGTGCAACTTTGTTCGGGTCAAAGGGAAGTGGATGCACAATAACAATAGGAAAAAGAACAATCTGAGAGTATTTTCACTATATAATAGCAGACATAAGAATATTTAGGAAAATACAAGTCGTCTTCAAAAATGTAAAATCTCGCATTCAAGTCTTAATCAAAGCTCTTTATGGAAGATTTGGAATTTTTTTTTCTGCAAAAGTAACTTAAAACCATGAATTTGGAGTGCCTTATTGAGCATTACTAGAACTATAAATTAAGGTGGCGAGGCATAAATGTTATGGTCAGTGCAATTTGATGAGGTGAAATGGGTAACAAATGCTACGAAAATATTTATGTTTAATGCAACTAATGATAACTTTAGAAAAAGTGGTTCGTAGAAAAGAAAAAGACATCAAAGACTTTTTTTTTTTTTTTTTTCCTTTTCTGATAAAAGGAGATGATGTTTATCAAAACATTATTCCCATTATTGGAAGGCTGCCTGACATGGGGGGCATCCCCCCCAAAAGAGTGTGTTGAGAGGGGATGAATCTGCGGTGGCGCTAATGGTGCCCATTTGCGGGGGTCCCGATGCGGGTCTATTCTCAGGTAGCCTATGAAACCAATCTTTCTTCAATCTGTGTACTCTGCAGTCTGTCCACACACAGTGATGCTATTGGGATTCATGGGGCGTTGGCCTTTGAAAGATTAAACATGACATCTGAAGAAAATCTCCACAACTTATACTCCCAAGATATGTTTCCAAGGTTAAATATTAGAGTGATTCCAAAATTCACCAATGGTGCTTCGTGACATGGAACACTAGATTCCGTTAAGGAAAACACTTATTAATAAATAAATTATATTTTATATAATATAAAAAAAATTTTATAATAAAGTAGTAGCTATTCATATAAACATTTTTGTGTTATATAAAATATTATTCATATAATATAAATTATTTTAAAAACAATATAAATCGTTTTTGTGGTGTGTCTCCACGAATGTTTGTGGCGTTCTCTTATTTTAAAGGCTTTAAGACTAAACGAGGGTTTATTTCAGCTCATGGTAATAGGCATTTTGGTGCTTATTGCTCTCAGGATGTCTTGATTATTGCAAGACAAACACAAATTCGATGCTGAACCCGAGTATCTGCAGTGTCTTTTGGACTCCAAAGACGCGTACAGAATATGAAGAGAAACGTCTAGTGATCAATAAAGTAACCCCGAATTGCTCATCTTTCAAAAGGATCGAATCCTTAGCTCGAATTCCTCACCAATCCTTTCGGTGGTCCTCCTAAGGAATAGAACTTTGGAGAATTAGTCCGATGCCTAAAAAACAATTTAAAACATCCATTGATACGGTTGGAAGAATTTGAGAGATATAATAAGTTAATATTTTCTTGAAACTACTAAATGAACCTGAAATCCGAAATAACCTCACCTCACCAGTCAGTTTGTTGCCTCCAACCGGAACATCAAATAATATTTTTAGAAAAATGGAATATCTTCCATCATATTGAAAAAGAGAGGCATTGTCTCAATCGGTCAGAATTGCGGTTGGATGCAGAAACTAGTCTCAACTGCCGTTAAGGGTCAAACCAATTGGTGCTAGCTGACCCTTCAAACTTTGAGGTGGTGAATATTGAGGAATAATCAAGAGTGTTTCCAGAAATATAGTATCTGGTTAAGTCAAATCTGGTTTGTACATAATTATTTTCTAACAAAGATACCATAAACTTCTTGGATATCGCTGCAAAACCACACGAGGATGGCTGCTGTCAATATATGCAATGTATACAAGCTTTCTGAGGCTTCTTGTTCCCGAGACATGTTCTCAGAACCGTGTAAATGAAGCCCAAGGATAAGATTTTTGCCGCAGCTGGTCACAATGGGTCTCTGTTTACATCTTTGTACAGCAGATAACGTGAACGGGTTTTACCGAGTGCAGCATACCTGAAAGAGTAGCAAAATATATCATTGGTTGCTATACTTGGGACAACAGATGAATTATTCCATCATTTAACAGGGAGAGTTCTCACCATTGAGGCACAAATGGTGCCATCCAAATGGCATCACCGGCCTGGACTGGGTACCTGTATTTATGAAAGCAAATTACAGATTCAGTGATGAACCAGCAGATAAAAAGAAAAGCATTATCGAATGCAGCCATAAAGGGATATGTCATGCTATTCACTCCCCTTTTTTTTTTCTCTGGTAGTCTACCTATTTGTTCTTATGGGCACTGAGTGTTGCATAGCATACTTACATCCTAATGTCTCCCACCTTCCCCTAATGCATAAATCCTGCCCTAGCCCTGTGAAATTTAAATCCAACAAGTCCTTTTACACTAAAACATATACTAAGACTATAACTATCATGCATTGAGCACCCAACAAAAGCCTAGATGTACATCTAAATGGGCGTTCTAGTGCATGATACTCCCACACAGAGAGGTCTGGAAAAAGGTGTACACTTGGCTGCATGTCTGCTGCACAAAAGGCAGGCCAGCATTGTTATTCCTTCTTATGTGGATCTAAGATAAATCACCAAGGTAACTCCTGTTGATTTATGACTTATTCAGTTCCTGTGAGCAGGAGGAAATTATCAATCATCAAATATATACATGCAAGATTTAACTTCTGCATTCTTTTGCTTTATTTAAACATAAATACAAGATTCCTGTTTTTTTTTTGGGGGAGGGGGGGTTGATAATCCTACAATCTAAGGGTAACAAACAAATGAAAACTAGCAGGAATAATCAGAAGATTGGTCAAACACAGCAGCAGTAATGCTAAAATTAAGATCTTACCAGCTCTCTCCCAGTCGATAAATTCCCTGTCCCTCCAACAGCAGCAAACCATGCTGATTATAGTGCACTTCCTGCAAAGAAAACAAGCCAGAAAGAGGGTTCAGCATTTGCCTCATGGTATCCCTGGATTTCTCCCTCAAAGAGTTTTAAAAAAGGGCATTTCAGTGCACGAGGCTCCTGTATTGTTAGGTATGGGAAAGGGTGAGATATGCAGCCTTGCCTTTGTTTTTTTTTTTTTTTTTTTTGAATAAATTAAATAACTAATGTCATGTTAAATCATGCTACAGTTCATTAAATTGCAAGCAAATCTTAAAGAGATTAGAAAACTCTAGCAGCTTGAAGACAAAAGCATGCTATACTTCAAAATTTCTCTACAGTGCAAATATTTATGTAGGGTAACTAGTTTTAAACAAAATCTTTGAATCTATAGTCAGCCCACGAATGAAGAAGAAGATCAGAAGTGACTCATACTTGAGATCTTTAAATGAGGTGTGGAAGTTTCAATAAGTGAAAAGAAACATACCTTCACATTAAGAAATTCTCCAGGTTGAAAATCCATGATCTGTGCACATGAATCATAAGAGATGTCAAATCATTAAAAATCAGTAAGGTTTGTAACCCAAAAATTTGTTAACATCAAATGGAAACTTTTACAAATTTCAACAGTGCGTGGCAAAAAAGGAAGGGTTTACCCAACAAATACAGGGTAATATGTGATTGAAGAACAGGTTCTCTAATAGCCACACCTCAATCTCAAAGTCTCCCCCTCCCAAAATCACGAGGAAAAAGGGGCAAATATCAAACACTATAGTACAACAGCAATAGCACTTTGTAAGTGTACACCAGTAGCACTTTCCAATCCATAGGAGATTATAATTGCTTAATCAAACATCCTGAACCACGTCAACTGGCTCCAGCATACAAAATTTTTATTATATTTCCGATTCCATTTAATCAAAACATGGGACAAAAATTTGAAATCCAAATGTTTTATGTAGTCTACATTCCTCATTGCCCTCTCCAGTCAATGGATGAGTGCCCATGTAGAAAAATCTCTTCTATTTTTTACTATAGCTCCAACAAGTAATGATCATAAACTGCTTGGAATGGAACCATTTAATTTATATGAGCAAATCATTACTTACATGGATATTAAAATCATAAGGCAAAGAATGGGGAAGAAGCTTCCTAAGTTCAAAAACCTGTCAAAATATGAAGAGCAAGTCTGAACACTCACACTATTGTCACAAAACAAGAAACAAGAAAGATAATAATAATGGAGATGTATTAAGTGTATCTGTTATTGGCAGATTTTTGGGAGGAAGGAGAATCAAAAAGGAAAGAAACAGAAAATGACAGAATTAAATGTATCTGTTATTGGCAGATTTTTGGGAGGAAGGAGAATCAAAAAGGAAAGAAATGGAAAATGACAGAATTAAATGTTTTCTCAGAGGAAAATACAGAATAAGTTAACAAGTATTTGATAGCTTAAAGGATGATGCAGCAAAGTCAAGAATATTTATGGAATATGAAGATGCATAACATTCATTCTTGATCAAACCTTAATCTCAAACTTTTGTTCCATTCTTGATGCAGGAACATCGTGATTAAGCCCAAGGCAATAAGATCAAGATGAATATTTGACTAGGCTGGGTCCACAACTCTCAGTCTTATTCTCATTTTCAGGCTGTTTAATAAAGACTCATGTGAGACTATACGATATGAAAGGCTGTAAATTCAGCCTCATTGTAATCCTGCTTTATTAATTTAATGGTCTTGTAGCATCCACCTTTCTACAATTTCTGTATACTACAGTTTATTTGATCCATGAACTACGATTGCAGACTTTGTTCTTACTTTCTGCTCTATTGTTTGGTTCATTTCCTTAGGACATTAAATATGCTAATGTTTAGGTTAAAAGATGGATATGGCATGTGTAGAAGTGATTTTTCTTCCAACCACTCATTAGAGGCCATGTACACTAAGATCCAAAAAAAAATACCTCTCCTGGAGTTTCAAGAAGTGGTTGCTTGTCTGTTGAACCAACAATCTGCTCAGTCTTATGGTGTTCAAGAGAAGCATACCTAAAAAGACAAAAAAAAGGGT
Organism: Rhizophora apiculata; assembly: GCA_037832385.1. Classification (NCBI taxonomy): domain Eukaryota; kingdom Viridiplantae; phylum Streptophyta; class Magnoliopsida; order Malpighiales; family Rhizophoraceae; genus Rhizophora; species Rhizophora apiculata. The sequence continues at coordinate 6,147,578 of CM075439.1, read as the reverse complement.
GCCCACAATTATTCACAACACTGAAAGTGCTATATGTCAAAGCAACAAGTAAGCTTAACAGAAGAAACTGAACTAACTATGATTCACAAAAACCACTGGCCTTGCAACCAGTATCTTAGTCTTAACAATTTTGTGAGGCAACAATAAAACCTTAATTCCAAATTTAATTGGCAGTGTTGGCAATATGAATCTTTTTTCATCATTCCATTCTATTATGAACTATGTTCGGGGTGAGATCTAATTCTTCTAACAATCTTGGGATACAAAAATCTTAAATATAAATTTACAACTCAACAAGTTCCAGTCATGAGACTGCTCCATCACTATGATTGAAGCAAAACATGAAAATTAATAAAAAATTTAAGTTAAACATAATTTCCAGGAAACAAACCTCCGCTCAAAGACAACAACAGTAGCAGATGCATCACACTCCAAGGAATGTTCAAAGTTAGGAGGAAGGTAAGCGTATGAATCCACCTACACAATACCAAGCATAACATCAGATTTAGAGTCCTCAACTCAAAAATTAGAACACATACTCTTTAGATAAGGTTAAAAAGCTACAAAACTCTATAAATGCACCTAGAGTGTCAACACATGTCCTCTACACCTAATGCATAGAAAAACAATGCTTACCACCAGTTTGTGTATTGCACCCGTTGCATTAATAAGAGTTGCAGAACCCTGAACCATGAATATGAACCTAATTGGTTTTGGACATGCAAGAATAGTCAGGATTAGTCTTACATCAGACCCACAGGCAATGAAAACATGCCAGAAATATAGAAACAAAGTCTGTGCCTCTCTGCACCCTCAGAAGGGAGACCTGATCTTGAATTTTCTGCACAGCATATAGCCTATGTTAGTGACCAGAAAGAAAAATTAGTTAAATGCACAAATTGCTGTCAATTTTCTGCATGAATGGTACAAATGTTGTCTGTTTAACAGGAATCACAAATTAAGAATGAAGTAGGTTAACCTGCTGAAGAGTGTCCATGAAAATATTAAATATATGACTCACATGCTAAAAACGATTATTACTTCATTTATTTTCCTTTCAGGATGACCTCTAAGATGAAATAAAATGTCCCATATAATTATGACTGTTGCATCATACATATCAGCAATTCTTTGAGATTGCAAAAAGAAATAAAGATGTAGAGAAGAAAACAAAGATCAATTTGAGGTCAAAATGCTCCACAACTTGATAGGGTGGAGCTACACAATCCAGGATAGACAACTATGAACATGGGACTCCCTTAATTTCCTATGGTTATCATCTACCTGACCGTTAGCAGGTCATATTTGTCAGGAAAAAGGGAAAATGTCATAAACTAGAAATCTAACCAAACATCCTTATAAGGTGCAGAGCATACAAATTAAAAGAAGATAATCACTTGGGAATATGTTGAATTGGAACAAGTGCTATGGTTGGTTAATCATGGTTATTTGCAGTGTCAATAGAAGTGGATCTTACAGTCAATCAAAGCAATCCTTTCAGTCCATAACATTCTGCCCATTTACAGCATAGCTTAAATTTGTAGTGTGAGAGGGAACGCTAATGGAACATGCACCAGGTGATAAAAGAAGAGGAAACACGTGCTAAGACTGAATTTTGTTTGTATAATGATAATTAAGATGTGAGTAGAGATTTTATTTATGTCCGAAAATTTCTCTTAAGGGAAGACACAGAGCTTTATTTTTGCAAAAACATTTACTTATGGTAGAGCATTGAGCATGAATTTACATGTAAGGTAGCCCCCATGAACAACAATTGAGAACACAAACAAGTTATATACAAATATGAGCAAACCTTGCAACTTTGCCAGGTACATCACAAAGTGTGAGCCCATAGCTGGTGTGATTAAATATGCTCCTAATGTGTTCTTCCTGTAAAAGAAATCCAAATGAATAAACCAGCAAACAAAGTATGAATAGCTAACAACAGTTAAAATGCAAAACTGAAGGCATACCACTCTGGTAAAGGACTGAACACATGACTTTCAGGTGTAATTAAAGCATGGTCTGGCTTATACACACTGCGAGTGAAGCCTGGCAAGTCTGCAAGAAAAAACCAAATTCAACTACACGGACCATAGCTCTCTCTTGCTTTTTTTCCAGTCATTGACATAAATAACACAAGAAAAAGAAATTTGAGGCACTCATGCAATTACCATAAACATGAATATCCCAGAAGACAAACAATCTTACATAACACACATAGACACACAATCATTTCATGGCTGAGCATTAAATAAAAAATATCAGAACTTGAAAAGTAATGAGTTCATCAAAGATGATGCCCTTCTAGCCATATTTACTTCCTCCTTTGGTTTTCTCCCATTTGGCAAACAATGCACCTTGCAATGGTATCAATCCTATTAGAGTTTAATATGTGATCCATTCTAGAGACTCATCCAAAAGTTTAAACTTTGAGTTGAATGATTTCTTGATATGGTATAGAGCTTTTATGAATGAGAAATCTTAAGTTCAAACCATTGTGCCCTCCCATTTAAAGTAACTTTCTACCAGCAAGGTGAGCCTGTCCTTTGTTCAACCTTTTGGCCCAATGACCTTACCCGTGAGGAGGCACGTTATAGTTCAATATATGATCATTTTGGGGCCTCACCCAAAAAGTTGAGCTTCTTCATTGAATGGTTTCTTGATAAATCCAAAGTATAGCCTCTCATTAATTCAAGAATCCGCAAGAACTAACAAGTTTCTACTCCAACAATTAAATTTTATGCAGATATACAGTAAGCATGAGTGGGGAAATAAAAAAAAAAAAAAAAAACAGAAAACAAGAACTTGCCTTGAAGATGAGAGGGAGATAGTGTGGGATTTGTGATTTTCCAGTAGAGGGGTTTGGATTTAACTTCAGACTCAACTTTGGAAGGTGCAGGGCAAAACCCTCCATCAGTGCAAGCAACTTTAACCAAACCTGGAAAAAACAAATCAAAATTTCAGTTAATATCTCAATTAATCAATATCCCCAAAGATAATGAAACGAAAAGAAATTTCACTTCCTGTTGGGCAATGAAGAAAGTGGGAATCAAAGGAAAAGACTCAAACTTTACACAAAAAAAGACTGAAAACAGTTCAAATATCCACTTCAAATATGAAACCCGACAGGATTCGAAAGCTAAGAACAGAGAAAGACAAAATCTTTGCTCCAGAAATGATATCAAAAAACCAAAAACCGGAAAGCGTAGAACTTGTAAGAAAAGCGAAGGCCTTTTGATGTAAGATACTACAACGTTGGACCCATCTTGTATATGTGTGCTCGGTTGTGTTTTCTTGTCGAGAAGGTAAGTAGAAGTACTTGATAACGACAGAGAAATGCAAAGGAGGCGACAGAGCAGGAGAGAATCTAGAGAGAACCGCAGCGCCGCAGTTGGCATTTCTTTTGGCTTGAAACTCCTCCGGTCGGGCAGTAGTCAGTAGCAGTCAGGACTGAAAAGCAGTTTCGCCGTTTCCTTTGTTCTGTTCTGATGTTGCTCGATTTTTCAACTGATTGAATCAACCCCGCACGATCAATTTCGACGAATGGCTTCTTTTACCGTTGATTTTTTTTTTTTAATTTATTTTAAATGCGAGGTTATTATCTACTGAGGTTAAAACATACGGGGTTAATGCAAGCGTCACGCTGTTGAAAAGAAAAAAAACAAAAAGTGTAATTTGTATTTTAAAGCTAAAAAAAATAGGTGAACTTATCTCAAGTTCAATCTTTTTAATTTTAATCCCAAAATGTGACGATATTACAAGCCTAGTTGAACCAAGAAAGCCGATTTTGACATACAATGTGTTAAAGTTTACTATAAAATATATATATAAAAATTCTGAGAGACAAAACTGTACAGAGTGACTGTAAGTGAGCCACTGGCTGTATCCTAAGAATATGAAAAAGGCAAATAAGGGGACAAGAGCTTACACCTTTGGAGAAATGGTAATCCATTGAAATAGAAAGCAAAGTTGTTATGGCAGCCTATGTGAGCACCCTGCCAAAGAAATGATCTTAAGGATTTGGGAAATGTGATTTGAATCAGAGATATTTCTGGATTATTACATACCAGATCAAGTTACAATTGAATGAAAGATATTTATAGATCAACACAATGATTCTGTCCATTATTTCAAATCACATGTAGTAGGATCAGATAAAGTGCATCTCTTCATTTCTCATATGTACATAGTAAAAGCCTTCAATAATTGTGAATATCCGTTATGCTTTCTTAGTTTGTGGAACCAGTTTTGAAAGCCTTAGCAAAGGAAAAAATAAAAAAATAAAAAAAGGGAGATTTATGGTCAAATTCAATGACTTCTACTCTTGCACCTTTCATGCTTTTCATGGCAACTTGTAAGGGATTGCTTGTGGACTTGGTATTATGCTTCTTGTGCTTCGTTGATTTCTTCACTTGGACAAACTTGAAAAATGGGCAGAAATTCGATAAACGTTTTGGCTTTCCTTGGTTAGAGACAATCTACCAAAATGAAAGCATCCCAATTAACTTGGAGTTCTCCCATCTCTTGTGTGTACATATTATCCAAAAATCTAGTCAAAATATTGATTTGCTCTTTCCATGAGAAGTGCACTAAGAGAACATTCCATATAATGCAGCAATGCAATCAAGGATTTAGACGCTGCCAGGCTCACATCCCAATATCATAATTCATAACTATGCACCCAGAAAAAAAAAAAAAAAAAAAATTGCTATATCATTCATGGATAGACTATGACCAAGATAATTCCAATGCATAGATATATCAAATTTAAATATTACAAAAATAAATAGTAGAAAGGAGAATGAACTTATGCTCTGATATTTTGGAGTCAGGCTGACTTACCACAAAGTTATCAAAAGTTTGATGATGTAGGAGATCAGTTTTATTGAGAAATATAAGTGGAAGAAAGAAATAATACCTGGTAACGTGCTTAAAACACCAATTATTGCAACTACACAAAAACAATTAGTAACTGTGGAAAAGGCCGCTCTCCGCTATCAAATTGACAACCTTAATTCAGACGGGGAAATGGGATAAAAGAAATTAATTTGTCTCTTACATTTTTTTGTAGGTTGCCGGCTGTTATTGAGAGGACTAGGCTGCTTTGGCTGAAAGAGCATGGTTGTTACCGATTGAGCAGAGGTGGTGGTCGTGGACATGGTGATGCTGACCACAAGGCCCCTTTGATGATAACAGGTTGTGCTTTTCCGTGGCTTCTCCTCGGACACCTTCACTAACACTGCCTTCCCTTCGGAGAAGTTCGCCTGAGATTCGACATTAACATCTTTATCAACAAATGCATTCATTTCCAAAGCTCTAAAACACACATCGATTTTGTTCACGTGAATTAACAGGATTCTCGTGGACTCACGATTTAGTCATTAAAGATGAAGTTTTTCGTCGTAACAAAAAAAAAGGAAAATCAAAAGAACATGCTCCAAAATAAATAAATAAAATGAAACTAAAAACACAGGGAGATCAATTACTGTTTTGGTGATCATGGCTAACTGGAGGAGACTTTGCTTTGGTTTCAATTCCTGTGTTTGTGAATGTGTAGTGTATAGATATGTGGTTATATAGGTTGGTCGGTTTTGTATACACATGAGAAAGACTAATACCTATAATATATGATACCCATAAAAGAGTTGTGTGCTGAAAACTGTGGCCCTAACGTACTACAATGCCCTTAATTTTTTTGTAATATTTCTCGATTATAAAATAAAATAAACTTTTACATTTGATTTATTGGCAAATTTTCATTGGGTATGATATTTATTGGTTGAAATTCTAGTACGAAAAAGGGCTATAATATTTGCACTCAAATTCTAATACTCAAAGGAATCTTAATATTAAATATTTTATTTATTTATTGATGTGTCAAATATTAAATAAATTATTATTGAATAAGATTCATTATATAATAATATTTGTTTCGTCAATTATGACAATGAAAGAATACTCCTAAACACATATAGTTCATTCATATTGACTCATGTTTATTGATTTGTCGAAATTTATTGGATGGAATTCAATTTCAATAGCATTGATATTTAAATACTAAGACTAATTCACCAAAGAAAGATGGAAATGCTAATACTAAAAGGAAAATTGATCCTTATTCATTGAATGGTTGATATTTGTTGGATGTAATTCGTGATCAACAATCTTAACATTCAAAATCTACATCAAAAATGATTCTAATAATACAAGTTAAAACAAAATTAAATTTTATGTAGATGTAGGCTACACACTTCAATTGTTGTAAAATAATTGGTGAAAATTTAAGAATTAATTTTATTAAAAATATTGTACACATTGAAGTTCTAATTTTATTAAAATACTAAAACAAATTATAAACTAACTATTAGGTATTTTTTTTATCAAATATTTTTTAAATTAAACAATTAGCATCAAGATAAACATTTTACAAACTTTCTCTAATATATACACATATATGAGTAGCCCTCATTGTTGCAAAATCTCTAATGCATTGACCGTACACATACACTAGTGTGACACAATGCCAATTTGAAGACTCGTTAAATCTTGGAATATAAATTTTTTCAGTTTAATTTGTGCTAATTGGAACTTAAATTTGAGACATTCAGTTTTGAAGATGGCTTTAGTATTATTAAACTAAAGTTTATTGGTAACCTAGAAATATTAATACACTGGATACACATGGACGATTATAATAACATTTATATTTGCGCAATATAAAAATTTTTAATGAATTTAGTATTTTTCATCAAATAACTTAGAAATTTTATTATATTGTTTTATTTTGCATTTAGTATCTTGAAGCACTTAAAAAAATATATTAGATATAAGTATGATATTCAAATAAATTATTAAAAAAAATTATCCAATTTAAGCATTAAAATAAAAAGTTATTGATTGTTTTTTTTTTTTTACTATATATTATTTATTAATATATTCATAGGAAAAATTATTAAGTGTATGAGTTTATAAATTTTTAAATTACGTTTATATCTATCTGACACTTAATTATAAGTATTCAAAAAATGTTTGATTTTTTTACTGAACACGATTCGATGTGTTTTATATAGACTCTCATCCTTCTAAAGTGAAAGTGATCTTGTTTGGGCCAAATTGACCTTAAAACAATAAGCATTTGGCCAAATTGTCGGTCTCCTGTGTCCTTTAAAAGTCAAACGTTTTACAGGGTTTAATTTAATATATATATTTATATATAGAATATCCATGCACGTCAGGTCCTACTTGATCAAGAAAAAGATTGCCCAGGCTACACGCACACACACTAGACTCACACCTTTCTCGGTTCTTTTCAGTTGATGTCAATTTTTTTAACGCCAATTTTTAAGATTAATAATCTAATGATTTTATCACCTGAAAAGTAGCTAAGTAGCCTACACACATCAATCCAAGTCAAATTACCGACATCATTTGCCGATTGTATCCAAATCCAACCCAAGTTGTTAGACTTCAGATGTTTTACCGATTGCTTGTCTAGCATTCTCTCCTAAGCTAATGCAATCATGGGTAATGCTGAAACGAATGGCATTGGTGACGAGTTAACTTACTAGTCAAGTGCAAGACCAGAAGCAGGTATATGCTTGACCATAATAAATAGACAGTGGCAGGTTCAGAATGCTTGACAACTTGTTCAGTTTTAACTGGTTGAATTGAAGGTTACGGATTATATATGGGGTTTATCAAGCACATTTGCTGCAGAACATTCAAGGATTCATGTGGGAAAAAGAGGAGAAGGTGACCTGTGAGCCTAAGAGGTACACGTGCAGAGCTTTCAGTGGCATTAAGACAATGTGTAGAACTTATGACTGCAACCTGCGATTGGAAGCCTTCAAGTCCTGGGGTTAATCGTGTTGCACATGCTGCTATCCTGAGAGGTTGTAACTTGGAACCATGATGCAGATCTTATGTTCTGCATTTCACCTGCAATTGTGCTTCCTGCTTGTTGATGAAAATTTGCTATCTGTAAGAGTACGAAGTTGACTGAAGAGGACATGTAAACAGTAACTAAGAGATGGAATTTTAAGCGGCATAGTGTCAAATAAATAGATAAGACAACCATATTTCGGTGGACTCCACAACTTTTTCTGCAAATTCTGATGCATGCCTGTCAGTTTTCCTGTTGCATGAGTCATCAGTAATAAGTCTTCAGGATGTAATATATGGCACACCAGCGTGCTAAGTATCTCATCTACAAATTATGTTTGCACACAAAAATTCGATGATAAAGTAATATGATGTTCATGGCACGGTTGAGAACAACTAAGCTGTAATGGGACAGAAAATTTGGATTCCAATAGCTTGTAGCCAAAAAAAAAAAACAGTAACATAAAATTCAAAAGGATACCAACAATTCAAGTCTAATGCTTATATAATGGCCATCTGGCTATTCCTTCTGAGAACTGCTAGTGATATCATCCTGCCAAGTTGCTTTCCATTACTTGTCATAGAAAGTTGTCTCTTCCAGCTGCTTCTTTAGACTTCTATATCTTCATTCTTCCGGATAAATAGAACTCCTACCACTGCTACAAACAATAGAGTCTAGCAGAAAAAGTTGCCCATTACACCAGTCAAGCTATCAACCAGGTAATCCATAAAGAATCCAATCATTGCAGCCCTACCTGCATCTCATGAATCCACCTTGGTTAGATTATCATCAGCAAGTGGGCTTGTAAGAATCATTAAGCATATTAGGAGCTTTACAAACCATTTAGCAATTCTGCCTCGGGTAGATGGAATCTTTTCATCCATGCCAACCAAGGTAACTGATATGTCAAAAACTACAGGGTCACCATTACCAGTCGATTCAGGGTTACCCTTAAGCCATTTTCTCCGCCTAACCTCTGAAAAGACGCGTGTCAACCAGATACCAAATAGTCCTCTGAAGAGATATAGAAAATTAAATATGAAGGATATAATCTCAAGTTATAGCATCATCAGTTCAACCTATCCATCTTCCTTGAAGGAGCAAACAATTCTATAGAAAACGCTTAATAAGGAAGCATAAGTGCAGCAACGGTATCACCTGGGTTTTTTTTAGTGTGTTTTTTTCACACTACCCTTTTCCAATGATAACAAATAGATATTTGGATGTACTTATTCACTCCAAACGTCTAATAAAAAATAGGTATTGCGTTGTGACAGCAAGCAATGGCATCCTCAAAACTTGTCATTGGGAAAGGGACAGAAAATAATGAAGATCCATGCATTGTTCTTCCAAGCAACATGTACCTTAGAATTTTAAATATAAGTTATTTGATTAAAAAATTTTATATTAAAAATAAAATAAAAAAAGAATAAAGCAATATATAAGTGAAAATTATTATAAATTTAATAACTTTAAATTTTTTAATTAAAATGTAATGGTAAAATTTTAATTTATTATTTATTTAATTTTTTTTTTAGAAATATATAACAATCATAATAAAACCCCAAGATAAGTTAGTTGGTTTCTCGGAGAGATGGTTCAACAATTATTGTAGCCTCCGACAAATCTTATATTGCCCATCGGAGCCAAGAGACTGGGTTCATATTCATTGTGTTGCTTGTCAGAGTTCCATCACATACATTAGTTATTTCCGACTTATAAACAAACTGCAAACAAGAATTTGGTAGTAATTATTAAAATGCTGATCAAAAACATTAATCTTCTTCTATTTGATTTACAAAATAGAACACAGAAAGCAACCTCTACGTGCACAAGCATACACACCCACAGCTCAAGGCATTTTATTGTATGGTACAATACTACAATGTAATGTATGCATAAGCAAAACTGACAACAACTTCATTCCCTTTGACGAATACACTAGCAGGTCTTCAGGTTCCAGGTACCTTTCCCCACATGACACCTCTCCCGTTTCCGCCGATGGATTTCAAAAGCCACCAGGTGGAAAAAGATCAAGACAGCTCCAAACATCAAAAGGAGGAACATGGTGGTTAGGTCCAGAGTTGGGAAGATTGTAAATACAGAAACGAAGTAGGAGCATGACATGAACATGGTGCAGGCTTCCATGATAAACGCGAATGGCAGACCCATGACTAGGACAATGATCGTGCACACGGAAGCACAGAATCCCACAGTGTTTTGAAGGCAAAAGTAAGAGCTTTCCCAGGATCCCATGATCATTTTTCCAGCCACGTGCGGAGGATTGCTGTCCTGCCAGTACCCGCCTGGTGGGCTGAGGACAGCTTGGTAGGTTGCTGTCGCTATCAAAACTGCAACGACAAGGACTACGCTACGAATGTCGCCGGCAATGTTTTCCAGGCCACGAGCATGGCCTATGACTCCCAGGTGCCGGTCTCGCCTCTGGATTAGTGAGTTCAAGAAATACGAAACCACTGATGCCCGGCGCAATATGATTCCCATATCGGGGTTCTGTGCTTGGCCTTGATTCTCGACGATGTCCATAGCTGTGAAATTCTGAAGATTCTTCGCATCCACGTCGACCACATTGACCAACAACTCTGCTGCCTTCATGTTCATACAATAAAAATTAAGGAAGCCGACAACTAAATTAATGTTCACGTGAAAGAAAGGAAAGGAAGTGGGAACGAGCCTCGTGGAATAATAAGAATACTTCGTTTTAAAAGAATGAAAGAAGGAAGTAAATATTGGGAATTGGGACATACCTTGAGTGAATTTGTGGATACTGCGATGTGTAAGATGGTGTTGCCATCTTCATCTTTCCAATTTAGAATCTCTTCCTTTCTCACCCGGTGAACAAACCCGAAAAGAACCCGAAGAGCTCCCAATTTCCGGTTTTTGGCGGCAATGTGGAGTGCTGTTTCCCGGCGAATTGATAAGTCCTCTATGGACAAGGGACAACAGAATAGAAGTTCTTCCAAGAAAGAAACCTCCCCCTTTTTGGCTACCAGATGCAAAGGAGTCATCCCCTCTTTTCCTTTGATCCGGACAAGGTCTCGGTCTATGGCTACAAGTCCTCTAACAGTTTCAATATTTTCCCTTTCCAGGGCCAGGTGGATGGCGCTAAGCCCATCTGTATTCAGCTTTGATGCGAGTGATGGCTTCAGATTTGCAACTTCCACAGCGAAACGGGTGTTCCCCGCCCTTGCTGCTATATGCACAGGAGTCTCATCAAAGGGACTATTGTCCAGACGCTTTAGAACATCTGGATCTCTTGCAAGAATCTTATATAGCTCGTCGACATGCCCCTCTTTCGCAGTCTCCTTCAAATATTCTTCCATGTATATGCTCTGTAGGTGGCAAGAATCATCAGCTATGAGGATTTCTTATATTAGAGATTTAACATTAACAAGAGCTGGGATCAGCATCATATCATTGGATTCGGATTTCTATATGCAAGCATATAGGCCTGATTATAGATGTTTCATTTTCATTTTTTTCTAATTGTATAGAGACTGGCTTCTCTTTTCTAATCTGATGTAGGAATCTGCTTAATGCATATGCTTATGGCCTTGTGCTCAGGAAACGAAACTGCTATTAATTTTCATGAAAAAGGGATAAATTCTCACCTCGCAAACGCCTGAGATTTGAGGAGAGAATCTCCAACAGCTCCTACTTGGCTTAGGACGTTTTAACCCACTTTTCTTTATTGTCTTATTGTGCTTTGGCCTCCAGTGATCTTCTGGCCGTTCTTGGCCTCGTCAGGTACACTAGTTCTTTGACCGACTAACCTGGTTGAGGAAACGTGACCACAAATTAAAAAGTTTAAGAATAAATATTACCAAATAAAAAAAATACCGTCATAATTATAAATTATTGTGTAAAATTTTTAATATAATATTAATAATTATTATATAAAATTATTATGATAATAATTAATTTTATGTAATGAATATTATATTATAATTTAAAATTATTATATTTTTTTAAAAAATAATTATTATAAATATTTAATTAGTAATTTTAAATTTTTTTATAATTTTTTTAAATAAAAAGTTAAAATAGTAGTTGATAATTATTATATTTAAAAAAATTAAAATAATAATTTTAATTTATTATTTAATTATTATTTGAAAAAATATATTTAAAATAATAATTATAAATTATTATCTTTTTAATAAAATTAAAATAATAGTTCTTGAAAAATAAATATAGTAATGGTTACAAACCATTGTCTAATTTTTTTTTTTTTAAATTATAGGTTAAGGTAGTAGTTTTGAAACATTATACATTCAATATAGTAAAAGTAATAATTTTAAAACACTATGTATTCAATAAAATTAAAATTATAATTTTAAACCATTACCTTTTTTTATAAGAAAAAAACAAAGTAAATATAAAATAATAACTTGATTAATTTAAATAACTGATTGAAAAAACATGAGTTACCTTTAATATTACTTTTCATCATTGAAGCTTTACCTTGTACTTCCAATTCATGTGATTTAATAGAATATACTATAAAGAAAAAACAATTAAAGTTATAACAAAATCATTTTCTGCCTTTATTCTTTTTCTTTCCCTTTTCCTTATTTCACTTTCTTCTATTATGATGATTGATTGAAGATTGCTTGATCAACATGGAAGATAAAAGATGAAAGGATTTTGATAGATTGAGTAATGAACACATAACTGATGTTGAAGTTTTCTTAAATAAAGTTTTTGCTATGTCTACTGAAGTATATGAGATATCTTGTTGTTATTGGTACTTTAGAGTTGTAATTTATGAACATTTAGTCATTTATGGGTTCATGCTAGATTATAAGATATGAAATTTCCATGGTGAAGGGTCATAATCAAGTAGGGTGATAAATGACGATGAAATTGAAGTTAATAAAAATGATAATATTTGAGGGGTTTTAAATGAAACCTTTAGGGATGTGAGAGGATAAGTAAATTCTGGCAATATTGGGAAGAGTCCTAATGAACAAACTAAAAGTTTTATAAGTTAGTTGAGGAATGACAACAATAATTATACCCTGGATGTAAGACTTTCTTGAGACTTTCATTTATAATCAAATTATATCTTCATAAGTGTCTCCATGATTTGAGTAATGTAACATTTAGAGATATGTTGAAATTAATCAAGGAGGCATTTCCTAATACTAAAGTTCTTAATTCGTTTCAAGAAACTAAAACTATGATGAAAGAACTAGGACTTAACGATAAAAAAAATTCATGCATGTCCTAATAATTATATGCTTGGGGTTGTTAGGTGGAAAAACATGAAGGAAGTTGAAGAGAATGAAATCTCTAATATATCCTCAAATGTCCATCATGTGTCGGTTAAAATTCTAAGATATTTCCCTTAGAAATTGAGACTTCAAAGACTTTTTATGTGTTTAGAAATGGTTTAGCATGTAAAACATCGACCTACGGATGACAAAATGAGACATCCTACTGATGATGAAGTTTAGAAACATTTTGATATGCTACATCCATCTTTTAAAAAGGAACCTCAAAATACGCTATTATGTTTAGCCAATGATGGATTTAATATATTTCAAACCGTGGGCATTACAGATAACACATGATCGACTGTGCTCATTTATTACAAACTTGTATTATGGCTTTGTATGAAACTAGAATATATGATGCTTAATATGATCATACTTAACCCTAATTCACCTAAGAGAGAAATTGATATATTTTTGCAATCACTAATTGAAGAATTAAAGAAGTTGTAGGAGTATAGTTTGCAAACATATGATACATGTAATAAGTAGTTTTTTCAAATGCACGTAGCCTTGTTAAGGGCTATTAGTGATTTTCTAACATATGCAATGTTATCGAGGTGAAGTACGAAGGGAAAGCTAACATGTCTTATATGTAATTATGATACTTCTTTCGAATATTTGTATTATAGTAGGAAAACATGTCATATGGATCATAAGAGATAGAACATCTTTTAATGGTATAGAGTTAAGAAATGCTATAATACCTTTGTTAGGGTCAAAGATTGTAAGAGAGTTGCCCAACTTTGATAATTAATTTGGGAAAAAGCAAAAGGTAATCTTTAATTGTCCATGAAAGTAAAAGTTTATGTTTTTTTTTGTTTACCATATTGAGAGAGTAATAAATATCAGCACAATTTAGATGTGATACATATAAAGAAAAACATTTGTGACAATATTTTTGGGACTATTCATGATATTCTTGATAAAATGAAGGATCATACAAAATCTCGTTTTGATTTACAGAACATAAAGATAAAAAAAAAGTTTCAACTTATTCTTTCTAATGATGGTCAACACATTTATCTTTCCAAAGCATGTTATTCAATGATGTTAGAGGAGAAGTCATGTTTTACACTGTTATAAAAGATGTAAAACTTCCTCAGGGTGTAAGATTCATGATGCGCACTTATTGATGCATTACCTTCTTCTATTTGTAGTTAGGAAGATGCTACCAAAGCAGGTCACTATGACTTTAATAAGATTGAGATTATTTTTTAAATCACTATAAAATAAATTTGTGAAGTCAAAAGACTTAGGTCATTTATAGGGCAAAATTGGTGAAACACTATGCCAACTAGAAATGATTTTTCCTCCAAGTTTCTTTGATATCATGATGCAATTATCTATACACTCAATTGATGAAATTCGGGTTAATGGGTTTATGCATTGTCATTGGATGTTTGGGATTGAGAGATACTGAAGTTCCTGACTTCTCCCTAGGATCTACTACTCTCCTGATACTGAGAGGGGGGGTGAATCAGTATCACCACAATTCGTAATTCGCAGGTAAGTGAACAACTTCAACCTCTTCTTAAAAACAAACTCTTTCTCAGACTCGACTAAGGTAGATCTATTGCTACCTACTAATCACAATAGTCCCCAAAGTCACCTTTCAGACACCTTGCTTAGCAGACAATACGGATGTTCTTATTTAGGTCTTCGTTAGGTTATGAGTTGGCTGATACTTCAGCTGCATTCACAAGTCAATTCAAAACACAGAATGTAAAGCAAATTAAGGACACACGAGATTTGCGTGGTTCCGTCAACGTGACGTACATCCACGGTGGTAAGGACTCTCCCTTACCGAGACTATCCACTATACTTGAGAATTCAGGTTACAATGGATGTCTTTGATTCTCTGCTCCTTTCACTATTGCAATTACTAAGCAAGTACAATACAAAGAGTGTCACTTACTGTGTCTACCCTTCTTCTAACTTGTCTTGCCTCTGTTGAATTGAAAGGCTGCTCCACTGCTGCTTAAAAATTCACCACAACGCTTTTTAACCTCTCTTGAAGAAGTCTGGAAATACGTTGAGTTCAATGCTTCGCCGAATTCCTTCTCTACGTTGTATCACACAACTCCTACTTTTACCATCTCACGGTCTCACCCGTCTCCTTACCCCACAATCTCACTGTCTCACGGCTCGCCTGTCCGTTTCTCTCTCTCTTGCTGTCTAGTCGGATTTCTCTCTCTTCTCGACGGATTTCTCTCTCTTCTCGCCGGATTTCTCTCTCTTCCTGCCGGATTTCTCTCACCGTCTGCCGGATTTGTCACCGTCGACCGGATCCCAGTTCTGCCGGATCTCTCACCGTCGACTGGATCTCCTTCTGCCGGATCTCTCACCGTCCCAGCCGGCTCTCTCTCACGCCGTCGCCGGATCTCCTCTGTCCCAGCTGGATCTCCTTCTGCTGTCACCGGATCTCCTTCTGCTGTCGCCGGATCTGCTGTCGTCGGATCTCCTCTGTCCCTGCCGGATCTCCTCTGTTCCGGTTGTCTCCTCTTTCTCTCTCGACGGTTGTTCTTTGTTGCCGTCGGTATCTCTCTCTTCTATGGCCGTCTGATTTCTTCTTCCGCCGGTCTGCTTTTCTTCGTCCTGCTGTCCAACCCTGTCTAGCCGTAATCGGTTTTCTCTCCCGTCGGGTTTCTCTTCTTTTTCTGTCAAGCTTACTGTTCACGACGGCTACTGTTCACGACGGCTACTGTTCACTCGATTCGTCCGTCGGCTGCACTGTTTACTCTTTTCATCCTTGCCGGTGGTGTTCTTGTGTGTAGGGTTTGGTATTCTCTTTGATTAGTCGGTTGTTTAGGTTTTGCTGAATGCTCAATATTGCCGACTCTCTCTCTTCTTGCCGTGTATGCAATTGTGTTGGCCTTACCCTATTTTTGTCTTCCAAGGTCTTTATATATCTCTTCCATGAAACCCTAATAGGGCTTACGTGGCGGATTTACGTTCTTACCCTTACGCGTGGATTTACCTTCTTACCCTTCCACGTAGCTTTACTTTCTTGCACACTTAAATCTAGTTGACAACAATTACAACCCACACAAGACTGTGGGAACAACAATCTCCCCCTTTGTAATTGTTGGCAACACTCATAACAAAAGCCACTATGCAGCAGTTTCAACTCCCCCTAAATATGAACTCCCCCTTTCTTAACAGCTCCCCCTGCACTGTTGCTTCTCTCCCCCTTTGCCAACCAATTACAAATTTAAAAAACTTGCAAAGTAGAGATGGAGGAGTTACCTGAACTTCAGGCTTGAGGAGGCATTTGCACAGATAGACTTAATCTGTGCTTTTCAAACAGCTTCTTATTAATGGGTCTTGCAACCAGCTCCCATGTACCATTCTTCTCAATTTGATCCAGCTCCTCATTGGTAGCTTTGACCCAAGCTTGGTCTTGAATAGCCTCTTCAACAGATTTAGGCTCAACTTGTGAGAGTAGAGCAGTAGCTCCCACCATTCTTCTTCTTATTGTAACTCCTGCTGATGGGTCACCTATGATCTGATCTCCTCGATGAGCACTGGTCCATGTTTTCTTTGTCCTTCTTCCTTGCACCATCTTAGTTGTAAGAGGATCTCTTTCTTCCTGTTCAGACTCACTTTTCTCCAAGTCTAAACTTACTTCTTGTTCCTTTTCTTCAGGTTGGTCTGATTCTTCATCTACATTGAAGTCATCTTCTTCATTGTCCTCAGCTTCTCCATTCTGCATTGTTTTCCAGTTCTCATCTATTCTCACATCACTGATAGTGATTACTTTTCCCAGCTTATGTAGGAAAACTCTGTAACCTTTTGTCTTTGCTGAGTATCCCACAAAGATGCCTTCATCAGACCTAGCGTTGAATTTTCCCAAGTTTTGCTCCTTGTTCTTCACAAAACATGGGCTGCCAAAGACTCTGAGATACTTGGCTGTTGTCTTCTTCCCACTCCATAGCTCATATGGAGTCTTATCAGTATTGGGTTTTAGTAGAACTCTGTTCAGTAGGTGCACTGCTGTAAATGTTGCTTCTGTCCAAAATCTTGTGTGAAGCTTGGATTCTAGCAGTAGAGTTCTTGCCATTTCAACCACAGCTCTATTCTTCCTCTCTACCACCCCGTTCTGTTGAGGTGTTCTTGCTGCTGCCATCTGATGGTGAATTCCATACTTCTCAAGGTAATCTTCAAAAACTCCATTTGTGAATTCAGTGCCTTGATCTGACCTCAATACTTTGATCTTCTTTCCACTCTCATTTTCAGCCAATCTTCTGTATCTCTTGAAGCATTTCAGAACTTCTGACTTGTGTTTGAGGTGCATGATGCAGGTCCTTCTGGAATAATCATCGACAAACAAGACGAAGTACCTCTCACTATTCAACCCTTTTGTTCTCATCGGCCCACACAAATCAGTATGCACAATGTCAAGCACTGCTTCAAAACTGAACTCTTTGGTCTTATACTGCTTTCTAACATGTTTTCCTTTAGAGCATGCTGAGCAAACATACTCTCTCTCTCTCCTGAGGTCGGGAATATCTCTGATTGCATGAGTAGTGGTCAACTTCCTCATGTTCTTTTGTGATAAGTGTCCCAGCCTCCTATGCCAGAGTTGATTTTCTTCTTCTTTGGTGAGTAGACAGTTGCTTGTCTTGTCCTCGTCAATCACATATAAATTTTCAGCTGTTCTATTCCCGGCTGCAATAGTATTGCCTTCTTTACTCTTTACCTGACAATCTGTTTTTGTGAATATTACCTTATGATCTTCGTTGCATAACTGACTGACAGATGCTAAATTGTATTTGAGTCCTTCAACGTGCAGAACATCTTTCAGCTTTCCTCTTCCAATTTTTACTGACCCCCGACCATTGATGTTGAGTGAATCATCATTGCCAAACTTGACTCTGCCTTCTCTTGATTTGCTCAGCTTTGATAATTTACTCTTATCTCCCGTCATGTGCGAAGTGCATCCACTATCAAGGATCCACTGCTTATCCTTGCAGTCAGCTTTGAGTGCAATTTCAGCTATATTAGCCACCTCCCTTTTAGCTTTATATTCCTTCTTTTGAACTGGTTGGAAGATAGCTTTCTCCTTTTTCTCACCTTTGACTGCACTACTTGTTTTCACTGTGCCATTAAGTGCCTTCTCTTGCTCAGGGAGAAGTGTCATGCATCTCTTGGCATTATGGCCATCCTGCCCGCACCTTTCACACTGTTCCAAGTCTGCCAATATAGCAAACTTGTTCTTTGAAACCACTGGTTTGGGCTTCCACCAACAATCCTTGTCAGCGTGTCCTTGCCTTTTACAGTATGTGCAAGAACTGACGACAGGTGTTCTCTTCTGAATTCTGTATTGTCTCCCCCTGTATGCAGCATCATATCTTCTCAAGTTGGAGACATATACTGGCCTTCTCCACTAACAGTTACTCGCCTTATGACCCCAAACTTCACAATAAAGGCAATAACCTTGAAACTGTCTCTTTTTGGGTCTGATCACAGCTTGTCTTCTTCTGTTCATCACTTGCTGTGTAGGCAAAGTAGTTGGCTTCTTTACTTGTGTGACTTTCATTTCAGTCACCTTCTTCTGTTCAACCGTAGCCCTCTGCTGGCTGACTTTCTTTTCGTCCTTCTTGTTTGCCACCCTAGGTTGCTTCTTCAGATTTTCTTTAGTCTTAGCTATCTTCTTCTGAGTCACAACCTTCTCTTTTAACTTCTGCGGCACATTCTCATTTTCTTTAACCAATGCAGTCTCAGATTGCAGCACTTTCTCTACATTTTTCTCTCCTTTTCCAGAACTTATTTCTCCTATCATTTTAAGCTTCTGCAAGTTCTCTTTGCTGCTTTTGAGTTGTTGCTGAAGTCTCAGCAACTCTTTCTCCATTTCTTCAATTTTTGAGGCCCTTGAGCTAAGCTCTACTGTAAGGTCTTCACATATTTTGATATGTTCCTCAAATCTTCTCTTCAAATCAATATGCTCAGCCCTTATTTCACCGTTTTGACTTTCAGCTTCCTCAGACTTTGCTTCAACTTGTTTTATATGGGCCTCCAACCTTCTTATGGTTCTGCCCCTTCTGATTATCTCCTTTGAAGCTGCTTCCAGCTCAGCTTCAAGATCTGGCTCTTCTTCATCAACTTCCTCTTCCTCTTCAGAGGTTGAGCTACCACTTTGTGCTGATGCCATAAAGACATACTCATCTGATGAGTCTTCATCTTCCTCCTCATCAGCTTCTTTTGTCTGACTCACATAACTCTTGAATGAGCCTCTCGTCTTCCTCTGTGGGTTGACAATCTTCTTATTGGACTTCTTTGATTTGAATGATGATTTTCTCCATCTTGAATTCTACTCATCGTCACCATCCTTATCTTCATCATCAAGTTTCACTTTGCACCGAGAAGCAAAGTGTCCAGTTTTCCCACATCGATAACATCTCAAGGACAACTGTCCTTTTCCCTTCTTAGACCCCCTTTTGAGTTTCCTTGTGAAGTAAGCCAATACTTCACCTTCACTTTCTCCCTCATCATCATCATTATCCTCACTGGATGATTCTTCTTTTTCTTTTATCTTCAAGTGTTTCATAGCTTTGAAAGCTGCCTCTTTTGATATACTTGACGTTGAGGAGCTCTCAGTCGACTTTATTCTCATCTCATATGCAATGAGATTGCACTGAAGATCATGCAGAGACATAGAGTTGAGATCTCTACTCTCCTCTATAGCTGCCACCTTTGAAGCAAACCTCTCAGGCAAAATTCTCAGAATTTTCTTCACAATCGATGAGTCCTTCTTGTTCTTTCCATGACTTCTCAAGTCATTTACAGCATCAATAACCCTGGTGAAGAACTCTTGAACTGTCTCATTTTTCTGCATTCTTAGAGATTCATATCTCTCCTTGAACACTTGAAGCTTAGCCTCCTTCATTCTGCCATCACCTTCATAGACTTTCTGCAATCTGTCCCATATCTCCTTGGCAGATTTGCAGTCCATAACTTTAGCATACTCAGCATCTGTTAATGCTGAAATGATGACATTTGAGGCCTTCCCATTTATCTCGAATTACTTTAACTCCTCTAGGGTTAGGTCTTTACCTTCTTCCGGAGCCATAAAACCCTCCTGTACGCATTTCACCACGTTCATGCCCATGGTTGCAAATACCACTTGCATTCTTGCTCTCCACATATGATAGTTGGTTCCGTTGAAGATTGGAACCTTCTTGCTGTAAATGGTGCTAATGCTGGTACCGGTTTCCATTTCTCAGTATGCTGAACAAGTCAAACTTTTAGATCCCTTCAAAGTAGTACACCAAGTTGTTAAGCTTCAAACTGGTGAACCTATGCTCTGATACCAATTGAAGTTCCCGACTTCTCCCTAAGATCTACTACTTTCCTGATACTGAGAGGGGGGGTGAATCAGTATCACCACAATTCGCAATTCGCAGGTAAGTGAACAACTTCAACCTCTTCTTAAAAGCAAACTCTTTCTCAGACTCGACTAAGGTAGATCTATTGCTACCTACTAATCACAATAGTCCCCAAAGTCACCTTTCAGACACCTTGCCTAGCAGACAATACGGATGTTCTTATTTAGGTCTTCGTTAGGTTATGAGTTGGCTGATACTTCAGCTGCATTCACAAGTCAATTCAAAACACAGAATGTAAAGCAAATTAAGGACACACGAGATTTACGTGGTTCCGTCAACGTGACGTACATCCACGGTGGTAGGGACTCTCCCTTACCGAGACTATCCACTATACTTGAGAATTCAGGTTACAATGGATGTCTTTGATTCTCTGCTCCTTTCACTATTGCAATTACTAAGCAAGTACAATACAAAGAGTGTCACTTACTATGTCTACCCTTCTTCTAACTTGTCTTGCCTCTGTTGAATTGAAAGGTTGCTCCACTGCTGTTTAAAAGTTCACCACAACGCTTTTTAACCTCTCTTGAAGAAGTCTGGAAATACGTTGAGTTCAATGCTTCGCCGAATTCCTTCTCTATGTTGTATCACACAACTCCTGCTTTTACCATCTCACGGTCTCACCCGTCTCCTTGCCCCACAATCTCCCTGTCTCACGGCTCGCCTGTCCGTTTCTCTCTCTCTTGCTGTCTAGTCAGATTTCTCTCTCTTCTCGCCGGATTTCTCTCTCTTCCTGCCGGATTTCTCTCACCGTCTGTCGAATTTGTCACCGTCGATCGGATCCCAGTTCTGCCGGATCTCTCACCGTCGACTGGATCTCCTTCCGCCGGATCTCTCACCGTCCCAGCCGGCTCTCTCTCACGCCGTCGCCGGATCTCCTCTTTCCCTACCGGATCACCGTCCCAGCCGGCTCTCTCTCACGCCGTCGCCGGATCTCCTCTTTCCCTACCGGATCTCCTTCTGCTGTCGCTGGATCTGCTGTCGTCGGATCTCCTCTGTCCCTGCCGGATCTCCTTCTGCTGTTGCCGGATCTCCTCTGTTCCGGTTGTCTCCTCTTTCTCTCTTGACGGTTGTTCTTTGTTGCCGTCGGTATCTCTCTCTTCTATGGCCGTCTGATTTCTTCTTCCGCCGGTCTGCTTTTCTTCGTCCTGCTGTCCAGCCCCGTCTAGCCGTAATCGGTTTTCTCTCCCATCGGGTTTCTCTTCTTTTTCTGTC
The DNA here is from genome assembly GCA_037832385.1 of Rhizophora apiculata. Lineage (NCBI taxonomy): Eukaryota > Viridiplantae > Streptophyta > Magnoliopsida > Malpighiales > Rhizophoraceae > Rhizophora > Rhizophora apiculata. Next base: position 6,125,799 of record CM075439.1, on the reverse strand, counting down.
AAGCTTACTGTTCACGACGGCTACTGTTCACGACGGCTACTGTTCACTCGATTCGTCCGTCGGCTGCACTGTTTACTCTTTTCATCCTTGCCGGTGGTGTTCTTGTGTGTAGGGTTTGGTATTCTCTTTGATTAGTCGGTTGTTTAGGTTTTGCTGAATGCTCAATATTGCCGACTCTCTCTCTTCTTGCCGTGTATGCAATTGTGTTGGCCTTACCCTATTTTTGTCTTCCAAGGTCTTTATATATCTCTTCCATGAAACCCTAATAGGGCTTACGTGGCGGATTTACGTTCTTACCCTTACGCGTGGATTTACCTTCTTACCCTTCCACGTAGTTTTACTTTCTTGTACACTTAAATCTAGTTGACAACAATTACAACCCATACAAGACTGTGGGAACAACAGATACTTATGTAAATTGAAGTCGTATATTCATAATAGAAGTCAACCTGAAAGTTCAATCGCAGAAAGGTATTTGGCTGAAGAGTATTTGGTGTTTTGCTCAAGAAATATGCATGACAGTGTGAAGACTCTTTTCATGAAATATCATTAACAATCTAATATAATAATAAAAGAGCAAACACCCTTATTTCCAAATAAAAGTCATGCAATTGGGGGTAAAGGAAAAAAGAGAGGTAAGGTCATTACTTTGAATGTTATTTCTCTTGAACAAGTACACAGATATGCAATGTTTAATTATGAAGATGAAGAAGTTAAGAGATATATCGAGTAAGTTAAACCAAACTTTAAATTGTCATTTAATATTATCTCTTTAAAATATCATTTTTTTTATTGCTTATTTTGGTGTTATTATAGAGAACATATACAACTATTAAGTAGATGATAAAGAAATAAATGGGTTAGAGTACAAAATCATAGTCAAGAATTTTCTACTTGGTTTCAAGCCCAAGTTGCAACTAAGGAGATTCTTTCCTACGTTTAATGGTTATCTATTGGTCATAATATTATGGCTAAGTGTTATAATGGTTATGTCATTAATGGTTATAGATTCCATACAAGGGAATAAGATGCAAGGTATAAGACACACAACAATGGTGTTACAATCACAACATTAACAAATGGTTTTACTAGTTGAAAAGATTAAAACATAGTAAAAGGAGAAGTGAGTTATTATGAGTTAATTGTAAAAATTATTGAATTAAACTAATATGGTCAATTTAATGTTATTTTGCTTAAATGTGATTAGTTTGAATTAGAGAATGATGAATATGGATTTAAACGGGTTAACTCTAACAAATTATGCTATTAGAGTGATTCTTTTGTATTGGTATATTAAGTTCACCAAGTTTTCTTCATAGAGAACCTAACTGAGAAAGGCATTTATTATGTAATGTGTTAGCTTATCAGAGAATTATTTGGGTTGGATGAAGAAAAAAATGTGAGTGTGCAAGATATACTCTGGGGGGAGTCAAATGTAGTAGATTCAAATATGAGAGGCATTGGTGTTGCAGTGCAATCTAGTTTAATAAGAGAATACATGCCCAATACCATAGTTGATGTCCACACAAATAATCTACCTTTTAAAATAAATTTAGAGCAATTGCATGACAATGTAGATGACAAAGCAACACTTTAGGAGTAGATGAGTGCAAATGATTAGACAAAATAGGTTAATAAGTTTTTTATTTCTTTTCATTGTTTTGATCCTTAATATGTTTAATGGAAGTTATCACTTTAAGGTTCTACTTTTGTTATGACTGTATTACAGAACTTTGATTCATTTATTGATTTTGTAAAATATAATGTACATAGTATATAAATAATATGTCAAAAACTCAATTATTGTCATTACTTTGCTATTTATTTAATTTCTAATTCCTTACGATCATTTGACAATCATTTGCCATGAAGAAGAGAATCACTTAGAAAAAGAAGACTTCGTTTATTGCTTGAGAGACGATGATGTCCTTTTCAAGCATTTTGAGACGACAAATGTTAGCAAAAGAGACTCTTGCAAAAGAAGAAACACAAACACCTCAAACGAATATTATCAGATTATTGATTATAAGAATTTGTATGCTTTAGAACCACTACTTTAACCCCTTATCTTTTTTAGAAAAAGATTAGATAATAGTATAAAATAATTGTTTTAACACCTTAAATTTTTTAAAAATAAGATTAGGTAGTAGTCTAAAACCACTACCATATTCATTTTTTTTGAAAAAAAAAAAAAAAAGTAATGGTTTAGCCCTATTAAATATACAGTGACTTAAAACTATTGCCTTAAAACTTTAATTTAAAAAAAAAATGACTATGTAATAGTTTGAAACAGTTATCTTATTTATTTTTCAAAAAAAAAAGGTAATAATTCAAATTCACTGTCTTGTTCTTTAATATTTAAAAGGCATAGACAAAGATTTAGAATCGATATTTTAACTCTTTACTTTTTTTTTTATAAAAAGATTAGGTAGCAATTTTATTCCTTTTTCAAATAAAAAAAAGTAACAATTTAAAAATCTTGCCTTAACCCTTTTTTTTAAAAAAAAAAAAAAAAGACTACCTTATTACTTTTTCCATAAAAAAATATAGGAAATGATTCAAAATTATTGTTTAAATAGTTATAATCACTATATTTTCTTAAGAAAACATAATAATTTTGATCTGTTGCCTTATAACCATTGTTTAAAGTCAACTATTATCATAATAAATGTATATAACAGTTATTTGTGATGTCTTGGGGGTTCTATGTAGCAATTTATAACTACTATGAAAGAATTGCTACCATTGTTCCTTTATTTGGTAGTGTGAATGACACTACTTTTGTGTTTGCCTTATTGAATTTAATTTAAAAATACGCGTTTCTATTATAATTTATTATATTTCCTTGTCAACCAAAATCTAATCTTTGTCAGAGCATTGTAATAATAAAATTCAAGACATACTAGTTTGATGTAATAGAATATATCCTTAAAATTATCAACAAAAACATACGCTCTATTTGTAAGGAAAATGACTTGTAAATACTCATATAGTAAGAACAAAAATAGATAAATAAATATAAAATTGTATTAACATAATACATAAGTTTAGAAAAAAAAAATATTAATGGTAAAGACAAATACACCTGTAATAACAATTATGTAAATTCTATCTAACAATAAAGTTTATTCCTTCAAAAAAAAAAAAAAAAACTCATTGCATGATCAAAGTATTTGGCAACAATTTTCCACAAATCCTTAGTAATCTAACACCATTAAAGTAAGTACTTCCCAATTTCTCTAACAAAAGATATGTATGAGTGCCCTTCTTGCTGGAGCCAAAACTCAAGAAAAATATTTGCAAATTATGAAAAATATTCTTCATGACACTAAGCAAATGCTACATAAAGCCAAGCAAAAATCATCAAGCTTGTCATCATTATCACATGATCTGTATTAAAATGATAATCCAAATGAAGACGTCTCTAGTCCCATCCACATCAAACATAAAAATAAAGGCAAAAAGTAAAGGTAAAAATAGAAAAAATTTGCTTTTCCAATAATCTTTGCTTTTACCTTAAATAAGTTAGTAAATAATTATCACCTTTTAATCTCGCATAAACTCTTTGATGCTTATGTCTATTAATCAGGTATAAACATCAAAATTTCTTTTGTTTTAATTGGAAATTTCAAGCAAAATGTTATTTTAGGAAAACCTTTCTTTAACCAAATACAACCTTTTTAAGTTACAAATCAAGTTATAACTACCCAAATCCTTAGTCAAACCCTTAAATTTCAATTCATACATTAGGCACAAGTTTGAAACCTTAACTTTTTAAAGGATATCTTTTTTAGAAAATTCACAAAACTCAATCCACTCCTTAAAACCAAAACATTTTATTTTCACTATATCCAAGATGAGATAGTCTTCAAAAAACATGAATATCAATTGTCTCAATCCACTCTTAATGTTAAAATTCAAACCTTTTGACACCAAATAAAAACTTCTATTTGTACTAGAGGACCCAATGCTTTGTGGCATCATAAACAGCATATGGTAGGCCTACCTTATGATACACACTTTGATGGATGCCAGATACCTACTAAAGCACATCCAATTCAATGCTTTTTGGCATTGCAAAGAGCATATGGTAGACCTACCTTACACTGAACACATTGATGAACGCCAAATACCTATTAAAGCACATTTAAATCAAATGCATCCTCGACTAGTTGAGTACTATAAATAAGAAATCCAAGCTTTACTTGCTAAAGGTATTATACGATATAATAAGTCTTCCTAAAGTTATGCAACCTTTTATATTAATAAAAATGCTGAAATTGAATATGACAGACCCAAGTTAATTATTAGTTATAGGCCCTTAAACCAAACCTTGTAATGGATTAAATATCTAATTTCAAACCAGAAAGATCTTCTTTAATTCCTTGCTAAGGCTTTGATCTTTGCCAAGTTTAATTTGAAATAGGGCTTATGATAAATTCAAATCAAAGTAGATAAGTATAAGATTGCCTTTACTATACCTTTTGACTAGTATGAATGAGATATTATGCCATTTGGACTTAAGAATGCTAAAGGATTATGAATAAAATTTATGCTCAAATTTCTCAATTTTTTAGTTGTCTATTTAATGATGTTTTAGTTTTCTTATCAAATATAGATTAATACTTTAAGCATTTAACAATTTTTATAAAGGTTATTTGCAAGTATGGTCTAGTAGTATCTAAGCCAAAATTTAGTCTATTTCAAACTAGGATTAGATTCCTTGGTCATTACATTCACTAAGGCATCATCATCCTTATAAAAAGGTCAATCCAATTTCCTAATTAGTTTACTGACAAGTCCTACTTCAAAGGTTCTTAGGTAGTCTTAATTATATCAAACCTTTATCCCAAGTTCAACCTCATTTATAAACATTTGCATGATGAGCTTAAGAAGAATCTAATTCCTTGGTTAATTAATCACATAACCATAGTCCAATAAATCAAAAGAAAAGTCAAAGAACTCTCATGTCTTCACATATGTGATTAAAACTTACCTAAGATAGTCAAGATTAATGCATCTGACATAGGTTACAAAGAGATCCTTAAGCAAGTCAATGGTAAATAGGAACAACTTATTTGTTTTATCTCCAAGCATTAGAATGAGTGTCAAAAATGATGTTTCATAAATAAAAAAGAGATTTTATCCATTATTTTATGCATAACCAAGTTTCAAAATGATTTATTAAATCAAAAATTTTTATTACATATTGATTGTCAATCTGCAAAATATGCACTTTCAAAAGATGTTTAAAATGTCGCATCAAAACATATTTTTGCATGCTAGTAAGAAATTTTAAGCATTTTTTATTTTGACATTAAATTTCTTCTTAGTTTATCAAACTCTCTACCTAACTTTTTTACAAGAGAATTTTTGCAAGAACTCTATGCCCAAAAAGAAAATCTCTAAACCCAAATCTCTATCTAAACCTCTCAAAACTTAAGCCTAACTTGTAAAATAAGAAAAAATAGGTCATAAATCAACCTTAAGTTCTTTAAGCTCCCATAACTCTTCCCAAAACTCAAATATTAGACTAACTCACCTTTTATGCCTACCATCAGATGCCTAACAACCACTAAAAGCTTAGATAGTCTCTCTGCTAGACTACCAACTACCAAAACTAACTTCTTTAAATAAGTAAGTGAAACTTACATCAAGTTCAACTAATGTTTCTTCTAGTAAATACACCAAACCAATAGCAAGCAAAGAAGTGGTCATGATATCATTGGCCTTTTTTTCAAAATAATTTTCAAAAGGCAAAAAGGTGGTTATTTCATATACCCCTCTCTAAACTAATTTCTCAAGCTCTTTTAAAAGATATTTCACCTTATTTTACCAAACCCACTTTTCAAAATATTGAATTATTTAAAAAAATGGTTTTTTAACATCAACTAATGGCCTATTGTTCACAAAATATTTTATCCAAATTTGTTTTTCAAACCTTAGGATTCATAAAGATTCGGGTCTTTTTATGAAGCTATACTAATCAAAATTAGATCAATTAAAATCAAACACCACCATCAAGCTAATGACCCTTACCAAGTAACACACCTAATTGTTCAAATTTTCCAATTCATCCACCCTTCAAATTGGCCACAATCTCTAAGCCACTATCAGAAATTTACACCAAGTATTACCATTTCTTTATACTTTCTTTCTAAATTCAATTATTAGGATTATAAACATGCATGATTCAATGCCTTTTACTATCAAAACACATACCACAAGCATTCTTAAAAGTTCTTCTGGGAATCAAAAGCCACTATTTCATTCCCCCTATAGTTCACCCTTTAGTGGAATTGGTTTGGTCTAACATTTGAAATTTTCCTTAGCCCACTTTAAGAAGGCTACCAGGTCTTCCAATCCAAATTCAAGTTCTAAATTACTCAAACTACTTTTCTCCAATTACTTTAATTTTGTTATATTTTTAAGCTACCAAGAATTTGTATCTAAGAATTTCCAATTTGAGTTAATCCTTACATAAGGACTCTTGTTCTCAACTAAATCTACAAAGTCAAATTTTGGCAACAATTTTTAGCAACCTAATAGTAAAAAGCTTCCAAGCAAGGTGTTTCATAATGGTTTTCCATAATTCCTTAATAGTTCAACACCATTAAAGCAAGCACTTCCCAATTTCTCCAGCCAAAGACACATATGAGTGCCTCCCTCACTAAAGCCAAACCTTAAGAAGAATATCAACAAATCATGATAAATATTCTTCATGATGCCAAGCAAACCCTACAAGAAGCCAAGCAAGAATCATTAAGCTCATCATCATCATCATAAGACCTATAACAGACTCATGATCTTAAATGAAGACATCTTTGGTCCCATCCACATCAAGCATAAAGACAAAGGCAAAAAAGAAAGATAAAAGTAGAAAAAATTTGCTTTTCCAACAGTCATTACTTTTACCTTAGTAATTACTTTTCAGAAAATTAAAGAAATTTACTCTTCAAAAAGCAAAAGACATTTGCTTTCCACTAAAAGCAATTTTGTCCAAAAATCCAAAGCTCTAAGCATACAAAACTCTAAGTGCCTACAAATGGCCACTTTTCTCAAGCATTCAACAAGCTTTCCTTGTATAAGCTTTCACAACCCAAAATCCAAAAATTCTTTGGATTCCCAAAGCTTTTCCAAATTCTCTTATAAATAAATAGGTTTGTTTATTTTCAACTTTTCAAGCTTTCAAGCCTTTAAGCTTTTAAGCATTAAGGGTAAGTTCTTCTTACCCACAAGTATCTAACTATTTGTAAATTATCATTGAGTATTTGCATTAAATTTGCAATAAATGTTTTTTACTTGCATTATAGATATATATATATATATAGCTCGTGTCCCTCGCAATGCCAATCACGACAACTTTGGTGCACAATTTATCAATCGTGTTGTCAAATGCACAACATTACACAAGTAGGGGGACTACTGTTCCCTTCTATCTTTAGTTGTAAGGAGCTTTTGTCCCTGATGATTCATGATAACTTAATGGATCACACAACCAATATATCGACAATGCATCATTTAAATTTTTACATTATCAACTTTTAATGGTAGGATAGAGGCCTATTATTAGTTCCTTAAGTCAATTAACTTAAAGCATGTAAGCAAATTGGTGACACATTGCACCAATTCTTGCATAAGGCTAAGGTGTGGTCACCTAAGTAAGCAAAGTGAGGAAAGAAATTGTGTGGCAGCATAAGAAGAGGAGAAGTGCAGATTGCTAGTTGGCGCAGTAGCCTGTGCATCGGAAGGGTGTGATGGTTCAAACACATCAATGTTTTCTTTTGTCAAATGGTCAAAGGTCGTAATGCTCTTTAAGGGGTAATGCATGTCTTCAACAAATGATAGCCAATGTTGGTGCTTGGACTTAGGTTCAGAGTGACAACTTGAGGGCTATATGTTGCAAGACAACATCAAGGGCTATTGATGCACGAGCATAAGCTTGGGTTGACATGTAATGTGGCTGGTTATGGACTTGGAGTGCGGATCAAGCCAAGGGCCTCTTATATACCACAGAAATAAGAGAGAATGAGGGCAAACTCTCTTAATCCATAGGACATAGTCTAGTGGCTAAAGTGGGAAGCTATGAGGAGTTATCTGAAAAGATGTTGTGGCAAAACGTCCTTCCATAAGGTAGGTATGAGTTACCAAAGATAAAGAATGACCAAGCAAGCTGAATGAGGTGGAAAGCTCTCTTTAGAAGGGGCTACACTAACTTGCTAAAAGGTTGAGATTACTTCCAAAAGAGGGGGAACCCACTAAGTATAATTGACTTAGTAGTCAAGTCATGCATGACTATAAGTAATTAGAGGTGTTAACTACTACCATTATAAATACTTGTAGTGTGGTAGCCAATGGTCATATAGAAAAGTTAGTGAAACACTTGTGTTGGTGAGGTTTTAGTAATTCCTTTGTACTTGTGAGAAAGTAATAAAAGTTAAAAAATCATTTCTATAAATGTGCTTGTGCTTCGAATGTGATAAATTGACTAAAATTATGTGTAATTTAGTATCATCACTTGAGTAAAATTTTTGATTGAAAAGATAAACCTAATAACACTTTATTTTTTAATGGTAGTCAATGGTCATATAAAAAAGTTAAAAAATTTTACACTTTATTTTTTAATAATAATAAATAATTCATAAAAAAATAATATTATATTATTATAATTCAATTCAATAACAAAATTTAAAAATCTCTCATTTTTTGTAATTATATAAAAAGAGTTTTTCTTTTTTAAATTTTTTTTTATTTTTTAAATTTTTAAAGAATTAAATATTTGATAAAAAAATATAAAAATAAAAAATAATTACAATAATTAATATTTATTATACACACATTCTTTATTTTTTATTAGATCAAAAAGTTCTTTATTGGCACTTAATTATAAATGGATTTTGAATTTACTTAAATAGTGTACAATTGAAAAGATATAAAGAAAGGGTTTCGGCTTTTACTTAAATGGTTTACAATGGAAAAGATTTTCTTCGTATTGACTCTTAAATATTCACGTTGAATTTTGTTGGTCCATACAGTGCATTGGAATAGACTGGTCATGTTCACGTGATTCTTCTCTGGATGTTATCTTTTTCTTCTTGCTTTTTTGTTTTTTTTCCCTTAATTCAAAGTAATTCGAATCTGTGGGGTCCTCAGAGGTAAAACATCAACAGCCAAATTCCTCGAGAGTACGTATGGAGCGGAACTTTCTCATCTCGCTTACACTGTTACGTTGAAAACGACGACAGAGAGCACTTAATTATAAATGAATTTTGAATTTACTTAAATAGTGTACAATTGAAAAGATATACAGAAAGGGTTTCGGCTTTTACTTAAATGGTTTACAATGGAAAAGATTTTCTTCGTATTGACTCTTAAATATTCACGTTGAATTTTGTTGGTCCATACAGTGCATTGGAATAGACTGGTCATGTTCACGTGATTCTTCTCTGGATGTTATCTTTTTCTTCTTGTTTTTTTGTTTTTTTTTTTTTTTTCCCTTAATTCAAAGTAATTCGAATCTGTGGGATCCTCGGAGGTAAATCATCAACAGCCAAAGCAATTTCCTCGAGAGTACGTATGGAACGGAACTTTCTCATCTCGCTTACACTGTTACGTTGAAAACGACGACAAAGAGCAATGTTATTACTCTACAAATATGGGAAACTCATGTAAAACTTCCTAATACTACGCAAGGGTGCCCGAAGCTGCACTTCCTTAATCGATGACGGCAATAAAAAGTATACGAAATTGGTATTTCGTTCAAACCAATGGCAATGTCAATTGAAGAGATTGATATGTGTATTCATCTTTGATAAATAAAATGGGAAATAGTCTTGCCATGCAAGAATGTGTTCGTCGAAAAAATAGATTCCATGAAAGTAAGTATGTTTAATCCAATTGAGAATAGAGTGTTCTGTGAGAGATGGATATTGAAACGGTTGACTTGATTTTCTATCCGGAGTCTCACAAATTTATTATTTTGGTAAGTTGGCCTTACAAGGTTAGAAGAAACTGAATGCAGGGAGCCCGAAAGTTGAGATACTGGAATATGCTCTTGGTATATACCTTGCCAATGACATTGTAATTAATTGGCGGTGGCAGGAAGGAAGCCACATGGTGTATGCAAGGAGCAGACAGGCAATCAGTTGCCATTTGATGGCACATTTAAGAAGCCTAAATAACTTGGCACGTCCGGGTCCATTTATGCTGTGAGTAATGATTTAATGGGAAGCAGAGGAGGCTGATGGGTCTCAGGCACAAATTTATTACATATTATTTATTACACATTTTATATTAAAAAAAAATATTTATCGTAGGAACCACTACCTTATCTGTACATCCTCCACGTCCCCTTTTATTTTTGCACAGCTTTGTGTCCAGAATAGAGGGTTTTGGGCAGCGAGGGGCTGCAGAGGACACGGCGTGAGAGGGGGCTCTTGTGAAAGTCACAGAGGTATAGAGTTGCAGGTAACAAAAGATTTGAGATTGGTATAAATTTAATGGTCGATCTCGATATTAACATTTGGGTAATTATTTTCTCTCATAGTTAATAACTATCACTCTCTTTGAACGTAAAATTTATCGAATGGCATAAAACATAAATCAATTGTGTGTATATTTCATTTTACTTATTTTTCTTTGGTACTTGTAATTTGATGTTAACTTTCGCAGTGTGGCGTCACAACTTTAGGTCAATTGGCCAGAGACAAGAGGTTCCTTAATTAATGTAAGGAAATTACAGGTACTTAATTCCTCAAAACGCCAAGAGGCTGCATACCCAATAATTAAGTTTAAACCCTCTATTTATTCTAATTTATTTTCTTTAATTTCGTATTTAAACCCCCGTGAACTCGTTACAGTTCGAACTTTTCGCGAAATCGTACCTGCCATTTCGAGCTAGTAAGTGGAGCCAACTCGACCTTTTGGTGAGACGCGAGAAAGGCGCAGACGCTTTGGGAAAAAGCAACATACGACGTGGTCTTGTTCTGGCAAAAACCAGCAACAACTGGAAAAAATTGCACAATCTTATGTCCACCATTTCTTGAACAGCCTAAGGAACACTGCCATGTCTAGTTTCTCCTTTTGTATATTATTTCAATTAACATCTAGGTGGACATGCAAATACAAATGCTTTTTGTTATCCTTTTTCTATGCAGATAAAATTGGTAGGCTGAAAATGCAATTAAAATATGATAATTCAATTCAAAATTATTAAATGGGAATCACAGAGGACTATGCTAGCAAGCCAAGTCATTTTTTTTTTTTTTATTCAATCTTTTTAAAGGGCCATTGGCTCCAGGAGGCTGGGATTCGAAAACCAACCTCCTACTTGGCCTTTTGGGTAGGTGGGCACTCGGAATTGTTGGAGCGATTTTTCTTTTTCTTTTATAAGGGATGGCTCGTCATATTAAAAAAAAAATAATAATAATAATCATTTTGAAATTGGCTCGGAAGAATTTGCTTTCTACATTTCTAAGAATTTGGTTATGGTCCACAGACTCATGACTCAGGTGTGTGTCCATTTTACTTGTTATGGGCTTTTAAAGTGCAAGCTATTTTGGGCCTAGAGTCAACTCATATCAATCACTCGTAAAGCCCATTAATAAAATTTGGGTTTTTAGTCAAACGTCTCTTTTCTTATACAAAAGGAGAAACTAGACATAACAGTGTTTCTTAGGCTGTTCAAGAAATGGTGGACATAAAATTGTGCAATTTTTTCCAGTTGTTTGTTGCTGGTTTTTGCCAAAACAAGACCACGTCGTATGTTGCTTTTTCCCAAAGCGTCTGCACCTTTCTCGCGTCTCACCAAATGGTCGAGTTAGCTCCACTTACTAGTTCAAAATGGCAGGTACGATTTCGCGAAAAGTTCGAACTGTAACGAGTTCACGGGGGTTTAAATACGAAATTAAAGAAAATAAATTAGAATAAATAGAGGGTTTAAACTTAATTATTGGGTATGCAGCCTCTTGGCGTTTTGAGGAATTAAGTACCTGTAATTTCCTTACATTAATTAAGGAACCTCTTGTCTCTGGCCAATTGACCTGATGTTGTGACGCCACGCTGCGAAAGTTAACATCAAATTACAAGTACCAAAGAAAAATAAGTAAAATGAAATATACACACACAATTGATTTATGTTTTATGCGATTCCATAAATTTTACGTTCAGAGTGATAGTTATTAACTATGAGAGAAAATAATTAGACAAATGTTTATATCGAGATCGACCATTAAATTTATCCCAATCTCAAATCTTTTGTTACCTGCAACTTTATACCTCTGTGACTTTCACAAGAGCCCCCTCTCACGCCGTGTCCTCTGCAACCCCTCGCTGCCCAAAACCCTCTATTCTGGACACAAAGCTACGCAAAAATAAAAGGGGACGTGGAGGATGTACAGATAAGGTAGTGATTCCCACGATAATTTTTTTTTTTTTAATATAAAATGTGTAATAAATAATATGTAATAATTATCTCATAATATAAAATATATATAATTACTGTTTATTATATATTGTATGATGGTTGTTCCATAATTTTTTTATTTTAATACTTATGAAAAAAACATTAAAAAAAAAAAAAAATTGTGCCTGAGACCCATCAGCCTCCTCTGCTTCCCGTTAAATCATCACTCACAACATAAATGGACCCGGACGTGCCAAGTTATTTAGGCTTCTTAAATGTGCCATCAAATGGCAATTGATTGCTTGTCTGTTGCTTGCATACGCCATGTGGCTTCCTTCCTGCCACCGCCAATTAATTACAATGTCATTGTCAAGGTATATACCAAGAGCATATTCCAGTATCTCAACTTTCAGGCTCCCTGCATTCAGTTTCTTCTAACCTAATGTTGTGATTTTAACACCGCGCTGCGAAAGTCAACATAAAATAATAAGTACGAAAGAAAAATAAATAATATGAAATATAAATACATAATTGATTTATGCGGTTTGATAAATTTCTATTTACGTTCACAGAGAGTAATAGTTATTAACTATGAGAGAAAATAATTGCACAAATGTTTATATCGAGATTGACCATTAAATTTATCCCAATTTCAGATCTTTTGTCACCTGCAACTTTATACCTTTGTGATTTTCACAAGACCCCTCTCTCACGCCGGGTCCTCTGGCAACCCCTTATTGCCCAAAACCCTCTCTTCTGGACACAAAGCTATACAAAAATAAAAGGGGACGTGGAGGATGTACAGATAGGGTAGTGGTTCCTACGATAAATATTTTTTTAAAAAAATATACAATGTGTAATAAATGGAAAATCATCACTGACAACATAAATGGACCCGGCCATGGAAAATCATTTTAGGCTGCCGACAAGTGCCATGAAATGGAAAATTGATTCCTTGTCCGCTCCCTGCATATACCATGTAGCTTCCATCTTGCCACCGCCAATTTGTTACAATGTCATTGTCTAAGAATATGCCCAGAGCGAATTCGAGGAAATTGCTTTCGCTGTTGATGTTTTACATCCGAAGACACCACAAAATTCAAATTACTTTGAATTAAGGGAAAAAAAAAAAAAAACAAAAAGCAAGAAGAAAAAGAGAACGTCCAGAGAAGATTCACATGACCAAATGCACTGCATGGACTCACAAAATTCAACGTGAATACTCAAGAGTTGCTATGAGGAAAGTCTTTTCAATTGTACACTATATAAAATCATGCAATGATTTTTTTTCTTTTTTTTTTCAGGGAATAAGCCTTGTTGCTAGATAGAATCTATACAACTGTTATTACAAGTGTGTTTTTCCTTACGATTAATAATTTTTTTTTCCAGACTTATATATTACGTTACTATACTTTTATATATATTTATTTATTTTTAGTCCTTACTGTACGAGTTCCCCCCCCCCCCCACAAACAGAGAGCAAGTCCTTGACGATTTTAAGGACGCATTCTATTGCATCAAACTAATGTATTCTGGAATTTATTACTGCAGCGCTCTAGCAAGCATTAGATTTTTTGGTTGACATGAAAACATGATAAATTATTTTGGGAACACAGATTTTTAAATTGAGTCCGATAACGTGAACTCAAAAATAGTAAACTCTAGTAAATAGAAAGTGTTTTTATATTACACCAAACACTTTTTTTACTACGTACAAAAATATTAATATATTATAAAATATTTTGTATATAATATAAAAATTAATTGTATTTATAGAAATTTACCATTTTATGTTTATCTAAATTTTTCCTCTTAGATTTTTACAGTACAATTATTTTATTGTTGTGGTCCATCAATGTCAATTCCTACTCGTTACAATTGTCACGGTTCATTTGACAACCGCATGAGATTTCTATGTACCAACATTTGCATAACTTAAAAATGTCCGTATAAGGAAAAGTTAGTTGTGTCTATGCTGTCACACACCTTGTAGTTTGTTTTGCTGATACCTATACAATGAACTGTACCCAAAAATAAAAAAATAAAAATCTATACAATGAACAAAACAGAAATGTCTATTTGACAATGGCAATGAGAAGACCAATCAAATTTGTTTAATGTCATGGGTTAAGCAATTCCCTGTTTCAGTCCAAATCATAGGGCTTTGGCTCGTGATTTAAGCAATAAAGGGCCTATGCACCACACACCATGGCATTAGAAGGAAAATGGGTCGCGTTAACGCACAACAAAAAATAGTTGCACCACTCAAGGAATAGTTCGTATCTAGCACAATACGACTCGTTTTGCGTGTATGTCAATGCATAGAAAATGGATGGAGAATGGATACATACAAAATATTATCACTTTTGTTCTAGGCAGTGCTCTTGTCTTTTTTGGCTACTTCCAAAATAGACAATGCCATTTTGATTCTAATGGACTGAATTGTTGAGATTTTAAAGGCCAATGTCTTCAAATGCAATTTCTTTTTATTTTTTTGAAAAATTCTTCAAATGCAATTTAGACTAGGCCTCAGGTAGGTTTTACATCTGGTGCATTTTTTGTTTGATGTCTATTCAAATTCTATTTTTAGGCCGAGTGGATTTACATATCTTGGTGACTATTAAATTAAGAAACAAAAATTTTGAGGATGTCCTAGACCAAAATATGGAGGAAGTTGGGTGTGACCTTATGTAGGCTAGTTCCTAAGAATCCCAAGTACTCTAATTTTTGTCTTGTTTCAATGCATTTAGGTCTTTACTAATGAACTTGCTATTTCTAGTGCTGAAGATTTTAAGTTCTAAGTCTTAGTCGGAACTATTAATAAGAAAAGAAATTGTGAATGAGATATTCTTTTCAAACCCACCTCACAGACGAATCAATATCATCAAGTTTGATTATAGTACAACATATTGCATTTTTTGCCTAGCATTACATGCGCAAAACAACAACATTTAATCAAACTACCACCTCACAACCTATTAAAAAAAATTAAAAAATAAAAAATAAAAAATAAAAACCACTGCTAGCAGAACCACAAAACTAGCTAAGACTATTTAGAACATGAATTACGAACAACTATTCAAAACGCTACTCCATAGACAACACTTATGACCCGGCCTTGGAGAGGCAGAGACAATCAATACGTGGGAGTTGATGGAAGGGCTGGAACATGTAAGCACTTAAGAAGTCAATGTAAGAGGGCAAAGTTAGAAACCAACAAATGCTCAACAAGCTTGGTTTCAGCAGATAAGAAGAACAAAAGAAGCCTAAATCTCTCTAAAGAGTAGGATATATCTCGCACTTTTATTAAGATAAATCTTTCACATTTTCTCTCTTTTTATTAGTCTTTCAAAAAATTAGAAAAAAATTAAGTATTTTAAAATTTGAGAATTTTGTCATCCAGTAAAAATAATATCAGAATTAAAAAGAACAAAATAACATTTTGCTTTCAAATACTATATTGTATATAGATATATAGAAATAAATTAGTCTTTCTAAGTTTTCAATCCAGACATGTTCAAATTCGTTCCCACAAACTTAAAAAATTTTTCCATGTAATTGATATTCAAAACAGTTTCTTCTTCTTCTATATATAAATATTTTTATTATTATTATAATTCATTCATTTTAGAATTTTCATTTTCTCGTGTAAGTTTTATGAGATGCAACCATTCACATATAGCCAACCCTTTTACTATAACTTTCCTATATGTAGTAAAAAATGGATATTAATGTAAAATAAAATATTTTGTACATAAATATAATATCTCGTCAAAGATATTTTGAGTCCAGTAGTGTTCCTTTCATGTGTTATTACTTCATTTCGAAGTTTGTAATTTGCGGTGACGTTTCCTCGACCAGATTAGGCGGTCAAAGAAGGGGACCAAGAGACCCATGGAGGCCAAAGCTCAATATCAGACAATAAAGAAAAGTGGGTTAAAGCGTAGTAGACCAAGGAGGAGCTGCTGGAGCTTCTATACTCAAATCTCAGGCGTTTGGGAGGTGAGAATTTATCCCCTTTTCAGGAAAATTAATAGCAGTTTCGTTTCCTTGGCATAAGGTCATAAGCATATGCATTAAGCAGATTCCAATATCAGATTGAAAAAGAGAAGCCAGTCTCTATACAATTAGAAAAAAAAAAAACGAAAAAGAAACATCTATAATCAGGCCTATATGCATGCATATAGAAATCCGAATCCAATGATATGATGCTGATCCCAGCTCTTGTTAATGTTAAATCACTCCAATATAAGAAATCCTCATAGCTGATGATTCTTGCCACCTACAGCGCATATATATGGAAGAATATTTGAAGGAGGCTGCGAAAGAGGGGCATGTCGACGAGCTATATAAGATTCTTGCAAGAGATCCACATGTTCTAGAGCGTCTGGATAATATTCCCTTCGATGAGACTCCTGTACATATAGCAGCAAGGGCCGGGAACACCCGTTTCGCCGTGGAAGTTGCAAATCTGAAGCCATCACTTGCATCAAAGCTGAACACAGATGGGCTTACCGCGATCCACCTAGCCGTGGAAAGGGAAAATATTGATACCGTTAGAGGACTTGTAGCCATTGACCGAGACCTTGTCCGGATCAAAGGAAAAGAGGGGATGACTTCTTTGCATCTGGTAACCAAAATGGGGGACGTTTCTTTCTTGGAAGAACTTCTATCCTGTTGTCCCTTGTCCATAGAGGACTTGTCAGCTCGCCGGGAAACAGCACTCCACATTGCCGTCAAAAACCGGAAATTGGGAGCCCTTCGGGTTCTTTTCGGGTTTGTTCACCGGGTGAGAAAGGAAGAGATTCTAAATTGGAAAGATGAAGATGGCAACACCATCTTACACATCGCAGTATGCACAAATTCAATCAAGGTATGTCCCAATTCCCAATATTTACTTCTTTCTTTCTCTCTTTCTTTCTTTTTAAAACCAAGTAATCTTAGCATTCCACGAGGCTCGTTCCAACTTCCCTTTCCTTTCTTTCACATGAACATTAATTTAGTTGTCGGCTTCCTTAATTTTGATTGTATGAACATGAAGGCAGCAGAGTTGTTGGTCAATGAGGTCAACGTGGATGCGAAGAATCTTCAAAATTCCACAGCTATGGACATCTTCGAGAATCAAGGCCAAGCACAGAACCCCGATATGGGAATCATATTGCGCCGGGCATCAATGGTTTCATATTTTTTGAACTCACTAATCCAGAGGCGAGACCGGCACCTGAGAGTCATAGGCCATGCTCGCGGCCTGAAAAACATTGCCGGCGACATCCGTAGCGTAGTCCTTGTCGTTGCAGTTCTGATAGCGACAGCAACCTACCAAGCTGTCCTCAGCCCACCAGGCGGGTACTGGCAGGAGAGCTGTCCTTACAGCAATCCTCCGCACTTAGCTGGAAAAATGATCATGGGATCGTGGGAAAGCTCTTACTTTGGCCTTCATAACACTGCTGGATTTTGTGCTTCCGTGTGCACGATCATTGTCCTAGTCATGGGTCTGCCATTCGCGTTTATCATGGAAGCCTGCACCATGTTCATGTCATGCTCCTATTTCGTTTCTGTATTTACAATCTTCCCAACCCTACACCTAAGCACCATGTTCCTCCTTGTGATGTTTGGAGCTGTCTTGATCTTTTTCCACCTGGTGGCTTTTGAAATCCATCGGCGGAAACGGGAGAGGTGTCATGTGGGGAAAGGTACCTGGAACCTGAAGACCTGATAGTGTATTCGTCAAAGGGAATGAAGTTGTTGTCAGTTTTGCTTATGCATACATTACATTGTAGTATTGTACCATACAATGAAATGCCTTGAGCTGTGAGTGTGTATGCTTGTGCACGTAGAGGTTGCTTTCTGTGTTCTATTTTGTAAATTAAATAGAAGAAGATTAATGTTTTCGATCAGAATTTTAATAATTACTACCAAATTCTTGTTTGCAGTTTGTTAATAAGTTGGAAATAACTAATGTATGTGATGGAACTCTGACACGCAACACAAAGAATATGATCCCAGTCTCTTGACTCCGATAGGCAATATAAGATTTTATTGGCGGCTACAATAATTGTTGAACCATCTCTACAAGAAATCAACTAGCTTATCTTGGGGTTTTATTATGATTGTTGTCTATGTCTTGGAGGAAGTCCAAGTAAATAATGAATTTGTCATTACATCTCAATTAAGATTAACAAAGCATTAGAGGAAGCAAAAGTTAAGATTGTTGTCAACCACTTGGATGATGTTACACTTCAGGGGTTTCAAAACCAAATCAAACTCAAGCTAGCCACCGCACTAATGTGACGGACTAAGTTTGTCCAAGTTATCTTGGCTAGGTTTGATTCCAAGGTGTTGGATGACCCTCTCTTGAAGTTTCTGAAACAAGATTAGACAGTGACAAAATACCATAACCAATTTGACATATTATTAAGCAAAAGTTAAATTATTAGAGGAACACGTTATCAGCATATTTCTAAGCAGCTTAAAGCACAAGATTCAACATCCTGTTTGGAAGTTTATGCCCAAGTGTTTGCAAGATGCTCTTGCGTTAGCAAAACTTCAAGAAGCTACAGTTACGACATTATAGCAGAAGTCCAAATTCTCACCATGGTTGCCACCTTTGCTTCCCAGTCCTTCCAAACCAGTTGGTAGTCTACTCCTAAAGACCACCAATTCCAATTTCAACACTTAAGGTAATTCTAATGTGGTAGTTGGAGGGGGAATAAGAAAAGAGTCTAGGGGCCAATGTAACGCTCAAGTGCATAATGGTGAAGAACTGGATGAAAAATGTGGCATGACGAAAAGACAAAGTTGGGTATTGATGTCACCAAAAGAAATCATTCTTAATTGAGTTTGATAATGAGGGTGGAATGAAAGTAATGGAGTCAAATGAGGGACTCAAGGGTGGTAATGAAGAGAGTGAGAATCTACAAATTTCGATGCATGCTACCATTGGGTTTGGAACAAGAGGGTGTATAACTATGCGTTTTACTACTTATATGGGATCCAAATCACTACACACTCTCATTGACTTAGGTAGCAACCATAACTTCTTAGATTTTGGGATTGCCAAATACCTAGGGTGTTATATAAAACCAACAAATAGTTTGAAGGTTAAAATGATAGATGTAAATAGCGTAAATTATATTAGAGTGAGTAAGGGCTTTAAGTGGATTTTTTAAAGAGGTTTATTTATGTCAGATGTCTATATTTTATCCCTAGGAAATTGTGACCTTGTACTTGGGAAACAATTTCTCGAAAACTCTTAGGGACATCAAGTGAAACTTTAAACAATTGAGTTACAAGGAAAAAGACATGTATTGAAAGGTGCAAGAAATCATATGGTCAAAAGGATGAATGATAAGACTCTTCCTAAGACTTTGAATCATTCTCTTCAAATATCAACAATGCAATTGTGTAGTTCTAACATGGATTGGGGACCTAAGATGGCACACCAAAAGAATAACCAGATGGGTAGGTTAAAAAAAGACCATGAGCAATAACTTCACTTGCTATATGAGGAATTTGATGACATCTTCTAAGAACCTATTGGTTTACCACCATTCCACTCACATGATCATAGAATCATCTTAAAGCAAAGAGCTTAGCCAATAAACATAAGACCCTATCACTAATTAGTGCCCTATAAAATGGTCTTAGAAACAATGGTCAAGGACATTTTAGATGCAAAAATTATTCAACGTAGCATCAGTCCCTTCACATCACCAGTGGTGCTTATGAAGAAGAAAAATAATTCATGACACTTATATGTAGACTATCGTGCCCTTAGTAACCTAATCATTAAAGACAAGTCACCCATTCTATTTATAAACAAGTTGTTGGATAAGTTAGGGAGCTTAACCTTAATTTCCAAAATGGGTCTATACTTTAGATATCACTAGATATGCATGCATGTTTGTGATGTTCATAAAATAGCTTTTAAAACACATGATAAACACTTTGAATTCTTGGTACAAACCTTTAGATTGACAAATGCACCCTTAACATTTTAAAGTATGATGAATGATGTCTTTTAGCCATACTTGTGCAAATTCATCCTTATTTTCTCCAATGATATTCCCATATATAAGAGGAAATGGGAAGATCATATATAGCACCTTCGTGTAGCCTTGTAACTCTTACAACAACATGAACTTTATGCTAAGAAAAGTAAATGCTTCTTTGCTTAAATAAAGGTTAAGTATCTTATACATCTAATTTTTGATAGAGGGAGTATCCATAGAGTTGAAAAAGGTAGAAGTAGTAGTCAATTGGCCACAACCAACAAATCCCAGGCAATTTTAGGGCTTTTTAGGTCTTGCAAGCTATTATAGGTGATTCATATAGGGATATGCTTAATTGGCTTAACCACTAACCCAATTACTCAAGAAGGAGGCCAGCTTTGAATGGACCAAGGATGTAGATATGGCTTTTGGGAAATTAAAGCAAGTTTTAGTCACGGCCCTATCTTGGCAATGCTCAACTTTTCTCTTGAATTTACTGTTGAAACAAATGCTTCTAGCACTAGCAAAGGAGCTATTTTAACCCAACAAGGGCATCCTATTGCTTATATATGTAAGAATTTCTCTCCTTGCCACATGTAATGGTCAGTTTACAAAAAAGAAATGTTGGCAATCATCCTTACCATTTCCAAATGGCATCACTATTTGCATAATAATCACTTTGAGATTTGAAGTGATCATCATAACTTGAAATATTTGCTAGATCAAAAGCTTACAATGTAAGGACAATTTAAATGACTTTCAAAGTTATTAGGTTATGACTACGAAATCATCTATCTTAAAGGAAAAGACAATGTTGCAGGAGATTTTCTTTCTTATATGCATTACAATTAGCTATTATTAATAGTCATTTTCTTCTTTATCAACAATCATTTTGGTTGTGTCTTCATTGTAATTCTAGTGGTGTTGAACTGTATGACTAAGTATGCTCATTTTATGGCTCTTCCACATTTTTTCACCCCTAACTCTATGGCTCAAATCTTCCTTCTCCACCATATATCATCCTTAGACTAATGAACAATTTAAAGTTGTGAATAAATTTCTTAAAACTTATTTTTGGTGTGCCACTAGTGCTCATCATCATTATTGGCATTAATGATTGTTACTAGTAGAATAGTGATACAATATGCATTATCATTCTAACATACATGTGACACCCTTTGAGGCATTATATGGCTATCCACCTCCCCTCCACCTTCCATACATTCCTAGTGATACTTCAATAGCCTCCATAAATGCGCATCTCTATCTTAAAAAAGCCACCACTAGATTGTTTCAATATTATTTAACTAGGGCCCAAAATTGCATGAACCAACAAGTGAACTCCTAACACTCAAACTAAGAATTCTAAGGAGGGGACTTTGAGTTCCAAGCTTTATGGACCTTATAAAGTGTTAACCAAGGTTACAAAGGTAGCATATCACTTGGAACTTCCACTATTGCCAAGATTAGTCTTGTATTTCAACTGTCCCAATTAAAGGCCAAGGTGAGATCTAACCAAGTTGTTAATGCTGAACTTCCCTCTAAGGTGTTAGACCTTATTACTACGGTAGTTTTGGTAGTGATTCTTGCATGTAAGATGGTAAAAAAGGATAATGGGATGACCACTCAAATTCTAATACAATAGTTTTCTAGAATTACTCCAACATAAGAATATTTTATAACCTTTAAAAGATATTTCCTACTTGCCCCCTTGAGGACAAGGATGCTTGAGATGGGGACTTCAATGCAAAACTAACATCGAGACACATGGAAGGAAGTTAAAAGGGTTGGCAGTTGGAGTTTTCAATGTCTTTTGGTAGGAGTGATTAGATCATCTTGGAATTACATGCAGGAAAAGGTGGTCAATCAACAGCTGCAATTGTAGCCATTGTTGCTCCAATTTCTGTATCTACTGTGCTTTTCTGCATTGGCTGTTGTTTCTTAAGCAGGCGGGCACGAAAGAAGTATAATCCTGTTCTAGAAGATAATGGTTCAAGCATAAATGAATCATTTTACCATGTTCACTGCTTATCAATATAATTCATTGTGTAGCTGGAAATGAGATTACAAATGTGGAGTCCTTACAATATAATTTTGCAACCATTGAAGCTGCCAAAAACAATTTCTCCGATGATAACAAGCTAAGAGAAGGTGGATTTGGTGTGGTTTACAAGGTGATTATTTTGTAACCTCTAATCTCTTTTAAAATTTTATGAAATATACTTGGCAATGAAGGAGACTATACGACATTTGTTAGACTGCATTCTCAGGGTACATTACCTAATAGACAAGAAGTAGCTGTCTAGAGGTTGTCAAGACATTCTGGCCAAGGCATAGAAGAATTCAAAAACGAGGTTGTTTTGGTAGCCAATCAACAGCATAGAAATCTAGTGGGGCTGCTAAGATTTTGCTTAGATGGAGAAGAAAAGATACTTGTTTATGAATATGTGTCTAACAAAAGCCTTGACTACTTTCTTTTTGGTCTGAACATTCTGTACTCGTGTGAATTTTCTTTTAACAGTTTCAATTCCCTGCATGCTGAATTGAATTTCTGATCTCTACGATGAACTTGTAGACCCTGAAAAGCATGGGCAGTTGGATTGGTCAAGACAATACAAAATAATCGTAGGGATTGCACGTGGAATTCTTTATCTTCACGAGGATTCTTGGCCTAGGATTATCCACCGTGATCTGAAGGCTAGCAATATTTTGTTAGACGTAGATATGAACCAAAAAATCACAGATTTTGGCATGGCTAGGATTTTAGAGTTGATCAAACTCAAGGAAATACTAATAGAATTGTTGGGACATAGTAAGTTTCAGATTTCATTCCTCACCCTTCTTGACATAGAATATGTTGCTTCATGTATAAATGACTGCGTTTTGCCCTGTGATCTTTTGGTCTTTTACAGGGGTTATATTATGGCTCCAGAATATGCAATGCATGGACAGTTTTCGGTGAAATCAGATGCTTATACTTTTGGTGTCTTGCTACTTGAGATAATAAGTGGAAAGAAAAACAGTTCTTTCTTTCAAATGCAGGGTGCAACTGACCTCGTGAGCCATGTGAATATGAAGTTTTGTTCATTACAATAAACATTATCTCCTCCAGTTATGCTCAATATGATCAAGGTTGGGAAGGTGTAACATCTCTTCTGTGTTGGACAATTTTGCAGGTTTGGAGACACTGGAGACATGGGACACCTTTGGAGGTGTTGGATCCCACTCTGGCAGATACATATTGAAGAAACCAAGTTGTTGGGCGTTTCCACATTGGCTTGTTGTGTGTCCAGGAAGATCCGGCTGATAGACCCACAATGGCAAATATTATTCTCATGCTCGAAAGTTACTCTGTCAGTCTGCAATTGCCTGAGGAGCCAGCATTTTTCCTGAACAGTACAACGGAGAACATACAGATGAAGTGGTTGGTGTCCAGTCAGTCTACGAGTCATACAGATGAAGTATACCCGCGATAGAGGAGGGTATGACCAAGAGAGTATAGTGCATTAGAACAGCTACCTTTCTCTGGATTGAGAGTATTCAGCTCAATCATCTGTTCAGGCTTGATTATACTGCATGAATAACTAGAACCATCTATGAGATGTATGGATCTGCTTGAGTGTACTCTAAATAAACGCAATTTTCTTGTTATTGGAAAGTTACAATCTAGTTCCTATTTATATATAAGGTTGGCTCATTGTAGGGCACAAGCACCTTTCCTCGATTTAGACACAGTAACTGGGTCCAAAACAAGTCTCTGGAGATATCATATTCATATTAATGTGGTACCTGTTCTCTTTTTCTTGATTGGTTCATGATTTTCTGCCCAGTGGATGTCTCAAGAATTACTCTCCAATCTTCGTGAGAATATTCCCCCCATGAAACCACCCACTTACGCAATGTTAATGCGGTTAGCTCTAACTTTAATATTCCTAATTGTCCATTTTCTTTTCCGGTACCCACATTTTATTTATTTATTTTTGGCCTTTCTTAAGCACTCCCCTGCTCATGCGCTGCCCTGCCACAACTCACTGGAAGTTCTTTGCATGTTATTGTTATATTTAATGTTAAAATGTGATTCTCACAATATAACTATATTTGCTAATCTTGAGAGAATTATAACAATTAATATTTTATATTTATTCATCACAATACCATGTATTTTTAATTTAATTAATTATTTTAAATTTTTGATAATTTTTAATTTATTTTTTATCTCTCATAAAAAATTTACAATTATCATATTCCATCACAATATTCAAGTAAATTTTCCATCAAAATACATAGTTCATGTATAAAAAAATTTGTCTGATCGAAAAAAAGAATATAATAGTTCAATAGAGGGAGTCAAGGAGGTGGTCAAGGTTGGTTTCGTAGGTACTATTGCTAGTGAAATTGCCGCTTTTTGAACATACGTCGTGTAAGGGGTCTGGCGGTGCAATGGTGAGACAGCATTGACTGAGAATGGGAGAGATCAAGAGAAGAACTCTTGAAGAGCCAATGGCCATTTTCTGCCCTCCTCTTGGAATTGGGAGGCTGCTTCTGCTTTTTATCATGCAACTGCTAGTACCCTTTTATAATTAATTACTATGATTGCTTAATTTTTATATCTATAATCCATAACTGAGATTACATTTTATTTATCTTATTCACAAATTTTGTATCCTCTCACTTTTTTCAAAAATTAAATTAAAGAATAGCAATGGTGCCGTCACTATGAAAAATACGTGCAAGTACAGTGATGTATTGATAATGCCTTGACGTCTTTATATCTTTCATTTTTTTTCTTTTTCACATCATTTAGTGCATAATTTTTACATAACATTTAATTAGCTACCGTAACTTGGTCCGTGTATTAAAACCAAATAACACTCTTAACCTTTTGTAATAAAAATATTTAATATAGTCACTTTTATTTAAGTAATTAAATTGAAATTTTGAAAATAATTATTAAACTTATAAAATTATTTATATTTTATATTTTAAATTATAAAAATAAATTTATTATTTAAAACTATAAATAAAATTTAATTGTATATATAATCTATAATATTATTATATTATTAGTAATTTTATTTTTATGATTTATATCTGTTGGGTACAATTTTAATGATTATATATAATTAATAAAATAATTATTTTATTAGAAAAAAATTGACAATTACTGTAAATTTAATTTTAAGAAACTATTTTTAACAAGTACATGTTTTTAATTAAATATGTATAATGTTTCTATCTGTATTAATATAATTGGTTAATTAATATTAATATTAATTTCTGGGCGACCAGATAGGCAAATGAATTAGGCCCTTCCATTTATCACTCTAGTCATCCTCGTTAATTTGACTGCCCAGATTTCCACCAATTTGACTGACATATTCCTAACAGTTTTGGCTGCTCCATGGCCATTATTCTGGAAAATTCACTATTTCCCTTTTCGTGCGTATTGGGGGCGCTTGACTTTGACTTTTCCATTTCTTTAAGCGACTTCGGAGTCTCCCATCAATTCATTAGGCAATCAGTAATATTTCTTGATTTTAGATGAATTCCTTCTCTGTTTTTTTTTTTTTTTTCTTTTTTTCATAACGACGAATAAACCTCTCTATGACTGTACTCCTAACAAAAGCGGTTCCTTTAATGAGATTTGGTAAACATGAGATTGATAATTTTTTAAAAATATTTTAAATTTAACTCTAATATTTGTGTCAAATAAATTATTGTTGACAATAAAATTAATATTTACCAAAATTTTAAAGTTATATCAATTAATTATGTTATATTATTATTATTATTATTATTATTATTATAAAACGTAGAATTTAGTGATAAATAAATTTTTGTTTACTATAACAAATGTCAGAGTTCAAATTTCTACCAAAACATTTCGTGACATTAAATATATTTTTATGAAATTTACTTAAAAAGAAGAAGTATGCTATTACTCATATTTCTCTAATTTTTAGAAACAAAAATAATTTTCGATTACTTTTTGCTACTCTTAGGTATGCATAAACATCAACAAAATAATTTTTATTTAATAAACAGTTGCGACCTGGACAATAATTACTAAGTTTCTAAATTTATTTACTTTTTTTATTGCTTAAGAGCCAAAGACTAAAATTACCAATAAAATTAAATTTCAAATATAATGCTTTTTGTCGATATAAATACTGAAGAAAGACTCCGGTATTCCAGCTCCCTTTTATACGCAGCGTTCCCAATCTTAGCCAAATTATAATGGTATGATAAGAAGTCAAAGCTATAACAGAAGCAAATCCCAACCCAAGTTCAGGAAAGTAGACAATCTCCCAAAGCAAAAGTAGAGCAGAGATAGATTGGATCGAGAATAGACACACATGGGGCCTATCATCAAATTCTCCGTAATTCTACCCATTCTCGCTTTGCTTAGCTTTGCCAATTTCGCAGAAGCCGATTTCGTTGAATACGTTTGCCCCAACACAGAAACTTTCCTGAGAAACAGCACCTACAAGACCAATCTTGATCGCCTCCTCTCTTCTCTATCTTCGAACTCCACCAACTCCACTCAATATTACCTTAATGGGTTCCGCAGCAGCTCCTCTGGGCTCGACTCGGATGATGTTTACGGCCTCTTTCTATGCCGAGGCGACCTTATTACCGAGGTTTGCAGGGACTGCGTCGGAAAGGCCATCCAAGATATAATCGAACTTTGTCCTGTCCGGAAAGTGGCCATTGTATGGTACGATAATTGCCTCTTACGTTACTCAAACAAGTCCTTGTTTTCGATCATGAATGATGACAATTATGCGTATCGGCGGAGTAATAGAAACGTCACTGAGGAGCCAAGGCGTTTCAACTCGCTGGTGCAGACCACTTTGGATGAGTTAGCCAGAGTGGCTGCTGACGCTCAGCCGGGTGCCAAAATGTTTGCGTTCAAGCAAGTGAATTTCACGGAGTCTTTGAACCTGTACAGCCTCGTGCAGTGCACGCCGGACTTGTCGAGGTTCGACTGTGAGCAATGTCTTCGATCGGCTATCTCGTGGTTTCCCACCTACTTTACTGGGAGGGCAGGAGGAAGATTCTTGTTCCCAAGCTGTAATTTTCGGTACGAAACCTATCTGTTTTACAACGAGACGTCGGTGGTGACGCCGTCTCCTCCGCCGCTGGTTCCTTCCTCCCCTCCGCTAGGAACTGGAGGTGAGGCCAATTTCATAATTTGTACCTTTTTACCTTTATTTAACAGACAAAAGTAGATTTCAACTTTGAATAGAAATTGACAATAGAATATTCTAAGTAATTATCTTTTTTTTCACGTATTAAATATGTTGGCTTTTTTATCACCAAATTAGATCAATGCTACCGGGTAGAGTTTCATAAAAAGAGCAAGTCAAAAAGTTCCCATCGCCATTGATTAAAAAGATCGGGAAAATGATTAACCTGATGTGATCGTTTTAATTAGTTTAAACACTTTAATTGAACGGGGCCAGCGGGACTTATCACAATGAACATAAGTCTTGTAATTGATAATGACCATAGGTTTTTTTTACCTGTAATTGATTCCAAGTCTTATAAACTATACATGGCGCACACCCACTCTCATTTCAATTACTAGCATAGTCCACAAATTTCTAAGTTGATGAAAACTTGTTTTACCTGTTTACAATATCCCGTGTTATTGCCAATTTCCTACAATGGAAACAAGGAAAAAAGTGATGGCTTTGTACCCTTGGTCCTCTCATAAAGTTTGAGCAAACAGTATGCCTGCGCTCAGGTTCAACACTCGAAGATTATAATTTATTGTATCTTGTTGATTTCAACAGGAAAGAGCAACAACAAGGCACGGATCATCATTATCATTGTCATTCCAACTATTAGTGCTATGATACTTGGCTCTTGCACCTACATATCTCTGAAGCGGAGAAAATCAAGAAAAGAAGTTGAAAGTAAGTTAAAATTAACTCTTTGTTGTATTCAAATTTAAGCAATTTATTTTAAATATAGAATACAATAATATTATAAATATATAATGATTAATAAGTACACCTAACTATTGTATAGAAGTTAAAAGGCACCTTAGTGCACGACCCTTCCCGCTATATGAGAGTCGTGAAAGGGTTGTCCATCTTATGGACTCTTCTCATTGCATCCTACCGACAGATTCTTATTCTTCTTGCTCCACATTTCTCGGTAATTATGCTTAATAAATAAGCACTGCATTTTATTTTGCCGTTTCGTTTTTATGAAGCCGCGGATGAAATAAAGAGTGAAGAATCTTTGCAATTCGACTTCAGCACTATCAGCCTCGCAACAAATAACTTTTCGGAGGAAAATAAGCTAGGACAGGGAGGATTTGGTGCTGTCTACAAGGTAAAAGTAGGATATTCCGTGCATAAAATATGTCAGAATAATCAAAACCTTAAATCCTAAACTTATTGGAATGCCAGATACTAAAACCGTTGTTATAATTTTTCACAGGGTATCCTTTTTAATGGACAAGAGGTAGCCGTGAAAAGGCTTTCTAA
This sequence comes from Rhizophora apiculata, assembly GCA_037832385.1. Lineage (NCBI taxonomy): Eukaryota > Viridiplantae > Streptophyta > Magnoliopsida > Malpighiales > Rhizophoraceae > Rhizophora > Rhizophora apiculata. The sequence goes on along the minus strand of CM075439.1, from coordinate 6,096,904 downwards.
GTATTCAGAACAAGGGGATCTAGAATTCAAAAATGAAGTCCTATTGGTAGCTAAGCTACAACACAGGAACTTGGTTGGGCTCCTTGGTTTCTGCTTGGAAAGAAATGAAAGGCTTCTTATATATGAGTTTTTGCCTAACGGGAGCCTTGATCATTTCATTTTCGGTAAGGCCACTAATCCGCTTAACTAGTCAATATTAAGCACTATATATTGGAATTTTGTAGATCAAACGCACGGATTGATGCAATCTTGTGAACATGCAGATCGAGTGAAGCGTGCATATTTCGACTGGGAGAGGCGTTACAAGATCATTGGAGGCATTTCCCGAGGACTTGTATACCTCCATGAAGACTCTCGATTGCGTATCATCCACCGTGACCTCAAAGCCAGCAACATCTTGTTGGATGAAGAGGTGAACCCCAAGATTGCAGATTTCGGCATGGCAAGACTGTTTGTAATGGATCAAACTCAAGACAATACAAGTAGAATTGTTGGGACCTGGTAAGTATACCAAAAGCCTGGACAAAATGACTTGGTTTTTGGTTTTATCAACTCTAACCTCACACTCCTAGACTACATTGTGTCAATCAATTAACAATTAACAGTGCGTTTAAAATTTTGTTGAAATGCAGTGGCTATATGGCTCCAGAGTATTTAATCCATGGACAATTTTCGGTTAAGTCAGATATGTACAGTTTTGGTGTGCTGATATTGGAGATCGTGAGCGGTCAGAAAAACAACGGCTTCGGCAATGGAGAGAGTGTAGAAGACCTTCTGGGATATGTAAGGATGGTCATTTATTTTTATTATTCCCTTTGGCAAATTTCTTGTGACTGTTGAATTAGTTCACTTTACAAGCTGTTAAAATTTGCAGGCATGGAAGAATTGGAGGCAAGGCAGTCCAGAAAATATTATAGATCCCAATTTGAATAGAGGCTCGAGAATTGAAATGATTAGATGCCTCCATATAGGCTTACTCTGTGTTCAAGAAAATGCAGCTGCTAGACCCACCGCGAATTTGGTTGTTCTTATGCTGAACGGCCACATTGTAACTTTACCAGTACCCTCAAAGCCAGCATATTTCATGGACAGCAGCATTGCATCAGATATGTCATCCTCTTTACAATCCAAAGTTGAAAGGAATGAGGATTCGATTACAGAGTTGCATCCTCGATAAGCTTATGGTCCTCGCACAAATGCCATTTCTATGTGTTCAACAAAAATAATATATTTGTATTATTTGATTGTAAGATTTGATTCCCAGTACATCTAATTTACCATATTTATGCTTGACATCTCTTTCGTTTCTTCTTCTTTTTTATTTTTAAAATTTTTTTTAATATAGAGACCCCTTAATCTATACAACAAGGGTTTTTTTTTTTTTTTCTCTCATAAATTTCACATTCTTTTTAAACCAATAAGGTAGCTAACAACTTGGGGATTTTTGAGTTTTTCTTTGACAAAAAGGAACATGCGTTAACTTCACCATACATGAACCCAAAATGAATTACAGGAAAATGCATTCTTTTTAAACCGATTAGGTAGCTAACAACTTGGGGATTTTTGAGTTTTTCTTTGACAAAAAGGAACATCCGTTAACTTCACCATACATGAACCCAAAATGAATTACAGGAAAATGCATGAACTTTTCCGTGTTTAATTGACTCGGGAAGCCGTTCTTTTTGGTCCCTCCTTGTCTTTACCACTTTCATCCCTATCAATGGCCACCCTGGATTTTTGAGACTTTCAATAGTCAGCCCTGTCAAATTTAGACACACACACATAGGCATATATCACCAAGAATTTACAATGTCATAAGTTGAACTCTAGCTAGCTACCATGTAAGTATATGTTGTTCTTTGAACATGAAAATTGAAGGAAAAAGATTGGAGATCATGTGATTTTCTTTTTTTCCTTTTTTCTTTCGACAAGTTAAAAATTTTTCATTATAAAAGAACTTGAAATACATGAAGGATTGTTAACCACTCACAAAACTGAATCCCCATCAGAGGATTGGTGGTAAATTGCCCTGCTTATGCCTGAGTCATTCACAACTCCACATTTGACTTCAAACCCAGGTCTACAACTGTTAAGACTTGAAGGAGTGCCTCCATGTTGTCTTTTGTTCCTCTCTTTACAACCAGTAAATTGAAGTGCCATGCTAACCTTAGGCCTGTAGAACCAGCCAACTTCTTTTGTAGAATTCTTAATAACCCATCTAGCTCAGACTCCCACACACCCAGAGTTTCTACAAATACCAAAGGCCTCTAGATTTCTGTGCCATACAGCCTCAGAAAATGAGCAATCAAAAAATAAATTTCTATGTTTAGGAATATATATATAGTACAGGTCCTCAATATGAGTGAAAATTGAAACTGGGAAACTCGTGGAAATTTGGAAAGAAGAGGACATGATGGGCCAACGTGATCCACAATACAGGATTTCAGAATTTTTGGGTGGCCGATAAGAGATTTCTTAAGGTCCAAAAGAATATTTGCTGGGGTATAATCTAAAATTTCGTGAGGTTTGGGTGGGCCAGACGCTTGGGCACCTCTTACATCCGTCCATGTGTCTATACGTAAGTCTCAGAGGCCCATAATCATTAAGTATTCTATTGCTGTGGAAGCTTTTTGCGCAACTGTTTTTTTTTTTTTTTCAGGTGGCTGTTTTTTGCTTTGTGAAATTTGCTTGGGATTTTTGGATTTAGGGCATTGGAAGGCTGCTTTTCCCATTTATGTTTCTCTATGTAACTTTTGGGCATTTTATTTTGCTGACTTTTTGATAAAGCTGTTGGTAGAATTCGTCACTTTTTTCTTTTACTAATTGAAAAGCTTTTATGGAAAAAGTGACCTGCATATCTCCAAGTCTTGTCTGGTATCATATTCTTGCTCGGTGTCATAATTTTAGGTAAATAATCTTGTATTTCCCGATAATTTCGTCCTTTAAAAAATTATTAAAATATATATATGTGTGTGCGTGTGCGTGTGTGTGGTGCTCCTCTAAAAGTAAATAATTATTGCAAGGCTGTACAATTCCTTTGGTCTCGCAGCATCCATCGGTGAGACATGATATTGGTGTCATTTGCTCAAACACTCCTGAGCTAATTTATTTTAAAATTAATAAATTAATTATAATTTTTTAATTTAATTAATAATTATATTTTATATATAATTAAATTTTATTTATTAATATTTTTTATATTATATTATATATATATTAAATTTTTTTTATATTTTTATATTAAATATTAATTTTATTAATTTAATTTTAATTAAAAAAATTAAATTAATTAAAATTTAAATTTTTTAATTTTTTGATTCAATGATAAATTTAATTTTTAAAATTTTAAAAATAATTAATGCTACTAACTAACATTCTTTAGTACATGATAATATTTTATAAGGATCTATACTATGAATTGTGTATTTTAAAAATAAGAAATTTTAAATATATTTTAAAATAATAAATTTAAAAATAATGTATTCAAATATATATAATTATTTTTTTATATTATATATCATTTATTTTATATTATATTAATATTTTATATATAATATAAAATATTTTGTAGGTAACACACCTCCAATACTGGAAACTTGGGTCAAGCCGAAAGAGTTTATAAACGATTAGTTGTTGTAACTTTTATAACAGATGAGACCTGAATGGCTCAAATCCATCCTAAATTTAGGAGACCCAATTTGGAAACCACGTTGTGGTCTACCTCCAAGCCTATGATTTTTCACTTCTCCAGATTATCATCAATCCAAACAACCTGTTGCTGACTAGCCTCGTTGACCTCTGAATCACTGGTTATAGTTTGTTTGTTGAATGAAGAGCGTGAAGTTTTTGAACTAAATGTGTAGAATGTGATTGCTGGAATGTTAAGAGAACTCGGGAACAAGAGTGAACGAGGAAAAGAAACAATTTGTAGTAGAGAATAATTACAAGAAGCATGATTCACAATGATAAAGATAAAGTTACAAGTAAAAGACAGTTAAGGAAACAAACTATATTGCAAAAAGAAACAAAGACAGCAACATCTGGCTTCTCCCACTAACTTGGAACTAAGAAACTTAACTTGTCTCTTAGTTGAAATTTAAAGACTTGGTTTATGAGAATAGAATTTATTCATAATAGTAGTGTTTATATCTTTTGTTTCAATACTTTTTGACAACCCTTTCTCTTGTCCATGTTGGCGGGATCCTTCAAACATGCTCGACAATTCAAAACAAGTAGTTGTTGAGTGCACGTCTCTGTCAAGGAATGCCGGAATCCTGAGGGGTGATTGGGATTCTGCATGTATGTTTAACCTAAAAGGCTGGAGAAACCCATAAAAAGAATCTGTATGCCTTGCTTTGGCCCAAAGATTTCAAGACCTTTGAAAGAAAAGCGAGTCCTTCGACTTTGCTGCAACGGCATCCCATTTTTGCTGCTGAAAAGAAATCCATGAGTGTGTCTAGGCCCCTCGTCTGTATCTATAACATAAGAACTCAAAATTTACTGTAGGGAAAGAACAATGTTTCAACTACCGTGCTGGCCGAGTTGGCCTCAATTTCAAAAATCTTGCAAATTTAAGATAGGTTTCACTTTTTTTTTTTTTTTCTAAATTTCAATTCTTATTTTTGGATTTATGAGTTTGGTATTTTGCAATTATTTGTTGAATAGTCATTTTATTTCAGTTAAACAAAATTTTCTTTTTATGTTTTTTTTTTGTCAACATAATTCTTTTATTTGTTTAAATAGAAATCTTATTTTTTCTATTTGTTGTTTTTACTAAACAAGAAAAAAAAAATAAAAATTAAGTTATAATTAAATTGTTTACGTTAAACTTAGGTCACAGTACAATGCTGTGTTATTTCCAGGCTTACAAAATAAAACTATAGGTATTTTTAGCCACATTCCTTCATTCTTAGCTTTAGGCTTACTAGTAATTGAAATTTTTTTCTCAGATATTGGTTGGCTGTAATATTTATTGAGAACTTTTGAGAACGGCCTAGATCAGATTCATCCTAAAATCTCTTCACATCTATGAAAATGCAGAGGTGCAAGCAAATATTTTTTCCCTTTCTTACCATAATTCTGTTAATTCAATAACTCCTGCTCTTGTTTTCGTGAATTTTATTCCAGTTCCAGGTCTACCTTTTTGCAAAGAATGTTGGAAAATCACCTGAGCAAATTGAAGCCGACGTGAGTTGCCCACAATATTTTAGTCCAACTGATGTTCTTGAATATGGCATCATCAACAAGGTACTGTGGTCAAACTGTTTTTGTTTTTGTGCTATTGCCTTGCTGGATAGCCCTTTTCATGGATTTCTTTGGCAGGAAACATACGATGAAAGGAGAACTGAAGATTAAATTTCTTTTTCTGCACAAGTTTCTGGTTGTATCTGTTGCTGGTGGGCAACAACAGCTCCCTTTCTACTGATGATGTAGATATAAAAGCTCCTGTGTATTTTTTAGCACATCGGAAAGTTAAAGCTCCTACATTTTTTACTCCTTTAAGACACTTTTGTTCTTTCACTTCATCTGGAATTGCTACCTTTTAGACAGTGCTTTCAGGCTTGATGATGCTATAGTTGTTTGGCTAGTCTCCTGAGGAGAACATAATCACATTGATTTTCCTTGTATCTAGCAGATTTTGTTTTGAAAATTTTATAGAATGCATCTTTGTAGCCATGAGGTCGATGCCTGGCACTCCATCACTCCGGACCATGTATCCTATAGGCAACCTGTGAGTCGAGTGGAATGTGGCCGTATAGGATTAAAAGGTTAATGTCACTCCCTGTGCCTTCCTGCATAAAAGGCTGCTGCTGTAATTTATTTAACAAGAGATGCATACCTGAGACACATGGTGGCCGGGAAAGAAGAAGAGAAAACAGATATCAGCGCTCTAGGAAACATACTTCCAGTCAGTACAAAATGCATTTCTTTCCATGTGCGTGCCCAAGGCCATAGCATGCAAGGTTTTGCTTGTGTTCAGAAGTGCAGTCGCTTGTTCTTTTCGCGGTAACACCGCCTCCCCTTTATTGCACCATCTGTCGTCCTAAAACTGCATCAGAGGGACCCCTGGAAATTTTAGTTTGCTAAATCGCTGGATTAACTACATGGTTGAAATGCTTTACACCCTGCACTTGATTTTAACTTATTCTATTACCATATAGGCAATGTGGGTTGGTGGTGTGCTTCATTGTCTACAATTATCATCCCCATTACTTGATCCCTCTCCCCGTCACTCCTCCAAACTCCGGCAAATGTAGGGATGGGATGCTGGTTTATTCAAGTTTCATAAATATCAACCATGCACATTGTTTGGCTCCAATTATCCACATTATTCCAACATTTATTTCAAGTGGTCGGGGCCCTGTACTCAAAATGAAGCCATTAATCGTAACATACAAGCACATTATAGGGATAACATAGTGGTGGTCACTGTCTCAAAGCTCCCTGTTACTTCCTGTCTCTCTGCTGATACGCCTTTAGAGGTAGTCATTCTTTACTTGTGTCAATGCTTTCTATCCCTTTTCTGTTTTGCTGAGGGTATTGTGATTTTCCATTGGTGGATCAAATTAGAAATGTACACACTCAGTTTACAGTGACTTGCGTGACTTGGGTATGGGATGTGCCCCGCTGGTTATTACGAATGCAACAAGCATGTTTATGGCATCATGTAATTCAGGATACAAAATGTATTTTCAATTCTACTGGTCTTTCTTCTATATATTGCCATTCAGGTATTTATGTCCTGAGATGCCTCTTTAATTTTCATGCATCTCAAAATTCTTCCGCAAATCAGCTGACTCCTATGTGGCTTTAGCAGAGATCCCTCATGCATGTGTCACGGGGCCATTACTCTCTCCCCAAAAGGCTAACCTATTGGGGTGTGCAGCGCCCACGCTTATAAGGCCCAAGGATCCTCTTCTCCTTTCCGATGTGGGACTCCGTCACATTCTCCCCCACCGATTCCATCGACGTCCTCGTCGTGGACCGGGGCCCCCCTGCCTACTCCCCCTACTCTTGGGCCTAGAGCGCTCGGCGGCGGACATCGGATCGGGACGGGTCGGCTCTGATACCAACTGTCACGGGCGTAAGAATTTATCACATGCTACCCGTGCGGCCTTGAGAAAACTTCCCAAGCAGCCTTCTCACAGTCAACTCACAAGAACCCTTTTGGAGAGTAACTTTAGAAATATATTTCACTTGAATAGTGAGTGTGTACAAATGAGGGGTAGGAGGTCCCCTTTTATACAAGTTTTGGACTAGTTACAACCGTTAGATCCCCCCTTGATCTAATGGTAGATATTACATCCCTTCAACTTCCCACCTACCTACATTTATTACATTGTTCATTTCCAATATATTCCTCTTTTCTAGAAAGTGTCTACATTCAACGTATTGTCACTCTCTAAAAGATGTCCAGGTTCAATGTATTGTTCATCCCTAAGTAAGGACCCGTGACACATGCATTCAAGAACATAAAACTTGTTGATGAATAATTAATTGCTAACAATGATTCCATTTTTCTTTTTCTTGAGTTAATCTGATGCATTTCTGAAGTGTCAGCCAAGAATGTTGGTGGTAAACTCTATGCATGTTACGTGAGAAATGTGCCTAGTATGAAAAGAAGTCATAATGATATTTGTGGTTGGATCCATAGTCTGGTCATCATGATGATATTTCTTATGGTTAAAATTAATGAGCAATGCTCAAAGTGGAACGAGTGATTGTGGCTAGTTGGGCTCCTCTCCCTTCTTCCCTCCTTCCCTCCCGGCTCGCCGGTTCTCACCCACAACACACACACACACAGAGACAAGCTGCAAGCCAAAATTGCGAAGTGGATAACTAGAATGTGAAATCAGCTATACCCCAATTTCTCCACAAAAATCCTTTGTTAAACTTCTAAGCGAAAATCACAATTTGTCTCTTACTCTGAGCCTATGCCTGACATTTTTCGAGATCAATATACTAAATGGAAATAAGGATAAATGATTTGGCACCAATCTCTTGGTGACCCCTAATTTTTAGTCCTCATTGAAACATTAGCCCCGTGGAAACCTCTTCGGTTTATCTATTTTAACGTGCCTCTATTATTGCATTGAAACCAGACAATTCACGGTTCGCCTTGCAAGTTGTAATAGATTAGCTCTACAAGCTCGGCTAAATACTACGGAGGATTTAATCATATTTTAGGCTTTCAACAAACACTGCGATTTTTTTCTGTCAAAACAAATAAAATCTCAACTGCAAGTCACCGCCTGTCAATCATATATTAATAATTACAAGTTGGTAACATACTAAGTAGGCCGAAGCTCATAATTTTCTTAAATTAAAATTGTGTTCTACCATGTAGCATTTGAAATGTAAACCTTGTCTTGTTACTCAAAAGCAAAGAGCCAATCAAGCAATTCAATCCTACTCTCTCAACTTCTATTCTCTGTTTTTCCCTACTCTCCGGGTTCTTCATCTCCACCAATCATTCTCAGTTGAACCTATCAATCATGTCTATCTACGGAAGGTTTCATGCAATCCTTCGTAAAACCATAGAACAAAGTTGCAAGAACGAGGCGAAACAAAACACGTTTCCAATGACATATGATGTCGGAGAGTCTCTCTCGGAGGGCACTCAGAGTCAAAGGAGCATCTGCAATTCGGACTAACCACTCGAACTGGATGGATGAAAGAGTAGGAATGAAGAAAATTACTAGGTTGCATGCATCGCATCGCAATGTTCTTTGTTTTGAAGGCATCCAAAGTTCAAAAAGAGCGAAATTCGGAAAATTAAAAACAATAAGACTGAAACTGAAGAAAGAGATTGGGGGATACTGGAGGTGGACAATTCAACCCCCTTTGGTAAATTGTTGAGCAAGCAACTTGGCAATCTCGGGGATCCCAACTTTTTCTTTGCCTTCGAGCATCACGCTCAACTTCTCTGGAAGGAAGTCTTTCTTCATTCCTGGGTTCTATCAAAGATCCCACAAAGATGTATGAGCATAATCGATTCGGCCTCCAAGAAAATTGGAACAGATATTTTCGTACTATTTTCTTTGAGGCCATTTAACAAACACTTGGAAGAAAACGATGCCTAAAGAAATAAGTGTTGAGACGGAAGAAGGTACCTGGCGGTTGTTGAGCTTGACAAACTTGGAGATGAGTTTCGAGAAGTCGGAGCGAGGAGGAGGAGGAATGCCGAGGAACTTCCCAAGATTGGAGGAACACGGCGGCGTTTCTTTGGCTCTTATCTGCGCATTCACTACGCTTCCCTTTGGAGCGTACGCTGCCCTCCTCACCATCGCCGCCGCTCTCTTTCCCGTTCTATTCCCCATTCTGGCTGCTGCCGACAACAATGTTTTTTTTTTTTGTCTTTTTCTCGACTTTGTTTCAAATTAATTTTCTTGTAGTGCATTTACTTAGAATTTGGACTGTGAACTGGGCTGATGGCCCGCTCTATGTGTTAGGTATAATAAACTCATCATTTACACAATAATAATAATAATAACATAAAAACATAGTAATTTAATTATATTATATACAGAGGATATTGAAGTAATTTATCACATATTATTTTATCGTGTTTTAAATATCAAATATACAATAAAATTGATCAGCTAATTAATAGTATTGTTTCACCGTATATAATATAATTAATAAAATTGTAATTAACATGAAAAATTAGAAATACTCTGACAATTTATAGACATAAAAGCTTTAGAAAACAGGAGCAAAAGAAAAAAAAAATTAGGAAATTTTTGGTTGGAATCAATTTCTTATTATTTATATTTATTTTACTTTCTATCTAGGATATTTGCGAATTGGATTTAACAATTTTAAGATATTTTACATCCAAATTACTAATGATATTTTAAAAAAAAAAAAAAAAATGTAGTCAATTTATCCGCCGCCTTAAATCATTCAAAATGATATGAAATCGCATATTGATTGGAAGCGGTTTGAGACGCATAGAGACAAAAATTTGACCTATCATTCTGACAAATATTCTTATAATTGCATCTCACTAGACCAACCATATATTGCTAATTTAATTTCGCAAGCCTAATTTAGAATGCAAGCAAGATATGTGCAATGACATCGCTATAAGAGTTTCCCTAAACCTTAATAGAATAGATGGATTGATGTTTGTGAGTTCTTGTAATGAAACTTGTTAAAAATCAAACTAAACTTTTATTTAAAAAAAAAAAAAAACAGTTCGTTTATGCTTTCAAACATCATTTTGGTTAAAATATATTTAGTTTCAAAACCAAATAATTTTGGCAGAATGGATTGATTTTTAATGATTTTCAAAAATTTGATGCACGTCCAAGTTGCTAGGGACATTTTTTTTTTTATATTTTTTCTTTTACTTCGATGTTGGTAGATATGAGTTCCAGCAGTTTGAATTGAACAATTTGTGAAGACTCCTGCTTTCAATTATACCATTTTTCTTTCGAAATAAGATTATTTACAGGGATTGATTACAATATTTGTTTGAGATAATTATGATCAAAAAGTTATTATTTATAGAATATCATTCCATATGTTTGGAATCCAGTATAGACATTAATAAAATATCAAGCAGTAGAAATGTCACACTGAGTGACGGTAATAATAAACATGACAGTCTGTTAAGAACTCGTGAACCGAGTAAAAGCGCACAAAAAGAGAGAGCGGGAGGGAGCGAGTGTTTCTGCATCAAAGCCCACCGGCCAAACATACCGAGTATTTTCTTTTCTTGCAATTGAGAATTGAGCCATTGTGACGGGATGTAGAGGGTTTTGGAAGAAGAGGGTTGCCCAAGAGGAGAGGAAAGGAAAAGCAGTATACAAACTGCGAGCACTGAGAGGTACGTGAGGCATGAGAGGAATCACTAATACAACAGATAGACATGCAACATTGAATATCCAGTTACATTGAATACAATTGCTTTGCTTCCTCCAAATCCAATTCCTGCTCCTAGCTTGCCTGCCTCAATACATCCTACCAGTACACTGGGAGGAGCCACAATAGCAGTTCTTCTTCTTTATATTGCCATCAGAATCAAAGACCTGATCAATCTCATAATTGTAATGGTAAGTCAATTCTTGAAATGGGGGGATGTTCTCAGCAGCAAACAGCATTATGTGAGGCATTCTCTTATCCTCGTGATCATAGAGGACATTCTGGGCATATAGATTCGGTGAGCAACTATGGTTGATGAATCTCCCCACATTGCCACGCCATGCTGCATCAATGGTGAAGCCACCGCCCTGCACAACCTCCCAAGAATTTGACTGCACCTCAGGCATAAGGTTCGAAAGTCCACTCCAAAGGAATCTGTCATTGCTGTTATTTCCAATGTCAAACAAATATTCATCATTGCCAATTCTTTGCTCTGCTTCTGTGTCTTCAAGGAGCTCCCCTGCATACTCACAGATAAAACTTCCTGAAGGGATTGAATTTAGAGATCTCACTCCCCATCCCCTTGATTTGGTTTTAAAAATTTCAAGCTGAAATTTAATACCACGCTGGCTGACTCTATTATAGCAAGAAGGAGGACACTTGCAAGAAGGACCACACTCATAAACAATGGGCTTTGCTTCAACTATAGCTCCATTGTGGTTATACGGGATCTGTCCTCCATTCTTCGCCACGCAAGAGCATTTCCCTGATTCAAAGCATCCTCCATTACAATCACAACCACTAGGAGATATCAGCTGGCACCAAGCAGGATATATCATGTGAGGGACATACTCAAATGGTGGAGGTTTCTCATCATCAATGGTGTTCACAGCACAAATGGCACTTGACTCCCTCCCTTGGGAGATGTTGTCGAAACAGTTACCCTCTGGTACTTTAGATTTCTTGGACTTCTTTACTACTTTCCAAGAAAGCTCTGGCTGACCAGGAATTCGAACCATCTTAAACTTATAAACCAGCTTACCATGTGGTCCCTTCTCTTGCCAAACCTTCTCAACTAAATACAGGCCATCATAAACATAAGTCTTACCCTTCAAATCTAATGAATCAGAAACTGTCATCTCCCCACGAATCACTCTTACTGGTGTTCTTGCATCCTTGCTATTTTTCAAAGCACGATTACCTCGTGTAAGCTCTTGGTCTTCAGGTTCTTTCCCTCCATTATGCATGTTCCCTCCTTGACCCATATAAATCAAGACATCTGTTTCATCTGTATCATCATCATAGCCCCCAGATGCTACAATACTTGTTGCAAGACTACCTCCATCCTGACTCAAATAGTCTATACCACCCTGAATTGGACGATGAAGGCCAATAATATTAAGCTCGACCCTGTACTGAAATTCATCACCAACTTCAACTCCTGGGACAGATCCAATAATTTGCTTACCAGTATTGACATATTTTCCTTTCTCCTTTAGGATTTTTGCTGCCCGAAGATCATACCTCCTACGAGTATTCCCATGCCCCTTTGCCTTTGATTCGTCTTCCTGCAAGAGCTTCCTACAAATACAATGGAACAAACGCAATGTTTCCCTAACCTCATTCCTGGCATCACCTTTAGCAGCTGAACCACTAGGATTGGAAGGTGGAAGGCTCACCCTTAAATTACATGGCCTTCCAGCCAATTTAAAATTACCACTATCTAATGCAGCCATTTCACCAATGCCTTTGTAAGCCCATCCCGAAGAAGTTGAATTCTTTTTAGCATCTGCTCCTCCAAAGTTCTCCCCTTGCTTCTTCTTTTCCTTGAAAGCAGATTTTGATGGTTTGAGCAATACAAAGTCACTCCTCTTCCCTTTGCTTTCTCCTATACCAGCAGCCAAGCTTTCAAGGTTAGAATGATTTTGAATACATTCTCTGGTATATTTGATGCATTGGTCTTCTACATCCACTCGGACTGCCTCCTCCTCATTAATAGAAGCAGCTTGAGATTCCATCTGATTCCTTGTTTCTTTATTAGCAGGTCCATCAGGTTCAGCTGGAACTCTATTTCCAGTCAACCGAGGGACATTCACTTGCAATTTCCAGTTGTAAGCATTTGCATCTGAAAAATTTTCTTCTAGTTGTTTCATATCACCGTCTAATGTCTCCCTCAGTGACTCTTGCCAAGGCTTTTCTTCACTACATAGTTTCTCATTATTGATATTCCTTGCATCAGCAAAAGCAGGCAACCTTGGGTCCTCTCCCCTAACAAGGAGCGGAGCATTTCTCCCACAGAAAGGTGGGAAGACTCTGACAGCAGGCATTCTTATCCGTGAGGCATAATTTCGTGGGACCTTTTCTTCTGATGGACAACTAGAACCCACCTTAAGGAAATCCTTTGATGCATTGACAGTTTCACCTTCAGAAGCTTTTACAGGCATAGCTGTTCCTGAATCATTCAAGGCCTCCACAGCCTCTGGTAGCAGTCTTCCTTCAGGTCCCACATTCACTGGTTCAATCCCATTTGAAATATCAAATGAGTGCAGTTGCTCTTCCGCATTGGATTCCACATAATTAATTGCCTGAGCACCAAATCTTGACGACACAACCACCAATCCATCCAGTCTCATTCCAGAAGCTGTGAGTGAACTGTCTCTGATTGCATCAGAACTCTCAGCCTGCATTGAATTGCCAGCTGTATGAGCAAGCACCACTTCTTCTCCAGGCACGAAAATCCTAGAGGCAAAAGGACCACATCCCGGAGGAAAATCCCGAACAGCAGAAACTCTTCGCCGCTTATATCTTGGCAGACTGGTGTAAGAAGGACAATGACAATTTTCCATAGGCAGCATGCCTGACACTGCCCCTGTCGACTCTGTCTGGAGCAAATTGTCAACAAACCCCATTCCAAATCAAGAAACAAACTAAAGAAGTACCCAATTAAAATTAGAAAAAGAAAACAAATAATCACCCTCTGCTTTCCTTTTATTTCACCATAAAATGAAAGGATAAAAACAAAATGCTTAATTCGGTTCTTTGCAAGGTTCTACAATGCCAAACAGAAGTTGAAGATCGATGCCCAATTTCTTGGTGTCTGATCAGTTCCAATGAGTGAGAGAAATTCATAAAGAAAAATAATAACAATAATAATAATAACAATAATAAAATTCCACAATCAACAATCATTCATGTAAAAAGAAATACTTGCAAGGAAATCTTCACACTGAAAGTCAAGAAATACAAATGGGAACAAAACGAAATCAAATAACAACAAACACGCGGCTGTTTGGCATCTAAACATTTTAGCTTCTCGGATGGAATAAAACATGAGACAAAAAAATAACTAGTCAATGCACAATTTCTCAGGAGACAAAAAGCACTTTAACCATCTAAACGCGTGCTCTAATTTCATTTCATTTCACTTCCCTCCACTTTCCCGGCAGCCAAACAGGATTGATTCCTCCCCAATCAGGCACCAAAAAATAAAAAAAATCCCTGAGAAAATCCGCAGTAAAACGGAGATTCAAAAGCTCAAAATAGAATAAATTACATCTAATTTTCAAAAAAAAAAAACAAGAAACAAAAATGAAAAACGAAAAACAGAGACGCTACATGCTAATAGCCGAGAAAATGAACGATTAAAATCAAAACAAAAAAATCACATGCCCATCCAAACAGCTTACTAAAAACAATCGTAAAGCCGATAGCTAACCTGATGATAATGTTAATGGAACCACGAGCAATTGACAATGGCGGAACTGTAAATTGATTAAAATTTGAAGGTTATATGTGGGAGAGAGCGAGGCGGAGGAGAAGGAGGAAGAGCTGCTAGGACAATGGACAAAGGAAAACGGAATGGTAACTGTTTTTGTTCCGCTGCTCACGGAGGTGGTCAGAGGTTGTCCCCAAATGTTGCGGCGAATTATACTGTTTCTACTATTTTTCCCACTCTCTCTTTTTTTTTTTTTTTTTTCCAAAATCATCCCAAGCTGTTAGTTGTTAATTAAATTCAATTCATTTTAAAAAATTTTAAAAAATAATTTAATAAAATTTAAGTTTATTAAAAGATTTGTTAAGATGTGAGTGTAATTTTTATTATTTTTATAAATTTTATAATTTTTTAAAAATTTAAAATTAAAATTTTTAAATAAAATTTTATATTTTTAATTATTAATAATTTTTAATTTTTTCTCTCACTCAAACTAATAGATGAATAAGAAAAAAGATATGAAAATTACAATTCTCTCCATGAAAAATTTTAAAATAACAAAAAGAGATTGTTGAATAGTCATATTTAAGAAAATTATAAAAATAGATATATTTGTAAGCAAATTCAATTTTAGTGATATCCAAAACGATTTAACCCTAGGTTTTGTTGTTTTGTTATATGAATAGTTGAAATTTTTTTAATTCTATTAATTTTCTTAATTATCTTAAAAAAAAAAGAGAGAGAGAGAAAGAAGACTTAAGTCACTTTACCAGTTAGCAATTATAATGACACGGTAGTAAGAGTCGATATACATTTGCTAGAGTTGTTAATTGACTATATTTAATAGAAAATATCTAATATTAATAGAATTTAATTAATGAGATAAACATATTAAGATGAATTTATTAAAAATTAAATATAATTATAAAAATTTTTCAAATGTGACCAGTGAAATTAATTGTTTTGCCCATCTTAGGGACGGTAGTGGGGCACACGTTACATTCCATGGCCTGCAAAGCCTAAAACCCAGCTGAAAACGTGTGATAGCTGTGCCTCCAAAAGATATAAAGGTGTGACCAGCAGCCTTAGAGTAGCGGTTATTAGTCTTCTTTTATACTCAACTGAGAAGCTCTGCGCCCTCCTAAAAACCATAAAATAAAAACTAAACTAAAAAAATAAAGAGTGTTCTTTGAAGGAGAATTTAATAGTTATAATGTCAGAAGATTTATAAGAATAAAAAAAAATTATTCTTACAGAATAAAATTACTTTAATAATACACACCTCTGAGCCTCCTAGTTGACTAATAAAAATGGTTAAATGAATATATTTGTAATTTAGAAAATTTTCATCTTACATTAAAAAAATTTTGTAATTTTTAATTTTGATAGTTAAAACCCTAGAGAGAGAGATAAAGCACATTAACCATAAATATCGTAAAACTATACGAAGCAAGTTTATGATTTTAGCTATAGTGCAGTATAAAAAAAAAATTCAAGCTAGTGAATTATTAATTATTTATTATCTTAAATTAATCTAATAATGGTTTGAGATTTTTATGTTAAGTGTAATTTTTATCTTATAGTTTTGTTAGGATAAACAACCTATAATTGATCTATTAGATACATATTTAATCTTTTAAGTCGAATACATAATGATACATAAAATAATATTGTATTATTATTTCAATTTCTACATTCAGTTGATTTGAGCAAATGAAAAAGAAATAAGATTTTGATTTCATACGAAACAAAACAATATAGTAAATCTACTATTCTATTGTTCAATTTCCTTAATTCTGATTCTCTTAAAACGCAAACCGAGTGCTCTTATGCCCACACTTTTTACTCATTATTTAGCATTTGAAATATTCACTTGTCTCTCCTCACACAATTTATATTTTCCTATCCAGTTGATGCTACAACTGACTCTACATACTTCAATCAGCGTGACATTGCACTTTATAAGAAAAGAGAAATACAAAATGCATAATTAATAACTTTCTACATAAAGTTAAGACGTTGCACTTTTTCTTTTTGAGAAATTAATTATTTAATTGTTAATATAATTTCTACTATTCTAACTTCTACCAAACATGATAATAGTTCTAAAATAATAACATGATGCCTGATAGTAATAGCTTTGGTATTAGAGTATCACATCGTAAATCCTAAAAGCTTAATCTCTTTTTATTTATTTGTCTTTTTATTTAAAAACCATTTTTTAAAGATTTTTTTATAATAAAAAGAATTAGGTAAAACTTATGAATTCTAATAATTTTTTTATCACATAAAAATATTTTTCTTGATTAAAGTAAATAATAAAATCAGAATTTTTTAAAAGAATACAAATATGTAATCACATTATTTGATCAATTTTATTACCGTTCTTCATATGAAAGATATTTATCATTTGTAACCTCTTGTTATGTTGATTAGATGTTTATTTTTAGATTAATCACCAATTATATGCTTTTTCTAGTGAATTGCACGACGGTCAAGGTTAGGCCGACAAATTACCGTATGTAAAATTTTATATTGACTTAAAAATAAAATAGTATAATATATAAAAGTTTTAAACAATATTTAAAAAAAAAAAATATTGTTTAAAACTTTTATATATTATACTATTTTATTTTTTATACATTATTAAATATAAAATAATTTTTAATTTTTTAAAATTAAAACATAAATTATAAAAATATTAATTATGATAGTTTATATCAATATAAATATTAATATTTTTTAAAAATATTTTATATTAAAAATATATTATTTAAATATAATTTAATTTGAATAGATTTCTTTCACGATTAAGTTTTATAAAAGTAAGTTTAGAACCCAAATTTAAATTCAACTCTGTACAAAAATAAATACACCGATTACACTGTCAAGGTAACTCCAAAATAGCTTAATTCAATTTAACTTAGTTGGACTGAATCTATTACTTATCCTGCTGCGCAGAAATTTCTTGAGAAAGAAATTTTTAAATTGACGTAGAGCGGGAAGGAAGTTTAACAAACCTTTAAAAAAACAAAAAAAAGCCCGGATCGAATCTCCAAACCCTAAAATCAAACTCTCTCAGATGAATTTCACAGAGATGCACGGCGGAGATCCTTTCCGTCAAATCGCAGAGCTATGCCACGTGTCATCTCCACAAGAAGAGTACTTGCGTCGCTGCCCTTTTGCCTTCCAGTCGGACGATGAGTTCCCCCTCTTCGCCCCCCTCTTCGCCGAAGATTCCGGTGAAACTCCCGTAGCCTCCACTGGAATCATGATGTTATCACCACCGGAAAATATCGAGCAGCAAAATGGCGATAATGCCCCTCGTGATGCCACTGCCGAGGTCTTCCACCCGCGCGGCTCCTTTGAAGAGCAGCTGCTGCAACCGGAACTGCTGGAATCAGTTGAGGGCGCAGGATATGGTGAGAAAATCGAGGCCGTTGATGGTGATCGTATGGATGATTCGGTAGCCGTTGATTTGGGGAGGGACACTGATCTAGGGTTTTGTCTAGAGACAGAATTGACGGAGAAAATTGAGATCGATTCAGGTATGATTTCATCTACTGGTGTTTGTGGAGCTCACGAAAGCAAGGTACTTCACTGTGAATCCACAGAAGTTAGGGTTTCAAAGAGGGAACCAACTTTAAATGAAGGTGTCTGCGAATCTCATGTTAAAAAGTCTAAAATTTCAGATAGAAATTTGGAAATTGAATCTCCGGGAAGTGGTTTAGGCACTTGCAGGGGGAAAACATTAGAGACAATTGTGAAAACTATGTTGAAGTTGAAATCTCCATTGAATGAATCAAAAGTTTTGGATAAAAAATTGGAATCGGAGGCTCCAAGAGGTAGTTTAGCTGCTGAATCTGAGAAAACTTTGAGTGCGTTGGTGAAAATTATCGGTAAATCGAGTCCTTCAGCAGAAAAATCAAAAGATTTGGACAATAATATGGATATGGAGACTTTGAGAAATGGTTTTGATGCTGGAAAAGAAAAATCAGGAGAAAATTTGGAAGAATCTGTTGATAAAACACTCACTAAGGCAATTGATCTGCCCACTCACAGTTCAAAGTTACCACAAGGTTACCAAAGTGAAGAAACAGTGGTCAAAATGCATGCCAGCAGCACAGAATGTCATGGAGAAAACTCCACCAAGAGAAAGTGGGAATTTTCCGCTGGGTTATTAGAATCTAGGATTCAACAGATCAAAGAAAGTGTAAGGAATAAGAAGAACAGAGAGGAAGGCATAAGCAATTCTAAAAAAGATTGCAAAGCTGATCAAGTATGTAACAACAGAGAGAAAAATGCATTCAGAAAGAGCATTGATGATATTGACAAGTTTAGATATGTTGGTCCTAAGGACACACTTCTTTGCAAAACAGAGAAAGATGCCGAAGGAAAACGTGCATTGCCAGCATCACTACTTGGAAAGGCAAGTCCGAGAAGGGGGGGAGTGGAGTGTGATCGCACTCGATCTCCAAAGGATTATAAGGAGTTTTCATTATTAGATGTCCTTAAAATGCTTTCGAAGGACCGTCACCATGATCCTAGTTTAGAGAAGTTAAGCCTCCTTGAGGTTGCAAAAAGGTGTGGCATGACTTTTCCTTGAACCTTTTTGTCAGACAGGGAGGGGATAGAATCTGGTAATGATAACAGAGGAAGGACATTTTGAGTTGAAACTGGTCTGTAGTGTATTTGGCACGGTGTTTTAGTTTGGTACATCCACAAGGCATAATTTGTTTGTTCAGAACACTTATGTGGAAAGTCAAAGACAAAACAGGTAGTTTCAAAACCTGGGAGCTGTAAATGAATAATATGTGTACTTAGTTCTTTTAATGAATAGATCTCCATATACTAGGAAAAGATGTTGGACGTAGCTATGGAACTTAAGAAAAGATTTTGTAGCATAATGAGTGATTTGGGAAATTACTTCCATTGGCTTTCCTGAATATGGTCACATGTAACATGGATAGGGCCCTCCAATCCCAAATTTTGGTCAACTGTCTTTTTCACACACACACACATATCAAAGAAATCTACATCTCTACCTTCCCAAACACATAAAAAGGCTACAAGAATCAAATGGGATTGGAATTATGAGTGCATTGGTCTTAGTATTACTAGACAGCATGTATGTAAGCAATGTCAGCTGATTTGTGTTGTCCAATAAGAAGATTACCTTTATTTATAATTTGATAAAGTGATTATAGCAGTGGCAAAAGCATATTCATGTCGAGATTGGGATGCTTATTCGAGATTTGTAGACAGGATATGACAGGTCATCTCAGGAGCTATCTTTGTGAATTGCAGAGAAGATAATCATGTGGCATGTACCTAGAATGCTATTAAAACTTGAAAGGCACTAATCTGCCACGGCAAATCTTTAAATAAAAGTTAAGAGTTACTGCATAATTACATGTCCTTCAGCCATGGAAAACGCATAATGGATAGTTGGCAAGTGGCAATGCCAGCAGCAAGTATTAAAGCAAGCCATTTAAATGTGTGATGGAAGATAAAGGGTGTCATAGAAGTTATTTTGTTACATAAAGACTAGACTTGCATGCATAATAACATGACTCTTAAAAACACAACCTTTAATGCACTTCTGAGCTATATATGTATATATATATATATATATATATATATATATATTATACAATCTGTTGTCAACCTATACAAAAAGCCCACCCAAAATTTGTCCCTCAGCATGCCAAGTTTAAAAAGAAGGGAAAAACTAGCAACCATCACACCTCATTGACATAATTCTTGGTATTTGGCATCAAAAGCTTCTGTAACCTGGTCATGGAATTTGGCCGAAGGTGCACCTACATAGCCCTAAAGTTACGAAAAGCTCAATTTCACATTGCTAGCGATGGACAAGATGTGGGTATATTGAGCTACTGCTTGTGCTTGGCTGTTGGCCAAAATTTATATCTGGTTGAAGAAGCTCTGCTTGTGGAAATGAGCCATTAGATGGCACGTCCAGCAGCAGATCCTGTTCAGAACTTTCATCTACAAAAGGAAGAGAATCCAGCATAAGAGAGCTACCATCAGGAGGCATTGCAAATAGGCTTCCTGGACTGAAGCAAGACCCATCCTTGTCTATGAGTTCTTTGTTTTCATACGTAGCCTTCGTGACAATCCTTTTTGGGCTGTGTGCTGTCCTTATTTCTGAAAGACAAAGAAGTCAACCTTTTGAAAACAGACTGGATTCAATTTATGGAACAGCTTCAAAATTAAATAGACTCAATTATGGACACATTGCAATACTGTGTGTGCCTCCAACCCACCCCAGAAGCACCAATGGACGAATGTCATTTTTCTGTTAATTGTCCATTAGCTAGGTCAAGGATTTTTAAACTAGTTCCTAGCTCATTATCCCTACCCATTTCCTACCAAAACTAACCTACTCCTTGAAATAAATCCCAGCAACTCCAGCCGAATTAACACAATTAACTACATTTAGAGAAGGAGGCATGCAATTATAAATGCATTGGCATGTCTTTGGTGCACAAACAGATAAATTTGATTTTAAAGACTAATACACAATATCTTATAATATAAAGCAAGTGAAATAACATGTCTAATGAGAAGTACTAGGATATAATTTTGGTTTTGGAATTCCAGATGCCTAAAAAATGAAGCCTAGGTTGGAAGATGATTGGTTTGGCTATTTGCTTGATATATTTTTCTGTCATCCAGCCTTCATTGTCAACTTATACGGCTGGTAGCATTTTCCTTCTGCAGGAAGGAAATAAAAAAAGGAAAATTGAGATCCACGTTATAATGGAATAGAAAATGTTGGCTAACCTGGAACTTTTTGAATTGGACTCTCACGGGATCTCTTTACACCACTTAAATTATTCAGCATAGGCGTAGCACCATTTGGTCCCCTATCAACAGGAGACTTTACAGTATCTTTTTTACATGTCTGCATCCAGAGAGAATATAAGTTCCCATAGACTTCTGGATTGCACTTCCAATGAATTGAACCATAGGTTACATCATCGTGAAAGAATATTTCTACTCTTAGAAAATTAGTGCAAACCTTTAATTGATGATAATGCTCAACCCATTTTGTTTTTGCAAAATGGGATAATGCAAGCCTTTTTAAGGTCTTACAGTCTTCAGCTTTGTCTCCTGAGAAGGAGAGATCAAAGACCCCCTCTGCCAGCAGTTGTTGGTAGCAGAATATATCCTCCTTGAATTGCGGACTATCAAACATGCTTTTGAGGCTACAAATGGGAAAAAGGAATCACTTTTATCTTCGATCATGACTCTAACTGCTTGAAACTAAGACTCCAATGCTATAAAACATGTAATGGAAGATACTAAAGGTACTTTATAGAGTTTTTAAAATGGTTTCAAGTTCCAGAAACCTACAATTATCACAGAAAATGTGAGCCTGCAGGCAGACATTAAAAAAAAATGAACTTAATACCAACAAGACCAGATAATATGAACATCATCTATTTTCTAGCTGCCTGGCTCCATTCTGACATGCATTTTGCACAACAATTCTAACAGAAAAAAAGGGAAATGTTTCCATGTTTCAGCAATCTTACAACTGCAAAGATTGGTTTGAAAACACAAAGCACTCTGTTTTTCATAAAGAATATTAATAATCCTCCACTGGGCCAAAGCACAAAAAAGGGGCAAATAATGGCATATATGCAGAGTGCCTTGCACCTGAACTATAATGATGACTAATGTCTTTCCATATTAACACTTGCCAAAAAAATCAGTGGCACACAACTAACCTGTCAGGGAGTTTGGCAGTATCAAGCGGAGGTAGATACTTTAGTAATTGCTGCTGCTCTTCATTTGTCAAGCTTTTTGCAAACTCCTCAAAATTAAGAACCTCCTAAAACAAATATGCTGAGAATCATGATGCATGCTAAGGGGAATAAAGAGTAGAGAGGCCCATTCTTGACACATCCTAAAATCAAGTTGTGAGGCCTTGTGAATGAAACCTAGGGGAATAGTTGCAGTATCTTGAACAAATGTTAGAATCTTGGTGTTGGTCATGTGACATAATCATTGGCATCAAGAGTCTATTTACTAAATCATAAAAACTGGTGTCATTCAAGACAATAAAGATGTGAGTTACAATAAGACTTACATTTAAATCCACATCACATAGATGCGAGTTATGATTTCCCAGGATTTGTACTTTCTCATGCTGATACCAGTCCCTGAAAAAACAGCAGAAACCAAAAATGGTAAAATACAATTTATAGATTCCTTTCTCAGTTTAACACCTTCACTAATGTACACCTATTCTCTTGCTTTTAGAACATATTCATGATAGTGGTAAATCCATCCCAGTCATCCACTTAGTTTTTGTTTCCCAATCCCAGAGATTCCTTCATTCTGATGGGGGCAAAGGCAATCTGCTTTCCTTTTGTAGCTCATTCATTGGTGTGAGGAACCAAACAAATGTCTCTATTTAACCATACACTGCATTTTAATCTTTCAGACATGGTCAAGAAGGAAAATCTATGATTTATGTAGATCACATATGGCACTAATGTTTCTATACATGCACGGCGACCAACAGAAAAACAAAAGCCTTGCAAGATGAAACCATTCCTGGGCATAATTACCTCTTTAGCTGTCCTTGCTGCAGTTCTTGTCCGATAATATTCTTTTCTTTTTCAATTATGGGACAAGCTCTATCTATGCTCTTTTTTTCATAATGGACAGGATGATTCACAGAATGTGAATAAACCTCAATTGTTGAGCACTGTTTGTTCTCAACTGAAAGCGAGCTAGCTTCTGATTCCTCATCTCGAGCTATTGAGCTTGGATGTCTAATGAGAACACTTCCATGTCCTATCTCAACAGAAACCATTGGCGTTTCACTCTCAAAAAGCAAATCATTTTCAGAGGATTCAGAGAAGCATGAAGACTGTTGTTCATGTAATATAGTATAAAGATCTTTTGTAAGCTTCTCAACTGGAGATGGCTGTGGACAATTGACACACGTCCTCTTCTTAGAAGGTACCATTGTGTCCCACACATATGATTGGGCTGGACCTGAGAATGGAGAGATATACAGAAGCTAAGAAATGCACTACTGAGCATAGTAAGAACATAAACAACAATATGTTGTGGTCCTCTAAAATTCAGTAAGCAATAGATAACAAAAAGAACCAAACATATTGATTTCTCAATTTCCAGATTTGAAGACAGTGAATTTTCTTCCAGGCATATCAGTTCCAAATCTGTAGAATAAATGAACTGCAAGAAAGATGCAATACCATTTTATAGTCAAAGATTGAGCATTTATCATTCTAGAGCTCTGACTTTGTATTTAGTATTTGGGACTCTTCAAAATATTCAAAGATTTGAGATTTCTGATAACTTTTGGCTTTAGAGGCCACATTTAGCATGTGGTCAGCAACATTGCAAGACTTGATAGATAACTAGGATACTAAATCATCAATATGAAACAGGTATAGCAGCCACCTCCAGCACTAGCACCCCATAAAAGAGGAGGCCATTTGTCTTCATTGCAAAACCGGAGATATTCCCTTCAGTGAAAGAGGCATAATTTGCTGCAGGCAGAATTATAATATAGATTGTCTACCTTCTGTTTTTTTGTCAGCCATTTTTGGAACTACATTGGGAATTATTTCTTCTCCTATACCAAGCAGAACTCAAGTTGTAATATGGCCTATAGCTTACAGCTTATTCATTCATGTACATTCAACTAACAGTCCCCTCTCAAATTGATCTCTTGTTCAATGTAAACAGGGAGATGAAAATTAACTTGCTGAGTACCCAACCTGTCAAGTCACTTGCATCTGCACTGCCAAATTGCACACAGCTCTCAGAGTTGGATATGGCTGACCCAGAACTTGATCTATTGCTAATATCTTCATCTAAAGTCTTTCGATAGCCCTCGCTGTAATCAGGAGGAGCAACCCCTCCAACCACTCCATTATCATTATTCAGTTTTCTTTTAATCAGTTTCAGTTGTCTGTTCTTGTTTATGGATATGCTCTTCACTCTGGAGAGCCTATTATCCTCATAATCATCAGGATCTGCCCGGGCATGAAGTGGGGTATAGTTAGCCAGTGTTCCCTTTGTTCTCCATCTGGATCCACAAGCATTACATAGTACTGGCTTCTCAGGAGGCCCATTGCGCCAAAGAGGTGTGCCTATACCAAAAAACATCTATTGTCAGCAAAAGTATACACTTTGCAATCTTTATGTGCAAGAATGAAAGAAGATGCAATGTGGATCAGAATAGATTAACAAAAAGGAACAGATATCTCAAGTTTCAACATGCATGTGCCATGAAAAAGGTTTCAGCAAAAGGTTAGTGCATCTTATGGATGGTAACAGTTGAACCATTTAATATGTTAAATTTACTGACTTTCTATTGCTCAGCATGAAGCAGATTGCAATATGGAAACTAGTTACATCCAACTCTAGTCACTCAAAGAAAAATAGGCTCTGATGTATAGTAAAATTTTTCTCTCAAAAAAAGACAATAGAAATCTGCTCTCATAGCCATGAGAATGAACCTACAAATTACTGAATTGTTGATGATTATGTGTTGTTAACTGGACAGGAAAAATGAAATGAAACGAAACTAAAAACTCTTCATCAAGATACCAGCAATCAACATGAATAGATGTGAGAAGTTCCCAAAACAATAATGTTTTTCAAGGATGAGGGGGGAATGTCTAACTTGTGAAGGATCACTGATTACACACTTCACTAGTCATGCCTATTACACCATAATGTTCAGGTTGAAACATTCCTAACTATAAATAAGCTAAATGAGGTTTTTTCCTGTTGTAATATATATATATATATTCAGTTCAACAAATAGAAATTTTAGCTAGAAGTCATGACAGCAAGAAGCAAAGAACCATGCCACCTGGAAGCAGTTCAAGGTACAAGAAACCAAAGTGAACTAATTTTTGGAGTTGTGTATTATAAATATCAACACTCCAAATAAAAGAAATTCAAACAACATTTCTGAACAAACTTGGAACGTGCATTGGCGATTGGTTAGAAGCTTGAAACATGAGTCTACAATAATTCCAATAATTTGCAGGAATTAACTTGTTTAGCTTCAAGGCTCTAGAAGCAACAATGAGCACCAAAAAATGTTTTAAAATTGTAGGAAGTAGCACATTAGCACAAAAGAGGGACACCTACCTCGTAGAATCAAAAAGTTCAAAGGAAACAGCAACAGATGAATTAAAATTTGACTTAATATATGGGTTCCCTGCATTCTCATTCAGAAACACGAAAGAACCAACTAATCAAATATTGTCCATTTGACTGCCTACTATAAAGCTGACTTTAAACTCAATTGTGCTGATGAGGAAGGTCAAAGAAGGCAAATAACAACAATGAAAATCAAATGGATTCAATAATAAAATCACGAAAATCAAATTAACACCTCATGTATTCAAAGAAATAAAAGAATCCATGGCTCAAAATCAGTAATAACGACAACATAGCAAACAGAAAAGCACATAATCCCAATCTATCATCTTTGTCCAGGTAATCTCTTCCATGTTTGGTGTAGGCACTCTTTTCAATGGATAATTTTCTTTCTAAGCATGAAAGGATCACTTAGAACAATATTTGATTGAGAAAAGGTAAACTGAATAAGGAATTCAAATTTTGTTCTTTAATATTTATTTGGAGAATAGGAAAAAGAAAAATGGAGACACAAGAACTCACTTGTAACTCCACAGTGATAGCAAGGCCCTTGCTTGCCCATGTCTTTCTCTTTTCCTAAGGTGAAGAACAATGAAAAAAATTCAAGGAAGAGGTACAAAAAAGAGTAGGAAAACAACTGAATTTACCAAGAAAAGAGCTTTCAAAAGAAAAAATTTTAGAATTTTATGTCTTTTCCTTTCCAACCTTTTGGGTAATCTTCAAGCCTTGTATGGCTATAAGCTACTGGGTGTGGGTGTGTGTGTGTGGGGGGGGTGTATCTTTTTTTCTTTTTTGCAACAAACCCAGAAGCAGAAGTTTGCAAAAATAAAAGAGAAACCAAAAGCAAATAAACCCAGAACAGTTTATCTCTTAGCAGTTCAAGAAAAATAAAGAAAACAGCAGAAAAAAAGAAATAAAATCAACAACAAATGAGAAGATAATGATAGGTATTTTCAACTGGGAATCTGTACAAATCAATGGTGAAGAGAAAAGACCATTTAGAGGAATCTAATAAATGGCTGTGATACAAAAAAATAAAAAGGAAGGTGAAATGTGAAAGAGAAAGAAAGAGAATGAGAGAGAGAGGGGGCTGTGAATATATGACCTTCTCTAGCAGTTGTATTGTATGTGAAGTAAATGTTGGAGTTTTCTTCTTTTTTTTTTTTTTTTATAATAATACATACAAAGGAGAAGAATGGTGGAAGTGATAGAATTTGAGCCCTTAATTTTATTTTTTTTAGGGTAAAAAATTTATAAATTAATTACTCTAAATAATAAGTTTATTTTTTTTTTTTTGAGATACATATTGACCCTAGTCTTGTCTACTTTTAGGTTTCTATGCAAAGTTTTTAAAAGAGAGCAGAACTAAATTTTAGTTAAACCCCCCAACTTGTCAAAAAGATTCATTTGAATTTCTAAACTTTCATTATGTTCAATTAACATCTTATAGTTTTATTTCACCAATTTTTATTTTTTTTTTCAAATTAATGCTCTCTCGTGCTCATTAATGTCGTTTTCCGTGTTGAAGGCAAATATTAAAACCTTGGTCCAAAAATTTACATTCATAATCAATAATAAAAAGAAAATAACTTCAAGTAAACATATAAGATTTTTGCGTGTATATGATATAAATTGACGAGATAAAAGGACATTTTTTTTATTTTTAGATAAAATCATTTTTTAATTAATTTTGATATCAACTGATATTGCATTTTTTTCAAATAATTTTAAATATTTAAGATTTTCTATACCTGTTAAGGGTTGAATTCTGATTAAAAATGAATGAAAACCATTTTTCCTTTATCAATCAGACTGAGTTAACGAATTGAACTTAATATTCCAAGCGCAATAGTTCAATTGAACACAACAAAAGTTTGAAGGTTCAAGTAAATAATTTTTTATAAATTCAAGGACTCACAATTCATTTTGCCGATGTATCTGTCTCAAGAGATAAAATAAAAAGGTTTCTAGAAGCACTGCAGGAAATTGAATGCGAAGGACATCAGAAAAGCGATCGCTGGGAACAAAGAATAAGGAATTTGGCATCCTTTGACCCTTTAAAAAATCATTTTGTAACATTTTTCATTATTTGAAAAACTATATATTTTTCAGGCTCCATCGTCATGAACTCTTGAAAACAAAAAAAAATTATAAAAACTAATTTAGTTTTTTAATTTAATGTAATTATCGTATGATCAATATTTAAAATTTATTAGAATACAAAAATTTATATTTCACAACATTCACTCTTTTTTATAAGATATAAAATATTAGTAGTATAATTTTACTATAAATTATTAATATTTACTATATATATTGTAATATGATCAATATATTGTGTAAATATTTAATATTGTTTATAATATTGATTTTGTTCTTCAAAGTATTAGTGAAACCCGAATTAGACTTTTATTCTTACGATATTAATAAATAGTTTTTCATGTGGTCTATGACATTTGAGTCGTGTAGTTGGGTCCTTTCTAAAATCATTTTTGAATTTTTTTTGTTATCATATATATATATATATATATATTATTATTTTGACTAAATATATATTATAATAATATTAAGTAGTTTTGTGTTATGTTGGTGAGAATTAAAGAGGTTATTTTGTACAAAGAACAGGCCTTTTAGGTCACCTCCCATCATGCCGAGTTGTGGTCACGGTCACATTCTTCTCCACGTGATTTGCTCAAATATTTAAAACGGGACCCATCAAATATATGCTGCCTTTGGTCACAATCAAATTTGGAGCTCTTAGATCAGCGGCAAGGTGGGGTTGGCACTTAAGCTTTTTTTCTTTTTTTTTGGCCCCCCCGGGGGGTGAAAAGAAAACAATCCGGTGGTGTTTTTCCATTTCAGCATCATCTCTTTCTTGTTGACAATATTTTTTTTAGCAAACAAAAAGGGAAAACAAATGCATACGCAGTGGGTTTATCTTATGAAATTTGACCCCATCTTGGCGTTTGAGTTGGTGAAAATATTTTGGTCTACTCCATTAAAACTAAGCCATCAAAAGTTGCACGACTCGAGCATTGCATCTCGCCAAAATGAGCGTTGTAGCCTTTTGACATGGATTGGATGGCTCATCCACCAAAACACGCTCTTGACCTCACAACAAATAATAGCAATATCCCACAACATGACCCAATCATGTCCAAATCTAACGGTTTAGAAACATCGATTCATTGGCTTTGAGCCCTAACCAAAAAAATAGATCAAAGTAAACTGAAACGTCGCAGCATTTCATGATCTTTTGGATGCTTAAGATGAAGACCGTATGCCCATAAATTCTCATGGATTATTGTTAAAACCAAGACCTTCATCTCATACACAGATAACATTTTTACAAAATGAGAAACCAATAATATAATTATTAAGATCTATCTATTTATTAGGAAGAAATAATTATTATTACCTTATTATCCTCATAACTTTTTATACTGTTGAGATTTTTAACTTTTCATATACTCTTAGTTGACCACATCTACTAATTAGGTCAATTAATTTAAAATTTTTATAATTTTTTATTTCATTTGTTTTTCATATTTAATCAACTGTATATACTAATTCAATTCAACCAATTTAAATTATTTATTTATTTTTCCTTTATAATTTCTTTAATATTTAATCAACAAAAACTCAACTTATTTAATTTTTTTTTATTTCTCTTTTCTTATCTATTAACTAACTACCCAATATTATGAATTTATTAATTTCAAATTTTTAATAATATCAAATTTTCATGATTTTTTGTATTTTTAAAGATCATTTAAGATTTTATTTAATATTTTTTATAAAATAATATTAGATATAAAATAAAATTTGTGTACCTTTAATTTAAAATTTAATTTTTTTATATAATATATATATATCAAAATAATGGCTGTTAAAATAAAAATAATATTTATTTAACATAATTTAATTAAAAAAAATATAAGAAATATATCTAAATATAAAATAACATAATATAACACACAAATTCATTAAATTTAATGATCTTCTAATATATTATAACGATCTCACTCTTAATCCGACAATCTCAACGGCCATCCGTGTTTCCCTTGTTGGATCTTGTGGGCCCATCAAATTTACATATACCACGAGTACAGCTAAGATGGCAAGTTGCATGACCCGGGCCCTGTTACCTTTGTTTGATAGAAAATTTTTTTCACTTTTCAGTTAAGAACTTAATTTAATTATAAATTATATATTAAATATAATTTTTATATTCCTTATTATAATTCAATATCTCAATGAAAAAAAAAAAATTATATTTTTAATCATTAAAGTATTTCCTAAGAGGCATATAAAACTACAATTTGATTTCACGAAAAAAGAGCGGAAGCCGAGTCAACTCGTAGGGGGAAAAAATATCCTAACCTCCGTTACAACCAATGAGTCATTTAACTTTTCCGCGGTGATTGATTGAAGCATCTATCCATAACCCTACTCAAATGTCCAAAACACCCCTTTTCACATTTTTCCTTTTTCTTCCTACATTTTTTTTTTTTTTTTTTTTGGGTGACTGCAATCAAATGGGAAAACAAAAGTACTCACATTATTTGGTGGTTTAATTAGTTTAGCATTCAATTTCGGCACTATCTCTCCTTTAATTAACTTTCCTGATGTTTCTTCGATTGGTGCGTTTAGCATGGATTGCAGAGTAAACGGTCTGGATTTGTTGATTAATGGTTGATGGAGATGCTTTGAGTTTTTTCATCACCTTAATAATCAAACAATAGAACGAGGGAGAAAAGACAATAAGTGATATGCCAACTTGCTGATGTAGGCAAATGAGCAACTGTATTAGAGACTATGTTAATACTAATTATTATTAGCCTTACAATCTCATAGTGACTAAGACAATGCATAATTTATATCATTTAAAGTGATAATTTAGTTAGTAATTTAATATATTAATTAAAATTTAAATTTTTTCACTGATGTTTATCTGTATTTTAAAAGAAAAGAAAAATACAATGTATAATTTCGCTCTTTCTTTCTTTCCTTCTCGCATTGTCTATTGACTTTGCTTACCAGAAAGCAGCAGACCTAATTTCTTTTCCCCACTTTTCTTTTTTCTTTTTTTGGTTTGAGCAAATTATTCTTTTTTTTTTCTTTCTTTTTTGGGTACATAAGATAAAATAAATCGAAATGGAAAACTTGTGTGTAAAGAAGACAATCTGCAACAAGCTTTGAAACATAATCTACGCAAGAATTGCCGTCTCTCAGGACAGGACAGGGTTTAATTCCACCATTCAGGACCTCTCGCAGCGGAACCGAATGTCATTAAGCAACAGAGAGAAGGGATGAGACTGGAATATCATTCAAGAACAATACAATGCAAACCCATCTCCTAGGCGGATTCCAAACCCCACCTGATTCTCAGCAAATTATTCAGCAGATTGCCCAAACAGAAACACTACAAAAGAAAAAAAAGGGGCTTTTTTTTATTGAAACTTTTTTAAATCATGGATGGTTTGACCCGGATTTCATTCGGCGATTAACTCGATGCTGTACCATTTAACATTATCAATATATGTTAACATTCTGGATGTATGTTGAACCTCTTCTTGGCCTTTCTCTTTTTGGGTTGCCTGCATCTGAATTAGAAGGACGGACTGAAAAGGGTTATTTCTTAATTTTCCTATCTATTATGTTGATCAATGTAGTACTTATGGGTTTTTTTTTTTTTTTTTTATGCTCATTTTTCCTTGTCTATAGAGAACGAACACTTGTAAAATAATATATGTGTGTGTCCGGCATGATACTCGCAATGACTTTATAACTTTATAAATAATCCTTCTGAAAAGCAATACAAAAGTTTCCAGCCAGAGTGTAACTTTTCCAAACCCTATTCTTTTTTTCCACTTGAGATTATATCCTTCGGGAGATTACATCCTTTATCTAAAAGGGTTAACCTTTTTTTATTAATAAAATGACACTAAAGTCACCAAAATTAAGTTGCCAAAAGTGCAATAACAAGTTTAAAAGAAAAAAAAAAAAAAGTTTGGAGAAATGGAGAGATAAAGAAGAAGATAATAAGACCAACACTGAAAAAAGTAGAGGAGGCAATGTCTGGTTTGGATGTGGTAGTTTTTTAAGTCCTTCGATGTCATGCATGTTGATAAATGAATCAATCCCTTGGGAATGGGACCAATCTCGTTCACGTCGAGTCAATTTCCAACCAAATTAGTTCAAATTGATAGAAATAAATAAATGAAAAGAGAACCCATTATCAATTGCATGGTGATTTGAAGTTTCTTTCGCAACTTCCATCTCCAGTGAAGGGAAACCCAAAAAGCCTCTAGAGGATTGAAGCCTAATTGAGTAGCCATAGAAGTAGTGACTCGAAAGTTCCTTTTGCTTGACCATCATTGACCAAATTCTACCAATAAAATAAATTAAATTAAAATCGTACGTTTGGTCTATTAATGCATTTTGAACTCAATACATTTAAATCACGATAAATCTGTTTTAAGATTTAAATCATGATAAATTTAAACGGTAACAATGACTCTTTTTTTTTTTTTTTTTTCCTGATACTGATCCTTGGATTATTTTCAGTTTTAATGTTGCATTTAATTACCATTGTGTTGACGTTCCCCGATTCTCTTTTACAAATTCCCTTTATTTTATAAGTAGTATTTGTATTTTGAAGAAATAATGTCTTTTTTTTTTGGTTTCCTGACGTCGGGCTTGAGGAGCTCATAAGCTCTTGCGAACCAGAAGATGGAAAATGAATGGTCTTCCTTTCCAATTTTTGCTTTGGGATTAATTAACTAATTTGCATTCATGCATAATTTTAGTAGGCTGCTGCTTTTCTCATTCGTCTTGCCCATGCTCCTTTCTATGAGACGCGTACATTCACTTAAAGTAAATATATTTTTGTGGGAATTTTCTCTAGTTGCAAATTATGATTGACATGATTAGAGGATAAAAAGTACAACAAAATATATATATTTTTTAATACTCTGTTAATATTAATATTAATAAGTTTTAAATTTAATATTATATTCTTAATATAAAATTTGAAACAACAGGAACAACGAAAGGACTACCATGAAAGAAACTGACAAAATTATAAATTATCATTAACATTCACAAGCAGAGACCTGCATATATTCCGGATAGAATATAACTTAAAAAATCCTTGTATATCTTTGATAAAATAATACTTTCTTGTCGTGTCCCGTTTGACAATGGCTTATAAACTTTGACTTGTCTTGAAAATTTTGCTTTTGGTGGTCAATTATCAGCATTGGACAAGGCCAGAGGGCTGCAATTTTAGGAACAGAACCTTGAAACGTGGACCCGGAAATGTTGAGATTAATGCCCGTAAGGCTGAATAAATTTGAAGGAGCAAACTTACGCATTCCACTGGCTTAGGCAACACTTCTTCAACCAATGATCCGTATTAGGACCCCATAAAGCATAGCCGTCAATCATCCATATTGGTGTAATATTAAGTTATTGAGTAACAAGTTCAACTAGTAAATTATTACTTGGATTGGTCAATCAATAATTATTTAATATTTTTTATAATTTTTATGTATATAATTTATATTTTTCAAGCCAATATAATTTCATCAAGTGTATATATATATAGGTGAATGTGAACAATTCTTTTATAATTATAAGAATAATGCTCTCGTGTTTTACGAAGTAGCAAGTAATAAAATAATAGAAATAAACTGAGTATCAAATGGAGTTGGACATACGCCCACAAATTTTCTTGAAGAAAGAAAACAAGTCTGCTTGCGGGTGTGCTGCAGACCTCGAGGGCATGACCTTCTCTCCATCATTTCAATTCTTAGCTAAAAATATTAAATATTATATTACCGCGTAAGAAGTGATTTAAAACAAAAAAGATTATAATATTAAGAATCTATAAATCATATTATATCTTTAAAGTAACAAAAGAAATCTGTTAAAAAAATAACTGTATAAAATAATAATAATAAATTATATTAAGTTCTATTAAGTTATAATAGAAAAGGTACAAAATTTTTAATTTTCTAAATGTAATAAATCATGAATTTTTTACAGACTCGACAATCAGAAAGACTCATTTTTTGTTCTTTGAAAGAACGGTTAAAAGAACAAGTGATTCCCTCAAGTAAACCTTGTGCCATGGCCTTAACAAATGAAGGCCAACAATGAGGCACAATATATGATCTCTCGCTTCCATGAAAGCAATAAAGTTTTCCAAAGGAACAGTTTAATTTCACAAATATACGTGCCTCATTGACTCCATTATTGAATTTCCCATGAACCTTGAATTTTTCAAGAAGCATAACAAGAAGTATGCAAAGGGAGGGGAAAAGGGGCAGAGGAGGCTACTGCAAAGCTAATTGCGGCTGAAATTTGACTGGCATTTCATGGGGTTCATTTCATCTGAGCATGCTTTTTGGTGGTAGGTTTCCCGTCCTTGTTATGGCTTGTGTCAGCTTGATGCGCAGTTGTAATTTTCTCTGCTTCAGCTTTCTCAAGAAGAGCCTGCGTTTGCATAGTTTTAATCAACTCTCTCGTTGTCTTCTCCTCTCCTTCAAGCTGCATCTTCATTAAGGCCTCAGCTTCCTTGTCAATTGGCTTGAAGTACTCTTCAATGACACCCTCCTGCAAGTTCACAACATGTCACTTAGACATGAACGTGGATCAGAATCGAACCTGACTTACCTGACAAAGAAACAAAGGGTGTAGAAATAAACCTTATTTCAACATGAATAACCTGGCACATTTTAGTTTTACATTTAGACTTTTAGAATCATATATGGCTCAAAGCATTGAAGTACAAAACAGAGTGTCGTATTTCCCAATAGAAGGCATAAACGAATGGCTGTTCAGACATGAATTGCACAATAAAATCTGCTGTAGTCATTTCTGTTCTCACATAACTGTGATCTTACTGATTACCTGAAATGTGAAGAACAGTGTAGGAAGACCAAGCCACAATAAACATAAACATAATTAGCACCACAATGTTCCCTCATAAACCCAGCAGTCCACATATATTATGGATTAAATTATATTTTTGACTGTGCCCCATTAATACATGAAAACACAAATACTTCCACAAGAACACACCCACTAACCCCATCCTCAGGACAAAACCTACGAAACAAAAGACAACAGAGAAGCCGACAGGAACAAGAAAGTAGTCGGAACAGAGACACAAAGTTTGCAAAAGCTGTGCAGTGATTAGAATCAAATGAAACTTCTAACTCACAGTTTCTTCTAGCTTCCTATTTAAACTTTGCATCTCCTCAACCACGCGACGAACCTCTCCTAATATAGCCTGCTCAGGGATCTTTCTCAAGGCCGCCTTTCTATCTTGTGCCTGTGCAGAGAGAGAGAGAGAGAGAGAGAGAGAGAGAGAGTGAATTAAGAAGAAAAATAACTTGAAAGAGAGGAAAATATCGATGTCAGAACCAAAATTTCCAATACAAGCTGTATTTACTTGTAAACTGAATGTAGAAAACGTTTAAAAGCTGAAAAATGAAAAGAGTAGGAGATAAAACCGCAAAGAAGCTTTTTGAAATTCGAGTCAAACCATGTGAAAAACTGTGTGAAGAACACAAAATTTTCATAAAGGCAAGTAAGCATTTATGGTTTGATAGAGCTATATCTAAACAATTTTGTATGCCCCTGGTTGCTCTTTCAACACTTTCCATCTACCATTCATTAGTACGACACAACACCTCATCAACCCATCCATTATGTGGGATATGCCCTCACTTTTTGTAGTCAAAAGACTGCTCTTGTCGAGTCAGGAAATAGTCACATGTGTAGTTATGCAATCTCAAGTTTCTGACATTAAAATAGGTGCCTGTTAATCGTTCAAAGGAACAACAACCCTTCAACCATTGAATAACATTCCAGATTCACAATCAATTATGCACCTGCAGCTACAAAGTGTCTGAATCAATGCAATTATAAACCTCCTAATGCCTTGAATTCAACGAAGCCAAATCCTAAAATGTAAGGCACCCAGCACCCAGCAGACAAATGAATGAAATAAAGCAGTCACAGTTATCCCAAAATTTCCTGACACTAGCATTCGCCATAGCTATAATGGTGGTGGCAGTAATTCTATCACTTGAATCAATTGAAGTATCTATATAACTCAATAGCATACATATGCAACCAAAAAACAGAAATGAACAAGTGAAATCAGCAACAACACCACCTAAACATAACCAGAAAAAAAAACCAACAAATACTTTAGAGCAAGACCTGCCGGAGACGCTTTTCGAGCTGCAATCTATAATTCCGGATTTGACGTTCTTCGTAACCCGAAAGGACCCTCACGTAGAAGAGGGCTCTTCTTCCAAACTCCAATAAGTTATTCATCTTACGATCTAGCACCAAGCGTAAAAACTCACCTGCACAGGCATGTCCATACAACTCAAAACCATCAGAATACAGATCAAATAGAGCAAAAAGGAATCGTCTTTACAAAAGAGCTAAAATTTTAGAAAAGATAACAAAAATTAGAATTTGAGTGTGATTTCGATCTGGAAAAGTTGAGAAAAGCCAAAAAGGAAAGATGGGTCTGACCAAAGTACTGAACTTTTACTCCATGGAGGATGTGGGTGATAATTTATTGAGGAAGATGATCGCCGGTTCCGGCCGAAAGGGCAGAAGTTGAGCAGTGAGCGGTGGCCGTTACGTTTGTTTGGTTTTGCTTTTTGCTTGGGTTCCTTTGTGCCCATTCCGGATAATGGTTATATCAGTCTCCACAGCCAAACGCAGAGTGGGTCTTCTTTGTTCTTCCCTTTTTTTTTTTTTTTAGAGAATATTATTTGAGATTTCCTTTGCGAAAATTATTTTTTTCCACGAAAAACAAATATTTATAACTGTAAGTTAAGGGTCGAGGCCAAAAATTTTCACCTTTTTTTTACATTTTTCATTCAATTATTTTCATAATAAAAAATTATTAGTGGAGTACTGTGAAATCTAAACATTTTGATGTTAGTGAACTTAAAACTAATTACCATTCTTTTAACTTAATGCAAAAAAGGAAAAAAACACACACACACACTAATACCTACTTTTACAAAAATCATTTGAAAATTTATATACATTTCTTTTATTTGTAAAATTTGATAAATATATAAAAAATTTCAAATTAAATTTACTTAAAAATAAAATAAAATAAACTTAATATTACATATAAAAGTAAAAATATTAAGTAAAATTTAATTAAAAAAATTCAAAATAAAGAAATTTATTATACCGAAAAAAAAACCCCAACAAGGATTACGAGTATCAGTAATATAATATATTAGATTGAATGGATCCAACTTAATTCTTTCGATGTCATACATTCAATAAAAAGCTGATATCTTTATCAAAACTGAAATTTGTAAAAGATTCATTTCCTGCAATGCAAAATACATACAAATCTTTAGAGAAAGCCGAACAGCCAACGGAAGGTATGTAATCAATATAGTTTATGAATAGTTTATTCAATCAATATAAATTAATTTTTAAAATATAATTATAATTTTTTATTTTTTAAAAATTAATTAATTAAATGATATAAATTTTATAAGGTTTAAATATTTTTTTTTTTTTTTACTCATTACATTTTTTTTGAAATTTTTTAGAATTATTAATTTTTCAAAATTTTTAGAATTGTTAATCTTTGAAATTTTTTTTAAAATTTAATTTTTTTTAACTTGAAAAAGTTATAAAAATATGAATTTAAAAATTTTAAAAAAATTAATATTTAAATTTTATAAAATTTTTATAATTTAAAATAAATTTTAAAATTAATGAAATCTTAATAAAAAAATTTTTGTTTGTATAAAAAATTATAAAAAATTTTAGAATGTAAATTAAAAAAATATAAAAGTAATTAATTATAAAATTTTAATTATATTTAAACTTTAAATTATTTATATTTTTAATAAAAATTATTTATATATTTTAAATACTCACTTATTTTTTTATATTTAATAATAATTATTAAATTTTAAATATATATATTAAAATTATATTTTTATGTTCAAATTAGAATTTTTTTTTTTTTTGAAAATTAAAATTTGACCGGATAATTGATTAAAAAAACTAAGTTAAATTGAAATTTTCCACACACAAGGTGGAAGTTAGACTCTGACGTGGACGAATGCTACTGGTTGGAATACGTAGGCATTCGGTAGCAAAAGTCCACTCTTCTTACCCAAGGATTTCTTGCTTCAATACATCATCCTGAGTCGACTTTTCCAGAATGATCTTCCTGAAATGCCCCCACTTGCACCGATAATTTCTAGAACTTCCCAGAAGGAAACGAGGGGCAGATTGGCCAAAGTAGTAATATAATGCCGTTAGATCTATATGTATGTGTCTTCACAGGATGGTTCGTTAGTTTGCGCAATTCCTCGCACTTTCTAGCCAAGTTTCTGAAAGGTTTTCTCGGTATCCAAATAATGGACGCGTTTGCTTCGTTCTTCGATTCCCAGTCGTCTCCAAGGAATTGCTGGAACTACGACTCGCTGAAGAACTTACGCCAGATATCTCCCGTCGTCCAGACCCATTTGAAGCAGGTACAACAATTTTCCTGGAAAATTTCGCTGATCTGTTTCAAAGAAAATTTCGCTATTTTTTTTTTTTAGAATTTTTTAGGCAATTTATGTCTTCGATTACGTAACTATGAGCGTTAAACAGGAGGTGAGAAAAATTTGCACTCGGCTAGCAGCAATTAGGGTTATTGCGATCCTTAGCAATTTGTGTACATTTTTTTATGATGGAAGACTCAAAGTATGATGGTTTTCTAGGAATTTTTCTGAGGTTTGTTGAATTGCACTGGGAACGTTGGAAATTGGGAGGGTCTCTGGGTTCTGTTGTTTTGTTGGGAAAAATTTGAATTGCGCTTTGTGATGAGAGATCATTAGATGTAGCCATATGAAGGGTTATGCGATCCGCATAGCCATCTAGGAAATCTAGGGGAAGACAAATTACACGAACAAAATTTTTGAAACTTACCTGGTATGGCAAGGTTGTTTGTTAGTGAAATTAAAAACCATCAGATCTAAAATTTTGATTAGCTCTTCCGTGAGAAGAGTAGTGGACTGGGAGAGATAAAAAATAGAAGTGTAAGAAAATTGACTTGGATTGGAAAATCGGGAATCAGATAGCTTGAATTTAGAGCTATGTTTATTAGCAACTGTTTTTCGTCATATTGTTATTTATGATGTAATCTGCCTCTTTTATATGCTTGCACACATGCACGCACGCACGCACACCCATATTATACAGAGTTTTTGTGTAGCTTCTTCTAACAGGTTCATTATCTCCTATGTTGCAGGTCTATCTGACTCTATGTTGTGTGGTGTTAGCATCAGCAGTTGGTGCTTACTTGCACCTTCTGTGGAACATCGGTGGTCTTCTGACAACTTTGGCATGCATGGGGAGCATGGCATGGCTGCTCTCTGTGCCCCCCTATGAGGAGGTATTGTCTTACTGGTTTTTGGTCCTATGATTGATACTTGCCTCCCTGTTTCTCCTCTCTGGTAAATGGATATTTTATTCATCGTCATATTTTCCTGTGCAGCGAAAGAGGTTTTCACTTTTGATGGCTGCTGGGTTCTTTGAAGGGGCTTCTATTGGTCCTTTAGTTGATTTGGCCATTGAGATTAATCCTAGGTATTTAATTTATATAGTATTTAAGAAAGAAAATGGAATCTTTTCAGGCTTTGTTATTTTTTCGTTGCAAGTGCAATGGCTTGGCCTTATTTTGTGATGCATTTTGCTTTGAGGTCCTGTTCTTTTTATAATTGGTTTGTCAAACCTTCTGTTTGTTTTATATATTGCAAGTAATAGAAATTGCATGATGGCAATATGACATTATTATTATCCTATGATGCAATTTCCTTGGACCTATATGATGTGTTGTACTTATAAATGATGCCACTTCAAATCACTGATACCTTCCTGTACCAGTTATTAATGCACATAAATACAACTTTTAAAGGAAGGTAAGAGTGATTTGAAGTGGTATTTTTAACATGATGTTGGAATGGCATTTGCTGACCTCTATGGGTGTCCATTTTTTTTTGGGGGTTTAACCCTCTTTCTGTATCAGTTTGCTGATCACAGCATTTGTGGGGACTGCGGTGGCCTTTGGTTGTTTCTCTGCCACAGCTATGTTGGCAAGGCGTAGAGAGTATCTGTACCTTGGTGGTCTGCTCAGTTCTGGCATGTCTATTCTTCTCTGGTTGCATTTTGCATCCTCTATCTTTGGTGGATCTGCTGCGATCTATAAGTTTGAGGTGAGGATATATCATTTAATTTGTTGTCTTTTTTTTTTTTTTTTTTTAAATTTAAATTTGATTAAAGCTTATTCAATGCCTTTCTGCTCTTTTTTTTGGGGGGGGGGGGTTATTGAATTCTGCAGTTGTACCTTGGGCTTTTGGTGTTTGTGGGTTATATCGTTGTTGACACACAAGATATAATTGAGAGAGCGCACTTTGGGGATCGGGACTACGTGAAGCATGCCCTGAATCTCTTCACCGACTTTGTTGCTGTCTTTGTCCGAATCCTCATTATCATGGTTAGTTAAGCTGAGATGATAAAAGAAAATTGTATGTTGCAGCATTGTATGTTTATGCAGGAACACATGTCATCCTACTTTTAGATTTTGCTCTGCTCATACTAAATGCAAAAATGTGGTTGCTGTGCAGTTGAAGAATTCAGCTGAGAAGAATGAGAAGAAGAAGAAAAGGAGAAACTGAGTTGTGAATGGGAGGTTTAGTATGTGCTGCTTCATTATCTGGGTCTAGCTGAACATAAGCTGGTTGTCTATAGAGCACATGTTTTTGGTTAACCAAGTTAATATTTGGTGTACGTAACTACTGTCAGTGGTTTTTGTGCTTTAGCAGATATCTGTGTTTTCTCAATCCTTTGTGCTTTGAATTTCTGGTATGACACTTTTAAAAGGTTTGCATTTCTGTGTAAGTTTGCAATGAAACAATGACATAAATTTGCAAGTCTGGGTGCCCTCTGAAATCAATAGTGCCTTTCTTTGGTTGTTGTGTGCCAAGAGCGCAATTCTGGTTGCTCGACTAGTGCTCCAATGTTCCACGAGCAATTTTGAACGAACAGAGCAGGGTTTTAGTTAGGGGAATGAACTGCTTAGGATGCTCCTGTAGGTATATGTTGGTTATTCAAGTGTCATTTATCAAGTCCATGTGGAAAAAATTGCAAATTTGGCCACCAAAGATGAGATTTCTCCTTAAAGGCGAAAAATTGTGTAACATTGTAATTTGCATGGAAAGCTAAGAGTCTTGAGGTGCTCCTTATCATACACATTGACAATAGACCAAAGGCGAAAGCATGATTTTCTTTCGCGCATATTCCGATCGCCACCTACGTAGATTGGAGAGTACAAAGTTGTTCTCAAAGGAAGAGATGCTTGGTTCGTTGCTTTTGTTCTCTCAGTCCTCTGGTCAAACTGACGTACATGATTTAGAGGGCTTGTAATACTTTTGTCACTGGCGTACATGTTCCAGAGGTAGTTGAGGCTTACTTTAGGTATTAGGTTTAAAGGGCTAGGGAGACACGTCTCCGGAGGAGGATAGTAATTTAGTGATAATTTGATATATTTTTTATTTTTATTTATTCGAATTTAAAAATTTGTATTATTATTTATTAGTCTAAATTTAATTTTTTAAATAAAAAAAATTTATGTCGTGAGGCACACTCCCTCCCCTCTCCCCCAAGAAAGACAAAATACTAGTCTTCCTCTTTGACACGCGAAATCTCGCTACTTACCAGGTTTGGGGCTGCTATCAATATGGTTTATATTTATTGATGAATACTAACCCAACGTAATTTAAATACATCTCGTTTGATGGTCGATATAATTTTATTTTTTTTTTTTGGGCGATACAATCGATCAATTAATGTAAAACCATCAAAAATTAATTATTATCTTCTAGTGATTTCGTCAACATATTAAAATTTTCTATACATCGCAAAAAGTGTCAAGGTATTTTACTTTTTAATAAATTCATCAATGCGAGTTTACAACCATGTGTACAAATAAATTTATCGAAAGAGTAGGCGACGATCTCAACGACTATCATGCATGTACGATGACAAAACCAGGAACATGAAACGAGCACAGCATAAAACAGGTTTAGGCAAAAATAAAAAGTGAAGCAACATGAAGTTATTTTACCCAGTCGCACTAACGTACAAATGAAATGGAACGGAACAAATTTTGGCAAGCCCCACAAATTTTAGAAAAATCAATATACAAAAAGAAGAAGAAGAAGGGAGGAAGAGGGAAGAAACTAATTATCCTTCAGAACCACCAGAAACACCGGATATTTTACAGTAAAATTAGATGAGTATACTTTTCCCCCTAAGGTTCTGAATGGCGCCCACCGTCCCAGTCATTCTGTAGATGGGGAAGACAACGAAAGATTCAAAAGGAAGCCCACCATAATTCCAATAAGCCCCACAACAAATGCAAACATGAGGGAGAAGCCTGGATCACTTTTCCGGTATCTTCGTCTCTTCAGCATCTCCTGTAATTAACATAATAATAATAATAATAAAGGTTTTGCACGCCTGTCAATGAAATCCATGATGTTTTTAACATTGAAATAAGCATCTTCTCAACATATGATCTCCTTTTTTTTCAATGATATCGGCTTAACTGCTGAAGTTCCAATTTTTATGAACCTAGAGTGCATAGCTCTGGCAGAAAAAATAAATAAATAAGTGCAAGACTACAGAAAGTAGGTCGAAGCACAAACCAATTCTTGTTGCAGTTGTTGTGTCTGTCGAACTGCTACATCCCTTTCTCCCTTCAGACGCTGTATAGCCTGATTTGTCACAAAGAAAAACATTCAATGATCAGTCAACTATATAAATTGTGGTAGTCATGGGGTTTAGGAACTTGATTGTGGTATATGCTTTACTTAAAAGTAAATTTTTTCTGTTCACTCCTTTTTAGTATGATCTACTCTTTTTGTGTGATAAGTATCCAGGAAAGAATGACCAATGTCAGCGTGGAAACATCCATGCAAGGTGAAATGTCACCTAGCCTAGAAATTTCCTCTAGTTGTTTCACCACAGGTGAAACTACCTCCCAACCCATTCCCCTTTAAGACCCTGATCAAATAAGTAGGCACCATGTGCAATGAGCTGTAACTAACTCCAAAATTAGTTCATATAAGTATGCCCAAACAAGAAAAACAGTAATA
Source organism: Rhizophora apiculata (assembly GCA_037832385.1). Classification (NCBI taxonomy): domain Eukaryota; kingdom Viridiplantae; phylum Streptophyta; class Magnoliopsida; order Malpighiales; family Rhizophoraceae; genus Rhizophora; species Rhizophora apiculata. The sequence goes on along the minus strand of CM075439.1, from coordinate 6,053,914 downwards.
AAGTAGACAGAGAAATAAAACAAACTCACAGAGTTAGCATCAGAAGTTTGTGTGGGGCCCAGGGGTGTTTCATCTTCTATGGTCCCTTGAGCCGAAGAGGGGGACATGTAGACAACTCTAAGCTTGCACTCTTCTATCAACTTTCCCCCATTGTCCCTATTAAACTGGTCAGACATCATTTCCATAAAATCAACCTCGTCCCAAAATGGTATTATCAAGCTAGTTAAGCAGGATATCTTTCAAGTTAACATTCTTACGGTATCTGGAGGAAGCTCATCAACATCAATGTGTGGTGCCACTGTCGTACTCTGTAGGAGAAACTTATCTTTGCATTGCAAATCTAGAGGACATTCTCGCTGAGCTTGAAGAGTAACTGAAAATCCAGATGTTGGCTATTTGTTAATGACCAGCATAACCGCAAATTATTTTAACTAGTGAAAGATTTGTGTGCACTATAACAGGCTGGCACCTTCATTATACACAAGCAAGTGGTGAATATGGACAAATCCCACTGATATATTTCAAAGATAAGCATCCAAAGCTGTTTAATACATCACCTAACAAACACATATACAATGGCTAGTTGCTGATCTGATTAAAACTTTGATGCTTGAGCATTATAACATGTTTATATATTTACCATTGCAATAAGCTTATATTTAGTTAAAGAATTCCTAGATCAAAATTTTCCATCCAAGAATTATAGTGAGCAACAGGAAGAACCTCTTATGACACATGAATCCCAAGGCTGTATGACACCAGTGTTGGGCCTTACAAAGTACTTCTTAGGTGAAGTGGTTTTAACCTGGCACCAAGGGAAATGAGGCCACTATGAATTTTATTCAGGCTCAAACATTTATCTAGCAGCAATAAGTTTTCATAATACGCAATGAAATTCATACCTTAAAAGCAACGTGGTGCTCTGTGTTGTTTACAACTTTAAGATCACAATAGCTTTGTTTTTCCAGCTCAACTGATCGAACAAACACACAATCATAAGTCCAAAAGAACTGTGCATGACAAAAGTTCAGTAGCAGGCACCATTACATTAATACTAACTCCTAAACCTTTGAAATGGCATTATCATTTCAAGATTTCAGGCCAGCAATTGCAGTAGCATTTACATCTGTCAGCCGGTATATATTGGCTATCATACATACCAAACAAGCAACACACAAAGCTATTACCAAGTATCGTTTCATTTATACTTTTTTCAGATTCAAACCAAACTATTTCTCTACAATTGCAAGGAAGGTGAGTCCTTAAAGTCCTACCATCTTCTTCAGCAGAAACTTATGACTTCTAACCGGTCCAGGTTGGCTTTTATAAGAATTTGGCCTCTGTCAGTTTTTATCTGCTTTAAAATCCACTCCCTTTGTTGTTGTTGCAAACTAACGATCTCAGAACGTGAAAATCAGCCACCACATCAGGCATCCAACTCATGTACAATAATCTCATTTCAACATTCTAAGGCATATTATGGTCAAAACAGAAACAATAGACGATAAATGCAGCACCTAGTGGAGAATTATAAAGATTCCTTGACCACACTAAAAAAGAAACTCAGCAATTCAGAGAATTGGACTAAAAAATCTTCAACCTCGATCATTGTTCTCTCCGTTTGCCCAAGAGAGATTGCGTAACATAACATTATGCAACAACTCGGGATGCCTCATCCAACTAATTAAAATTTCAGCTCAATTCATCTAACGTGACATGGTCAGACAAGTGTTGTTTAATCAAGTTTATCCAAACACAAGGAAAAAAAAAAAAAAATCGAACGTAAATTGCAAGAACAGATCGCCTTCTAATTGATGCATTTTCTTCATTGACAGAAACCAAACAAATTTTGTTAAATTAAAACAAAACAGCGAACTAATTTCCAACGAGGGAGAGAGAAAACAATACGTACAAATGAACTTGAGCTCGTCAGGATGGACAGAGATCAGTTGATTACCACCGCGGGCCGTCATGTCGGTCCCGCCAAGAAACGCAGATCAAACACCAACTTTGATCTCAATCTCAAAATCTAACCACAACCCAGGTCAACAAATCCGTCAATGATTCAAGGAAACCCAACAATTCAACACAACACGGCCCAAATCCCAGAGACCCGCGTAAAAAAAAAAATCTCAGAAATTTCCACATCAATCAAAGCTTCTCCCAATCAGATAAACAAGAAAAACATTAAGCGATAAACAGAGAGAGAGAGAGAGAGAGAGAGAGAACTAACATGTTTGGTGAAACGAGCATGGAGGATTGATGCATTTGATTTGACCAAAAAAAAAAAGTAAAAAATTGGTGCTGTGATGCTTGCAGTTTCAGGCGCTTATTTCGATCCTTTCTATGGTTTCGAGCTGTCCGTATTTGTGAACTCTCTCATTATACTTGCTCGCACAGCGGACGGACAGAGAGAGAGAGAGAGAGAGCGAGAGAGAGAGAGAGAGGGAGAGAGGCGAGGCATTTTGTAACAACGGGAGAGGAAGGTGGTTTGCTTTTTCCGTGCACCGCTAGGAAAATGACGATGAGAAGGGCCGGTTGACACGTGGAGTATAAATAGCAGAGGTGACGCCCGGTTCAAAAGTGAGCTTTGGAGTACCACACTGGATGTGGGACCCAGTTACGTGTCACCTCCCGCTGTTTCTTTTCTTTCCTTCTTTCTTCCCCCGCCCCTTCCCCATTTTTTGTTTTTTTTTTTTGGTTCAAGTTTTCTTTTTATTTAAGCTCTCCTTTTGTAATTTTCTCTCTCTACGACGGGAATAAAATTAGGTCACGAGTCTCTTTTCCCGTGTGATTACGTAAACACAAACACAATATATTTAAATAATTATAAAAAAAATTTATATATTAAAAATCAATATGATATAAAACAATTTTATATATTATAAAAATTATTGATATTAACTCAAATATATAATTTTTTATTTATTTAAATTATTTTGTGAAACTTGACAATAATCCTTCTCTCTCTCTTTCTTTTTTACAAAACGAAAAAAAAAAAAAATTCCTTTGACATTTTATATAATTCTTGCAAAAATGTTAATTTCTTTTTTAATATTAAATAATAACATTTAAGGAGTAATAAAATATATAAATTAATTATATTTTATTGAATCTTACGAATAAATAAAATTGACTAAAAAAAAAAATTATGTTACTTTTCTTTTTTTATAAATGTATCCGCCACATTGCTCTTATTGCTTTTGCCTTTCTAGACATAATAAGCAGTGTATCCTGTCTCTATTAACGAGCTAAGGTACAAATTAATGCCACGGTTAGTTCATTTCCAAATCTATCGGAATCAAATGTCAATCTAAAATGTCGGGCAGCTTAAATCCCTAATTCAGATTACCATACAGCACCTCTCGCCTTCTCTCATTGATAAGTTGCACCCAACAAAATGCATTGAGCTGTTTTGTTTGTTACCTATTTTTGGTTTTGCAGTTAATAATAAGATTTTAGACGTGCATTTAATAATTATTATAATGCAATACGTAATCTTTATCTGAAATCAGAAAGTTAATTACATTACATAATGAAGCTCCACTCAGAGTATTGTGTGGAATTGATTGTGATGGTGTCATTTGGTTCAAGCGTATTGTTCTAAGCAGGGCAAGCCCCTTTCCACTTTGACAGGTTGCTGGTCGGACGGTGCCTCAGCTTAAACATTTTAATAGAAGAATGATGTAAACTTTTTGATAATACAATTCGGTTAAATTTGGTAAACAGACTTGTCTGCAATTGAATTTTCATAATAGTTTGGTTTGGCATAACATTTAGTTTTTGACAGTTTGCTTCGAACACCAATTGGCAAAAGCCAGAGTTTCACCTAACCTTGCCGTTCTCGAGAAGCATTCCATCAACCATTGGGTGCCAGCAGACGCAAGCCTGAGGTTGCAAGCGCACGAAGAAGAGAATGGACGAAAGAAACAAAAAAAAAAAAAAATTGAAAAAAGAAAATTCTTAAAGATACCCTTTTGAGTTGCATTGCTGTTATTGCCCCGCGGAGGAAAATGAACAATGGATGCCGTAAGACACCGCTTGCAAATAAACTATTTCGCAGGATCAAGACGCTAACTATAAAATAAGGTGCAGCCATGGGAACAATTGAGCGCAACCTTTACGTCTGGGACCCACCGGACAACTGGCGACGTCTCTATTCAGTACCGGCTCCTATTAATACGTATTTTTGATAATTTGTAATTCTTATAATTTATATATATACATATAAATACATAATTAACGACAATAATAATATAATTTAATTTAAGATATATTAACTTTAAAATCAAGTCAATCACGTGACCCCTTGTATTAACTTTAATTATTCTCATATCACGTGAAGCAATAGAATCCAAGAGAGGCAGCTAATAATGGCACATACGCATACTTGAAAGTCAACTCAACAATGTTATATTTCAAATAAAAGAGAAGGCTAAAGGACAAAAATAGAAGGGGAAAAAAGGAAGGTAATGAAGATCTCCTCGCGGAAAAGGCCTGATTACTAAGTAAGAAATTTTCCCTAGTCCATCCTTATAGGCTTAGTAGTACTTAACAACCTTCCTTCAACTATCAAAATCCTTAAAGCTGTGCAAAATTCTCAAATTGAGAGCAAGTCAGAAACAGAACTGGAGGAGATCAAGCTTGCTGGTAAAATGTAATCAGTTGCCATGCATCAAATTGTTCAATATTTACTCATGCTGGGTGGAAAACATGACTAAAAACAAGCTAAATGACCACAGAAGAATGCCTGCAGGCAGGCTGATTGTCGTTCATTTGAGGAACGGATGGTGCAAGAAGGTAAGAAAGGAGAGTCTACATCCGTGAAGTATTAATACAACTGGACTCTCATATGATTTGTTTTTACAAAAAGCAGATGCAATCGTTTTCCCCTACAGTAATTATCACGAACAAAAATAACTAGAGATGGATTGAATTTTGGTCCTTACAGTCTATCTGCAGTCAGGATATCCAAGTCATTCATTTAAAAGTGGAGAACCGGGGAAGCTTGTCCCTCAGATAATACAATCTTGCCCTCCTGACCTTCCTGTGGTTAACTACTTTTATCTCCTTGATATTTGGTGAGTAGCTGAGATTGCAAAAGATAACACATCAATCATCTTAGAGCCTTGATGAAAAACAATCAGACAGCCCCTACAAAAAACTGGTCCATAAGTGACAGAGATACTCACATTGGGAAAACAATCTCAACCCCTATGCCAGCAATAATCCTGCGAATCCTAATTGTAGTGTGGATGCCAGCATTCTGCCTTGACATAACAATACCTTTGTAAATGGACATCCTACGCCTATTTTCTGGAACTTCCTGCAAGTAAATGCCATTAGATTAAACTTAAGAATGACCTGGCTACACCAGACTTGCTACGAGTAACCTAATGTGAACTTTTAGTGGTGCCATTACCAGTTTAATCTCCACTATGTCCCCTGTCCTGATATCTGGGATCGGTCTCTCCTTCTCCGAGGCCTCAACTGCTCTCTTATTCAATATCTACCCACGGAATTTCATATACATCCTCAGATAAAAAGAAAAAAAAAATCTCAAAATTGAGCAAGTTCTGCATTATTTTACTATGAAAAAAAAAATACAAAACAAAAAATAATTCAATTTCCGAGTCACTATAGTTCCAATGAGAAATTTGTCTCAAACAATTTCTCAGCAATCAAACGTCATGTTAACACACAAAAAAGTGTCTTGTGAGGTCGAAAAAAGGTTAGATACACGCAATCAAACCTTATAGAGTACACTTTCCGTCACACCGATCCTTCATGTTAGCACACAACTAAAAGAAATTTCATCTGAGACTAGCCAAAATCAAAATTCTTCAAATCTTAACCATGTTGTCCCTTTTTTCCAACCTTTTCTCATCAATCAAACAACAAGACCATTGAAAAAAAAAAAAGAAGGAAAAAATAAGTCCAATGAATTACCCCCATTATCTCTCCAAGCTTGATCCTAGGTTTTCTGTTCCTGGGAGCTTTCGCTGCGTTTTCCACCTTAACCTCCTCACCTTCCAAAACGGCTACCGCTCCTTCTTCCACTACAGTTTCACTCTCCTCTGCTACTCCACCGGCTTCACCACCCTCTTCCATCACTTCTCCACCTCCAGCCTCCTGTTCCGCCCTTGCAACAAAGCTCTGCCGCGCAAATGCCGCAGTCACAGCATCCAAATTCGGACCAATCAAGCCCCGAGAAACCCCAGAAGGCAACGAAACCCGAAAATTCGAGTTGACGGTAGAACAAGGAGACAACTTCAATTTCCTCGAAGGTGGCAGCTGTGCCGGGATTCTGGGTATAGCAACCAGTGCCTGCAAATCCCAAACAACAAAAAAAGGAAAAAAAAAAAGGACCCCAAAAAAATCAGAAAAAAGAATATCCACACACGAATGAGTAATACACATAATATTATTATGAATAGGAAGTACCTGAGCCAGAATTTTCGAGGCCATTGCTCTGAGAAGGAAGAGGAAATTAGGGTTTTCGAAAAAACCAAAAAGAAAAAAAAGAAAAATTGGGTATTATTCAATAGGACGCCATGAGCGCAACTGTTTCTAGTCGCCTGGAACGAAGATTGACTGTGGAATCGAATGCCTTATCCGTTGAAGCGGGCGGTGTATTGCACGTGTCAGGTTTATTTTCATTCACGTTGTGATGAAACCGATTCGGATCATGTTTTCCGGGTCGGACATAAGGGTAATGAAATTTTGCGTTTTTGGACAAAACAAGAAGCCATTATAGATATCTCAGAATAAAAATTAATTGCGTCTAATATTTTTTTATAAAAAATTTTATTATTTAAATATTATTAATTTTTAAATATTTAATTTTAATAATAATAAATATAAAATATTATTATTATATATTTAAATAATAAATTTATTTTTAAATATTTTATTTTTTAATTTAATTAAAAAATATTAATATTACACAAATTATAATAAAAATATAATAAAATTAAAATTTATTAATATTATAATATACTAAACAAATTAAATATTTATATACTTATAATATTTATTAATATTAATATAATATATCAAAAATTATAATTTTTATATTTATTTTATAATTCATTTTAACCATAAATTCGTTGTTTTGTGTTGTTCTTAAATTAACTTAAGCAGTCACGTCACGACGGGCACGGTCACAATGATCAGCGTGGCATCCAGAGCATGTTAATTCTTTTGCCCCTTGCTCGCCACGTGTCCCATGTTTGGTTGCAGGCTCCTGCCTCCCTCTCCCGCCAGTCTCTCCCCTCCTGACATCTTTCTGAGTTCCTCTTTTGGCCTTCTTGTTTTGTTTTCTCTGGCACCTTTCTCTTTCTGTCTAGTAATTTGCCGAACTCTCTTTCACAACTCTGTCACTCTCTCTCTCTAACTCTCTAACCCTCTAGCAAAACCCATTTTGATTCTAGTACGTTTGTGCATCTTCAAGCTCGTTAAAGATCAGTTCCAGCGTGAATTTTGCATTCAGAAAACATATTGCTTCGTTTTAGGAGGTGGGGTTGTCGCTTTTCTTTTTCTTTCGTCTAAAGTTGGCTGCTTTTCCGCTACTAATGAGGGTTATGTTGTTAATTTTGCGGCAGAATTAAATGTTTATATGAAAATTTAAGAATTTGATTTATCTTCTTTGTGGGTTAGGTAGATTTTCAGTTTAGATTAAAGATGCCTACCGATTTACACTTTCTAAGGCAAATCCCACCTGGGATTCTGATTATAAGAAAAATGAGAGGGAAAGATTGGAGCTTGAGTACTTATAGGTACGTGGTTTTGTTGGTTACCTTCATAGCATATGCTTGTTACCATGCATCCAGGAAACCCAGCAGTATAGTCAAGAGTATGTTGGATCCTGAGCACGGTAAGGACTCTGGCGATGACCGTTGGCCAATTGGCACTTTCCTTGTTAAAGAGGAGTTTATGGGTGGGAACAAGATTAGAATTAAGGCTGAGGGGTGGTTTCCATCTAATGGAGAAGAGGGGACACCAAAATTGGATTTGAGGTTGTTTTTAACTACTGGGATGATTGGAAGTGGCATTTTTGTAGGTTTGTTTGGGATGGGTTACTTTTGGAACATTCATGCTTTCTGGTATTTTTTGGTTATGCAAATGTTTGCTGGGTTGTTTCAAGCCACTGGCTGGCCTTCTGTTGTGGCTGTGATTGGCAATTGGTTTGGAAAGAGGAAGAGAGGATTAATAATGGGTATTTGGAATGCACACACTTCGGTTGGGAATATTAGTGGGTTGCTTCTTGCAGCTAGTGTTTTGGACTATGGATGGGGATGGTCTTTCATAGTTCCAGGTGCCCTGATTGCAATGGGAGGGCTGTTGCTCTTCTTTTTCTTGGCTGCTTATCCGGAGGATATTGGATTTCCTTGCCCTCATAGCTCAGAGGTGAAAGTGGAAGAGTCTAATGATATTGAAGCTCAGTCACAGGAAGAAACTGCTGTGGGACAGGAAAAGATTGTCTCTGTTCATTATGGATCTGGACTTAGGACAAGTGTGGGGCTTCTTCAAGCTTCCTTAATACCAGGAGTGATTCCGTTTGCTTTGTGTCTATTCTTCTCAAAGCTTGTGGCTTACACATTTCTGTATTGGCTACCATTTTATTTGAGTCAAACAGGCATTTCCTCTATTTTAGTTCTCCAGCAGAAATTTGCGTGTATTTTAATTGCATTGGTAAGCAGATGACAAAGGATATTGTTGTTTTAACAGATACCTTATTGGCCTTAATTTGTGGACCATGCTTTGAAATGTTTTTATTTCACAGAAATCAGAGGAGATTTCATATCAGTGAAGATGGCAGGAAATCTCTCTACTTTGTTCGATATGGGGGGTATTTTTGGTGGAATTATTGCTGGTTATATTTCTGATAGGCTTAGAGCTCGGGCTATTACAACAGCCAGTTTCATGTATGCTGCAATACCTTCCATGCTCTTGTATTGGGCCTATGGGAGTGTTTCATGGACAATGAACATTGTGCTTATGATGATTGCTGGCTTATTTATAAATGGGCCTTACACGCTTATTACAACCGCAGTTTCTGCAGACCTTGGCACCCACAGTTCTCTCAGGGGAAATTCTCGAGCTCTTGCAACAGTGACTGCTATTATTGATGGTACTGGATCAATTGGTGCAGCCCTGGGTCCTCTTCTCACTGGGTTTCTATCAACAAGGGAATGGAATGCAGTTTTCTTGTTGTTGATGATTGGTGCTCTTATTGCGGGGCTTCTTCTTTCACGTCAGGTTGCAGCAGAAATTGCTGAGAAAACTGGCAAACGGATACCTTCATCTGATGGACAACAAAGTCATGAAGGTAATGCTGTGAACAATAGACACACACTGTCACACATTTAAATAATCAATTCTATTAGAGCTTGGACATTTCAATTCAGGTGAAAGTTCATAATGTGAGCCAAATGCCCCAACCAAAGAGAGTACATCTCACAATTGGTAATGCTAGTGAGCTTCTGACCAAAGTCCTGGAAGTTTGATTCAACCAACCATTCATTGTAGGATATTGACTCAATTTGTCTATAGGACTAAAATTAGAAGAACAAAGAAAGTAGAAATCAAGCATCTAAACAAGATATTGATTAATTGACCTCTTCACATAGACCCAGTATCATCTCCAGGAAAGAAGCTTTATATTTGGCAAATATAGTTGAAACAATAATGTTGGAATGGTCCCAACTGCCGGTTTTACTTGGACCCAAAAAAGGGAAAAAGGGAATGATTGGCTTCGGTTTGTTTTTTCTCTTTGGCACTGCATTCATTAGCCGTAGTTGTTTAGTTCCAAAGATTAATTATGTAGCCTGAGAAAGACCCTGATATGTGTTAAATACATCTCAATCATTGACAATCTAAGCTAAATTTAGAAATTTTTAAATTATGTTGTTAGGAGGGCAAGTTGTCAGCCTAGGAAGTAACGTCTTGGTTGTCTTAGCATCCTCTTCAATTTCTGTAAATGTGTCTTTCCTTCAGCAATCTCCTGGAATTTGATTGAGCCGCATGATTGCTCACCTCTCCCCTGCCACCCCACCCGCCCCCAAAACTCCCTTTTTTTTTTCATTTTTTTGTGTTTGTTTGTTGCAGCTACAGATGTCCAACAACTTTTAAGCGATCAAAGGTGAAAATCAAGTATTGCCTCATAAAGCATCAGACAAAATGAACAGATGAAGAAACAAGATAAAAGATAGGCCTACTAAAACTGCTGAATTTTGGTTTGGAGGGTGCTCACCGTTGACCACATGCTTGGAGGGAATTCTAATAATAATTAGGGTCGATTATAATCTTTTGCTACGCGATACTTTCACTGTCAAAAATCATCAATGCTATTAGGTTTCTGGCTTTGATAGTATAGCAGTGCAATTGTTGCATTATTTGCAATCTGAAATGAGAAATGATGGCTCTTGATCATCTGCTCTCTTTTCTTTCATGATTGAGACCAACCACAGAGCTGAATCTTACTTGATCAGAGCCAGCAATGCACACAGCCCACAAGCTTTTTCCTATTTTCACACTTTTCTACTTCTCATTCACTTTTGTTTTTCACTTGACAAAAGAGACATTCTTGATTTGCAAGAAAACTGAAACGGCTAAGTGGTACCTTCATAGACATGACTGAACTTTGCACATGCTCGTATTTGATGCTCAATCAATGTAGCACCGTATAGCTGCAAATGTTAGATGAGGTTTCTTGTTTCTCCAAAAGTCCAATTACTCTTTTCTTTTTAATTTTGTGTGGAACTGTATCCAATTACAGTTTTTGAGTTGCTGTTTCTTTAGTGGCCAACATATTGATGTATCGAACTGGTCCATTCACCTTGTTGAATGTAGGAACCTGTTATGGTCCCCACGCCACTGACCCTGATCAAAATGAAAATATTGATCCAAAGACATGAGGTCCAGGTTGAACCATGGTATCCCGGCTAATTACTGAGATTGTATTAGCAGTTGGGACTCCTTCAAATTAATGCATATCTTTTTAGTTAGAATTTAATGTACGATTTATTTTCAAACCATATTCAACTCAACTCAACTCAACTCAACAGGTTAAGTGATTTGCGTAATAATTTCTCAACATGAAGTATAAACTGGTCCCGCCTTTAGCGCGAAATAAAGGTGTCAGTTTTTTTCAGTCAGAATTGAAGGCGTCAGCTGGAGTCAATGCATATAGAAACCTGTCCATCTGGTCAACTGATTGTTTGTAGATGAATCAATCATTGTCCACATCCACCGGTAATTGGTTACCTGATCATCAAAGTCCCCCCCCCCCCATCTGTTTTTGTTGCACGCATTCCTCTTGCGGTCGTCCGACATAAAATCCGGAAGTTTTCTTTATGTATCACATCATAATCTTATGGCACAATCACTTCTTTACAGCTTTACTGAACCAATGTCTTTTGCAGGGATCATAAACACGGCCGAAAAAAAAAGGGGGGGAGGGGGGGTCTGGACGCTCAAGTGAGCACAGACTGCAAAGAGCAATTTATGGTTTGAATTATCACTGTACCTGTAAAATATCTACAAGCCAATGGGTGAGAAAATGTAGTCATCATGTAATGGCACTTAATTCTATGCTCTTCTTATCCGTGTCAGACATTTGGTGGAATGGTATCAGACCACGTGGACACTGGTCCCCAAAAAGAACAATAAAATGGAGAAGGGAAAACCTCAGAATTAGTCTAAGAAATATAATTTATTGGCCTTGTACCTAATCGGAAACCCAATCCAAGTTTCTTTTTAACCATCTATTTTAAATTCCATGGCACAAAACATGAATACCTAATTTAATGTCGGGAATAATTTAGTATATGGTCCATTAAGTTTAACTATTTTTTGAGTTTATTTAAATTTTCAGTCTAATAAAATTTAAAATATCGGAATTTAATATATCATAAATTTTTAAAATACATATCACGCAATATTTTAATCTTTGTGTTGAATAATCTGGTAACAAGAGAATACAGAATACAGCTTGTTTTCACATTGTGCCCCTTTTGCAAGTTCAGGGCTTGCAGGCTAAGAGACTGCAGCATAAATTTTGTGTAGACGATTCCATTGATGTTCGATAGGGAGATGCTGCTGCTGTCATGGCGATTCTGGTGAATAAGCTATCAAATCACAAGCCTCGGTTGGGGGGTGTGTGTGCAAACTCAACTCTCGCTTCTAGTGCAGGCATCAAACAGCACTGTGTGGCTAGAGCGGTCCCATGTAAAGGTATCTGTTTGTGTTTGTGTGGGCGCAGAATTTGAAGCCCACTCCCTGCATAAAGTCGAGTACCAGGGAGGGTCTCTCGGTCCACGTTGAATTTTACACAACACACAAACACAAACACGAATCACCACCACGTTAACTTTGGCTTTGTCTTTTTTGTGTCGTCTGTCTCTATTTATTTTTGAGACACGAGAGTTCCATGCGCTTTCTTTTTGTTTGGTAAAATCTTAGACCCATTTGAGCATTATTACTGTTATTATTGGAATAGGATTTTGCTTTTTTAGGTATATCACGGAGGTAATACCAAGAAAATATGAACATCAAAAGACACTTCAATTTAAGGAAAATCCAAATAATGATAACAAATGATTGATTTTACAGGCAAATATCATCTGGAAGTAGCTTTTTATAATTGGGCAACTATACAATTATAGAGCACTCAACTCAAAATTGTGTTTAGCACACGAGACTCCCATGTCATCGAATGTGGAATAAAAATAATAATAATAATATATATATATATATATAGTGATTTTGCATTGTAAACACCAATTTTTAGAATCTATTGTAAAAATAAATAAATACTAAGCAAATTATCAGCTTTCCAAAGATAGAGTCTCCTAAAAACTATCTAATAGTTCATAATTTGAAATCTATCTTTAAATTAGTTGTCAATTCTTAACTAGGAGTATCAGATTCCAACTCAAAAGACGAGCAGAGAGGTTACTGATAAAATACAGGATAAACGAATTTCTAATTGTATATCTTATGGCCTTATAAGACCAATAAAAAAAAAAAAAAAAAAAAAACAGAGACTGTTTTTGAATTTTCACACTATAGAATATATGTAGCTGTCAAACATAAACAATCTTACTCTTATTTTAATAAAAATGCTACTTATATGATTAATAATCTCTAAATTACAATAAAATAATCTCATTGTCACGTTAAAACTAGCTAGCTTTCTTAAACATGGATGCACAAACTCGAAAAAAAAAAAACCAGAAAGCTAAAGCCAAAAGCAAAAAAGTATATATAGCATAATTTCCCGAATATGATTAATGCAAAGTGCTAATTCAAGATTACAGTCTTTCATTTTGATCAATTTGTCTTGACCACTAGCATGAAATGTCTACGTGCCACTGGTCAACCCATTGACATATGATTCCCCAAACTTTACTTTGCCTCTCTATATATCAAACCATAGTACCCTTCCTCTTCGATCACACAAAACACACACTCTCTGGGTTTCCATTTCTTCTTCTTCTTCTTCTCTCGAGGCAAAGGCCAAAATTTCACCTCACAACCCACAAACAGAGAGCCATGCCTATATCACGCGCCACCCTCGTTGTGGCAACCTTGTTGCTAGCCCTCACAGCATCCTCCATGGCTCAAGGCCCTACTTCCCAACCACCTACGACCGCACTCCCGCCAACCGGAGTTGCAGCTCCACCCACCATGTCTACCAAGCCACCGACCACTGCCATGCCACCACCTCCAGCAACAACTCCGCCATCCTCCTCAACCCCACCAACAGTGACACCTTCTTCTCCGGCATCCCCAGTCTCCTCACCTCCACCAATGTCTCCCAGCGTCACCCCGGTCTCTAGCCCAACCGCGATGCCTCCTCCAGAATCCTCACCGACACCATCAAAATCTGCAGCTCCCCCAACTACCCCAACAGTGAGCCCAAATCCAAGCTCAATGCCACCACCTGCACCAGAAGGTCCAGCGTCAGAACCAACTCCCAGTCTCAATTCCGGTCCCACATCACCTTCCCCTCAAGGGACACAGCCGGCTCCAGCATCAGGAGCTTTTGTTCATGGAAGTAGCATGGCATTGTTGGCATTGCTTGGAGGAGTTGCAGTACTCTTCGTCTAAAGCCATTTATCGGGTCATTTGATATATAACCATTATCCATTTACTTAAATTAACGTTATTACTTGTGTATTCTTTTTCATTTTCTGTTTCACTGTTGATTATTGAAGTTGCATTTGTGATTTGTGTGGGGATGGTGAGAATGATTTACAGCTCTATCTCTCTCTCTTTTTTTTTCCCCTTTTTTTAATTTATTTCCCGACTCTAGCTAGTTGAATAAGAGAGATTGTGATCCTTGCTTGCTTGCTTTCTGTTAAAATTTACATGATTTTCACTTTGTCTCTCTGGAAGTCTCCATTTTTGATAGGAGAAGACAAAGATGTGGTTCTTTAATTTTCTAATCAGTCCAGCTACTAAGCTTGGGATAAGGGAAAACACAGTGTTGGTTTATTGACTGATAAATTGGCTAATCAGGAAATTTGCATGTTAAACACAATTATGAAACAATAGTCAGATAAAGCCTCGTCTAACTCCCTTTCTTACAATTAAAAAGTTGGGTGCCCGCTTGAATGGGGTAGATGGAGACCATTGAAGAAAAAGGTGTGGCTGGAGGGAATAGAAATAGTAAAGGTGCTAGCTGTTTAGATAGAAATATGTGGAGGTAAAATGAGATGAATGGCTTTTGGAGATGGGGAGCTGTCCTTTGGACTTGTGTGTGAGTGTGTGTCTGCTAGAGAGAGAGAGAGAGCGAGAGAGAGAATGATGATGAGAATATTGGGCAAATTATGGTTTTTGGTGGTGGGGCTATCTCGACAGAAAAGAACATGAGTTGGAAAGCTACGTGCACATGCAGTGTTAGCCCCACAATGTGTCTGTATCTTTAAAGAGTGGTAAAGATTTCAGTGTCTGATGTGATGTAATTCCACCAGACGGCTAGCTGTTAGAACAGTTACTTTTATCACATGTATTACCATTTTTACCATAGATATGAGAACTGGCCAGGGCACTCTCAGCCCAATGATGACCATAAGAACCAGATTGCTTTCCTTTCCCCTTTCCTTTCCCGTGTGCTCCAGAGTTAAAACTGTCCTTTAATTCAGTTATGTTCTTGATGATTAGTATGGTCAATAATTGGTAAACACACTCCAATTTGATATTTTAACAAAAGAAAACGTACCATTATTACTTATCACTAGGAGCTGCAGCAACTTTTTCCTCCATAAAAGGACCTTTCCTTACAAATATTTCTTTGGAAAATGCCGTGGACAATAATGGTTCCTCCTCCTCCATAAGCATGTGGGAAATACAGAATAAATTCCCTTTGTAGAAATTGGAATCTCATGCTAAAGAAACCAGGAGCCAGCTTCATGAAAACCCAATAAAAAAAGAAAAAGAACGGTGGCCAAAAAATAAAAAAAGCATTGGATGCCATTGACAGGAGCTCATAAGTGAGAATCGCAAAGACCTTTCATCCTTTGTATCTTTGCCTTTTATCCCGAAAAGGCATGATACCAAAGCAAAGCCTAAGAAAACTTTTACAACACCTGAAAGCAAAAGGCAAGCTAACTAGTGGCCATTGAACGCAGTACCTGGTCAGCGCATTGTGATTTTTGTACTTCTTCCCATCTCTTAACACAATTATAGCACAAGCCACCACCACTGGCAACAATTCTTATTGACCAATGATTAATAAGAGCTCCTATTTAAGTACTAGTTTAAACCTCTTTAACTGTGTATCTAATAGAGACACTGGCCATAAAATTCGGTAACTAATGCACTGAAAGTAAGGATTTTCGATGACTTGGTTTCTAGGCTTCCCTTTTGTGTGCTCACAAGGAGAAAATTATATAAGAGTTGAAATCACCAATGCCGTCCCAAAAACAACCAAATAAGAGAAAAACAAGAACAAAAGGGTCCCAAAAACAACCAAATAAGAGAAAAACAAGAACAAAAGGGTTCTAGATCTGACTATTTGGACCCTCTAAACCCACATGCTGGGGCAAAAACACAGACAAAAGCAATTACATCAATGCTTAGATTCACAAATAATTTTTGGATGGTGAAGCAGATATATCAACCTATGCCCACCTGCAAAAGGAATTACCCATTCAACCCCATATCTTAGCTCAACAAATGAGCATCTTAATTTAGGTTGGTATTGTTACAATTTCAAATGAGAGGAAGAAGTAAAGTATAAATAGAAATGACCCATAAACTCAAAGTTTGGGTTTACTACTTATGGAAATAACCCATAAATTCAATATTTAATTGGATCATGTTCAAATTTCTTTCTGTTTTAGACTATCTTTTCCTAACAGGTATTAGCCACCAATGAGCATGAGGTAAGATATTTTAGTATAAGACAACATGGTCCTCGTTATGCACAAGTGGGTCACTAGCTGGGCTCTACTCACCACCAATTTAACTAAACAAATTTAGCCTATAGCCAGGCGCTAATACCGAGTCATTGACCCACCAAAGCACTGAATAGGCTCACTCATTTACTGCCTGTGGACCTTTGGTGTGTTCACTATTGCACATCAGACAATGTGCTTCACCAATAAAACATAAAAAAGACAATAATCGATTTCCAGGACTAAAGATGGGTAAGATTATTTGGTAGAGTGAATCCCAGAATAAAACAGAAAAGAGTTATAAATTAATGTCACTTCGTCCATACAATTTCTCCTCTTTGTAAAACACGCTTGCTTCTAACTTCATTGTGATCTATTCCTAACATTGCCTTGATATGAAAAAACAATGCATCAAGAGAAACCACCAGAATCATGGTAAATGAACCGAGAAAAATCCCTCTGCAAGGATTGAATTTGACAAATATCTACGGAGGAAAATTGTGGAAGGCAACGTAAAAGAGAAAATGTTAGGTTACCTTCTGGTGCTGTTTTCAGAAGCTCCATAAATGTATATAGCTTTGATGTTGACCAGCTTGAGCAAAGATCTGAACTATGTTGTAGACATTCTTAATGGTGGTTTCCATAGTAGTTTTCAATAGTGGTCACCAAGCATGTAACCAGAAATCCAAAGCATCAGCCAGACAAGGAATCTGTTAAAATTTTAGTGGTCATCGTCTCTAGTGTCTTCTCCTGAGACATCCAATTTTCATCTATTTTTTCTTTGCTTTCTTCGGCACTCAAAACAGTAGTCACATGGTGTTTTGTTTCTAGTTGAGTGACTGGATTGGAGCCTGCTGGGTGATATTTTAAGGTCTTCCACCAGTATCTGGCGAAGTTTCTCATTCTCCTCCATAAGCTCTTCAATGATTTGCTGGTGTTTCAACACCTGAATGCAGAAAAGGTCAATTAAGTTTTAGGATCATTAAGAATTTCCATCCATGAATAATAAACTGATTGATGAATATGCTCTCACCCTATTATATGCATTGTCACTAGGATTTAAACAGAAAAATTACAACAGAAAGCATACTATAGGAGTACAAGACTCCAATTGTATGTAAACAGATCAGATTCATTTAACTGGATTAAATTGATGTTCTAAGCTTTCAGAGCAGCTGCATCAACTAAAGAATATGAACTTAGAATAAGGAGAAAAGCACTGATTGAAATAAGGAGTTACCATCTGAAGCATGCTGTTTTCTGCCTTTAAGTGCCCAGCCTGCAAATGTATGTTCCAAGAATTAGACCAACTACTCACAAGTTGCAACATCACAGAGCAGGATAGTATGAACTTCAAGTGAAAAATTATTGCTACAGAAAGGTATATAATGACTAGTTAATGAAAACAGAGTTATCCAAGTAAAGACACAATGGCATAACAAAGATCAAGTGAAACAAGCAAAGCAAGATAGATTTGACGCATCTTTACACTGTCTGCAAGTTGTAGATGTGCACGAGAGAAATAAGAAGTTTCTTTTCTGTTTTTTGGGATGCACTCACAATTCATAGGCACGTGAGCAAATAAGTTTCTAACTTCTCCAGGTGAACAGATTTTAAGAGCTCCAAATAAAATCCAAAAATAATTTGGCCTTGAAAAATTCATTTAAACTAATCAGCATAAATCCCATCCACCAATCCTTCCCAGATAAGGGAAAAAAATATCAAAAAGTTGTAAATGCTCAAGATAAACAACGAAAAAGGATAGTGGCACATAATGACCTACTGAAATCTATTAATCAAACACCCTAACAGGTAAAGTAAATGCACTGTGCATACCTCTCCACTCAAGTTGGTGTTGTCTTTCAGGATAGGATTCTGGAGAAAACTGCTGATAACCTTCTCTGTCCGACCGAAAGATAAATCTTCTTGACTGGATTTTGATGAGGCATTGCCATTATGTGAATTCGGACCTATACTTCCATATCTATGCAGGCCCTGCAACATATCCGGATGTTTGGCTGCCGGCTGTGAGATACTTTGCAATGGAATTTGTGTGAAGTCTTCACTTATTGTGCTTCTGCCACTTTGCAAAGACAATGGCTTGACAGTCAGATCAAGCGGTAAATTGGCTACTCCAGATTTTGTCATCATCTTCATTATCATTTGCTAAAAAATTGATGTTTAGATTTCAGATACATGTGCAGCAGACTAAAGAAGACAATTTATGTATGAAGTCTTTGAAGTGATAAGTTACATAAAAAGTTACCATACATACTATAAAAGAAGCTTGAATCTTCTGCACCACCCCAGGTTTCACAGCTAGGCCTGCAAAGTAATAGTGAATTCAGAAGTGGAATATGTGTCATAAAGAGATAAGCAAGAATTTATGTACAAGCAGAAACACTTTGAAAAGAAGGAAAGAAAAATTCTGGCCAAGCAGAACAAGAATCTTGGAGGAAAGTTACAAAAACACTGTTTTCATTTTAAAGTATTCAATTAAAATCCCCTACAAGAATGAAAAGGTGAAGGGCATTGTGCATGTCTCAGTGTAAGATTTATCTTCGAGCTGTTCAAAGAAAGCAAAGTAGCTCAAGGAGAACTAACACTTAGGAGAAATCTCATACAGGACTTCCCATGCTAAACACAATAGTAGGTAATGGATACAAGATGCAATAACAACATCAACTGACAGCTCATCAGGAATAAAATAAATACCAAATTAAGCATACATTCACAAAATGACAGGACCATAGCAAGACATAGTATCGAACACTTAGTGCAAACTGTGCATGACATACCGATTCCAAAGCCATGGCCAAAACCGACTCCACATCCAATTCCTACTTCAACATTCTTAGCTCCCATTCTCCTCAACTGAAAAATGAGAAACAAAAGTTGAATGACCCCTCATATTAAGCTTGTCATTAATTCACAATCACAATTATTTGACTTACAGTGTTATTCACATGCCAGCTAACACCAGAAAAGGCATCAGTTGCACCTCTAGTCGCACTCATAACTTGGCTCATCACTGGTATTGCACCTAGAATGTTTTTTCAATTCCACATCAGCATTTCAATAACAGAGTAAAATGCAGAACAGAAAATCAGCTATGCCCTTGACAAATAGAGCATCACCTATTAAAGAAGATAAATTAACATCAGCTACTAACTAGCATTTACTTCCACCATAGCAACTAGCAACTAGAAACATTCTTCTAGGCTATCAAAAAGATGTACTTACAAATTCACAGTGTTGAAATGCTAAGCAGTTAGCATCAGAAAACACTCAATGAGTTAAATTAAGTCCCATATTCATCCCTCCCCCCCCCACCCTGCTGCGTGCGTGAAAACCCCCAAACTTCAAGATAATATTTCAGCATTGGCTAACAGGCATACAAAACAATGACCCCAATGGCTTGTTCAAATTAATGATCTTTCACAGAACTAAAACGCACCGTGAATTGCCAGCAATTTCACAAAACTAAAATGGACCGAGAAATGCCAGCAATTTTTAACCATGCAGAAGTCATTCTCCATAATAAAAACACGACAGTAAGTAGCATAATTAGATAGAGAAAGTAATTAGTACACCGAGCTCGCCTTCTAAGGAAGTTTCAGTACACGAGACTCCAATACTGTAAGTTCGATGAAAAGTCCTCTATCGGGGATTTACAAAGAAGAAAAAGAAAAATAAAGAGAAAGTATAAAAAAGAACACAGAAAAAAAAACCTACGAAATCGTTTGAATAAGCCAACACCAAAATATTCCTCTAGATTTTCCACGGTTTCTTAGTAACCAAACACAAGCTATCAACTTCACTTAGTAATAGAAAGTTAGATATACAGAGAGTGAGAGAGAGAAAGAGAGAGGGCGTATTACTTAGGTTTAAAGGGCGGCCGACGCCGATGCCAACGCCGCAGCCGATGCCGAAGCCGGTGAAGACTTGACCGACTTTGAAAGTAAAAGGATTTTCTATTCTGACTACTTGTAAACCCTTTCTCTGATTGCTCGCCTCCATGCTTCTGTTGCCGTTACTGCTCGTACCCCTACCCTCTATTCTTCTTCAATCAACTTAGCTCTCTCTGTCAATCTTTCTCTACAAGCTCTCTCTTGGTCCGTCAGGTTCTCCTCTGCAAGTTTGGATACGTGGCATAATTCCATTGTTCCACGCAGACAGAATTTCTATTATTATTGTGGAATCGAATGTAGAGAAGTTATGCTCAAGCAATACGACAAATTGTACCGCCGGATTTTTATTTTTATAAAAATATAAAAATATCATAAATTATTATATTTAGAAATTGAAATTATATATTATATATTATAATTTATTTTTTTAAAATAAAATAATAAAATAATATATATTGTAATTCTAGGCCATTGAGGCACAATGTGAACCGCTAAAGTCCAAAACCTTTAAGAGGCATACAATTCCTTCAATGGACAAACCCTGTTGTGGAATGGGCGGAAGTGTGGTCCGAACAAAGTTGGCCCACCATTGGAGCTAGAATAATGATATTCGTCATAATTTAAATTTCTCTTACTTTTATTTTTATGTTACGTGAAAATTTAAAAATTTTCATAGAGTTTATTTTTACTCAATCTGTAGAGCCTTTTTTTTTTTTTATATAAGATATTCAAGAAAAATATAAAAATTCAATTATAATGCATATCATTATTTATTGAATTAAAGTACATCTTTTAACATTATTAATATAGGTAAAACAATAGTATATATATATATACATTTATTTTAATTTAAAATATATTTATTTATTGATAATTACACATTTTGTATTTGGTAGTTTTACTTTTTCTCTAAATATATTAAGTTTTTTTTTTTTCTTAATAGAATGAAAAGCTCACATTTGAAAATTGGAACTCCAAACTTTCTACAAGTTGGTGTTCTCGTGGTTAATCAATTAAACCTATTTAATTATTTAACAGTAGAATAATATTTTTAGGATCAATGTTCATGTACATAAGAACCCTTTTGCCCTTTCCAAGAGTTCAGGACTCACCTAAGCTATATTTCTTGAAAAATTGCATTATATTATATATGATTGACACAAATTTATAGTTGTTTCATTAATTTAGTGGCAGTGATATTAAAATTTATATAAATGGTCGGTCTCTGACCTATTATTTAGTCTTTTCTCTTGTTCAAGCCGAAACTTATAATTGAAAGTTCTGAGATTTTACTCAGTAAAATGTACCCTCAGGTGGGTCCAAGTTTTATTCATACCAAACGTGGTTCTTCGTGGGAGATTGCATACATGGAGAATTTAACGTGGGGATTGGTATTAAATACGGCTACGCCGCAGTTTGGTCACTGTAATGCAAGAATGGTCGATGGGTGCCCAGATGGGTGAGCGGCAGTGAGCATGCAATGCAAGCAAAGTCTCACAAACTACAAGATAGCCCTTCCTTTTTTAAATTCTCGGCCAAAGTAGCTTATTTATATTGGTATATTTATTTTATTATAATTTGAAATTCGCAAGTTTGAATTGTGAAAATAACCTTTTTTTAACTCTCTCTTTTTTTTTTTTATAAAAAGCAAAGATAAAACTATACAGACTCAACTATTTCTTACACACCACGGTAGTAGAGCCTTGAGCACCCGCTGTTGGAAGGCAATGAGAAGTGGGACGATTGGCAGTCTATGAGAAAATACCGAAATATAAGGAAGGAGTTTATAGTTTAAACTAGATAAACAAACGCTTGATGTTTTTGAATGCATTACAGATTTTTTATTTTTTTTCGCGTCTACTTCACAACAATCTGTTGTGCGATAAACAAAGACAAGCGTGTTTCTTCAATAAAATCCAATTCAAGCAAAGAAATGAAACACTTATGAACTGCAACCCCTTGTATTAGATCTCCTTTCAATTGGGAACAGAGACTATAATGTTCATCTTAGGAGTAAACGAATTTGGGATTGCCATTATAAGTCCATCATCAATTGATCCAACCCATAATGAAACGTGGGCAGGCTCGTGGCCATCATAGAAAGCTATGCCATTGATCCCCAGGTCTCCCCACCTTGAAGAAGTGACTTTGTTCTTGAGATTCAAACGGAAGTTGGCATGCTCTTGTTTCTTGCACCTGTGTACTTTTATAACCATGGGGGATTCTTTCACAAGCAGATAAAATTCTGATGGCATATTAGTGTCGAGTTTGGACTCTGCCTCTTCAAGGAAAGGCCCTGCAATGGTCTTGCCCAAGTCATTCTTCAAATCCATGCCTTCATTGGCAACCATGAAAATCATAGTTTGACCACAGTTCTTGCTAGGAGCTGGACTAAAGGTGCCGGCGAGAGAGAAACTAGGTGGTTTGAGATTTGGAACATAAAAGATGGGCAATTTGAGGACTTCATTTTTGGAGAGTATGTCCTTGTGAATAGTGGCCCATCTCGAAATGAAGTTGTCCATGACCAAAATGTCTGCCAAAAGAAGGCTGCAGCTAATCCCCACTGAATATCCACCACATTGGAAGTTAGTAACCTGTAAAATATCAGCAGAACTTGAAGCCTCCGGACTGAAAATTATAGCATTTGCGCACCTTTGCCTGTATTGGCGGAGGGCTGGGAGACATATGGTATAAAATTTTATTATATCCAAATAAGCCCATAAAATTTGTGTTCAAAAAGAATTTTTCTTTCATTTTATTTTATTCCACTCAATTTTTCTTACCCCCACTTTTTATTTTGGGACCACTGCCGAGAATTCCTAGGTCTGCCATCACCTCCATAGCTACCCACTACGAGTATCTCCGAGAATCTAAACATAAAAACTTGCGTAAAATAGTCATGCCTAGTTAGGCCAATAAAATCTTGATATTGCCTAATGGACCCAAAAATAAAAAGGAGGATAAAAAAAATAATGGGTCAATATCAGGAAAAACTACTGAGTCAATATCACTTGCCTGAACATAGAGTAGTGGGGAGAATTGTGGATCTTGTTCATCAACTTCCTTCCAGAAGACAAGCTCAGCCTCAAGCTTTTGCTTTCCCTTAACATCAAGAAACTCTTGCAAAGTCATTGGAATCCTTGCCTCAACAAGTCTAACCCCACTATCATTTGACACAATCTCTGGCTGTCCCTTGCCATCTTCAACTATCCTCAGCCTTCCACTAAGCAATGGTTGCTCCGCCAAACACCTTTGGAGTGACTCCTTAAACCACCCGGCTACTACCCACCCTGAATCCTCACTTTTTGCCTTCTTGTAGTAAAGCACCACGTTAAGACACCCCTGAAAAATGCCCGGACCCTCCGCGGCAGTGACCGAGACACGGCGTGTCTGCCGTGGATTGGTCACATTGATGGGTACCACGGTTTGGAAGGCTTCAAGTTCTAATCTAGGAGCAACGTTACTCATATCACAGGACATTTTGCCACTTGATAGCATGAGAGCCACTTGATCCAATGCAGAGTATTTATAGACATGTTGCCACTTTGCAACATTTGCTAATGCTCATCAAAATTATTTAAAAAATAAAAAATTAAAAAATCACGATGAAATGACCTATCGATATAGACTATTCATGTCATTTATGAACCAAGCTGTGCCATTTACTCATTTTGATATCGATCGTTTAATTATGGTGTGTGCGGAATTGGTTTGCCGGTGTACCTAACTTGCTTCCACGAGCAGTTGAGACTTAATGAGACAAGAAGCAGCTCATCAGAACAAACTTTGGTGATCTGAAGAGAACTAATCTTCAATTTAATGCCCATTTCGTAGTTTTTTTTTTTTTTGCCTTTGATTTTATGTATGACAATGTGGAATTGGCCATAAACCAAGTTCAATTTCTGCTTATCTAATGCAAACGTATGGTTTCTCTCCATTACTTTCTTACTAGTTATTATTAAGCAATCGAGATTCTTGTCATCTCATCATGTTTACGTCAAAAGAAAATGGTGTCTTTTTTTTTTTTTCTTATTTTTCTAATTCAATAACTTAATCTTTAACAAATAATGGAAGGGTAGATATATCAGTTTGATCTATAATAAAAATCCAATTAAAATACCAAAAAGAAAAAAAGGCAGAAAACTTCACTTAATCATCCCCGATAATAATTTGAAGCCTGTAGTATAAACAGGTAATAACTCTTAACAACCTGATTTCTAGACTCACCATTAACTCTTTTTAACGATCGAACACCTTATTTAAGGGGCGAAATGATTTTTTTCGCATGCTAATTTAATGAATCCAATTTTATCTTTATAAAATCTATTCAATAAATAAAGAAAAATAGATTCACATGCCCACAGCGTAAACACACGCATATTCAAATGCTAATAATAGGCTAATAATATTTTTCCAGTTTACGGAAGCTGCATTTATAGTCAACAACCAAGAAGAGATGAGATTGACTGTGGAGGTGGCAGCAACTTAAGTTTTAATTAGCACCACCACTAGGCCGTAGCCAGTTTTTCTGTTTGTTTCCCTAGAAGGGACAAGCACAATGAAGCAGCCGGCAATCAATGCTTTAGCTTTAGCCTAGAACCAAAATTGACTTGTACAGGGTAGGGTTATGCAGGATGTATGTTTATTTTCCTTTTTCCTTCAATTTTTCTATGGAAGAACTGGGATCTTGATGCTTATCGTCCAATTATTGCCGAATATCTACACATTTGGTGAACAATTCCTTGACTTGTCGATTGCAACACACGCGAGAGGGTAACTCTAAAAATTTATTCAAAAATGAGTATCAAAATGTACTATAATTATTAGGTTATTGTAAAAGACATGATATACTAAACATTAACCATCACCTCGCATTGTTTATTTATTATTATCTATTTTACAATTTAATAAATCTTGTAATAAATTGGGACCATGCTGTTCCCGTAGTTTTGATGAACGTTCAATTGGCCACCGCCGGTCAATTCCTTACAACCGTGGAACAACGTGCATTGATTAATTAATTAATACTTCTGATGGTAGAAGTTGTGTCCATATCAGGGTCATCATGGTGGCGAGAGAGCTGTGCCCATGGGTTGGTCACCGTTGGCCGTATTTATTAGTTGCCAAGAACTAATCCCGTTTGATTACATCGACACATAATCTCGTAGATTCGTATAAATGCAATAAAATTTTGTACTACACCGAAATATAAAAGATTATTCGTATAATATAGAATGTTTTACATATAAAATAAAATTTTATTGTATTTAAATGAATTCAAAAAATTTGTGTACAACAAATTTTCTCTAGCTGACATCAATTTCTTATTAGCGATTTACAGCCGAGTAGTTCCCTAGAAGCGCATTGAACCGAGAAGGAATATATAATTGCACAAAGCATAAAAATGGATATTACATGCAAAATAAGATGTATAAAAAGTACATTAGCTTAGATATGTGTTTTCCCATGGAAATTCTAATCATTAAACTAGTTACAAATTTTAATTTTGAAAAATGAATATGAATAAGTTACACATATAGATAATCGATGGTGGGCTTCTAGCTTTAGAATAAGATTTGCTCTATCCATTGATTAATCCAAAGAAAAACGTCAAAAATATATTTTTCTTCATCGTTCTAAAGAAACAGCGAAAGGTTTTTTTTTTTTTTTTTACACAACAAAACTAAGGGTCATCCAATATTCTTCTTTTGTTGGTATTTCAGAAAGATGTCAATATTCATTTTAAAAATATTATACAAAATATTATACTCGAGACTTTAATTTCTCACCTTTTGGATTTTGGAACTCTGCAACGAGAATGGACAAAAAGAGTGGTTAAAAGAGGAAAATTTTATAAAAAATTAGTTAAAAAAAAAATCATCAAAATCTATGCAGATTATCAAAGTCATTCAAAGCTTCTTTTCTTTTTTTTTTTTTTTTGGTTGAAACAAATTGAAGTAAATTTGAATCATTGGTCCAACCGACAAGACTAATATAATAATAATAGTTTTTAACTGGATAAATGTACTAGAGATTTTAAGTTTAGAAACATTTTCTTTTCATCAATTGGTAAACAATATGACACAATTAAAATTGTCCCTTTTTTACTTTTTCGTGGCATCAGAACTCGAACATATAAGTTTTGGGCCAAACATGGCACATTTGGGCCATAACAAGAAGCTCTGGTCAGCCAGACATGGCTGAATTTCCAACAATGGCTACTTGGCTTATGGAGTATCATTTCCCAGGTACAATAAATAAATAAATAAATACATAAATAAAATCTAGCTGAACGAACGAACATCACCAATCCATCTCCACCACTGGTTTCCTCAGCCAACCCACTCCCCCAATTTTACGCAGTTTCGCAGTTGAAACATCAATGGCTGCTACACCTAGTTCCTCACTTCTCTTACTCAACTCTCCTGTCTCAACATCTTCTCTGTGTCATAGACCATACACTCAAAGCCGATTTTGCCTTCTACTCCGAGACACGGCCAAAACCAATTCTTTGTCAACGATAACTAAAGCCCAGAAAACTGATGTTTGTAAAGAGGATATTGTCATTGTGGGGGCTGGCATTGCTGGACTTGCCACTGCAGTTTCCCTTCACAGGTCATGTATTAGCCACACCCTTAATTGTCATCATATCTCCTGAAACTCCCTTATAACTTAGCGATACAGTTCTGAGTAATGGGAATAGTCTCTTTGTGAAAGTAAGACTAACGTGCATACATTCTGTGGAGACTGGTGCACAGGCCTTTAATGTTTTCTTGCAGTAAAAGATAAAAAAGGAAAGGAAAAGAAAAATAAAGATGCTTAGGCTGGCATACCCTTGTGCTTTGGCATCAACTTATGTTTGCAGTGCTTTCAGTTCCTAGTTCGTGCTAAATGAATGTTCACTTTGTAGGCTTGGAATACCGTCTTTGGTGCTTGAGCAGGCAGAGTCACTTAGAACTAGTGGAGCCTCACTTACACTATTCAAGAATGGCTGGAGGGTGTTGGATGCAATCGGAGTTGGAAGCGAGCTTAGAACCCAATTTCTTGGAATTCAAGGGCATGCCTTCCTTTCCTTGGTTCAATTATGTTCCCATGTTTTCAATTATCTATACTTGTTTTCTACTTTCCAAGCATTTTTCTCTCTTTTTTTATTTTTTATTTTTTTATTATGCCTTGAGGGTTCACTCAAGCTTTTGTCATTTTTCCCTGAACCTGTCCATTGGATCAGCGGTGCAGGATGGTGGTGAAGTCAGAAGATGGAAGGGAGCTGCGCTCCTTCAGGTTCAAAGATGAAGATATGAGGTATTGAATTCAACACTTTCATGTTTTACTGGGTATATTTCAGATCCTGTTGAAAGCATGAATTTCCATTGCTATTTGCTAGGCTTAAATAAGTACTAATGTCTGTTTTTCGAATCAAATTGTTCATTAACAGCCAAGAAGTTCGTGCAGTAGAGAGAAGAATACTCTTGGAGACTCTTGCCAATCAGTTGCCTCCGGAAGCAATCCGTTTCTCTTCTAGGCTGGCAAAGATCGAGACTCGTGAAAATGGTGACACTGTTCTGGAGCTTGTGGATGGGCATCGGCTGCTTGCAAAGGTTAGCTCAGAAGTGTAACTTTTCCTTCTCAATTCACCCCAGGAGTTCAATCTTTGTATCGTTAAGATTATTTCGTCTCTCAACAGATTGTTCTTGGCTGCGATGGCATCCGATCTCCAGTAGCAAAATGGATGGGTTTCCCTGAGGCTAAGTATGTGGGGCACTGTGCATTTCGCGGGCTAGGATTTTATCCCGAAGGACATTCATTTGAACCGAGAGTGAATTATGTCTACGGGAGGGGAATCCGTGCAGGATACGTACCTATTTCGCCAACAAAAGTGTACTGGTTTATTTGCTTAAACAGCCCAACTCCAGGTCAATATACTCTTAATCCTGGCAATTTTTGTCATCTATATGTACGATATTCCTATTACGTAATCTTTTTGCAGGTCCAAAGATTACCGATCCTTTGGCATTGAAAAGGGAAGCCAAGGAACTAGTCAAGAATTGGCTTTCTGAACTATTGAGCTTAATAGATACAAGTCCAGATGAAACAATCAATAAAACTCCCCTGGTAGACCGTTGGCTGTGGCCTGCCATAAGCCCTACTGCTTCAAAAGGAAGGGTTGTACTGGTAGGAGATGCATGGCACCCAATGACCCCAAATTTAGGGCAAGGTGGGTGTTGTGCATTGGAAGATGCAGTAGTTTTAGCAAGGAAGCTTGCAGGTGCAGTCAGCTCTGGAACTGCATCTGTGGAAGATGCCTTCAGGTCATATGGAAGCGAAAGATGGCCACGCGTGTTTCCCTTGACCATTCGCGCAAATCTTGTTGGATCACTTCTGCAGTGGGAAAATCCCCTTGTTTGTTCTGTTAGAAACAATGTTATCATACCTAAGCTAGTTAGGCTTGGACCAATATTAGAGCACACAAATTTTGAATGTGAACCTCTAATGAAGCCATATTCCTGAAGCTGAGAGAAGACAGGGATCATGCACCATCCCACCTCCCAGTTGGATTGCAGATCATTGGACAGAGAACATTGTATATTCGCCATTTGCAAGTTGCCTTGTTACAACAACTAGATAATTACCCTCTTAGCACAGGATCAAAGTGCCAAAAAAAGGGCATGTATATGTACCTCATCTACAAACACCATTGAATCACAACACATTGACAGATATTTATGCAGATGCAGTTGGGAAAGTTGTACTGCTTTTGCTTTTCAACAAACTTAACAGTTCTTACAATGCTATGAACCCCCAGTATGCTTATGCATCTATAGCATTGACTTCTTTAACAATATGTGGGGTTCTAGGAGAAACAGAACATCTTTGTTTGATTGAAGTTGTCCAGCGACATGTTTTGTCATCAGTCACCCTATGAACTGAAGCCATTGCCAGGCCACCACTTCTCAAATTCTTGACTCTGCCAACATTATTTAAGCCACAGGATTAGAAATGATTGAACAAAACGAATGCTAACTGATTTGTGGAACAATCACTCATTTTTGGACATGGCATTTTCAGTTAAATTTACAGTTCCAATCTATATAAACCGAAACAACTTCCTGAAAAGGGGAAGTGGTCAAATTTCACAGTACTTCTTTCCTTGGGTACGTGAGTATATACAGTTTCATGATCATCGATTCTGAAATAATGACCACATAGGGAAGTACAAATGATGTGGACAACTTTCCAAAGCCCATATCACATTATGAAACAGAAAAGGCAAACAGGCCATGGAGAAATCGGTGTTTTAACCTGAATTGATTAAAACCCCAAAACCAAATAGGCATAAAATTAAATTATGTGAACTAGAATTTATGACAGATCTGCAAGATTATAATTATCATCACTAGAAAATGTCAATTATTCAATCCAAAAGCCATTTGCACAATAAAAACTGAACCTTGTTTGAGAATCTGCTTTGTGGAGCTTCCACCCGATCCACGAGATGCAATGAAAGAGCAAAGTATGAGAGAAACAACTCAATTCAAGCTTCAGTTCTAATCATATTATTGAGGCATTTGGAAGATAAAATTCAAGCGTTTATTTCCTTCTAAACAGTCATCAAATCGTACGAGGATATATCCCTTGAGTGAGCAGGAAGAAACAAGCAAGTGCGCAACTTCAAAAATTTGCAATCTTTAATGAACAGAGAAAGATACAGAACTAGCACAATCCCAATCTGTGCCTCAGAATGAAAAAACTCTCAAGCCAACCAAATAATCATTAGCTGAATTAAAAACTAAAAAGCTGTCCTTAACCTCAAGACTAGCAGATACCCAAGTTCCAAAAAGCTATAGAATGAACTGCTCAATCGAAACCAAATCTTCCAATCCATCCAATACACATATCCAATCATAGCAATATGATCAAAGATTCAATTTGGAAGTCAAAGAATCACCACCCAATTGAGAAACAAAAAGCAGAGGTCTTTCCACGGTTGTAATTACCTGGGGGGTGGTTGGAAAAGAACCAGAGAACGATGGCAGAGATAACAAGGACTAGAGGGATGAGGTGGACAGCGTTCTCTGCAGATCTGAGGCGGGACCGCTCCTTCTTGGCAACATGCGAGAGGGGATCGTACATGGGTAGTTGTTCTTGATCTGTGATTGTCGCTGTGTTCGCGCCTGTGTTCTTGGAGAACTCATCACTGATCCTCGTACTGCTCGACGACCTCTGCATTTCTTCTTTCTTTTCTACTTTCTTTGCACTTGCATAGAACAATATGCATATATTTTTGCTAATATATATAGATAGATTGTGAGCTACGGCACAAGCGTTGACCCTCACAATATGGCCAATTGGCCACATGATCCATAATCCCCGCTTTGGATTGGAACTGCATTTCCGTAACGTAACAAGCCAAAAAGATTCTATAGCTTTGCATTGAGTTAATTCTCTCAATTGTCTTGGTTCAAGATACTTTCATATTTAAGACACTGAACAACTGATTGAGCTCCTTTCATACTCCATTGATGCTAGAATTATGGGGGCACACTCAAGAAAGGCTCTTATTGATATTAATCTATATCAAAAATTTATTATAATAAAACTAAATTTAGTTAAATTTAATTATTTAAATAAATTTATGTAATTATTATTATATAAAAATATATTATTTATATTATTATGTATGATATTTTTATTAAATTAATAAAATTATAATATTTTTATAATTTTTATGAGTAATATTAGAATTATTGTGCTTTAACCCTATGCTACAAGCTCATGGAGCAAGCTCACAACCATTTACTTTCTGCATATTAATGAATTAAATACGTGTTGATGTTAATCAATATATTCTAATTTAGAAGTCACAAGATAATTAGGTACTATCTAACGTGATATCAATAATTAAAAAATAAGAGTGTTTTTCCTTCTATTAATAACATTTTGGAATTTTAATTCAAAAAACTAATAAATAGGGGAATCCATAAATATTGTTTGTTTTTTTGTTTTTTTAACGAAATATTTTCAAGAAGCTCCCACCTTTCCGGTTGGTTCCATTTTGGTCTTTTAGCCAGACTCATCTCCCAGTTGGCCCAAATGAGAGCTGATGCGCGCGGTGACATGGCAGCCAACTTCTACAACTTCTCCCAAACGCCTAGGCCACCATTTCAGACCCAAAAAATAGTCGTGTTTCACGTGCGCCCCAAATCGCACCGCGTTCTTACGTGGCGACTTCTCAGTTTGCACAGGTCGTCAAGGACTTTTTGACTTTTGGTACGTTTGATTTCGCAGACGCGTAAACCATTTCCTAACTATTAAGTATAGTTTAATATCTATTAAATTTAAAATTTAAAATAAAATTTAAAATTTTATATAAATTATAATTAAATTTTTTTAGTATCAAATATATATATATATATATACAAAACAGTTGGAGGTGTAAAATTAAATATTTTGGGAATTTGAAATTTTGTTAACTATATTTATTTTCTCTAAATAACACGGAAAAAGAAATTATTAATTATTTTCACTACTATCCCGGCTCTTGAAGCTTCCTCCGCCTTGGTCTCTTTCAAGGTTCTTTTTACTTTAGGCTAGAAGCTTGCCTTTCCCTCGTTGACAGTTTGGGAGTACACCAAAAGGACTTTTTTATCACCCCTTCCGTACGAAATTGAGAAATACGTCTTTTTATTAATACTAATTTTAATAAATTTAAAATTCTTATAATATTAAATTTTAAATTTATTGATATTAAAATTAAGATAATATTTAAATAATAAATTTTTATAAAAAAATTAAATGAAAATAAAAAACATAATTTTTAACTTTAAGTTATAATTATAATTATAATTATTGATATACTTATAATATATTTTTTTATAAAAAATAAAATAAAGAAACAAAATAAATTTTTGTATAAATTATAAGTTAATTTTAATTTAATTTGATATAATAATCTAAAATTTAAAAATAATTTGAAAAAAAAGTGTAAACTTATACTTTTAAGATTTGAAAATTTTATGTTAGCTTCATTCAAATTTTCTTTTTACACGCCAAGATCCTCCCGTAGACCCCAAAAAAAAACGAAGGCATGCTCCCGTCTAGAAGAAAGACAAATTGACTTTCAACAAATGTAGTCTCCAATTTTATTATTATTATTAGGCATGGAATGATTGTTGGGCAATTTCGGGAATTCAAACTTACGATCGAGAAGCGTGGCGAGAGACGAAGGCGGCCGAAACGTCAGAGGCACTTCGCAATAAATATTGCGATAAAATTGGGTGGTTCATATTTAAGCCTCCACGGTCTCTTTCTACGTTTCTCTCTTTCTGTTTCTCTCTCTAAACCTCTTCCTCCAAAATTCCCTCGTTTCCTTTTCCTCTTCCCAAACTTTCTTTCTCTCTCTCTCTCTCCGTCGCCGGCCATTGTATAGTCCGCCGGATATCTCGCCGGCGACTTTAGTTTAGGTTACCGTCAGGTATTTCGTCTTCTCGCGATTTATTAGCACCGCAGCCATGAATCCGGAATAGTAAGCTCCCCTAACTTCTTAATCCTCAAATTCAATTCAGTCAATTTTCTCTAATTATGTGTTTCAGATTTAATTAGGCTGGATCTGGTATGGATTCGGTTCTTTTGTGCTTCAATTTTTTTTTTCCTTTTTTTATAAATATTTTTAAATTTCGAGTCAATTGTGCGGTTCGTGATTGGCTTGATCGTTTAGATCTAGGTCGTTTGACTTTAGATCCGCTGATCACTTTTTTATTGTGCGATTTATTGACCAAACGATCGTATTGCTTTGTTATCTACTGCCAATTTAATGATTGGTTGAATTGATGATTTTTTTATTTTTGCGATATTTTGTAGAAATTAGAGAGGAAAAAAAAGAGAAAAATTAGTCGTTAATCTGATTGATATTAGAATGGTGCTTATATTGTGATCGTTTGTTCAATAGCTTTATTTTTGTGTGTGCGTGTGTTTTTTTTTTTTTCCTTTGCAGCGATTATTTGTTCAAGCTTTTGCTTATCGGAGATTCGGGTGTTGGTAAATCTTGTCTGCTTCTGAGGTTTGCTGTAAGTTTCTAACACTGTTGTAATCAAATTTACTTGCATTTTGTTTCCTGGCATTCTGGAAAGGTTTACGGATAAAATGGAGTGGGTGGCATTTGTGGCATATTTGGTAATTGACTAGTAATTGTTTTCTCTTCACTAGCGCAAAATAGTTTAATTAGTCAGAAGCATTAGATGTTGTATGTGGAACCAAATGTCAATTGTAAACATTAATCTTGATTAGTGAGTTTTGGTTTATGGTCACCTCCATGTTTGAATTATAATTGCTAATCTATTTTTAGGTAATTCCATATGCTTCCTAATTACTTTCCTTATATGTTTTTTTAATTGACCAGGATGACTCATATCTTGAGAGCTACATCAGTACCATTGGAGTAGATTTTGTAAGCAATTACTTTCTTCATTTCTAGCTTTGATTGTACTTCAATTTTGTACTGGAAACTGATTTTCCTATTTTTTTTCTCAGAAAATCCGTACAGTGGAGCAAGATGGCAAGACAATTAAACTCCAGATTGTAAGTTATCAATAGTTAAAGGCCTTCATCTTCTTCACTTATCTTATTCTTAATTTTTGGTGCTGGACATTGGTTTTAATTATGATTTGAGTCATGTTGGACTGCCCAACATAGTGGACATGAGTGGGTTTATCATGAAGAAGCTCTGTATTACTAGGTCTTAGTTGTTGTAAATAGCTGGTTCCTGTTTGAGCCTCCATATTGCAATAATGGTTTGTTGGTCTTTTATTGATCAGCTGATTGTTTTTGATTGTTTCTTGCCGAATATGCAGTGGGATACAGCTGGGCAAGAACGTTTTAGGACAATCACTAGCAGCTATTATCGAGGAGCTCATGGTATCATTGTAAGTCTGAATTATCTGTTTTCTGGTAGATCTCATCACTTCCTTAGCTCTCTCTGTTGCACATTTATCTTATTGTGGAGGCCTGTTAAATAGGTTGTTTATGATGTTACCGACCAAGAGAGCTTTAATAATGTGAAGCAATGGTTGAATGAAATAGACCGCTATGCAAGCGAGAATGTGAACAAGCTTCTAGTCGGTAACAAATGTGATCTCACAGCAAACAAAGTTGTATCCTATGAGACAGCGAAGGTAAATTGTATTGCCTGTTAGATATTTGATAAGGTCCCAAATGTTTAGTAGCAAGCTTACAATTTTATTGCTTCAGGCATTTGCTGATGAAATTGGGATTCCTTTCATGGAGACAAGTGCTAAAAATGCCACCAATGTCGAGGATGCTTTCATGGCCATGGCTGCTTCAATCAAGAATAGGTACTTCTTTTTCAGACATTTTACTATTAAAAAAAAAAAAAGAAAGAAAGGAGGAAAGAAAAGAAATCTAGTTGCTTGTAATTTCTATTGTAGTTGCTGTAAAAACCTGGCTGCTTTTTCTTCCTTTTATTTAGGCAACTTGCTACTTTTTGGTATCTATTGAAGCATTTGGACTTGTTTTGGTTTTTTTTTTTTCCATTTTTTGTCTCTTCATCTGCAGGATGGCAAGCCAACCTGCCATGAACAATGCAAGACCCCCAACAGTGCAGATCCGAGGACAGCCCGTTAACCAGAAGTCTGGTTGCTGCTCTTCTTGAAAGGGAATAATGTTAGCTTGACCGTGATGTTAACAATGTTCTTCATGGCCTGTAAAACTAGTTTCCTTCATAATGCTTTGATACGAAGAAGATTATTTGATATGAATTGAATTTCCTTGTCCTTTGTTTAGCACTCTGTTTAAAATTTCCATTCTTTTTAATGCGAATGTATTTGATTTTAAGAAACATTTGTACAAATTAGGAATATTGGTGAATAGCATTATTTGCCTTGTTCTGTTTCTCACTTCTCACCACACGCTTCTCACTCAAACTCTTGTCCTTCTTTGTGTACCAAGCTTCATCAATCATTCAGAATGCTCCTATGGCAATGCAACACATTAATCACTGAGTCTCAACGTTATTATTTGCTGTCACGGTTGCTTTCTATGATCAAACTTAAGCAACTGTATTCCTACTTTTGGTATTCGGTTGAACTTTCAGCAAGCTTGACATGGTCAAAACAATTTTTGAGAAAGTCGTGGAAGATTCAATGAGCTGATTCTGATTGAACATGACTCCATAAGGGAATTTGGTCTTCATTCCAGTTCTTTCTGTCAGCTCAGTTGTAACATTGACCTGACCCGAGGTATGAATTATAACCAACTCAAATGTATTACATTATTTACAGAGATAAATGAATCTTTGTAGCACAAGAAGTAAAAAGATCTGCAAGAAAACTTTGAAAGGATCCCCAAATATGGGGGTCCTACCAGTAATCACCACAAGAGCAAAATCCATCTTTAAAGTGATGGAACCTTGAAGTGTCTCTGATGATGATTTCTCTTTTTTCCAACGCCGATACGTACTTAGTGGCACTATGACAATCCCCACATGTTCTCAAGTTTTTGAAAATCCGGACTGGAGATTGTGGAGGCAATTTTAGGAGTCCGTATGCAATCGCCAGCTTTTCACTATGCCATAACAAAAGCCGCTCTTTCTGCTCTTCCTCCACATCGTGCAATGCAAATTCGAGCTCTGGCATGTATCCTGCTACCTTCATTTTCTTCTCCAACTCATTCAGCTTCTTGTGTATAGAGGCCAATTCCGGATGAATCCTATCACTTGATCTGAATTCGTGGACCAAACTCTTAATTTCAATCCAGCTGTAGCCAGGTGACTTCACTATCTTGCTAGTTTTCATTGCTTGCCGAACCCTTGCAACATGGTCCCACTTGTTCATTGCTGCATAAACATTAGCAAGTTGAACATAAGCCATTGCACATGTGGGGTCAAGCTCAAGTAAGCTATTGGCAGCAAACTCGGCTATATCTATGTTCTTGTGCATCCTACAAGCACCCAAAAGGGTTCCAAACAAAGCAGCATGGGGTTTGAAAGGCATCTTCTTGATTAATTCCACAGCATCAGCTAGCCTGCCAGCTCGACCAAGAAGATCAACCATACATGCATAATGATCTGGCTTCAATTCCACTCCATAATCTCTCACCATCGAGTGAAAATAATTAAATCCAAGATCCACAAATCCTGCATGGTTACAAGCCTTCAATACTGCAATGGAAGTAATCCAGTCTGGCTTCATTCCTTGCTCCTTCATCCTGTCATACAAACTCAGAGCTTTCTCACCTGCTCCATGCTGTGCATAACCAGAAATCATCGCATTCCAAGCAACAACATCCTTCTTTGGAATCTCCAGAAACAATTTCCAAGCATTGTCCAAATCTCCACACTTGCAATACATGCTAGTCAACGAAGTGCCTGCAGTTACAGCATTAAATAATGGGAACTTAGAAACTAGCTGATGAACTTGCCTGCCAAACTGTAAAGCAGATAGCTCACTACATCCTAACAGTACACTGCTCAAGCTTGATGAATTTGGCCTGATGCCTAGCTGCACCATTCTTTTGAAAAGCTTTAGACCATCCTCAGCTCTACAATTCTCAACATAACCAGCAATCATAGCATTCCAAGTGACCAAATTCTTCGTGGGCATCTCTTCAAACATCCTCTCAGCTAATTTAATCCTCCCCAGCTTCATGTATCCAGAAATCATTGCCGTCCAAGCCACAACGTCTTTAACACACGCTGCATTAAACAATTTTGCAGCTGAATCCATATCCCCACAATCTACATACCCCGAAATCATAGCATTCCATGTAACTACATTCTTTTCTGGCATCATCAAGAACAACTCAAAAGCTTTATCCATTTGCCCATTTCGGGCAAAACCCGAGATCATTGTATTCCATGAAGCCGTGTCTTTAATGGGTATATGTTCAAAGAAAGCTCGAGCCTTTTCCACTCCAGAATTCTGTATGTAACAGGTTAACATTGTGTTATACGAAACTGAGTCCGGTTCGGGTATTTTATCAAACAGTTGCTGTGCTTCACTCGTCTTCCCGCCTTTTTTCGCATAGCCCGCCAAGATTGAATTCCACGAAACCATAGTTTTCACTCTCATGTTATTGAACACGCGTAGAGCAGAATCCAAGTCATCGGATCTGATATAACTAACAATTAACTTGTTTGATGAAATGACATCACATTTTGATGAAGGTTGAAGATAAGAGGTTGTGGGTGAATCTGAATTTTCGCTCGGATTGGCATCTGGGTATTGCAGTGTAGAGGTAGAAAGAAGAAATCTTTGGTATTTTCTCGTTGATAGAGCTTGGAGACAACGAGCCGCAAGTTGGTATCTTGTTTTGTTGGGAACAATTTCCATTTCTTGTGGTTGGGGAGATTAGTTGGAAAAACTGACATGGGGAAGCAACTCTGGGGTTTCATTGGGTGACTTTCATTTGCACGAAATCTAATTTCTTGTAATGAAATGTTGTAAAAACCAACTCTATCTATATATATATATATATATGTTACAATAATAAGTAAATAATAATAATATAATAAAATGAAAAATTAGTAAAAATACACAATTTTAGTCCTTAAGTAACAACTTCTCGACTGGCAGATTAATTTGAACTCAACTCGTAATCAATTTGACCCCAAATAACCTAAATTTAAAATGATTAACAATTTGCTCTTTTTATTAACATTTTACATTTTGCTAAACAAACGGTACATCAAAAGGAGATGTCTTTACGTCATTTTTCTCATTATGTTAGAAAGACGTTATCTTTCAAGAAAATTTTGATGTTCTAATAAGATCTTTTTCAATTGACAGTATAATAAGACCTTTTTAGCTCTTATGACATCTAAAAGTAAGCAGCCGCAAGAATGGAGATGGGGCAGAGGAAGTTAACTACAATAACATAGCTTCTTTTCCTTTTCTTTTCTTTTTTTTTTTTAACTAAAAAAAATATAATATATTTTTGAAAATAATGGTACATTATATTTTGCTTATAACTCTAATACAATCTATTTTACTTTTCATATAAAAATACTCTTAACTACACAGCACGTCTCCATACCCTGACTCTCCAACCTTGGCACCCTCAATTTATTTATAAAAAGAAACCGATAACACGAACCCAAGAACCTGCCAAATGTTTACTTCACCCTATTCTAAACTTACTATTAACATTAGCATAATAGAACAAACATTATCATATTAATTTATCAAATTGTACCCACATAATGATCTCTCTATCAAAGATATTTCTTAAAAAATAATAAAGTCCATTGAAGGGGGTTTTGAACCACAATAACATCATCTGCTTTATCAGGTAACTTCATTCCAAGACACAACCAAATGAAAAAGACGCTTCTTTCACAGAGATAATACCGTAACGATAACCTCTTAACATAGCACCATGTTTCCAATGTAAAGTCTTGTAAACAGTCCAACTACCTCCCATTTTCCAATAGCAATTTCAAATATTCAATTACACCCCTGAATGACTTTTTTTTTTTTTTTTTGGACTAAAAAAAGCTTGTAGTAAAATCTTAAAATAAAACGGCAAATCACGGAGAAACCTTCAAATTTCAACAAATTTCAAGTCACAGAATAAGTTAATAATAGACCAAAGAAGACCAAACCTTAGCACTCAAAAGCAGGCTGAAGCAGACCCAATGAAGCAACAACAAAACTGCTACATTCCTCTCAAAGCATCCATAAGAGACGGGAAGAATATTAAACTAAAGAGTACAATGACCTATAAAGAAAACCGAAAATCAAGCTGCTACGCAGTCCGCGAGATGGCAATTAACCTTGTTCTCTAAATTGAACAAAGAAAAGAAATCGGTATGCATGCATGTTAAAATTCAACAAATCAAAAAGCACAGAGAATTATCCAAAATTTACACCCAAAAT
Organism: Rhizophora apiculata; assembly: GCA_037832385.1. Classification (NCBI taxonomy): domain Eukaryota; kingdom Viridiplantae; phylum Streptophyta; class Magnoliopsida; order Malpighiales; family Rhizophoraceae; genus Rhizophora; species Rhizophora apiculata. The sequence goes on along the minus strand of CM075439.1, from coordinate 6,014,710 downwards.
ACGGAATTTAAAACATGGTTTTATGGAAATTCAAGGCCTTTTGATAGAGCTTCGACCCAAAAGTCATGATTAGATCACAAAGGATTCCAGTGCTGGGGAAAACCGATGTGACTACAATAGCACAAACAGCCTCACTTGCCACCCAAGGAGGGGAACTGCCCTGGATCTTCAATTGAGGGGGCTGCTGCATCACGTGCATTGCCTCTTCCAGATCCACCTCTTGGTCCACGGCCCCGGCCTCGGCCACGGCCACCAGAGCCATAGTAGCTTTCCCCATCAGCAGGCTTCAGGAATTCATTTATGCTGACAGACTGCAGTCACACAACAGTGAATTAGGATGCAGGCAATGATTGAGATTGAACAATATATGATTCTACAATACAGAAATCTACATCAAAGTTTCCATTATTATTAGGAAACAAGCACAAAATGGTAGCAAGTTTCAAGTGAAAGTTTTGCAGGAAACAAGCAAATGAATTAAAACTGCATAAATTTGCAAAATTTTGACCACAAAGATGGGAGAAAAAAAGAAAACATGGGGAAAAGAATAAATTAGAAAACCATGACCAAATAGTCCAAGTTTACCACAAGTCCAAAAAACCAAAATTACAGCTCAGCACAAAGGCACATGGAATCCAATTCCCCAGAACATTTGTCACACAGTTCCAGCAAGAATCCCATAGCAAAGAAGTTTCAAGAAATTAAATTGTAACAGACCATGCTCCCCCCAGATGATACATGATGCATAGCATCATTATAGAATGGAGCAAATTCACTTATCGCAAGATTTTAACTGTGGGCAAGGATAACCACCCTTAAAAAATTTTCTGACAATGCAGCAGCTCAACTTGATGCCAACAAAATGTTCCAATGCTAAATGTTATTGTCGAGAAACAATACAATGTTATTAAAAGACTGTAAATGAACCAAAAGAATTTGTTGGTATAAGTTATTTACACAAGAAAAGTGCAAACCTTTTTGGCTCTATCTTCTTTGTCCGCAGCATCCTTTCGTTTGTCCTTCTCAGAACCCTGAAAATAAAGAATGCTTTCTTTCAATTAATTGTTCAAGCTTCAACAAATAAAGTACTGCAATCAAGCTGCTTACCAGTTTGATAAATATTTCATCAGTTTCCTTCTTATTTGAGAGCTGCTGCATGGACTCAAAGGCTTTGTCCACATTAACCTTCCTCGCCTCTGGCTTTAGAGCAAGTAAATTTTTCCTTTTCTCTTCGCGAACCTTCTCATACTCTTCTAGTGTCATCTCCTGTTAATGCCACAAAAAGAGAGAGATAGATTAGGCATATTAGCATGGCATAAGACGATACTTTAACATCAAAGATAAACATAAATAATACCTTTATCGAAGATTTTTCCAAAGACAATCAAAGATTTTATACCAACCTCAAATGGACTTTAAAAAACTTTCAAACATAGATTCAAAATAATATCGCAATGGAACTCCACTAAGACACAAATAATCAGAACACAATTCTGAAAATAAACAAAACCTCCTGCCTCTGATAGAATATGTCAAAATACTGATGTAAGTTGAGCATTTAGTGACAAATTAAGTATCAAGGTAATCAATTACTCACCATTCTCCACCGCTAGTATTCCCTCTGTTCAATTGTATCCAGTACCATTCATTTACATGTCAAATATATATATATTGTGAAATATTGCCCAACAAGCTAAGGCTTGTGCATGTTCAATCCAGTGGTATGCATATGTCATGACTGAAACATGAATATTGGATCAAAAATTAAGCATAAGCAACTATCAAAACCAACAGCAGCTAACTTAACATTTCAAGCCTTTTCATCCAATAAACATTCCTAACGGTGACCCCCATAGCTATTTGTAAAGCACTTATGCTAGAATGCAACCACCTAGAATGCAATCTCATTTACATTCTTAGGCAACTAGAAAGACAAACGATCATGAAATATAATGTAACTTGTGAATTTGATCAAATATTAAGGTCTTACTCAAAAATTACTACTTAAGTGATCAAATATAGGCATTATTTTAGCCTTCATTAATCTCTAGTTTTTTCAAACAAATTCTTAGTTGGCAAATCCAATATAAGTAATCTTCTGCTCAATACTATGGACCCTACCCAAAAAAAAAAAAAAAAAATCCTATTCTTGAATGATTTCATCTTTTTGTGGACCAAGTCTTAAACATGCAGGAAATCAATTAAGAATTGGTTCAACAACTACATCAACCTTATCCTCTGGCTCCTTTTCTTCTGGCTCAGTTGCAGGATTTTCCTTATTGGCATCTGCAGGTTCCTCATCTCCTGAAGGCTTCTCCACAGTTGCAGTCTTCTCATTTTCAACAACAGGATCCTCAGTCTCCCTTAATTTTGCAAGACAGAGTATACATACAAGTAAATACCATTAATTTTCATTAAAGACATGTAGCAATCTTAGTACCCAAAACCACTTCATGAGGTTGAAAGTACAGATACTCACGGAGGAATCTCATCAGTAGGAGTTCCCCAATTCCCACGGCCAGCCCCATCACGTTTAAACTCATTCCTGTCAGAATACAGAAGTTTCCATAACTGATTTTATGTGCCATCATATGGGCCAAAAAAGAAGGTACAGATAATAAGTCTAACTAGAAATGAAAATTTCAACAACAAAATACTAACCCACGACCAGTACCACTGCGGCGTTCATACGTCCTCCTGGGCCGTTCACCTTCTCCAGCTTCTCCATTGCTAAAGCCACCACGACGACCACCACGGAAACCACCACGTGGAGCGCCATAGCTGCGCCTCTCAGATGGCCTGCCAGAGTCTCCATCTTCAGATGGTTTGTAGCCATTGCTGCTCCCAAAGGTACCCTCACTGTTATTTGAATCCCTGTTCAATCCACCACCACGGCCACCTCCACGGCCAAAGCTACGTCCACTGCCACGACCCCCTCCACGGCCTCCTTCTCCTCGTCCACCTTCAGTCTTCACTTCTCTCACTACTCATGTAGTCAATCACATTGCAGGGAAACACATCAGGTGAGCAGCAAGCAAATCCAGTAGTCATATCATAGTTAGCAAAGCCATTCAAAACCAATTGAAAATGTTTTAACCAAAGCTGACACAGCATTAGTGAAAAAAAACTAAAAAGCTACATTACTTAATAAAAATTCCAGGTTTAGTTTCACAAAAGTTCCTCAACTTCCATGTTTTGTCCAAACTTACTCGAATCTTTTATTTCTTCAGCTATACTATGTACTTGTTAGTGCAGCAACTTTTTCCCAATATAATCATTGATTAATACATAAGAAGGTATAAGATAACAAAACAATGGCCAAGTTTTAACAACTTTGATTTAAAAAAAAAGAAAAAACACTAAGCAATTGCTAATTGTACCTCCAAATGACATAACTGGCAAGAACAATTTGTTACACTTAATAAATCACCATGAAAATACAAAAGAAAGTGACCACTACAAACTCAAAATTTCCCCTTCATTTCCCCTCATTCTCAGCTGCCAAACAGGGAAGAACAAAACTGAGGTCACTTGAATTGAATAACACACCTTTCAAATGAAAATTCAACTCAATAATAAGAATACTCAAAATTAAAAAAAAAAAAAAAAAAACACAAGAAAAATCAAAAAGCAAACATCTTACCAACTCCTCTCGAGAATGAATAAACAAACAACCTTAAATATGGAAATGAATCTCACCAGCTTGGGCGGGAGGGGGAGGCTTAGTGGGGAGCTTAGCCGGCTTAGTGGGCTGAGCTGGCGGCTGAGCAGGAGCACTCTGTGGCTTCTTGGGCTTCTCCACCTTCTGCTGCGCCGCCGCAGCCGCCGCGATGAGGAGAGAAGGGTCTTCATTATCGTCGTCGCCGAGGAGATCAAAAGGGTTCGTGGTTGCCATTTTTCCTTCGATTATTCAATAAACACGCAGAGAAGACCCTTTCCTTAACTTAGTTTTAAGTTTAAAACCTTTCTAAAGCCATGAATAATAGACCGATCTATGAAAAAAACAATTAATTTGATCAAAATTTTGGGTTAGGATGTGTTTGGTAGGCGAGAAAGTGGAGGAAGCGTCGAGAAAATAAGCGTGAGACTGTGTGTGTGGAAGAGAAAGATACCAGGAAGTAGAAAACCCTAGCCAATGCGGCCAGCAGACAAGTAAGAGAGAATGGCTCAAACCTGATCTTAAAAGCCCTAGAGGAAATGTTCAGGTACGGGCCGATGTACGTAAATGAAATGTGGTTCCAAACCGAGTGATGTAAAGAGTGATGCTAGAGATCTTTGGATGGTTGTCAGAGAAATTCTCTTTTTGCCTTTTTGTTTTTTTATGAATTTTTTATTTTTTTACCGGGATCAATATGACAAAAAAAATAATAATAATGTACCCGCCTTTGTTTCTAGACAATGTTCCTTTTTCAGTCAGTTTTTTTTTTTTTTTTTTAAGGATAAGTATTATTTGAAAATCCTTACGAAACATTGGTGTATTCCAATTTAGGAAAAAAAAAAAAAGAAAATTCTGACAACCTACCGCCCACAAAATGAAGCAATATTGCTGACTAATTTAGCAGTAGCTGATTGCATTATTAGATTTTTAAAATAAGTATAAAAACACATAGAAAAAGTCATTCATATTTGAAAAAAAAAAAAAGAGTAAAATTTTGTGAACATATTCAATTTAACATATTTCAAGAACAAGCTTACACATACATATGAGAAAAAAAAAAAAAAAAAAAGGCTCACAACTAATATAATGAGATGATATTTGGTCATCCTAGTAGTGGAGTTCCTCTTGCTAAAATAACATTAAAAAAATTCTGTATTTCTCTCACTCCGCAGTCCACAATCATCCCCAAAGGTTTAGGCAAGAACAAGAAAAAATAATAATAAGTTAGGCAAGAAAAAAAAAAGTGCATCATTGAAGATATATATATATATATTTCTGGCATTAATTATGGTAGAAGAATTAATTCGAGCCATGGGAGATTGCAGGAGTGTATGTTATATTTTTTTATTTTAGAGAAGAGATTATATAGTCTATAAATATATATAAAAAAATAAAAAATACAGAATTTGAATATCTATTATATCTTTTAGTACTACAGTTATCTGATAATTTTTTTTTTTTTATTGAGTGACAGGGATTGACAGAAATTACTTGGTCAAATATAAATCTTATGCCTTCATTAATTTAATCATTGACTTCAGTTTTTATTTTTAAACAAAAAGGATACATTGACACTTAAATATAGGTCTTCTAAAGCTGAGTCCTGCTGGGCTTTGAATAGACCAAAAACTAAGGCTTAAGACGCATTTTGGGTATCAAAGCTTAGAGGCTATGGCAAAGGCCTCTGACAGGTTAGACTAGGGGCCAGAGCTGATGACCCAATAACGTGTGCAACCCAACTCTTACACCCAAAGAAATCTTGGCAAGCTTTATTGGGATCTGTCATCTTTTGCCGTCTTTCTCAAGTTTGTAGTCTTGGAGACATCTTATGGGGCTTTTTTTTGTTTTTTTTTTTCCATGGATAGGCTTGTAGGCCAATGCAAGATTGCAGCCCAATTAATGGATGCTTCATAAATTCATGACCCATCTGGCTCAAACACGAAGTGCCCCAACCAGCAAAAAGACAAATCTATTTTACCACATAAAGAATAGTTTGTCAAGACTCGAGTATTTCTTTGAGGAAAAACAGTTCTGCAGCAGCCATTGCTTCAAGCATATGACAATTCTCTGATGACATGCATCATCTAGCCAATCTCCCTATTTGGTCTAGCTACTATATGTGAACAAAAAGAAAATTTAATTAATAATATGTTTTCACATTTACAAGAAGAGAGAAGAAAAAAAAAAAAGGCACGAACTTTAACTTGCCCTAAATATGTTTGTTTGTTGTAAGGGTTGAGGATGCTCACAATGGATGATTAAGATAGGTTCGTTGACGTATTTTTATATTTTAAAGGCAACTATAAAACAATAAAATATTTAAAGAGAGCAACAAAATTGTTTAAATATTTTACGTGATCATGAATGATTACAGTTTTGAGTGTTACGACATAATAATCATGATGTTGACCAAATCAAAAAGACTGACTGCAGTACTATGCAGAAGTTGGCACGGAAAATAATAATAGAATGGTTGATAATTTAAAATTTTTTTTTTAACAATTATATCAATTTGATAAAAAATTTAAAATTTATAATAAAATATAATATTAAATTTAGGTATGAAAACATCTACTCACACCTAATAATATTTGGATCATAAATTATACTTATAGAGAAAATTAAATGAAATTGTTAATGAGTGAATTTAATTTAAATTTATATAATAATTAATATACTTGTATTTTTTTTAGTTAAAAAATGAAAAAAAAAAAAGCATGTAAACTATAAAACAAGATGATTCAGAAAAAAAAAAAAAAGATATTAAAAAGAAAAGAACGATTTAATGTGATAAACAAGAAAGTTTGAGGTATAAATAAAGGGCCGTATGATACTTGTGAAAGTATTATTGAAGTAGACAGAAAATTTTAGATTTAAATTTTAGTAGAATATATATATATATATATATATATATTGGTGCAAGTTAACCATAGATACTGTGGCAAAAAAAAAAAATACATGCTGTATAATTTCTTTTAAATAATGAAGCGTAATGTATAATTTTTAAAGGGAATGCATTATATTTTTTTTCAATAATGAAGCGTGCTGTATAATTTCTTTTTCTTTTGCAGGAAAGTCAACACATTTTCTTCTAAATATAATACATTTTGGTTTTCCTTTTTTTTTTTTTTTTCTTTTTCAGGAAAAGAAGGTACTGTATCTAGACCGCGCTCACTGCCCCAGATCTACCTAAGATTTCTGTTGTTTTTAATTACTTTTGACATTGGAAACATGTCATGTTCAGGTTCTTAATTTTAAGATGTATAATCATAAATGTTATAATTACACAATTTATTGCCCAATGTGAGAACCCAAGATTTGTTAATCATTTCTATCGCCAAAGCTATGTGGAAATTTAGAATGCTAATTGTTATATAGATAATCACTCAGATGATGAGCTGGTTAGGGAGCAGAGTGAAGAGGAGAAAAGTGATGAAGTTTGAAATTTAGTCAGATGTGTGAGACAAATGTAGTAGCATGATAATTTTGTTGTCTGCTCGTTGTTGGTCATATCAAAAAATTATACATGACAAAAAGTCGATTCTTTAGCTGTCATTGTGCTGTAGGACTGGGCAAGCAAGAAGAAGCGGCCAGTCCATGCCTTTCGTGGCTCAGACCAAGACTCAGGGTCTTTGCCTTGCTTGTATACAACTGCTTCACATTAGACCTCTGGTCATTCAGCAACTTCACCAAACTCCTCTTGGCATTTGCTCTAAACGGACAATTGGATGCCAAGAACCCATCTACCAAGTGCAAGTAAGCCTCTAAGTCATGGCAGCAGGCCACGTCAACGTTCGGTTTAAGGTAGGGGGACATCTTGGTATCTATACATAGCTCGGTCCCTACGTGTGTGTAGGCCAGTGGCATGTTACCACCCAGCCTTTCTACCATTGGCAACCCCGGAACTCTGGTGATGACATCTTGGTTGTTTACAATGCGCAACACCTTAACGTTATTTTCTTTGATTTTGTTTGCAAATCCTCTGTTGCCAACACGAGGTCCACCGAAGGAAAAGACTGCGATTGGAGGCACATATGGTGCACAAGTGCTCAATTCATCGGCTACTAGTAGTGCCAAGGCTGCTCCAAGGCTGTGGCCAGTTACCGTAATGCTTAAAGCCTCACCCCTGTATAGGTCAATTAGCCTTTTCACTTCTTCAACCACGGACTCCGCTAGGCTAGGCACTTCTGCTCCGGGAGTCTTGTAAAGACTCAGGAACCCACATCCCACCTTGGACTGGATGTGGGCCGGGTCGGTCTCTTCGTCTTTGTCTTCGGGCAGTTGCGTTAGTTGGGCCCTCATGTTCTCGGCCCACTCAAGACACGTGGCTGTCCCCCGTAACGCGATAACGATATCCCTCCTTCCCATCCTTTGGATCTCCCTCTTGTCATCACAAACTGCCACGTACCCGATCCAACTTGACCGTTGGGTCATCCAGCCGAGATCCGGCGCCATATTATCCACCCATTCAGGCAATCCAACGGAAGATGTCGCATAGAGACTTTTAGTCAGTCGGTAAGACCGATCTGGTAACGCCACGTGTCGAGGCAACGGGGCTTCCTCCGCTGACGTGGCAGGATTAGAATGAAAACAATGGTACGCGGCTTGAACAAACTCGCCATATCTGACCACTTCTCGCCGGAGATTCTCATCGAGCGGGTCAAGAAGCCGGGTCCAATCATTACAACCGTGGTACTCCAGCCACCGGGAGCCAAGATTGCTCCTCGGAGAATACTCCGGCGTCTTGGATAACAGTCGTTGGAGCCGTTTCAAATGCGTGGGTGACATTTCTTCGGCAGCTTTCCTTTCAGGCCAAACTCTGACCAAACTGAGAGCTTCCAGCAACCCTTTACCCTTAGTTGCCAACGACCCATTATTGGTAGCAACCTTGCGAACCGGTTCCGGCTCAGCTGGTTGGTTATTGGGATGTTTTTGGAGGAGTCTTTCGAGATTGGCCAGGTGCTGCCTCGTTGCTTCAACAGAAACAGAAGCAACCTTTTTCATAGAAGGAGCTGTTGCTAAACATGATCTTGTTGCTGAGGGGTTTAGTCGGGATGTTTCGCGTTTGTAGCTGGCTTGTTTGGCCTGAAACAGGTTGAGGCTGTGTGCCGGAAGTGTTGGGCTGATGATCTGCATCGATTTTGTACGAGAGGTCTGGGCTACAATAAGAAACAAATTTGTGGAACGCTGGACGTGTTGGGGCTAATATAGAGGGCATGTTTCCGAAATGCCCTTGAAATTTGTCGTCAATTACACGACAGAAGTAATGTTACTTGTTTGTTGGGACTATAAATTGGAAGGGTATAAATGGAATATTAGGGGTGCTGCGACAGTTTCCTCCATGACCGGGTAGCCACCGTGTTGTCTTCTTTTGTGTTAAATTAATTAAAAGAAAGGAAGGGCAATATAAGATTAAAGGGTCGGGATTCTTGTCTTAATTTTTTTTTATTTTTTTTTGTGAATCAGAGGTAGTTGGACCTAGCTACCTTTTTTTTTTTGTAAATTAAGAGAGAAGAAATAAAAATTGTCTCTTATTACGATACCTGAAAAAACAACACGAAGGCATTTCGATTGTGAATCCTATTTAATAAAAAAAATGATATTTTTAATTGTTTTTATTTTAACTTTACTTTTTTTGTTTAAAATTATTAAATGTGTAACTAAGATAAGAATATGTAACAAGCTATAAAAATGTTTACTACTGCCCGTTTATACATTTTTTTTTGTTATAATAATACATTTTGTTGTCTTAATTACATAATTAGTAATTTAAAAAAAAAACTAAAATGTTAAAAACAAGAGAATTCAAAATATTATTTTTTTATTAAATAGTGTCTGCAATTGGAATATCCTAATGTTATTTTTTACGGCCATGAACTTTTTTTTTTTCCACAAAAAAAAAAAAAAAAAAGGCAAGAAGGGTCAAAATGTGGGTTATATGTTGTGCTTGAGGCTTCAAAGAAAGTCTGCGACGACCACCAAGCCATGTCGCCATCGGCTTCTTTGTATTTTCTATATGACCCTCTGCAGATGCCCTGGAAAAGAATTATTAGGAACTTTTCTCATTAATTGTACATGTTGACTTTGCTACAGTTGCATATTTTTATGATATTTTTGATTTATTATATTGACTGAGGTGCTACTAAAATTTTATTGAGATAAATAACGAAATTGACTAAGTCATATAATTTTTTTTTGGTTAAATATGCTTCGATTTCAATTTTCTTTCATTTTTAATCTAAAACTACTTTCAAGTAATTAACTAAGCGGTAAATCTTAAAAACCCAAGTTACTCACGGAAATTCAAAAGAAAGTTGACATTACAACATGTAATCGGACTTTATCTAACCACGAAGATGATGAACGTTCACAAAGCTTTTTCTTACAATGCAACTTTAACATAATCCTAAATTAATATTAGGTCACATTGAATTAATTAGGTAATTCAAGCATACAATTGAAAATTTATTAGGTTGATTGGAAAAGAGTGAAAATTCAATAGTGCTGCATACCCAAGTTTTGAAGAGACCCAAATTATGGTATATTTATTTTAAGATTGTCGGTGGTTTCAAGCTTCAAAATCCTACTCTGGGATGCAAGCTGGTAATTGAATTGAATTTTCTTTTCTTCGAAATCAAAAAATAATAATAATAATAAAAGAGAGAGAGAGAAACTGATTTCAGATTGTCATAGGGTGGGAGACGGATTAATATAAAAGTAAAAGATTTCATCTCGTAATGTTGATTTTTCTGTCTTTCTTTTTTGTTTTTTTTTTTTTTTTAATATCTCTGTCCTCGCAATTCGACATCATTTTTAAAAGATGACTTTTCCCTTTGTTGGAGTGGCGAAACAGGTTTGAAAATGGGCAGCTTCAAGTTGACATGCAAAAACAAATCCAAATGAACTAACCCCACGGACGGGATACTTGCCCTTTTTTTTTTTTTTTTTTTTTCTGTCTCTTTGCATTAATTTGATGTATTCATAATCAAACTTTAACACATCTTTTTTTCCGGACACAAATAAACTACAACACTGAAAGCGTCAAGAAAGTACATGTATTCCTTTTGCGGAGAATTTATAATTAAATTCCCAAGATAAGGACAACTTGATTTAATGCAAATTCAATGTTTGGCTTAGTCGTGATATTCCCTATTATTTGACTCGACTTTATATGGTCTTTCCTCTTGTAATTACTCGCGAGTTTCTGATCTTTGTCTGTGGTGTTAAGAGCTTGTGTGTTTAAGCTCTTGTTGGATGAAAGTTCTCTTGTTGAAAAAAAAAAAGGGTGGGCAGAAGAAAAATCAAAGATTTTTTTATTATATGCGTAATCCGTCCAACTCAAATCAGAGCGTCCACTTAAGAAAGGACGCGGTTATATGGCCATAAAATTTGACTCAAAGATGGGCAAAGGATAGTCAGCTTTTGATTGAATATTTTGCCATACATAACTAAATTAACAAACTGTTTAATATATTAAACAAAATGCACAACAAATTTTAAAAATATCAATTGAAATCTAGTTGCATATTTTTTATTTTTAGTTATACATTTTATTGTTCTAGTTCACAACAAAACCAAAATTTCAGATTCAAAGTTCTTTTTTTTTTTTTTTCTTTTTATTAAATGGGACTCACTTTTTGGTTGATTTATGGTCAAATCATATTACTATAAACCTTTTTTTTTTTTTTGTTAAGAAATAGCTTACAACAAGATATATGTTATTTAATATTGGTAATGCCCGAACCAAGAAAATTATAACAAATTATTTTCTTACGATGCAATCCTGAAAATCAAACACATTGCTCGTAAAAATAGAGATTATATTCATTTTGCTAATTAAACAACATTTAGAGATAATTTAGGCAATAATTCTCAATTTTAAGGACTGGACTGCATTCCGGTTGAAAAAAATAAAGGGTGGGACTGTATTACAAATGGCTGCATCATTAGGATTCTTCCTTGTTATTGTGGTTGTTAGAATCATATGGTAGCTTTTGTTTGAAGTAAAGACATTGGTCTAAAATTCCTATTCCCCTCTCTCTCCCCCATTCCCTGGCAGGCTCGGGGAAATTCAATTTCTAAATGGTCATTGCCTAAATGGTTTTTTTTTTTTTTTTTTCATTTGGAAGCTGGTCGTGGACTATATAATTAAATTATTTTTTTTTTTTATTTTCATAAATTATATAATTTCTTCTTATATTATAATTTGATATCGCAAAATTAAAATTTTAAATTCTTAATTATTATAATATCTCTCGAAGGACATTACTAAATTAAGCGTTGTGTCTATGGAGGGCGTGCAGCTTTAGCTTTCCTCTTTGCCAATTCAAATTCCTTACAAGTACGGCGACTGGCTCAATGATAATGCATGTGAAAGTACATTTTCGTCGATTCTTTTAATCTTTGTTGGATTTAAAGTGAGATGTAAAGGAAAGTAATAAAAAGAAAATTATATGAAAAGAAGTTGTGAGAAAAAATAATATTTTTATTTGTTGTTTGGATAAATTAGAATTGAGCAAGAAAGAAAATAAATAAAAGGTATAATTTTTTTATTTGAATATTGTGAGAAAATAGAGAAAAAATTTTGACGTTTGCGAAAATGACACTTATGCCTATGTATAAATATATGTGTGATCTAGTAATACTTTTTCTTTTTTTTTTTTTTTTTCAAATGTTTATGAAAATGATACGCATACCTTTATGTATAAATTAATGTATGATTAGAAGGTGTCATTTTTTCGTCTAGCTTACTGGTTTTGTTGGATTCCCATAACAAAAATGGCTCGAAGGTCAAGGATGATATAACCAAATCGAAGGGAGCAAAACGATAAGCCCAAACACGAGAAAATTATCTTTTATATTCCTTTTTTTTATTTTTTATTTTCATCTTTTTTCTTTCTTACCATTTCGTGGAAAAGCCTCTTAGTAAGTCTTAAATTTTTAGTAATTTTTATAATTAAATTTTAATATTTTTTAAAATTTTAAATCAATCTTATATTTTTAATTTTTATTACATACTAAATTTTGGTCTGTACATTGGACGTATTTTAAATCCTGTTAATTAGTGATAAAATAAATTTAGTTAGACACAAATTAATATAAACTTTAATTATTACTAAGAAATATGAATTATAATTTTAGAAGAAAAAGTTTTATATGCAATATAGTCTATACTTGATATTTATTCTTTAAAAAATTTTAAATATATACTTTAAAAATTTTTTAATAAAATAGTATATATTGATTCACTTATAAAGAAGAAAAAAAGATTAATAACAAAAGAACTAATGAATTAGTGTAGATTGAACACCATGAATGACTCTCTTCTCATGATTTTAATGTGTATAGAACGCATTCTTCCATTTCTAATTTGGAAATGCTTCCAATATTCTCCTTGTACAGCTATGATAAACATTGAAAGAAAAAATGTATAGACCCAGAGGATTGCGTTGCATGTGGACTTAATGGCCCCATAATAAATATAAACAGGGATATGGAATGTAAAAGAACATTTCTATGTTTCTAAACATAAAATTAAAGTATGTTGTGAGCTTATCATTTACAGAGAATTTTTTATGGGATTGATGGAGTTTTTTATTATTATTATTTTTTTAAGTTTTTAAACATAAGGAAGGATATTTATTAAGGATTTAGAATTAAGGAGAAGCTTAAAGAATATTATAATAAATGAGCTCTTTATAAGTAAAACTATTGGATATATAATTCTTGTTAATAAATATTATATAAAAATATTTAAAGTGTGTACTAAAAGTATATTTATATGCTTGTTAATTTTTTTTGCTTGCCACATATAAAAGATAAAGATTCTAATTTTTTTTTTCCATTTTTTTTCAAATTTATGAGAAAAGAATTTATAATTTTTGTCCTTTATACGTAGAGAAAAGAAGAAGAAGAAGAAGAAGAAATTTAATGGAATAAGTACGTAAATATAATTTTGTTTTTTAAGTGCCTTTTTAATAGATATTTATTAAATTAAAATTTTCATATATAATAGTTTAACTAATTCATGTCTAAAAACAAATTTATATAGATTAAAAGTTAAAAATTTAGAACTAATTTGAAAACTTAATAAAATTTTGAAATTTAATTGTAAAATCTTTCAAACATTTAGCATTTTTTAAGAGCTTATCCTCTATTTCCACACAATCTAAGCATGATGTGAATGTTTGGCCGTATTCACCCACATAACTGGCTAGCCTATTTCCACAATGGCTCTGAATTCTCTTTTCCCTCTCCTCATTTTGTCGCAGTTTTTTTTAGCTCACATTTTATCGTAGTGTTTGGAACTTGAAATATGTAACTTAACAATCTTAATGTTTTCGTATTTTAGACTTAATTTTGATGAACGTGACTCCTATAACGTCATAAAAATTTGTCATCCCGCTATGTCCCTTTTATTGTACACATAAAATATATGTCAAAAAGCTAAGCCAGTTATGCCATTGGATTCAATTCGATATTATAATTAAAGATTAGACCGAGACAATTCTTTGCTAATTGAGGGCGGATATGCCCAAAGGCCGAACTTAATGACTCTTAAAAACAAGGTGTGAATATTTGAAGAGACTCTTCAATTAAGCAAGCAGTAATAGGGGAAAGGTTCAAGTCAAATGGTTGTGTTTTTTATGAGTCTTGTTCTTTCTTTTGTAATTAATTGAGATTGATTATATAAACACAATTAATTTAAGGCATTTCAAACGTGAGCTCATATTTCTTTATTATCAAATATATATTTGTGAATTTTACTATTAAATACATGTATATTATGTATTAAAACATTAAAAATGTATAACCAATAAGCAGTTTTTTACTAATTGAGGGCGGACGTGCCAAAGGGCCGAACTTAACAACTCTTAAAAACAAGGCGTGAACATTTGAATAGACTCTTCAATGAAGCAAGCAGTATGAGAGGAATGATTCAAGTCAAATCGTTGTGGTTTTAATAAATAATATTCTCTTTTTTAATTAATTGAGATTGATTATACTAATATAATTAATTTAATGTATTTTAAATATAAATTTTCATTTCACTATTGTCAAATATATGATTATAATTTTTATTATTAATTATATATGTATATATAATGTATTGAAAAATTTAAAATGTACAATCTATGAAACTATATAAATTTGCGTATAAGATGCATTAAATTAAGATTTTTTTTAATTAATGGTCAAATAAAAAAAATCCCCATCATTAATTTTCTACATACAGCTCATACTCTTTTCGCCAGTGTGCCATTTCTTCTTTGTATTTCCTTTTCGCTAGGTGTAGATTGTGATCGCTTGAATCGAAGTGAATCACGTAACTGGGAAATTGCCTAAAAAGCAGCATCTTTTCATTTTTTTTCGACCGAAGGAATGCGAAGACATCTATCAGGAGCCACCTTTGATTCTCTGGACAGAATCTCTCGATTTTTTTTTTTTTTTTCCAAACTCGCAAAGTAGCAAATTCTTTTTCGCTGGGGCATTTGATTGAATCATTGTAAAGTACAAAGAACGTTCAGCATTGCTCTTCCTTAATTTCTTTGGTCAAGTTGCAATAATCGTTTGCAAAAGCGACGTTGCATTGTCTTGAATAATGCACGCATTCAAGATGGTTAAATGGAACATTACACGTCAAAAAGTAAAAGTTAAGAAGGGGACTTTAGCTCTCCGAATTCGGGTGCGGTGGTCCTTTCACCATCTATTCAGTGCTTCGTTGACATTAGAAGCACTCCGAAAAAGGTACAATTCAGGATTTGAGTCCACTCCTTAAGCCGCAATCTTTTGTTCGCGTAATTTCCACTTATTGATTCGTATCCCTCAATGTTTGCATTCCAAATATGATCCCCATGCGTTATTGCTACATCAATTAGTAGTGGCAAGTTATCGTGGTAAAGCTGATGGACCCATCTCCACTTTATAATGATGTCAGGCCTGTTATTGGGGACAAGGTAATATTCTAACGGTGAAAATCTAAACCTGAATATTGAAACCCTTAGAAGTGAATTCGCTTAATGAAATGATAAGAAATTTATTTAGTCTTGTGACATTGTCTCCTAACGCAGATTGTCTTCATTGTACTATATCTTGCAAACTATCAGTTTTATAATTTATCTAATCGCCCAATTTCAGGATTAAGTTCTGATCATCGCATCAAAACTTTGATAAATTGGTAGAATTATAATTTTATTTCTTTTAACTTTTTCGAACAACATGTGAGGAATTAGGCTTAGTCCCATCGAAGTATAATGGCCTATTTAGCCAACAAACAGCCTCAATGCCTTTTTCGCGTTTCACACGAGGATAAAAGCGCACTGTGATGGCCATGGGTAACCTCTTTTTTTTTTTTTTTTGGTTTTTCAAAATATTATCATCTCCTGTTTTAGAATAATTTATTGCCACTTTTATCACGTGGTTGCCTTTAGTAGCCAATTTGTTGGAAGTGGGAATGCGGTTGTCTTCTTCAGACATTTAGCAACCTGAAGTCACCAGCCCCCACGTCCCATCAACTTTTTACTGTGTTAGGAATGAACTTTATTAAATTCTTCAACATATCATTATTGAGATATTACCATGCTCTAAAAAGTGGCTGATAAGGATTTTAGATTAAATCCTTAAACCTTTAACCTCGACTTCCCTTAAACTATCATTCATAAGTTTGATGCTATAAGTATACAACAAAAGATAGAAAACAATCTCGATAGTTATTGCAAATAAGCCATGGAGGATTTGAATTACAAATTTCACAATACTTTTAATCTTTAGGATAAAACGCAACTCGTAATGTACGCTGAAATTATGCGAATCACTGGCTTTTGATGGGACTGTATTTGTTTCCTGCATATTGTTCTCCACATTTTCGTACAGATTTTATGCCTACGCAAGAAATAGTCAAAAGAGTTCGCTCAAAAAGTTGTGTTTCAAAGGATAACAGCCAAATCGATAACTAAGAAAATGGAGAAAAAGCAATGCTACATTACGTGTTTTGCAGTCTACCGAGTAAAATTTTATGCATCTCAAGAGGGTTAATTTACATTCAACAAGTGCGGAGAACATCAAGGTATACAGACTGGGTCAAGATAAATTTCAATTTTTTTTATCAATTTTTTTTTTAAGACTAATACCGACGTGACAATAAGATTATTCCATTCGCTTCAATTTTCACACGTCCTTTTGTTTTGCCAATTCCTACATTTCAGGCGTAGGGTTTGACATTTTTCATAAGCTTGAAAGACGATAGATATCTTCAACAAGTGTTGTTTGCAGGTACGGGTTATGTATGCATCACTACGAACAATTTATTACCTACTCCAATCGAGCCTAAAAATAATATTGAAAAAAAAAAAGCGTAATAATTAGCTGCGTCAAATTTCATTTGATTATCATACATCATTCTAGAATTGAAGAAGAAACCTACAAAAAACGAGCAAAATTTCATTGTTTGACTTTCATCCCACGCGCTGTTAAACGTAAAAGAATGGACAATCGGCTTGCTTATTCTATTGACATGCAATTACTATCAACCCTTTGATTGGTACAAAGAAGAAATACCTGTTTCGTGTATAACGAGTCAACCCACATAATTTATTTTTTTTTTTGTTAATTATTTGTCGACTCATCATATAGCCATACACTTGAAAGGTCTTATTCATTTAGAGCCTTTTTTTATTTTTGGTCCAAACAAGCGTTATCCAGTTAAAGCTTTAATATATGGATAAGGTATTCTAAACACAAATCTATATTATTTTTTTATAATAACTAAATATATATTTATATTCGAGATTGTTAATTATAATAATATATTTAAAGATTAAAACGACGGCCCGGGGCAGCCCAAAATGTCCAAGACTTACATTAAAACAATGGCCGAGGGCGGCTGTAGGATGGCAGCGCAAGATTCGTTTGCTTGCGTGATGTTGACGCAACCTCAATTTTATTAATTTAAATTATTATTATTATTTTGTTTTCGGACAAAGGGTCTCTTTCTGAAAATCACCCGAAGTGAAAAAGTCACCGGCGTACTTGGATTCATGTCTCTGTCTGTGAGTTGGGCAGGCCACATCTTTGTGTCGACCGAAACATTAATCCTAACTAAAATGCATATAAAGTAACGCGTGTCCCTTACGACCCTTACGGCACATTGCAGCAGTTATAAATTTAAATTTTTATTTTTGATTTTCTATATCTAATCTTGAGAAGACATTATAGAATTTTTGAAAATAGTTATTTTTACTATATATTTTATGATTCATTGAGTTTCTTAATAAACAAATTAAAATTACTATATTGTCCAATAGTGGATTTAAGATCGAAATGCTTGGGGGTTACTTTGTTTCTTTTTTGGTTTGATTTTTCCTCTAATTTTCTTGATAGGAAAAAATTAGCCAAATTATAAATAACCTAGTAAAAAAATATTATATAGATATACCGTCGTAAACTTTAAAAAATAAACCAACAGAGTTGTATCAACAAAATGGCACGCCCTTCTTTCCATAACATAATAATAGTAATCGAGAAGTCTTGCTCCATCATTTATGGTCTTTACTCTTTAATTACCAAACATAATTTTTTTTCTTGAAAAATAAAAAGTTTCATTTACTGAAAGTCATATGATATTTACAATAAATTATTTCCTTTAGAAAGAAAATATAAAATATCAATAAGAACAGTTTTATGATAAAAGAAAGGGCCGAAAACCGAAGACTCAAGGGTGCATCGTTTTGGGCCTAAAAATAAAAACAAATCTCGTTAATAAGGTTCAGACCAGTATTGCCTCCTACAAGTTTCCTTTATCTGGGGGGGGGGGTGGGCTGGCCATACCCAAAAAGAAAAACTAATATAAAATATAATTCTTGTATTTTTAATATAATACTAATATAATAATATTAACAATTTTTTAATAAAATATTGTAGAAATATTAGTTGTCACACTTGTAAATTAAGACTAAGTACCATTAGATGTTATTATTTAATCATTTTCATAACTCGGGTGGATAGTCAAAGGAGATTACTTAATCAGCCACCACAATATTATGGGAGTGCGAGAATTTGAACCAAGGTCAATTTGGAATGATAAATATTAATATATTATTATGAATTAATATTTATATATTATAATAATTCATAATTACACATACATTAGTTCTATTCATGGAATCAATATGTACATGCCAACACTCAGTGAATAAAATGCATTTTGCAGCTCAAAAAGTAAAAACGAATACAAAAGTTCATGATATTGCAATTGACCATCTTAGACCTTGCAAATGCCTCCGGAGTTAGATCTTCCTCGACCCCCATTGCATCATGTTACTTTCTAAAGTTATTTTAAGTAGAGGAGCACAACAGGGCAACAACCATTTAAATTAATACTCATCAATATCATTTTGATTTTTATTTATTTTGAAGAAATGAGCCCAAATTTTCAGCCCATCATTGTTTCAAAATAAAAATAGCCCAAGAACAAAGTTCAATTTCATAATTTAAAACAAATATAGTATTAATTAATCTTTTGGTATTAAACTTAACATATCGTCAAAGTAGCATAACGAATTCTGACAATTCTAACTAAAGTAGTTAAAATAATGAGATGAACAAAAAAAAAAAAAAGGTGATTAGACGAGTGAATTGCTATTGATATAATTTTTTCATAAATAGAATATATTTAAATTGCTTTAAATATGTGCCTAATAAATTAAAACTTTTGAAGCGGACGAAAAAATGTTATCTTTCTTAGTCCATATGATGAATAATAATAATACCACAAGAGAAATTAAAATAACGGTCATACCAACTGCCCGGGGGGTGGGTGGCAAAAGCAAAGTTTGATTGGAGAGCCGTTGATTATTGATCAGTTTCATTTTTATTTTTTTTTCTTTCGCTTTTTCTTTATAAATAATTAAAGAATTGATTTAAAATAAAAAATAAAAGTAAAAAAACAAACTAAGCTGAAAGGCCAACCAAACAATCTTGAAAATGTGAAAGTGGAAAATAGCAGCCCTCTGACCAAATCCAAAGCAACCTGTTTCGTTTTCCGTCAGGTAACATTAACGTCGGGGCGGCTCCCTCCTTCCCTGTCCTCGCCATCGCTTTCTTCGGCGACTTTCCGGTCAAAATCTTCCGGTTGTTTATTTGCGAAATTACCCTTCCTTTCTGAACGGTTTGTAACTTTCTTCAATTACTGCTTTTTAATTTTTTCTTTATTATTATTTTTTTAATTTTTGTTTTTGTTTTTTTATTTTGGCTGAAGCTAGGTTATGGTTTCAATGGAGCAGCGGTTGTAATTCGGTGGAGCTGTGATTGCATTTGTAACTTCGATACTTTTTGCCGCCACGCCGGCAGCCATGTGCCATCAGAATTGTTGCGTGCAGCCGTCGGTAGAAGAGGCGGTGGCCGCCGATGAGAGTCTCCTGATATACTGCAAGCCTGTTGAGCTATACAACATTCTTCACCGCCGCGCTCTTCACAATGTATAATACGTACACATTTTTTCTTTTTTCGTCTTATTAGATTGGATTTGTTCGTTTCTGTATTAGGTTTGTAATCAATCCGCCTTTTTACCCTGATGTAGCCGTCGTTTCTCCGAAGATGCTTGCGTTACAACATGAGTTCGGGGCACAAAAGGAAGAGGTATTCAGTTTGAGCATTCAGTTGACCTCTGCATTATTAGATTAGCGTCTGTGTGCAGCAATTGTTAAGTGAAGAATTAGCATGAAGAATGCCAACTCTTAGTTCTAGCAACTAGGGTTCGAATGCTGGCATGGATGGACAAAAAAGGAAAAAAAGAAAAAAGAATTAGCATGAAGAATAAGGATGATTCAATTGTTATTTTATTTAGATATTTTGTTGGTGGTTGCTGCTCCCAGGTCTGGATAAAAGAGGAGGGTTGCTGTAGGTTGGTGGACAGTGTAAAACTTGTTAAACCCTCATGACACGAAACTGTTGAGCATTCTTTTTTTTTCTTTTGAAATTTTTTTGGGGCATTGTCTACTTGTTGTTTTGTTCGTCACTTTAATTACACTTCTAAAAAGTTTTTATTTCACTGGACTAGCAAAATGAAAGGGATACAATGCATAACAATTTTGGCTCCATGTATGTTGTGTAGGTTTGGTTCTGGAATTGTTGTTTTCAACTATAGGGACTACAACAACATGCTAAGAAAGACTGAAGGTATTGTTGGTTTTTCCAGTTTAGTTAGATATACTGACTTTACTATACTTGCAGTTTTTCAAACTATAATTTTTTTGCCTACAACTTTGTTTACTTATTTTGATATAGGTTCCTGAAATGCTGGTATGGCTTAGGTAGTGGTGCCTTGCTAGAAGTTGGAGTTATATGCTTTTCCACAATATGCTACTCCCTAACATAAATTGTTAATGAGTACCTCAAGTAGTCCTCTCTATAGCAAGAGTGATTGTGCTGAATGAGATGCCATATCATTTATCACAGAGAGGACCTAGAATTTTGTTTTTGGCATTATTTTCTTTGTGCAGAAAAGGAAAAAGGAAACTAGGACTATGTTGGCAATGATCCTGGTCAATTTCTGAAATGGTTGGCTTATGTGTGAAGATTAAAACATTGGCCCTTTTCGAAATATGTAAAACTTTTTTCTGCACTTCAACTTGAAGATTTCTCTTTTTGCTTGGCTTTAGTCAGTCTCTCTGTGATATCAGTTCCAACAAATGATCTTGGACCTCTCTTCATATTTTAGTTAGCCATTTGCTGCAAATGAATCATCCTTGTCAGAGCTTTTTTCATAAAGATTGTTTTCAGTTGAATTGCTAACAGTTATTAACACTTTCTTAATTTGCAGTAACTGAAGACTTTTCCTGTCCATTTTGCTTGATGCAATGTGTAAATTTTAAGGTGAATTTTTCATTTGAGACATGCCCAACTTAAATGTTTTGAAGCTTCTGTGTTTTATTTTTTCCCTTTCTAATCATAAGGTCAAAGGTTTAACAGACACTTATTCAAATTTAATTGGAGGCTAGTTATTTTGACTTGGGTGGAAAATCCACAATCATTGTTCCTTTCATGAGAAAAGTTTCGTCTTTTAACTTATTGATTTTTGCTAGAAAGCTTCAAAAAATTTTCTGCAATGTCACTTTCCTGAATCCTTTCCTTTGCTTCCCCTTTTTGGGTAACATCTTCCTGTGAAAGCATTGCTTGTCGATTTATATTATTTTGTGAGCTTTATTCACTTAGTTACTTTGAAAATAAAAGGTCACACTTGTGTCTGCAGGGTCTGCGACATCACTTGTGCTCTTCACATGATCTATTCAACTTCGAGTTCTGGGTTGGTAATTAGGGTCCACTCACCTTATGTGCATTAAGCCTCTACAGAAGCACTAATCAAGAAATATTTATCTTGTAGGTAATAGAAGAGTATCGAGCAGTCAATGTATCTGTGAAAATTGACAGATACCGAACTGAGGTTGGAACATTTTCTTGGATGTGTTAAGCAGCATTTGTTTTTCTCTTTGAAGTGCATAGGTGTCTTGCATATTACACATGAAAGCTACTTAAATTTGACCAGGCAGCTAGTACCAAATTTCATTATTAGGACTGTAAGATTTCCTTTTTCCCCAGGGACTTCATATGTTGTTGTTCCAATTAGAAGTTTCATATCTTTGCAGAGGCAATGTAAAGGTTTTTCTGCTCCATCCCATAAAAATATTTCCATAATAGGTGCTACATTGAACCTTTGTTTCTGCAAAAAGTATTAGCAATCCGAAATTGTCTGTTTTTTTGTTTCTTGATGCCTTGCCTTTCACCATGGAGTTCATTTTGCCAGTGTTTGCATTTTTTGAGAATTATCTTTGGGCCTTCAAGCTTTGGCCATGCTCTCAATGTTGAAGCATGAATATGTTCCACTAAACTACTTGTGTATTGCCAAACGTACAGACCATTGGAGATGAAGCGGCACTGAGACAACAGTCATTCTTCTTCTGGTAGAGCTAATATCTTTAATTCAGTTTCCACTTTCTGGTTACAATCATATTTTCCTGTGGGTATAGAAATTGAGAATTTGAAAAGTAAAATAATTGAATATGCAGCTCAAGGCTGCGAAGGCGTGAGTTAGGAAACCATGACATAAATAACAAGCAAGTTTGCATACAGTTCTTGGAGTTGGATTCACCAAAACTAGCCATTGAAGGCACAGGCAATGGACTTTTAGGGAAGGATGATGGTAATATTTACTTTTGATGCCAATATAATTATTTATGAGTATCTTATATCATACTAATTTCCAACTCTAAGAGTGGAGAGCTTGATTATAAGATTGCATTATTCACCAATTGTAAGAGTATCTTTTACATTGTAAGATTCAATTTTAACAGTTGCTTCTAAGATTCAAATTGAATATTGAATTATTTCACTAGTTATTTATATTGTTTCTTGTGGAAACCCTTCTTGCTTCATCAACTAAGAATGGTTATGCATCACCACCCATAGAATCAATAAATAGCTATCAAACTATCAATTGTTATTATGTTTGGACCTGGTTTCCCTATGTTGAGTCAAATTAAGCCACGGTCTCCATTACCCTTCTGTCAATTCAAGTTTCAGCCTTCCAACCATATTCCCTCATAAAGATTTTGACTTTTCATAAAGGACCAGTGGAGTGCTAAAAGTAATTTTTGTTGATCCCTAGTTGGCATCTTTATGGTTAAGATTAGGACGATATTTGATCTTCTTTGAGCTCCTAACTTTCTTTCTTAACTAATAAACACATCCTTGGCAAATGCTTTTGCAGTTGTTCATCTTTATAAATTTAGAATTTCATCTCTGACTATAAAATACAAATGCCTCTGATCGTTCTTGTTAATCATTACTCTGATCTTGAATGATATGATTGAAATCCTTTGATGTTATCTAATGCTAATGTATCCATAACATAGACTTTTTTTTAGTATTCTAAACCTATTTGGTAGAACAGTTAATTGAATAAAGGGAAAGTAGATGGGATAATGGCTGAAATGTATGGCATTTTTGCTACATATGCTAGGCAAGCAAATACACTTCCTCAGTTGTTGTCGTCATTATGGGTGCTGCTGTTTACAATGTTCTATCTTGCACAGGTGAAAATACTTCTGATTCATCTTCTTCTGAGAAAGATTTGCACAGTTTAAGGCTTGAGGCAGAAAGTCATGACCCTGATTGTCCAAGTGCGAGAGAGTTGATAGAGCGTGTTGCATCCAGTTTTAATGGTGCAGGTGTTCCAATTGCCAAGGCCCAATCTTCTGTAGATCCTGAATGTGTTAAGCTGCAATCTGGAAGCGATACTTCACTTCCTGCTGTGCCCCATGTAGCAAAAGCAAGGAGGTTGACTGTAGAGCGATCAGAAAGTAAAAGGTGTGATAGCAAAGTTTGGCTTTCCTAGACTAAATTTCAAAGTGCTTCAATTCCCTAATTTGTTTCCCTCTGGATGCTTTCATGGACTTTGGTCATTTGCCTCTCATATGAAGCCCAGATTGCTCCATTCTGCTTTAGCTGTTAGGCTTTTATGTTGGTTAAAGTTGTTTTTGGTCCATATGAATTAAATTTTTATTTTGTTTATTTTTGTGTAATGGTAAGGTTAATCTATTATGACCTAAAGTCACAGATTTGAGTTGCATAAATAACCTCTTTGTTGAAACAAGGGTAAAGATGTATACATCTAAACCTTTATAAGGCCTTACAATGTGGAATCCCATTCTCTAGACGCCCTTTTTTTATTTCTTTCTATGTGTATATCCACTTTGATGCTAATGTGTTATCAAAATTTTCTTTTCCAGCCGTGCACTTCTGCTGAAACGTCAATTTTATCATTCTCACAGAGTTCAGGTGATAAATTACTGTTTGACACGTAGATTTTTGCCTTTGCCTCTTTCTATTGGTTCTTCTATTTATTTGGCCTGTCTTTGTTTGTCATCAATGGCATAATGTGAAAAAGGAGCCTTCTTTTTGTTGGGTATAATATATGATTTATATTCTAAATTTCACCTAATAATTTAAATTTTTAAGTGAAATGACTTATTAACATGATATCAGAGTCTTTATTATCAAGTGATCGTAAGTCTGAATCATGTTTTTTTGGGTGAAATGATTTCTTGACATGTGTTGAAGTATAATCAATGATACATATCTTGGACCTGACTTAACAATTTAAAATTTGTTGTCTTTACATTTAATTGTGAATTAATTATAAATTTTTGGCTGTTCATGCTTTAGTCCTCAGTAAGCTTAGCTTGTTGATACTTCCAGCCCAAGTGAGCTTGATTTGTGCATGAGAGGACATGTTGGAGTATAATATATAATCTATATCCTAGACCTCTCCAAGTGAAATAGTCATCATTTCATGAATTTAATTTAAGTTTTCCCAAAAAGTTCCATAACACCTAATTGACTTGTTGTGGATGCCAGTAGGTTTTACCATTTTACAAATTGCATTACTTTCTCTCCTTATTGACTGTTTTTTCATTGATATCACAATTCATTGCTTGAAGCCTATGGGAATAGAACAAGTAATGTCAGACCGAGATAGTGAAGATGAAGTTGACAATGAAATTGCAGACCTTGAAGATAGAAGGGTATGATCATATTTATGCCATAGTTGGCCTTGCTTTTCTTTTTTCCCCTTCTCCTGTTTTCTGATTGTTTGTTGCACTTGGGGGACTTTAGTAATCTTGCATTCATGCTTGTTTGGTTTGGGATGCAATGCAGATAATTGTCACTTGTGCTTTTCTAGATATGAACTTGGTTTATGTCGGAATTTTCACTACCACTGCCAGGTTTTAGGTTGGGGGGAGGGACCCACCACAGGTTTCAGTTATTTATTGAGACATATAGTACTTTCCAACGTTGTGACATATTTGCAACATCCATCTCTTAATCATGGTTTGAATCTTATATTTAACTCCTGAACTGCAATTTTTAGTGGCTTATTGGGTTCTTGGGTTGAGTGAGAGAGAGTATGGACTGGATGAATGACTTTGTGAAATTAAAGAAAATTCGATGACCATTACTTTTTCTCTCCTATTTACATTTTAATCTTAAGCAAAGTTTGGGGTAAATAGGAAATTAATGTGCTATGGTTGAGGCGATGATGTCATGGTCCAAAAAGCTTTGAATGACTGGTAATAAACTTACTAATTGCCAATAAGAACATGGTCATTAAGTCCTTGAATTCCAATGTTATAATGACATCTCATAATTAGGAAATGTTTAATGACTTTGATTCTATCATATGTGTTATTTATTTCTCTCTCTCTCTCTGTTTTTTTTTTTTTTTTAAAGTATTTTCATTCACCAAAAATATAGCATATTGTATAATAGACCTTCAACATGATGAGTCTCAGTCTGTTAATGAGATTCTCTCTGTGGCCCTGCATCTAGTAACTCTCAAAACTGCCATCTACTGACCTGCACATTAACTTGTGATGTCATAACACGGTCTATATGTAAGGAACCTACATACCTAGACTTCAGTGATTCTGAATTTGCTCTTATGTGGAAGTGGGTGAAACCTATCTTCTACTTGAATTATGATCATTTATCCTTTGATGTTGGCCATCAAGCCCAATTTACCTGAACCATAGGCTCGACAAAACACAAATCTCAGATGCCTTAACTGGAAGCAGCGCGGGAAGATAATCTTTAGCTGATATGTTGCAGATGCTTGATGACTTTGTGGATGTTAGTGAAGATGAGAAGCAGCTTATGCATCTTTGGAACTCATTTGTGAGAAAGCAAAGGTAGGTGCTGGTCACCATCTCTCTCTCTCTGTGTTCTTTCTTGAACTTTTTTTACTTCGTTTAGTTTCTCAGCTTTTCTCTTTTGTGTTACTATTACCTTTTTATTATTGGCATGCTAAGCTGTCAAATGGAATTAAATCTGACGTGGGCTACTTAAAAGCTGGCATACATAGTTTGATTTCATTATGAAGAGGCTTTACTTTTGGATCTTACAGGGTGCTAGCAGATGGTCATGTTCCCTGGGCGTGTGAGGCATTTTCAAAACTTCATGGGCAGAAGCTCATTGCTTCGCCTGCACTTTTTTGGTACTGTTCTGCATATCATATTCCCTCTTGCTCTAACTGTCCACGGAAAATCGGAAAGGCTTACTATGTCTTCAGCTAGGGAACAAGTATAGCCCTTTCCTTGTTTGCATACAGCCACCCCTCAATTACCATTGACAGGAAGGAAGTTTTAAGAAATGTTAAATTATGGAATCTATAATGTTGCAGGGAGTACCTTTAGCATATTGATAGCTAAAATTTTCAAGGTATATCTGGTACTTACAATGAAGTTCAAATCGGGACTTTGGATTTTTGTATTGTTGATTGATTTCCCTCTTTGGTTGGCTTCTCACTATTACATTTCTTGAATCTGAAGTAATCCTAATATTTTTTTCCGTAGGTGTTGGAGGCTGTTGATGATCAAACTGTGGAACCATGGTCTACTCGACGCCACCACAATGAACAATTGCAATTTGATCCTTGAAAGATGCCGAGAGGAGGGGTCTAATGCTTGACGACAGGAGGCGATGACCACTGACAAATCCAGCGGAAAATTGAGAAGACTGGATATGACATCAACTTGCTATTGCTCCTAACCCATTCTTTACGTTTTCCCACTGGCGTCTAGAGTCACTGAGCGATAATTTGAGTCGAGTTATTCTTTCTGTATACAAGAGAGCTTTCTTCTCTTTCTCAATTTTATACCTTCCAGTTCCTTTAAGTTGTGTCGCAGATGATCAATAAATAGTCCTTTTCTTGGTAATAAATAGGGCAAAATTATTCGTAACTTAGGAAAATAGTATGCTTTGCAGGAGCAGCTTATCGAGCATACCTTGGCATGCACCTTTAAAGATGCATTAAATGTTCTATTTTCTGACGTATTAGAAGAAGAGCACTACCAGGTGAGGGTAAGTTAGGGAAATAGAAGTGATTATAGATTTTTCAACAATTCTATTGGTTTACTTTAAGAAAAATGAAAAAACAAAAAAAAAATTATGACTGTTTATTTTATATTCGGTGGCTTGTTAAAATTAAATCAAGTAGCCTTTTCTATATATATACATATATAGATATATATATTTCGTTGAATGTTCGTGTCATATTTACTACTTAAGGTCTTCTCTCGAATTATTGGGTTTATATCAAATATATGCACATTTCGTTCGACATAGGATATTTTATTTTATTAAAATATTTTTCTCGGTTTACTTGAAATAGTTGAAATCTGTTGTGATAATAAAGGATGAATGACAGTGGGAATATCTGTAACTAAAATAATAATAATAAAAAAAAGGTTCCATGAAGACTTTGACGAAGATTTGGATGTAATTGGTTTAACAATAACAACTTTAGGAATTATATTATATTGTTTTCAATTAAAATATCTTTCTGCTAATGGAGGGACAAATGGAAGCATAAGAAAAAATTGGACTAACACTAATTTAATATTTTAAAGCATAAATTTTATATATATAAAGGGATTTGCCTGGACAATAAAAATCATTGCCCTTGGTAGACTTTAAGAGAGGAATTACTGTCTAGTAAAATTGAAGTGATAGAAAACATTTCTTTTGCACTTGCTAACCTTGTCTAGCTAACGTCTCTCGTACGTAAGAGAATATCTTGTAATATTGAAGAAATTTACACTCAAAAAATTAACATAATTTTCCTTTTGTAGAAATTGGCTAATCTTTTTGATTCTTTTTTTTCTTTCCTTTTTCTTTGTGTAATTGGCTATATAATGTCTCACGCTTCTTAGCATTGAAAGCTAACGTTGACCCTTAAGGGAGCGCCTGAATGTCTGGAAATTAAAGTCAAAGAAATATGTATTGAAATTTGATAAAAATAATTCGTGTGGGTCATTCATGTGTCTCCAGCCAGGCCTAGTAATACACGGTGCGATTTCTTCCGGCTAAGCATAGGGACAATGCTGCATTCCTGATATAAATTCGGTCGTCTGTTGAATCCTACATATGCACTTTAATTGTATTATTTTTTTTTATATAATTTCATTACTTAAACTTGATTATAAATATTTCATAAAGTTCATTTCTGAGTTTTCTGTTTTTTTTTTTTTAGTATTAAGGGTTTTTGTAAGAATTAAACGTTGAAAATAAAAAAAAAAAGATAAAATGTAACAAATGCAAGTCAATGCCTCCTACAAGGGCTTAAAAGTTTTAGGCCATATTGGTACAAAGGGATTGGGCTATGAACCTTCCTGAAATACAGAGTCATTATGCACGCCTCAGGTGTAAGTTACACATTGTAACACTGTAAATTATTTACGAACAATTAGCTAAAATGTTCAAGATGGGAACAGAACAAAAAAAAAAAACAGCTAGTTATTTCGTTCCACCAATGGTTGGACTACTGATGAATCCTTACTTGAGAAGGAACCGCGCAGCTATCCCAATGGAATCAATAGCCATAATAGAGAGAGAACCGAATTGTTTTGTCATTTATAAATATACAGTAGTTGTGCACAATGGCTCCAAGATAGTACGGAATCTACTTACAACGCCAATGTCAATTCGTTCTGTTTTAGATACAGTTTTCCATACAAAAGATACCTTGTATGATTTTAGCTGGTGTATTACTTTACTTGGACCTTAATAAATTGGGCAGTGAAAGTTGCCACTAAAATCATGTTGTCATTTTTCTCCAGCAGTACCTTTTAAAATCCTGGTTAGGTTTGACCTAGAAGCCAAGTAAATGAGGAGGTTTTTTTTAATGCTTTTCAAGTATTATTGGATGCAGTATACATGTATTCCATGTTCCATCACCTTTAAGGATGCATTAAGGGCTATATATTCTACCATATTAAAAAAAATCTTCACCATTTAATTCTTTCGTTTTCTGTTGCGTTGAATGTTCATGTTATGTTTATTGCTTTTGGATTTTCTTTCTATTTAGTGGCTTCCCATAAAAGCGTTTGACCGAAGATTTTTTTTTTTTTTCTAAATAAAAGATTTTTCTTTATTGACTTCAGATAATTGAATTTATTTATTTGTGTTTTTGGTCTTAGGAGGAAGAGTCACTACCCAATTAAAGAGAGAATAGGTGAGAAGTCATAGAAGTCCGAACTCGCATGAGACAAAATGTCTCTTTACCACTCATTTATACTAAGCCCTCGATGATTGAAATCTCTCTATGGTAAGTGATGAAAGACAATGTCACTATATATATATATATATCAAAGAGCCTCTGGGAAGACTTTGAAGAAGATTTTGGTATAATTAGGATTAATAATAATTAATTTAAAAACTATGTTACTTAGTTTTCAATTAAGATATAATTTTATCGATTCAAATTCAAGTGGAAGCATAATGAAAAATTGGATTAACAATAATTTAATATTTTAAAGTATAAATTTCATATACAAAGGGATTTGCCCTATACAATAAAGATATATTGCCGTAGGTTGACTTACCTAACATATTGCCTCTTCAAGAGAGCAATTAATGTCCTGTAAAATTGAAGATATTGGTACTGAAAAACATTTCCTTCTGCATTTTCTCACCCTTCTCTAGCTAACATATTTCCTGATTAAGAGAATATCTTGTAATATTAAAAAACTTTGCATTCAAAAACTAGTCCATTTTCCCTCTTGCATGAATTGACTGACCTTTTTTCCTTTTCAAGGGGAAATTTAACATCTTACCCCTTGCATTTGAAAACTGGTGCTTCCCATTTTTAAGGGAGCGCAAAAATGCATTGAGATTAAAGTCAAAGTCTCAAAAAAATTTATATTACCAATTCTTGAATTAGTAGTTGGGTTAATAATTCAGTATTTCTTTGCATTTGTCCAAATTCAAATCTATTTATTAATGTCAATCTCTTAATAAACGAGAATTTATGTAAAAAAATGTTATATTAAATTCCACCCTCTTTAACGCCAACATCGAAAAAGATCTATTTAGACTCAATATTATTAGAATTATAGATTCTCTTCACAAGGAAAGGTTGAACAAGAATATATATATATATTTTTTGTGTTAAAAGAATATGTATTCAAAATTATTTTATTTTTACAAATCTAGTATTTTGTTTTGTGAGCTTCTAATTTTTGTAAGATTAGATAGAGGGTAGTAGAATAATTTTTTTATTTAATTTTATTTATTTGTGTGATTAAATAAAATATAATTAATTTAAATTTTTAGTTGTTAGTGTGTTATTTCTTAAATATTGTAATATAGTTTTTCTCTTATATTATATTAAATAAATTAAATTATATATTAGACCTTTGCTAAGAGATACCAATTTTATATATCCCTCATTGATAATATTTGTTCGCAATATGTAAGACATATTTCAAAATTTAAAATTTAAAAGTTTGTGCGTCAAGTGTTTTTGTAAGAATTGAACGTTTGAAAAAAAAAAAAAGAAGATAAAATGTAACAAATGAAAGTGCCTGCCAGAAGGGCTAAAGCCCATCAATTAATATTATTTAATACACAATATTAAACCCAAATCATGCTCATCTTGAGACAGACCCAATTCCCCTCCCCCCCCCCCCCCCAACAAAAAAACAAAACTAGCCCAAGTAAAACAAAATAGACTATTTGAGATGCCAAACCACAACGCATTGGGTCCAATTGACATAAGAAATTTCTCACATGTGCTTCGAAGAGTAAAGTGATCACAAATGCTCGTTTTGCAGGTTTTAAAATTTTGCATCAAATTGAACAAAATTTAATAGTTAAGGAATATGAGAATGGAAAAAATAAAATAAAATTTAAGTGACACTTAATTCTAAAGGATAATGGTACTCTTAAAGAAAACAACATTCATAGAAATACAAAAACTTGTTAATTTATAATCTAATTAGTTCTTTTGTTATAATAATAAACCGTGATATGTTCCTATTCATTACAACAACAACCCGCAATAACCACTGGTAGTAGCAATAAGACAGCAAAAAACAATAATAGTAACAAGTAAACCAAAAGAACTATTTTAAAGTTCTGTATTAGAATATCTTGTAGCCGTTTGATGTTCTGTATTCTTTTGCATCTCTTCTATTTGTGCGCACCAAACTTTTCTTGCATCTCGGTTTGCCTATTGCCCCAAACAGACTGTATACCGATTTTCGGAACTTGGACCACATCACCGATAATTGATTTCTTTTATGAGTTTGACTCTGTCAAATCAACTTATACATAAAAACACAAAAACAAGAGAACCTCAACTCTTACATCACAAAAAAATTAATTTTACTTTGTAATTGATAATTTAATAAACCTTTTAATAGATAAAAACATAAAAAATAATGCTAATAAATAAATAGATAAGAAATTAAAAAAATTGTTAATAAGAATTTATATTTTTATATTAAAAATTATGATTATAATTATAAAAAATATAAAATTTATAAAAATAAATAAATAAATTTAGTTTTGTTTTATAATTCATAATTTAATATATTTTTTTTAATAAATAAAAAATAAAAAATAATGCTAATAGTAAGTAAACGGATGTACCTCTCGATCTTGCCCTGGCGGACTATTAACTCCGGCTGCGTTGCCTTCCCAAGATCCCCCGCCGCCGCCCCCGCCGCAGCCCCCGCCGCAGCCGGCCGACATCACCGATAATTGATTTCTTTTAGGAGTTTGACTCTGTCAAATCAAGTTATACATAAAAACACAAAAACAAGAGAACCTCAACTCTTACATCACCAAAAATTAATTTTACTTTGTAATTGATAATTTAATAAACCTTTTAATAGATAAAAAAAATAAAAAATAATGTTAATAAATAAATAAATAAGAAATAAAAAAATTGTTAATAAGAATTTATATTTTTATATTAAAAATTATGATTATAATTATAAAAAATATAAAATTTATAAAAATAAATAAATAAATTTAGTTTTATTTTATAATTCATAATTTAATATATATATTTTTTAATAAATAAAAAATAAAAAATAATGTTAATAGTAAGTAAACGGATGTACCTCTCGATCTTGCCCTGGCGGACTCCTAACTCGGGCTCCGTTGCGTGCGCTAGATATCCCACAACCATTTTTGTGGATGAAATTCATGATCGTTAACATGTTTTCGTGAATTCAGGAAGAGATACGGCAAAAGAGAATCAATTTCAATAAACGAAGCGAAGAGAGTTTCAGTGAATAACTTATTGTAAGGATGCACAACTTAATCAGGATGACTAGCAGGATAATTTTACTTTGTAATTGATAATTTAATCAATTTTTTAATAGATAAAAAAATAAAAAATAATGCTAATAAATAAATGGATAAGAAATAAAAACATTGTTAATAAGAATTTATATTTTTATATTAAAAATTATGATTATAATTATAAAAAATATAAAATTTATAAAAATAAATAAATAAATTTTATTTTATTTTGTAATTCATAATTTAATATATATTTTTTAATAAATAAAAAATAAAAAATAATGTTAATAGTAAGTATACGGATGTACCCCTAGATCTAGCTCTGGCGGACTCATAACTCCGGCTTCGTTGTCTACCAAAGATGCCGCACAACTTTTTTGTGGATGACTTGTTTTCGTGAATTCAGGAAGAGATACGGCAAAAGAGAATCAATTTCAATAAACGGACGTACCTCAGTTTCTTGCTCTGGCGGACGACTAATCACTCGCTCTCCGTTTCCTTTCTTAGATTTGAAGCTGACCTTCTTGATCTTTTAACTTGTTTTCGTGAATTCAGGAAGAGATACGGCAAAAGAGAATCAATTTCAATAAACGAAGCGAAGAAAGCCTCAGTGAATAATTTATTGTAAGGATGCACGACTTAATAAGTACGACTGGCAGGATGATTGACCGTCAGTGGTGAGACGTGATGGTTACGGCATTTTTACGCGCCCCTGGCCGACACGCTTTTTGGTTTTATTTTTAATTGCTGATCGCACGGAAAAGACGTAGAAATTTACACGTATCAAATGTCTTCTTACAAGCAAGTGAGCGATAGAAAGTTCATAAAATACCTACCTATTGTCCATTTGAGAAGCATAAACCTAAGAGATGTAACAAAAGAGTATCAATGGAAAAGTCAATGTCCATATCATTTCAGTTTTTCTCTTGATTTATGTCAACAAGATGCTCTAACACATATGGATGCCACCATTTATTATTTTTGATTTTTCCAGGATGAGAACGTGTTTCCGGAATGGTTGAATCTATGGGGGTCGGGGGAGGGTGGCCAGGTAGCCTCCTGAGATTGCAACGTTCAAAAGTCGGTGTAGACGGGGAGTGCGAGCAGGAAAAGAGGAGAGGGAATAATATTAAGAATAAAAAAAATATCCAAAACAACCATTCACACCGACTTGACTACATTGGAGGACCAAACGAAAATAAACAAAAGTAAGGAACCACAAAAAATATAGTCATTACGTCTTCTAAGATACCAGCCAGTGCAATGATTTAATTTTAAAATATTTAGTAAAAATAAATATACACATAATTAGAATAATTGATGATTTTTAAAATTTATTTTTTTTCGTAAATCCAATGCATGGATCTAATCTCGAGAAGTGTGAGGCACCTTTCTTTTTGATTTTGAAATTAAAAAGACATTCTCTCTCACATACCAACGGCAAATGAACAAACAAACCATCGGAGCTTACACTAATGTAAATTCACTTAGTTCTGGAAACATTACAATAATGTTTCCAATGCTGCCATGTTGCATCGCAGAATGGATTCATCCGTCCGAGCTACGCGAACATCTTCATAAGGATTATTCGTCCGGTTACTGCCAGCATGA
Organism: Rhizophora apiculata; assembly: GCA_037832385.1. Classification (NCBI taxonomy): domain Eukaryota; kingdom Viridiplantae; phylum Streptophyta; class Magnoliopsida; order Malpighiales; family Rhizophoraceae; genus Rhizophora; species Rhizophora apiculata. The sequence continues at coordinate 5,980,296 of CM075439.1, read as the reverse complement.
GCTGCAAACTCACTTACAGTCATAATCTGATTGCAACATAAGCAAGATACACCGTTTCTTCTTGCTCTCCCCGTCCTCGTCGAAGCTGCATTGCCGACAACACATACGAGTGTCTCATTTTCGATGACTATTCCGAGGTCTATCAACCATGACAATATTGTTGACTGTACTCCTGCATTGGACACATTAGCATTGCCACTGGCACCGCTTATTAGGTTTCTTCTCGCCATTCGGCTACTGCCTGCCTCACCGTGCGGATGATGAATGCTCGTCGTCCTCCGATGGAGGCTCCTAGTTGATTCTGCAATCCTGTTTGTACTTGTGCCGGCCAAAGTGGTAGTCCTGGCTGCTTCCTGCATTGGGTTGGAAAGACCATCATTATTGTTGTTGTTCTTGTTGTTATTGCTTTGTGGCCTTGGCATCCCGAAATCCAGGCCTGAAGATGCATAAGAACTACTCTTACTCGAATGGTTCAATTCTAAACCATTTCCCATAATTTCTAGATTTCAAAATCCTTTACTGGTTTTGGTTTGAGAACTTGCTTTTGCATGGAAAAATTTATCTGAAACAGAACAAATTGACACAATTGATTTTTCAATAGTTATTAAATTTCTTTATATAAGAATAAAAGGAAAAAATGGAGGGGATTTTGTTCTCGCAACAGATGTGTTTACTTTAAGAAAACTTTATGTAAATTTTGTGTAAAATGGAAAAGATTGCAAACATGTTTGTTAAAACTAAAAATGTTTTTATGAAACCCTTTTCTGGTTGTCTGATTTCTCTCAAAGATTCAAAAGAAATGCTTATTATTATTATTATTATTATTTTAATTTTTTTTCTTTGAAATAGAAAATATAAATGAAAATAGGAACATATGAACAAAAACTAAAAATATTTTTTAAAAGCAAACGATACCACTTTGACAATATTTTCCTCGAGTGTATAAAAATTATTACTTAAAATGAAGACATAATTTATCCAAAATTCAAAGATTGCACTAAAGTAATTTTTTTTTTTTTGTTGGTAACAATGTTTAAAATCCTCAATTATAGCAGACATAACATTGAAATTACTTTTCTAAATTAGCCACTTTAACCTTTAAATGGAACCAAACTAAAATACCTTAAATAACCGAGATAAACTTCTTGAAAATAATAATATTGGTTTAATAATTTAGCTTCAAACCAAAGCAGTATGCACACAATGATTTTTATTTTTTTAATTTATTATTATATATATATATTTTAAAAAAGATCAAGACTAAGACCTTTGTTTAAAAGAATATAGAAGGATCGATTCAGAAAATTCAATTAAAAAAATAAAAACCAAAAAAATCATTTTATGATAATTGCAAAATAATTTAAATAATTTAATTAAAGCAACGGATGAGAAGGAAAAAAAAAGGGGGGGGGAAATAAGAATAAAAATAATCCTATTAATTCCATTGCGTCTAACTATATTATCTTCTTGATTTGGTAATATTTCTAACTATAATAACCAGATGAAGAATGAGAAAATTGCACTGGAAACATAATTAACGACTAATTTTTTTTTTCAGCCAATCAATTTGAAAAAGTTATTATTATGTTTTTAGCTAGCTAGTCAAGGCAAGTTTTAAAAATGAAAACTTGCATAGATCTAAGAAGATAAAATTAACATTTATTTTTTCCCTAATCAATATAATTTTACCTGAACTTTAAATATAAATGGAGGGAATTTCACCTATTATTTATCAAAGGCCAGCTCTGTGATTGATGTGCCCATTGAAAGTTGATGTTCTCACTCCAGATCTTGGAACTAAATGCCACAAGTACAAATAAATTTTCACCAACAAAATTAGCTGATAAAATTTGGCACAAAATTAAAAAAAAAAAAAAAAAGGTGGGGGGGGGGTGGGGGAATAGGCCAATCTTTCTGAGATTTAACTTATTTAAGAGATTAACAAAGATTAATATTGACCTGACGAGCTCAAATGTGCAACTAAAACAGTGATATACAGAGCAACGAAAGCTTCACTCAGTTCATCTGCATGAGAATTTTGAATTACCTTTATTTAAGATGCCTATGCAATGGTGATATGTACACATGGAAACAAATTGACAGAAGACTTGCACAGTTTGTAGTTTTCTTCCCTTACAGCAATGTTCTCGTTTGGATATTACCGCATTTACTGCCTTTGACTGTAACAGCAGTCATTAAATTGTTGCTGCGCTGTCAGCATAACTAACCTATCACAGGACAGAAATTAATTCGTTCGCTGGTCGTATATGAGTCTGCTTCCCGCATTAAAAAAATATATATATATATTTTTTTATTTTAAAATCTTTTATTAAAAAATACATAATTTTTGAAAAAAAAAATTAATTTTTTTAAAATTTTAATTTTTTTTTCTAAAAATATATATATCTTTTAAAAAATAATAAATTTTATTTTGTAAAATTCACTTGTCAACTCATCTCTAATTTTCTCATGTCTCAATTTTTTCTATTTACAAAATTATGGCCTCTCATAAATAATGCGATTTTAAAAGCAAAATCCTAAAATAGAGAGGGGTATATTTTTTTGAAATGAAAATTCGAGCTTGTACCTTTTGAAAACGAGTTCTGAGCGCTTTTTCTAAATTTTTTTTTTCTTCGTTACCTATGTAGCAAACTCTTTGTTTCTTAAAAAACAAAAAAAAAAAAAAGAAACTTAGAACTCGTGATAAGTAGTACCTCCGGAGCTCGCCACATGGACAAAATTCTTGTAGTTACATTTCTAAATATGTGGGGTCACAACCCTCTCTCTAATGCTAAAAATTACAAAATAATAATAATAATAATAATAATAATAAGAAAAGTTCAAAAATCATATGCGTTTAAACACCTCCGAGATCCAAAATAAAATTGAACAGTTTGAAGTCTTCAACCTCAACCCTCTGCTCTTCCCTTTTTCTTCCTTCGTTCTCCACTTGAACCTCAACTTCAACTCAAAATTACATTACGCCAAAATGGAGTTATACTAATGAAAATTTTAAATCATTATCTTGAAAGTCTAATGTAACGATATAAATTATCATTTTTAAATAATTTAATATACAGTATTATAATAAGTAATTTTAGACAATGATTTACATGTGTAGTTATTAACTACTCTTTATATATCTGCTATAAATAGCGATTTTACAACATTGCATATGAATATAAAAAAGACAATGGTTTATGATTTTTTTTTTTTTTTTACAATAGTGATAAATTTTTTCATTTAGTACATTAAAAATTTTATATATAACGATTGATTAATAACCGCTACTTATATATCTAATATAAACTGTGATTTTAAAATTTTGTTGTATATAAATATGAATATAAATAGTGATTATTGGTTTTTACAATATAATTCTAAAATTTATTTATATTTATATACAATGATTAATAACCATTATCTATATATTCAATATAATAAAAGTTCTAAAATATTGTATACAAATATGAATATGGGCAATAATTTATAACTTTGATGTAATGATTCTAAATTTTTTAAAGTACAATTTAAAAAATATTATGTAAATAGCATGAAATTATGAAAATATTTCTCTTATCATTTCTAGAAACTGAATTTCACATCCTATTTCTTTCTGTATTTCTCTCATCGGTGTCTTTTTCTCTTAGTTTGCAATGGAAGACAAAGATGAATTTGGAGATCTTTCCATAGATCTCTTGCGACCTTTTCCTTTTTCTTTATTTGCTGTTCCTCTCATGCCACTACCTCCTCTTTGTCGTCCAGTTGATCTCAGACTTAAGCGAAACGACCACGACAATGGTGACAACAATGAAGAAGAGAGCAAGATCCTTTGCATGCAGAATCACGTTGCACTTCCCTATAATCAAACCTTAGAAAATTCGACCTCCAGTTTGATCGATGCTGACAATGTTTCAGTTTGTGGACCTGGGGTTTTGGTCTCTTGACTCGAAATTTAGTTTATGATGTATCTTCAAGAGCTAGTGGTGCTGCTGCATTGAAGGCGTCAACCACCTCCAGAAGTGCCGCAACCTCCTGCAATATTGTCTCGAGTCAACTAACGACATCAACTGGGTGTCAAGACCTCGGCTTGATGAGGTCCAAACACTGGATCTAGTAAGAATAAGAGTTCACAAATAAGTGTAGAGCTAATTGAGAGTTACACTGGATACCTCTGGTAGTTAATATAGTTGGTTGTTTTGAGAGTTTGTTTTTTTGATTTGCATGTAATTCTGGAGCCTAGCCTTGGATTATGGAAGAATCAGTTGGCGTTTAATAGCTGTGAGTGCGAGAAGAGCAGTTATGGAAATTGTAATTTTGATTTTGCATTAGTAAAATTCTTCTTTCACATGTTTCCCAGCTCTACTTTACTCTGCACTATTCTTCTTCTTCTTTTTCTTCTATTACAACTCCTCTGTTTTTCCTCCTCTTCTCTCTAAATCTTAGTTTGGCCCATGTCATCTGGCATCAAAGCGCCGATTCTTGGTACTCAATGTGCTGGCAAAGAAATGCGAAACAACTATGGCCGACTATACTTGTCTAAAAATGCTTGATTCTGGAGGAAGATGCTATCGCTAGAAGCAATTCCAACTCAGATGTGGGTGCTCGACAACTTTAGAACTGAAACCCGAGCTTCTTTCAAGCAGTTGATAGAGGTCATGCGACCTCGTGAACCCCCTTAGTTGAAAGATAAATGAGCCACGTTAGAGGCACCGTTTATGGCTTTGCCTCGTGGAATCCTGCCATCTCTAAGAATTCAACCTTTTGGATTCTGGAGGAAGTAGCTCTAAGGACCAATAGTCCACAATTTGTAACAAACTAGAACCAAAACCACTGAAGATCAAGCTTTGAGTGTTCGATGACGAGAACCCACGATGTTGTTTACACAAATACAATTGATATTCCCAAATGTACGAGATCGATGAGGAATCGAAGATGGAAATGATGTCTATGTACCTCGATGAAAAAGCTGACGTGTAGTTCCAGGGGTGGATAATGGTGAAACCAACAGTGACGTTGGTTTAGTTTGAGCTTGACGTGTGCCGTTGGTTTGGCGATTCATCCATGCCAGATATAGTGGAAGAGTTTCATAAGTTGTGGCGAATTGGCGTCGGGCAAGACTACCAAGAACAGTTTAAGGAGTTGCCATCATCGATGTTGGCCAACAACCCAACACTCAGTGACTCCTTCTTTTGTGTTTAGCTTCCTAAGTGGAGTCGATGAAGAAATAAAACGGGTCATGAAAATGCTTAAGTTGAGCTTGATGGAGCAGAGTGTCGAATTGGCCTTGTTGCAAGAGGTGACAGTCAAATGTTCGAGCAAGAAAAACAAGGGAAACAAGACACTGGCTACTCTGGGAACAGTTGAGGTAACGACTACTAAAACCTATGGCCGCCACTACCAAACCGGTGATGCAGACAAATAAGAAGTCTTGGGAGGAGATTAAAAAGCTCGGTGACTATTTTCAATGTGGGGAGAAGTACACGTAGGGCTTACAGAATCCGTGGAAATGAATTGGCAGGAATGATTTTCATTGCAACCCGTCAATCCCACAAACAGAGGGGGATGTCCAGAATACTTATCGACACAGATTGCTCGTTTTTGCAACCTCTTAAATTAAATAGTTAGGAAATATGAAATATAAAATATGTCACATTAAACCCAAAAGGCTAATGATACTCTCAATGAAATAAGCATTGCCACCATCGCTATGTTCACATCATTAGTACAAAGTAAGTAAACGAAGGAAAAAGAGAGTTATTTATTTATTTTTATTTTTTATTTTTGATATAAAATTTTTTAATCATATAATTTATATTCAAAATATCAATACGCATCACACAATAAGACAAGTTCTCACTATTTGCACCAATCAGCAACTGTCATCACTTTCCTCAACTGCACCATCTTTTGGTACAAACCAAGAAAATTTACTTTGTTTCGATGCTGCCATCTGGCATCGCAGAAGGGATTCATCCGTATGAGTTACGGGAAAATCTTCGTAAGGCCTATTTGGCCGGCGCTGCCAGCATGAGCTGGAAATTCGCTTACAGCCATAATCTGATTGCAGCACATGCATATGAGTCTCTCATTTTCGATGACTATTCCGAGGTTCTATTAAACATCATAACATTGTTCTTGGTACTTCTGCATTGGATGTACTGGATTGTCACTGGCACCTCTGGTTAGTTCTGTACTCCCCATTTGTGGTTGTGCCTGCTAAAGTGGTAGTCCTAGGTGTTTCCTGTGCTTGGCTAGACATACTAGCATTGTTGTTCCAGCTTTGTAACATTGGCATCTCAAAATCCAGGCCCGAAGATGCAGAAGAACCATTCTCACACGAACTGCTCGTGCTCAATTCTGTATCATTTTCTATCCCATCCATAGTTTCTAAATTTCAAATCTTTCCCTGGTTTTGCTTTGAGAACTTGTTTTGGTATGGAAAAGTATATCTGAAACAGAACAAATTGACATTGGCATTAGAATAGATTCCCTTCCAGCTCGTACCTATTGGGCACGCACGAATACTTTTGTATCTGTAAAAGACAAACAATTTGCGTATCTTTCTGTTATAAATATTGGTTCCATTGGGTTTGTTGCACCGTTCAATTCCCCAATAACCATTGTTTTCCCATCTTGAGCATTTTCAGTTATGTGTTCGTAAATAATTTGGAGCGTTACATGGCGTAACTTACCCCCGAGGCATACAGGTATGACTGTACTTCAGGGAAGAGTTACAGCTAATGCCATTTTACCAACTATCGCCTAGGAAAAAAACATTGGTGAACCAAGAAAACTGTATAGAGAGAGGCCACAGATCATGTGACATTGTGGACCTGAGGTTTTGGAATTTTTTTTTTTATTTGAATTTTCGAATTTTTTACCAAAACACAAGTAATACGTAAGAAGGCTGGTATGTTGTGAAAAGAGTATGATATGCTACAAGTGCATTAAAACATGAATTTCATGGTTGTTGCATATTTTGTTATGTCTATTGTATATTTTACTGTCTCCGTTATATATTAAGTATTTTTAGATAAAAAACTTAAAATTTTAATAAAAAAAAAGGCTTTTATAAGAAATGAGATTTATAGTTTGATTTTTTTTTTTTTTTCTGTCCAAATAATGGCACTCTATGACCAAGAATGTTTTAGCAATCACAAAAAAGAGTAAAAATGAAATGAACCAATGATTTTGATTTACTAAATTTGCAAGTAAATTTTTTAAATTGCACATAATGATCGCAAAATATGCATCATCGGCTAATAAAAAGTATGAAAATAGAGGATCGCGTATGGCCCTTTTGCAAGTAAATCTTAATGTCTCCTTATATCATTCTGCACCTTTTCTTTTTTGGCTATAAACAATAGGAGGTGCCTTGGTGAGCTAGATCTAGCTAGGATAACTGGCAACTCACAGACATCAAATACACCCAAAGCACGTATCACTTTAGTTAACCCTTTATCTAGAGATTGCACGTAATTGTTTTTTTTTTGTTTGTTTTTTTCCAATCAATGACAGTTGCATAGCCTAAAGTTTTGATTGAATTAAATTAAATTAAATTATTCGAATCCAAGTAAATTTTTTTATGTATATTATTAATTATGATTATAAACACAAGCACAATAATTACAATAATTACAATATAATATTTTTCATGATTTCATTTTGAAACGTATAACAAAATAAATAATGCATTCATACAGACCGTTCTGAATAATTGTCGAACTTTGAATTTTAAGTAACCTAGGCGGCCGCGAGAATAAGGCGCCAAGTAGATCCGCTGAATGTCAGAAATCAAAATATTTCAAAATAGAACAGACGAAAGAAAAAAAATGTTTCTTTGTAATGGCAAACACCTCCGATTCTCAGGTAAAGATCTTTCCTTTCTGTAAACCCAGAATTTCCCTTTTCATTTTTTCCGCTTGTTTCTTTGGAAAATTAAAGAAAGAAAGAAAGAAAATGGGTAAGTTGGTTTCTTTGCTCAAGTATTGAAATCCCAAAGATACCAAAATTTTAACCCAATTTTTGACTTCCAGATTACTAGATCTGTCGGCTGCCTTTCGCTTCCATCCGGTACGTATCAGTTCTTGTATAATGAAGAAAATGACCCCCGATTTCAACAGATATCAATAAAATTTTAACAATCTGAGAGGGGTGTACTGCGGTTTTATCCAAGAGTGTGATGATTTTGTGATTTAATGGTTTATTGCAGAGCCTCCTGACATAAGAAACTGGTTTTCTAGTTATAAGTATGAGTCTTTTGTATTGGACACATACGTTGATTTTGGAGGTTCTGTCTTTCAAGAACATGATTCAGAGGGACATGGCTGTGTTATTTTTGGAGAGAAAGGGAAAGGAAAAGAAGCAAATTTGGCTGAATCTAGAAGGAATGTAGAGAATGATTACAGTCTTGAAAATGGGTTTCCAAGCAAGGTACTCTCTATCTCTTTCTTTATATATATATATATATATATTTATTTATTTGTTGTTTCCTCAAGTGGGTGTCAAGTGCTGCTCTTGCAGAGTTCTTTGGACAAAGATGATTGTTGCATTTTGGGTTTCAGTAAGGCTTTTAAGTACGTTGAATTTACCAGCTATAGAATGAAATATTTGTTTAATTTCTTAGTTCTTTTGCACATTTTTCTCTTAGGTCAGCTAGGACATGGCAGCCTATGTTTTCCTCAAGCAATAATCTAAGACTTTAATTTGATGTATTTGAAGAAAGAATCGAATCCTAATGGCCCCAAATTTTCATCCGTTCTAGTTCTATGCTGTTCTATTCTCAACATTGCAAGCGTCCGCTGCTTTTCAGCATACAGTATCGTAACTTAGTTCAAAGAATTTCTCATTTCTACTAACACATGCTCTTTCCTTGTCAAGATGCCAGACTCGAGGGAATCACCATCACTCCTTTCTGGTCAGTGCCAATTCTTTGCCAAATGCTATCTCATTTAAGGAAATGATAGGACCTTCTTAGTTGATACTATGACTTTAGATAAGGCATTAAAAATTCTAGTGTGCTAGGAGTAACTTCTGTTATTGCTTTTCTTATGTCAGAGCCTCCTCCTATAAGGAATTGGTTTTCAAGCTATGTTTACAAATCTCCTTCCTTGGATACAATTGATAATTTTAGAAGTCCTGCTTCTGAAGAGAGTGAATCTGAAAAAGATGGAAGTGCTAGTGATTCTGATGGGAGTCCCAAAGTGAAAGAAAAGAATTTTGAGGAGTCTAATGGTTCTGGAAACTGCAATGAAGTAGCTGGTGAAAACCTGCACTTGCGTGAATCTGTTAAATGTGAGAATACATTTAGGGATTGTAGTGAGGATGACTCCTTAAATCAGGTGCTTTTGCTTGATCCACACTTTGTTCCATTCTACACAATAAGTAGATTCCTGGCTGTTTTATACAAACACAATGTTGCAATCAGTTTCTTTTGCTTGTTCCATAGGTTTCTTCAACAAGAATACATGAATCTAATAAATTATTACTTCTCAATGTTTTGTAGATTTCAGATTTCCCACAGTTCTCCTCATTACCTTCTGGTTAGTGGCCTCTTTGAAAACTTTTCACAAATTCTGCAAAATATTTCTGTGTAATGAGAAAGTCTTCGAAAGGAGTGAACCTGAAAACTTGCTGCTGTTTGTTTCCTCTGCAATTTTTGAGCAATTAACTTCTTTTTTTTTTTCTTGGGTGCATCAAGCAATTAACTTTGAAAAATTCATTCTAGATAAAATTGATTAAATTGTTATTTTTCTTGTTCCTTCAGAGCCACCTGACATTAGAAACTGGTTTTCAAGTTTTGTATATCAATCTCCCCTGTCATGTAAAATCAATGGATTTCTTGAAGAAACTGCAAGAAACGAAGATGGTTTTCATGATGAAGATAGCAACACAGAGAAAGCAATAAATGTCGAGAAGTTTGGACAAACCAGAATTACAGATACAATCTTTCATGACAAAGCTCGCTCCAATCAATTTTCAAAATTTGACAGGCCTGCAGGAGATGATGAGGAAAACAAACTTCACAATGAGGTGCTCTTTCGGCCTTTTCTATTTGAGATGTTTTTCACCAGAGAAAATTTACTTTTCAAAATGTTTCCTTTCAAGTTAGCTCCTTACAAGCACATCCTCAAATTGCAGACGAAAAAATTCGTGAGGAAAGAATATTTGGCTACTGTTGAAGATTTGCATTGTGAGAAGGAGCAAATCCTGAAAGATAAAGTTCTTTCAGTTTGTCTGGTCAAGGATGCTGAGAAGGCAAGCTTGAATAATGATGGCCATATATGCAAAAGGAAGAATGAACAGAGTTGTCCTGGGGAAACTGGGCTCTTTTTGTTCAAGAACAAGACGAAAACAAGAATTACTGATGGGAAATCTTCAAGAACCCTAGTTGACAAAAATGATTTCACAGAGAACTTGAACACTAAGCCTGAAACTGAAGTTGATCTTCAATCACCTATAAAATTGATGAGAAAGTTGACTAATGGAGCTGATGACAAAGAGAATCAAGGAAGTGAAGTCCCTGGCAATGGCTTCGTAACAACGAGAAGGAGCAGGATTCTGAGATCCAATGACCAGAATTTTAACAGGACACGATTGGTTGTGCTAGAGTGTTCAAGAAACAAAGGAATAACTTCACCTGATGATGAGAGGGGTATTGCATTAAAAAGAAGGGTGCTGTCAGAAAGAGTCAATTCTGATCCAACTGCTAATGCAATGGAAAACACAGGGAAATGGCATTGCCCCCAGACGAGTAAGCCAAATATTAGACCTCCTGCGAAACAGCTCAGACTTGAACAATGGTTTCATCGGGTGTAACCACTATTGTTCTTTTTTTTTTTTTTTTTGGGTTTAGGGTGTAACCCTTATAGTTGACAGCTAGTGTATGTGTTTATCCTGCATTGGCAGGTCGAAGTTGATGCTCTTGCATTCAACTTGTTGGGTTGCATTGGCAACCCATAAAATTTCTCAAACTCCTTAGGCTGCTCAGTCGGTCCAATCCACACCAACTAAGTCTGCCTCCAAGAAGTATGTGACACAAGGGGGAAGGGTATTCATTCGGATCAAATAATAGGTGGATATAGATGCTTTAGCCAGAAGATCAACTACACTGTTTGCTTTCCCATGTGTACGGGGCACACATACTTTCCTTGAGCGGTCTAACAATATCCAAGACTGCACTCTTCAAATAATAATAAAAAAAAAAACAATATCCAAGACTCTGCATTATTTACTGCTCCAGCATATGATTAAACGTCACCGCCAGCGATGATGCCCCCGTAACAGTAGTGACCAGTGATGGTCGGAATCTTAAATGGCTCCAATCGCATTGAAATTATAATTTGTAACACATGTTGGAAAATTGGAACTGTAATAATTTTTATTAAATTCTAATTCTGTTAGAATAGAAAAAACTTAAAAACTTAAGGTAAAATTCCAATTAATAAATATAAAATTGCTCTTATCGGAATAAGTACAGTCATCGGCCTCTTATGGCAGCTAGCTCTATTACAGCTCCCTTTCTCTCAATCAAAGTAGCAAAAGACACCTGTGTTTTACACAGACCATCAAATAGCAAAAATCTTTCTTAATTCTTTCGTCTTCCAAAATGGGTACTTTGAGGGCGATTGGGAGATGTTTGGAACACAACTACATGAAAAGATTGAAATCCCACAATAGCTTGCCTCAGTTGGACTCGGGAAAGCTGCTTGTTTCAGACAAGTCCGGTTCTTGTCTTTATACCAATCCTCTCCAATACCTAACTCGTAGAACCCTCATCTTGGATTCCATCTCCTCTGAATCAGTCAGGCTTCAAAGGCATTCTGATTCTGATTCTGGTAATTATTCTTATACAAAAGAAACAATTTTTTTCTTTGTTCTGTAATTTAGTTATGTGTTTGAATAATCTTTGAATGGCTTTGGTTTATAATTGCTCGCAAGGAGGGTTGTGGGTAGTATTTATTTTTGAGTTTGCATGAACTGAGAAAAACCCAAGTTGGGTTTTCACTGACAGGAATTGTGGAGGTTAGTTTGGATAGGCCTGGAGCAAAAAACGCCATTGGGAAGGAAATGCTAAGAGGGTTGCGGCATACCCTTGAAATGATCAACGAAGATGCCTCTGCTAAGGTGGTCTTAATCTCCAGTTTGGTTCCCAAGGTGTTCTGCGCAGGTGCTGATTTGAAGGTAAGGTATTTGCTTTTGTCAATGACAGTTTATGAGGCAATAGGATTGGTTATATTATGTTAGTCAGGGTATTCTCTGGTTCAGTTGACCTTTCAGTTCAAAATGGGTCTTTTGTTTTAGTAGGTAACTTGGACAGGTCCTTAACAGATCTGCAATGTTCCACAATTGTCAGCGGTGATCCTAAGCTATGATTCTCTGGTGCCCAAGCCTCCTGCAAACTGGGTTTCAACTGATCTTTCAGTTACAGTAGGATTGGATCCTAATGGATAATGTACTCAAATAGTGATTTCCTCACATGGGAAAATGTTATCTAGGCCATATTATGCATGGTCTATCCAAATGGTCTAATAGTGGTTGCTAAGCTTCTTCATTGTTGAAGCTCCAAGCTGCATTTATCACACGGGAGAAAAAGGGAATATCTTTTTTAAGCACTTCATAGATTTTTTACATTCATTTTTACTTAAGGCTTACTTATTGATATTGAAGAAGTTATTAGGCCTTTTTAGGTATTCTATTAATTTCTTGAATTTCTACTTTCTGCAATCTGTAGTATTTGTTTGCTTTTTGGTCATGATATATTATTAATATTCATCTCTTTGCTACTTTTGCTCAATGGCTGATACAAATGCATGACAGTGCTGCATTTTAATGGATTGACAGGAGCGCAAGATGATGACTCCACCTGAAGTTCAATTCTTTGTCAACTCATTGCGTTCCACATTTGCATTTATTGAGGTAGGCCATCATTATGTGTGGATACCTATTTAGTAGTTCTTTATATTGCTATCATTTTAAATTAATCCTGAAAAGGGATGCTTTGTGCATGTCTGGGAGACCTTGTCCAGTAACCAGGAAGCACACATGGGCTCTTTTTTTGAATTCAGAAAATGGGCACCTTCATATAGGCAAACTGTGTATGTATGGGTAAAGGATAGCATGCTAAGGTACTGTGCCTCTATGGTGGTGTGCGAATTTGAAGCCCTTCCAAAAAAATTTTCATTGCTTTTGAGGTTGTGAGATTATATATTTGGACTTGTCCAATCCTCACAGCCCATTCTACATGAACCATCTGCCCAGGGTGATGCTTACTACTTTTTGTTTGTTTTCATTGCACATTGTTCCTACTTGGGGCCAATATCCTTTGATTATTTTTATGGTGTTATTTTTGGTGCATTTGTTTTGACAATTGCTTTGCAGTTGTCCATTTAAATGAGTTATTGAGTTATTGTCTTCTGTCAATGCAGGCACTTCATGTTCCTACTATTGCCATTATTGAAGGAGCAGCTCTGGGTGGTGGACTTGAGATGGCTTTATCTTGTGACCTTCGCATATGTGGTAGTTCAATAATTCACAATTATAAATGTTGTGTTCATCAAGAATATTGTTATTTGAGATGTAACTTGTTTCTTAATTGTGCTATGACTGATAATTCAGGAGAGGATGCACTGTTTTGCTTGCCTGAAACAGGACTCGCTATAATTCCTGGGTATGTATGTTGAAGTGAACTAGATCTCTCTCTCTCTCTCTCTTTCTCTCCCTAATTAGGCACACATGTTTGTACATACTACACATTTTACATCCTAATGAAGATAGATATTTGCGGATACCTAGGATGCCATTCTCAGTGTCCATAAGGTTTCTGAACAAACTTGTTTGTGATCACTGCCCTCTTATTTTCTGGGAAGTTATTTGTTTTTTGTGAGGCATTACCTCATGAAACATGTGCTATTAACAGGGCAGGTGGAACACAAAGACTTCCTAGATTAGTAGGAACATCTGTTGCAAAGGAACTTATATTCACTGGTCGGAAGATTGGTGGCAGAGAGGCTGTGTCCACAGGTATGTTTAGAATTTCTGTGTTCTATACTTGCTTCAATTTACTGTATCAAATCATCATGAGCTTGACATATTATTGTGTGGATGAAACAATCTAAAGTAAACTAATGTAAATTTGGTTTCTGATTACACACAAATGACACTGTCTATGCTGCAGGCCTTGTCAATTATTGTGTCCCTGCTGGTGAAGCTCATTTGAAGGCGCTTGAAATTGCTCAGGAAATTAATCAGAAGGTACAAATTGGGTATCTTTAAGATTTGGTTTCACAGAAAATCCTGGAAGGAAGTAATATTACACATATGTGGAAACATTTTCTTGGCATTGAATTGTTAATAAAAGTCTGGGTCCTTAGGCTGCATGATTTAGTTTGTTGCCTGAATGTTTAGTGACTAGAGCTGTGTATAAACAAATTATCCAAGATAATAAAACAGTCCCTTCTGCCACTCCTCTGACAAGGAAGATAAAGGGCTAACTTCTTCCCATTTGTTGCCAGCTTTGCACAGTTTTTTGAACCTTAATAGATGTGTAAGACGACTAGCCTCACTGACCTTGGTTCTGTAAATACCTTCTCCCGTGGGACAAGAAATTTAATGTTGCTGGTTTAACAAGTATTGCAACGATGAATTCTTTTGATGAAGTTTAGGTTTGTTTCATAAAGCTCTATTGTAAATCCACCAGATTGAAACAAATTTTAATGCTGACCACAATAGATACATTTCACTGGCAATACTTCATGACTGTACATGGCAAACTAAATGTGATACATAGTATCCATTTGCATGCGAAACAAAGAGCATTGATTTTTACATCTCCAAGTTTTGGCTCATTCAAGTTAACCTATGCTGTTTGCAGGGCCCAGTAGCAATTAGGATGGCAAAGAAGGCTATCAACGAGGGATTTGAGATAGATTTGTCTTCAGCTTTAGAATTGGAAGAAGAGTGTTATGAACAAATTTTGAATACAAAAGATCGCTTGGAAGGCCTGGCAGCATTTGCAGAAAAACGGAAACCAAGGTATAATGGAGAATAATGAGAACAAAAATGATACCTACGACTAATGAAAAGCCTCTGTGCTTGTTTCTTCTTGGTCTTAGCTTCTTTCCTTCTTAATAATATTTTGGGGCGGCATCTTTCTGTGGGGCTTGAAATAATCTAACTTGTATATTTTAAGCACCCTCATTCGTTCTGTGCCTTATATAATTAATTTGATAGTGCTCGAAAGTTATTTTGGTGTATATCTAGTTCAAAAGATCTTAACTTGCAGCTAACAATTTGCAAAATTCCAACATGACATCTTTTCCCCCTCCTAGCTAGCTTTCTATTAATTGGATGACAAACATTGGTTTCCTAGGCTTCTTTTGATTTCAGGATATATTCAATGAAGTGTGATGAAACATGCTAGAATGTAATTGCTTGTATTTTCTTCACAAAGATAAACTCTTTTCAATTATGTTCTATTATGCTACATTATATTTAACTGAACATAGAAGTGGCAGATTTCTAATAATTACAGAACTACTATGATAAACTGAAGAAGGGTACAGACCTCAGATTTCTATAATGTTCTAATTTCTGACCCCCGCAAAAAGTCTGCAGAACCTAAGTTTATCCGGGCAAAGGAAAAAAAAAAAAAAAAAACCACTAGGTTGGAACTAGTCAGCATTTTCTTTCAATTGAACTGAAAAGGCTTCAACCCCCCGCAAGCACCTATCTGATCCTTTTCAGAGCATATTGTGTCATGGGGTCCATGACGCTCTCGCTAGGTGCCGTGTGTATATATTGTAAGGGAGTTGGAAACTGTTTGGTTGAAGGGAAGGAGAGGCAGAATACTGGGAGATTAAACTCATAGTTTGGCTGTTAGACGCCTTGCATGACACAGGAGAAGACAAAAAAACGGGGAACGAAATAGCTGTCTTGTGGAAAGATGACAAATGAATTGGATAAGGCCTTGAGAAAGGTTTCCAGAGAACCCTGAAATTTGCGGATAAAAAGCGTGGAAAAAAACCTTCTATCTTGTTTCATTCTTGCTCGGTACTTGTCTTCGTAGGATTAATCTCATTTGATGTGTCTTTTCAAAACAAGAAAGAGTAAAAATAACTGTTATCTGATATTCTTAAGAGCAACTATGTCAGGTCGGAACAATTAATCTCTTCTTTACTGTTACATGGAAATTCGGTCTTGCTTTGGCCAAGTTAGAACTCTACTACATGATGCATGGGTTCGTATGAGCTGTTTTTAGATTATGTCATGTTTTCTGATTACCTCAGATGTTGACTTCTTGCAAAAGAGGATGAGAAATGCCTTCATAATTTGACCAGTGTCAGTGATTTGTTCATTCGTATTACTATTCCTGTAAATTATCAGGAATTTTTTTTTTTTTTTTTTTTTTGTTTTTTGGTCATAACAAAATTTTTCTCCGTGGTTTCAATTGTCGTAACGCGTTTTTGCTTAAAGCGGAGAGCGTCACTGTAATTAGTCATCATTTACAATCATTCTGTTTTTACTGTTATAAACCATTTTTGATAAAATTAAAAAATGAGCATCCATTACTGTTCCATTTACTGTTGTTGATACAGAATCCCTTTCTTTGGCAAGCAGGATATCCCTGTTTATAAGGTTTTAGTAATCAGAAAGATAAAATAAATGCCTTTGATATATTTACCAATCACTTGGCAGTGTGAAAGTACGGAGAAAAAATTTAATTTGGCTCAAAATAGAGTAAATATTCTTTTTAAGTTAATATCTAAAAAATAAGATTATTTCAAATATAATAAATCAAAATTAAATAAAAAAAAATCTAATTTGAATAATTTTTTTGTTTAAATAAAAATATTTAAATATAAAATTATTTTTATGTAAATTTTTTAATTTGAATAATAAGTTGTTTAAAATTTAAAAATAAATAAAAAATTATATTTAAGTTAAAAAATAATATATTTAAATTAAAAAATTTTATTTAAATAATTATTTAAATAAACTATATTGTCATTTAAATTTAAAAATTTTTATATAATTTATATAATTTAAATAATAAGTTATTAAAAATTTAAGAAAAAGTAAAAATAGATTAAATTTAAATAAATTATAATATTATTTAAATTCATATATTATTTTCATAATTTTTGTGATTTAAGAAAAATATTTCTAAAATTTTAAGAATAAATAAAAAATATTATATTTAAATAAAAAAATATTTGAATTAAATAACTATTCAAATAAATTACATTATTATTTAAAATTTTAAATTTTTTTAGGTAATTTATATAAATAAAATAAAAAGTTATATAAAATTTAAAAAAATAAAAAAAAGGTTTGATTTGAATATAAAAATATTTTATTTAAATATATTATAATATTATTTAAATTTAAAATTTTTTATATAATTTTTATAATTTAAATAAAAAATTATTCAAAATTTAAGAATAAAAAAATATTATATTTGAATAAAAATTTTTAATTTAAGTAATTATTTAAATAAATTATATTATTATTTAAATTTTCAATTTTTTATATAATTTATATAAATTAAATAATAAATTATTAAAAAATTATATTTAAATAAAAAAACTTAATTTAAATAATTACTTAAAATAAAATATATGTAAATAAATTTAACTTCCTAAAATGAGAGTATCCATGGGCAAAAAATTGGAGCTTGATGTAGTGCTTTATACTGGATAGGGACATGGGTGCATCGGGCTGGGGAAGAGCCAAAGAGTGTGGGGAATTCTAAATACTATCTTTAGCCTTCAATATCAAAAGCTTCATGCATTTGAATTTCAGAATGGCCTTTGCGTGCAGTATTAGTTATGCATTTTACAATGATTTATGTATTATCAGAAATAAATTATTTTAGAAATCAACATCAAAGATTTGTAATGCAAACTTAACTGTAAAGAGTAATTAATCAATTACATTTTCCTTTATCAAACTGGGGGGAAAGAGTGAATGATTGATGAAACTCTTCATTTAGCATGAATTAAGGCATGTAGAGGACCAAATATAGTCATTGGTTTGGAACTCCGAGTTCTCTATCCCTTCCAATTAAGGTATCACCGAGTTTCATGAGTTATGCAACACTGTCATTCTCCTAGATTTAGCAGTCTTGTTAATAAAAGCAACTAGCAATGATATCTTGCAGCAAGCAAGCATGTACTTTTTATGCTTTGAGGTGTAAATCTTGCTATTGCACCATGAAGAAAAGGGTAGTTACCTTTTACCTGACAGTGAATATAAATCATGGTAGATAAATGTAAAAAAAAAAAAAAAAAAAAAAAAAGGACAGGTCCTTGGATTGTTGAATTCTTTTATGGATATTGTTCTCATAATTCTGTTGCCTTTTACTTGAGAAACAGATCATAAACTTTAATAAATATAATGAGTTATTTTAGAAGTAGTCCTTCTAATATTAGCCAGTGTTTCAGTCACAGCCCAAGAGCACCCAACTCTTCTGCAACTGTGGGTTGTTATTATATCTTCCTGTAATGTTTAACTCTATCTTTGTGGTTCACAATAGGAATCCTGCTAATATCTTCCAAAAATGAATCTTCTATGATTATAGCAAAGGTTAACATTTTTTGTAACAAATCCAATGCTTGCGTGGCTCAAACTTTCCAGTCTTATCTTTACAGTTGCCATACCAAACCTTTGGCATGTTGTACCAATTTGATGGTCATGGTACATTTGCTATAAATTCACAACTTCTAGGCGCATTTTATGCAGCATCATTTCTTCTTTGTTTGTCAATTGTATTGTTTTCCTGATAATCTTGTCAAAAGAGTCCATGGAAGTAGGTACGAATCTGCAAGGTTCAGATGAGTTCATCAGCACGGATCAGCATCCCAGCAATGCCGATAGAGGGTCCACGTCAAAATTCAGAGGAGTTCTTCGACTTAAAAGTGGTAAGTGGGGTACGCGAATCTCCTTTAAGTACAAGCCTTGCTGGCTTGGAACATACAACGTGGAAGAGGAGGCTGCAATGGCTTATGATAGAGCAGCCATCAAACTGCAAAGAAGTGATTTCCCCCTCAACTTTCCTATGTCCTTCTACACCATCCGAGAGACCAAATTCCAGAGTCTATTCACCAATGAGGATATCCTGATTATGCTCAAAAACAAAACTTACTTGCCCGATTTTGTGTACTACCTTAAGAGTCAATCATTGGTGAGGGACTGTGAGGCACTTTTGCTAGCAGAACAGGAGGGGATCTCGTGTCAAATTCTCTTTCACAAAGAGCTAACTCAGACTGATGTTGCTCATCATGTCAAGGCCTTTCACATCCCCAAGGATGCAAATGTGTACTTTCCCCCACTTTCCAGTGAAAAATCAGGAGGAGAAGAAAACGGGAGCAAGTCCATAGACCTAACTTTCCATGACAAACATCTCCGGCCATGGACCTTCCGGTATTCATACCGGAAAAGCACACGGACGTTTGTGTTTACAAAAGGATGGAGACACTTTCTGACGATGAATTACTTGAGTTCAAGAGATATTCTCCTTTTCTATAAACGTGCATGTCAAGGGGAACAGGAAAAAGCATTTTACATGATAGACATCCATTACAACAGTGCAGATATGAGACAGCAAGTGAACATTGGAGTTGGTGCTGATAACATAGAAGACGGGAAGGCGAACAACGGAGTCAAACTTTTCGGGGTCCAAATTGGTGAAAGAAGATCACAACGGCCCCCTTTTTGAGTTGCTTTAATCACTCAAATCAGTTTGCCAGTATCGTGTGTTGTTGGTGTTTCTCTTCCCCATTGTTTGAATGACCATTTCATAATCTCGTTAAGTTCCTTTTCAGTTCTACGTAAATTAATACCATCAGGTATGCTGCTGTGAATTCGAGTTTTTCTCCTTACTTCAACTCGTGGAATTAAGTTGATCAGAAATACCGTGCAGAGAAGCAGCAGAGAGTCAACTTCTCTGCTGTTTCGTGGTGCAAATTTGCTACATTTTTTTCTGTATCTATTGTTGGTGATGACCAGTGATTCGTCTAGATACAAGCCAAACACCAAAATAGCCTCTGTGGAAAAATAAAATTACTATATACAGTAACGCTTATTTAGCAATACAATAAATATAAATAGAAAGTAAAATAATTCATTTTATATTCAATTTTATTTATTTGTGAGATTAAGTGAGATACAATTAATTCATAAATTTTTTTTGTTACTATGTTGTTTCCTAACAATTATTTTTATTTTTTTAATGTAAAAATAGATGTCTACTTTCTACTTTTATCAGACCTTACTGTGTGGGAGTACTATTCTTGGAATGGATCGACAAGAGTGCTGTATGTTTCAATAAGTTATTTGATATTTATTTTCTGTTGCTAAATCTAAACAAGGACCAAATGGGTTGTTGAATTGTCTGTAGGAGATAAGAGATAAAAGTTATCAGTGCAAATAACTTGATATTTAAGCCGCTTCTCTGAGTTTTGGGTCATAAGTTAAATTATCTGGGGGAGATAACAGAGAATTGAAAAATCTCAAAAAAAAAAAAAAAAAAGGATATTTGAAAGTTAAATTCACTTACCAAAAGTGTGTCTCATTAAAAGAAAAACAAAAACCCTGTATTAGCTGTAGAATTTCCATAATAATAATAACCAGTCTTAAATTCATTTCAAAACTACCTGCTTTATTTCTTAATTAGCCTTACCATATATATCTACATTGTCCAGATGGAGTTGAAGAGGCTGTGCTGCAAATGATGCATAAAATTTTATTTTATTTTATTTTATTTTTTCAAACAAGTATCCTTTTGTTTTTTTTCTTTTGAATAATTGGCTTTATCCGAGGTTCAAAGCTTTGGCGTCAATTTTATTTCATTTTATCTCAATTTTAAAAATTTATACTAATTATGAAAAGAAAATTTAAAAAAGATTACATTTTTGTGGGTCAGCGTCAAACAAATATCTCCCACATTTTGGAAAATTTTTGAAGCGGAATGAAACACAATCACACACGTACAAAATCATTAATTGCACACTAACAAAATTATAAATATATAATTCAAAAAATTATGTTAATATTTTGTAAATTTATTCACCTAATATTTTTCATATTTGGGCCAAACGTTTCCGATTATCTGACGTCAACTATGGGAAACATAAGATGTATTATCCGTGTAAAAGCAATTGGGCGAGAAGTTATTGTGATGGGTCCAATAGAAATCGAAATACATACAGACAGACAATGGGCATTTTTATTTTTATTTTTATTTTTTGGGCAGCAAATTAAATTTATTTTGTCTTAGATGATGCCATATAGTGCAAAGATTTGATCTTTTTGGTACATACAAACATTCAAAAATAAGCTAATTCTAACAACACTATGAAACATTGTAAGCGGATCTCTAACGATTTCTTTGTTTTTTTTTTGTTGGGTTCGACGGTTCCAGATTTCCAAGGCTGGTGGCTATCATTAACCAATTCTATCCATCTGTTAGCGTGGATTTTTTTTTTTTTTTTTTTTTTAAGTTTTTGCTACATTTAATTATGGGATTTATACTTTGTAGAGAATAGTGCAACTCTTGGTTAAGATGGGACAAACATTCGTGAGGCTTGTCTATGCTCCGAAGAGAAACCAGTTTGTCCGACGAAGACTCAAGTTTGATTTTTTGTCGGGACATATGGTTGGCTTAAAAGTAGGTTTGGATATGTATATTTGTGGGAGCGACAGCACTCGTTACTTTTAACACTAAGCTGCTCAATAAGTTTAGTTCGTGGGCAGCCTATTGTCCGATGGGAGAAGGCGCAATTTTTTCTATGGACGGTAAAGTATTACTTTTAGTTTTTAAATCTTTTTAATGATAAAAAAAATGAGAGAGAAACCAATTTGCCATTTGATGATCAAGATAAGATAGGGGTAAAGCGGCCAAGAATTTTATTTATTTTTCCTTTTATGAAATGAAAGGAAAGGGAAAGAATTCTCAAATTGTTAAAAAAGTTGTCTAAAATTTATTATAATAAAAATAAATTTAATTATTTTGATATTATTATGTAAATATTTTTAAATTATTTTATATGATAATTTTATTAATTTAATAAAATTATAATATATATATATATATTTTTTTAATAAAAATATCTAGATTATTATTTTTTTAACAAAACAAACTTAAAACAATTAAAATTGATTAAAATATAGATATACATTAAATAAAAAGATAATATAATTAAAATATTAAAATTGAACAATCAAAATTTATGTAAAAAATGAATTATCCATATTAGAAATAGTGCTTATACACCCGTAAGGAACCAATAATTCTTAGAAAAGAATAAATTAGAAAATAAGAACATAGTTGTAGAATAAAGACATTACAAAAACACATATTTTTAAGAACCTAATAATAAATGAAAAATGTTATATTTGTGCACATTTACCAGCACAAATTGCATGTGATATAATAGAATCTTCAAAATTCTAATCAAATCACAACTTACTATAAAACAAAAAACAAAAAGAGAAGATACCTCTTTGATTTATTAAAATTAATCTTCAAAATTAACATGATTATTTGACTTCAAATGAAATTAAATTCTAATCAGATTGGTGATTTACCAGAAAATTAGGAGAGATATTATATCTCTTCAATTAATTTTTTGATAAACCACCAACAGACTAGAAATTACTTCCAATTCTATGTGTGAAGTTTAGTCCTAATTATCTAAGAAGACTTCTTGTGCCCAACATGAGACAATAGGTGCACTACTTATATAGGGGCAATGTAAGATGTACAATGTATGATCTTTTAATCTTTATATAGAATAAAACTTTATAAGGAAATAAATCTAGTTAAAAAAGCAACTACATTGATTATTTTTACAATTGAAAGTTTTAGTTGATAAACGGAGATTTTTTTTTCCTTCTTTTTTTTTTTGCGTATTTTATGCCCCAAAAATTTTACCGGACATTAGTCACATTTACTCAACTTTTAGTGAAGTGAAACAAGACACCGAAAATTTTGAATAAAATCAAAAAACATGTCGTTCAGAATCACAAAATTGAATTAAAATCCTTAGATTTTGAGAAAATATTGAAAAGTTAAGTGAAACGACTCAAAATTTTGTAATTAGACATTACCATTAAAAAAACTTTTTTTTTTTTTTAACATGTTACTAAAAGATTCAAAACAGAGATACTGCAAAATAAAGAACTTTTTTATTTTATTCAATTTGAAGCCATTTTACTCAATTTGAAGGTATGTTACTCAATGTCGGATTTTGAGTAATGCACTAAATAGTAAAAGAAAAAAAAAAATGAAAAACAGAAAAATAAAAACAGAAAACAAAAAAAAGTGTTTTTTGGAGTAATAATGCAGTTTTCAAGGTGTTTTAATCAATCTTAGAGCATTTTAATCATTTTATTTTTTGAGCAATAGGTTACTTAACAGTGAAAAATGGAAAAAAAAAAAACGAAAGGCATTTTTCGCTTGGATAAACATTCTGTCATTCTCCGCTAAAAGTGGTGTACTTCTACAAATCGTCACTTTACGCAATTGTAAAGTCTTGCTTTTCAATGCTCTACAAGCCCTTTTTCTTGAAAAATATATATATATGTTCAAATTAGAGTATGAATTGATTGGCATTTACGTTCTCTAATGTGATTGATATAGGAAGAATGGACATGTTAGCTAATTTTTGAATTATTCCCTTGTATAATCCTACTAGAGGGTAATTTCTCCTGTAAAAATCTCTAACATGGAGTAAATAAGAACGTTTCTTCATTGTAAAATAGCCTTCAAATATTTCAGTAGCAACATAACATGACCAATTGCTGTCTGTGAAGCATCGGATATCTGGAACTCAGGCCATCAGGGCCAGGCACTCTAAATTAATTATTGAAAGTGACTCGAAGTGTGCTATTGAGTGGCTTAGGAAGAGACCTCGGTAGCTGCTATCTTTGACTAACAAGATAGATGGCTTGAGGGGGAGAGAGGTGTAGAGCTAGTTTTCAAGACTGGCGAGTCTGATGGCTTTGTTGATGCCTCAGCAAAGACAGGCATTTGTAGGCTAGACAATCCTTTGGATTGGGTGTAATCTAGGTACTCTTCTTTTGAGTTGTAACACACGTATTTGATGGGGAAAACTATAGAAAATAAACAGTTTTAATATGTTTACAGAGGAATGACCTGTTAGGCCAGAGAGAGTTTTGATGCTGTAAAGCTTTCACTTTGAGGGTTAGCTTGAATAAAATCTTTTAACATAAACTCTCAACTTAAATTGAACTTAAAAAGATGATCCTATAATTTGGACCTATAAAATTGTAGGTTTCTACAAGATTTTACAATAAAATCTTGAGTTGAGAAAAAAAAAAAAAAAAAAAGGGATATCTTGTGCTTCAACTCACAATGTAGAAAGCTTTCCATTGGAAAATTATCGACTAGCGTTGATATTACACTCCCTACTCAAATATGAAATTTAAGTTTTTGACCTACGAATTGAGTAAATCTATGAGCCAATAGATTTCGGATTCCAAATCCATTCGCCAAAAAAGGAGACTTAGTTAAACGAGTAAGCGACCTTCTAATTTTCTTTTTATTTATGAGAGTTCTTAAGTTTTGGCCCTTGGGTCATAAGTTGAATTGTATGAGGTAATAGAGATTCTATGAGTTTGATTTACTTACCAAAAATGTGGCCTCTCGGTCATAAAAAGGAAAACAAAAGTCTTCATTAGCTGTAGAATTTCCATAATCAAAATTAACAGTCTTAATTTCACTTTAACACTACCTACCTTATTTCTTAATTCTATTAGCTAGTTAACATGGAATTGTTCTTTTCAGTTTTTGTTACATTTTATTGTGGGATTTATGCTTTGTGGAGACTAAAGCAGCTCACGGTTAAGATTAAACAGAAATTCATGAGACTTGTCAATGCTCCAGTGAAAAAGCAATTTGCCATTTGGATGACGATGATAGGAGTAAAATGATTAGACCTTCTATTTTTCTTTATTATGAAAACGAAAGAAAAGGAATTCTCAGATTGCAAATAAAATAGTCTTTAGACAATGCAATGGGAAAAAAATTGAAATTAATCGAAAATACAGATGTACAACAGATAAAAAAAAAATATAATGTTAAACAGAAAAATTAAAAGTGAACAATCCATGTCTTGGAGAAAAATGAATTATAGATATTAAAAATAGTGTTCGGGTATCTACTAGGAACCTATAGTGCTTAGGAAAAAATCAATCAAAAAATAAGAACATAATTATGGAATAAGTAGCATTTCAAACACGTAAATGTAAAGAATTTCATAAGAAACAAAAATTGTTGTACCTGTACACATTCATTAGAACAATTATTCATGATTTGAATCTCCCTGTGAAAGTGAATTTTGATCCGATCAACTATTTACCATAAAACATATCTAGTTATATGTAACTGTGAATTTGAGTTTATCTTGTTACTTCAACTCTTGATGTTAAGTTGGTCAGACATACTATGGATTGAAGCAGCAGATAGTATTGTTTCTTGTCGAAATGAGAGATATTGTTATTTTTATTTATAATATAATATTTATTTTATATCTTAAAAATTATAAATAACACAAGAAAAGTTCATACATAAGATAATTGCTTCTTGAGACCTCTCAAAGTCTTCATTCTTAACATACATCTTTATAAGATATTAAATTTATCATTGAAATTTATCTTTATAAGATATTAAACCTATTTTCATTTTTAATATTTATTTTTTTGAGATGTTAAACTAGGTGTAATATATAAAGATACTAGGTTACTAGATTAGTATCATTCTTGTTGCCTAGATGCAACACAGAAAGATTGTTGGGTTACTACATCAATGTTGTTTCTCTTGTTGATAGCTTTGATAATTGCACAAATTTCATATTGAATTTCAGGCTTGATGTAAGGTCAATTTTTGAGATCATGATTAGCTTTGGTAGGTTTTATTTCTATTGCAATTCTTTTTGTTTTGTAGGTGAAGAATCAAAGTAATGATGTAATGAAATTAGTGAATTAGACTTAATGCAAAGTCTAAAATACAAAGGAGAAGGCATGGATTGGTCGTAAAACGGGTTTGCTATTAGAATGTTCGATTGGTGTTGGTCCATAGGTTGGTTAATGAACTAGTTAAATTTTGGAGCCGCGACTCTATGGAACTGACCTAACTAGTACCGATTTACTGCGACTTCTAAAACACCGTGCAACATTTTATTGGACACTTTGAGGGTAGTTTGGTCATTTTAAGGAGGATCTATAAATACCATAACGGCAGATGACCTAATGAAGAGGAAAAAGAAGAGGGATTTTTGGGAAAGAAAGAAAAAAAGAAAAAAAGATTTAGGTGGACTTTAATACCATAATTGAAGAATTTTCTTTACCTCTTCCCTTCCTTTTATTATGGTTTTAGAGATGTTGAATACTAGTTTATTTGTAATTTTTAGTATGAATAGCTAGAATCTTAAACTGGAGTGAAGGGATGTAGCCTATTTTAGAGATTTATTTGCTTGGGTTTTTATGGGTTATTTATACTCTTAGGAATTGATTAAGTTATTTAATGAAAGTTGTAATTTTATTTGTCTATTTTGAGTTTTATTGATACTTTTATGCTTTTGGGTTATTTTGAATTTGACAGATGAGACATAACCATGCATTATATAGATGAACATACAAACTTTAAGATAGACATATGAATGAGTTTGTGTGATGTTGCATAGTTCCTTGTACTTAATGGTTTTAATTTATTTTTGCATGAATTTAACAAAGGATCACATATAGATTAGGGATGGTAGGTATTGCTTGACAAAGAATAATTGCTATTAGAGAGGAAATTGATATTCAAATCATGAACCTATATAGGGTCAATGTGATTTAACCCTTTTGGGTGAAACCCTATAACCCTAGTATTCAATTTAACCAAAGAAATCTCAAATACCTTTGCATGTTAGTTTATTGATTAATTAAATTTTATTATTATTCTTTTAATTAAGTTTCTTTTGGCAATCTTGTTTAATTTAATAGTATTATAAATCACAATTAAATTCTCATTCTTTATGGGTACAACAACTAAAATATTCACTAGGTTTTACTGTTACAATTGACCTTATGCACTTGCATGTAGATTTGACCAAGTTTTTGGCACCTTTGTTGGGGAATGGTGACATTAATTATGATTTATGTTTATTATTGCTTTCATTTGTTTGCTTTGACATAAGTTGTTTTGTTTTCTTTTGTGAGATTTGATTTTAGCTATTTCCATACCTTGTTGATTGTGTTTGTAAGTCACTTTTCATCACCTTTGTTCAATTTTATGTAATTAGCTTAGCTTCTAATTTTTATTGTTATCTTTATTTGTAGGTTGTGTATACTTTTAAGGAAGTCTAGGAGTGTTGAATTACTTCCTTTGGATCTTGAAATTGAAAGGGCTTGTTGTTGTAATCAAGCATAAAGAAAAGTGGAGATGGCAAAAAATTAAGGAGGGAGTAATAAGCAAGTTGTTCATTGAGCCAACATCATTGGTTAAGGAGTATATCTATAGGTTTGACTTAATATGAAAGACATTTAACAACTTATGATTGGTGTCTTTCCTTCTTGCATTAAGCTTAGTATAGCAGCATGCAATTTTGAATTGAAAACAATTTGCTTCAATATGCTGCCAGCCTTCTAGGGATTATTAAGTGAAGATCCTCTTCCCTTCATTTGTGAATTCTATGGTACAGTTCAAACCTTCCCTTTGTAAGGTTATTTAAAGGATGAGTTGCAGGTGTGTTTCTCTTATACTCTTAAGGATAAGGCAAAAACATCATCGATTAATTTACATGAAGGGTCACTTAATACTTGAGACCAAGTCTATGATAAATTCATGACAAAGTACTAGTTGCCTTAGAAGATTGTAGACCTTAGAAGCAAGATTTTCTTATTATCTCAACTCGATAGAGAGCATTTTTATGAGGCATGGGATAGATTCAAGATGCTCCTAGTATAATGTCCCTATCATCAATTTCCTAAAATGGTTTAAATGTCATTTATCTACAATGGATTGGATGAAACTTCAGAATCCTTGGTTGATACCATAAGTGGCTATACAGGTGATAAGACCACAGATGAGGTTTATCACATCTATGACATGTTAGGTACTAATTTCCAACAAAAGGTTATGAGTGGAAGAAGAGAAAAAGCCTATGAGTTGTCAACTTACAATGATATGGCAGCAAGTCAAGTAAAGCTTTTGGTGAATTGGTAGACGATGCATAAAGAACAATGTTCATATTATGGGATGCATGGAAATACCATGGGCACTTGTATCATGGAGATTTCTTTGGTTCTAATATGGATGATGTTAACCACATGGGAGCCTATGTAGGAAAGCAACCAAGGAATGATCCATATTCCAACACTTATAATCTAAGAGGGTGTAACCACTCAAATTTTGCTTAAAAGGAACAAAGTAATAGATAAAATGTGCTACTTGGATTCCAACAAAAAATATCCTTCCAAGGTTAATTGACTTAACCTCTAGAAAAGAAGCCACAATTGGAAAACATTTTTATGTAATACATATCCAAAATGGAAGAGAGGATAACTAGCCAAGATATTAAGTTGAAGAAGCTAAATGCAAAGGTTGATCATGTTGCCTCAACTCAACAAGCTTTAATTCATAACTTATAGGTTTAAGTAGGGCAATTAACAAATGTGATGTCTAATGGAGCTTAAGAAAAATTACTTAGAATTGCTAAGGTCAATCCCAAAGAGGAAGCCTTGTCTATTGCTTAAAGGAGTGGAAAACTTGTTAAAAATCCTTACATTGTTAAGCAGAGTTGATATGGTGATGTCACGGATAATAAAGGGGAATGTGACTAGCTAGCTCTAGTCTAAGCAAAGGATAAGAAGGTGCCTAGCCATAAGGATACAAATGATTTTTACACCTTAACTTGTGAGGTAAAGCCTTATGTCTTACCCATCCTATTTCCTCAAAGGTTAAAAAAGTATAATGATGATAAGAATTTCTCAAAGTTCTTGAAGACATTCAAAAAACTTCACATTAACATATCTTTTGTAGAGGTCATAGCTCAAATGCCATCATATGCTAAGTTTTTAAAGGAAATTATTTCCAATAAGAGGAAGCTTAAAGAGCACATTATAGTAGCCTTGATAAAGGAATGTAGTGCAATTTTTCAAAATAAGCTATCCCCTAAGTTGAAGGATCTAGGGAGTTTCATTATTACTTATATTAATGAAAAAGTTGGTATTGATAAATGCTTGTATGATCTTGGCATTACTATTAATGTGATGCCTTTATTTCTTTTTAGGAGACTTGGAATGGGAGACTTAAAGCCAACCATTATGTCTTTACAATTAGTTGATTGATCCATCAAGTACCTACTTAGTATGATTGAAGATGTGTTAGTAAAGGTTAGGAAGTTCTATTTACCTATTGATTTTCTTGTTCTTTAGATGGGAGAAGATGTGGAGATTCTTATAATTTGTTGGGAGGCATTTTCTAGCTATTGGAGGTGCTCTTATTAATGTACAACAAGGGATTCTTACACTTTAAACAAGCAATGATGAATAAGAATTTAATGTGTTCAAGGCTATGAAGTACTTAATCATTGGTGATTCTTGCTTTATGGTAGAGACTATCAATCTTGTCATGAAGGTGACTTTGAAAGAAAAGGTCCTTATGGAGCCACTTACAACTTGCATCACTCACAGTATTATAAGGGTAAGGATCCAACACTTTTAAAGTATGTGATAAGGCTCGATGAAGTTAGGCATTAAGCTTAAAGAGGACAACATATGTTTTAAGATCTTAGTTCTAACAAGCCTAAGTCATCACCTTTTCTTGAGATACCCTGATAGCTTGAACTTAAGTAGCTTCCAAATCATTTGTAGTATGCTTACTTGGGTGAATTTTTTACATTTTTTGTCATAGTGTCAGCAACCTTGAGTGAGCTTGAAGAAGAAATGTTATTGTGGGTTTTGATGCAATACAATAAGGCTTTGGCTTGGACTAATGCCAACATCAAAGGCATTAGTCCTTCTTTTTACATGCATGGGATTCTTATGGAGGAACACCATAAATCATGTGGAGCATCAATGATGTCTCAATCCTAACATGAAAGAGGTTGTTAGAGTTAAGGTACTTAGGTTTTTGGATACTAATATCATTTATCCTATCTTTGATAATTCCTGAGTTAGTTTGGTTTAAGTGGTTCCAAAGAAAGGAGGCATGACAGTTGTGCCCAATGATAAGAATAAGTTGATTCTTACATAGATAGTCACCAAATGGAGTGTGTATATTGATTATAGGAAGCTGAATGCGATTACTTGGAAGGATCATTTTCCCTTGCCATTCATTGATCAAATGTTAGAGCAATTGGCTAGCCATGAATATTACTATTTCTTTGATGGGTATTTAAGCTATAATCAAATTCTCATTATGCTAGAGGATTAGGAGAAGACAACATTCACTTGCCTTTATGGGATATTTGTGCATAAAAGGATGCCTTTTGGACTTTGTAATGCACCTACCACTTTCCAACAATGTATGATGGCCATCTTATCTAACATGGTTGAAAACATCATTGAGGTATTTATGGATGACTTCTCTATCTTTGGAGCCTCTTTTGATACATGCTTAGGTAATTTGGTGTTGGTTCTTTAAAGGTGTGTAGAGACTAATTTGATGTTGAATTGGGAGAAATGTCATTTCATGGTTTAAAATGAAGTTGTCTTGGGGGATAAGATTTCTTTTAAGAGTATAGAGGCAGATTAAGCTAAAATTGAGATCATTGAAAAGTTAACCCCTCTTAGTTTGGTTAGGGTCGTCAATAGTTTTCTTAGACATATAAGTTTTTATAGGAGATTCATATGAGATTTTTCAAAAATTACCAAACCATTGTGTGCTTTATTAGTTTAGGATGTATATTTCCTATTTGATGATGAATGCACGGAAGCTTTTAATAAGGTAAAGAAGGAGTTGATTTCTACACTGAATATTACATCCCTAAATTGAAGTTTACCTTTTGAATTAATGTGTGATGCTAGTGATTATGTTGTGGGAGCTATATTGGGGCAAAGGAGAGAGAAATGATTACATGTGATTTATTATGCTAGTGGATTGTTGAATGATACTTAAATGACCTATGTAACCATGGAAATTGAACTCTTGGCTATTGTTTATGCTTTTAATAAATTTTGTTCTTATCTAGTGGGAGTTACAGTTGTTGTCTCTATGTATCACTTGGCTATCAAGTATTTCGTAATAAAAAGGATGCCAATCCGATGGATTTTACTTCTACAAGAGTTTGATTTGGAGATTAGAGACAAGAAAGGCTTAGAAACATAGTGGTTGATCACCTTTCTAGGTTAGAGCAAGAAAAGCAATGAGTGGAAAATGCTATCAATGATCAATTTCCAAATGAATACTTGTTGGTTAGTCAATAGCTAGCCCTTTAGTATGCAAACTATATGAATTATTTGGTAAGCAACATCATTCTGTAAGAGTTCTCTCACCATTAAAAGAAGAAATTCCTTTTAGAAGTCAAGCATTATGTGGGAGGACTCATTATTATTTAAGAATTGTGTTGATCGAATTGTTAAAAGATGTGTGCTTAATAAAGAAATGGCGAACATTCTCACACATTATCATTCCTTACCATATAAAGGTCTCCTTGGGGCTGAGAAAAGTGTTGCTAAGGTGCTTCAATTAGAATTTTTTGGTCAACACTCTTTTAAGATACACAATGTTTTGTTTTGGCATGTGATAGATACCAAAGGATATGTAACATTGAAAGGCATTAAGAGATGCCTATATTTGGTATTCTTGAAGTAGAATTATTTGATGTTTAGGTTTAGGACTTCATGGGACCATTTCCACCATCCCATTAAAATCTTTACATTTTAGTAGTAGTGGATGATGTCTTTAAACGGGTTGAATCTATAGTATTGCCTACTAACACTACTAAAGTTGTGATTAAGTTTGTAAAGAAAAACATCTGTTCATACTTTGGGGTACCAAGGGGGGATCATTAATGACAACAGTATTCAATTCAGGAATAAGGAATTGGTAGCTCTCTTGAGTTAGTATTGGTGTTACTTTAAGACAAGCACTCCTTATCATCCATGGACGAGTGGACAAGTGAAAATTTCAAACAAGGAAATCAACTTGATTCTAGAAAAAAATAGTTCACTCTTCTAGGACGGATTGGGTAGTCAAGCTTGATAATGCATTATAGGCCTATAGAATAACATTTCAGATGTCTTTTGGCATGTCTCTTTACAACTTAATCTTTGGTAAAGTTTGTCACTTACTGATGGAGTTAGAATAACAAGCTTATTGGGCAATCAAAGCATTGAATTATGACTTAAAGTTAGCTAGTGAGAGGAGACTTCTTTAACTTAATGAGCTTGAGGTGATTCAAAGGGATTTTTATGAGAATGTTCACATTTATAAGGAAAGGATCAACGTATGGTACAATAAGCACATCCAAAGGAGAGAGTTCAAGGAAGGTCAAAAGGTGTTACTCTTTTATTCTTGCCTTCGACACTTTTTAAGCAATATGAAATTCAAATGATCTGGTCCCTTTATTATGACTAAGGTTTATCCACGGGGGCCATTGAAATAAATGGAGATGATTAAAGACTTTCACTATTAATGGGCAAAGAATGAAGCACTACTTTGAATAGGATGAGGTGGAAATTATTCACTCCATTATGTTACTTAATTGATCTTAGGAGACAACATCTAGTTAGAGATGTTAAATCAAGCACTTCTTGGTAAGTAACTCAAGTTTTCCCTTTTTCTAAAATTGTTCTTCTCATGTAATTTACTTTTCATTTGTTTTATGTTTTGTTATAGGTTTATAAGGAGACACAAGGCATGATCATTATTTTGCCATGACCAATTACTCCATCACTCATTCAAGTTTCTTCTTTTCCCCAGTACATTATCTACATATTGTGACATGCAAATAGTTGGTAGCTTACACAAAAATTGGGCTTTGTTTCCTCTACTCACCATTTTATCTTAGGAAGTTTCATTTTCCTTACCTTTACTTTATCTTTACTTGCAACATTGAGAACAATGTTGATTGAGTGTGGGGGAGAGGGCACTTTAGGGTCCAAAACTTTTTCTAAATCTCTGACAATTTTGTTAAGACTTTGCATGATTATGCATATGTTGACATGATATGCACTTAAGTCTTACTTTGCAAGAACTCTTGGAAGCCTATGATAATACTAATACAGACAATGCTGATATTCAGGGGTTGTTTCACATTAGTTAACCATAATTGATTAATGGTGGAATCATGCTCCATTCAAAATTTTTATTTTGAAAAATAATTTTAAGTTGAGCATGAAAATTTTTATGTGTGCAATATTTAATATTTTAGTGAATTTTATGTGGTTTCTAATGCCATGCATCTATTTAGAGAATTAAAAGTGCATGATCATCACTCAAAATGAAATTCTTATATGGCATACCTTAGTTGAGGATATGATTTAGAATATGTGAAAAAAAAAAAAAGGATACAGATAAGGTTATAAGTTGTAAATGGATTTACTCTTATATTTTGAGTGACTAAGTAACTGGGGGTTGGCATAAAAAATGCTAATCTTTATGTCAAAGGTGGCTTAAATCATGAGTATGCAAAACACTTTAGTGCCAAAATTGTGAATTTGTTATTGGATATTGTCATAACAAATGATGGAATTCAAGTCAAAAAGTAAGTTCATTCCTGTGGGAGAAAACTATTACAACCTTTAATTTTCAAAAAAAAAAAAAAAGAAAGAATCTTATTAATCCCTAGCCTTATTGTGTTTACATTGATGGAAAGAGGTGAGATGGTTATACTAGTAGGACTTGAAGATAAATTGTTTGTTGTTAGTGTTTACTTGATTTTCATTAAGTGTTTTCATTATGCATTAAAAGGTTTTCACTCACACATCCATCATGATTTAGTTATTTGGTGAAAAAGAAGGAAGCCTTTGATTGAGATTGACTAGTAATATGTTGAATAACACTTTTGGGTTAGCATTATTATGTATTAATGAGCCATCATTTTGAGAGTTTGAATTAAGTGTAACTCAGGTGAGTGCTTATATGAGTTATGTTGTGCATGCTTCGCTTATAATTTACCATTGTTTAAGAACAAGTAATGAGTCAAGTGTGGGGGAATTTGATAGGTCTAATAATTGTACAAATTTCATATTGAATTTTAGGCTTGATGGAGTGCTAATTTATGCCATTGATAGGTTTTACTTTAATTATGGTTCCTTTTGTTTTGTAGATGAAGAATTAAAGCAATGATGTAATGGAATTAGTGAGTTGGACCTATTATAAAATCTAAAATATAGAGAAAAAGGTGTAGACCAATTTCTAAAATCGGTTTGAGGATTGGTTTTCTATTGGAATGTTTGACTGGTATTAGTCCATGGACTAGTTAATGAATCTGTTGGATTCTAGATGCACGACTTTGCGAAACAGACCAAACAGGTGCTAATTCGGTTTAATTGGCACCGATTTGCTGCAACTTTTAAAATGCCAAGTAATATTTTGTTGGACACTTTGAGAGTAGTTTGGTCATTTTAAGGAGGTTATTTAAATACCATGACAACAGATAACCTAATGGGGAGGAAAAGTAGAGGAACTTTTGAGGAAGAAAGAGAAAAAGAAAAAAAAGCTCTAGGTAACAACTCCAATACCACTATTGAAGGTGTTAATTTTTAATATAAATCTAAAATTTTAAGCTAGGCTGAAGAGATGTAGCCTATTTTAGGAATTTGTTCACTTGGGTTCTTATGAGTTATTTATACTCTTGGGAATTAATTGAGTTATTTAATGAGAATTGTGATGTGATTTGTCTATTTTGACATTTATTGATACTTTTATGCTAGATCATCATAAGAGTAGAATGTTGGGTTGTGTTAAGATCGACAGATGAGAAATAACCATGCATTAATTAGATAGATATACAAACTTTAAGATAGATACATGAATGAGTTTGTGTGATGTTATATGATTCCTTGTATTTAATGGATCCAATCCATTTTTTTGTGAGCTAGATAGAGGGTTGCATATAGATAAGGATGATAGGTAATGCTTGAGAAAAGATACTTGTTATTAGAGAGAAAACTAACATTCAAATCATGAATCCATATAGACCCAATGTGATTCAAACCTTATGGGTGAAACCCTATAGTCCAATACTCAATTTAACTGAAGAAACCTCAAATACCTTTGTATGTTAGTTTATTGATTAATCTAATAGTATTATTATTCTTTTAATGAAGTTTGTTTTATCAATTTTATTTAATTTTATAGCACTAGAAATTATAATTTAATTCCCATTCTTTGTGGGTACGACATCTGGAATATTCACCAGATTTTATAACTATGATTGACCTTATACACTTGCAAGTAGATCCAATTAGTTGTCTTACTATTAAAAGTACACTTTAGTGAGAAAATATATTGTATTCTGGGAGAATAACTGTTATAACCTATTGTATTGAAATATTATTTATGGGGATGGAAATTATCCTTAAAGATTGTACCAAATATGCATTAGATTTTATATCCTTTTTATTTAGTTTAATTTCATTTGTATCCATATTCTGCATATTTCTTTATTTTCCAACAGAAATTTGTTACATCTTCTTTATGTTTGATGTCATGTGATTCTTTTATATACATACTAAAAACAACAATTCTTGAATTGATTGAGTGTGCTAGATTAAAGGAAAATGGATTGAAAGATGATTCTTATACAAAAGAAAAAGAAAATTTATGGAGAACAAAAATATATTATGATCATTTTGGTCTTGACAAAATCTCTTTGTAAGAATTTAAGGTTGTGTACATTTTATCCTTCTAATGTGAGATTAGTATCTTTGGATGGAATAGACAAGAGTAACTTAATGTATTTACTACTAATCTAAACATAGCCAAAATGTGTTGTTAAAACGCAAGGTTTAGAAATAAAAGTTATGTGTTCAAATCACTTTATATTTTAGCGGTCTCTATGGGTTTTGAGTCATAAGTTAAATTGTCTTTATGAGTTAATAGGGATTTTAAAAATTTGATTTACTTATCAAAATTGTGGTTCCTCTATCATGAAAAGGAAAACAAAAACCTTTTACTAGC
The DNA here is from genome assembly GCA_037832385.1 of Rhizophora apiculata. Lineage (NCBI taxonomy): Eukaryota > Viridiplantae > Streptophyta > Magnoliopsida > Malpighiales > Rhizophoraceae > Rhizophora > Rhizophora apiculata. The sequence continues at coordinate 5,944,157 of CM075439.1, read as the reverse complement.
TTTAAAATTTCCCTAATTAGAATTATTGGTTTTAATATCATTTTAACATTAATTAACTTATTTAATTAGCCTTACCATGACTATATGGTCCAAATGGTGTTTTAAAGGTTGTTGCGAATGATGCATTAAATTTTAGGTTTTTTTTTTCTTTAGATTGTATTTTTTTTTTTTTTGGTATCATTTGAATAATTTGCTTTACCTGATGTTCTAAGCTTGGTGACAATTTCTTTTCTTATTTTTTTTCTTCATCTTATAGAATTTTAAAACATTAATGCTAAATATGAAAAGAGAATTAAAAGTGAATAATTAACATTACAATTCATAATGAACCAAACATTCCAAACTTATTTTTTTTTAGTTAATTGCCAAATGACTAAGGACTTAAACTTGAAATTTTTATTCCTTTAAAGAGCACCAATACTATGGCTGGGGATATTCCTAGCTATGTGACAATTAGCGAGTGTGGCAAATATACTATTTCCACTATTAGAAGCATGATACATATTATGCACATAAGAAAAGCAATTGAGCGAGAAGTTATCATGATAGGTTTGAAGGAAATCAATTTATTAAAAACAATAAGTATTCATTTTTTTGGAAACAAAGTGAATTTATTTTGTTTTAAATTATGTCATATAGTAAAAAATTTTGATTTTTGATATGTACAAACATTTAAATTAATGAAATTAACATACATTTTCGTGAGTCAATCTAATTAGTATTAAAAGCAAACCTAATTCTACAATATTCTAAAATAAAGTAACACTACAAGCCCCAAAAATTTAATTAGCTAACATGATAGGATACCATATACAACTTGTTTCATTAAGCAATATTATTTTATTGTTAAGATCTTAAGAGTAGTTTTATAATTCCTTTGAACCTTACCACCATAAACTAAATCGAACACAATTATTGTTATTATTATTATTTTGGTTCATCAATGCTAGATGCTGCTAGATAATGAGACATTTGATATTATTATCTAATTATATTCTCCCTTTAGCAGGAATTTTTCTTATTGGATTTTCTTTTTACATTTTATCATGGGATTCATACTTTATGGAGCCTAGAGCATCTCATGGTTAAGATTTCATGAGACTTGTTAATGCTCTAGATAGGAAGCATTTTGTTGTCTTTAAGATGACGATAGGAGTACACATTTAGTAATACTTTTATCTTTCTTTTTGATAAAAAGGAAAGAAAAGGAATTATCAAATTGCAATCAAAATAGTCTTTGGACAATTTTATTAGAAAAACTTTAAATTGTCCAAAAATAAGCATTTATAACAAATTAAAAAGATAATGTTCATAGAACATTAATATTAAATAATCAATGTCTTTGATGGAAAATATGAAAGATGAACTATGGATACTAACAATAGTGGTCAAGTACTTACAAAGAACCAATAGTGTTTTAAAAGTTAAATTGTAAAACAAGAAGATAAATGCACATCAAATAAAAATTTTAAAAATATAAATCTCAAGAAATCAACAAGAAAAAAGGAAACTATTGAAAATTTTCAAATTTATGCAATTGCATATGGTATTATTGAATCTTTATATGAAAATGAATTTAATTGTATTTGCAATTAACAAAAAAAAAACAAAAAGGGACATTATCTCCTTATTCATTTTTTTTTTTCATTAATTGTTGACCAACTAGAATTGATCTTCAAATATAACTTCACTATTTGATCTCAAATAGAATCAAACTCCAATTAGATTGGTGATTTACCAAAAAAGCTAAGAGTGATATTCAATCCTCAATTAATTTTTTGATAAATGACCAACTTATTAGAAATCACTTCCAGTGCTATGTGTGACACTAGTCCTACTTATCTAAGAGAGCTTCTTATGCCAAATATGAGTCAATAGGTGTACTACTTATATAGGACAAAGTATGATAAACAGTGTGTGTTCTTTGAATCTTTATATGGAATTAAACTTTAAAAGAAAATAAAATCCAGCAAAAAAGGCAACCACATTGATTAATAAAAGGCCCACTTTAAGTTGATAAAATCAAAATTGTTTACGTATTTTATTCATAACAAATTTTTTGCGTTACTTGTTACATTTACTTTAATTTTAATGGAATGAAATAGTCACTAAAAGTGACAAATGAAAAGAAAAAATTTAAAAGTGAAAAACATAAAGTGTTTTCATTAAAAACATTATCCATTAAAAGTAAAGTATAATATTACACAATTTTGAATTATTCATGATTATAACCCAATGAAAGGGTATTAAAATTTCATTTGTAAGCATCTTAAACATGGCAATACAAATAGTAAGCAATAGCATAAGATAGAGATGAAGAAATCAATGACATCCAATACAATCAAAAGTGTTACACAATTTAAAGGATAACATGAAAGAATGACTAATTAGTAAATGAGAATATTTTCTGCCTTATTATCAACCAAATTTCTTATTGAGTAGCCTTAAAATAATTTAGTATTGCTATGCACAATTTAAAGGATAACGACAAGGAGGGAAAATTAGTAAATGATAATGTTTTCCTCTTTATTATCAAAAGATTTCTTATTATGTGGCCTTTGGATTGTAGGATTGAACTTAAAAAAATAATATTACAAAATATAAACTAATTCAAGGTTTGTTTGGTATTATTGCAAATTTTTTGATTTATGATTTATTTTTGGATAGATAACAAAAATCATGTTTGATAAATGATTCTTGATTTCATTCCCTTATCAAATTTTGAAATCATTTTCTAAGAAACATTTACTTTTGAAAAATTAAAGAATGAGAATTTTTAACTCTAATGTTTGATACTTGATGTCATTTATCTTGTTGTCCCTCTCTTTACCACTTATCTCTTAATCTCTTTTGTTATATTCCTTTTTTGTCTATTTTGTTTTTCTCTTTCTACCTTATCTTTCTATCTATCTCCTTTTTTTTTTTTTTTTAACTTTCTTTTCTACTTTATCTTTCTTTATTGACCTTTAGCTTTCTCTCTCTCTCTCTCTCTATATATTTTTTCTTGTTTTGAGATGGTCACTTCTAGTTAAAGTTAACTACTTCAAATAATTTGTATTCAATATAACATAACATGAAACTTATGGTAATGATATAATTATTAGTGTACTAATTTCAATAGCAAGTTTATTATTATGTGTCTTCATTGTACTGACTATAAACTTTCTTCGTTAATGCATAATTTTCTAATTTCTATTCAATGTCAAAATATATTATGTTTCATTGATTTGTTGTTAATAAATTGTATATTGAAATTAATTCTTTAAAATAATCTTATTTTGACATAAAATAGAAGTGAACAACAGACATCATAAGACAAACAACATACAATAAAATTAAAATATTAAATAACAATAAAAATCTAATAGCATAGTCAAAGTGGCCTTTAGTATTTACAACTTTTGTTTTCTCTTTTTATTGTCCTTTTATCTATTATTTAAGGTAAATTAAGTGAAAAAGGATGTTAATCACAAAAATTTTACACAACAAAACACCATAAATCATAAGGAACAATATAAGGAGCTTAATTGCTAAGGGACTCCATTCAATCAAAAGTATTTTGCTCCATGCAAACATGAATGGAATGCCTAAAATTGTACACCTAAGCAATTTTTAGTTTGATATGAAAAGTCTTCTTATATCTCTTTTGTGATTTATTTTATACTTACAAAAGTAAGTGGTACAATGTACACTTATATAATAAAGGTTAAATTTTTATTTTGTACATCAATTTAAGGTGGGATGTTGTTAGTGTGTGATTAAATTTTTGGAAGTTGCATAATAGTAAGATTAGAAAGGAAAGGAAAGAGAGCAAATAGAGCTTGTTAGGTTTGAAAGAGAAGTAAACCTACTTCTTATTGATTATTATTCATATTTTTCAAGAACTAATACAAAAGTACAATTCAAATTTAAATATAAATTTGAATTACAATCATAAAATATTTTAAATTCAAATATAATTAAAATTTTGGTGAAGTAAGCTACCATAAGCTAAAATTATGCTAACATCAGCTACTTATACTCTAATAGTCATGTTAACTAACTCAACTAACTTTTAAATCTTGATGGGAAGCTTCAAACCAAAAATTGAAGTTGTAATAACAAAAGACATGTTAATAGCTAAATATTTAGCTTCAACTATTAATTGTGCAACAATTGATTTCTTCTTTAAACACCAACTAAATTCTCTTGATTTTAAGGTGAAGATGGACCTAGAAATGCTTTTTGTTTTATCTTAAGTACCTCCTCAATTACTATAAATAAAACAAATCATCTTAAACATAACAACCAACTTAACTAACTTTTAAATCTTAATAGGAAGCTTGAAACTAAAAACTAAAGTTGCAACAACAAAAGACATATCAGTAATACCAACTTCCTTCAATGGATGTCCATTAAAGTGATGTTAAGTCTTGGATGTGAAGTTCTTGAAATGATTTTGGGTGAACTAGTTGCTTTTATGAGGAATTATGTTTCATCTTAATAGCCATCTCTTTCTTTTTAATCACCTTTAGAAAAATATAGGACCTTTATCATATTGGGAAGCATTGTCCTATTATAAATGATGTGTTATCCAAAGTTGTGCAAGACATACATGCATATTTAAAGTTGCATAGTCCATTAAGACACTTCTTTTCCTATATTCCTCAATTGTCAACTTCTTAAGCCAACTCTTCCCATCCCTTTCCCTTGGAGTCATTTTTTCTAAAGGCATCCTTAATCTAATGTTAGTTATGATTTTTTGGTGTTTGCATTGTACCTCCTACTCTTTGGATGTCACTTAAGTATTTAGCGTTGCCAGCTAGCTTTGCCAAACTTAAATGATGTGTCAGGTATCTCCTTAATGTCTAAAGCTAAAAACTTTTTAAAGTTGTTCTTTTCTAGTATAGGTATTGAACAAGGAAGGGTTATTGATCCAAACATCATAAGGTACTTAGTGAATACTTTTACTTGTGAGTTAAAGATTTATATTTTATATTTTATGTAATGATAACTATATGGAGTATTATTAAATGTTAAAGCTTGTTTACTCCATAGTGTCCTTCCATAACACATTTCATGGAGAGAGTCATTGGCTAATTAATTGGTATTTAGGCTATTCATTAAGTGAAATTATGGTATTCATCATCAAAATTCATTTTTCACCAAAAAATCTTATATAATATAAATAATTTATGTTATGTGCTCGAATTTTATTAGATTAATGCTATTGAATCTACACTTTTAAAATGAAAATGAATCCAAGCAATTATGTAAGTAAAAATTAATTAAACTTCTAGAATTAGGCCTATAAATTGAATTTTTTTTATGCCATTTAGCTCATTTCCTTTATTTTACATCATAATATTCAATTATTAGATTTAAAGTAAAAGATTTTGATGAAGGATCCCTAGAAGTGAAGAATTTTATTAAGGAAGAACCCCTTAATGTGAATTGGTTTGCCGTCAAATGGTTAATGACTATTTACTTTTAACTAGACCTATCCTTGGAATCTTATAGATACTAAAACATTTAAGGTTAGGGATGTGGTTAGTTTTTGAAAAAAATGGTTTGTAGGATTTTCATTTCAGTAAGACAATAATTTATCAAAATTGTGATATATTGATGTGTTTAGAAAATTATGTATTATGAATTAGAGTTATTTGTATTATCATAGTTTTTAATATATGTGGCAAATAAGGTTGGATTCAATTCAAGTTATTTCAAGCCTCACATCATTCATGTTTGAGTACATTAGGTTTCAAATTTATTGGGTTCAAAATTTATTTGATTTCAAAAGCATTAATTTCATTTGTATCAAATTTTGACTATATAAGATTTTGAGTTCATTGAGGTTTAGGTTCTTGATCATTTGTGTTTTGCTTTGGGTTATTAAGGTTTCAAGCTTCTCAAATTCAAGTTATTTATTTTTGAGTAAATTAGATATTGATGTCAATTGGATTATAGATCACTTTGAGTTCAAAAATTTTGACTTGAAGTGTTTTGAATTTTGATTTATTCACTTTTCTTCCTCCACTATTTGCAAGTTACTCTTTATTCTTCCTTAAGCTCCATTTGTGCACTCTTTCTACATTGTTTCTTACTTTTTCTAGCTTTTTTCTTAAGTAACATTGTTATTATATGTTCATACACTTTATTAAGATTCAAGGTGTAACTGAGTTAAGTTGAACCAACTCAAGCCTTTTCATGTTCAAGCTTAGCCTATTAAGATTTTGATCAAATTATATTACAACTATAGTCTTCAAGTTTGAGCTTAGCTTGATAAGAAAATACCAAGCTCGTGTGTGGCTTGGACTTAAACTCATTTATATATATATTTCTTTAATTCCGAAATTAAATTTTTTTTAACTTTAATGCTAGACTCAACTTGATATTAGGCTTGGCTCATCACCAACATCAGCTTGGCTTAGCTTGTTAATGGTGGATACCTAAAAATTTTGTACTTTTATTCCCCATTTCAAGTCTAAATTTAGTCATGGTAAATTGAGTCATCAATATAAGCCTTAAATGAGTCTCTAAAATGAACTTATATTGAGTCTTAAAAGATCGTATATTAAGTTAAATTTTACGTAAACTGTTTCATAAATATAAAACAAGTTGAGCAACATTTTGTTGAAACTTAGTTCCTTTATTACATGAACTTTAAAAATTATGCATGGGAATCATCGACTTATGCTATTAATTGAGTTCAAATGAATTTTAATTGAGTGAAGTTACCAAACTCTTAGTGGGATTATGAATTCATTTATGTGACTAGTTATTACATGGAAAATTATAAGTGTTAATATTTGTTTTCCTTAGCAAAAGTCATACCAAATTAGAGCTATAATTGGTGAGCACATGACTATGGCTTGTTAGAGTAATGGACGATGATTATGATCATATCAATGTTAAGAAGAAATCCATTATACCAAATTTTTTATCCTACATGATAATATGATATTTGAGTTCATTTTTAGTTGTTATTGTTAAATGAAGCAGTAAATCATATTATTACATGCCAAGGTGAGTTTTTTTGTTTTAGATTATCAGAAATATGAGTTCTATAAAACTCTTGGCTTTCACATCATGTCATGGTGGGAATATTAAATACATGTTTCAGTTACTCTTATAAAGCTAGCTCATAACATTGGACATTAATGGATCATGAATATGGAATATCTATTGAAAAAAATAATAATAAATGCTAGTAGTTTGGCCCCCTTTATTTCTCTTTAATTAGTTTCTTGATACAACTTAACATAACTAAAAAGGCAATTAGAAGTTACGGTGGTAGGATAACTATATATCTACTTTCCATACATGATTGTTCTGCATGAATGAAAACATAGAATCCTAGCCACAAAAATAAAACCCCAAAATTTCATAAGTTGATTTGTTATACCAATTGAAATGGCCAAATAGGCATTGCAACTTGCAACGGCATGTATTAAGTGGATTATATTCACCATACAATAATGCTTTTGGAACACGCTAACTTAAATTACCAATTTCAATGTCTTTACAACTCTTGTTTTTTTCTTTTCCACTTGTTTCCCAATTGCAACAGATTGTTAGAACACAAAAGCTCTAACTTGTGAGTGTGAGTTTGGTTGCTTATTAAATGTTATTATTATGGCTTGTAAGTGTGGCTCATTAATTAGTGTGACTTCTCAGTTAATTTGTGGCTTATTAATTAGTGTGACATTTTAATTAATATGTGCATGACTTTTAAAATTATTAATATTAAGAAATTGAGATTGCTCTAGTATTTGGTATTGATATTTGCTAATGGAGATGAACCCCGTGTGCTATTAGATGAAGTAGAGCTAGGCGATTAAGTTGGCTTGTAATTAGCCTATAATTCACTTTTCATTTTATATATGGGTCAGATCAGGAATAAAAAGTTAGGCAAAATGTGATTCTTTTTATTCAATGAAACTTATTTAATCATCGATTTTGGAAATCAAATTACATGAAATAATAAGTATTCTTTTTATATATAACAAAGTAGATTTATTTTGTCTTAAATGATGTCAAATCGTAAAAAAATTCTGATTTTTTTTTATATACACAGACATTTAAATTAATAAAATTCACGTATATATTTTTTTTGACTCATTTTATTTAATGTTAAAAGACATGCTAAATCTATTATATTCTGTAACAAAATAATACTCCTCAAAAATGTAATAAGCTAACAAAATAAGATATTCGATACAATTTGTGACATTATACAATATTATTTTATTGTTAAGAACTTAAGAGTAGCTTTATAATTCCTTCAAACCTTACAATCATAAGTTAAATCAAGCACCACTACAAATGCTTATAAGTAGATCACTAACAATATTTTTTCCATAATTGCTAGATTTTTGGTAGATGATGAGGCATTTGTTATTATTATCCAATTCTATTCACCCTTTTGCTCGAATTTTCTTATTGGCCTTTTTTTACATTTTATCATGGGATTGATACTTCATGTTATGTAAAGCATCTCATGGTTAAGATTAAATTGACATTCACAAGACTTATTAATGCTTTAAACGGGAAGTAATTTCCCATTTTAAAGATGATGATAGGAGTACACATTCAGGCATACACTTTTATCTTTCTTATTGATGAAAATGAAAGAAACTGAATTATCAAATTGCAATGAAAATAGTCTTTAGACAATCTTATAAGATAAAAACTTAAATTGTCTAAAAATAGGCATATATAATAGATAAAAAGGATAATATTAACAAAACATTAATATTGAACAATCAATGTCTTCAAGGAAAATGTCAAAGATAAATTATGGATATTAAAAAGAGTGGTTAGGTACCTACGATAAACAATATTGCTTAAAAAGTTAAAATGTAAAACAAGAAGATAAATGCATAACAATTAAGCATTTTAAAAACATAAATCTCAAGAAATTAACAAAAAAAATTGTTAAAATTTTCAAATTTATGCAATTGCATATGATAAAATAGAATCTCCATATGAAAATGAATTCTAATTGTTTTTGCAATTAAAGAAAAAAGAAACTAAAAAATAAAAAGGGATATTATCTCTTTATTTATTTTTTTCATTAATTATTGACCAACTAGAATTGATCTTCAAATATAACTTCACTATTTCATTTCAAATGGAATCAAGTTCCAATTAGATCGGTGATTTACCAGAAAACTAAGAGCGATATTCAATCCTCAATTAATTTTTTGATAAATCACCGACTGATTGGAAATCACTTCCAATGTTGTGTTTGAACACTAGTCCTACTTCACTATTTCATTTCAAATGGAATCAAGTTCCAATCAGATCGGTGATTTACCAGAAAACTAAGAGCGATATTCAATCCTCAATTAATTTTTTGATAAATCACCGACTGATTGGAAATCACTTCCAATGTTGTGTTTGAACACTAGTCCTACTTCACTATTTCATTTCAAATGGAATCAAGTTCCAATCAGATCGGTGATTTACCAGAAAACTAAGAGTGATATTCAATCCTTAATTAATTTTTTGATAAATCACCGACTGATTGGAAATCACTTCCAATGTTGTGTTTGAACACTAATCTTACTTTACTATTTGATTTCAAATGGAATCAAGCTCTAATCAGATCGGTGATTTACCAGAAAACTAAGAGTGATATTCAGTCCTCAATTAATTTTTTGATAAATCACCAACTGACTAGAAATCACTTCTAGTGCTATGTATGAACACTAGTCCTACTTATTTGAGAGAGCTCCTAATGGCAAATATGAGTTAATAGGTTCACTACTTATATAGGACAAAGTATGATGGACATTGTATGTTCTTTGAATCTTTATATAGAATTAAACTTTAAAAGGAAATAAAATCTAGTTAAAAGGTAATCACATTAATTACTTTCAAAATAGAAGGTTCACTTTAAGCTGATAAAACCAAAATTGTTTGCATATTTGTTTTCAATAAATTTTTTATGTTCCTTGTTACATTTACTTTAATTTTAATGGAATGAAATAGACATTGAAAATGAGAAATAAAGAGTAAGAGAATAATGGAATTAAGTTGACGTTTTATTCTTAGATAAGTCGATCAATCACTTTTTCGTTAATTGTTTTTTCAGCCTAAATAGTGTTGTTGGTTTTATTCTTATAACTTTATTTATGCAATTCAACTATGATCTTAATGTCTATGGATTCTAAAAAATTTTCAAATGTCATAATATTCAATCGTTAGATATAAAGTAAAAAATTTTGACAAGTGATCCTTAAAAGTGAAGAATTTTATGACAAAGAAACCCTAAAAGAGACGAATTGGTCTCCCATTAAGTGGCTAGCAAGTCTACTTTTAAGTAGGCATATCCCTGGAATCTACATGGACTAAAACATTTGGGATTAGTGATGAGGTTAGTTTTTGACCAAAAAAAAGGGTTTTCATTACATTAAAACGAGGATTCATTGGAATTTTTGATGTAATAATGATGTGTTTATAACATTTTGTATTATGAATTAAAATTATTTGTATCAAATATCATAGTTTTTACTACACATTATTTGCTCAGACAAACTTAAGGAATAAGCCAACCAAGCCAAACCTTTTCATGTTCAAGCTCGAATCGTTGAGGTTTTGATCAAACTAGATTCAAATTTCAATCTTCCAGTTTAAGCTTAGTTCAATAAGAAAATACTACACTTGAGCATAACTTGGCCTTAAACTTATATAGATATATATAATTTAAAATTAAACTTGACTTTGATGTTGAACTTAACCCAAAATTAGGCTTAACGCGTAACCAATGTTGGCTTGCCCCAGCTTGTTCATTGTAGATACCCAAAAATTTGGGGCTGTTATTCTCCATTTCAAGTTTAAATCAAGTCATGGGATATTGAGTTTTCAACATGAAACTTAAATGTATCTTTAAAATAAAGTTATATTAAGTCTTAAATGAATGTATATTGAGTTGAATCTTAAACAAGTTGTTTTATGAAATATAAAACAAGTTGAACCATTTTATGTTGAAGATCGACTCTTTTATTACATTAGTTTTAAAAAGTAAGTTCAAGAATTGTCAATTTATACTATTGATTGAGTTTAAACAAGTTTTTATAAAGTAAATTTACAAATTCTTAATAAATGTTATAAGTTCGTTTACATGTTTCGTTATTATAGAAAAACTATAAATGTCAACATTGGTTATACGTGACAAAAGTCACACCATAATTAGAGATATAATTATTGGGCATATGACTGTGGTTTTGTTGGAGTAATGGATGATAATTATGATTATATCAATGTTAAGAGATAATCCATTATACCAAAATTTTTTATTCTACATGTTAATACAATTTTTGAATTCATTTTCAGTTGTTATTGTTAAATGAAGGATGAGTCATATTATTATTACATGCTAAGATGAGTTTTATTGTTTTAGACCATTTAAAATAATTTGTTATTAAGTTATATAAAACTCTTAGCATTCACATCATGATGTGGTGGAAATATTAAAAGTTTGTTTTAATTACTCTTGTGAAGGTAGATCCACAACATTGGACATTGATGGATCATGGATGTGAAATATCTATTAAAAAAAAAATAAATAAATAAATAATAAACACTAGCAATTTATCTTATTTTTCACCTGAATTAGTTTGTCAATACTAGTTGACATACAAACATTATAACTATATATCTACTTTTCATACATGATTATTTTCTATGAATGCAAGCCCCAAAGTTATCCTAAACTACTTTTAAATATTAGTTGGAATTGCCAAATAGGCATTACAACTTGTAAGGGTATGTATTAAGTGGACTATATTCTTCATCTAATAATGTTTTTACATCACAAAAATACGAAACATGTTGTCTTGAATTTCCAATTTTAATGTCTTTTCAGCTCTTTTTTTCCTTTTTATTTAGTTGTTTTCAAATTATAAGAGACTATTAAAACACAATTAATTTTAATTTGTGAATATAATTATTTATTAAATGTTATTATTGTGATTTATGAGTGTGTCACATTAATATCATATTGTATATGATTCTCTTTACATTAATATATGTGTGTGTGTGTGTGTGAGATCAATGATAAAAAGTTAGGCAAAATGTGATTATAATGTGAAAAAAATTGTAATCCTACGATAGAATTCATAAGATTATTTTCCTTCTAATATGTTATTTGACTGCAAATTTGCCTCTAATAGCATTTTAATTTAGTTTTACAGCTTTATACTTTTAATAATTTGCAATCAAATTTTTCGACGGGAATCCACGAAAACGATGCCTATTACTTTCACGAAGTTTTTCTTCTTTTTTCGACAAATCGATTTACCTCATGACATCTATGGCAAAATAAATTCATTTTGTTAAAAAAAAAAAAAACCTATTCTTATTGCGTAATTCAATTTCCATTGGACTGTTCCCAAAAAAAAAAAAGATCCTCGGACTTACGACGATAACTTTTGGCCTAATTTCTTTTACATGGATAATAAATGCCATGTTTCTAATGGTTCAACAAATTGGCTTGCAAACATTTGTCAGGTATCATGTGGGAATGTTTGGTCCACCAAAAGTTGTAATTCTAATTATCCAGTCCTAATTCTCTTTTAATATTTAGCATAAATGCTTTTAAATTTTAAAACTAAAAACAAAGAAAAAAAAAAAACGAAAAGTGTCATTGAGGCTTTGAAACTCAGATAGAGCCAAATATTCAAAAGAAAAAGATACATATTATTTTAAGGAAAGAAAATCTAAAATTTAATGCATCATTCCCAAGAGGCAGCCTCTGCAACTCCAGCTGGACAATGTAGTCACGGCAACGCTAATTAAGAAATAAGGTAGGTAGTGTTGAAGTGAAATTAAGACTATTAATTCTGATTATTGAAAATCTACTGCCGATAAATCCCTTTTATGACAGGGACCGCATTTTTGGTAAGTAAATCTGAGTAATTCTTGAAATCTCTATTAACTTATGACCCAAAACCAGAGAGATGGCGCAAATATGAAGTTCTTCCTTTTTTATTTTTATGTTTTTCCTTTTGTGGGAATCATCCTTCAGCCAATTTTATCATTTTCAGAACAATTTAATCAATAGAAAGATTCTCCTTTTTCATGGAAGTCTCTTTTGCATTCCTTAGAGAGATTTGATTTAAGTTCTGCCTGTACCCGAATGAATGAAAGGGTCTATAGAAATGAGAGAATTATCCAATGCTATGTAAAACTATGACTCATTAAGGATTATAATAAAAAAAAAAAAAAGGTTATTATCATTATTTTTACTTTTAAACTGGGAGGCTCCATTTTTTGTGAATGGAATTGGAATCCAAAATCTAATGACTCAAAGATTACTCAATCTGTGAGTCAAAAACTTGAGTAGATGACTCAAACATGAAATTAATTGCAATCATATTTTCTGTGAACTTTGAACCCCATACGAGCATTCTTCTTCTTCTTCTTCTTCTTGTTTTTTCAGTTTTTGTTTTTTTTTTCTTTTTTTAATAAGTTAAATCTACCACATATTTCTTCTATTTCTTATAAATAGAAGAAAGCAAATAGCTGTTCTTGCATGTCATTTCCGGTTGGAATCTATTCCCAATTGTTCCTCGTCTCATCTAAGCTAAACATCACAGCTCTCCCTTAAAACGCCTAACATTTCTTTTTAATTTGTAACTACGGGTAAATTATTATGTAGACACCGGCTAATACATCATTCATAAACTAAATCTATCACATGATGACAAGAAAACATTTAACCTTAATATCACACCATGTCAGGTGATACTTGTCGAGATAAAAGTTTGGCTCAAATCAAAAATTGTTCTCCCATATACTTTCAATCTCGAGACTTTTTTTTTTCTCCCTTTTTAAATTTATTTTTATATTAATACTATTAATTAAAAATATTTTATACTCTCTCTTTTTTTTTTTTTTTTAACTTTATCACGTAATTTCCAATCCAGCGTCACATGGAGATTACAATGTTAAATGACTTAATATATCATTCCTAATATGATTTTTCATTTTAAAAAAATATTTTTTAATTACAAAATTTAATTTTTTAAATAATTATGTTTTTTTTATATTTTTCACAATTAAAAGAGAAATATTTCAACCTTTTTTTCAAAAATAACATGTTGAAAATGTGTTATATCAATTAACATTTTAAATTTTAAGTGATAACTAACTAGAAGTTATGTAATAGATTTAAGGGACACGTAAGAATAAAGGATATTTTTTACTAATGATATTAATATAAAAGAGTAATTTTGAAATATATATATATATAAAAAGGGTTTCTAAATCAAAAAGTATTATAATGTAAGGAACAATTTTTGATTTAACCTTAAATTTTTTTCCAAATTACTAGTTCAAGATAAAAGATTTCTTTTATTTTTTCTAAGTTAATTTGATGTTGTTAGTTGTTAATTCTGAAATATTTGAAGGCTGCTTGATTAGAAATCCAGTTGATAATAAAGCGACCAAAAAAAAAAAAAAAAATCTAACCCACTAAATAGTCAATCCTCGGGTGTTATGCAATCTTATGGTTTGTATTGTGTATGGCTTCCAAACCAATTGTATTGAATACTACTGATTTCTTCTTGTTCATCTCGTGCTGTTGCTTATTCATTTTACAAGTGAAACTCTGATTGGAAAATATACGCTAATTCTTAGAAAATTAGCTGACATCGTCATGTTTTCCTACATGAATCATTACATAAGAGAACATAAATGCAAACAATTCACATTCTAATTGGAATATAAAAATGTTAGAAAAATAGGCTTACAGAGAAGTGAAAATTTTGAAAACATTTTCTAATTTTAGTTTCAGTGTCTACTCCCCTCTACAAAAAGTAAGGAAAGTGTAGCAAGAATTGCATAAAATTTGTTGTATTTTAAGAGCAATCAATGTATTTGCCTTTTTAGACAGATTTTATTTCCTTTCCATGTTTTATTCTAAGAAAAATTCAAAAAACATACATTATCCATAATACAGAGTCCTATATAAATAGTGCACTTGTTAATTCATATTTGGCACAAAGAGCTCTATTAGATAAATAGGATTAAAGTTCATACATAAAATTGAAAAGCGATTTCGTGTTAGCTAGTAATTTATCCAAAAACAAAAAAAAAATTAATTAAAGAGATAAAATATCTGTTTTAATTTTTTGGTAAATCACCGATCTAATTAAAATTTAATTCCATTTGAAATCAAATAGCCAAATTAACTATGAAGATGAATTCTAATCGGTCAGCTATTTACCAAAAAACGATTGCAGAGATTTTTGTTTTATGGTAAATAGCTGATCCGATTAGAATTCACTTTCACCAGGAGATTCATATCACGTACAGTTGTTCTACTGAATGTGTACAGGTACAAAAATTTTTGTTTCTTATTAAGTTCTTTACATTTACTTGTTTGAAATGCGACTTATTATATAATTACGTTCTTACTTTCTGATTGATTTTTTCCTGAGCACTATTGGTTCCTTGTGGGTATAATTTCATTCTTCTCGAAAACGTTGATGGTTCAATTTTATTTTTTTATTTTTTCCATAACATTATCTTTTTATCTGTTGTATATTGGTATTTTCGATCAATTTCAATTGTTTCCCCATTGCATTATCTGAAAATTATTTTATTTGAAATTTCAGAATTATTTTTTTTTAATTTTCATAAAAATGAAAAATGCAGTGTTCACAGTGGTGCTTGTTGATATAGCTTACTTACTACGGCTTGGTCCAGATGAATTAATAAAGCTACCCCTAAGATCTCAACAATGAAATAATATTGAATAATGACCCCAGTTGCATCTGGGAGTTTACATTTTGATTCTTGAAGGGGAAAGTTGTACATGCATGTAAGCTTTAGAAACGATTGCATGCCCATATAATTTTTGTAGTTTCTAATGTAACTTTGGTTGGAATATAGTAGATTTATTGTGACTCATTGTTTTTTTTTTTTTTTTCTCTATTTGTTCAATTGAATGAAAAATTAGATTTAATTATGAGTAATATTCGAAATTTGAATGTAAACCTTATCTCAAATTTTATCGTGTATTTTAACAATATTCGACTGGCTCCGCACATGTTAATTCCTTCCTAATTCTGAATGTTCTTATGTGTCAAAATAATAATAATAATAATTTTCTACCATAGACATCATCTAAGACAAAATAAATTCACTTTGTTAAAAAAAATAAAACTATTTTATTAAACTAATTCGATTGCCATTGGGCTTATCGCAGTAACTTTTATCCCAATTGGTTTTACGTGGATAATTCATGCCATGTTCCCCGATAGCTGAGAAAATTGGTTTGCACTACACTTGTCGACTGTCGCACGGTTGGAATGTTTGGGTCATTCAGAACTGTAATTTTGATTTTCCATTCCTAATTCACTTTTCCTATTTAGTACAGATGTTTTCTTAAAAAAAAAAAAATATAAAATAAATATTATGTTATAAATAAATATAATAAAGTCTCATATTTTTTATGTGATTATAAATATTTTAAAATATAATTATTTTATAATAAAAAAAAAAAGGTAAAATTGTCACCAAAGTTTTGAACCGCAGACAGAGGCAATTATTCAACGGAAAAAAGATACTTAAAAAAAAAAAAAAAAAACTAAAATTGATTGCGTCATTCACAACAGCCCCTGCAACTCGGTTGGCAATGTAGATATGTTGAGGCTAAGTAAGAAATAAGGTAGGTAGTGTTGAATTAAATTAAGAATGGTAATTCTAATTATGGAAATTCTACAGCAAATGAACGTTTATGTTTTCCTTTTTATGACGGAGGGACCACACTTTTGGTAAGTAAAATTAACTCACGAAATCTATATTACCTTATAGAGACAATTTAACTTATGACCCAAAGGCCAAAACCTAGAGAGGTATTTGCACTCATGATTTTTTTTTTTTTTTTCCTTTCTTAAACCCTGAGTTTCAACAACTCATTTTGGCCTCGTCTAGATTAGCAGCAGATATATATGTTATGTTGCTCACGTCTGTGCCATTCCAATCAGAATCTTTTTTTTCTTTTTTCTTTTCCCTTTTTCGATTTAGCATGAATCGTCTTTCAGCCAATTTCTTTCATTTTAGAACAATTTAATCAATTGAAGAACTTTTTTTTTTTTCTTTTGTTTGGTGAAAGACTCCTTGCATTTTTTACGTAGATTTTGTTTAAGTTTTGCCTATACACGAATGAGTGAAAGGGTTTATAGAAATGAGAGAATTGTCCTATTTTATGCAATCTATGACTCATTAAGCTGTAGATTTGCTGACATTTAAGTTGTAATTATCCTCTGACTCATCAAACAGATTCCTTATCTCAATCAAGCTGTAAACATTATAGTTCTCCCCATTAACGTCTTGATATTTCTATTTAAATTGTAATTACGGGTAAATTACTTTTCAGATCCGGCTAATATATTTCTCGTGAACTATGTCTATCACATGATGCCTCGAAAGCATTTAACGTTAATATCTTTCACATTGGTTAATGAAAACACACACTCTCATATAATTCAACATTAAATACTCTCGTGTGGCTAAAAAATCGTTGGTGTATTAAGTCTAGTAATAATTGTCAAAATAAATGTTTCCCAATTTATGAGTTGAGGCAGAAGATTTCTTTTCAGAAAAAAAAAAAAAAAAAAGAAAAAAAAGGTTGAATTGAAGTTGTTAGTTTATGTTTTTGTTAATACTAAAATATTTGAAGGCTGCTTAATGAGAAATCTAGTTGATAATAACACTCGCAAAAACTTTTAATTTACTAATTGGTCAATCCTCGGGATTTATGCAACATTGATCCTTTAAATGTGCATGGCTTCAAATCTAGTTGTATTGGGTGCCACTGATTTTTTTCTTGTTCATCGCGTCCTATTGCTTATTCTTGCTGCCATGTTCGAGATGTTTACAAGTGAAATGTTCATACCCTCTAATTGGATTATATACGTTAATTCTTAGAAAAATTAGCTGACATTGTCATTTTGTCCTACATGAATCATCACATAAGAAAATATAAATGCCAATCACTTTGAATTCTAATTTGAATATTAAATTTTAAAAAATAGGCCTACAGAGAAGTGAAATTGTTGAAAGCATTTTTTATTTCAGTTTCAGTGTTTACTCCACTCTACAAATTAGGGTAAATGTGTAGTAATACTACAAACCCCAAAGATATAATTAGTTAACAAAATAAGATACCATATACAACTTTTAGCATTATATAATATTATTTTATTGTTAAAATCTTAAAAGTAGCTTTATAATTCTTCTGTAACTTGCAATCAAAAGCTAAATCAAGTACCATTACGAATGCTGGTAAGTGGGTCACTAACCTTTTTTTTTTCATTGGTGCTAGATTTATGGTAGAAGATGAGGCGTTATTATTATCTAATTCTATTATACTTTTGCTAGATTTTTCAATTTTTTTTTCTCACATTTTATCATGCGTGCAGCCTAGAGCATCTCATGGTTAAAGATTAAATTGACATTCACGAGACTTGTTAATGCTCCAAACGAGAAGCAATTTACCATTTTGAAGAGGAGTACACGTTTAGGCATACACTTTTATCTTCTTTTTTTTTTATGAAAATGAAAGAAAAAGAATTATCAAATTGCAAAGAAAATTATCTTGGATAATTTTATTAGATAAAAACTTAAATTGTCTAAAAATAAGCATATATAACAGATAAAAAGGATAATATTAACAAAATATTGATATTAAACAATCAATATTTTCAAGAAAAATGTCAAAGATGAACTATCTATATTAGTAATAATAGTCAAGTACCTAAAAAGAACTAATAGTGTTTAAAAAATTAATACGTAAAACAAGAAGATAAATACATAACAAATAAACATTTTAAAAACATAAATCTCAAGAAATCAACAAGAAAAATACAAATTGTTGATTTTTTTCAATGTCATGCTATTGTATATGATATAATAGAATTTCCTTAAGAAAATGAATTCTACTTGTATTTACAATTAACAAAAAAATAAAAACAAAAACAAAAGGAAACATTATCTCCTTATCCATTTTTTAATTAATTGTTGACCAACTAGTATTAATCTTTAAATATAACTCAATTATTTGATTTCAAATAGAATCAAGCTCTAATCAAATTAGTGATTTACCAAAAAATACTAAGAGCAATATTTATTCCTCAATTAATTTTTTGATAAACCACTGACTAGCTATAAGTCACTTCCAGTGCTATGTGTGAACACTAGTCATACTTATCTAAAAGAGCTCCTGATGCCAAATATGAGTTAATAGGTGCACTATTTATATGGGACAAAGTATGATAGAGAATGTATGTTTTTTGAATCTTTATATGAAATTAAACTTTAAAAGAAAATAAAATCTAGCTAAAAAGGAAATTACATTGGTTACCTTTAAAGTAAAAGGATCTTTAAGTCGATAAAGCCTAAATTGATCACATATTTTATTCACATCAAATTTTTTGTGTTACTCGTTACATTTACTTTAATTTTAATGGAATGAAATAAACATAACAAATGAGAAATGCAAAGCAAAAGAATAAAAATAAAAAGCATAAAGTGTTTCCCTTAAAGAAACATTATCTATTAAAAAGTAGAGTATAATGTTACTCATTTTTGAATTATTCACAAGTATAATCCAATGAAAGGGTATTAAAATTTCATTTGTAAGCATCTTTATCATGGTAATACAAATAATAAGTAATAACACAAGATAGATAAGAAGAAATCAGTGGGATCCAATACAATCAAAAGCTTTGCACAATTTAAAGGATATCATAAACGAGTGAATAATTAGTAAATGAGAATGTTTTCCTCTTTATTATCAATTAGACTTTTTATTAAGTAGCCTTAAAATAATTCAATATTACCATGCATAATTTAAAGAATAACACCAAAGAGGGAAAAATTAGTAAATCAGAATGTTTCCCTCTTTATCATCGAAAGATTTCTTATTATGTAGCCTTCAGATTGTAGGATTCAATTTAAAAAGATGATCTTACAAAACATAAACTAATTCGAGGTTTGTTTAGTATTATTGTATTTTTTTTATTTATGATTTATGATTTATTTTCAGATAGATAAAAGAAATCATTTTTGAAAAGTGATTCTTGATTTCATTCCCTTTGCAAATTTTGAAATCATTTTTTAAGAAAAAATCACTTTTGAAAAATTACAAAATGAGGATTTCTAACCTTGATGTTTGATACTCAATGTCATCTATCTTTTTTATCCCTCTTTCTACCACTTATTTTTTTCTATATTTTCTTTTTCTCTTTCTACCTCTTCTTTCTATCTCTTTATTTTTATTTTTTCTACTTCATCTTTCTCTATTGACCTTTATCTTTCTCTTTTTCTATATATTTTTTTCTTGATATTAAATTTATTTTTTTGTGTCTTTGTTGAACAAGTTATAAACTTTCATCATCAATACATAATTTACTAATTCCTATTCAATGTCGAAATATATTATGTTTCATTGATTTATTGTTAATAAATTACATATTAAAATTAATTCTTAAAAAAATCTTATTTTAATAGAAACAAAAGTGAATAGTAAACATTATAAGATAGATAACATACAACAAAATTAAAATATTAGATAACAATAAAAATCTAACATAGTCAAAGGGGCCCTTACTTTTTACATCTTTTGTTTTCTATTTTAATTATCTTTTTATCTTCTATTTTAGGCAAATTAAGTGAAATGGTAGGTTAATCACAAAAATTTTACACAACAAAACACCTTAAATCATAAGGAACAATATAAGGAGCTTAATCACTAAAGGACCTTATTAAAGGTTCAATCAAAAGAATTTTGCTACACGTAAACATGAATGAAATGTATAAAATTGTACACCTAAGTAATTTTTAGTTTTCTGTGAAAAGTCCTCTTACGTCTCTTTCATGATATGTTTTATTCTTACAAAAGTAAGTGCTATATGTGTACACCTGAGTAATAAAGGTTGAATATTTACTTTGTATATCAATTTAGGGTGAGATGTTGTTAATGTGTGTTTCAATTTTTTAGAAGTTGCATAATAGTAAGATTAGAAAGGAGAGGAGAGAGAGGAGAGCTTGTTAGGATTGAAAGAGTAACAACCTACTTTTCATTATTCACCATTCATATTTTTATATATTACTTGATTATATCATATATTTCAAATTAAACTTTAAAAGTTTTTAATAACCAATTCAAAAGTACAATTTAAATTCAAATATAAATTAGAATTACAATCATAAAAAATTTTAGATTCAAATATAATTAAAAATTTGTTAAAATAAGCTAACATAAGTTGGAATTATGTTAACATTAGTTGGTTAAACTCCAACAACCACATTAACTAACTTTACTAACTTTTGAATGTTGATGGGAAACTTTAAACCAAAAACTGAAGTTATAGCCAAAAAAGACATATCAACAACACCAACTTCCTTGACACTTTTCCTTGGGGCTATTGATTTACATTTTGAATTTGTTTCTAAATTCCAAAAATCTTCCTTTATGAAATGGTTTAGTCAAGATGTTTGCCAATTACACCATTAAAGAACAAATGTTAACTTAACTTCATTGTTCTCTTATGTTTTTTTAACAAAATAAATCTTTCAAAGAAAGTGCTTGGTTTTTCCATGCTACACAAGATTTTTAGAGATTGCGATTACAACTTGATTGTCATAATAGATCAAGGTATGTTTAGTTCGTGCTTGTTGTATATCAGCTAGGATATTCCTCAAGCATATAGCTTGTTTTACAATTATTGTAACAGTTAAATATTTGGCTTCAACTATTAATTATGCAACAATTGATTATATCTTTGAACACCAAGTAAATACTCCTAATCCTAAGGCAATGATAGACCTTGAAATGCTTTTCATTTCATCTTTAGTGCCTCCCCAATTACTATTAATGAAACAAATCAACTCAACCATTAGAACCAACTTAACTAACTTTTAAATCTTAGTGGGAAGCTTGAAACCAAAAATTGATGTTGTAGCAATGAAAGACATGTTAACATTACCAACTTCCTTCAACAGATGTCCATTAAAGTGACGGTAAGTCTTAAATGTGGAGTTCTTCAAAGAATTTTTTGTGAATTGATTTCTCTCTCTTACCAATCACCTTTAGAATAACATATGACTTTTATCACATTAGGAAGCATCATCTTACTACAAATGATGTGTTGTCCAAAGCTTTACACATCATACTTGCATATTTAAAATCGCATAGTACATTAAGACACTTCTTTTCCTATATTCTTAAGCCAACTCTTCCCATCCCTTTCCCTTGGAGTCATTTTTTCTGAAGGCATATTTAATCTAACATTATGATTTTTTGGTGTTTAGCATTATGCCTTGTACTCTTCGGACTCACTTAAGCATTTAGTGTTGCTAATTAGCTTTGTCAAACTTAAATGATGTGTTAGGTATCTCCTTGATGTCAAGAGTTAAGAACTTATTAAAGCTTTTCATTTTTGGCGTAGGCAATTGAATAAGGAAAGGTTGTTGATCCAAATGTCACAAGGTACTTAGTGAATATTTTTATTTATGAGTTAGAGATTTTTATTTTCTCTTTTGTGCAATGATAATTATATGGAGTTTTATTAAATGTTAAAGCTTGTTTACTCCAAAGTGTCCTTCCAAAATGCATTAATATAGACTTTTATAGTGAAAATGAATCCAAGTACCCATGTAAGTAGACATTAATTCAACTTTTAGAATTAGGCCTAGAAATTGAATTTTTCTTCCATGCCATTTAGCTTGTTTCCTTTATTTTGCATCATAATATTCAATTGTCAAATCTAAAGTAAAAAATTTTGATGAGGGATCCCTAGAAGTAAAGAATTTTATTAAGGAAGAACCAAATGTGAATTGGTTTGCTCTAAAATGGTTGACAACTTTTAACTTTTAACTAAACCTATCCTTAAAATCTTACAAAAACTAAAACACATTTAGATTAAGCCGAAAAAACCAACGTGGTATAGATTTAGAGAAAAAGATAGCTTTGTAGGTTAATCAAGCAACAGACAATAATTCATCAAAAATTATGATATATTAATGCGTTTAGAAAATTATGAATTATGAATTATGAATTAGATTTGTTTGTATCAAATATCATAGCTTTTGTTAAAGGTGACATAGGTTAAAATAAAGAATCAAACTTCAAGTATATTAAATCAGTCAACCCAATTCAAAGTTTTGAGTACAATTTAGTTTTATTCAAATATTTATTAGGATTTAGAACTTATTATTTATAAGCCAACATCGAACTTCAATCACACCATTAAAATTATATAAATATATAAAGCATAAATCTAAGTCTTTGAGGTTTAGCGTTCTTCTGGTCATGTATATATAGCTTTTGCCTTATGGAGTTCTTGAGAAGTTTTCAATTTTCAAATCTCACGTTATTTATTCTTAGTAATAAAATTCGATCTTAGAGTCCAATTGTGATTGTAAGAATACACTTTGTAGGTTCAAAAAATTTTGTATTTGTTAAGATTATGTTATTTAGACAATTTTTAAGTTACTACTGAACCCTTAATCATCTGATCTATTCTCTTCCCTTCTCAAAAAAATTACTATCAGAATAAAGTTGTTAAACACATCTAATCTTAGATCATTTAAAATGCTCACTCGAATAAAGACACGTTTAATCAATTATACTTCTGTCTTTAGGATAGATCAATTAGATTAATAGCGACATTTCTACAAGATCGATTTCTACAAAATATTATAGTCTGAGCTTTTTATCCTTAAAAAGTGTAACCATATATAATTTATCAGATATTATCAGCAGATAAAAGAAAAAACTTGTTAGATCAAGGGATGTAAGATGAAGATATTAAAATTGAAAACAACTTAAGCTTATTGATGTTTAAAAAAAAGATTGAAGACTTGTTAAAGAATTTATGATCTACACTAATTCAACATATAGTCCATTCAAGTTTAAGCTAAGTCAATAAGAATAAACTGCTAAGCTAGAGTTGCTTTAAACTTTATAACTCAATATTATTTATTTTTAATACTTCTGAAAATTAAATTTGATTTCATTTGATCGTAAACGATTAATACCATTAATAACTTCGGATACTACTCGCTCATCACCCCAAACATCAATTTACGTATTGGTCTACACAGCTACAGCACCCTCTACATGTCAATTAAATGAGTCATAATAAGGACAGAAGGAAATAGATTATCCTTACTTAGATCAATTTATTAAAGTAATTATTTAAGCTTGTCTGGTAGTTTAATTATATCCTACTCTTCAATTATCATAGAGGTATATATCTAGATATCATAGTGGTAATATAAGACTCATATTGCTCATTGGTAGAACTCTAAATTAGAGAGGATATGGTTTTCAAAATGATTGAAAATTAGATAAGATTGATAATTGTCATTTAACAGTTTGACACATATTATTAATCATTCTTGGAAGGACTGGTTTGCTAAAATGGTTAAAATGATAAAAAGTAGGAAGGAATTATTTTGGTTTCAGCAGAAAGAAGTTGACATAAATAATGATACGGAATGCAATATTATAATCAGGAGAACGGGAACAATTTTTAGTCTTCTAAATAGGGAAATTTTAGATCATGTGTGATATTGGAAACTGAATTGTAGTGCTATGAAATTGAGCAATTATTAAAATAGTAGTCAAATATACGACACATCATTGAATAGAATTTCTCAATCAATTTATCGTGTTGATATTAAAATTTTGATGATTTTGTACGAAGAGATGATCAGCTTAGCTTTTGTAAAAATTTACAGGATCTGTTGGAATAATGGTTATCCACTTGAAAAAAAATATTAAGTACGGACTATGTTTGTGTTCAAATAGGGAGTATGAAAGATATATATGGATGATCATTTGTCGTTGATAACAACCTAGTTCTATGAGTATATGAGTTTTATGCTCTAGTTTTTACTGGTAAGGAAATACCGATTATATATTTGAACGGAAAATTTTATTTTCTATTTTGATAAATGAACAGTCTTGATAGATTTGAAATAAAAGTTCTAGAACCGTTTGGAACAAAATATTTATTAAAAAAAATAAAATTAAGAGAACTTATAACTTGGTTTTTAGGCACATTTTATTTAAGTTTTTTATTCCTTTAAGGAATATTAACAATATTTTAGAAGTTATTGGAAATAATTGGATAGTATTCTGAATTTTATATCAATGTAAGAAGAATCCATTATAATACTGAATTGGGATTATTTAAATTTTTATTCCAACAAATGTTTATTATTAGTTTTTTATTGAGATTATGTTTTATAAAATAGACTTAATTTTGTTATTTGTAGCTATTTTTTTTGATTATTAAAATGTATTATGTTAGGCTTTTGTAGAGGCATACTTTATGTTAATATTATCCTGCAGGGTGGGTAGCTTTTTTATTAATTTCCTAGCATCCTTTTGAGAATTATACATTTTGATATTTATCTTTTTGAACCATTTCGTCGAAGACATGATTTTGATTCATATAATAATCTCTTGTTTAATATAAGTATTTTATTCTTAATATCATCGATTTTTATTGTTTAGAACTTGATATTGTTATTTATAAATGCAGTTAAGAATTTATCATGTCAGAGTTGGTTTAATCTAAGTTTTCTTCTCATTATCTTCATCTATAGAAAGATAAAAGGTAGCTGAATGTGTACTCCTATTCATCTTTTAAATGAGAGAGGATTTTTATTTATTTTTAGACCATCGGAAATAATTTGTTACTAAGCTTTATAAAACTCTTAGCATTCATATCATGTTATGGTGAAAATGCTGGAAGCTTGCTTTAGTTACTCTTATGAAGCTAGCCCATAACATTAGACATTGATGAATCATGGATATGAAGTATCTATTGAAAAAAATTAACAAATAATAGATGTTAGCAATTTGGCCCCCTTTATTTTTCCTCAGCTAGTTTCATGATATAAGTTGACATAACTAAAAAGGCAATTGCTAGTTGTGGTGGCATAATAACTATATATCTACTTTCCATACATGATTATTTTGCATTAATGAGAACATGGAATCCTAGCCACAAAAAGAAAGGCCCAAAATTTCATAAGTTAATTTTTTATACCAATTGAAATGGCCAAATAGGCATTATAACTTGCAAAGGCATTTGTTAAGCAGATTGTATTCTTCATATAATAATGTTTTTGAAACACACTAGCTTAATTTTCGAATTTCAATGTCTTTCTAACTCTTATTTTTTTTCTTTCTCACTTGTTTCTTAATTGTAAGAGACTGTTAGATCATAAAATGTCTAATTTATGAATGTGGTTGCTTATTAAATGTTATTATTATGACTTATGAGTGTGGCTCGTTAATTATCGTGACTTCTCAATTAATATATGGCTTGTTAATTAGTGTGGCATGTCAAGTAATATGTGTGTGACACCTAAGATTAATAATATCACTTATGTTAACCCTTAATTAACCTATGATCCTTATATATATATGTTCTGTTGGCTAATTACATTTTTGGAGAGATTTCCTTTGTTTTTAGAAATATGATAATTTAATGTCCTTTTAAAACCAATAATTAGAATTAACTTACATAATGCATGTAATTTTATTAATTTAAATCGTTGGAATATCCAAAAAAAATAAAAAATTTTTACCTAATAATGAACAATCATTTAAGAAAAATAAAATTCATTTTGTTACATAAAAAAGAATACTTATTGTTTTAAGTAATTTGATTTGTAAATCTACAATTAAATAAATTTTATGGAATAAGAAGAATCACATTTTGCCTAACTTTTTATTTCTAAATGATAATAATAGAATGTGATTCTCTTAAAATTCAATAAAAAATTTATTTAATTGTGGATTTACAAATCAAATTACTTAAAACAATAAGTATTCTTTTTTATGTAACAAAGTGAATTTATTTTGTCTTAGATGATGTCATATAGTAAAAAAATTTTTATTTTTTTTGGACATATACAAACATTTAAATTAATAAAATTAACATGCATTTTATGTGAGTTAATCTAATTAATGTTAAAAGCACATTAAATCTATCATATTCTAAAACAAAGTAATACTCTCCAAAAATGTAATTAGGTAACAAATTAAGATACCAAATATAACTTTTGTCATTATACAATATTATTTTATTGTTAAGATCTTAAGAGTAGCTTTATAATTTCTCCAAACCTCACAATCATAAGCTAAATTAAGCATCATTATGAAAAAAAGTGGTAAAACTGGAAAATCAACTACCAATTTTATTTTTTTTTTCCATTGAAATGCAATTTTTGCTAGACGATGAGGCATTTGTTATTATTATCCAATTCCATTCACCCTTTTGCCAAATTTTTCTTATTGACTTCTTTTACTCTAGCATGATAAAATTATCATGGGATTCATACTCTATGTATCCTATAGCATCCCATGGTTAAGATTAGAGTAACATTCATGAGACTTGTTAATGCTCCAAATAAGAAGCAATTTGCCATTTTAAACAGATAAAAATAAGCATATACAATTGATAAAAAGGATAATGCCTAACAAACATGATATTGAACCAATCATGTCTTTCACAGAAAATGTCAAGATAACATGAAATATTATAAATAATAGGTGGTATATGGTCCTATAAAGAACCAATAGTGCCTAAAAATTTAAAATATAAAAGAAGAAGCTAAATGCATAACAAATAAGATTTTTAAAAATAAAAATCTCAAGAAATTAAAAAGAAAAAACAAATGATTTGAATCTTTTTCATTCTTATTGCAAGCCTACATAGATATATATAATTTTCAATAGTGAAAATGAATTCTAATTACATTTGCAATCAACTAAAAAAATAAAAAAGCAAAAGGAAACATTGTCTCCTCATTCATTTTTCCATTAATTATTGACCAACTAGAATTGATCTCTAGATATAACTTAACTATTTGATTTCAAATGGAATCAAGCTCTAATCAGATCAGTGATTTACCAGAAAACTAAGAGTGATATTTTAACCTCAATTAATTTTTTGATAAATCACCAACTGACTAGAAATCACTTCCAATGCTATATGTGAACACTAGTCCTACTTATCTAAGAGAGCTCCTTGTGCCAAATATGAGTTAATAGGTGTGCTACTTATATAGGACAAAGTATAATAGACAATGTATCTTTTTTGAATCTTTATATGGAATTAAACTTTAAAAGGAAACAAAATCTAGCTAAAAGGGCAACCACATTGATTACATTTAAAATAAAGGGTTCACTTTAAGTTGATAAAACCAAAATTTTTCGCGTATTATATTCATAACAAATTTTTTCTTACGTTACTTTTTACATTTACTTTAATTTTAATGGCATGAAATAGACATAAAAAATGAGAAATGGAAAGAAAAAGTCTAAAAAGGAAAAACATAGAATGTTGTTCTTAAAGAAATATTACCCATTAAAGGTAGAGTATAATATTTTTCATTTTTAAATTATTCTTGAATATAATCCAATGAGAGTATAAAAATTTTGTTTGCAACTGTCTCAAACATGATAGTACAAATAATAAGCAATAGCACAAGATAGACAAGAAGAAATCAGCGGCATCTAATATAATTGATAGCTTTGCACAATTTAAAAGATAGCATGATCAAATGAATAAATCATAAATAAAAGTGTTTTCCTCTTTATTATCAACCAGATTTCTTATTAAGTAGCCTTAAAATAATTCCGTATTGTCATATACGATTTAAAGGATAATGTCAAGGAGGGAAAATTTAGTAAATAAGAATGTTTCCCACCATAATATCAAAAGATTTCTTATTATGTAGCTTTTAAATTGTAGAATTCAACTTTAAAATACAATCTTACAAAATATAAACTAATACAAGATCTGTTTGGCATTACTGTAAATTTTTTTGTTTATGATTTACTTTTAGACAAATAACAAAAATCATGTTTAATAAATGATTCTTGATTTTATTGCCTTTTCAAATTTTGAAATTATTTCTTAAGAAAAAATCACATTTGAAAAATTAAAAAATAAGGATTCTTAACATCATTTATCTTTTTTGTCCTTTTCTCTACCACACATCTCTATATCTCTCATACTATTTTTTTTCTCTATATTTTGGTTTTCTCTCTCTCTCTCTTTTTTTTTTTTTGCTCTACTTCATCTTTCTTTATTGATCCTTACCATTTTCTCTCTCTATATATTTTCTTTTATTTTGAGATAGTCATTACTAGTTAGAGTTGACTACTTCAAGTAATTTGTATTTCAAATAATATTGCGTGAAACTTATAATAATGATAAAATAATTAATGTACTTATTTTAATGTTAAAATTTTTATTATATGTCTTCGCTATATAAATTATAAAATTTTGCACCAATGGATAATTTTCTTATTTCTATTCAATATTGAATAATCATGTTTCATTAATTTAATGTTAATAAATTATATATTAATATTAATTTTTTTAAAAAAATTATATTTAAAAAAAAAAAAAACAAAAGTGAACAACAAATATCATAAGATACACAACATACAACAAAATTGAAATATTAAATATAAATAAATTAACAATTAAAATTTAATAACATAGTCAAAAGGGCCCTTTGTATTTATAGCTTTTATTTTCTTTTTATTGTTTTTTTATTTTTATTTTAGGCAAATTAAGTGAAAGGGGAAGTTAATCACAAAAATTCAACACAACAAAAACACCATAAATCATAAAGAATAATATAAGGAGCTTAATCATTAAGGAATCCCATTAAAGGTTCAATCAAAAGAATTTTTGCTCCATACAAACATGAATGGAATGTCTAAAATTGTAGACCTAAGCAATTTTTCGTTTGTCATGGAAAGTCCTTATATATCTCTTTCATGACTTGTTTTACACTTACAAAAATAGGTATTACATGTATGCACTTAAATAATAAAGGTTAAATCAATTTTTGTTAATGTGTGTTTTAATTTTTTGAAAGTTGCAAAATAGTGAGATCAAAAAGGAGAAGAGAGAGAACAATGAGAGTTTGTTAGGCTTAAAAGAGAAGCAATCTATGTCATTGATCACCATTCATATTTTTATATGCTACTTGATTACATCATATATTTCAAATTGAAATTTAAAAGTTTTCAACAACTAATATAAAAGTATAATTCAAATACAATCAAAAATTTTATGAACTAAGCTAACATAAGTTGGAATTATGATAAGTTGGTTATGCTCTAGCAACCATGTTAATTATCTTAACTAACTTTTGTATCTTGATGGGAAGATTTAAACCAAAATCTAAAATTACAACAGCAAAAGACATGTTAGTAGTTCCAACTTACTTCAACACACTTCCTTAAGGATATTAATTTGCATTCAAAATTTGTTTTTCAATTCCAAAAATCTTCCTTTATGAAGTTGTTTAGTCAAGATGTCAGCTAATTGCTCCATTAAAGAATAAATGTTAACTTGGCTTCGTTGTTTTTTTGGGTTTCTTTAACAAAATAAATTTTTAATAGAAAGTGTTTAGTTTTTCCATGTTGCATAGGATTTTTGGAAATTGTAGCTTAATTATCACAATAAATCAAGGTAGGTTTAGTTGGTGCTTGTTGTAAATTAGCTAGTGTATTCCTCGACCATATGACTTGTTTGATAGTTGTAGTAACAACTAAATATTCAACTTTAACTATTGATTGTGGAACAATTAATTACTTCATTAAACACTAACTAAAAGCTCTTGATCCCAAGGTGAAGACGTACCTTGCAATACTTTTCATTTCATTTTAAGTGTCTCTATAAAACCTATTAGTAAAGCCAATCAATTTAAAAAATGTTAACCAACTTGACTAACTTTTGAATCTTGATAGAAAGCTTGAAACCAAAAATTGAAGTTGTAGTAGCGAAAGACATGTCAACAACACCAACTTCCTTTAATCGATGTCCATTGATGTGACGGTAAGTCTTTAATATGGTGTTCTTAAAAGGATTTTGGTGAATTAATTTCTTCTATGAAGAGCTCTATTTCATCTAATTATTCATCTATTTCTTACCAATCACCTTTTGAAAAATATAGGACCTCTATCACATTAGGATGCTTCATCTTGTTGTGGATGATATGTTGTCCAAAGTTTTGCATGTCATACCTAAGACACTTCTTTTCCAATATTCCTGAAGTGTTAACTTCTCAAGCTAACTTTTACCATCCTCTTCCCTTGGAGCCATTTTTCTGAAGGCATCCTTAAGCTGACATTAGTTATGATTTTTTGGTGTTTGGCATTATGCCTCGTACTTTTTGGATGTCATTTAAGCATTTAGTGTTGCTAATTAGCTTTGCCAAACTTAAATGACATGTTATGTATCTCCTTAAAGTCAAGAGCTGAGAATTTTTTGAAGCATGTCTTTTTTGGTATAGACAGTTGAACAAGGAAAGGTTATTGATCCAAGTGTCATGAGGTACATAGTGAATGTTTTTACCCATAGGTTAAAGATTTTTATTTTTCTATTTTGTGCAATGATAATTGTATGTAATTTTATTAAATATTAAAATTTTTTTACTTTATAGTTTCTTTCCATAACACATTTCATGGAGAGAATTATTGGCTAATTAGTTGGTATGTGGGCTATTAATTAAGTGAAAGTATGATATTCATCATCAAACATCATTGGTCACCAAGAGCTCTCACACATGATAAGTGGTAGATAAAAATTCATGTTGTATGCTCAAATTGTATTAGATTAATGTTATTAAATCTACACATCTGTGGTAAATATGAAGCCAAGTAGCAATGTAAGTAGAAATTAATTAAACTCTTGGAATTAGGCCTAAAAATTGAATGTATATGTTTTTCTTCACACCATTTGGCTCTTTTCCTTGATTTTACACCATAATATACCATTGTCAAATTAGGAATAAAAGGTTAGAGGTTAGGCAAAATATGCTTGTTTTAATTCCATAAAACTTATTTAATTGTAGATTTTGGAAATTACATTAAATAATAAGTATTCTTTTTATGTGTAATAAAGTGGATTTCTTTTGTCTTATATGATGCCATAAAGTAAAAAATTTTGATTTTTTGACATATATAATGAATGCCTATAAGTGGACAATGAAGTATTTGGTATTATTTTCCAATTTTATTCACCCTTTAGCAAGATTTTTCTTATTAGTTTTTCTTAGATTTTATCATGTGAGTCATACTTTATAAAGCTTAGAGCATCTCATGGTTAGGATTAAAATAATATTCATAAGACTTGTTAATGCTCCAAATAGGACACAATTTTCCATTTTGAAGATGATGATAGGAGTACATGCTTTGGCACACACTTTAATCTTTCTTTTTGATGGGAATGGATGAAAAGAAATTACCAAATTACAACTAAAATAGTCTTTAAGCAATCCTATCGAACAAAAATTTAAGAACACATTAACTATAAATGTTAAATATGAATTATAAAAATCAATAATAGTGTTTAGCCATCTACAAAGAACTAATAGTGCTTAAAAAGTTAAAATGCAAAACAAAAAGATAAAAGTATAGCAAATGAGAATTTTAGAAACATAAATGTCAAGAAATTAACAAGAAGAAAAATTTATAAAACTTTTTCAAATTATGCAACTGCACATGATATAACAAAATCTCCATATGAAAGTGAATTCTAATTGGATCTATAATTAACCAAAAAACAAAAAGAGACCTTATCTCCTTAATCATTTTTTTGTTAATTGCTAACCAACCAAAATTGATCTTCCGATTTAACTTGACTATTTGATGTTATGGAATCAAGTTCTAATCAAATCGGTGATTTACCAAAAAACTAAGAGTGATAATTTGTCTCCAATTAATTTTTTGATAAATCACCGACTGACTAGAAATCACTTCCAATACTTTGTGTGAACTCTAGTCCTACTTATCTATGAGAGCTCCTTGTGCCCAATATGAGTTAAAAGATACACTACTTATATAGGACAAAGCATGATGGACAATGTATGTTTTTTGAATCTTTATGCAAAATTAAACTTTAAAAGGAAATAAAATCTAGCACATTAATTACTTTCGAAATAAAAGGTTGATTTTAAGTTGATAAAATCAAAATTTTTTGTATATTATATGAACAACAAATTTTATGTGATGCTTATTACATTTACTTTAATTTTAATGGAATAAAATAGACATCAAAATGAAAAATGGAAAGTGAAAAAATTTTTAAAAAAATCATAAAGTGCTTAATGTCAAAGAGAGATAGTAAATAAGAATGTTTCCCCCCTGGTTATCAATTTATTTCTTATTATGTAGCCATTAGATTGTAGGATTTAACCTAAAAGAGATAATCTTACAAAACATAAACTAATTCAAGATCATTTTAATATTACTGTAAATTTTTTTATTTATGATTTAATTTTTGATAAAGAAAAGAAATCATATTTGATAATTGATTCCTAATTTTGTTTCTTTTCAAATTCTGAAATCATTTCTCAAGAAAAAAAATAACCTTTGAAAAACCACAAAATAAGGATTTCTAACTTTAATTTCTAATTTTTGATGTCATCTATCTTTCTAGTCTCTCTCTATGCACCTTATCACTATTTCTCTCAAGCTCTCTCTCTCTCTCTCTCTCTCTCTCTCTCTCGATGGCTCTCTCTCTCTCTCTCTCTCTCTCTCTCTCTCTCTCTCTATTTTTGATGTCATCTATCTTTCTAGTCTCTCTCTATGCACCTTATCACTATTTCTCTCAAGCTCTCTCTCTCTCTCTCTCTCTCTCTCTCTCTCTCTCTCTCTCTCTCTCTCTCTCTCTCTCTCTCTCTCTCTCTCTCTCTCTCTCTCTCTCTCTCTCTCTCTCTCTCTCTCTCTCTCTCTCTCTCTCTCTCTCTCTCTCTCTCTCTCTATGGCTAGTGCTAATCAAAGTAGAATACTTCATATGATTCATATACAAGATAATAATGCACTAAATTTATGGTAAAAATATAATAATTAATGTATTAATTTTAATATTTAATTTATTATTGTAAAAAACTATAAATTCTATATGTCAATGTATAATTTTTTTAATTTTTATTCAAGATTGAAATATATTGTAGTTCATTGATTTATTATTAATAAATTATTTATTAATATTAATTCTTAAAAAAAAAATCTTATTCCCACAAAAAAAAATAAAAGTGGATAGCAAATATTATAAAAATAGACAATAAATGTAAAATTAAAATATCATATAATAGAAATCAACAATAAAAATATAACAAAAAAAAACTAAACAGGTTCTCAGTATTTATAACTTTTGATTTGGTTTTATTATCTTTTTATCTTCTATATGTGGCAGAGTAAGTGAAATGGAAGGTTTAGTAATAAAATTTTGACTTTGAAGCTATTAGACATTTAATTATAACATGAAATTTGAAATTTACTTCTGGAGGAAGATTTTTGAAAATTTGAGTATTTATAGGGAAAGTTGAGTTTTTGATGAAGTCCTTTAGGACTATGTGACTTGTTGCTAAAAAATTATTGTTCTTTTAGTTTGTTAATCCGAGATAGAGCCATTTTAATCATACTCATTTTCTTCCAAGTTCTTTTAGTGCTTAGGTCTTCTAGACGATAAGGCAAATAGTTTGATCCTAGTTGGAACCAATTAATTAAAAACAAAAATGTGCTAGAGAAACTAATGAAATAGATTTTGATCAAAAGGGATACGCAAGAGTGACCATTCGCTTTTTTTCTATTTGAGTCACCTTAATTTTTTAACCCCTAAATTGAATAATCTAAAAAATCATTTCTTTCCGATGAATCAAAAATTAAAAAAAAAATCATAGCCTCTTTTGTTTATTAGAAATCTTAATGAATCATGTGCTACATAACATAGAATAGTCCTCCTGGTTCTATAAACCCTTTTAGTCATTTGCGCATTGTTAAATCCTTTTGAAAAAAGATGTTTGCAAAGAACACAAAAAAATTTTCACAAAACAAGAAAAAATATAGACCTTCATTTGGTATAAAATTTTCATAATCTTAAAAACAATATTAATTTCATTCAAACACAACTACCTTATTTCTTAATTTAGACTTACCATAGCTATCTTTTTTCTAAAGTTGAGGTTACCATAACTACCTCAAATTATAATAGTATAATCATATGCCAATACAGCTCTGTGTATCGCTTTAAACAATCTTAATTTCCCTTTTGACTTCTTCTCAAACTCATAATTGCAAATACGATAATGAATATTAGGTTGCATCAATTGAGTTAGGATTTTACTTGGGGTTAAGAGTTTTAAGCACTAAAGTGTTTATATATCTTCATATGATATATACCAATAATTTTGTAGGTGAAAATATAATTTAAATTTGAGAACTTTTGGTCCAAAACCTTAATCCTAATTACTAGGACAAATTTTTGTTTTAACTACTACTAAGTCAAAGTGGCTACGTGTTTAATGCGGCGACTAATTCTTAATCCTTTCGCTAAGAGAGGATCCATCTATACCAAACGGTACGACATGGCGATTGCAAGATTTCGATTTTATTTTCTAAATGTGAAAGCACTTGGCTTCGAATGCACAAAAGATTAATTTAGTCGTAAAACGTGTTTTTGCACAATTTTTTTATTTTCCAACACTTTTAACAAATCAATTCATAGTGTCCCTAAATACAAGGGATATCTGACAAAATACATGTCTATGCACGTTACCTAGGTATTAGAATTCAGATGCTTAACGTGATGAACTAAGAAAAAGAAACAGTTCCAAACCAAGCACGAAAATTCTACACCCAAAAACACCATAAATTATAAAAAAATAATATAAGGAGCTCAATTACTAAGGGCCCATTGAGCATTCCATCAAATGAATTTTTGCTCTAGGCAAATATAAATGGAATGTCTCAAATTGTAATCTAGTGAAAATTTAAAGAGAAGGTTCTTCAAAAATAGGAAAAAAATATCTAATTAAAAAATAAATATTTTAAAATAATTAATATAATTTTTAAATAATTTTACATAATATTTAAATAATAAAATTACATTTTAAAGTTAAAATTTTTAAAATTTTCTTTTAAATTTTTTATGATTCCTCTTCCATCCAATTTTTAAACTATCTATTTTACGTCATAACAAAGCTCATTAGTAATAACAAGTGCAATAATAATGGGCTTTACAACCCAAAACCAAGGCATTCGTTTCACCTTCATATTCATTATGCTAGTAGCCTTGGCATTACAGAAATCTACAGCTCGACTCTTGAAGATGCAGTAATGGGTCAAAATCATGACGAGTGGATGGCCCATTATGGACACGTGCATAAGGATATCAACGAGAAGGAAATGCGCTACAAGATCTTCAAGGGGAAGATAGCACGCCTAGTATCTTTTCATGCTACAGGAAACAAGCCTTCTAAACTTATCACAAATCAATTTGCAGACTTGACGTACGGCGAATTCAAGAATTCGAAAAAAAGATTCAAGGGTCACATGTGTTCTGCTAAGGTACATCCATTCAGACATGAAAATGTTACCGCAGTGCTAGAATCAATGGATTAGAGAGAAAAAGGAGCTGTGACACCGATCAAGAACCAAGGGGAACGTGTTTAGTAAAAACGTTTCCATCATTTTATCTTCTGACCTTAACTAACACTATATTTTTATATATTTAAATACACGACTTAATCGCATTAACTTTTTTGGATGATGAATCGAAATATAGGTTCTTGCTAGCATTTTCAACAGTGGCATCCGTTGAGGGAATTACTCAGCTAACAACTGGCAAATTGATCTCCCTTTTCGAGCAAGAAGCATCTTTACAACGTAGTTAATGGCACATGTAACACTAACAAAGAAGCCAATCACGCTGCCGAAATAACTGGACATGAAGATGTGCTAGCCAATGATGCAGCAGCGCTATTGAAAGCTGTTGCAAAGCAACCAGTCGCCATTGACCCTGGCGGTTTTAAATTACAATTTTACAGGAGTGACATTTTCATAGGAGACTATGGGACTGAACTAAACCATGGTGTTGCTGTTGTTAGGTACAGAGAAAGTAATGGAATGAATTATTGGTTAGTGAAGAATTCTTGGGGCACACAGTGGGGCAAGAAGGCTACATAAGGGTGCAAAGAGACATTGATGCAAATGAACTCTGCGGAATTGCTATGCAAGCTTCTTACCATACTGCATGAATTTCGTGATTCAATGTGCCCAATTGGTCGCTGCTTGATCCTTGCAGCCGTATATGTGCATTCATATAGAAACATATGTGTCTATGCATGCATTTGCATGTGCACAACTGTGTTTCTCTACTATTAAGGTGTGCCTGCTCTTATCATTTCCATTTTCGTTGTTCATGTATATAATAGAAGCATGTATATAAAGTTTACCATTGTTTGAATGCATCTGGACATGTTATTCAACTTTCATTTTTACGCTGATCAAGCAACAGAGTAGGCCATACAAGATCTTCTAACACTTCTTCAAGAAAATCCAAATGTTTTACAGGTACTGGACTGATTTTGGATTGCGAACCTTATTGTAATAGCCTTTTTTATACTAATTGTTCTCAATCTTGTATTTACATCCATAGAAAGCATGGCAATTGATTTAGAAAGAGTTGCATCGATGAGTAATGCAACCCACTTGACTCACATATTTTTGACTATAGATTATGCATTTGATTAACATTGTGACTTATAAAATTTCACATGCAAAATAATTAAAATCACCCTTTGATGGGCTCTTAATGGATCTGACCATAAGAATAGAAATGGGCAGCCGAAAAATTTAGCATGAAAAAGAATATATGGACCTAAACTTCCGTCCAATCCATGTTTGTAATTAGGAGGCAGGCAGTGGAATGGGCTTACGAAAAAGCTGTCCCAAACCTATTTTACCCACAGTTTCTTTCCCATTTCTTCACAAACACAGTAACGTTTAGAACCTTCATTTTTTCTTTCTTTTGGTGCCACTCTGTCTTTCCTTTTTCTTCGATCATCTAGCTTGTTAGGCTTTTGATTTTAAGGTTTGTTTGTGCTCTTAATTGATTTCGTTTGAATCTACAAGTAGTTTTGGGTGGAGGCATTTTGGATTTAGTCACATAACTTCATCTTGTCACCCCCCACCCTCCAAGAAAAAGGCTAATGGGATCACCAATGTAGTTGAGGTTAGTTCCAGTTGAACAAATTGTTGTGTACTGCTTCATTTTTAGTATGAATTGCATTTTGGTCAGGTGATATACGTCTTAATGACAGGGGACACTCTGCCAAATCATTTTTTTTCCTTGAAATAAGTGCACAAATTTCTCTCTTTAAGATTCTGGATTTGTTTCCCATGTCCTCTTGTATGGTTAAATTATTGAAGGAAGTGGATTGAATCGCACGAAAGATAAGTACATCTAGGCAAATGTTAGAGGTTGTCAACTTCGTTAATGGTTGTATTAAAATGCAGGGGCAAGAAGCATTTTTGGATAAAATGATTACTTGATTACGCGCAACTTGCAAGAAAATGAGCTTTATTTTTCATGTTTGTCCTGCACAAATTGTTATTTGTCATTGTTGCTGCTTGCTGCAGCATCATGAAGAATTACCCCTCGGGGGTGAGTTTTTGGATGAGAATATCTTCTTTCACTTTCTTGCTTCCTGCAATGGAATTTTGACCTACAGTCATCATGTTCTGCATGAACTGCATTTTTTTTTTTCGTAACTGCAACATCTGTATTAAAGTTATGCATGTTACGCAAATATTAGAATGTTATTGCATTACATTGCTGGCCCAATGGTAGAGTCATAACATTTTAGAGTTATTGACTGTCTTGCATTCTTGTCTTTTGTCCCGGAATATTTTTAGTTCGTCATGGAACGTCCCCGTATATCTCTTTCATGTTTTGTTTTATACTTTTAGAAGCAGGTGTATTATGTGTACACCTAAGCAATAAAGGTTTCATTTTACCTTTTGTACATCAATTGGGGGTTAGATGTCCATTAAAGTGATGGTAAGTCTTGAATAAGGAA
This sequence comes from Rhizophora apiculata, assembly GCA_037832385.1. Lineage (NCBI taxonomy): Eukaryota > Viridiplantae > Streptophyta > Magnoliopsida > Malpighiales > Rhizophoraceae > Rhizophora > Rhizophora apiculata. The sequence goes on along the minus strand of CM075439.1, from coordinate 5,905,247 downwards.
TTTTTGAAAAGACAATAGGTGAATTATATACTTCTCTAAGTAGCTCTATTTGGTTTTAATAGTCATCTTTTACCTATCAATCACCTTTAGAAAAGCATGGGACCTTTATCACATTGCAAAGCTTATTAGGAAGATACTTGGCATGGAGATTTTGAAAAAAAGAAAGGCCAAGAAACTATAACTAAGTTAAAAAGGATACGGTAAGAAAGCTTTTTACAAGTTCAACATGTAGAATGCTAAAATTGTTAGTACTTCATTAGCTACACATTTCATACTTTTATCTACTTTATCTCTAGAACTAGATAATGTGGTTGATTAGATGTTAGAAGTACCATACTCTAGTGTAATGGGATTTTTCATGTATGTTATGATTGTATACATTTAAATTTATCGTATGTTGTCAGTGCAATCAGTAGATACATAGTGAATCATAGTAAGAAGCATTGGAAAGCAATTTATTGGATTTTTAGATATTTGTAAGACACTATTAATGTTTGTTTGTAATTTGGCAAAACCAAAAATAGGATTGTTGAATGTTTTATTCTAATTTTGTTGGAGACCTTAATAGAAAAGATCACTTATTAAGCATATTTTTACCATTGGTTATTGTGATATAACTTGGAAAGCTACCTTGTAAACTACAATTGCATTGTCTATCATCAAGACTTAATATGTGGCTATTATTGAAGCTCTTAAGGAAGCTATTTGGTTGAAGGTACTTTTAGTGAACTTAATAAAGACTTGTAAAATACTATTGTTTATTGTGATAGTGAAAATGTTATTTTTATCACTAGAGATTAGATGTTTCATGAGAGATCAAAGCACATTGATGTTCAATATCATTTTGTGTGAGATGTCATTGCTCATGGTGATATTATTATGAGTAAAGTTAATACCTATGATAATCCTACTAATATGTTAACCAAGACTCTTCAAGTTATTAAATTTAAGCATTGTTTGGACTTAGTTAGTGCTTCTTGTTGAGTTGTGCTTATTAGGACTTTTTGTAGAAAAGAAGGAGAGTTTTTTTGTCATAGATTGGAGTTTGTTCCTTGTATTAGAATTCATGTAAAGGTAGAGATTATTGGAATTTAATGACCAAAATTTTGTTCAATCTAATCTAAAGAGCTCATAATGCAACAAAATAAAAGATTTTCAAGAGATCCATGTACCAATTATATTTAGGCTTAAGGTTTCAATACATCTATATGAATACAAATGTATTTTATTAGGGCAATATAAGCTACTTAAAATGATCTTTTTGTATTTCTTTTTTGAGTTAGTGGATTTTTTCCTCTTTACTTATAGTTTTTCCCTGATTTGAGGTTTTTCATATAAATTTGGTGTGTTTTTAATTTCATGTTTTTGTTACTACTCACATTATTTCTAGTTACACGTCATACCTATATATTCAAAATCATATAATCACTAAAACACTTCTTTTCCAATATTCCTCAAGTGTTAACTTCTCATCCCAACTCTTTTCATCCTCTTTCCATAGAATCAATTTTTGAAGGCATCCTTCATCTGACATTCATTATGATTTTTTAGTGTTTAGCTTTTTGCCTCATACTCTTCATATGTCACTTAAGCATTTGGTATTGCTAGCTAGCTTTACCAAACTTAATTAACGTGTTGTGTATCTCCTTAACATCAAAAGCTAAGAACTTATTGATGCATGTCTTTTCGAATGGTTGTTGATTCAAACATCACAAGACACTATTTTTTTCATTTTATGCAATAATAATTCTATGGAGTTCTATTAAAGCTTAAAGCTCATTTACTCCATAACGTCTTTCCACATCACATTTTATTAAGAGAATCATTGGCTAATTAGTGGATATAAAGGTTGTTAATTGAGTGAAATTATGGTATTCATCATCATACCTCATTTGTTGGCAAAAGCTCTTACATATTATAAGTCATATATAAGAATTTATGTTGTATGCTTGAATTGTATTAGATTTGATGGTACTAGTGAAAAAGAAGCCAAGCAACTATGTAAGTTGATAATAATTAAACTTATGGCGATAATCCTAGAAATTGGATTTTCTTTTTCATGTCATTTGGCTTGTTTCCTTTATTTGCACTATTTAAGTTTTCTTTTCTTTAGCTCGGATAATGTTGCTGGTTTTGTTATTGTGACTATATTTTTTCCATTCAACCATGACTTTAGTGTTTATGGATTCAGAAAATTTTTCAAGTGCCACCATCTACAATCTTTAGATTTGAAGCAAAGAATTTTGATAAGGGATCCCTAAAAGTGAACAATTTTATTAAGAAGAATCCCTACATGCAACAAATTCATTAGCTCTCAAATGTAACAATTCTCTACTTTTAATTAGATTTATCCTTAAAATCTTACAAAGACAAAAACATTTAAGATTGGTGATGTGGATAGATTTTGACAAAAATGGTTTACAATAAGATGAGAATTCATTAGAAATTATGATATACTAATGTGTTTGTAAAATTTTGTATTATTAATTAGAGTTATTTTTATCACATATCATAATTTTTGTAGTAGGTGGCAACTAGGGTTGGATTTAATATATATTTTTTCAAGTCTTAAGTCATTCAAGTTTTGAGCATATTAGGTTTTGAACTTATAAAGTTCATAATTTATTTAATTTTAGGCGCATCAATTTCATATATATTGAATTTTGAATATATGTATTACTTTAGGTTTATTAAAGTTTCAACTTTTTTATATTGAAGTTATTTGATTTTTTTTTTTTTAGTGAATTTGATCAAGAAATTAATTGGATTTTATATCATTTTAAGTTTGAGTTATTTTGATTTTAAATGTTTTGAATTTTAAGTTATTTAATTTTTCTTCCTCCATTATCTGTAAATATTTTAAATTTTCAACATGAGTCTTAAATCAATCTTTAAAATGAATTTACATTAAGTCTTAAATTAGTGTATATTGAGTCCAATTTTAAATAAATACTTTGTAAATATAAAACAAGTCAAACTCTTCATTGAAACTTAACTTCTTTATTACAAGATCATTAAAAACATAAGCTCAATAATCATCAATTAATGTTATTAATTGAGTTCAAATGAGTTTTTATTAAGTAAACCTATAAAACCCTTAATAAGTGTTATATGCTCATTTACATGCCTAATTATTATAAGAAAAATTATAAGTGTCAATATTTGTTTTCTTTGGCAGAAGTTACACCAAAATCAGAGTTATATAGTTAAAAACTTGTTTCAATTACACTTATGAATCTAGTCCACAACATTGGAAATTAATAAATTATGGATGTGAAATATAAGTTGAAAAAATAATAATAAAAATAATAAATGTTAACAATTTAGCTTCCCACTTTCCTCCTTGGCTAATTTCTTGATACATGTAGAATAACAAAAAAGGCAATTGCAAGTTACAGTGACATGATAACTATATATCTACTTTTTATACAAGATTATTTTGGATGAATGAGAGCCCCTAAGTTATCTTAAGCTAATTTTTGATACCAATTCAAATAGCCAAATAGACATTGCAACTTACAAGAGCATGTGTTAAGTTGATTATACTATTCATACAATAATGTTTTTCCATCACAAAAATATGAAACATGTTGATTTAAATTCACAATTTCAATGTCTTTTTAACTCTTTTTTCCTTTTTGCCCTCTTTTTTTCAAATTACAAGAAACTGTTAAAGCACAATAACTCTAATTTTTAAGTATAGTTACTTATTAAGTGTTATTAGTGTGTCTTATGAGTGTGCCACGTTAATACCATATTGCATATAATTATATATATATATATTCTAAGGTGATTCACAATTGTAATCTTACAGTAAATTCAAAAAGATTATTTTTGTTCCAGTATGGTATTTCACTACAATTTTGTTATTAATAGCATTTTATTTTAATTTAGTTTTACAACTTTATCTTTTTAATATTTTGCAATTAGATTTTTTGATGGGAATCCTTGAAAATGATGCCTATTATCTCTCAAGAAGGTTTTTTTTTTCCTTCTTTCTACAAACTAATTTTTCCCAATTTTGGTTTAGTTATCATCTAATCAAAATGCAAAAAAATATAGATATGAAAAACTCATATCACCAATTGTTTTGACTATTGTTTAGTCCTTCTACTCACCCTTCTTCCTTAAACTATCAGCTTAAAATTATCATTAGATATGTCAATGTTGAGTTTTAATTCCCTATTACTATCATTTCATAAAACTTATTTAACCATGGATTAAGGAAATCAAATTACATAAAAACAATAAGTATTCTTTTTTTAGTATCAAAGTGAATTTATTTTGCCTTAAATGATATTATAAAATAAAAAATTTTGACTTTTTAATATATGCAAATATTTAAAATTAATTAAATTAACATACTTTTTTGTGAGTCATTCTAGATCTCCCTTTCCAAGCAAAAACTAGTGAATTGTGATACTAAAGGAGATGATGAAGGTTGTCAAGGTGGTTTAATGGATGATACCTTCAAATAGTGGATTAATAATTAGATGAAATATCTTTACAATGGAGCTAATTGTGCATATAACACCAATGAAAAAGCCAATCATGCTACCAAAATAAGCTATTATGAAGCAACCAATTACAGTCACCATTAATACTAGAGGTTTTTAATTCTAATTCTACAAAAGTGGCATTTCTTAGTAGATTATAGAACTAAACAACACCATGGTATTGCTATTGTTGGGTACAGAGTTAGCAATGGAATCAATTAAAGGTTAAAGCTTGTTTACTCCATTTCTCCTTACACACCACATTTTATTGAGAGAATCATTGGTATATTAATGGCATAAAAGTTGTTAATTAAGTGAAATTACGGTATTCATAATCAAACCTCATTTTTCTCCAAAAGCTCTTACATATTATACGTGGTAGATAAGAATTTATATTGTATGCTCAGATTATATTAAATTTAATGGTATTGAATCTACACTTCTAAAGAGTTAAAATGAAACCAAACAGCTAAATAAGTAGAAATCAATTAAATTTATGGAAATAAGCCTAGAAAGTAGAATTGTTTCTACGTCATTTGGTTTGTTTCCTTTATTTTGCACTATTTAAGTTTTTTCTTTGGCCCAGTTAGTGTTGTTGGTTACGTTCATTTAACTTTATATCTATAATTTATCTATGACCTTGATGTTTATAGATTTAAAGAATTTTTCAAGCACCATAATATTCAATCATCATATCTAAAGTGAAGAATTTTGATGAGGGATCCCTATAAATAAAGAATTTTATTAAGAAAAAACCATAAATGAAATGAATTTGACTACTCTCAAATGGCTAACAATTCTCTATTTTTTATTAAACTTATCCCTAATATCTTTTAGAGGCACATATTTAAGATCAATGATGTGAATAGTTTTTTACAAAAATAGTTTGCAACAAAATGAGAATTCATTAAAAATTGTGATATATTAATATGTTTATAAAATGTTTTTAATATTAATTAGACTTATTTGTATCAAATATCATAGTTTTTATTAATAGTTAGCAAATAAAATTATATTCAATTTAGATTATTGCAAGTTTTAACTCATTTAGGTTTTGAGTATATTAGGTTTTGAAGTTATTGGGTTAAGAATTTATATGGTTTTAGATGCATTAATTTCATTTATATTAAATATTGAATATATAGGACTCTAGGTTCATTGAGTTTTAAGTTCTTACTCTTTTGCATTTTGCTTTTGGTTATTAAGGTTTCAAGTCTTTCAAGTTCAAGTTATTTAATTTTTGTAATAAATTTGACCTTAAAAATCATTTTAAGTTTAAATTATTTTGATAAGTGTTTTGAATTTCGAGTTATTGACTTTTTCTTCCTCTATTATTTGAAGTTTACTCCTTCTTCTTCTTAAAGCTCCATTTATGCATTCTTTCTACATTGTTTCTTACCTTCTTTAGCTTTTTCTCAAGTAACCTTGTCATTATATGTTCATACAATTTGTTATAATTTGAGATGTAAGCAAGTCGAGCCAAGTCTTGTCATGTCCAAACTTGATTCATTAAGGTTTTGATTAAACTAGATTTTAGAATTACTTTTCAAGTTTGAGCTTAACTTGAGATGAAAATATTAAGCACAAGCACTACTTAGTCTTAAACTTATTTTTATTTATTTTAATTCCAAAATTAAACTCAATTTCACTTTAATGCCAAACTTAACTTAATATTAGGCTTAACCTAGCTTATTTTTTACATAAACCTTAAATCAATTTCTAAAATGAACTTACTTTGAGTCTTAAATAAGCTTATATTTAGTGAAATCTTAAATAATCTATTTCACAACTATAAAGCAAATAAAGCTACTTTTTGTTGAAGTTCAACTCCTTTATTACATGATCTTTAAAAAATAAGCTTGGAAATTACTGATTTATACTATTAATTAAGTTCAACTAGGTTTTTATCAAGTAAATTTACCAAAATCTTAGTAAGTGTTATGAGTTCATTGATATGTCCAATTATTATAGGGAAAATTATAAGTACCAATATTTTTTTTCATTGGTAGAAGTCACACCAAAATTGGAGCAATAATTAATGAGTTACATGATTATGGTTTTGTTGGAGTAATTGATGGTGATTATGATCATATCAATGTTATGAGGTAATGTTAAAAACTTATTTTAGTTACTCTTATAAAATTGGTCCACAACATTAGACATTAATGGATCATAAATATGAAATAACCAAAAAGACAATCGCAAGTTAGGATGTCATAATAACTATATATCTACTTTCCATTCATGGTTATTTTATATAAATGAGAGTATAGAATTCTAGCCACAAAAATGAAAGCCCACATGTTTTCTTAAGTTGATTTTGATACTAACTGAAATGGCTAAATACACATTACAACTTGTAAGGGCATGCATTAAGTGAGTTGCACTCTTTATACATTTATGTTTTTACATCACAAAAATATAAATTATATTAACTTAAATTCCCAAATTCAATGTCTTTTCAACTCTCTTTTTCCTTTTTCCCACTTATTTCCAACTTGTAAAGGCATACGTTAAGTAAGTTGCACTCTTCATGCATTTATGTTTTTGTTTCACAAAAATATAAAACATATTGGCTTAAATTCCCAAATTAAATATCTTTTCAACTCTCTTTTTCCTTTTTCCCACTTGTTTCCAAATTGCATTGTAGGAAATTGTTAAGCATAATTATACTTACCAAAGTAAGAACCATATGAAGTAATAAGGTGCAACTCTAGAAGAAGAATGGTAACACATATACTCTTAATGTGACTCTTGAAGTATTGGGAGATGAACACTCTAAATCAAGTAAAGCAAGATTGGCTCATAAACAAGTTTGGTGGAGTGGTAATAAGCACTTAGCACATTCAAATAAAATAGGTCTAATGTAAAAGAGATTCACACTTAAAGGAAAGATTTGTCAGGATTTCAAATGTAAATGTATAAATATGTGTTAGAAATTTCATATTGAAAATAAGAGGAAAAAGTAAGTAACATTAAGTGGAAAGAACTCATAAACTCAATGTTTTAAGATTTTAGATTAAAATATGGTATCAAGCCCATAAGTATACTATTTACTTAAACCTTGAATTTTTCTCCAATTTTAAGCTCTTACATGTCCCTAAAAAGTGGTATTGAGTCCATGGTTCAACAAAAGATGAATATAGATGATACATGTTTCTTATGGTTAATGCTCCTATAAGAAAGAAAGATGCTAGTGACACTCATCAGGAGTAAGACCCATGTAGAGTGATAACACATATGCTCTTAACATGACTCTTAGAGTATTAGTAGACACACACACTCTAGGATCAAACAAATAAAGGTTAGCTCGATAATAGGTAGGATTAGATGAATAAAACTTGATAATGGGCTTAATGAAGTAGTCATAGGCTTTTAACAAGTTCAAAGAGCATAGGCTTAATGTGGAAAAGATCCACACTTGCAGAGGAGATTGTTGGAATCTCAAGTTTGAATGTGTGGATTATATGGTTAAGAAATCTCACATTGGAAAAGAGAAGAAAAAAATAAGTAATATATATATATATAGGAAAAAATTATAAACCCAATATCTTAAAATTTTAGGTTAAGATATAATGTTAAATATGTAAATCTATTACTTACTTAAACCATACTCCTTATACTTTCAATAATTTGAAGAGTAAGAAATAAATAAACTCAATACCTTAAAATTTTGAATTGAAATATGATATCAAACTTATAAATATATTATTCTTAATAAAATTTTAATAAAGTTTATTTTTTATGTAAATTTAGTAGTATGAGTTGATTTGTGGTGTAAACACACATTTCTCTTAATAAAATTGTGAAGTACTACTTTTATGTTTTCTTTTTTTTTTTTTCTTATTTTGAAGCAATAAGAGCAAAAGTTTAACAAACATATTTCTTGATCACAATGATAGAAAAATATAAAATATAAATTTTGTAATTGTAAGTTTATATTATAGTGATAAGAAATATCATTGAAAATTGATGAAATTATAAAAAAAATAAATAATGTTGATATTAAAAAATTAGATAATATATCATATTTTTATAATTAAATTTTAAACTTCTAATGAATATTAAAAAAAGAAAAAAAGTATATTTTAAAATGATATACATGTAATATTTTACATTAAATTAATATTTTATATATAATATAAATATTTTTATATAATATAAAAATTAATTATATTTATTTAAATTTATCGTTTTTAAATTTCCTTCGAAGAAATTCATATTGTGGAGATGACAAATAAAATTTGACTCTTGAAAATGACGTAAAATAGAAAATTCTGTCCGGAACAATAACATGATTTCCGTGATCCATTGTCCTGTGTGAAACGAAGTTATTCCAATGTCCATTGAATTGTTGAAAGCTTGAATTTGGAAGTTTGAACCATCGACACTCAATAAGAGGACAAACAAGGCAGGCAATAAATGATTTGGACGAGCCCCTCCAGTCATAAGCCTCCCTTTGAAATGTCTATTAAAGCATGGTCATAGTCAAAATTGAAAGTCAAAGGTTAACAGGGTAAGGTAGTTGGACCCTTCTGTTTGCTTGTGCACGTGTGCAGGGGCGGATCCACGTGCAATTCAGTCGGGCAAGTGTCTGCACTATGATTCGCAAACAATTTGAAAATTTCAATATTTTTTAGTTATTCCATTAAATTTTTTCTTTTTTTTTTTACTTCCACTACAAATCAGCTTTTTCCCCTGTTAAAAAAAATTTTCTCTGCTAAATTTACAAATTGAAAATGAAGAGAATCTTTTAATTAGGCAAAAAAATTATTATGTACAATAATGTTGTAAAGTCAATTTTTTTATCTATTTTTTATTCATATGAATATACAATTTGTTGCACTACAAACAAATATGAATATATTATTTGTAATTTATCCTCAAATTTAGTGATTTATCTTTTCATCAAACATTTAAAATAATAAATGTATTTATGACACTGAAATTTATTTGTTTCTAATTATATAAATAAGTGTAACTTAAATTTAATTTCAAATTTTATTTATAATCTAACTTACCAACTTATAAAAGGGTATATATGTATACCCTTCATTTAGATTTATAATTTAAAACTTATTTATAATTTCTTTATAAAATTAATTTAATATATTATAATATTTTTAATTGACTCATTTATAAATTATACGTTATATATTTAAAATTATATAATTAAAATTAAATATTTTTAAAAATAAGTTATTTAAAAATTTTAAATTTTTGTTAATTTTTTTGATATTATCTTAAATACTTAATTTTTTAAAATATTTTTATATTTTTAATTTTTATTTTAAATTAATACTTTCATTTTTATTCTTCTAAGTACAAATAGTACAAGAATTAATATCACCGCCGCTCTCTCATCCTCACTCATCAATCGGGCACATACCAGTGGGAAAGCCGAGACCGTGCATTAACCGCCACCGCATCTTAGCTTCGACCCTAAACATCGTCTTTGCTTTGCTGCTAGGAGAAAAAGCGTCTAGTGATTAAACTACACCTAACCCTCCAAAAATCAAGAAAGCTTGATTTGTTGGGTTTGGAATTTTTTGGCTTGAGATATGCATAGACAATTTGCAAGATCAAGAGAGGTACCACAGGGTTCCTTCATTTCCAGGATTCATTTTAACTACTAGAGCAGCAAATGAAGTTCGAGTACTCTTTTTCCATTTCCTGATTTTTTTGAACTTCTCTCCTTTTCTTATCTTTTACCTCACCATTGGCAGGATTGAAGAGGATATCAGCATTTATGGAATTAACATTAGCACCAATGATTAAACCTTCTTCGTTCCAGCCCTAGTTGTTAGGTGTCTTATTGACTCCAAATTTCAGATCACCTTCTACTTTTGCAATCTCCTCCCCTTTTTCATATTAGATGTTTCTGGCCCTTGTTCTTGTGAGCACCAATCCAATTGGTACCAAGCAAATTTTTTTTCCCTTAAAAAAAAAAAAAAAACAGAGAGACTAAAAATGACCAATAGAATTATGTTTGAGAAAGGGAAAAAAGTTGTAGGATCAATGTGTAAAAGTCCACGAGAAGAAAAATGCCATGAAGCTGAATTTTTCGTTGTTTAAAATATATCTATATGATATTTAATCAAGAAGAGGTAAGGTTGCTTTCAAGGAAGTGGGAGCGCCAATATTGTTGGACCTGCTCTGCCTAACAGTGGCCCCAATTTCGGCGAGGAAAGTGATGTTGCGAGAGAAGTAATGCCGCACTGCAGCAGGGCTTCGCCGGAAGTGAAAATGATGTTGGACAAATCCAACGTCGAAAGACGTAACCTCATCTCGGTGACATATTTGTCCTATTAAACAAGGAAATCTGCATTAAGGATTTGCACCGTACAGCCTCACATCAGATCGCAAATCCTTTCAGATTTTTTGCATTGTAGTATTATATTAGAGATGCGCCTGAGAAGTGAGGTAATAACATGTTAAAGTAGAAAGTGAAGATTCCATGAAAAATTTGTACCCAAAAAAGAACCTTAAAGAGTAAATAATTTTGTAATTAATAGTTAATTATTTTTAAAATTTATAAAAACTTAAAATTAAAGCTTAAACCTAAAAATTAACAATTGATTAACAACGATTGTATTTACTTGTTAATCATCGACAAATGAGCACCAACCTCCTAGCCACTATTTTTTATTAAAAACGTGGTGACAAGACAAAACGGGTGGAATAGATGAAGATGGATAAGGAGAAAAAGAGTACGAATACACAACCTGACAATGACAGACCTCTAAAATTAATTGTCGATGAAGTTAACAATATTGCGATAAAAAAAAAAAATTAATAGCTTCAAATAACATTATTTTTAGTTCTCTAACAATTAACACCTCATGTTTCTTGTGATGTAATAATTTTCTAAACCAACAATTTATTTTTATTTAATAGTACTGAAATCATTTTTTAAGGTTTCAGTGCCAGCCATGTAACCTTGTTAATTGAAAGTAGACCCCACTTTTCTCGTTTCTCTTCTCTCTCTCTCTCTGTTTCTTTTTTTTTCTTTTTTTTTTGGTTAACCAATTTGCAAATGGGAACCGTGAGAAGCAATGGAATAGTGAAACTTTGGTATGTGAAACGCAATGCACTCGAGAAAAACTCCAGAGAACAATAATTCTATACAATGTATCTAGAAAATAATAAAAATGATTCAATTAGGAGAAAGTTTATCAATTACAATCTTTTTATATTCACAAGAATAATACTAAATATTTCAAAAAACATCTTCTCAACTTATCACAAAATATTATTTCTGTTGAAATGAGTAATTTTTTTAATATTTTAACTTATGATTTTATCTAGTGAAAAATTTTTTATCTTAAAAGAAAAAATAGTGTTTTATAGTGAATTGAGAAGAATTTTTTTTTATAATATTCAGGATTATTCTATTCACAATGCAAACCAGCTACCACCCTTGTCCAACCCAACCTTAATTAACCAATAGCTGTGCGCCATGCGTACCAGCTGCCACTTGACATCCTACTTGGCCCACTGAATTTGCCAATTCCAAATCCAACCCACCGTGGTTTACCACCGTGGCATTGGCCATCGTCGCCGCCGACCCAATAACCTTCTTCCTCCTTTTCGGTGATCCACTTTCGGAGGATGACGAAGGCTCCAGCGATGTCCTTTTCGAAGTGATTCTCACCGGGTCCGGCTCCCCGGAGTTCACCTTCAACGGGAAATTCAACAACGCCCTGGAGCCGCGCATTCTGTAGGCCGCGCGATCATAAGCCAGGGCCGCATCCTCCGCCGTCTCAAAAGTCCCTAACCAAACTCGAGCCCCATTCTTCGCCGGGTCCCTAATCTCTGCAGCGAATTTTCCCCACGGCCGCTGCCTCACTCCTCTGTAATGCTTCTTCCCCTTTGCTGGCGCCGCCGCCTCAGCAATCCTCTCCCTCGGAGGCGGTGCCACCGGAGCCTCCGACATAGTCGCCGCCGAAGTCTCCAAAGGCTCCGCCTTTATCGCGGGAAAATCCTCTGCAGCCACCTGGGCCTCAGCCTTGAGATCAGAGGGGACCCACCCAAGAGTGACGGCGTGGCGGAGGACGCCGTAAAGTAGCATGTCCTCGGAGTCATTTACTTTAAGCGGCAATTCGCCCCAGTTCTCCGTTAAACAAGGGTACAAGCTCCCAAAGTTCGAGCTCCGGCAATTCGCCGGACGGCTACAGTTATTAATACCATTAGCAGTAGCAGTAGCAGTAGCAGTAACACCAGCAGTAGCAGTAACACCAGCGTTGTTATAACTCTGCGTCTCGCCGAGCAAGTGGAGGCGTATCGATTCAACAAGCGCAAAATCGGACTCATCCATGCTATGTCCGTACATTTTGTGCAAAGTTTCTACTCTTTTTTTTTTTTTTTCTGGGTGGTATTGGATAAGATAACAGAGAAGGGAAAGGGTTTTTGAGGAGGTTGCGTGAATATTTCTAGTTAAAGTAAGATGTGGGGGGTTTTATATAGGGAAATAGGTGCATGCATCAGAGAAGTGGACAATTTTATTTTTGCAAGTTTAAGTGGTTATTTAAATGACGAGTGGCCTTTTGAACATCTTTTCTGAGCTGCCCGGAAGGTTCTCAATATGGTGGTGGTTTTAAGTCACATGTTAAAAAAAGCATTGTGAAGGGACCGTCTAGATTGATAGAGACAGGGATGACGTGGAGGGTCTTAGAGCAGCAATTTGTGGTTCGCCGACGGCCGACCTTATCCCTGAGTTTTTGCAATCTTGGTTCTCTAATTCTCTAGAGATGGCAATTGGGTCTGGTCGGATTGGATGATACTGCGTTAAAAGGTATTTATTTGGGGTCTCGACAACATAGCGCACCAAAATGGCTTGCGGGTTATTGAAGGTTTGGGTTCATTTGGGTTTTAGTGTGGTTTTCGCTTAAGAGTCATGTTTTAGTCATATTCCGCTTGTGGCTTAAACATAAACATACAGGAGTTGTGTTAGCTTTCTCGTGTCAGTCTTGTACTTGTTTTACGCGTTACCTGTTTTCACGATTAAGATTTCGATATAAAGATCGTAATAGTAAATTTTTGTCTTTTACGGAAACTCTTATTAAGTATTTTGAGAATAATTTATATTTTACTTAATTTTTTTATTAATATAATTTATTTATAAATTTATATTATATAAATTTATTTTATTATTTTTTTAAATAAAATTTACTTAATGTGTAGTGAAATATTATAAATCAGTTATACTTAAAAAATAAATAAATAAATATTCTTTTTTTTTTTTTTGTGTTCAAATCCCAATTGAATAAGTGATCATGACAGAACGAGAAGCATGTCCTTGAGGCATTTTTTTTTTCTTTTTCTTTTTTTAAATCCTCCTAAGCTTTTCTGTGTTTATTACCCGAAAATGGCATAAAATATTCGGTTAAACATTCGCGGGCTAGTCTCAAGCAAGCCACGAGGTATCTTCCAATTTAATCACTAGGGCAGAAGAAATTCAAATTCAACAGATTTGCTATCTGTCAAATTATAGTAGGAAGAGTTTGAAAAACAGGATTAAAACAAGCTGCAATTAATGGGGCGGTTGCCCGGCGGGTAAAAGGCATGAAAATGAAATCCTCTGTTTTGCAACATGAATGCTGCATTGTTTCTGGTCATCTAGTTGGATTTTTCTTCGCGATAAGCCTGGCATAAAAGTCACACACGAAGATGTGACCTGACCCAAAGAGTTAATCTGATTGCACGCCCGCTATTGAGTCACCTTCGAGGAAGGAGAGTGCGTCGTGGCATGTCCTTCTGTAATTCATTTCTTGAGAAGGGATTAAGTTAAAATATTTTGGAGAATCTAAAATGATTTAGATCTAATTGGAAGCCACTAACAGAGTACTACTTTTCAATTTTGGTAGTAATTTTTTTTATTTAGTTTTTAGGTGTTTTTTATTTAATTAAAATATTTTTTTGTTAATCATTAAATATTTTTTAATTTAAATTAGACTTTTTTAATTAATTAAATAATTTTAGTTATAGATATATTTATAAGTTTTAAAGCTAAATTATTTTGACCTACTTTTTAAGTGAGTTAAATTAAAAATTCTATGTAATTAATTAAAAAAACTAAGTAATAATATTTAAGAATTAATATAACAATTTCAAAAAAATATAAATCAATTATATTTTATTTGATGATTCAAATAAATAAAATTAAATAAAAAAATTATTATATCATCTTTCATTACTATTATATTTCTCTCTATTTCGATCTTGTAATCACCTAGGTGTGCGCAAACCAGTTCTGGGTCAAGTTTTTGACAAAATTGTTGTTTCAACTTGCCATTATTAGAAGCCAATCGACCAACAAAGTCACCATGTGCCAAACGTCCAGACGTGCGGGGCACCGCAATGTTTATTAAAGTCGCAGATTTGTCTGTCTTATAAAATTTTGAATTTTTTTATTCTTTCCTCTTGGTCCGAAGAAAATTTGAATTCTTTGCCTTGGAAAATAATATTCAACTCCCTAATCCGAACGTGTTCATTTAGGAACCTCCATGGATGTTTCTTAGCTTTTGTCTTTTAAGCGGATTCTAAGATATTAGTCAAGTAGACATGATAATAGAGCTAAGGAATCTGAAGTATGTGCCCTGAATGCCACGTGATTTTTCGTAAAACACATTTAAAAATTTAAATTATAGTCTTGTTGAACGCAATTGGCATTCTGGTCAAATTATTCATTGATTAGGATTTTTTTAAAATCAAGTTGTTCCATTTTTTCAAACGATGAAGTCAGTGTCATTAGGAACTTAATGGAAGATTAAGAACAAGATTCATACAAAAATGTAGATTTTATGCAATTGAGAGGTTGTTGGACAGATACAGTCCATCTTCTAATTACATTTTATTAATCTTCTACAAAGGTGATGGTTGGTATATGTTTTTTGTCGTAAAAGAAAAGGTTGGTACATCTTTGACTTGCATGTATTGCTTCAAATCTCTGCTGTTCTGAAGCGTGGTGTCCGGACGTGGGTGGATTCAAAGATGTGATACGTGTCTCTTCGGTTGGCGTGCTGTTCTGTGAGGGCTATCCGGCCGATGATACCTCAGGTCGGCGTTGGATGCGCTGTAAATACCATGTGGGGGCCTGGAGCTAGCCATAGGGAAGTTGACTTGCATGGCTGCTAGGTTTCTAAATGGAAAGCGAAAGGTCACCGGCACCACCGAAAAGAGAATAAATCAATAAATAAAAGAGGAGAGACATAAATAATGCAGCCTGAGTAAGACCTTGTAGAAGTGTACATGCCAAGTAGACTTCGTGTCCTGAACTTTGTCTGTGCTTCTTGATTGAAATTAAGTAGTCCAATTGTTTCATGTCGCTTTTTGATTGGTTTGTTTATTTCTTAGTCTATCAATGGCCAATAAATAGTGTTTGATTTTGTTCTGTTTCAGTTCATTGTTTGCTCCGTCGACGGTGTTTTGTCTAGCATTTATCTTTCTCACAAAAGAAGCTTCATTCTGAATCCTCTTGCCTCAACAGTAAGCAATTATTTTTTTAATTGTGCTTTACGCTAGAAACCATTCTCAGCATTTTTATTTGAATTGCCGGATTGGCCTTAGAATTTTCTCATTTCTGAGTCCAAGGCAATCGCTAATTAGATGTGGACCTGTTGCATCTTCATTTCGTCGTTTAATCATTTCCACTAGATCAATTGGTGGAAGTTTTAACTGATCATTCTTTTTTGGATTTACCTACCTGGCTTTGCAGGTCTCTGAAGAAACCATTGAATGGAAGAGAAGAGACTATTTTTTTTATTTTATTCTGACACTGAAAATCGATGCTTATTATCGCCACTTGGGATGCTTTAAACATCTTTTATAGACTACCACTGCTGAATTTCCTATTAGGCATGTATTCATTTCACTCGAGAATCTAATCCGCTGGAGCTGTTTTAGGTCTTCCTTTGAAATGCGTCTGTTGATGTTTGCTTTGTGTAGGGTTACTACTTGAGCATCCATCTTTAATAATTGTGGTGTTAAATTTGATTAGATATGCGTGGTAGGATGTAGGAAGATGTGAGAAGAAACTTAAGAAAATTTTAAAGTCAGTCCATTTTGTTATGCTCTTCTCCGCTAAGTTGAATGGAAAATAATGTTCTCAACAGGACACCAGTTACGCCGATCGACTATAGCTACCCCTCTATTGACCAGTGCGACAAACATAATCCACTTCAAGTCTAGTTCTTTGTAAAAAATAAAAATAATAAAATAATAATTAAAAAAAAAAAAAAGAGGCCGAAGATTAGGAATTATGCGTGAGGTTTATGTGCATAGCTTCAATGCTGCTATGAATGTGAGATTGTGATAATCATTCGGTGTGACAGTTTGGTTAGTAATTTGGCCCAGATTTGAATCCTACATTACAACTCATCTTAGTAAAAATAAAATTTTAAATTCGTTAATATTGAAGTTGAATTTAAGAAAAATTCACTTAATTTAAAAAATTTTTTAGTTAGATCTTTCTAATGATGACATCGAATGAAGACAACAAAGGGTAACTCTTAATGTTGATTTGCAAGTTACTTTGTTTTCAACTGGCTGTAATTCCAAGGACAAGTTTGCTGTCCTTGTTGGGTCATGGTGGAGAGCACAGCCCGGTTACAAAATAATATTATTAAAAAAAAAAAAAAACAAAAACAAAAAAAGCCTACCCATGGGTTATCCTAGGTCCTAGCTATCTTACACAAAATTTGGAACAGTTGCATGGACTTGCTACTTAGAGAGTCTTACTATGACGATAAACACACGCACACGCGATGTGAAATCTGGACTTGATCGTTAGCTCAATCAACGATAAGTTAAAAATTAAACAAACAGAGCTCCTCACGGGCCCAATTAATGGTTGCGAGCAGACTTGGCATGCTCGTGTTTTACCATGTTGGCATGGCAATGCTCCTACATTATTTTACATTTGGGCCTGTTCTGTCTTGTTCACAACATGGGGGCCCAAGGCCAGGCTGAGTTGGACTACGCTTATTTCATATCTAAATCATGCCTGATCCACTAGCTGTTTAGTGTTTCACTTTTGGAAAATGGGATGCATGTTCTACTTCTATGTTTGGCAATTTACCTCTGATTCAACCTCCGCAATGAAAAAAATAAACCAATACCATAATCTAAGAATTTACTCATTGAATAAAAAAAGGGTACCAAAAGACATATTGCAGGCATTATAGATGAGCAATTCTCGCAAACTTCCTTTGGATTGGATGTAAGCACTAGAAGAACGCTTTATTTGACTTGAAATTGAATTACAAGGAAGTCGCTTACTTTTTGAGGATTATCAGCTTATTCTACAATTTTTAAAGCTCAATTGTTCCACCCATTTGAACATGCAGATGTAAGAGGAAGCTGTTTTCCCCCATAATAATTAACCTTATAATTCCAGGTTATGTTTTTTGTTTTGTTTTGTTTTTTTTTTTTTTTTCTCATGCTTGTGAGTAATGTAATATGGATGGAGCTCCTAAATTCCACTGTCAAGCACTTCACTTTTGATCTACCCGCAAAGCAATCATCTGCAGCAATATACAGGATATAGAATCAAAACCCTTTTCCCTAGAAGTATGGCAACTCTTCCATGGAGTAAGACTCACCACCACCACCACCACCACCACCACCCTGAGACACAACATTTATGATCCTTAAAGCGTTTTGATGCCCCGAGCTCTGTCCACCGCTGAACAACTAGCCGCCAGACCTTTATGCTGAAAGTAATGGAGCCGGAACAAAATTCAATCGCCGGTAGCCCCATTATTACAATCTCAACTGTATTTCGTTTGCCCCCATTAAAGCAGGGTCCATTTTCTTCTTTCCTCTTCGCTTGTCCCCCACGACTGCTGAAAAAAATTGACGATAATATTTAACAACCTTTTCCAAGTTGTGCCGTATGTGGTTTCATAGGACCGTTCATACACTACAGTTTCTCATCCTGTTCGTCATTTGACTGTTTCAGTACACAAGACTCTCACTTTATTAAGTCTAAGAAAAAGTCAAATATACACAACTTACCTGTTTTCCACAGAAAAAGAAACTAAATAAATAAAAAATAAAAAAAAAAACACTCTTTTTGTGACTGACTGTAGCACCCAGGTCACTGTACAGTAATCTTACCGTCACAAATGGTACAATGAGACTCTCAACAGAGCTCCTAGACCAATAGCAAGAGAGCTAACAAGGATTGTGAAACTAATTAAGCTGGACTGATGCAAGTCATTCTATAGGATAAAGGCGAATCAAAAACTTCATTGTGTGAAGTAGTTTGACGGAAAATAAAGATGCAAATCATCTGCATCTTCCTTATATTCTGTTCGTAAATGGTAAGCTTTGGCAACAGAACCATTAAAACGCTTGAAATGGATTGATCGTGCACAGCCATCCATGCGTCTAAACCTAAACCCCACAAGTTAAAGAGTTGAGGAGACGATGATTTGTGAACTCGTTTTAGTCAAAGAACAAAAATGCTTTAGTTGGCTTGGATTTAACAAGTTTTGTTTTTCTTTTTTTTATTTTTATTTTTTGGCCCTTGCTAGTGTTTGGATACAATTTGCTAAAACTAAGAGTCCGTTGCTGTGTCTCCCGAATAAGTCGTTGACGTCATTTAAAACATTGTCGAGAGTAAGAGTCATCGACATTTATTGTCAACTGGAAGATACATCCGGATTTAGCCCATAGAAAGAGAGCAGCTTGAATTTAACTTTTAATTAGAACATGGACAAGTTCAAATGTTTGTGGTAGATTTTGGTAGTTGAGGTCTACCTATGCCCTGATCCGGCAGTTTTAGTCATTGAACTCCATAACATGAGAAGCTTAATTACTGACTTTACATCATTTGAATCTCGGGCAAAAAGCGAGGAGTTACAACTTGTAGATCTCTTGTTAGACGTAAGTATCAGTTGAGATCTAGAGGAGCCTAGCGTTCAGTAAAAATTTGAGTAAAATTTAAATAAATAATAATTTGTAAATTTAATATATAATTTTAAAATATTAAATTTATAAATTTTTTTTTCTTATATAATATTTATTTATTTATTTACTTTCTAAAGTGATATTTTTAAC
The DNA here is from genome assembly GCA_037832385.1 of Rhizophora apiculata. Lineage (NCBI taxonomy): Eukaryota > Viridiplantae > Streptophyta > Magnoliopsida > Malpighiales > Rhizophoraceae > Rhizophora > Rhizophora apiculata. Next base: position 5,885,688 of record CM075439.1, on the reverse strand, counting down.
ATAAATTTTAATAGTTACACTTAAAATTTCAATATTAATAAGGACAGGAAGTTCGCTAACCTTGAAATTCAAATTAAAATTAGACAAATAACTCAAATATTAAATTCATTGCATTCTTCTTACCGGATTAAGATCTGTATCTTTGAACTCGTATCTCAGCAAAGTGATCCAACCCCATAAGGTCGCTGTCGTTCCTATCTTCTAGAGGGAAAATGCATAATCTAAGACATTTTCTCTCCATTTGCAGAAGAAAATGAGAGTAGTTGGATCACAATTGACTGCTTCAATATTTTAATTACATCAATTGACCACGCTGCTTCAAAACATTAAAGAAATTAAACTTGACGTGCAACTTCAACACTGGAAAATGTCCAAAACAATCAATGATGATGGGAGATGAACGGGTCTTTGACTCTAAAAAACAAATAACTTAAAAGGCTGGCTGGCACCTCTTAAAAGTTCATCATGTTCCTGTTGCAAGTGTAATTCCCTTATAATATTCTTGGGCTGTAGAAAACAATTAATTAGGTGGAAATCGTATTAGGATAAGAACTTGGGTATGAACTATTCGTAAAAACTATGAGTGAAAATTTATGATTTGGTCAGCGAGAATGCTCAGAGATTAAAGAACCAAGCAAGAATTGACTGAAATAATTTCCAAAACAAAACACTAGTAGTAGCAACCAACAAGCACAACCCGATGGAGCAGAAGTATTTTCTTCTCAAAAATGTCAAATGGACAAGATATTATTAAACCAGATAAAAATTAAATCTGATGATTGTAATATTCTGATTTTTTAACATTTACAATTGAAGGTTGAGATCTCATTCAAGACAAATTACAATTAAGAGGAGGAGGTCATAGGCGAAATGGCAATTTTTCAAAGCAAGAGAGATTAGAAAGAAGAGAAGAAGAGGTAGTTCCCTCACGCGGGGAGAGTCCAAGTCAGCTGCGTAGAAAAGTCAATCTCAGCTCATCCTCCATGCTCGCTCTGTGTCTATATATATGTCTATGTATCAGCCCTTCTCCAACTTCCATTTTACACTATCCAATCCTCTTCTCTCTTCCCTCCAAAGTCCAAGCATCTCGTCCAGACCCACATCTTAAATACTTCAGCAAACAGCGGCAAGAACCACCAACTTTCCAAAACAAAACAATAAATAAAGAGTTGATTTCTCTCTCTAGCTTCTGTTCGGAAAAACTCCTGATGGCTGCGGAGGCTCAATCCTTGAAGTTCATAGAGCAGCACTTGCTCGGCGACCTTCTATCGCCAGTTACTTCTACTGCCACTACCACTAATAGTAACTCTGAGTTCAACACCAGAATGGACTTTGACTTCAACTCCGACATTTCTATTGCTGATTATTTCGACACTAGCCACAATTCTTGTGTTTTTAATGTCCCTTATGTTCCGAACCCTGTCGTGCAGCAGAACCATATCGATGCTTTCGAGTTCAAAACGAAGCCTGAAGTTGTCGATCTCGTGACGCCGAGAGAGTTACCTGAAAACGGATTCGAATCCAAACCTCGAATCAGCACACAGCCGAGCAGTGAGATTATTGATTTCCGGTCCAAAACGAGGCAACCGGTAATTTCTTCGGAAAGACCGTCACTAAAGATCTCGTTGCCGCATAAAACTCAGTGGGTCCATTTTTCTGAACCCAACAGCCAGCACCAGCAACAGCAGCTGCATGAAACGTCCGTACAACAACGTGGAGTGAATAGGCATTACAGAGGAGTCCGACGGCGGCCTTGGGGCAAGTACGCGGCGGAGATCCGTGACCCTAACCGGAAAGGTACTCGTGTTTGGCTCGGAACCTTTGACACGGCTATTGAAGCAGCCAACGCCTACGACCGAGCCGCGTACACGCTGCGCGGCTCCAAAGCCATACTCAACTTTCCGCTGCAAGCTGGGAAGTACAGTGCACGCGCACGCGCACGCGCCCATGAGGCTAGTGGGAGGAAACGAAGAACAGAGGAAGAGACCGAGAACAGAGAAGCGAAAATGGCGAAGGTAGGGGAATCTGAGAAGAATATTCCGTTGACGCCGTCAGATTGCACGGCTGTTTGGGACTGCCAGGATGTTAACGGAGACATTTTCAATGTGCCGCTGTCGTCGCCGTTAGAATCCCGTTCGGATTTTCTCAACTTTTGGTTATGTAGCTAGAAAGCGTGTATTTCTTGAGCGTGTATATGCATGCAAGTGTGGGCAATTTTGCCTTTTTTTCTTTTCTTTTTTTTTTTCATTTTTCTCTTTTGTAAATGGAGCCAATTTTTTTTTTTTTATTTGGTTGGTGTTCTAGGGAATTAGTCATAGTTCAGCTAATAGCAATGCGAATACCAAATTGTTTGTTTCGTCCAAACTACAATTTGAGGTTTGTGAGTTGCGTCCACCACACATACTTGAGTTTTTTTTTTTTTTTTTTATCGAGATTTGGTGGGTCTTGCTCCTTCACGGGAAGACTGGTTTTGTGAAAGAGAAATTAAGAACATAAAGAAAGAGAAAGAGAGAGATAAATGGAAAAAGATATTAGTTAATAAATATACGAAATGACACTCTATAAAAAAAAAAACAAAAAAACAAAAAAACAAAAAAAACAAGAATACACCAAATGATTCTTGCTATTATAGTTGATGAATATACTGCACGCGTGACTCTTTCTTCTGCAAGCAAGCCTAATCGTTGTACTATTTAGACCATGTAAGCTTCTTAAAGTCTATTTGGTCATTCCATGAAATGGGTATTTATCGAAGTGATGGCACTGGAAATTTCCCAATTCACCATAACTTGGCAAAGTTCATAGAGCATGCTGAAATCTATGTAAAGTAAGAGTAGAAGGGCAGCTTGCGCCAAGTGTACCTCAAGTTTCGAAGCATGAATGAGTTTCACATGCAAGAGGGAATCGATTGAAAGTCCAACCCTTAAGAGTTAATATCACGACAAAACTTATAGAACTCTCTCTCTCTCTCTCTCTCTCTCTCTTCTTTTGATTTGATCATCAAGTCCGGACATGGATATACAATTGAGCGAGAATTTCACGTCACTATAAAGTCACGCAAACACCCCAAAAAATAATAATAATAAATAAATAAATAAAGATATGTGAGCTTCATTCATGACATGTGACGTATATTAAGAACTTACCCAAAGAACGATCGAGATTGAAATATTGCTTTCCATTAAATAAATAAATAAAGACGTGTGAGCTTTATACACGACATTTGAGCATCCGTGCGAGAGATGCAGGCTATTTCATGTGCGAATTTTAATCTGTTGAATTCCAAATTTACTGACGTTAAAGTTTTCACCATCATTGTGTCATTATTATCAATATTATTAATATTTTTGTCTTCAAAGTTACAATTAATTAACCTTGTGCATGATGTAAACTTGGAAAAGTGTCATTCAGTTAGAAGCTTTCCTCTCAAGACAGCTGGGGAGCCCAATTAGGTCAGAGGTCAAGATATTCTACTCTTCGCCTGCACCAAAATTAGGAGAGAAAAAATCCAAAAGAGGTTATGGGGTTTGGTTATTCCGTTACGTCTTGAAGTTGAACCTTAAGTTACGATCTATGGGTTTATTATTTTTGTTAGTCAATGAAATGAATATAAACCTAAGAAAATATTTTAACAAGGTGTGCATCAAACACAGAAAAATATTTTGATAGTTACACTCGCACATCAAAAAATATTCTATTTTCGTGGAAAATGTTTTATACGAGTAAATTATTTTCCAACAAACAAATAAACCATAATTATCTCAACCAGGTGATTTAGAAAAAAAAAAACTAAAAGGTGTTACCGAAATGTGATATGCTCAAATAACATGTGATACAACTATGTCATCAGTACATAATGGTTTTTTCTCCCACCAGACTGAAATTATTTATGTATTTATTTATTTATATTTTTGAACGGTGTAAATGAATAGTACAATCATTTGGAACACCGTATTACAGATGTTATCGTACAGTGACATTTGTTGTATCACTGTCGTTGGGCCCACTTTCATGTGGGCCCGTGTTTCAATCAGCATTGAAGGCCACCGTTGACACTATTTTATTAGAACTGTTCCAACTGCCAACGGCCAATAGACAAATCCAAAATTGAAGCACACTTGCAATTGGAATATTTAATATTGCGTATGGTGAAAGTCTTGGAATCGACTTGACAAAAAATAAAAATAAAAATAAAGTCCTGCAATCATAAAAGACAAAAATGAAAATGGGTCTTCGCTGGAATGGACCTTCTTCCTATAGCCTCTCCTCTCTCTCTCTCTCTCTCTCTCTTCTTCTTTTATCTCATTAACTTTGTTACTGTAAATGACATGAAACAATACAATGAATGTTGCAGCAGAAGACAACCGTGATTAATGTTGTGGGGCAGCACAAGGATAAATCTTGAATTTCCCTTTGAAATTTTGACTCTACTTGTCTTTAATTTTTTTTTTAATTTTTGATGAATTCAACTGCTGAAATTTTTTTCTCAGCCACATTTTGGTTGACCAGCCATCAATTTTGACAGAACATGTGTCATTAATGCCTTTGTTCGGAAGCAAAACAGAAAAGGAAAAAGAAAAAACATAAATGAAAGGAAAAAAAAAAAAACAAAAAGAGAAAGAAAACTAAAAAATTTCCCGGTTATTGTTCGAATTTCATAGTGTTTGAAAGAAAGAAACACCACCAACAATGAATGAAAAGAAAAAAAAAAACAGAGAGAGAGAGAGAGAGAGAGAGAGAGAGAGAAATACATGCTATAAAAATAAAGAACTTGCACCACAAAGTAAAAATTTTATTTATAAAGTTGTATACAAACTATCACCAAGTTTGGGCCAAGAATTGGCGTTATTACCCAATGGAATAATATAAAGAACCTTCGATGCGTTCGTTGGCTAAGTTGAAAACATTTCTTTTTCTCTCTGGACGTTGAACAAATAATTATATAAGGAAAATTAACATTATGTTTTACTGAAATTAATGTGGGCACGGCGGGACAACATTGACCAAGTTGCTTAACCATTGCCGTTATATTCTTATTTGTGGAATCAGCTGGAGAAATCCATCTCTTTCTTGTATGGGTCATTGCCAGCAAAACCCAATCCTTTTCTTATTTTTGCTTTACCAGAAAAAACTGAACCAGTTTTTGTATAGGTCATATTGATGCCAGTACCTATACATATTTCTTATATCCAGGTCCTGTATTTGTATATTCATTCTATATGCAAAAGATGGTTTACGATACTGCTTGCAACACAAAATTTAAAAAAACAAGAAATAAATTTGACATCGTTTTGTTGCTTCTTGCATCAAATAATTTTCATAATTGTTGTATTTGTCACTGTCATATATGTAGGTAAATGAATTGATATATTTTATGTGGAAATTTTGCATTGAATGGATCTCAATCCTAGAAGTGGAATGCTTTTTGATGTCATGATTTAGATTTGCTTGTAAATTAATCACATTATCTTGGTTTAAACGTTTTTGAATTAAATCGTTTGGTAATTAATTCAACTGCAACCTATATCGACATTGAGGCTGTTTGTATATTCGGGAACAAATGCAAAATTAGCAGCTCAAAGTCAACCACATACCAAAAATCAGTGATGTTTTTGGTTAGCATCGAAACCTTGATTATTGAGACTACGAGTTATGCGGCTCAACCACTAATGACAAAGTTAATAAAATTGTAGACGCACATGTATTAAGCTAATTTTATGTAATTATTTATTTATTATTATTATTATTATTATTGCGTCCATCATGAACATTTTCATGACTTCTTGTGTTCGTTACTAATTTCCTTTTGTTTTATAACAATTATTTATTTTTCTTGCTGTTTTGGTTTCTTTAGTCCTTTCGTTCCGTCCTATTTGAGCCTTAACCCATGAGTGAGAACGTTTTTTCTTTTATTTTTCCCCCTTGCATATGATCAAAATTGAAGATGATTTTTCAAACAAATTTAAGCATATGCAAATCTACATTCTGTTTCTCACATGAATTGGGTTAAATAATTCAATTGGTTTAAGATAAAAGCACAAACCATGACTATGTTTGGGAAGCAAGTATAGTCTTTGAAGAACAGTGGATTGAATCACAAAAAATATTAAGCAATAATTCTACCTGATTTGTGTGGATATGCAGCCGGAAAATAAATTTTAGAAATCTTATCTGGATTTGTTTGTTTTAATTTTGTGGCTCTGGGTTAAGACAGAAGAAAACTTGTGTGCACAGAGGATGACAATAAGAACTATGAATTAACTTTAACTCAATTAAACTGTAATTGTCTCCATAACTGCAGATTTTAAGGCACCTAATAACTACCAACGTGACCATGCATCTAATAAGGCACCTAATAACTACCAACGAACCTATAATGTTTGGCTGCAAGTTGACTGGCCGCTTGATGTGATGAAGATAGATAAGAAAGCGAAGGCATGAGCGACTGCACAAACAAGTAGTCAAGTCCTTAACCAATGCGACAAAGATCATTAAATGATCTACTTGATAGTTTACACTTCTAGAAAAGAGGAAAAGGATAATTGAACATAGCCATTTGGTATTGTACTGCTGGCTGGAGAATAATAGCTTTAAATATATGAATAAGTTGTTTGTTATACTTACTCATAATTTTTTTGAATATAATAAATTTATTATCTTTAATCTTACTTTTAAAAAAAAAAATTCAATTAAATCATATTTAAAATTTTTCTATTTTTTAATATAATATTGAGTTAACTTAATTTATTTTTTAAGTAAAATTAGAAATTTCTATATGAATGTTAATATGAGAAAGGAAATAAAAGTAACTAATTGATGTTTTGGAATGAGTTCATCTTGCTTTGCAATTTTGCATTTGAAGGCGATATATTTACGCTGCGATGCAAGAACATACAAAATGTAAACTAATTTTACATAAACTTGAATTAATTTACCAATTTTATTGTTTTAAGATTATTTATCCCTTTAGACAAGTCAATGCTATGTTGCTAATTCTATATAAATTCTTTTGAACTTGCCACTATTTCCGTTATGGCAACTTTACTAGCATATATAAACTTGTTTAACTGGTTTTATTCTGCTCGAATTTTGAAGGTGTTTGAGGTTGACTCTGTTAGTCCACCACCACGCTAAATCCGGCAAAGAAAGCATTTTTGAAATTTCATTTTATCAAAAAAAAAAAAAAAAAAGAGTTACGATGACTCGCCTGTTTTCGAATTCAAGTTACTGATGATGTAGAAACCTCGAGCGAACGAGTTCAACGGTCAGGCTAAAGACTGCAAGCAAGTGGGCCCAAGACATTGACCACGTGGTAGCCTTGGAATAGGAGGTTTAAAAAGTCGATGTCTAGTTCATAATTCCTATTTGACTAAATGACCGTTGACCTTTCATCAATTAATGTCATAAATTGAGTTTTACCATAAATGGAATCTTCCTACTCATGAATTTGCCCTTTATTTTGGATCTGTCGATATTATAATGAAAATAATATTTCCATAAATATATTTTTAATTTTGATGCCTACATTATTTTTTGTCTTTCATTTTTAGTTTGCTGTCGGATTGTATCACGACACGATTGGCATGTGCAATTTTGTTGTATATACACATATAAATTATTTTATTTATTTATTTTGTATTCTGTTAATTAGCTTGATCTCAAAGTCGAGATCATCAACCTAAAAGAGATTCATGTAACCTTAATTGTGAGAATCAAATCTTCATTAATAAACTAACAAACACATCAACTTGGAACAAGGGGGCAATCTTTGAGATCAATCTTAAGTGTAAAGTTGGAGTTTTGCAGGTTATTCCGCAAAAGTCTTGGTGAGATAGAGATAAATTATAAGGAATGGTAAGGAAGAAATATTTACTAATTTTTGTAACTAAATAATATATATTTGTATATTTTACATTTTTTGCATAGGTTTTTTGATGAAATTCTAGTAACGCATACATTATTCGGGTAAGGTAAGCTCCGAAAACCTTGTCAAAATAGGTAGGTTCATGAATAACAAAGAACACCATGGATATGATAAGAAAAATGGAAAAACTTCTCTCTACTAAGAGGAAGGACAAGAAAACAACGAGAGCACGAGCTCGTGCTCTCAAAATTGAGTTATCTTATGTGTTTTTTGTTAAAAAGAGAGAGGAAGTCATTGTTACGATGAAATTTTCAATTGCAAAGTGAATAAAAAAAATAAAAAAAAATTATGTAAAAAAAATCACTACTTACTTATTGTCCAATAATATATTAAGAACAATAGAAAAATAGTACAATATTTTTTTATATTCAATTTTAGTTACTTATAAAATACATTTAGATGAAAATAATTTATATGTTTTTTCTTATTGTTATGTTACTTTCTAAATGTTATTATTTATTTTTTTAATTAACAAAAAAAGAAAGTATAAAACATGGTTTCTTTGGGCAATTTTTAACTGTCGCTAATGTTAGTGCTGTGCTGGGCTTGGCCTGCGTGGCCTTTTAGCTGAACCTTTTTATTTAAAATCGAGCCGAAGTTAACTCGGCCTAAAATTTAGGGCTTGACTTTTGAAGCCCAATTCATATCAAATAAATTGGATAAAAAATGTGAGCTGTGCCGGTGCTAGCTGTAATTGGTCAAGTACTTAAATAAAAATACATATCAATCTTCCAGTTCAATATTCAAGTATTTAAAGTTTATTCTAAAATCTTTTAATTTTAATCTTTTGAAAAACATAAATTTATAAAATTAAAATATATATATATATATATATATATCTTCAATATATAATTACAGTCCAAAAAACTCATAAAAAATTTTAAGATACCAGTAAATTTTAATTTAATGAGACTTAAATTGTTTTAATGATTCCTCTCAAGCTCCTCATTGCTGCGTCTGATGACACCACCAAACATGAATGTGACATTCATCGTCCCTCATTTTTCCATTCGATTAGCCAACAAGAACCAGATAAATGGACAGAATTCTACAGCCATGCTTGTGAAGCAGAAAGAAACCCACAGGATCCTTACTATTATTGTGCGCCATGTCAATTTGCTGCCCACATTAAGTGCGTCATCTCTGAGGTATGTGTAACTGATCTATTTTCCATCTATTTCAAGCTCAACACAACAGCAGCAATTTTCTTACCCCATTGAATTGTTCCTGGAATTCTTCCAGGGACACTGGCTACGACGTTTGAGTTCAAATAAAAACAAGGAAAGGGGTTTTGGCAAAAAAAGAAGATACAAATTGAGAATTTATCTTTTAAGTATTATATTAAAAGATATTACTTATTTTATCTTCTCACATTATGTACAATACAAAGCCTCTGAAACACAATTCATAATCATTTTAATCGATAGTTATTTGGTTTGAGAAGCAATATATCCCTGTTAAGTATTGGCAAATTGAATCCGACATCTGACTGTTGACCCCAACCAGATATTGCCTCCGCTACTTGTGGAGCATGAGAGTGCTGCAGGTTGGACAAATGTTCCAACAGTAGACCCAACCCTGGCCAAAATAGATGAGGAAATGGAGATGCTTCGTGCAGAAATGGAGTTGGCAACAGAAGAACAGAAGAAACTTGAAGAAAAGGTGAAAGAACTAGGAGCAACGTGGTGGGCACTCCGGCTAAAACGCACTGAACTCGTCAGGAAACAATGGCATGTTGAAACAAGAAACTGATGTGGCTCTGGCTAATAGCCTCGCGAAAAAGCTACAATATTTCCCTGTAATTTCATTAGGTTGTAAAGGTACTATTTAATGGTTAAGATTTTGGGCGTCCACACTCTAATGCTGAATACAAAATACAAATGAAAAGGTGCTAACTTGTAATGATCAACCCGTAATTGTAATTGGATAGGATGCTCCTAATCATAACAACCTTCGTTTGATTGCACAAAGTTTTCATTGACTTTTTTGGGGTAGCGTTTGGATGTGTCTTTGATATTTTGATATAATAATGATGATTTCTTTTTTAGTAAGCCTTAGTTTACATCCAGCAAAAACCAAAAGCAACAAAATAAGAAAAACAATGCATTATTTGTTTACATTCATGATGTAAGCCTATTCCTGAGAAATAATGGACAAACAATGTCAAAATCGTTATAATTCATTCTTTTCGGTTCCTTACCATAAGTTGACAGCTACAAATGGCAAGGAATCAATCAGTAGCGTCAATTTTCAAGTTGACAAGTGGACTTTTCTTTTGGGGGGGTCAGCACTCCAACCGATTTTCTGGATTTAATTTTGTTTTCCTTTAGGTTGAAGAGACCTGGTTCATTATCCAAGAAATGAATCAAGTTACCAATTTCAAGTAACTAATCAGGTAGGAATATAGCTTAAAAATCCCAAAACAGTTGCCTCTCTATCCAGAAAAAGGAATGCTTTTAACCCTTGAACTTCTCAATAACAAGTAATTAAATCTGTTAAATATCATTAAAGACACACTTGGCTAAATTTCATGTATATATAGATGGTCAAAACGGGGTATATCATCTTGCCATTTTCTTCATTTTGGATTTGCTCCAGATTTCTTTGATGCAAAGAAACCCCAAGAAAAAGAAAAAGGAAATCAAAACCAGGAGAATGTGTAATATTTGAAGTGTCCCTTGTTATATTTTAGAAAGAAAGGTGAGATTGTTTTCGCCTACATCTTATTTCCCTTGCCAACCAAGTAGGATCCAAGGGTGTTTCCTAGGCTGAATAAGATGCAAGCTTCTTCCTTGTGATTTTTTCACTATTTTCTCAACCCCTTTTGGAGAACAAAGCTATATATCCAAGCTTTATTTGGACTCAAAGACCATAGATCATGGTGGAAAGATTCACATGGCTACGGTGGCAGGTTTTCATGTTGAAGTCACTCTGTCTGTTATGATTACATACATTGTGCCTCATCTAAAGGGATAGCGACACTACTTTTCATGGACTTCCTCGGAGAAAAATCACAAGGAAGATGATGGAGGATTAGCACACAACATGTGAGGCCATCGTCCTCGAGAATTCATCCTCATTCTATCAGCATTTTTCAGTTACGGTATTTGCAATAAAGTAGTTGAAGTTCGCTTTCTTTCAAGTCCACCATCTTATTTTCTCAATTTTTCGTTGCCCTGCCACAAAGTATTTCATGCCTTGATTTTGCTGTCGTATACTTCAAAATATAAAATAAAAATTTATATCGAATACATAATATTAATTTTAAATTTATTAATATTAAAATTAAATATAAAAAAAATTATTTTAACTTATTAATATTTAAATAGTAATTTTTTTCACATATATAATGATTAATATGTTTTTAAAATATTTTTTACATTAAAAATTTACTGAGATAAACCTAATCTATTACTATAGTCATAGATTCCAAAAAAATTATTTTATATTGACGAAAATTGCTTAGATAAACCTAGTATATTACTATGCTCATAGAACAAAAAAAAAAAAAAATTATATTCATTTGTACAAAAATGCGACATAGTGAAATATTTAGTAACACTTCAGGGTTACTAAGTTCTTGGTCGGTCTGATCGGCCTCTAGTATCAACGAATCAAGTTTTAAAATTTCCATGCACAGTAAATTTCCCCTCATTCAAATATAAATGTGGCATAAATTTCAATTCTATTAACTTTTTAATTTTTAGGGTCAAAAAAAGACAAAGTAAAGGTTTTGTCCCACGCTCTTGTCATTGAAAATTACACCCATAAAAAAAAATTGTCATGAATATTCGTTTAATTTTATTAAATATTTTAATAAAAATTAAATTTATAATTTTTAATATAATAATAAATAATTTTAAAATATTAAATTATAAATCATAATATTTTAATATTATAAATATTAATACAATTTATATTTTAATTTCAAGTTATTTTTGACTGTACAAATAAGGATATTTCTGAGTAATTTTAACTCCCAAAATTTGGTCGGAATTTTGCACATAATTTTATGTGTGAAAAAAAAATGTTGTACATATATATTTTTTTTTATTTTCATTATGTAACTATCTCACAAAACCCATAATTTCGTTATAGCTTTCATTGTATTTATAACCTCATAAATTATGACTAAATAAGTCCATAATTTCCATTTTAAAAAAAGCCCATAATTTCATATAAAAAAAAATTGTATATTATTTTTCTGGAATATCGCTGCAATTATTGTAAGTAATCGAAAGTCCAAACTTCGAAGTGTGGAAGCAACTTCTTGTGGGCGACTTCAAAACGCAAGACCTGACAACAATAATGAAATCTTAACTAGAAAAGCCGAACAGCTTCGAGCACAGCACCATCTAGAAGTGCGACACAGAAGAACACTGTTGTGTTCGTTATCGTTGGATCATCATCTTCCTTTGTTTTTAGCTTTTTCTTCGCCAATCAACACCCTCCATTTAGATGACTTTCTTCAGGTTATCTGATTGATGTATCCACTCTCCTAAAGGTTCTTGGAAACCAACCAAATCTAACACAAGATTTTACTTTCCCACTGGAAAAAGGCTTTCAGATACTGAACTGTCCGACATAAACATAATTTCATGGCTTTCCAGCCTCCATCCGTTGCCTCTATCTTCGTTTTTTTTACCCTTTTGATTTTCCCAGTTTCACATTCCATACCCTTTATAGTTCTCCATGGTAATTAATTTTCTCTTCTATCCCTTTGTTTCTTGTTGGCTTGTGATTTGAATATTTTGTCTTTTGCCTAATGAATTGTTCTTCCATCTTGTTGTTTTTCCCCTGGTGGGTGTGTTGGTTATTTATTGTTTACTCTTTGTGGGCTGACAAGGTATATAAATGAAGCTATTTGCCTTCTTTTTAACAGTGGCCTCAGTTGTTCAATCCAAGGCCCGCATAAAAATCTAGGGAATTGGAATTGGTGATTCACTTTCAAGTGCACTAATTATATTGATGACTCAGAATTTCTCGATATATTTATCTATATTTTTCAAATTACTTTTTCTTTGCTGTATCAGGTATCAGTGATCAATGCAAGAATCGAGGAGTCGAACATTTCACTAAGCAGCTTATGGTCCTTTCTGGCTCTCCAGGATATTGCTTGTATGTTAACTTTAGCTTGTAATGTTATGCAAAGCGTCCAAGTGTTTGTATCATACTTCTATGTGTTGATAATTTATATTTAATTGCAATCATCAAATTATGTGAGACTTTACCAGACTATTATATGCCCGACTTGATGCCTACTAAAGCAAAACATCTAACATGGACTATCAACCATAAACTGCAAACCAATTTGTTTTCTTAACTTTAAGTTTGAGAAGATGTGATTTTTCAAGTCCTTCTAAGAAAATGTTGAGCATTTGAATTTTTTTCCCCCATGTAATTAATCACCAAGAGAGAAGTAATGGTGCCATTGCTTCTATTCTTTTACTTTTTGCAGAGAAGTCGGGGATGGATCGTGGGATTCCTGGTTTATGCCTCTCGAGGAACAGGTAAAAATATCATCTATCTAGTTATACTTAGTTGTTTCAAGTTAATATTCATAGTAATCCTTCCTAACTTGGAATCGTATTCCTTTCTTCTTCTTCCTGTGTTTTGTTTTTTTGGCAGACAAGAGTTGTTTGTGAAAAGGTGGAAAAGCTGTCTTGGTATGCTCATTGTTTACGGTGTTATTGTTAGTTGAAGGAATAATACCTTCTGCATCATGATTACAGGTCAAGGAAATGGAGGAACTAAAGGAGGGCTATAACATGGTTGGCTTGTCCCAGGTTATCAGTGATTTATTACATTTCTGCAATAGAACAAAGCTTCCTGTCTTTGTTTGTCTTTGTTAGTTAACAGATGTATTGGTCAGTTAAGCAATGTATTGATCATTAGATCAATGTTTCAACACACATGCAAAAAAAATTGATTACAGTTTTGATTCTTTTCTTTTCTTCCTTTTTTTTTTTTTCGTTTTAACAGGGAAGCTTGATTGCCCGGGGTATATTGGAATTTTGTGAGGCTGGACCTGCTGTAAGTTGCAGCTCTATTTGGACCAATTTTTAGCTCTCCATTATGCATATTTATGATATGGTTACCTTATTATAGAGGAATCCCTTTTGTTGTTTCCCCAATCCTTGGTTGCATCAATTTCATTGGCCCTCAGATGCATTAGTGTTCATCATCATAAGCTTTTAACCTTTACTGTTCATGTGACTCAGGACATAGCCTGTATCGCTACATTTGCATATCAAAGACAATCTGTTTCATTACTTCTGTTTTCAATTACTGCAACAGATTAAGAATTTCATTTCCTTGGCTGGGCCACATGCCGGTACTGCCTCAGTTCCTCTTTGTGGTGTAAGTACTGCTGCACCTTCTTCTTAATTCTGCTGTCTTTTAGATGAGTACTATAAATATATATTGATCTCTAGGTTTGCATAAGATGCCACATTGTCATTCACAATGTTCTTTTGAGCTCCAATTGATGTTTTTAAAGCAACTTGGATTTTGCAGTCTGGTATTTTATGCATAATTGCAGACAAGTTGATAAAGTCAGAGATCTACAGTGATTATATCCAGGTATATGCTTCTTTCTCTAAGGCTTCATAATCATATCAGCCTGAATAGGCATTTTGTGTGTATGTGTGATTTTGAAAATGAGCGTGCCTTGTGACTATCTGATAGTGATAACTGAACAAGTAAAAAGTATTTTGCATCTGTTACTAGTCAGTACTATTCTCACAAAGGAACTTTGATATGCGGAATTGCAGGAACACTTGGCTCCCAGTGGCTATCTCAAATTACCTTATGTGAGTTGCATACCCCATACAAGGAGAGATGTGAAATGGGGATTTTGTGAAAATGCATGATCTATGCCTTACAACCAGGAAAGAACGCAAGCAAGCCCAAACCAACAAATGTCACCAATTCATATCCAACTTTTAACAATTTATTATTTAAAATGTCAAATTTATGAAGAGATTATCTGGATTTCATTGAAATCAACTTACTAATGTCTGGAACATTAAAGATACATGGTCCTCAATATAATGTTTCGACCCTTATAGGTGCCTGTTACTGCCTCTAGATATAGGCATGTACAGATAATGTTCTAGTATAATGGTTAGGGAGCAATAGCTTTGCACCTGATATTATAATCATTTCCTGACTGCCAGGATATTCCTCACTACTTGGAAAAATGCAAGTTTCTCCCAAAGCTTAACAATGAACTTCCTGACGAGAGAAATGCAACTTACAAGGAAAGATTCATCAGCTTGCAGAACTTGGTGCTTATCATGGTGAGGAAGATGCATGTCCATTTCCCTTATTCCTCTTGGCATACTATAGGTGTTGAGTATTTAAAACTACGTGCATTTTATCTATCAACAGTTCCAGAATGACAATGTTCTGATACCCAAGGAAACATCTTGGTTTGGCTATTATCCAGATGGTGCTTTCAAGCCAGTTTTGCCTGCGCAACAGGTACATTAAAGAATTGTTAAACCACTTATGTTCTTGCTTACAAGGAGCTCTCTAGCTGTTTACAATATCACACATCTTCTACCTCCATCATCTTGCCTGAGTTTACATAACTGCAATTTGTAACTTGAGCCAATCTTTCTTTTAACGCAATTTTTCATCCCAATATACTAGTTCCTTCTACCAATCACAAGTTGCCTTCTCTTCAACAGAAACAAGAACAATGTTTAGCAGGAGGACTATAATTCTAAACTTATTTCACATTGTTGCCAGACAAAACTGTACATTGAGGACTGGATTGGTCTCAAGACCCTAGACGAGGCTGGAAGAGTTCATTTCGTTAGCGTGCCTGGGGGTCATCTAGGAATCTCAACAAGTGATGTGAAAAAGCATGTCATACCGTATTTAACAGATCAAGCATCAACTGAGACTGACCATGACAATAGCATGTGCAGCCTTCCCCGCAAGATCGCACAAAATGGCCAGAGAAGCCAGGCACTAGCTGAGCTCGACGACCAGGCTTCGGGTGAAGAGATACTAGACGGATTGTCATCTTATGAGTGGCCCTCATCAGTAAAAGGGTTTTTCAGGGAGCTGATTGGTTTTGAAGAGAACGATTCAGATTAATGCTTAAGATAACCGCAATGGTACTTGCCGGATGATTTAGTCACATCATATTATGGTAAGGCAATCAAATATCCTCAAAGGTATGGCCTTGCTGTGCCACCTGATGGCTGTCAATTTATCCCTTTTCCACAGCACGCGAGAAGACCATTAAACAGTGAACCCAACTAAAGCAGACAAGATGATTAATGATTTTACTCTCAGTTACCATTCTTGGATATTGTTTGTTGTTCCACATCCTATCGTCTGCAGATTGCCCGGTAAAAGCTATGATGTCCACGAGTCCTGAATAGGCTGTCATAATTATTATTTTAGATGCATAAGAATTTCAGAAACCCAACACTTTCAGTTTTGTTCTAAACGAGACCTTTGAAGTGGTGCAAATCAAACCGACAGAAGCATAAATCTGAAAGAAAGGCCTTAGGATATGGTTTAAGATTTTGATACCATCGTTGCCCCATATGCCTCTTTCTTGGACCAACAGAACGACTCAATTTACAAGGGTAAAATCCAACTTTTAAGAGAATATTATTTCTGCTGTTGTATACAGGAAAAGAAAATAAGGAAAAAGAAAAAAACTTCAACTTATATGCAATTTGAGGCTTAATAGACATGGATGTCCACACTGATACCTCCCAAGTGATCAGCCCTGATGGAGCAGCTGCTTTGCCTCCTTATTACTTGCTTGTTCAAAATCTTTTGATGAGTCCGGCAGCGCAACCACAGACAGGAAATTCTGGCCATAGCTGCTTCACCAGCAACTCGAACACGGCAGACAACACTCAGGTCTGCCCATATCTCCTTTCCAACAGCTCCTGACCTAAGACTTGGATCATAGCCATCAAGATCTGCTTCTGTTATGACCACAACAGAGCCATCATCAAAGGCCAGAAGATCTTGTGGAGGTGATGGCCTCAGTGTTCTCAACACTGTTTCAGTTGGACTCATTCGGTTACCATTTTTTTGCACCTTAAGATCATAGAATTCTTGAACAGCCTGTAATTACAACCAACATATTCTACTAATAAATAAGCAATGACTTTGTCAAAACTTCACAAGGAAGAACTAGAAGGTAATTATCTTCAATGAAAAAAATGAAAAACAGTCTAGCAAAGAAGCTTAGGAAACCACAAATATCATCAAGCATTTTTTATCCCCCATTCTATATGAAATTAGAAGAGCGAGGATTATATTCTAAACCAGCTTTGCTAAAGGAATTGCTGAAACCATGAATCCACTTGCATTGAATGTGAATCTCAATGAGATCAAGAACCTTGCTGAATGACTACCTGCCACTGAGCAGACGCTAGAAGCACTCTAGGTCGGATTGATCTCACATAACCATATGCAGCATCAGGTGTCATCTGCTTATGTCGCACCTACATCCAAAAAGTAAAGCCTCAGAAAAGATGTAGATTGGAAATAAAAAACTACAGTCTAAGTTCATTGCACAACTTACCAGGTAACAAAGGACAATAGTGGTGCTCCGTCCCCGACCAGCTTTACAATGAACATAGGTAGTTCGCCCGGACAATGCATTGGCTTTACAAAGATCATGAAGGAACATTAGAATCACCAAGAAACATAATTGGTTAAATCCATATAAAAATAAAACATACAATAGTTACACAGGATAACAGAACAAGCAAAAAACTTACCATGAATAAACTCTACTGCTTGGCATATATCATGCAAGGATGGGGCAAAGCAATAGTCTCTCGTAGGAATCACCAAATGGTTGATACCATGAGCCTAACAATATTGAAAGATAAGTTGAGCATGTGTAAACTTTCATGCAAAGGAAACCATAAATGTTCAACTAGCAGAACACGGCATGCATTGCTGTGTGCAAAACCAATTATGTGAAGGACCAACATTCAACATCTTAACCTTTCACAAGATGCGTAAATAATCTGATGAGCCTAAGATCCAGACACATGAAGATTCAATCCATTCCAACAAGAAAGACAAAGATACAATCAAAATCACTCACGTGATAGAGAGATGTTGGAACCAAAGTCTCATATGGCTCATTCAGTGTGATTACTCCACTAACACCCAGATCTTTTAAGCATGGAACATCACTAGGGAATGGAACAGCACCTAACAATAAAAACTGCAAGAGAATGTATTAAAAGGTTTTCCCACAATAAAAATGGCAACAATGTAAAGCTGTATTAGATTGAAGGCCAAGGTACAGAAAACTCAGATGAATATAGAAGTCAAAGCCAAGAGAAGAATTTAATACGTGAAATTATCGACAGTAATCTTGCAAATAGACAATGAGATCTACAGCTACCTTCATCCGCTAAAATTCATGAAAATCTACCACTGTTCACAACATTTAGCCACTGCTCCATAAGAGAGAGAGAGAGAGAGAGAGAGAACAAAAAACCAGCTTATTAAACATGTTTCCACAATACTAAAAACAGGAAGAACTAAAAAAAAAAATTGTGAATAGCTCTGGCTAGCAAAACCAATAAAAAATTCAACCAATGCCATAATCCATCCAAACTGTAATGGAAGACACAAGATTAATTGCATCACCTATCATTCGTGCTAAATTTAGGAATCAGGATCGCTGTCCTCCAATAAAAATGTTTCAAAAAAAAAAAAAAAAAGAATAATTTCAAGATAGAGATCAAAATGCCTAACAAGAAAACACAAACAGAAACATAGAGAATGAGAAATAAAACCACGCAGCAAACTCTTCCATCCTCTTATTTATAGGTTACACTAATGCAAAACTCACAAAACAAGCCATATGACACTAGCAAATAAAGCAGACACCCAGACTATTGATCCACCCATTCACACAGTTTGGCAATATTATCACTGAAATCAAGCCGAACACACTAAACATCAGAGCAAATAACAATAGCAAATTTGAATTAACAATTCACATATCATCCACAACTGTCACATCTCCACAAGTATAACATACCAAACAAAAAAAAATCACAATATTTACAACAAAAGAGCTTGAAACAAAGGAATCATACCTTATCAACCCAATCCCACCAGCGGAATTCGGCCTGAAACTTGTTCCTGACAACGTTATAAAGCAAAGTCGGGTAAAACAAAGCCCGAGCTCCCACTCCAATCAAAACCCTCTTCGCATACCATGCCACAATCCCTTCACTATCCCTCTTTTTATCACCACCAACAACTACACACGACTTCTTCTCTTCCCCTTTCTCCACCTCGCCCCCCGCATTCAATTCCTCAATTATCATAATAACCCCAATTCCAAATCAACCTAAATTACAGTCACTAAACATAAATTATCATTAAAAAAATATTTAATACCAATCTATACAAAGAATACATAAAGATTTATAAAAATAATAATAATAATTTTTTCAAGGAATGGATGGAGAAAGCTTTGATCTTTTACAGGAAGTACAAGAAAAGAGGGTAATACAAAGGATCGATTCCGAAGTAATTGGATTGTGATGATTTCCAAGAGAAATTACCATCGTACGCAGGCGGACTGGAATCAATCGGACGGCGAGAACGCGGCGGAGACAGTTAATGTACGATTGGAAACAGAAAAGGAGAGGCGATCCGTTGATTTCGATCTAAGTTCTGGGGTTTGCTCGGATCGAAAAAATTCAAAGGCTTCAATTTCCTGAACAAACGGGAGAGAGAAAGATTGTGATTTTGGAGAAGATACAGTGACGGGTAGGGTTGAAAGGCAAGTAATAATGTAAGAACACGTGGAAGGATTAGATGTGCAATTTCGAGAATTTTGGGGTTTAGTTGGCTGGGTGGGTCCACGTTATAGAGCCTGTCGGTATTTGGATTTTTCCTTTTAATAATGATCCTTGTGGATTATTCTTTGTCTCTTTTTCTTTTTTCTGCTTTTTTTTTTTTAATTTAGGATAATGATTAAGAGACTAAATCAACTCGATTCAAATAAAAATTAAAAATTTTGATTAAATGCGGATAGTTATTTACAAAATTTATTGTTCAATTCAGTAATCAACCCAAATCAAATTAACACCAATATTCGTCTAATGTATTATTTTATAAATAAACGATTAATCATTTCACAAAAATAAAAAAACAAATAATTAATGTTTGATAATATCATATCCTTGTTATTTAATTATATTTATTATTACAATTTCTAATTGTATAAATGTTATTCTTAAATTCATTTCATATTTTTTTACTTTAATTTAATTACTTTTTTTTTTTAATTTGTCCGGGTATAATCAATATAGTTATGATTACACAAGCCAATTTTTAACTTTAGAATAGAAAGCAACGTTGCCATAGAGGAGCAATCTGCACCGAACGTTACAACCGTCCAATGCTTCAGGACCGGAGATTGTGGAGGTGGTAAAAGAGACTGGGGCGGTTGAAGATTCCTCTGTAGCCTCTACTGCATAATTCTTGGGTTGCTATCATGCTGTCATATCCTCGTGGATTTTACCTGTGCATCACTAAACTGATCAACAAATGCCTATGTGCTTATGCGACGAAACAGTATTTGGATGTCTTATTCATAAGCATAGACCTTAGTAGCCTAGACCAAGAAAATCCAAATGCACAAGAAGTTGGCACCAATTTATTTTAATAGTTTAAAACTTAAATTTTTCGTAGATAAGATTTATAAAAATGAAAAGAATTATATCATATGGTTTATAGTTTATCCGATCTCTTAATAGATTGGAAAAAACTAGATAAATTTGCAACATCTACCATATCAAGTTAAAATTACAAAAAAAAAAAAAAAAATGGAACGAAATTTTACATATTCAAATATGTAAGCTGCAGTGCCGTCTGGAGCTAATTTAAATCACAGTATACAGATGGTTTGGCTGCAAGCATATGTAAAATGATTAGATCTCTTTGTTCTGTACATCCCTGTGAATGTCACTCAGTTTCTCTCATCCACCAAGGAAAATTGTTACAAAGATTTCATGCCAAACAACTGCAGGTTTATCAGCATCTATCTCAATTTTCCACAGGCAATGGTAGATAGACATTAAATCGAACACAATGTACCATGAAACAAAAATGTAAGAACAAAACTAAGGCACTCATCCATTTCTACAGAACATGATTAGAAAAAGCCAAGCAAATCCCAACAAATATATAAAAGCTGCATGATAAGACACTCCCACCACAGATAAGCTTTTCATTATTTCTTTTCATTGCAGAAATCATTATGCATTTGTTGATTCACGACTGATCAGGCTGCAAACGTACGGTCCAATGTGATTAACAAATGGCAATTGCATTGTGGGATCTTATTGAAGTATCCTTAAAGTAAAAAACCAATCAGGAAGATAGACAGAACTCAACCAACACATGCTGACAAGGATAAAAGGACGGAGACCACCCCGAAAGAAACACAAAGACAACGAGAAGTTGTAGTCAGGTTCCCTACATAACTATCATGGAGAATTTCCAAAGGTTCCACAGAGGAAGAAGCAAAGAACTGGGCCAGTGGACATGTAGGCTCCAAGTTCCACAGCTTTTATGAGGAATCGAAATGATCCATTGGAAAAATGAAAAAGGCAACAATGGAGGATCTCATAGCATTGCAATTTCAGAAAAACAAGCATTTCTATGAAAAATGACACACTCATTCGAAGTCTAATCATAGCAGATATACATGATCATCTTCCGTATCCCCCATGGATTTTCATGAAACATAATAACTTACAGCAACAACGATACCTAACCCGACAAGATCTTTAAGGAATTATAAAAGCATTATTAAGGCTTTTGGTCAGATTTCCACATGACCACATCACATCATCAACTATATGGCTTCTAGGGTCAGGATAAATATAAATCCAAACTTAATGTAAGTTTTTAATCTCTTAAAAAAGAAAACTTAAAGAAAAGAAGTGTGAATTATAATATGACAATCCCAACTTGATAAAGAAATGAATTGTTAATGAACACTGCAGAAAACTGTTTCCAAGCATCTACCAAGACACTAAAATAATAGATAATGAACAAAAGTTGCTGGGATTATTATAAAAATCATGCACAAATGCCCCTGCTTAGACCCATTAGGAATTGCCAAAATCAAGCAAATTTTTGCGTTTGAAAAAGGAGTGAGTGGTAGCCGCAATCCAATGTTTAGGTCCTATCCATGTATTCCTTGAGGAGAGGCTACTAGGCAGTTCTATTGTCATTGTCCTCCTTGATGGCCCTTCGAAGATAATTTAAGCAGGTTTGTTGCAAATACTGTCCAGTGCATAATAGAATGGACTGGCAAGAAAAGATTCACATGGCCAACCCCAGTTAAATTTGTAATTAAGCCTTAGTAGTTGTTGTTGCTGTACATACTGCCCAGTGTGATGGGGAAGGATGAAGAGGTTGCTGAGAACCAAAACGATAAAATGAGATTGCGTGAATTCATGTTGGTCTCAACTAATGGAAAACCTTAAGTTTGGTGCTATACATAATAAAGGCCAGTACATGCCAAAAACACAAAAGTAGGTTGATTACATCAACATAAAGGTGAATGTGACACCAATAATTATTAACATAAAAGTCTTAAGAAATTGTGCTTAGAAGTTTTATTAGTCATTTGTACTAAGTGTTTAGCAGGAACCAAACATGCTATTAATGAACTGTTTGATTAAGACACCCATTGAGGGTCAAAGACTAGAGTGATCAAGTTACTTTGAGAGATTAAATGAGTTTGGAATGATTATCCACATTTTAGCAGGTTCGTGAAGAGTAGAACTCCAAGAGCCAGCAATACAATGCATAAATCTAGAGTCATACCTAGTGCGGTGAAGCATAAAATAAGAACAATCATCCATTGTTCCATTTAATAAGATCAAATATCTCTCTACATTCATCAATCAAAGGGTAAAGGAAGAAAGAGAGAGAGAAAAAAAAACACACACAAGCATTGCAGAGAGTCGCCACAAATACAAACATCAAACATGAACAAAAAAGGAGAGATGAGAATGTACCTTCTGGAAGCTAACTGCAAAAAGGCAGCTGCCTATAGCACTTAGTCTTTGGACATAGGTCAATTTCAATGCTGTTCCTAATATATAGTGTTGACAGCTTTGCCCAACATTCACTTTCCAAGGTAAAAAGAATCAAACAACTGCTTAATAATTTGGGTTTCACTGACATAGACCTTCTCAGCAGTGTATCATCTCCTAACGCCAACTAATTCTGCAACTAGTTGCTCGTCTCCATATTTCCTAAGATGTGCAACTATTTTGTCAACATAGGTAGCTTTAAGAGGAACTCTTTTTCCAAGCATTGACTGTGCAAGCTTTGCAGCTTCCACTAAATGATTCTGTTCACAAAGCCCTGCTAGAAGGACAGAATAGATATCAGAGTCAACAGAATACAAGAACCCCATCTTCTCAAGTTGAACATATAAGCAATACCCATCAAACACCTTTTTCTCTGAACAAAGTTCCTTAATCATAAGACTGCATGCCAAACTATCAAGTTTCAGTCCACTAGATAGAACCCTGCCAAAGATGTTCTCTGCCTCCTTGACTTTTTTTGTCCTTATCAAGCACACCACCAGAGAACTATAGCAATCCCCATATGAAACACCACCTTGCACAACAGCTCTATCAATCAACTTATAAGCCTCATCTATATGGCCATCCATGCAAAGACCTTTGATCAAATAGCTCATTGTGACACGGTTTGGAGCACAACCATATGCCTCCATTCTATCAAAAACCCCTATTGCATCCCTTGTCCTACCCTTCTCACATAAAGCTTGAATCACAGACGTGTAAGTAACAACATTTGGATTACAGTCTCCGCCTTCCTTTTCCATCTTTTCTAACAAATCTAGGGATCTTTCAAAACTCCCAGACTTACAAACCCCATCAAGAAGTGTTGAGTATGCTACTGCATTAGGTTCACAACCATGCATTCTCATTACCTTAAACAAACCACAAGCTTCTTCCAATCTACCCACATTACAAAACCCTTTAATCATGGACACATATGTGATCATATCTGGATAAAGATCAATCAAACCCATCTCTTCCATCAATTTTTGAGCCATGTCCATATCACCCTTATCGCTAAACAACCTAATAACAACATTATAAGCATTGGTATCAGGTCGTAGATCAAATTCAGGCATTTTCTTCAACACCAACAGAGCCTCAGTGGCAACCCTTGCCTCTCTAAGCAAATTCAAAACAACCTTAAAAGTCTTGACATTTACCACACACTTTTCCACCCTATAAGCCTCAATCAAATCTAGAACAACTTCTGGGTGTTGCTTAATCTTGAATAACCGACAGGCTTCTCCATACATATAAGAAGTGTGCCTATAATTTGATTGGAAACCAGCCCAAACAAAAAATCTAAGACCCAATAAAGAGTTGGTTTTGGAGTATCTGTTTAAGACATCACGTACACAATTGGAGTCCAATTTAACGTTAACTGAATTCAGGGATTTCTCCAAGTTGTCAGCTTTGTTTTGCAGGTGGGTGCAAAATATATCAGCTGAACAGCTGGTGGAGAAGTGTAAAGCTGAGATCTTTGAGGTTTTGGATGGGATTGAGAACCGGAGAAAGCGAGCTAGTGGAGAGAGGAACATGGGTCTGTGACGATTCTCAAGCTTTTTGATTGAATGAGGAGTGAAAAATGGCTATGACACTTGGTCTACTTGGATGAGAAAAGGTTACCTGGAACCGGAAGGAGGGTTTAAGGGGGACAAAGAGAAGCATCTGGTAGCCAGCAGAAGCCAGGCGGATTCAGTCCGGGCGGCGAAGACGCATTGAATTGATGTCTTCTAATGGCAGCTGACAAGGTCACAAGCACCAAGGTTTCCTGGTTGTCATGGGTATAACCAGCCCCTCAATTGGCCTAAGCTCCCAAAATTTTGTCCTGCTGGTACGTAAGAATTGAAAACTTTACCTTTAACCTCTTGAACACTAATTTTAAAAAAATGAGATATAAAATTTACAAAAATTAAAAAAATTATTTATATGAAATAAAATAAAAAATTTAAAAATAAATTATATTATTCATTAATTTCATCTTTTATTTTTTTATCATTTAACTTATTTATTTAAATTATTTAATTTTAATTTTATTTTATTTTAATTATCTTATCATTTTATATTAACAAATTTAAATAAAAAATTTTAAAATTTACATCTAAAAAATATATTTTAATGTAATTAAATTTATTATATTTGTATATATTTAATTAATATTTAATATAATAAAAATATTATTCTAAATTATTCAATAAAAAATAATAATATATATTTCAGAAATTATATATATATAATTTCACTCAAATTATTAAAAAAAATATCACTCTCTAAAATTTTAATTTTTTGAAAGTTTAAGAATTTTAAGAAAATTTTTATTTTTTTAAATTGTCTTCATTTTTTATTTTTTTATTTAATTTAAAATAATCTAATTAATTTTAATTTATGAAAATATTAATTAAATTAAAATAAATTTAATAAACTTAATTGCATATATATATATGGGAGTAAATTTTTAAATTTTTCATTTAATTGAATGAAGGAGTGATCATAACCAAATAAAATAAAAATTAAGTAATTTAATTATAATAAATTAAAATTAAAATACAAAAATAAAAATAAAATTTAAGTTAAGTTGATAAATTGTATAAATCATCCAAAAATTTACAGCCAAACCATTCTTGAACTTATAGCCATTTTTGGTTTAGACTCATAAGTCGCAAACATTCTGATTTCATCAGAGATATAAGGTCAAACAACATAAATACTCGTGTGATCTAACAGAGACCAATTTTCGTTAAAAGTTGATGGAAAAGGGAGAAGTCAATAATAACATCAAAATTTATTTTTTTTGGCCAAAAGTTTTTAAATTATTAGATATGAGTTTATGTTCTAATTTATTTTATTATAATATCTTTTATTGAAATACAGTGATAAATTTTTGAAAATTAAACTCTTTATCTTAAAAAATTCCATAATAAATTACACAGAAATCATAAATATTGTTTTTATCTAAAAAAAAAGAAAGGTATTTCTGTACACAAGACTCTCGAATTCTTAAAATCTATGTAAAGATTAGATATATGTAACATAAATTTTATTTTTGTAAAAAGATTTTTTGAGATTACAATGAAATAATTTTTACCCTTCTAATACTCGCACTTCATAAATATTATTCTTATATCAAATATTTTCTAAATTTTTTATCATATTTTATAATTTCCCAAGAAGTTGAAAGCATAAAATAACCGGGTTTTTTTTTAATTACAATTTACTTAATGTGACATCAGAGCTCCACCATTCATTTATGATATACCGCCACAAACTCGAGATGACTTAGAGACAGTTACTGCAAAGGATCCGAATCCGATTACAAAGCATACCCATAGAATCGCATCCGGATCTTCGCCGATGTCGTCCGGTGTTTCGGGTTCAACCAGACCGGACCGTGGATCAAATGAATGCTTAATTTATCTGGAAGCCCCAGCTTCAAAAGGGGTTTGCTTTTTGAAGTTTTCTTTTTTTTTCTTTAATTAGGGTAACTGCTGGTTAGTTTATGTTGGGAAAAACGTCATTTCTTTCATTTTACAATCCATTTCTGATTAAAGAAAAACAAATCTCTTCACTTTGTAAGCAATTAATCTGAAAATAGTGATAAGCACAAGTTCAACATTCATCTTTTTTTCTTTTTTTAATTAGCAAAATATACAAAAGTTGTCATCAGGAAACTTAAGTATATCCAATTGTTCTGATTACAAAAAAAAAAAAAAACAAAAGGGAATTGTTCGTGTTCACTGCGTGGCCCTCAAGCACACCAACATCATTTATTAAATTCAGAACCTCAACACATGAATATGATGCTAGAAGATCGAAAAAGCATTCCCTTCGAAAAGAATTGCCTACTTGCTCTTTCATAGTTAAAATAATTAAAAATTTAAATTTTTATTTATAAAATTTTAATACATAAATAGAAAAAATATATATATTTTTTTATTTGGTATCTTACAATTTAATAAATTTTACAATAAACAAAAGAAAGGTTTATATTCCTATTTTTGAAATTTAAGTTTTAATCATGAAAAATTATAAAGTGTATAAAATTGAAAAAGAAAATAATTTGTTTAGTTCAGATTAATAAATTTTTTAATTGAGAAAAAAAAAAAAATAGTAGCGTATGCGATCCAAAAGGAGAATCCTAACCACATCCACGCAACCCATTTGCCCCTTACGTTGTCCATATTCCCCCACGATGTCCCCAACAAAGATTCTCTCTTTACATCGATAGGTGACTGAGGGTGTCCAATTTTCCACTTCAATGTCGATTTTTAAAATGTTTATTTTCTTTGAAAATGGTATATGTGCTTTCTTTTATCAAATTACTAGTTGGAATTATATGTGGCACTTGAATATAATAATTCCAAGGACCATAAATACTTTGCACCTTTCTAAAAAATAAAAAAAAAAAAATGTATAGTTTACTAATATAAGGGCAAAGAAGATTGTGTCATGTGAAACACATAGGCTTTTGATTGCCATTTTGGTGCAGCTCAGCTATAGTTGCCCAGTAAGGACGGATGATTGCCTCCCCTTGCCCTCACCATGGACCTTTTTTTTTTTTTTTTTTTATGTGTAATTTTACTCAATATTTTTATTTAATTTAGTTTTTTGCCCCAGTTCAGTTTAATTGTTGTCTTACAATCCCGCTGAATCTTTTTTTGTTTCCATAATTTTTTTAAGAATTGTTTGTATAATTTTTTTTCCATGTGCCAAAAAACAAGTCCGCACTCATCTTAAAAGTATTGTTATTTTTCAATAAAACAAATTATTGATAATAAAATTGAAAAAGAAAACGAAGATTCATTCTTTTTGTTTTTTTTGGAGAGTTTATTTCATAGATTACTGCTATTCATTCTCTATTGTTAAGAATGGATATATACAAGAGGTGGGGATAAATAAATATATACACCTAACTCACGATTTTTCTATTTTTCAACTATGCTCACAGTCTAGGCCAAAAACAGGCTCAGGATTCAATTTTCCAATCTCAAGTTCAAAATTTTCTATCTAGATTTGGTGATAAACATAGTGAAAAAGATTTGAGAAAAATCAAAGTCATGTTTGATGGTTATTTACATAAAAAATATATTTAATATAAAAAATAAAAAGATTATTAAAAATTTTTAAAATTTAAAAACTCAGAGGAAGAATTGTAATATTTATTATTCATAATAACTTTTATATTTTAGATGCCTCCCTAATTGTTTTCTGGAGTCATCGTCCAAATTTTGTTGAACCAGTCACGGCTATAATAAGATTACAGACTTTTAGAGCAACAGAGCTCATCTTAATACAAGTGCAGAATGTAATTTAAAAAAAAAAAAAATTACGGGCTTTCTCAGGTCTTAGTTAGTCATCAGGGGAATTAGTCTTTTCTTTTTATTTTCTTTTTTTGTAAATTTCTGTTTATGCAATCAATGGTAAACCTTTGTGCTTAACTACTGCGCCAGTGAACATTATGGTCGTACTAGATAGCCTATCTAGTTAGCTAAAGAAGTATCCCCCTGGCATCCACTTCGCCATTATTTGATTCAACATCACTTTGATCAGCAGATGAAAATAGCCTCAAAAATGATCATGGACAACTAGCTTCCGGTGAGTAGTGTTCTAATATTCGGATAGAGCCAGGCAACAATGGAACTTGTTTACTCAACAGTTCAGTGCCCTGATCAAAGTTTTCAGGCCCAGAGGATTGTTCTGTCTGCAAGGATCCGTTTAGCCAAGTTTCAGAAGGTTAGACCCATCAGTAGGAAGTTCCTTCAAATATTTTGCCACTTCGCGAAGCTGTTTATGGTTCAGAATATAGGCATTTCACATTTTATCTCTAATTCCGCCAACCCAACAAATCCCCTGGAAAGGCACAGAATACAAATGCGAAAGGGAAAGCATCAAACCCATACTGAGTCAGCAAAATGCTATCCCTAATCCCTTAGAGAAAAGAAATTTGAATGGAAAAGAGAAGGATCAAGACGCAGAATAAACAAAAGGGACTCAATTTATTTGCTTAGAATCATTCAAAGAAAACTCATGGAAAAGCTAGAAATTTGTTCACAATTCCCCCAAGCTTTCCTCTTTCCTCTCTTCTTTTACTCAACCCCTAAGCTTTCTTCTCTTCTTCTTCATCTTCTCTTTCTTTTTCTTCTTTATTCTCTTCAACAACAACAAACAATCAAAGAGAGATCTTATTTCCTCTTCTTCTCCTCTTAAATGGCAGAGGAAATCTACTGCACTAAACAATCAAACCCAAGTAAGATCTACTCTCATTTTCTTTACAAAGCTCTCATAGCCTCAATCTTCTTAGTCATACTCCCACTTTTCCCTTCACAAGCTCCCGAGTTCATTAACCAAACTCTGAACACCAGAGGCTGGGAGTTTCTCCACCTTCTCTTTGTTGGCATAGCTGTCTCCTATGGCCTTTTCAGCCGGCGAAACGAAGAAAGAGAAAAGGAAAACAACAACAGCTTAAGGTTTGATAATGCTCAGTCTTACCTCTCTAGATTCCTTCAGGTCTCATCTGTTTTTGACGACGAGGCTGATAGCCCGCCACGGGCTGCTGATGAGGACAAGGTCCAAACATGGAGTAACCAGTACTTTAGGAATGAGCCAGTGATTGTTGTGGCTGAAGGACAACCTTTTGCTGATGATGAACAGAAGGGGTCTAGTTCAAGAATTTCTGAGAAGCCGCTCTTGCTGCCAATTAGGAGCTTGAAATCGCGTATTGTTGATGCAGATTCAAATCAAAATACAAAAGAATCTGCTGGTATTTCAAGGTCCATTAGCAGGTCCACTTCTAGTTCAAGTTCTAAAAGATTTTCAAGCGATTTTTCGAGTAAAGGTGGGGACTTTGAAAGGTTGGATCGTGATCAATTCGAAGATAAGTTGGAGGAAAAGACGGTGCTTCCTTCGCCAATTCCATGGAGATCAAGGTCAGGAAGAATGGAAATGAAAGAAGAAGCTAATAATCCTTCTATGTTTACTCTGCCTCCTTCAATGGAGGAACCTGAATTCAACTGGTCATCTAGATCCCAATTCTCTAGATCAACACGACCAAGTTACACTACTTCTTCACCCAAACTGTCTCCTTCACCTTCAACATCTTCTCCAAAGAAGAATTCTCCTTCGCCTTCACCTTCTTTCTCATTTGAGGCTCACGGCAAATGGTCGGAGGACTTTGTGAGGAAGAAAAGCATTTATAGGTCTCCTCCTCCTCCACCCCCTCCACCACCATCAATACCTGTGATCCAAAGATCATCGTCCTTAATGAAACCATGGTCTAGTGCCATTGATGACGAGGAATTTAATAAGAAAGACTTCAACAGAAGTTTCACTAGAGAGCCAAAAGATTTGAATAAAGTTGGCAATGTTGCTGTACCAAAGTCAGTTAGGACTACCAGAAGCAATGATCCACTCGCTGGTGCATGGATGGAGAAAGGACTCGATGATGGATTCAATAACAAGACACCAGGGTTTGATCAATTGTCATTCAACAAGGTTGACAGGCTCAACCGTGAAAGTGTCACTAGCATGCCCCAGCCAACTTTCAGGGAGTTCCCAAATCAAGAAAAGGGACAATTAGTCGAGAAATTGGTTATGGACTGTGACGAGGAATCAGAGACCGAGGAGGAGGATGAAATTGAAGAAATTTCAGCTGTTTCGAGCACTGTGGCGAGCACGAAGAATGAAGAAGCTAATTGTAGTGCTGAAAATGATGGAGGACCTGATGTGGACAAGAAGGCTGATGAGTTCATAGCCAAATTCAGAGAGCAGATCAGGCTTCAGAGAATAGAATCTATCAGGAGATCAAGTGCAAAGATTAGCAGGAAGGCTCCAATGCAATCATAAAGGTCATTAATCTGGTCCTTTCAGAGATTTAACAGTTTTGTGTTTTAAACCGTTTTCACTCATTGTGCTTTTAGGCTCACTTGGCATGAAAAAAATTTTAGGTATACAGAAATCTGCACGGTTGTTTAGTATCCTGTGAACGGCCAATTGTGTTGGAGAAATTTTCTTCTCTTTGGTTCTTCATCTGGTTAGCTATGATACCTTTCAGAATTATCGCAATTCAATAACATGGTCTTATTCACACATCAAATCCTCCATATAAATTGGAACACTGCAGAATATTGGTGAATGGTTTGTGTATCAACAAAGTTGACATCATCCCTTTTGGTGAAAAATATAGCATATCACTACATCAGGTCAAGGGAAGTGAACTACTTGAATTTTGCATATTGCAGATTACAAATAGCAAATATTGTCTGATTCATCATACCAAGTCATGAATCGCATCACATGATATAGATCAGATTATCTCCACTTAGTCTCTGCTACTTCAATTAAGAGTTGAGAAACTCCAGAAAGAAGCAAGTGCGTTACAATCTTGCTCATTGAAAAAACATAAAACATAAAGAGAGTAAGATCTACCAAAGCGACCAGCTCACAATGATATTAACATATTGAATTTTCTTTAAAAAAAAAAACAAAAACAAAAGAAAGAAAGAAAATGCTATTGGAGATTGTCACAAGTTTTGCTAGCAAAATGGGCACAACCCCTTAAAATCATGGCCCTTTTTGTCAACCAAATCCGTATCTATTGATTTTTCCTTTAACTTTTTTCTACTCGAATCTTTGCAACCTTGCCATTTTCTCTTCCACCGCTGTTCTGTTTCCAATTTTTCAAATTCTATCTCCCATGTTCGACAAAACAGTGCAAATATCATATACACAATATGGCCGTGAGACTATACAATAAAAGTAATTCTCTTAATTTTTATAAATTTCACACCCTCTTTCCATCCTTTCTCCCCGAGGAGTCATCTTAAGGACTTGGACATTCATTTTCAAGGCCACAGGCTGAAAAGAAGACTACGTGACCCAATAGTTTCTTCAGGGTGTTGGGTTTCTCTGACCCAATTGTTTCTTTTATCAACAGCGATTTCAGCCATATAGCCCGGATGTTCTGGAGTCAGCCCAGATTTTTGTATCAGTAGACCAAAATTTCGGCCGTTACGGACAAAATACATTGGACTGTCGTCAGTCACACAGAAAAGAAAGATTCAGACCTCTTATTACCATGCTGAGCAAATGATGATTACAAACACACCCAACAAAGAGAAGTTCTAAAAGTTTCTCAAAAAGAAAAAATAATCCGTGATTAAAAATTTAAATTTAAATTTTTTAAAATAACAAATTTTAATATTAAAAAATAATATGAAATTATAAGAATAAATAAAATCATTTTTATTATATAATTCATAAACTTTTAAATAGACTTCAAAAAAAAAAAAAAAAAAATCAAAATCGACCCCAAAGCGTTCCCCCCGAATGGTCGGTCAACTACTACCATTCTCACGGCTCTATTTTTTCGGTTGGTACCCAGCACATTCATTAGTTAACTCATTGGGTAAATTATTACTTTACCCACCTATTTTTAAAACCTTTGGGTGCCTATTTCTTCTTCCTCTCTTATTTTTCTTCCTTGGAATAAAACACGTAACCTAGATGTTGGCTCTCATGAAGTTTCTTACAGCAAAGTATCATGTCACCAGTACTAGTGATGATGCGAACATATACATCAATGTCGGCCAGTATTAATCGAACACCCATTTTCAATCCTTTACTTAGAAAAAATTTAAATTACAAGTGCTCCGCAGGCATGCGAGCTCGTCTTCCAACTTTTTCAATGTCTTTGCAGACCCAAAAGTGGAAGACGAAATAATAAGATCCGCGTCATTCTAGTGGCTTTAACAGCCCCGTAGGGATAAGATTGCATGGGATGGCTGCATCCAAGGAGACAGGAACATAAAACTTCGGTTCTTGTCTAATTGACAAGACGCATCCAACAACTCTCTTGCATAAGAAGGATTTTATCGTTAGAAAATAGAGAAAAGTTTATTCGATGATTATGATTATAATTATGACTATGCATTTAATAGCTATTAGTGCTAAGCTAATACTTTTAAAAAGCGTTATATTGAGTAGCAAATTTAAATATGACCTCACCATGTTGTAGAAATTGCCGCCATTAGAGACTCTTATTAATTGGTCAACAAAATGTTAAAGTAGCAGAGACTTTCCCTTAAAAGTCATCCTCCATCCTTGACCTCTGAGGATCAGACATTTCTCACACGTAAAACTAAAACCGACATTCTGCCCGTTGTTTACAACATTACAAAAATTGAGTAATTTGATCAAAGAGGGTGGCAGTAATTGAACAAAATCATACCAAATCCTACACTTGTAAATGCAAATAAAAAATAAAAAGTAAAAAAAGAAAAGAAAATGGGAGATCACAATGTAGTCATAATTAATAGATCAAATATTCAATAAAGAGTTCAGAACAAACTTGCTAGATTTGGCAAACTAAAATAATTAGGAGCCGAACTAATTTAACATCCAACAAAGTCCTTTTTCCTCACTTTCCTCAAAACCCTCCGAGAAGTGAAGAACTATTAGTGCAAAGTTCCTACTAAAATGGATTAAACTAAATATGTCAAGTCGCCCAAGTGATTGCATGGGTCAATGGTACAAAACATGGAGACCCACCAAATCAAGATTGCAACAACCGTATCTTTAAGCCTAAAGGACTTTGAGCACAAGCAAATGGGTTTTGCCATTATAGTTTCTTCCTCGTGCTGCCCCAAAGTTGTACACATGCCAACAGCCTTTACAAGGACGGAGATTTATAAAATATATGATCCCGGAATGACCAAAATGCCCTTGATCGTGATTTATGATCGAGAACGGAAGGCATCGAACGGTCTATGTGTCATGGGAGCAGCCGGGGCCCTTGGGTTGGTGGACATAGGCCTATGCTGCGAAGGACCCATCTGGGGGTGGGGTCGAGGATCAGTGGTTGATGATGCGGATGGTGGGACCGCAACACGCTCACATGACGGGCACATGGTGAGGGTGGTGGGTGGGGTCATTTGCATGTAGAACTGTGGGGAAAGTTTCAGCGCTCTCAGCTCCTGAACTTCCTTTTGCAACCGCCTGTTCTCTTCGCTCAGATTCTCACAGCATCTCTTCAAGAATTCACAGTCAACCTCAGTTTGCTTCAACTTGGTCCTGCGAAAATCCCAGACCAACAGCTACTTTTCACACTTAAACCCAAATAAAGTTTCCCGAGAAGGGTATAATCGGAAAGATATAAAACGAAAAACAAATAAGTGCAAATTATGATATTATCGTGATCTCACCTCGCCCTTCTATTCTGAAACCACACCTCCACTTGTCTAGGCCTGAGGCCCAGCTGATTCGCCAATGCCATCTTCTGCTTCTGAAGTTAATAGAACAAGACAAAAAAAATACAAAAACTCACATCTGTCAGTATAGTTACCAAAATAGCCCTCTCGGGTCGTGACCCAACCCAGAAGAGAAATTCACTTGCACCGTTTGGTTAGCGAGAAAACACAAGAAATCTGTCAACTTTCCCCTCTTTTTGACAGACTAGAGTCGAATCGGGAAATACCCACAAGTCAAAATTCTTTTTTTTTTCCCCTTCCATGGGCACTATTTTCTCAGCAACCAAACAAAAATTTTGATTTTTTTATCTTAAGAGTTTTATAGGCACTTACTGGGTTGAGGGTATTGTGCTCTTTGAAGCTCTCTTCAAGAACAGCAGACTGATCTTTAGTGAGCCTGAGCTTCTTCCTCGAGGTATCACCGTCTTCCTCGTCACTGATTCCACGAGAACATGCTCTTTCCATCTCATTCTCCTCTCCGTTTCCTTCTCTCTCGCTCCTCTTTCCACTTATACTGGATATTGTGCTGTTTGGTGACGAAACGCCGGCTTCCTCTTCACAGTCAGCCGTAGATGGCAGCCTGTTCACGTCGATTCCTCGCAGGAATGACCTCGTGCCGCCGCGGCAGGAATCAGAGTTTGGATCTGCATGCATGTGGAGAGATTAATGAACAACAGTAATAGCCCGATTAGTCTTCATTTATTGATCAAAGAAATTAATGGATCTAGATGGTGAAAAGGCTCAAGGGAGAAAAAAGAACCCTTATTTTAAGTTACA
Organism: Rhizophora apiculata; assembly: GCA_037832385.1. NCBI lineage: Eukaryota > Viridiplantae > Streptophyta > Magnoliopsida > Malpighiales > Rhizophoraceae > Rhizophora > Rhizophora apiculata. The sequence continues at coordinate 5,850,610 of CM075439.1, read as the reverse complement.
GTATAGAAAAAGAGAAAAGGGGGTCTTTTAATATGTGTTTGTTTTGAGGGAAAGTGAGGTAAAAGAGAGAGAGAGAGAGAAAACAGTTGAAAAAGCAATAACTAAATCTGAGACTTTGAGGCCATATGCAGATCTAGAGAGTGCAGAAAAGATCCCAAAAAGCGTCAATAAAGAAAAGAAAAACAGAAGAAAAATATCAGCATACCAGAGGTAGGGAAGGTCTCATTCCAAGAGGGCTTTTTAAGGTTCAACCCAGAAGAAGAAGCAGAAGATGGGACCAAAGTAGGCATGAGATTCAACTGCAAAGACTGGTGATTTTGGGGAAAGCTCAAGCCCAAGCTCAAGCTCAAACCCAAATCTTCCTTGTCAACCATCATGAAGATGTTCTTTTTTGATTGTCAACAAAACCAAACAACCGCTGCTATATTTATGTAGTGTACCTCAATTAGAACCAAGAAACCAACCCCAAAGATCTGCTCTTTATTGCTTGGAGCCTGGTTTTAATCTTTTCTATCAGAAAGAGAATGAGAGTTAGAGTTTGTCTGAGAGAAAAAAATAAAGGGTGCTGAGAGCTAGTGGGTACTTCTGAATGATGATGGATTGGGGGTGGACTGCCTTGGGAGGGTGTTATATGGAAGAAATGGCCAATGAGATGGGAGTAATGGTGTGTGAAAGTTCAACCATGACTTTTGGTCAGGATGGCCAATTATCTCAACCATTGCTTTTGCCTCTCCATATAAAATAATTCGGTTTTAATCCACCCAAGAAAATTCATTAAGAACGTTTTTTCCATCAAAAACGAAAAAGAAAATTCCATTTACAACTTAAATGATGGGGTAAATGTGGATAAAGTCATAAGCATACTCTGCCTTCTACATTATCCAAAGGGCAAACTTATATTTATACATAAATATTTAGCCTGTTCTAATTTTTCTCTTAATAAAGTGTGTGTGTAGAATGCAGCCACAATTAAATATAAAATTTGAGAATAATATCTAGAGTTTGAACCATATCATTTATCTATACTTAATTTTTTAATTAAATTAAATCAAAAAGTCAAAATATATTCAAAACTTAAAAATCATATAGAATGAGACAGTCAAGTGTGTTAATTTTTAATTTGAATTTTGAATTCAGTGTTGCATGGCCTTTTGACCTTCAACTTATCGTTATATAATAATTTTGACCCATAAACAATATTTCACATCAAATCTACCTAATAACTTTTTCATAAATGTGAATATTTTCTATATGCATTTGTTGTGTGAACAGATTGGCAAAGCTCAGCGGCCTATTAACTTCAGTTATAACCGTTGACTATGCCATAACAAAACATAAAACGATGACAAGGCGGAGCATACAATGGCTTTTGAGGGGGGGGGGGGGGGGGACACATGTTCAAGCTTCAAGTTGTACAGAAGAGAAAAAAAAAAAGAAAAGTAAAAAGTAAAAAAAGCCAAATCATTCTTACAAGGATCACCTTACTCCCTTTTTTTATTTCAATCATAAAAACTAGAGTTTAAGATTGCTTGAAGTTTTTGGCTATTCATTGAAAGACAAAAGATTCACCGATTAGATGGAGAATCTGAAAGGTGAGATAAAAGTCAATTGACGGTAAGTAAAGGGGTGTTAGTCAAAAGTTATTTAATCATGTTACATCCAAACGATAAATTACAGCTCAAAATGAGAAACTCCTTTTAACTTTTCGCAGGAATCATGCAACCTCTTTTAATTTCCAATGCCTCTCATTAATGCGGTGCATGAATTCAAAGACCAATCTTAAATAAAGACAATTAAGAGGAAACTAACCCAACGCGAATGAATATCCTTGGCAAGCGTGGACAATATCATAATTGGCCGATGTTGGAGGACTTTTTTGGTTCTTTCGAGTATGAACAGTCTCTCAATTCGCTAAATGGACAAACTGAATCTACCAAAATGGCTCGTCACCAACCAACACATTAAATTGTGAGACACCCACTTTACATTCTAACAAAAAAATAAGAAATAGTAATAATAAATTCATGCGAATGAGGTAGCCATTCAAAGTTCTCGATGTAGCAGGGCATGAAATGTTGTAAAATATTACTTAACTAGTATTAGATTCAGGCACCGTAAGAACTTATATATTTATTAAAATTTTTTTATTAATGTTTTATTTAAGTTAAAATTTTAAAAAATTTAAATTATAAATATATTTTTAAAAAAATTTAAAATAAGTTTAAGAATAATTTTTCTTAAAAAAACCAAAAGAGTATACAAATATAAATTATAAATATTTTTTAAAAAAATTAAAAAAAAATTAAAAAATTATTTTTATACTATATTTTATAATTATGTGTATTTATATTATATAAATTTTAAATATATATAAAAATTATTAATATGAGTAGAATAAATTGTAATATATATTAAATTATAATTAAATAAATTATACATATATTAAAATTTTAATTGTAATTTACGTTAATATGTGTGAGGTAAATTGTAATATATAATTAAAAAATTTTAAATTAATTATTAAATTAATATAAATATTAAAAAATATTATAAATTATATTAAATATTTAAATATTTTTTAAATTAAATAAAATTTACATATATGTATTTTATTTTACTTTTAGTAATATTAATTTATAATAATTTTGTATTTAAATATGAGATTTAGATATTTAATTAAAAATATTAAAATAAAATAAATTTATATGATTAATTAAATTTAGTTTAATTAAAATTTAATTATTAATTTAAATTAAAAAATTAATTAAATTAAATTAATTTTTTAAAAAGCTTTTTTTTCTCTTAAATTAATTTTAAAATATTAAAAAATGTTTAAAATCGTTACATAAATAATATTGAATTTTTTTTTAATTTCAAAAATATAAACCTACAAAAAAAAAAAAAAGTCCTTGGAGGCATAAATTTACCGTGTATTTGATGAATAAACATTGGCCAGTCTGACTAATTTATATCAAAATTCACGCCAAGAGGACGTACTAAATTAGAACTTAAATTGCCATTGAAATAGTTACAATGAAAAGTGGGCTTTGCTGTTTCTTATAGTACTACCTATAAGCAATATTGTCTGGTACACCAAGCTGTCCAAAATGATTGAGGCCAGTAGCATAAACACGCCAAGTATCTGTCAAAGAATGGCAACTGTTTTAACCATTTTGAAAGGTAAAAAAAGAGGCAAAAATAAAATACCCCAACAAAACTCAGTCAAACCCAATAACAAAAATTCAATTCATAAGCCAAAAAAAAAAAGGGTGTGAGCACTGCAGCAGGCAATAGAAACGAGAGATTGATGGTGGAAAGTTGAAGAAAGGAGAGGCTTAGGCTCTCACTGGGAATCCAAACTCCCCGATCCCAACCTCTCATAATCACCATTCCCTAACAACGCCGCGTATTTTCCTCATCCTCCTCGCTGCCTCCCCCGACATCCATCTTTTACTTATCTTGTACAGTTCCAATCCCAACCGTACTGTTTTGTTTCTTCCTTTGCATTTCTTTTCTTTGCCTTTTTCCGTTTGCCTTGAAGGGGAACGAAGGATTGAGTTGGGGGTCCGTCTGGTTGTGTTAGGAGATTGTGGGGTACAACACAAATCAGATCAGTCACCGTTGTAGGCACCAAGTGCAAGGGAGTTTAAATTGATAATTCCCTGTCTATATGTATGTATTAATATTAGATTATAAAATACGAGAATTTATTATATTTATTAAAAAAATAAAATTTTATTTATTTTTTATTTTAAAAAATTAAAAAATTATGAATTTTTTTAAATATAAAAATATTTGAAAATGTTTTTTAAAATAAAAAAATTTAAATTATAAATATTTTTTAAAATAAATTTAAACTTTTTTCTTTTTAAAAATAAAAAATTTTAATTTTTTATTTTTTAAAAATTTTTTATTCATAAATATTTATATTAAACAAATAATATATATATTAATTTTATTAAAATAATAAAAATTATAAATTAATAATTAAATTAATATTAAATATTATAAAAATTAATAAAAATAAATATTTTAATATTTTTAAAATTAAATAAATATTACAATATAAATATTTTATCATTATTTTTACGTAATTAAAAAATATATACTTAGAAATTTAGATATAGAGATGGATGCTGCTCAATTCTTGTTCCGAATCTCAACCAAGCAAATCCCAATAGGAAGATATCACCGTGATCCATCAATAGCATCAACAAGGTGGGGCCAGTCGTACACCTGAAAACACCTCATGCTTATCACATTCGTCGCTTCAACCAACGACCCTGATCAAGTCCAATTTCAAAATCAAGGTCCAGATCAAGCCTAGCTTGCTGGTGGGGCCAGTAATCCTGTGCCAATTATGATACAATGAGGCACCAAAGCCAGTTAACTGTAGACAACCATCAAATCAACTTTTGGCGATGATTGGAAGCAGACAGATCAACTTTTGTTTTTGAATCAATCACAAGTGGGTCCCCTCGCCCCCCAAGACCCTCCCTCACCTTATCTTTTTCTTTTCACTCTGGTGCGATTTACCACGAGGGGTGCCGGGGGATAAAGAGCATCGCTTTCTTAAACTTTTCGAATTTCTTATGTAATTAAAAAAAAAAAAAAAACCGGTCACTTTATTAATGGAGTGGCCAATAAATATCAATTTTTACTGCGCGTGTATCACACCTGCTGGCTCGGATTGATTCATTGGCTATGTTTTGAACATGCGAAGTGTTGTTGACAGTATACGGGACAGCGTGTGGTTTCTAACAATCTTTACTTATTAGACAGGCAAGAGCTGAAAGCGGTGGATTGCTACGACTCATCGCTTTTAATGGCTTTTTTGTTAGCAGAAATAATGTCCAATCGCCACTACCCATTGGCGCTGGCATCAAATCATACCAACGAAACCAAACAGCGTACTTCTTTGCACAGAGACTCGATAGATTGGACGGATTTTAGACACACATATTTTATGTTGTTATTATTATTATAATAAATTATTTATTGTATAATTTTTATTTTTCTAATTTACTATCACAATTAATAAGAAAATATGTTACTACAAGAAAAACAAATTTGACAAGGAATTTGAATGCAATTTGTGGATGTAGTTTTTGCAGACCAAGCCAAGCATAGCCAAAACAGGAGATGTTAATAGAACCAAACCACAGTGTAGCTGTAATTCTCCAAGGCAAGAGAGCGGGGACAGAGGAGAGTGGAGTTCACGTGGGATGAGAGTGGTGCCGGGAAGAAGGAGCCAAAAAAAAACAAAAAAGAAATAAGAAGAAACCTTCTTCTCTCATTTGAAGTCACGTGGACCAACATGTCTTGTCTGGAGACACGTGCCTTCATTACCCATGTGATCTTCACTTGCCCGCTTATTCATCCCACCTTGCAGGCCCCTACCGTCCAGCGATAAATACAGTCGTGCGTGTCATCTTGTCCCTCCACGCTCCGACACACCCTTTCGTGGCAATCATTTGAAGTCTTCCTCGAATAAATCCTTCGTCGCATCGACTCATTTGAAGGCGCGTGTAAACCATCTCAGTGATCCTTAAAAATAGTAATGTTTTGCATATTTCTGTAAACAATTAAAGAATTTTAGAAATGTTCTCACTTGAGCTCCAGGAGTGCGTTTGATAAGACTGAGTTCAGTTTGGACCGATTTAATTTTTATATTTAAATTAAATTATTAATGACAACTTAAATTTTTTTTAAAAATGTAATTAAATTAAAATAAAAATGAAAATAATCAAATTGTTACTAATAATTGCAGATTGGCTTCATCAATTTTGTGATTTAAACTATACTTAATGAAACTATAATTATCATTGGCGTTTTTTGTTGACTTGATAAATGAATAAAATTGTTGGTGTCTGATATTGATTTTTCAAGTATAAAAAAAGATTAAATAATTTTTTAAAATAAAAATAAATAATTAAAAATATAACAAAAAATATATGAACAATATATTTATATTTAGTGTATTTAGTATGAAAGAGTTGCATACTGTAATAGAGTTTTTATATAATTCATGTCTTTATAAAAATAGACTTTTAAGTTATAATATTTCAAATTAATTTAGTTTGATTTGGATGAGTTTTAAATTCTCAAAATTATAATTAAATTGTCAAATAAAATTTATCTAAATTATAAATTCAATCGTTTTAGCAATTTTGAATTTAATTTTTGTCAAATTGGTCAAGTTGAATGGTTTAATGAACACCTCTAGTATTTGGCCTAAGGCACGCTAAGATAACATAAGATGAATTAATGTGATCTTATTTTATGCTAATATATATATATATATATATATATATATATATATATATATATATATATTTAATTAGTTGTATTTTATGTTTGCCTAATTAAAAATTAAGAAAGAATGATGCATTCATGAAAATTCTTAGGTGCAAAATGCCTGCTTTAATCGTTGATGAAGGAGTTTTATTATAATTTTCCCCCTAATACCTAGCTATTTTTCCTTGAAAAATGATTGAGAAGCAAAATGTGACTTAATCATTGGATCAGGAACATGTCATTCAATTATTTACGGGTCTCTCTCTCTCTCTCTCTCTCTCTTACCGTTCTCCATTGACCATGAATGAGGCCCAATGCACCATCAACTTGTAAAGGAAGAAACAACCCGTAAAGGTCAAAATCTCTGAAAAGCTCTTCATCAAAAAGAAAAATATTTAGAAAAAGGTGTTTTTTTTTTTATGAGGTATGAATCATTGACAATGATTTTCTGACTGGCATGCATAGATCATGATGCTTATTTTTTTTTTCTTGACATCGTGTGAATTAAATGAAACAAGTTGTAAAAAAACCCCCCCCCCAAAAAAAAAATTGTTGAAGTGCTTGATTTTATCTAAAGTTGTAAACCATGCCAATTAACCTAATTAAAAATATCACAAACACATAGATTTTTTTTTTTATGAGAGATAAATGTAGACCTACAAAAAGTATTTCATTTTATTATTAAAATTTATTACTTATGATTATATATTTATATTCATTTGATACAGGAAGAAAAAAAAAACCTATGATAACAACTATAAATATGATAATGTCAAACTAATAACAAACAATTTTTCACGACCATAATTCAAAAGAAGACTTTTGCGGAGCACTGTGAAGGGTCTGAGACGTGAGATATGGAATCTACAAACACGCAAAGAACGGCCACTATCGCATTCCGTGGTAAAATTGGCTATCAATTCTATTTGACATCTTAATATGCTTTTAGAAAAATCAACTCGGACATCGTGGGAATAGGACGAACAGTCAATTATTGTCGTCACAATCTGGGGGCAATTCTATTTGCAAGTGCACTATTCGAGCTTTGTTTTTCTGTGACAACCGCATGGATATTCCTTTATCTTCATTATAGGCATATGACCAAAGGGACTATAGCATTATTGGTACCACCAGCTTTCATCCAAACTAGACTTGAGTGCCTACTCGATCACCTTCTCTGGGAAGTTGTCTAGTGTTGCTTTAAAATTCCCATGCTTTTTTGAAAAGTAACAAAAATAATAACCACATGGTATCTATTGGCAATATACCTGCTTGATGTATGATAATTGACGAGTGACATTCCTGCGAGGGTATTTATTTTTGCGTTTTAGGGGTGCCGTTGTTTAATTTCAAAAAGTAAGGCGTTAGATGTTTAGTAAAACTTTTTAAAGATTATCGTTTGCTAATTGACTTGATAGGAAAATTAATATTATACTAAATTTGGATGTAATAATATCTAATAAATGATATGTGAATTAAATATTCTCAATAATAATATTTATTTAAACATATATATAATATAAAATTTAATTAAATATTATTATTTTATTATATTCATTAGTAAAAATAATTAACAATAGCAATAATTAACTGTAGCAATCAGCAACAAGTAGACCAAACGTGACCTACATCACTGTGCCATTAGTAGACATTAATAATATTATGTGCCAAAGCAAGCAATCCATGTCTTACGGGATTTGAATATGTAGCTTTTTGGCCTCATCAATAGCATCATTTGTGGTAATTACCATCCGCGTGATGCACTAGTAGCTTGTTGGTCATATAACCCTCATAATTAATGTTCATATTTTGAAACTGTTTGACAAAAAATGTCCAATCCCTAAAGCTCGGGATCAAAATTAGATGTACATAATAATATTATTATTGTTAATCTTTTAATTAGCAATGGAATGTGCGCTAAGCTATTGTTTTAATCTAATACAATTTTAGAATCATGTTCATGTTGCGCATAAGTTTCTTAATTTTTTATATTGTATTGGCAATCATGCTATGATGGCATAGATCATAGAGATTCCTAAATAGAGTTAATCTAGCAATATAATTATAGGTTCAATTAAATTTGCGTTAAATTCATGTTAGATGAATCAAAATCTTTTACCATTGCCAGACTTTTAAGAAATGTAATGCAATTTTATAAATTTTAAGATATGACCATATTAAGGAAATTCAATCTATTTATGTTTATGTTTCTACAAATAGCTTTACAATCTTCCACGGCTAATTATACTTTTAGTTCCACCTTATTGGCAATCATACATTAAGCAATTACAGATATACATACGACCACAGTAATAATTTTACAATTATGGACGCTCCACATCAAGAAAACCCCCACCATTGTATAATTTCCGTTGCAATAATTGGGTCAATTGAGATAACATGACCAAAAGTATCCCACTATCCAATTGGGGAAGCCACAAGCCAAAAACACCCCCACCACTAAACACTCTCTCCATCTATCGTGATGCAGCCCTTGGATGATGCATCGTTCCTTTTTCCTGAAAGTGAAAAAGAAAAAAATAAAAAAAAAGGATGATATTCGAGAGTGCTGTTGAAAAGAATTATGTTTGATTGAAAACATCAATTTTATACGCTTACGTTTAATTTTACAAAATATTTTAACAAAAAAATCAAATTCGGGAATTTTAACATTACAACGTATTTTAGTACCCTTAGATGATCCGAAGACAGCCACTATCAACGGTTCGTGTACTGTAAGAATAGAAACGGGCGAGTAAGATTTGATCTTACCATAAGGGTATGATGAAGCATGATATGATATGATGATGATAATCGTCGACAAGATGTTCGTCGGGTGATGATTGTGGGTGGTCCCACCACGCATGATAGCTGTCCCGCGTGTTTCCTTCGCACAATCTCCAATAATAAATGCCTTTTTCTCTCTCATTTCTATCTCTCTTTCAATTGGCCTTCATTGCCAAATGGGCCTCCTTGGTGGCCGTACGAGGCTAACCCTTCACGTGATTTGCACGTGAACTTGGCACTGGGCTAACCGTACGAGGCTTCCATCTTTCTCAAATGACTACGTTATCTTCTCTTTCTCATCACTTAATTATATGTCACTTAATCGTATAAAAATTATATATATTTACAAAGGTCATTGTAGTATCGTCAAATTTGTTAGAGAATATGCATTCACTCAATTTATTTCTTATTTTTATTAAAATTTTTACGATTTATTTTTAAAAATATTTTTATTATATAATATATTTGCTATTGCTCAAAGACACAGGTGATTGGAACTCCTCGTTACCCGACAATCCCATGGATTCGTACATCAATATCCATGTGATTCTCACGTGAACCTGGACCCACTAGATGTAGCTATCTCTCCAAGTCACAATTACCATGTTGTCCTCTTTATCGTTGCATTCATTCTGTGGCCATGTTCAATCATTTGTTTTGTTTTTTGTATTTTTGTTCCTTTTTTTTTTTTTTTTTTTTTCTGTCAATGATTTGTTCCTGTGCCGTGTTGTTCACTTGGCCGGAATCCCCGTTTTAGCGGGTTCCAAAATTTCAGTACCTTTCGATTGATGATTAGACTTCTCGGTGGGGCATCGCGGTGTCTTGATCATGTAGAGAATCTTTGGCCTTCTTTCTCACTTCTTTCTTTTTCTAATTGCAAACAACACTCAGTGTTACCAAACCGACCCTGATCGACCAGTCAAACCGATAAGTCGAGTTGATCAAGAAATCAATTTGACGTATGAACTTGAAAAACTAGGTTGACCTGGTTGGGTTTTTGTGACCCAAATAACCCATCATCCCAATCAAATTGGACCGACCCAATTTTTAATTAAAATGGTTCTGTTTACAATGATAATTTTGCTCTTCTTCAGGGTTCGGTTGCTGTGCACAATCAAGACTTCCAAAGTCGATGTCACAACATGTTAATTACACCGCGGGTCAATGTTATATTGGTTGTAACAAAATTCAACCATTGCTCTAATATTTAAGTTCTATTAATTACACTGCCAAAACTTAGGAACAAATTATGTAAAAATTCTTTGCAGCGAATTAAATTGTAAAATGTTAATTACATTAATTAGGTATTACATGATAAAATTTGTTAGTTTTTATTTGTGCTTGTAAAATTTATTTCTTTGTTAAACATTTATTTATTAAAAATATTATTATCTTTAATTTCATCTTTTTGTTGATAAAGCACGAGTTCATTTTGGAAGTATTCTACAAATTCTTGAAGCAAAGAGAATTTTATATCACAAACATAATAATTGAATTCTGTCATCATATAAAATTTAAATTGGCGTTGAACAAACCATACATTTTTTATCCAACTACGTCTTTAATTTTCCTGATCTCGCCCCCATTAACATATATGAAAATAATTTTTTTAGTATGTAAAGTTAAAATCCAAAATATCTTCGAGAAAGGCGCCAAATTTAGAAATTTAAAGACTTAGAAGCATGTAAGTCAATATGATTGTACAGAAAAAATAAAAAGTACACATGGTATATGAAACTAAAAAATTATTCTAAGTATTGACTCATTTGAGCTAACTATCGACTCGCTAATTGTACTAATAACCCAATGACTCAGTCTTTTGTTTGTTTGGAATAATTATAAAAAAAAATATTCATTGAAAATAATATAAAAATTGATTTAATAAAAAAATAAAAAATATTATTTTATGTTTTATTATTTCAACACGCAAAACTAAGCTTGACCCATCTAAGTCTAACCTCCATTTGTTGGTCAACTTAAAAAACTAATTCTATTTCAATTTCATTGCACTATCAAGGAAAAATAAAATGTTGCAAGCCAATTGTGTTTTTCTCGTGTGCTTAACCAAAAGGAAAAGTATATGGCAATTGACAAACTGTATTGCAGTCATTTTAAAAGGTTTAGAGTCGCGAATTTACGTGTCAATCGGAGTCGATTATTATAAACAAAAAAAAAAAAGGCAATTGATCAACGATGCTACCCTCGGCCCCTACCAACAACGTGCGCCTCCATTATTACTGGCTACGTGAATCCTACGTGGCGCACTATTACCTATACGGTCCCTAGGACAGCAAAGCACACGTGTATCCTCGGAATCCACACGTGCACTCTCGGTCCACGTTGTGGTCTCTTTGCTGGCTCCAGTCAGTGGTCAAACCTCCAATTTTCTTCATTTTTTTTTTTTTAAATTATCGTTTCAACTTTATTCATCCACAGTGTTTAGATGGTGGGATATGAAAAAATAAAAATAATAAAAAAAGGTCAAAACTTTGAAAAGTTTTTATAATAAAATTTTCAATTTTTTATTTTTATTTAAGTTTTTATTTCTTAAATTGGTTTTAAATCAATTTTTTCACAAAAAAAAGTTTGAAATATTAACAATAATTTTTTTAATTAATATATAGTTTTTTAAACTATTTTTACCATTTTTATTAGAAAAATTTATTTAAAATAAATTTAAGAAATATATAATTTAAATAAAAATATAAAAAATTTTAAAATTAAATTGTAAAAATTCATAAGAATTTATTATTATTATTGTGTATCCCATTAGATGGTTTGATACACCTTCTTCCTCACCTTTTTAACCGGTACACTTAGTATGTTAAAATTAAGTTAGATTTATTATAAACTAAATATTAATGTTCAAATTATAAGAATTTAAGTATTTTAATTTATTATATTACTAATAAACAAATTTTGTCCAGCGATCACATGTCAATGCAGTAGACACATCCGGTTGATCAATGAAACAACTCTCTGCCGTTGATCATGTTATGTCTGCACACGTGCATTCCAAAGCCACTTTACTAATAAAAAGAAATTGTGACAGCGAAAATCTAAATATTATATATACATGATATAAAAGTATATTTCACATTAAATGATTATAATTATTAATTATATATTTTTAATCATTTTAATAAATATTTATAAAATAAAAGATACAAATTATACGTACGATAATCATAATAATATAACCAACAACTTGCATCTATCTATATTGAATTAAAAAACACCAAGCTTCATACGACATCCCATGTGACTAGCTGAGCTGGTCACCATGTGATTAAACGACTAATAAACAGATCATTTAAATTGATGGCGGCTCTTAATTAAGTTCTATTACGAGGATTGCACGTGCTCTCCTCGTACGGTGTTGTTATTTTGAAAGAAGTCTCATGATAAGCAACACTTGTTAGACACTCGTACCCATGCTCGACGATTCAAAAGCATGCATTCACGTGCGGGTGACGAGGTTAGTTTTGGAATCTGAAACTATATTGTAAGACTTCGAGGATTTCATTTTTGGGGAGCATGTTTGGTTGATAAACCTTTTTTTTTTTTGCTCATGTGCAGTGTTTAGGGAACCGGGGGGATCCCTCACGATCAACATGATGGCACATGATAGTCTTTTCATCCGTTTTAAAATTGCCAATTTTGTGGGGCAAAAAATCTTTGTAAATATTCTGTAAAATAATAATTAGCTTACACTTAGCTAATCATGCCATTGCTTTTCAATAATGAAAGTTACATCCTTCGCACAGAATCATTGCTTTACCTTCTTTTTTTTTTAAGTACATATAAGCCCACTTGAAGATACTGTAGATCGCAAATCTATAGGAACCCCAACAACATATGATTATACAAATTTTTTTTTTTTTTTATGGAGAGACAACTAATGATGATTTGGGCATAAGAAAACATTTGCTTGATTGCATGCTTTTATATAATGATTAAACAATCCCATTATTTTCTAGTTTTGTAATAAGTATGTCTCCTGATGCCTTGGAACAATGAACTTCATTTGTGCATAAACGTGGTCTACTTGCGTATAAACAAGTTAAGAGACAGTTTTGAGGCTGGCAGGAACCTCTTTGTTCAATAATGCTTTAGATTAAAACCAAAACATTAGCATGGCTGATAAACAAAATGTACTCTCCTTCCTATAAATTAAAATTCAAATAATATTTTGTACATTTTTATTCAACATCGATGCCTTGTCTGTGCTTGGGACAAGGAAATGAAAGTGATACTACAACTCAAAAAAAAAAAATAATTTGCAATTTATAAAAATTGATGTGTCATATAGTTTGACCGTAATACTGTAAAAAATGCTTTGGATCTACTCAAACTCCAAAAGACATTGTCATGGAGACGTAAGGATGAAAACATAACTATACAGTATTCTTACCGCCTCAAAAAACAATAATGTAATTATTGGGTGGAGTCTGATGATTACTTAATTTAAAATTTAAAATAAGATTCAAATTTTAAATTCTAAATTTTGTTGACGGTGAAATCTCTCGACAGTAAGAGATAAAAAAAGAAAAGAGAAAAAAAAAAACTGCAACCACTATTGTCTGCACATATCCATCGTCTAATGGACTGGTAGCTTCTATTTCTTGTAATGCCAAAAAGGATTTTCAACGGGATTTAGTAATTTGCAATTCACTGTATTTGAGAATGTGATTGCAGTTTAAAAATTTATATTTTAAATACGATATAGTTAAATGTAATTTTGTTAGTATTTGGTGAAATATAAAATTTGTGTTTAACAATAATGGATCATAATTTAAATTTATAATTTTAAAAAAATATTATATTGATATAATAAAAAAAAATACATCACACTTTAATAATTTTTTAAAATATTAATTTTTATTATTGTACAAAATAATTAATTATATTTAATAATATAAAGTTAGGTGATTATTAGTTTGTCAACTATAACAGTAAAACTCAACTATAATCTCAAATGGACACGAAATCGATTAAACTTCTCATCTATGCTAACAAGGTATCACTCGATGTTCGGTTAGCTGGTAGATTAATTGATGAAGACACAAGAACAAATGGCTGAATTAAGTCTCTCCAATCTAACTAAAGCAGATAACTTGGTTCGAGTCTTCCTAATAATTTTTCTGGGTCAAGCTTGGATCTTTCGGCCAGATGTGTCGGAGTGGTTTGAGCCGGTCGGCTAATGTTTTATAGTTTCTGTCACAAGCCCGTGACTCTGTAAACATGGGCCTCATTGATTTGGGCCTATAAAAATATTCGTGGGTCTGCACGGGAAACAGACAACCATTGCAGGAGCTCAGCTGCTAATTTATAGAAGTAAACTCAAAAGGAGGAACTCTATGTCATGACCAGAGTTTCTTTTTTATTTTAAAAGCTTTTCAGCGAGACCAAATTATTTCATTTATCGCGTTAATTAACGTTTCCATGGTAATTAGAAAGTAAAACGTTAATTACAATTTTTTTTTTTTTAATGGTAATTTGCAGGATTAGACGGAGATCACCTATGGGGAAAATATTATCAAACAACACATTTTTTTTTTTTTAATGTTTAATTGGTGCCAACTATGCTTCAAACACGAGACTTTCAGTACAAGAAATGACTCAAGTCCCGTTGAGTTAAAACTTATTGGCAAACAACACAATACTTAACAGAGAAGGAAAAGAGATTTGGAACAAGATGGTTGTGCTAGTTCATAGTTGTATCTCTTTTTTACTCGCATTGTGTTTTCATAAGATATTTTTATAATTCGAACACTTAATACAAATGACGAGCTATAATAGCTAAAGGAAATGGTGATCTTTTCATAATAACGTTAGAGAAAAAAAATTATTTATTTTTTGTTACGTCATTTTTCTTGCTCAACTGAAACTAAGGTGGAAGCAATTAATGTATTTGATTGTCAAATTGGTGGTGTGAGAAAAAGTACCACGAATCGATGCGGCTCTAATATGATTGTTTTGATATTTTTATTTCTTAATAAGGGGGAGGTGGCATGGTGGGTTGCTTGGAGTCTGAGCAATGTGCCAGCAAAATAAAGGGGCTTGTGTTTTGGAAGATTTATCATACAGGATAATTGACCACCCTACATAAATATCATAATAATAACAGAAATTTATTTTTTTGTACATCAACGACGGATGAATTTGAAAGGATCATAGCAAAAACCTCCTTTTTATTAACCAGGCAAAAAAATTTCGACGTGACACGAGTTTTTTTTTTTTTTTTTTTCCTTTTTGGGTACAATGAGTTACAATTTGGGCCACGTCAAAAGATTGCAAGAGCCTGGCCAGTATGAGACAACATCAAGAAACCGTTTGCAGCCTGAGCAGTCAGATTACCCACCCACGAGTTCATATGATTCACTTTATTATTATTTTTTAATTATCTGTCTGGAGAATCTAAAACTTAAAATTAAAAGGAGAGGGAATGAGAAGGTAAAATTCGAACTTTTACCTTTTTCCTACCTTTTTCATACCTACTAAAGTCCCAGTCATTATTCCTTTTTTCTTTTTTTCTTTTTTTTTTTTAATTTTGAACCAATTCCCACCTCTTGAGCTTGAGCTTTTCTTGCTATATTAAACAGTTCAGTAATATCCTGTTGGGTTGGATACTGTTCTGTTTTTGGCCAGTGGAAACATCTGATGAAGTTGTTTCACTAGTGCCATTCCCGTAGATGCAAACAATTGCTATGTTTAGGCAAGAAAATTGGCGTTTTGGAAGGTAACAAGTAACCCTAAATACATCAACCAATAGAGAATTGGCTCAGCTGAATGTATTATTAACCACAAAACATGAAATATCTAAGATCCACGGAATGCGCACACCAATCCTAAGATCCCCCACCAAACCATCGTTTTTTTTTATTTTTTTTAAATAAGCCACTAAATCATTGGTTTTGGGAAACATTATAAACTTCTTTTTTTCTGTACAATGGATGACATTGTATACTTTTTGTTGGGACTGGATGTGCCATAGCGACCGTTTGGCGCTGAAAATGAGATTTACCCGAAACTTGGTCGGCCAAGGAAAAGTGGTTACTCTCTTTTGTTATTCGAAAAGGGACATTATTTAGACCTCTTTTACTTGCTCTGGTGCTCTTAACAGGGAAAGCCTACCTTTCAATCTCTACAATAGATATGGGCGGATATGACAAAGTTGATTTACAAAAATGCAAATTAAAGAATGACTTTTCTCGACCTGTTTACCACATGGGTATAAAAAATATAACAAATAATAGTCAATTTTCACGAGCTGCGCTGCCAAAGAAGCTTTTCCTCCTTATCCCCCCCCCCACCCCCAAAAAAGTCCACAATTTGTGGGTTACCCGCAATGTGGATTGGGATGCAGAGCTATGCAGTGTTCTCAGATCCACCATTTCTTCTTATTAACTTCCAACAGCCTAACTATCGATTATTACAATGTTAAAAAAAAAAAAAAAAGAAGTCAAAATTTGTATTCATTTTGTATTTGATGAATAATATGGTAAGATTTTCTAAAAAGTTATCATAAGCATTAAAAAATAAAAGAGATTCAAATATCATTAATTCATCAAATTTTTTGAAATTGCTAAAAAAAAAAACATCATAATTATTTAAAATTATGGGCGGGAATTCTTATTACTCAAAATCTGCAAATCTATTGATAAAGATGATATGGTTGGTAAAATAGCGAATACCATTTAATGTTAAATAATTTATAAAATTTCCCTAACATATTTGTTAAAAAGGAATTGGCTTTGACATGTTTTGAATTTAAAAAGAAAAAATTGAATAACAAACAAAAACAATGATTAAACAAAAAAAAAAAAAAAAAAAAAAAGAAACGGACCGATCCGCCAGCGACAATAGTCATATGTGACTAGTGGCTGGCTCAATTAAGTTTGTCGAATTCCTCATTCAACCAATTCTAATTACCTGCACCTTAAATATATAAATACATAACTTCTCTTATGTCCTGCTTCTAAAAAAAAATTAAAATAAATTCCTGTTAAATTGACCAAAAAAACCCCTTCACCAAGAAAATTTGATGCACTACAAGGATTTCGGTATTAAAAAAAAAATGTTAATTACTATTATTTAAATTCAATTTTTTTTTATTGCATCACTTAAGGTGATAATTTAATTAGTAACGTAGAACATCTCTTTTCTCAATGATTCGACTTTGAGTCCTTTCATTTCAGTGTTTTTCATTTTTTTAATAAATAAAGATTTATATACTAAGAATGCAGCCTTGACCCAATAACAGTACTCAGAGTGCGCGCTTGCCCTAAGAGTGCTCCGGTGATAACAGAGATTGCTTTTGTTGCCCTAAATTTTGGAAAACATAAATTTTGGGGTCGACTTCGACTCTTCATCTCAGGAAATTTCGTTGAACATCTGCTTCCTTTCCTACACGTAGATCTCAATCGGACAAGCTCACGTTTTTCCCGTATTTTTTGGATGAAAGTCAACTTCTTTTTCTAAGGGAAAGTTTAATTGTGTCAATTTTTTCAGTCTCCCAGTATTTTTGCTTGAAAAAGTCCACTTCCTTTCCTAAACTGGCAGCCAAATCGGACAGGTTCGCGTTTTCCCAGTTGAAAACAGTACGGGAGGATGATTGAATATTCTATTCCCAAGCCAGCAAGATTCACTCTTAACGACAGATATAGAAACAATCGCTCTGCTGTCCGTTTGTTTGTTAAAGTGTATTGTGTAAATGGGTAGAGACACAATTCGGCAGGCAAGAATGCTCTATTCTGGGCTTCCCCCATTCAAGCTTGTAGCAAAAGTTGCTTTGCTTCCATCTACCAGAGGCCAGATGTCCCAGAAGTTAAAGAACGGATAAGCACCTGATTCTTGCCCAAAGCCTAAAATGCAGGGGCATTGACGATGCCCCAGGAATTAAGAACGGATCAACACGTGATTCTCACATTGTCTCCTCAAGGACGCTGGATGTCCACCGAAATAGTAACAGAACAATTGATGCATACAAACTACAATTAGCATTGAAATTTTGGAACTTCAAGGTCACAAAGTGGCTTTATGGAGTCAGTGGCAATCAGAGAATGCTTTTATTCCGCAGATGATAATCACGTAATCCAGAACAGATTGCAAGCAAACATGCAAAAAGCTTAGCACAAGGAATGGTTGTTTGCAAGGCTGCAAGGACCTTCCGTAGTACCATTCTGAAATTAGAAATGGTGAACACTTAAAGCGCTCTGCAATGCAATTTCACAGATCCAGATTCTTGCATTATAAGTGTGGTGTAACATTCCACCATTCAGTACATAGCCACAAAAGAAAAATGGTTTATTCAACTTTTAGAAATAGATAGCTTCCAGAAAGAGATCAAAAAAGATATACAAGAGCAAAAGGAAAGTCCCGAAGGCCGTCAACCACCTCATAAAGGAAGTCGCTGGGCTGACAAGTCAAGCTAGCATTGAGCTTGACTGAATCACAACAGATAAATACAGGAAAATCAATAGTTCAATTACTAAATAATTTTTCTACCATTTATAACAGTCTCAATTTTGCCCTAGTCATGTCAATGAAATATTCCCTAATCGTGGCTAAAACCCATCTGATTTGAACTCATGAAAATGAGTCCAGTTCACATATAGCTTCAAATGTTGCACCAGTCGACACTTGGGGGACTATCCCTTCTAACAAAGCAACCAGCATTCTACCCTTATCCAGGAAAATGTGTCAGACGTGGATGTTTCAAGATCAAGAGTCTGGCAGAACAATAACAAACTGATATTAAGTCTTATTACCCTTTTTATATGACCACAACACATAACACTCTTTACATGATCATAGAGAACGATAGTATTTACATGATCTCAAATCAGTTCATTTGCTCTATAGTTTTATCCATCTGAAGCAGCACAGTCAATTTAAATAACTTGGACACTGCCACTACAAAATTGGAGATGAGAAAACTACAGCCCCTCGGAGACTAAAGTGTTAGGAATGGGGGTAAAACTAAACGAGGACATGGACCTCATTGAGAATTTGAAAGAAATTTCCCTAGCAGCAGCTAGCACCTGCTCATTTGAACCCAAAGAATTCATGTTTCTATGCCATAAACTAGTTTAGCACTCACCCTGGCTTAATGAATATCTAGGAATATTGACGAAAGCCAATAGTGAAAAATATTCTAAAGAAGTTTTATCAATTTGATTATTAACTAAAACTTTCTTCTACCACTTAACCCATTTCTAGGTCAGGTACAGTCACCAACAAACTCCCTAGCATGCTGGCATGCACCTTTATCTAATGTATTAGACATCTTTACCATCTGAGCACCCTGCAACTGCGTGGTGAGATAAAAATTGAAATGGGGGAGAGCAAAACATGAAATGCCATTTTATGAGAAATCTCAAAATGACATCAAAAATTAGACTAGCCCAATTAAGCGTCCAATCTGTTGGCTTATGGGAACTAAATTTCTCTTTATCCCTCCCTATTCCAAAAAAGAAAGATTTTTAGACTAAATTAAAATTATTTTTAACCAATGATAAAGAATTCACAAGTGGCCAACAAAAACTTAACAGTGACTATAACATAAAGATAAAACAGATCCCAGATATATATTCAACCTCCTCAGGCGTCTGGACAAAGCTGAACTGAACCAAGAATAGAACTTCCAGAAGAAGGAAGCATTCACTGCTCAGTATGAAATCATGCATCAAATGAATGTTTACAAACAGACTACACAGCTTGCTAATTTGGCCCCAAAAAGAAGTTAGAGAAACGGAACAAACATAGCAAATGTAAGCTAAAAGCCAGATCTTTCTCAAACAATCACATCACATCTTGAAAAAGCATATCACCATATGGATTTGCAGTAAAAATGAAAGAAATAACCATTCAAACATATCATTCTGTCCCTGTTCTGCAATTAAAACTACCAATGGAAGAAAAAGTGACTGCACTATACCCCAGCAGCAACTGGAAAGCAATGAAAACTGAGACCAAGAAGAACCCAGGTATTAAATTTTCACTTTTCCTCTCCTTTGTTTTGGACAACTACCTCCCCATTATTACAAATCCTATAGATTATACCTCAAGCTGAGGTTTAGGTATAGCAGGGTAACCTCCAACCCCTGAAAGCTTTGCAGAAAGACCTCAATTATTTGACGAACCATATCCACTCCTGCACCAAAAGTCATTATAATGTTTAAGAATTCCAAAATAACGTTAAGAAACAATAAAAAGCACAGACAGAGACACAAAGCTAGAGTGTGAGACAAAGACCTCTGTATAAGGAACAAAGCGGACAGTTCTAAAGCACCTATCTCTGCAATGAACATGAACAGTATCTCAGTCACCTAACATAAAAATATCTAACAGAAAATTTTGCATAAGCAAAATCCAAAATAAGAGAGAATAAAAAAAAACGTTAAATTGAGTTAATACATAAATCTACACACAAAAGCACAAGTACAGAGAACAAGAAGGCAGTGCCGCCGTACCTTCGCCGGAGTATCGGGAAGTCTATAATAATCAGCAGTAGTCCCCACCAACCACATGCCGGGAA
The DNA here is from genome assembly GCA_037832385.1 of Rhizophora apiculata. NCBI lineage: Eukaryota > Viridiplantae > Streptophyta > Magnoliopsida > Malpighiales > Rhizophoraceae > Rhizophora > Rhizophora apiculata. Next base: position 5,829,984 of record CM075439.1, on the reverse strand, counting down.
AAACATTCTACAAAAAACAAGCACACAAACACATCATAAAGATCATAGGTGGAAAATGAAACTCATAAGAGAAACGGGGGGAGATCTTCTTACATCAAGGACTCTCTGGACGTTCTTGGGTCGTTTTTTGGGCCGCCGGGCGGGTCTTGACCCGGTCATGATAAAAATGTCTTCTTCAATCTCCTCCCTTGATAGTGCTATCCAAAACTTCCTCTTCTCCTTCTTCTCGACCAATTCTTCTCTGGCTCCACCGTTTCCGCTGCCGTTCTCCGCCGATCCTCTCAGCCTCATGGATTTCGGCTGATGAACCTGGTACCCGTTGCTTTCCCTCTCTCTATGCTCATTCCCTGGCACCGCGGCCGCCGCTTCCTTCGAAATTCCCTTCCTCGGCCTCAGCTTCCACGGCCGCAGATTCCCTCCTTCTTCCTCGTCTTTCCTACGCTTCTCTTCCTCGCCCTCAGATTGAACTCCACAGTTGTTGCTGTCCAAGACCACCGCTTGTTTCTGCGACTTCCCGCTGTTTTCGAAAACAACCGTCCCCCCCGCCCGCTTCTCCGGCGACGTTTTCTCCGCTTTAGGAAGAATAGTGGAACAGGAAGTAAAAGACATGCGATGGAGCCTGGCCGAGCGGGATCCGACCCGAGTAGGAGGAGTTGGAGCGGGGGGACGGGTCGCCGTTTCATTCTCCGATTCGGTCTCGAACTCCGCGACAGTCGAACGGCTGCTACTGCTCCGGTGGTGTTGGTCGTGGTGGTGGTTGGCAGCGGGCGCGAGTGCGGTGGTTTGGCCCCATTTGAGGTTGAGAGGGAAGTTGTGTAGCGGCTGCGGCTTCACCGGTGCTGTTGCCATCATTAACTTCTGATATCAAAACAAAAAGAAACACGGACAATCCTTTTATGGATGCGTTTACATGGCTGTGTGCATTTGGGTGTGCAGATTTGTAAAATTCTGTTTTTCCTTTTTCTTTTTTCTTTTTCTTGGATGAAACAGAGAAAGAAAAGCTTGTGGTTTTAGAGAGATGCTGCAGAGAGAGAAGACGCCGGAGAGAGAGAGACAGATACGAACAGCCTTTGCGTTTGTGTTCTGCGTAGGTATCACTTGTGAAATATATAGGAGAGGAAGAAAGAATGAAGAGGCACTGATACTATACATCGTTTTTCGTATTCTTTTTTCCTAACCTAATACATCTTGTTCGAATTATTTAAAAAAAAAAAAAAAGACTTACTTATTATTATTATTATTTAATAATAAATAAAAAATTAAATAAAAATATAATTAAGCTACTCTACCAGACACCCAAGCCCAATAATTAAAATATTTTGTTGTATAATTCACAAATGAATGATGCTTTTGATGGATACAATATGCCTAAAATAAAATTTTAGTATTATGTTTTGTCATGTGTAATCGTCCTTTACGTAGTCTAATAATTTTATCATAAAGCATTTATTCTAGTAAGTGTGATTATATTTCTAACAATAAAAAAAAAAAAATCATTTTATATGACACCCCATATTAGTTTTACATCATAATCAACAAAAGAACCCAAATAAGAGGAGTGGCTACGAAAATTTGAAATGTTATAATGTATTTTAATCACTATTTTGGACATATTTTTTAAAACTTATAAAACATTAAGATTAAGAGTTTGAATCCTTGTTTCTATTTTAGAGTTTTTTTTTTTTTTTTTACCAATAAAATCGAGCTATCTCATCAACTTAATTTTCATCTAACTCTTGAGTAATGTACCATTCAAAAAAGAAAAAAACATACATTTTTCTGTGCATATGTAATTTATTAAAAATACAAGGTAAATCAATAATAATGAAATATCAACTTATTGTATAAAACAACATTTATAAATTTAAAAGGTCTAAAACGACACGCGAAGGTCAGTCGGTCTTATTACATAGTCAATTTTCTTTTATTTAATACACATATTCTTGTACACGATACTAGACCATTGGCGGGTATGATACGGGAAAATAACAAAATTTAGGGGGGACCTTGACACTTAACTTTTTTCAGGAAAAATCGAGTCATACTCCTTTTTTCGGGATTTGTTAAATAATTAATTTCTGTTTGTTTTTATTATTTTGATATACTTAAAAAAAAAAAAAAAGGAACGATAAAAATATACATTTGCTGCCCTAATGAGTGGGGTCCAAGGACGCCGTCAGCAGATTCCGCAATTGACGTGCGGTAACTTCGATTGTTTACTGTGGGCGTGCCACTGCTTCGTGGTTGAATTGGCAGTGCAGAGGAAGACGTGGCGCCGGGGTCCCACTTTTTGGAATCCATCCAATGGCATTAGATTGACGGCAAATCCTTGAACGATCTTTGAGTTATATATTTAGTTTTTTTTTTTTATAACAAAATTTAAAGTAAGTTTTATTCTGCTATTTTTCTTTTAGCTGGACGATTAAAAATATGCAGGTCGAATTTGATAAAAATATGTATATATGGTTATTCAAAATATAGATACTCGGTTTATTACCTAAAAATCCAGTAGTCCCTAGAAAATGCAATTTTTTTTTTTATTTTTTTGCTTTAATTTTACATTTTTATAATTGTGATAATTACTCTTTAATTACATTTTAATGTTCTTGCACGCCACCGTCACAGAGACTCCAACTGCAGTTTATTATTATTTTCGCTCAGTGGGGTTGGGCCTATTAATTTCCAACGGTAAATGTAAAAGCGCATCATTCACGTGTAAATGTTTTTTTTTCCCCATTCTTTCAATGAGTTTATGCCCAGTGACTGTCAATTTTGTCTGCACGAATCACGTTTTGAATCAAAACCAAAGTCTAATATTACCCAGTAATTTATTGGAGTCTTGGCTTAGTCATAATATTACATTTTATATTTTTATATTACTTACTAATATTCTACAAAATGGGGCATCAAGGAGAGAATGATATGAACCTTCCTACACAATCTTCCAAGAAAAATGTGCCCAAGTCATCCGGCTGTTTCATACCATTGTATCTTGAAATCCCACAGATAAACATATAAACTATCAATAGTTTCTTATTTGTGGAGCTTATAGACTAGAACAGCGTCCTATTGGATTCCTAAGCATAAGGATTTTCATGCCATGTTAACAAGTATAAAATATTACATTAATTTAGATATTATCACGAAAAATTTAAATTGTGCTATAATATTTATAAAATTCACTGTTGGTTGATTTAAGTTTTTAGGTAGACGTTGATTAGGTACAAAAGATTTTTACTTGTTTTATGATGTTTTGGGAATTTTATTTTACCATCTTGTTAATTTAAATCAATAAATTTAAAATTTTATTACATGAATGCGAGAAAATTATAAATTATCAAAAACACCTTGTAACTAAGGTTTGTGGAAGTAAATATAAGTTATTAAAGGAAGTGTCATGTAGCTAGTAGCTAATGTTTGTGATAAGATAGTGCTGGCTTATATCTGTTTCCAATTTCTGGGTTCATTACTCCATTTTGAAAGCTTATAATTTTCTGGCAGTCTCTAAAATTGGGTTCAACTTATTTGCGCACAGATCACAAGCAGCTTACTCCCAATCCAATTTAAGAAAAAAAAAAAACAGGTAGCTTACTCATAAATCTAACGTAGTTATAGTTTATAAATTATCATATAAATAGAAAATTAGGGAAATTCGCAAGAGCCACCAAGAGATAGTTTATTGGCACTTGGTGGATGGAATTTTCACAGTTTATTTATAGTATTTCACGAAATTTCTTTTTACATATCAAACGAATGGTTCTCCTTTATATTTTTCCCCTCTTTGGCTCCCACAGTTTATTGAAAGCTGGTAGTTTAAAAATAATAATAATAAATTGTGACGTTATCTCAAAAGGTGCTTCATTGGGAATTTCTTTGAAGGGAGTTGTGTTCCGTGGCCCTCCCAACATGTGCTTGGAGGAGAAACGGATTCAGACGCAATTAATGCTACATTTTGCTTCTACTTTCTCTCTCTCAGGCCGTAATTATTTACTCTGCTAAATGTTGATGATATGTTTGGTGAATTGTGATTATTAAAAAGGCTTTTTCTAAAGAAAAATAAAACTATTAATATATAAGTCATATGCATCTACTACAAAGAAGAACAATTTTGAAATATTCTTAGACCTAAAAAATATAATAGACCTTTTTTTTTTTAATCATATCAGTAATTAATAACAATTTTACTCTATCTTATGGTTGAATCATCTTCAATAATCTTTACGGTTAATTATATATATTCTTTCTTTATAGACCTATTCACCTATTCATCTTTTGTGTTGTAGTAATCTGAAAATAACAATTCATTTGAAAAATTGAGCCATAAACTCCAATAAAAAAGAAATAGAAAAGATGAAAACAATTAAAAAACTCTTAGAAGAAGAGCAAAGAAGCTCTTGTTAGAGGAGACACAATGGATTTATGATTCCTTATTGTAAAAACAAAATATTTAAGAAAAATGAGATAAAGTTTAGCTTTAAATGGGGCGAATCCAGCGAGCAGGAACAGCAATGGACCTCCTGACTCCCATTTAGTATTATACATGTACAATACCCCCACATACTATAAAACATTACAATGCCCATAGAAACCGAGCAGATTTAGTTTAGTTACGAGAACAGAATTATTGGGAGAACCCGTGTGTTAAAAACCGAACTATTTCAAATTCTTACAAAACATGTGATTAAATTTAAATGTGCCCAAAAGTAAGTGGTGATGGAAGAATATTTTGTGTAATGTAATCATTAAATTCATTTATGTCAAGGCCAAAGTGAAAATACGCTTGATAAATAGAAACCACAAAAGATTGGCTGGACGGTGGACAGCGAGGTACATTCATCTTCCTTTCATTTTCAAAGAAAAACGACGTCGTTTTCGCGGACTGTTTTGACATTGACTTCCCTTCCCTTTGTTCGTTGCTTTTGACACGTGGCTGCAAGAGACTACGGTGGCCCGCCGAATGAGTAAAAAGTCCAAGTAGTCCCGTTGAGCAAAGTCCGAGGGCCTTTAGATTAAGTGACTCTGGGGGCCAGCTTCAGATGGGAATTTTGTTTGTCAGAATGACCGCATTTGTCTTGTATAATAATTACAACCTTTAAGTGACAACTATATCAATTAGAATTATTTATTGTAAATACTGCTCATGATGGTCTAGTTTTTTATTGTGTCATCAATTGTGATTTCTCGTAAGTTTTACCTACAGAATGATTTAATTTTCTATTGTGTTATTACTTGTTATATATATATATATATATATACACAAACACATCCCCGCCCTTTCATTATCATCTTTTTCTTTGTGACATTATTATTTATTAATTTCATAATTATTATTACTATAAATATTATAATTATAATAAAAATTATATTTTAAAAAATTAGTATCAAAATATAAAGTAAAATAATAATTTTTATTAAAAAAAAATTATTTAGATATTTTTAAATTGACAATAAAAAAATTTAACTTTTAAAATTTAAAATTAATAATTTAAAGTAAAACAAATGAACTTAATAGAACATTATGGGTAAAAGAGTCATGTTATCTCACTTTTATATAATTATATTTCTATCCCTATTTTGTATGTAATCTTTTGTATAAATTTAAATCATTGCCTTAAAATAAATACATACAAAATTTCATTCTTTTCAATTTATCATCTGTCATGATATAAGAAATATTATTCTTTTATTATAAAGAGAAAAAAAAAATGTCTAAAGAAATATTTTATTTTGCGAGATTCAAATTTTAGTTTCATTTTGTATCAATCCACCGTTCTCTCTTATTTCTAATTATCAATATTATAGATGAAAGATCTTTACCTATTTAATTACTTTTTCTAAAACTAAAGATTTTTTTTTCTAATGATATAAGGTACAATTTGTTTCAAGGCAATTATGCCTTAGATTTGCTCACTTAAGTAAGAATGAATTAAAATAAAATTTTGCTATATTCTTATTGAATATAATGTCAAACTTGTTCCCACTAATGGTGCACTGCTTGAGAATCCTATTTTTATCAACAACTAGCTTAGATTATGATATATCTCATTGTTGTTCGACTAAACATTACTTATATTGCATATGTGCTTAGTCAGTATATGACAACACCTTAATCCATTAACTGTTCTGTCATTTTTTATATTCTTTGCTATGTTAAAAGAATTATATTCCATGGTCTCTATTTCTTTATTTGCTTGTCACTTTGAGTTGAATGCATATTCTTATGTTGATTAGGTAAGAGATATTATTAACGGATGTTTTACAACTGAAATTATTTCTTTTTAGGAAACTCCCTTATTTCTTGTTATAGTAAGAAGCAAACAAATACTACTAGTTCTATTATTGAAGTTGAATTTTAGGCTATCATAGACATTGCATCCAAATTGTTATAACTCAAATAGATCCTACAGAAAATAAGTATCACATATTCCTTTGTCATTCTTATTCATTGATATAATCATATTACCATCCAAATTGCACAATATAATGTCTTTTATGAACAAACCAAATGTATTGAAAATAATTGTCACTTTGTCAACATCTTGTGCATAATACTATTTACTTGATTTCTATTACCTCTACTGATCAAATTGTTGATATCTTAATAAAAACTCATCTACCTAGATGATTTTCTAATTTGATTTCCAAAGTGAAGTTGGTAGTATTATCATCTTGAATTTCAAGATAAATCTTTGTAAGAATTTACTTATTTTATTCATATTTTGTTGTCTTTTATATATAGTTTTATCCTTATCTCTTTTTTGTATTTAGTTTTATTCCTATCCTTATTTGCATATAATTTTATGTATAAATTCATGTAACTAATTCAGAGTCAATACATATAGAATTTTATAATGATTCTCTTATTCCATTTCATAGTTGAATTATAATGTAAAAATGTTAAAGGATAAAATAAAAACTATAGTAAAGATAATGAGTGTAATTATGGGTATTGTAAGACATCTCTCAAATTTTTTTGAAGTCATTATCAACAAAAGAAAGTACACCCTCTTCCCTTTATCATCCTTATTCTTTATATTATTGCTATTTATTAATTTTATGATTGTTGTTATCATGAATACTATAGTTATAATACAAGTACATCTCGAGGAACTTATGTTAAAATGCAAAAAAGAAAAATAATCTTTTCTTTTTGGATAAATTTTACTTAGATTAATAATGAAGTAGCATAACCTTTAAATTTTGTAATTATTAATTTAAAGTAGAATAAATGACCTTCATATAACACAGTTGGTGAAAAAAAATAAAATTAGATTATCCATTTTTTTTATATATATGATCTTATCCTTATCTTTATTTTGTATATAGTTTATTATATAAATAAATTTATATAACCAATTATAAAATTTCATTATCATTCTTTCTAATTTAGCTTTTTTCATGATATCAAAGTTTTTTTTTTTTTCATTAGAAAGAGAAAAAAAAAAATTTCTCAGAGAGATTTTTTTATTTAAAAAGGTTTTTATTTAGAGCTATTGTTACTTATGATACTTCACTCATAATATCATTGAATCACATTATAGAAATCTTTGAATGTAAAATGGTGATTACATTATGGATAATAAGAGTAATTATGGACACTTTTGGACTATACTCTTATGTATGTAGGTCATTGTCAAAAAAAAAAAGAATGTATAACCCATCCTTTCATTATGCTCTTCCTCATTTTTTATGTTGTTATTCATTAATTTCATAATTTTTGTTGTTATAAATATTATGAGTATAATATAAGTTACATTTTGAGAAATTTATGTTAAAATGTGAAGAAGAAAAGTAACTTTTATCTTTTTTTTTTTCCTTTATAAATTTCACTAAGATTTTTTGAGATTACTAATGAAAATAGCATAACCATTGAACTTAATGATCTAAAGTAGAAATAATGACCCCAATGTAACATTATTGGTAGGATGGTCATGTTATTCCTAACGATAATACAGAAACTATCAAATCTTATAATTTCAATTCCTTCATATGGTAACTATAATATCAATTAGGTTAAAACTCTTTCATTTCATATAAGTTATTTAAATGTAAAGATCTTAAACAATTCTATTAGTTGGAACTCCTTAGAGTAAATATTATTTATTATGATATGATTTTCTTTTATGTCATCAGTTATGGTTTTTTCATAATTTTGCCTATTGAGAAATTAATTTATATGGTACACTTATCATCTTTCTTGACATTTTTGTGGGTGGAGAGGAAACAAAAGACAAACCATTTTCATAATGATTTTTTGGATCTTATTTGTTTGTAATTAAAACCATTAATAGTAGTTTAAGATTAAAGTTGTTTTATATTTAATTTTATAATAGTTATAATAAATTATTATTTTATATTATTTCATAAAAATTTGATCATATCTATTTACATTAAGTTTAAATAAAACTTTATATTATAAATTTTATCCATTCGTCAATTTAAACTTTTATTTAGTTTGTCAATGTAAAAGATTGTCCATTAACTATTTTGTAGAAATGAAATATAATTTCATTAACCCAAACTATAAACTTTCTTAACAAGTTTATCTAAAGATTATAAATGCTCCAAAATCCAAAGATACACATGTCCTTTATACAAATTTTCATCATGAATATCATTAAAAGCATTTTTTAGTAAGTTATTATATTTTTTTAATTTATGACCCATTAATGAAAATATTAGTGGCAAAGGAAAAGTCATTTCAATAAATAAATTAAATTAAACTCTTACGTAACCATTGATATAATAAAAGAGATGTCGATTGCTTTATTATGTTTATTAACTCAAATAAATGGATTTAAAGGAAAGGCCTTAGGTTATAAAAGGTACTATCTCAATGTTTCTTACATTGAATTTTATTATGTCTTTCTTTGTATTAATTTGTGTTTTGAAGTATGAAAGTGAAATAAAAGCAAACTCATCTTAAAAATTCCTTGAGGTTTATTTTTAAAGCCCAAATGTTCTTTTTCTTTATTTTTTTTTTTGAATTATGTGAAATTTGCTTTTCACTTTTATAAGTATTTGTTTGTTATGAATTTAATAATGTAAGTTGAAAGTTTCTTTTTTATGACTTTGATATATTAACTATTTAGAGTTTGAAGTTTTAATGTAAATTTTGTTTATTAAATAAGTAAGATTACATTTGTCTTTTATAATAATTACAAATTATATGCAATAATCACATCAATTCAAGCTATATATCATAAATATTACTTATAATTATTTAGTTTTCTATTGTATCATTAGTTATGGCTTTTGATAGTTTTTGCCCACAAAAAAGTTGTTATAGGTAATATATTTTCTCATGCACCTTAAACCCATTACTCATATACATATCCATATTAATGGTCAGAAATAAGGAGCAACAATGTGTACTTGCCTCAAGACCAAGAATTCACTAAAATAAAATTAACAACATTCTTGTTAAAGATGATTTTCCTTGCATAATAGCTTAGTCTCTTAGCCATTAGCCCTTTCACTCTCTATTTCAATCAAAATCAATGTAATAATTAATGAATAAACATATCCTCTTTATTTCTAGTCATAACCTGTCTCTATCTTTGTGTATATCTCTTAATAAAATGCTTACATTTTTTGTTAACTTTTCTAGTATGGATATCTAACATGTCTCATTATTTAAAAAATTAATTGTGTAGAAAATTAACCCACAACAATTGCAAAGAGTCCAACTTTAGGTCCCTTAACTTAAGCCCACTACAACATCATTGAGGAGATTGTCAAACGTGGGGAGTAGCAATAACAAAGGTTGAGATGGCAATGGGTTAGTGTTAGGATCACCTATAGCAAAACTAAATTAGAGTACAAAAATCTTGGAGGATAAAATGGTGATTATAGTATGGACAATAAAAGTAATTGCAGATATTTTTTGACTTTTATTGTAAATTTGCAAGATTTTGCTAAAAAAAAGGTATACTCTCACGCTTTCATTATCCTTCTTATTCTTATTGTTGTTATTTATTAATTTTATAATTGTTGTTGTTATGAATAATATCATTATACTAGAAGATGTATTTTAAGGAACTAGTATCAAAATGCAAAAAAGAAAAGTAATCATTATTTTATTTTTATAAATTTCACATAGATTTTTTTTTTTAGATTGACAATATAAAAGGTCAACCTTTAAAATTTGAAATTAATAATTTATAGCCAAATAGATGACCTTAACATAACATGGTTGGTAAAAAGATCTTGTTATCCTTTTTTGTAAACAGTCTTATCATTGTCCTTATTTTGTATATAGTTTCTTGTATAAATTCATATAACTGACTTAAAATAAATACTTATAAATTTCATTCTTATTCTCTTTAATCTACCATCTTTTATGATATCAAAATTATTGTTCTTTCATTATCAAGAGTGAAAAGATCTTTTGCTGAGAGAAATACTATATTTAAAGAGATTTAAACTTTAGTCACATTTTATTATCAGATTAGTTTGTCATTCCCTCTAATTTCTTATTATCAATATCAAAAATAAAAATCTTGGCTTATTCAATTATTTTCTAACACTAAAGATTTCTTATAATATTATAAAATATTATTTGTTTCAAATCAAATATGCCTCAAATTTGTTCACTTGAATAAGAATATGCGACAATAAAATTTCTCCCACTCCTATTGAGTGCAATGTCAAATTTGATCTCACTAATGGAACACCATTAAAGAATTTTACTTTTTATCAACAATAAATTGAGAGACTAACATATCTCATTGTCATTTAATTAGACATTGCTTATATTACATATATAATCAATCAATTTATGACAATACCTTGATCCACTCACTTTTCCATTGTTCTTCATATTCTTTGCTATGTTAAAGGAATTGTTCTCAATTTTTTTACTCACTCATCACTTGGGTTGCAAACATATTGATATGTTGATTGGTTAAAAAATCTTACTAATGAACTTTCTATAACTAGATGTTATTTGTTCTTAGGAAACTCTCTCATTTCTTGTAACAATATAGGTAAATAATTATTGCTTATTTTAGTATTTAAGTTTAATTTTGGGCCTTCACAGACACTATATTCAAATTGTTATGGCTTAGATGGTTCTTATAAAACATAAATATTATACATTCCTCTATCTTATCTATTTATTAACACAATCATAGTGTAATTTAAATTACATAAAATGATGTCAAACCAAGTGTATTAAAAATAATTTTTATTTTGTTTGTCAACATTTTATACAGGATACTATTTGGTTGATTTTTATTACCTCTACTGATCAAATTACTAATATTTTTACAAAAATTCATCTACTCAAACTATTCTTTATTTAATTTTCAAAGTTAAATTAACAATATAACCATTTTGAGTTAGAAAGAAAATATTATTTAAAATCTTTTAAATCTTATTTCTGTCCTATATCTTATTTTTATTTTTTTTATAAATAATTTTATTTTTGTATATATTTGTATCTCTCTTTTATATTTCAACCTTATCTTTGTCCTTATTTGCATATAATTTTTTTGTATAAATTTATATAATTAATTCAAAATTAATACATATTAAATTTCATTCACATTCTCTCTAATTTCAAAGGATATGTATTATTAACAAATCTTAGTCCATAAAATATTTTTGATTAATTAGTTTTGACTAAAACTTAAACTTAAATTTAAAGACTACTTCAATATCAGCAATTTAAAGTTTATTAGCCACTTTCTTAACATTCTGTTAATGTCTTAATTCAATATCAGCAACTACAAAAACTTTGTTCATTTATTAGTTTAAAGTTGAACAAGCATTATGCATCCATAACATAATGATTCATCAAAACTATATAACAATAACCATTTAGAAAATCAGATTTCCTAAGACCCTTTTCCTTATCATATTTTTTGTGATGTAAGGTCTTGTATTTTTCACATGTTCTTATGTTTGAAAAATGTATGGTAACTTAATGGATCAAGAGCTTAGGACAAATCAAAATTTTAAGTTTTGATTCTACAACTTGAGGGATTCATTCAAGAAAAAATAAAAAATCTAAGGACGTCAAGATCTAAATTAAAAGTTATATTTTAAGTACACAATTGATCCTATTTCTAAATTTATGGCTTTTGCATCTACATTAACTTGTTCATTGAACGAATATAAGATGTAATTAAACATTATATTAAATGAATTTAATAATTCAATACATTATTTCATGTATCTTTTGTGAACACAATTCTCATTTACTATGAAATGGATATTATAAGAGTTCATTAACAATGTCAATACCAAGTAAATGAGTATATATTTTATTTAAATGTATTGGTTCTTTGAAGGAATAATTCAGTAATTAAAAATTTATATTTTTATTTTTTAATTCTTAAAAAGTATAAAATTTATGAAATTATAAAAAATTTATAATTTATTGTTTAATAATTTTTTAATAATTTAAAAAATATTTTAATTAAATTTAATTCTCATTTTATCCTAAATTAAAGAGAATACATAAATCATTATCTCTTTGCCAACACCCCTTCTAAATATAGAAAATTTATGACAAGAAAAACATGAGGAAAGTTTAATATGGAGGAAATTTATGTGTAGAAATAATGGTTGATATATTATAATGTATTTAAAAAAAATACATTTTCAATAATTTATTTAATTTAAATATTACACGCAGACTCACAGTCCTGCGCTTCAATGCGAGACTGGGCTTCACCCGTAAATTCCCAATTTACCCGAGACCCGACCCGACCCAATACGTATTGAGAACCCGCGATCATAACCGAAACTCGCCTGCCCAAAAATTTCATCAATTTGAATTCCTTCTTCGTTCTCTCACACCGCCACTGCCACTGCCACTGCCACCACTGCCATCACCGCCCAGCCTCCTCCACATGCGCTTCCACTATTCTGCTTGTCACTTTAGTCTCAGGATCATTCTTCTTTTCGTTGGCAGAAATGGAGGCAAACCACATGAACGGTCGGGTGTCGCCACCGTCAAGCTCTGCCGATGGCGGCACCACCGCAGGATCCTGTTCTTCGCTGCTGCAACCTAACTACAGCAGCAGAGCGGTTCAGGTTAGCAATCAACTTCTCGATTTCCTTAATTTAAACAAAACCAATTGATTTCATGAACCCGAAAACCCTTTGGCGGTTAACTTTCATATTTAGGGTTTTGGATAAGCTGTTTTATGCGTACCGTTCCAGGAAGCGCTCGAGCATTTGGCATCCGTTGATTTAATCGAGCTGTGTAGCGAGGCAAAAGTTGAACGGTGCCGGGCGACGAGAGATTTGAGAAGCTGTGGAAGATATGTACATTATGCGTTGAACACATGTGGGCATGCATCTTTGTGTTCTGAATGCAGTCAGAGGAGTGATATTTGCCCAATTTGTAGAATCCCAATTCCAAAAAATGGAAATAAGCTACGGCTTCGCCTTTATTATGAATGCATAGAGGCTGGCCTCATTTCCAAAAGATGTGATGAAAGATTTCAAGAGAAAGAAGATTGGGAAAATCAATTAAATGCCGATGTTGAGCGCCTCTATTCTTTATTTGATGTTGCCATGGAAAATAACTTGGTTTCTTTGATCTGCCACTGTATCCTTAATTTTTTTCTTTTTATTTTTTTGGTTGCCTTTGGTTTAATTTTATTTTACTGCTGTGGAAAATTTTCCCAGTGCAGAAGTTTTTCTGAGAGTTGAAAGTCACTGGGACAAAGCTAGCATGGTCCTTAACAGAGATTTAACAGATGTTACGGATGTTTGCATGGATGAAACTGCTGTCTCTAGTGATCCTGTGATTGCTTTCTTGTTGGATGAAGTGGTTGTAAAGGATTGGTGTAAGCGGACATTCAGAAATATCATGTTAGAACTTCAGAGGATATGTATCCTTGAATTCTTTTTGTTTTAAGCCTATGTTGCATTGCATTTGGGTACACTTTGTTTTCTTTTGGTGATTGTTGAAATTTATTTCTTAGCACTTTTTTAGATAACCTGGAAGTTAAAGAAATGAAAAATAGATGGCATTTCCTCCCAAAGCTTTCATGTCATCTTACTGCAGTATTAAATGTGCTTGAGGTTTTGGCATCTTCTTTTAGGGATAGTCTTTCAGCAAAGCTTCATGACTTGCAGTTACTAGAAGAGCACATCTTGAAGACAAAGCAGGTGTGATTGCTTGCAATACTGTATATTGCACTTCTGTGTTGGAGTTAATTGTGCTTGTCTCTACCTAACCTCCTTGACCTATTTTCTAACTGTTTCTGATACCTGTTATGTAAGATAATTAGAGCTATTGTTTTCTTCTTATGAACGCTCAAGAGATTGTGATGCCCTGTAGCTGAATTATGTATTTAGTTGAATTTAAAACAATTTATTTCAACTTTTTGAAATTTTTTAGAACCTAAAAATTGCCACTTTTATTTCTTGTATCTGCATTTGATTAATGGTCTTCCTCAACTAATTCTGGATTTTCAGCACTTGGATATTATGGCATGGTGTATAAGACATGAATTTCTGGAGGATGTGACGGCCCGTTATCCTGATTTTTTATCATGGAATTCTGTTCTCCGTGAAAGGAAATCAGCTGCTATAAGGCGTTCTTGGCCTGGTGTTGTAAATCAATCTTCTGAGCCCAGTATGGAGGCTGGTTCCCTGTTTATTGAAGATGCTCTGGCAAATCTTGAGGGAAGGCATGAGGATTTGCATGAAATGGGTGATGAAACAGAATTGGCATCTTTGATGAAGGATGAAACATTGCATTTCAGGTCCAAGATAGAGGGCATAGCAGGATGTTATCCATTTAAAAGTCTTCAAGCTGCTGTTGATCTGCTCTTTTTGCGCGGGAGTTCTGATTTGGTGGTTGCAAAGCAAGCAATTGTATCCTGTATTATATTTTTCTGATTATTGCATATATTTTAAGTTCATGGGACTTGCCATTCTTTTGTTTCCTTCATAGAGGATCAGTTTCTGTATTACCTTTTTGATCGACATTGGAAAATGCGAGATGAAACTTGGCGACATATTGTAGATGACTTTGCAGCTTCTTTTGGCTTAACAAGGCATTCATTACTGGAATCACTTGTTTTTTATCTTCTGGATGACCACACAGATGAAGCTCTGCAGGTAATCAAATCATCTGATGCAGAATTGGATTTGTCACCATTTCTGTTTTCATATGGTTCATCATGTAGCTTCATCGTTCTTGCACAGACTGTTTTATCAAGAATTTCAAATTTTTTATTTTAAATGGCTGTGCAAATGTTTTAGTCCTCTAAAATAGGGTGACTTATATTCTGTATTTCACTTACATATGTTGATTGTTCTTAAAAAACTGTGTATTTTATAGGAAGCTTGTGACCTTCTTCCTGAGATCTCAGGCCCATCAACCCATCCAAAGATCACCCAAGTTCTTTTAGAAAGGGGAGTTCCTGAGACTGCTCTGATGGTCTTAAGATGGTGTGGGCGTGATGGATCGCAACTGGTTTCACTTAATGAGGCTGTTACTGCAGTTCGTGTTAGGGTGGAGTGTGGGCTTTTAACTGAAGCTTTTATGCATCAGAGAATGGTCTGCACAAAAGTAAAGGAAAAGAAGTCAAAGGGGGGACCACTTGGTGATGCTTCTGACATATTGAAGGGAGAATGCAGGACCTGGGAGGAATGGGTGGAGATACTAGTGACTGAAATTTGTTGTCTTTGCATCAAGAGCACTTTGGCTGATCGAATGATAGATTTGCCATGGAACTTGGATGAGGAAAAGTTTGTCCATAAGTGTCTTCTAGATTATGCAACCCATGACCCTTCAGCAAGTACTGGAAGTCTTCTTGTTGTATACTATCTTCAGGTAAATAACGGCTCTGGACTTCCTTTACTTTGAATGAGGATTGATTTTGAATTTTTCAAATTGGATGGCTTTTCTGAAGCCATGCAACGGAAACAAAGAGGGAGAGAAATAGCTGCAAGATAAGAAATGAACAGAGAAAATGGGCATAGCTTTAAATTTGTGTTTTGTTTTTTTCATAGCATTGCTTAGATATGCAGCACACATTTCTCTGCCAACTTTCACAATGTATTTGATGACATACTGTAATCATATCAAGTTGTCAAACACCAGTTCAATGACCGAACAACATTAGTTGGCAAGACATTTACTGCACATTCTCTTAGTTGTGATGATATTGTGCTCCATTGTGCTGCAGCATGTTTCAGTGTTGTGGTTACAGAATCATTTCAAGTTTAATCCTTATCCGAGTGGTGAATCTGTGTTGATGATGGGAGCTAGTCATTTAGTTAGAACCCCATACCCTGATTATCTGATAATTTGTAGTCTAATGTATCTTTTTTTATACTCCAGCGATACCGTTATGCTGAGGCATACCATGTTGATATCACACTTCAAAGCTTGGAGCAGAACTTTATTGCAGCGAACTCTATAAGTGAAGAAGTTTTGTCTAAAATAAGATCTGCCAGCCACTGGAGGGGTCGACTTGTTGTGAGTGATCATACCTTTGGAATTTATGTGCTTGTCTTTTCCTGAAAATTTTGTTGAGCATATTGATTTCATTTCAAGAAAATCTCAAGCATAAAACATGTGGAGATTCATGGAGTTGACTAGATTTGCTCATCTTTATGCTTGCAAAATCTGGAGATAGTAATCAACTAGCTTTTGTTTAAAAGCATGCACTCTCTTTTACATGCACCACTGCATGCACCTGAGCAGATGAGTTTTATTTCATGGAATTGTCTGTATTGTCAATTTTTTAGCAGTGCTTTTATTTTTTAATTTTTTGGAAATTGATACAATTGGGCATATGTCGTGCGTAAACTTTATGTTTTATCTGTTATTGTTAAAAAAAAAAAAAAAATTTCTGAATGATTATTGCTTCAAACAGAGCCAATCCATTGAGCTGCTGCCAAAAGACCAACAGCGAGAATTACAGGCTGGAAAATTATCACTTCAGTTGTATAAAACCTCCAATGAGGAAGTTGAAAAGCCAGTTACATCTGTTCTACCTGTGGCACAAGAGCCAATGTTGGGCAACATAGTGGTTCTCCCATCTGGTGACACAAATGCAAATCAAATGACTCCATTTAAGGCATCAGTTCTTCAGACTCCAAAATTTGGTGAATCTCACTCTGCACATAAAACCTACAGCTCTCAATCAGTTCTCCAGGAAAGGTTATTTACAAATGCAGAAGTAGGACTAAACCCTCAAATGAAGATCAGCAGGAATGCTAGATTTGATAGCATCTCAACTCCTCAAATTCATCGTGTCAGTTCCACAAATGCCATGCCATCAAAGGATGTTGGCAGGACTTCATCAAACATTCTGCCTGGTGTCCTTCTGCATCCGAATCAATTTTATCCCATCTCAACAGATATGGAAGAAAATGGCTTTACTAGGCAATATCAAAGTAATACTCCTACACATTACCACACGGTTACAACTAACGTGATAGATGGCAGCAAACCTAGCTTTCCCAATGGTTCTGCACATGTCCCACGGTCAAACATGTGGATTAAAAGGGTTCATTCCCGCACAGATGACAGATCTTTTAATGTGAACTTTGGAGATGATATGATGGGCAGTGCCTGGAGGTAAACTATAATATCTTCTTATTTTGCCAAATACCCTTGCTCACTTTCAAGTCTTTGTGAGTTTCTATTGTTTCCAAACTCTATAATGATAGTTAAGATGGTCCCCTTACTTTCAGTCTCACCATGTTTCTCTGACACCTCAGTGGCAGAGAGAATGGTTTTGCTGTAGATGACAGTAATGTGGTTCGTGCTCCAAGGTGGAGGTCTGATGACACTAGTGACGAGGAAGAGGAGCGAGGCCTGGATAGAGCAGTTAGAGAAGCATCTAGTACAGCACCTTCAAGGGGAACTAGAAGAAGTAGGTTTGCCAGGAGATGACCTTTGACATTCTCTATTGGGGTAACTGGAAAACGAATATTCTGTAATGGCTAGCAGCGAAGAATCACCATTCTCTTCAGCAATACGGCAGCACTAGCTGCATTTGTGGCTGATGCATTGGTTGCGTCAGCAACAATACTTCTTCTTTTAGCTTTTGCTCATGCTGCATGGGCTGAAACTTATTTTTCTTTTTTTTTTTTTTTTGTTTCATTTTTTAATTTTATATGAGTGCACTTAAAAGAAATAATGACAAAATCTATGATAATCATTGTGCACTAATAAAAAAAAATTTATGAGTTTTATTAATTATCAAGAATTTGAAGAAAAAGGCCCTATTCCCACATGTTATTAAAATAAAACAACAACCGAAAAACACAAATCTTTAAAAACTAATTTAAAATGCACTTATAAGTTTTTTGAAAAAAAAAAAAGATCTAGCTTACAGAGAAGCACGGCAAGGGCAGAGAAGAGGGTGGCGAAGAATAAGAGTAACAAAGAAAAATGATGAGTTAAAAGATTAGTCAGAAAAAAAAAAAATCAAAACCAGTGATTTTGCCCAAAGAAAAATCAGCTCTTGGATTTTGAAATCACAAAAGCTGGGGTTGACCTTAGTGGCATATCTAGAAAGGGATCAACCACTAAAATTATATATATAAGAAGTAGTTAAATTTATAATATATTGTATTTTAAATGAATTTTTTAAATGAAATGAAATTTTAAAAAATTACATAAATTTTTATATTATAAAATGATTTTTATTAAAATAATTTAAATTTAAAATAAAATATATTTAAACTCATTAATTTTATATTATTTTTTATTAAATTAACTCAATATTAGTTTGATTAAAAAAAATATAAAATCTCTATGCTGATATTAAGTACAAAATATAAATAAAAAATTAATGAGATATGAGTTTATTAAGTTTAAAATAGAAAATTTTGAATAAAATTGATTTATTATTTTATTTATCAATTATAATTGACACTCATAATAATAATTAAAAATTACTTAAAAATTAATAAATTATATCATATTACTATGATATTAAAAAATATTGTCGATGACTTATGCAAATGTAAAGATATGCTTCAATAATTACATTTTAAACAAGTTGTTCAAGGAATTCGTGATGGTGAAGTTTTGACTGGGACGTACGAAATGGATGGATAGGTTCAGAAATTATACCCAAGCTGAACGTAACGTAAGAAGACCTCAAACTTAGCTCTGCAAACATGGTTTGGGTTTAAATTGAACAATTTATAATTTGGTCCCAAGTAATCGCAAATTTAACACCTAGCGCATCTATGTTTTTGCGCATTTTATTGGGTTTTCACAGCGTATTTTTATTATGGATGTGGTTATTCTCATTTTGTTTACTTTTACTAATTTTTTAGATAATAGTAGTCCTTTCTGGCCATCCATTATACTTTATTAACCTTTATTATGATGTTGTTCTTGTGTTGAAATTGACTGGCGAGACAAAAAGGTTCACGAAAAGTTGAAATTTACAAAAAGACAACGCCATAACTTGGGGTTGGCAAAAGAAAAATTTTAACTAGAATTTGCAATTGGAGTAATACAATCTTAAACAGAAAAGAGAGGTGCCGTATGGGATTTTAGATGGGATTGGCAAATGAGTCCATAAAAATAGATACTGATAAAGATAGAATTTAGCAGTTTTTTTTTTTTTTTTTTTTAAGATTTTTCTACGTATAAAATATTTTCTATGAATTAGCTCGAGTTCAGTTCATGGATTTGAAGGCCCGTATAAAGGTGGATCTGGGCTTAAGTTCGGCCTGACCGGTTTAGTTGATTGTGCTAGGCCAGACCAAACTTGACCATCCATAAGAAAAATATACATGTTCCGACCATAAACGGACCCAGATAAATTTAATATAAACTGGTCCAAAAGGTTCGGCCAATGTCAACATTGAGTCCCATTTCGTGAACAAACTAGTGATTAAAAAGTTTTACTTTTAATATAAAATGTTTTTTATATAATATATAAATTTTTGCGTCCACTTAAATTCATTGTTTTTATATCCGCTAACATCTGGTTCGTTGCGTAAGGCCAAATTAACAACCTGCGAGGACGGTTAGTGTCGCCTTAAACTTTCCCTTTTGTAAATCATTGAATGGGTGTCTTATTGTCGGACTTTTACTTTCTGTTTGGTGAAGCGTCGGGGAACATTTGATTATGAAAGCAACTTCTTCTTCTTTTTAAGACACTATTTTTCTAAATTTTCATTATTTTTATAATTTATTTTTGAAATTAAATATGAGACATCAAAAATAAAAATTCAAGTTATTGACTTAGTAAAATTGCTTTCTTAAGAATCGTCAAACACGTCAAAAGGCAGGAAAATAATAAAAAAGGCGAGTCTATAAAGAAGGAAAGAAAGGACAGTGAAAAGGACGAAAATGAAAAGTCAAAAAGGCGTAAAAGGTCGTTAATTAATATTTATGCTGTGAAAAAAAAAAAAATCAAAAGTTAAAAACCAGCCGCTAGGCTCCATGTTCATCCATGGCTATCTAATCCGTTTTAGATAACAAATAATAATAAAAAAAAAGAATGTTAGTAATTAAGAAAAAAAAACTTTTAAGATGATCTAATGCAACGCAAAGTAGGCGTAATCATTTTACAATCATGTGGCATTAATGCGAAAAATTCCATCTATACTTAGCACAATTGAGCATGATTAATGGTCCAAACAAAAAAATAGAAACGATCCCTTGGAGGACACGTTTCCGATTGCTGAACCATTCCTTCTGCAGGGTAGCCGAGTGGGACCCCCGAGCCAGACCTAGTGATACGTTGGTTGTTGGAAAGGACGCTGATGCATGCCACGCATGTCGAGTTTGTGATCGAATCAGAGCCGTACAATTTGAGTCCTTTATGATCACGTGGTTTCCTCTTGACAAGTGTCGCCCCCAGATGGTTACGAGGCCATATACTATATTGTCTGGAGAAAAGGATAATATAATAAAGATAACAGTAATTTTTATTTTTTTTGACGAATTTTCAGATGCTATATGCCATATCCTTTTTATTTTTTACTGTCGCGGGGCACAAGTCTTAACACTATATTTATATTAGAGTGAAATAAAAAGAAAGAAAATTGTGAAAAAAATTAGTTATCATCGACTTTCTAGCCAAATTAGTGAGAAAACAAATTTTGGCTTTATTTTTACTTGTTCTCAGACAAGAAAAATAATTTTTTTGACTTTCTTTCCTCCTTACTAAATCCAAACATGTGTAAGAAAATCACAAACCTCTCTCTCTCTCTCTTTATTGTTTTGTTGCAAATGTGACACTCATAGCTGGAAAATAAGCTTGTGAAGACAAGCATACTGGAGAGATCAATAATGCCCTGACATTACAAGTAAAAAGATTTATTTTTTTTTTTTTAAAAAAAAAACTTATCCTCAGGGTCGTGGACCATCACATTTGCAGGTCATATCTCAGCCACACCAATAGAATTTTTAGACCAAGATCACGTTACGTTACAAGGAAGCTCCCCCGGCAATACACATGTACTGTTCGCCTGTACACCCCGTCAAAAAAGTTTCATAACGCTGATTCCAAGTTTCATGTGGTTTCACAGTGAAAAAAAAAAAAAAATCCAGACCCAAATTGTTTTTGAAAACGCGGTTCATCACTTGCTTGACTTTGTAATGAAGAAAAATTCAAAGTCAATCCGGGTCTCACTACGTCTGTTGACGAGGTCAACTGCATAAAATTACACTATCACCAAACTCAGCGAAGCATCCTACGACTCCCCCTTTTTATCTATAGTCCCTGTCTTTCCTGACACAAGCCAAAGGGCAGCTCAAGAGATAAAAACAGTGACTTTGTTTTATTGGTTCTTGTAGTTTGGAACTTTTCGGATCCGGATTAAAGACAAATTCTGCTTCTTTCTGATCTAGACGTGAACCGGAACCAGCCATGACTAGGCGGTGCTCGCATTGCAGCAACAACGGGCACAATTCCCGGACCTGCCCCACCCGCGGGGTGAAGATATTCGGGGTCCGATTAACCGACGGGTCGATCCGGAAGAGCGCTAGCATGGGCAACCTCAGCCACTATGCTGGGTCATCCAACTTGATTGGGCCCCACGTGTCGTCTGTCGGATCACCCGGCGAGACCCCTGATCACGGCGCCGCCGACGGCTACGCTTCCGAGGATTTCGTTCCTGGGTCCTCTTCCAGCCGCGAGAGAAAGAAAGGTTAGAACTTTGTTTGGATTAATAAAGCTTTCTTTTGTCAATTCGGGATCTTGCATGACATTGTTTCTATGTTGTCTTTGATCATTGCTTATGTTCGGTTTTCTGTAATGATTGGTCTGCTGCCTTATATAATCTTTTCCTATTTTTAAATGGTTCAATATGATATTATGAATGATATGAACAGTTGATTTTGTACCTGTGTGGTAGAGATTGATGGCTCTTTCTTGTTTTAACTTGGATCCTTTGATACAAGGTGATATAAAGAAAAGGTCATATTGTTGCTACTTGGATTTTGATTTGGATAATGTCAATTCGCTAGCTGATTTTTGTCTAGATGAATGTTGGGCTAGTGCTGACCATGTTTTATTTTGAAGTGGAACTAGGTCATTAAAGTTCACAGAAGTCTGTCTTTGAATTGATTGTTGATTATTCAAGGCAATCTTTCAGCACCAACTGCCTTGGCGGACAGCTCCTTCTAAGTTGTTGCTTCAGAGTGCCAACTTTTTAGCGTTTTTGCTAGGAGTTTTTACGGCTTATCATCTGTTTTTGTTATGTTGCTTTCATGGCATGTGCATTCCTTGCTCTTGATTGACATCTTATGCCTTGTGCAGGTGTTCCATGGACTGAAGAGGAACATAGGATGTTTCTACTCGGCTTGCAGAAGCTTGGTAGAGGTGACTGGCGTGGAATTGCACGCAATTATGTTATATCAAAAACACCTACTCAGGTGGCTAGTCATGCACAGAAATACTTCATCCGGCAAAGCAATGTGTCCAGAAGGAAAAGACGTTCTAGCCTTTTTGATATTGTAGCTGATGAAGTAAGCACAGTGTCTTTAGTATTCCTCTCATATTTGACTGATCTTACATTCATATTCATCTTATCTCACTCAGTTCACACAAACGCACCTCGAGATTCACATTTGTTCACTGGTATGAAAGATAGGCATGGACCACATACTTAAGCATGCCCTTTTGGTTGTTTGGTAGGGTCATACTTTGTTGATAATGCCTCTTGTGCCATAACTAAATAGATTAAATGTAACAACAGGCCTACCTTCATGCTTCTTGTGGTTGTGAAGATTCCCCTTTTTCTTCTTGCGGGATTATTTTGACTTTTTATCAACTTGTAAATGCCAAAAAATTAGCCAGATTTGTCAAATATCCAGAAAAAGGGGTGGATGGACATTTTTTGTCTGGGTTACTTCTGCAACAATGTCCTATTCACTTTACAGCTTTTTCTTACTTCATTTTCTGATTTCAGTCATGTTGTTATGTAATACATATTTTTACCACCAACTGTGAATTTGCAGTCAGCTGATACTACAATGGTGTCAGAGGATTTCTTATCTATTCACCCTTCCCAAGCTGAAGCCCCAAATGATGTTCCATTGCCTCCTGCTGCTCCTCCTTCTCTTTTGGATGAAGAAAGCGAATCAATGGATTCTAATAACTGTAATGAGGGAGAACCTGTCCATGCAAAGCCTGATAGCACCCACCCTTGTTATCCAGTATTATACCCTGCTTATTTCTCACCATTCGTACCGTATTCATTTCCATTTTGGTCGGCATATAATACTGAGGCAATTAAAGAAGAGACACATGAAGTTCATAAGCCAACAGCAGTACACTCAAAAAGCCCAATCAATGTTGAAGAGTTGGTTGGTATGTCAAAACTGAGCTTAGGAGAATCTATTGGGCAGCTTGGGACTTCTTCCCTTTCGCTTAAGTTGCATGAAGGGTCATCTAGACAGTCTGCTTTCCATGCCAACCCTGCCTCTAACACCTCAAGCATGAACTCAAGTAGCAGCCCTATCCGTGCAGTCTAAAGGCTGCTTTCACAATCTTTGAGGATCATGAGATTGTAGCTAACTCAGCACCGATGATCTTTGCAGGTTAATGTTTATGCAAGTCTAGAAACATACACTCTGGTTTGGCTTCAATTCCATATTCATTAGTTGGATCATTATAGAATAAGCTTGTTTTAACCCTTATTTTCTTTAGCTCTTACCTTCTTGTAGGGTAGCAACTAGTCAAAAATTGTTTGAATCTTCGACATGTAACTTTTGTGCATAAGTTCGAGTTTCAAAAATAACTTCTCTCTAAATTTATTGTTAAGATTGTATCCATTAGATCCTTTACTAGATTTCATGGCACGAGTCCCGTTGATTGGATGTCCCTTTTTGACGTGTATCCTAAAATTCTCCTTGGTCATTATTTTTGCTGCTTTCTTGCTCGATTTTTCAGTCCTATCATCATGGTGTGAGATTCCTCCACAGTAAACGATAAATGAACAATGTTCTCACGTACCGTCAGCAGAGTCATGAAGTCTTCGAAATGATCACATCCACGCAATGGATTAGAGTAACACTAAGGATAAATTTGCTTCCTGAGCAATCGAGTTCTATTGACAGAAAGCCAATCTGCCTGTCACCACGTATTAGCAGTCAATGATAATGATGGACTGGTAGTTTTTAGGTGATGTGGTACATGAATTTGTATCTCCTGCTCAGCAGGCACTCTATTCACCTTTCTCAATTTTTTTTGTAACAAAATGATTACGTGAGAAGACGTTCACATGGACCAACATTAGGACAACACAGGCCACTTGTTTTAACTTATTCACCCAAGATTTCTAGCACAGTAATTAAGGCATAACAAAAGAGTCCACAATCCCAGAACGTAATTCAGCCCACCCCCCTCAAATTAGAGGGCTTGTGCTTATGTTTTTTCACTCCTGTCCGGTCCAACCCCAAACTTCGCGGTACTCACTAGTTTGCTATTTGGTTTAGAGTTTTATTAGTTAAAAAGAAAAGAAAAGAAAAAAAAAAGAGTTCTATTAGTAGACTTGTTCCGGGACATTTAAGGTAGTTGTGCATTGGTACGCATGGACCAATATTCCCCTGATATACAGGTCGCAGGTTATTCTAATTAGATTAGGCAATTGTTATTTAAAAGTACAAATACACTTCATACGCACACAATATAAAGTAAAAAAAGAATCCCACTAAAGTGTTTTGTGCGTTTAAGAAGTTCTTTTGGCGTGTAAATAACAATTGCCATTACATTAACATTGTCCCCAAAAATATATTTTTTTTTTTTAAAGAAGAAGAAGAAGAAAGTCAATGAAGAAATAAAAGGGGGTTAGTCCTAAGATTTTGAAAAGTCATTTATCTCCGATTGATACATTTACACTACATTTGTTAATTTTTCCCTTTTCTCTCTGCATATCTCCTGAAGTTGTTACTTGTTACAGCATAATATTGCAGGAGTCTGTGCTCGGAAAAAGCCTATTAGAGCAGCTCTCTAACCAGTTTAGATGAGGAAGATCCCCTCCTCTTATGCACTACAAAAACAGAAGAATGTTACGGTTATGGTAATTGTGGTAAATTGCATTTTCTAGGGGGGAAAAAAAAAACAAAAAGGCAGCACCAAAAAAAGAAAACTCCTCAAAACACTCATGCTATGTTTAGTAAAAATGTAACGTTAACATAGTGGAATGTAATATTCAACGGACTAGATTTCATTGCATAACCACAGAGTCTTGTGTTTAGCCTTGGACATGTGAGTAGTGATGGTCTGTAAATTAAAAGCCTGCACACCCTGACATTTATATACTTAATGGTATGGACATTATACTTGGGCTTTCCCGCTCATGGGCCAAACAGGCCCTAAATCAGGCTTCCTAGCCCGACATCTTGGGTCGTCTGGATCCATTCGTCTTGACCTAGTTCATTTGAACCCATCTCTTGGAACCCATCAGTAGTGTTCATGTCTTCCAAGTCACGTCATAATTGTTCATTGATTATATTATTATAATTAATAAATAAAAATTATAAATATATAATTAACAATTAATTAAGGCCCGTAAATACCATTGACAATCCGTATTAGACAACGGAGTGGCTCGAAAGGGGCAATATAGACACACTAAATCCACAACCCACGTAATTGTTTTGTCGGTATAGGAGGAATGCAAATTGCAATGACTATTTTCACTTCTTTTTTTTTTAAGTCTTGGGGGGTATTTATTAGGTTGTCATGGTCGCCCGCCAGAACCCGTTACAGTAACGAAATCACAATTTCCTCCCGGGTGCCAAACGCAGTTTTTTCTTTTTTACGGTACATAAGAAAAGTGTGTAAAGTCAGCAATTTGAATTCAGAGAAGTGTTGTCTCAAAATTTTTTTTTTTTTTTTTTTTAAAAAGAATTCAGAGAAGTGATACCCATTTAAGACGTTTTGAGTTCAATTTTCAGTGATCCCCATTTGGAGTAAAGATTGTGAGCAAGGTCCTGATCTCTCTTTTAATGAAAATAGCCATACAACAACAACGAACCTGCTGAGTTTTTTTTTTTTTTTGGGATTGAATTGAGAACATGGAGGGAGTGGATCACCCAGCGCATGAGAGGAACATGGCCGAGTTTGACATAGAGGAGATGAGGATAGTATGGGCCGGTTCCCGCCATGCCTTCGATGTCAGCGATCGCATGGCTCGTCTCGTTGCTAGCGATCCGGTAAATCTCTTTCTGTCGCTTGTGCTCAGAGCCTTAGCGAGTTAACAAATCCTGAAGAGGGTATGTCCTCTCATCCTACACATTTTCAGACTTCCATTTTCTTCCCTCTTATGTTCTCAAAATTTCTCAAGATATGGAGAAGCAGTTCGAGATGGCAGAGCAATCAAAATTATGCTCAAATCAATCTGATGGGAAATTAGATGTTATAATCCTTTGTTTGTGCTTAAATTGAGACATTTATCCATCAGTTTGGCTCAAAGCCTCTTGTAGCATACTTGCTGATAAATTTAGTTCATTGATTTTGGGATCTTTTTTTGTTTTGCTTCAGGTATTTTGGGACTCTCAGATGATCTGGTAGAAACTGCAGTTGCTCATTGCCAACTGATTGTTGTTTCCAAGTAAGCTTTTCCCTTTTCCATGCAGTCCAAGCTTGACCCCGGACCTGATTGAGTCTGATTATCTTTATATTTATTACAACAATTTTTAGCCCAAATTTTTATTCCAGGTTCATAGAGAAATTGCAACAAGATATACCAGGGAAAGGGTTGAAGCAACAGTTGCTGATACTCTGCAACATTTACGCTTTGCATCTTCTACACAAACATCGGGGTGACTTCCTCGCCACTGGCAGCATTACAGCCAAGCAAGCTTCACTTGCTAATGATCAGCTAAGATCCTTGTAATTCCCAGGTCAGTTTCCAGCTATCTAATCCTCCTTATGTTGCTGCTTCCTTGATCTCTAAAAACTCATTGTTTTTTTTTTTTTTTTCAAATCATGGATTAGGTGCGTCTCAATGCAATTGCACTTGTAGATGCATTTAATTACACCGATCACTTTCTCGGCTCGATTCTGGGTCGCTATGACGGAAACGTATATCCGAAACTGTATGAAGAAGCATGGAAGGATCCCCCTGGAGGATTCAGCTGCGCCACATGGCTACCATGAATACATACGCCCTCTTCTAAAGCAGCAACTGCGTAATTCCAGACTGTGAGGAGTAATAGGACTCTGCTGTTGCTCCCATGTGTGCTCCTCCATCGGACCCTTGGTTAGCAAAGTCGGATACAGGGAGAGAGGGTTGCGGTGGATTGGCGGCCAGTGTAAAACTTGTCAATTCCTCCTAATATGAATGTTTTGAATTAATGGAATCTTTTTAACAAAGTTATCTATAGATGATGACTGCCATGAGATGAAGTGCCATGTTCGATTATTTTAGATGCTATTGTTATTACCACCCCAATTGAAATTGTGGTTAAAAATCTTACCTTTGCCAAAGCTAGTTATGGCGGGTCTTTTTCGTAATATGCCGCCCAATCATCTTTGATAAGTGATTCAATGTAATTAAGAATATTTTAAAAAAATAAATGAAATAAAGAATCGAACCTTCCTAGGCGGGCGTTAACATTGAAAAGATTGAGTACGCCAAGGTGGTGTACTAAACAGAAGGGGACAAATCGAACAGGTACTAGCATCAATGCATTTTGTGATTAGAAACTCGGCAGTTGGGGTCAGGATGTCCGGGCCAATAATTAAAATTAGAAAAATCTTTACTAACAGAAAAAATATTTGAATGTTAAATAAATAATATTTTACATAATATATAAAATAAAAAAAAAATAGTAAAATAGTATAAAATTATGTGTAATATAAAATTATTTTGTACGCCGTATAATATAAAGGGTCATGTATATAAAGCTTTTTCCATGTGCATATATGACTGAAGAATTTCTGTCTCTCGCCAAGACAACCGCCTTTTTGGAACGGTGCGCTTCTACTACAGTTCACCGGAGACTAGTCGCCTTGCCGCACTTCAAAAGTCCTTAAAAGATGACCGCCTCCACCGCCGTGTCTGTTGCTGGGAGGCTCACCTTGGCCGCCACCTCCAACCGCAAAACTTCTGACTCTATCCTCTCCCCTTGCTCTCTCAAAATCTCTTCCATTTCTCCACTCGCCAACATCAAGCCGATTACCTTTACTTCACGCGCCACCGTGGCCTCCTACACTGTACGCGCCACCGGTACACCGTCCTCGTCGGCTACTGCCAAGGAAACTACCTTCCATGGCTTATGCTACGTCGTCGGCGACAACATCGACACCGACCAGATCATCCCAGCCGAGCACTTGACTCTCGTTCCTTCAAACCCCGCCGAGTACGAGAAGCTCGGATCCTACGCCCTAATCGGCCTTCCGGCCTCATATGAGACCAGATTCATTGAACTAAACGAGACCAAAACGAAATACACAATCGTGATCGCTGGCGACAATTTTGGCTGCGGCTCTTCGCGGGAGCATGCGCCGGTTGCCCTAGGTGCGGCGGGAGTTTCGGCTGTGGTGGCGGAGTCGTACGCCCGCATTTTCTTCAGGAACTCCGTGGCCACCGGAGAGATATATCCGTTGGAATCGGAGGTTAGGGTTTGCGAGGAGTGCAGAACTGGCGATGTGGTGACCATTGAGCTAGCGGAGCGCCGTCTGATCAATCACACGGCTGGCAAGGAGTTCAAGTTGAAGCCGATTGGGGACGCCGGGCCGGTGATCGAGGCCGGAGGGATTTTTGCTTATGCAAGAAAGACTGGAATGATACCCTCACAATCCCCCGCCTAAAAGTTGAGGTATAAATTTTATATTTAGTTTTTTTTTTTCAAGTTACTTACTAGAGCAACATAATGTGCTAATTAATTATATGAAATTGCGCTCAAACAGTATTTGCTTAGGTCTCTGCGAACTCTTTGTTCGTGTATGGAACATGAAGTGTTTTTTTAAGTGTTTAGAGATGGTTTTGAAATGTCAGTACCCAGTAAGCCAATTCGATCAAGTTGCTCTCTGTGTGTTGTCATTAAGATGATGTGAGATGTTATTCCCAAATTAGGGAAGCAAATTATGTAGTTCCGTGGATTGCAATGTTATGGAAATTTGGTTTGGGCAATTTGTGGTATATACAGTTACTTGTGATGTTGCAAGAATGGCAAAATCCTGTCATGGCTGCTCTGTTGTCTTTGAAATTGACAACGTTAGACACTGGCCTCTATGAGAACAGTCATTTAGTTAAAGTGTTGCCCATGTCCATGGCATAAGCCATAGATTGCCCCAAGTCAATAAAGGGTGTTAACAGAATCTCCATCATTTTATTCATTGGGTTACTCTGTTTTATGCCCCATTTTGTCATTTCATTTGAGAACTAAGTTATGTTTGGCATACTCCATGATAAGAGAGCCTTATTGCCTGTTGAGTTTCTTTGACATTTGTGTATTGTAAGTTTGGATTCTTGTATATTGGCTTTCCTGCTCTTATGGTGTCATGAATGTTGATTTCTTTTTCATCAATAAGAGTTGTCTGTTCATTTCTTGACTTTTCTGCTTGCAGGTTTTTGTACTATGAGTGATGAATAATTGTTGGTGTTTTGGAATAGCAGTAGCATAGGCAGGTGATATGCTTGCACTGATTTCCCCCAATGTAAGCATTTCTTGCGATGTTTGCATAATCTAATGTGAAACTGCTTATGATGTTGTTGAATTTTCCCTTTTCAAACTTTTGAATAATGGCTTTTAAGTAAATGGTGTTACACCTTATAATTGTTGTTTTAATGCTATAGCTTCAAGTTTCTTCTTACTTTTGTGAGATGTGGCAGTGAGTTTTCAAATTTCAAACGAAACAATGTAGTTGGTAGGACCATAGGAATTAAGCGTGCTCCAATTGGGTTTCCAGCTGTTGCGTTTGTGCTCAATTCTATGCAGATTGTCACCAGTTCCTTTCCTGTGATTTTTGGTTCTTGTAATTCCCTACCGTCTCTCATGCCTAGGTGTTGAGATATTCAGTGCCCCGATGAACATCTCGTTGGTATCTTGCACATGCCATACAAATTAATGTTCTTTTGAGTACCTTTGTTTAGAAAATGAAATGGGGAATTTTGACTTTTCAAGTGAAGCTGGTCATACAAAAGATACAATATAAAAAGCCAGACTGGTTAATTCTTTGATGCTTCAGTCAATCTGACAATGAGTAAGGAATTGGAAGAACTCTTGGTCAAGGTCATGGGATTACAAGACCTTACTGTTGATCCGTTATAATTTAGGCTTCTTGTTTATGCCTTCATAATGATTAAGCCATCCTGTACGAGTCCCAATCTCAGCAGAATAAAATAGAGCAAGAGGTAATTTAGACTTTGGAGTAAAAGGAGTAAGAATAGTGTTGCATTATTATATCACACAATAATGGGAAATAACTAAGAATGTATGATTTGGAATGAATATGGACATATGATATTATTGTGTTCGTTCTGACAATAGAAAATATTGAAATCTTAACTTTTTATTATAAATCACAAATAGCCTTGTGATATTATAATTTAAACATTAGTACTTAATTTTGTGTTATAATAATAAAAACAATGAATTAGATTTATATTTTACTATAAATAATAGAGATAATAATATAATATACATATTATCTATACCTAATTATCAATTATGTAATTTTATCAATATTAAATATAACAAGAATCATGTAATCATAAAATATTATAATCAAAATATTAATTATAAACATTATATAATCTAAGTATTATCATTTGTATTCTTAATTTAAATAATTTTAAATTTTAGTATCTAATATTATAATATCAATGTGTTTAATTAATCATATTTATAAGATTATAACTACTATTAATATAATATTTATTAAATGCTACAACTTGAGTTAGTCTGAAAATATTTAATATAAATTTATAAATATTAAAGTGGAGTGATCAAATCTAGATAAAATTAACTAGATAAGTTAACTTGCAAATGTTTATTTAAAAATAATTTAAGATAATTAAAACTCACAATAATTTAATTTATAATAGAACATTACAAGAAAATATACTATGTAATTAGTCTTAATTGAAGTTAAAATTAAATTTTTATTATTCTCCTACATAATATAAATATAATATTTATTCATTTTATATAATAGTTGTTATTTTTTTATAAATATCTTTGGTTTAAAACAGAAAAAGATGTATAATTGTCATAAATGTAAATAATCTTGAAAATAATATACTAATACAAGATTACCACTTCCTTCTGGTGATCTGAAGATTACTACACTTGGTGTAATAATA
This sequence comes from Rhizophora apiculata, assembly GCA_037832385.1. Lineage (NCBI taxonomy): Eukaryota > Viridiplantae > Streptophyta > Magnoliopsida > Malpighiales > Rhizophoraceae > Rhizophora > Rhizophora apiculata. Next base: position 5,798,265 of record CM075439.1, on the reverse strand, counting down.
CAAGATTATGGAAAAAGTGATCACCTAATTTATATATTTTGACTATAAAAATATAAGATTTATTTTACTCCCAACATTTTTTCTTTTATTTTTTTAAATTAAATTAAAATTATTTCTCTATATTATTAAAATTTTTTTATTTCATAATTTTTAAATTATTTATATATTAATATTATTAATTATAAATATTTTTATTTTTATTTTATTTGTTAAATTTAATACATTATTCAAAAACAAATATCATATAAAATTTAAAATATCGATTAATATTAAACATTCACAATGTTATTAAAAAAATTTTTAAAAAAATATTTATATTTTTAATTTTTATATTTATTTTTTTAAAAAAATTAATACCAATAGTAATTAAAATATTTTTTTCTTATTTTTTACTCTAAAATATAAATTTTTTATTTTTTATTTTTTTAAATATATATATATATATATATTATATTAAAATATATCTATATATAAATTAATATTTTATACTTGCACTACATCCTTAATTACCTAAATTAATTTGAAGAATAATTTTTTAAAAAAAAATTAAATAAAAAATTTTGCATCATAAAATTTTAATTTAAAAAAATTTCATAAAAAATTATTATAATATAAAAAATAATTATTAATTCAATTCTCTCTCTCTCTCTCTCTTTTTGTTTTTTATTAAATCAAATCTTCTGCTGTCTTAATTACCTCCAAGAAAAAGGGAAACATAAAAGATTTGCGTGTCCAAACTCTAAAGACCAATAAACTATGAAACAATGAACAAAAATGAAAGAAAATCTCACAGGGATAATTGTTTTTATTTTATTTTATTAATATAAATTTATTACTACCGCTAGGAATCAGAAGAGCATAAACACAACAATTTAGGGGGCATGGGAAATAACGCTCTTTCAAATTTTGCGTTCGAGGAGCTCCCTCCTTTGGTAGTAAATGGATAATCTATCGGTGCTTGCGTTCTCTATCCCTTGGTACCTTTGAATGCTTTACATCCTCTTCCCACTCTTCCCGCGGCGGAGGCGATGGCTCATACCTCGATGGCTTTCTCTTGAAATGCCTGTCATCATCACTCGATTCATAGTCCAACGCAGCACTCCCAGAACTCTTTTTGCCACCACCTACAGTCCCGGATGACACAGCAGCCTTCACAGTTGAGGGCTGGTGAACTTCGTAATAGCCATTGGCCGAGGAAGAGGGCTTGTGATGATTAACAGATGAAGAGGTACTGCCACCACCCACTGCTGCTTCGGTGGAGGAAGAGACCTTGCGCTTCTTTGTGGTGGGTTCTTCTTCTACCGGAAAGCTTATGCGAGAGAACACACTTGCCTTGTGCTTGCGGTCGGCAGCTGCAGCAGCTGCTGCTGCCATTGAAGTGGGCTTTACAGTCATCTCTGATGTAGGTTTTGTAGAGGAATCTGAGCGGCTGTGGTGGTGGTGGTGGTGATGGTGTCGGTGGTGATCCCGCTTATTGCGTTCACGGTCCTGATCATCCTCGTGGAAATCATAATTGCGGTCATGATCGTGGTGCTCAGATTTTCTTTTGGAAGGAGGGCGAGGAGGCGGTTCAACATCACGGGCAGGACGCTCAGGGGAGGACCTCTCAGACCGGTGTCGATGGTGGTGTTGGTGGTTGCCACTTGAAGGAGGTGGTATTGCAGGCTTCTGCGACAAGAAATGGACAAAAAAATGACTGATTAGAACTTGGAAGTTTGACATTCTTCGATTTGATTGACTTTCAACCAAAAACCAAAAGAGGACGTCTTGAATGTTTTTTCCATTTTTTTGATAAAAGGAAATTTCCCCCAAAAAAATAAAAGAACCATTAATAACTAAAAAGTCCCAAACAATGCGCAAACTAAAGATTGACCCTCAAAACCTAGTCCATGCTGCTTCTCTCTGTCTCTCCCTGTCTCTCTCTCTCCGTCTTAATTTTTGGTTAGGTTTTGCTCTTTTTCTCTAAATCCCTCAAAGTAAATTAGACAATTTTTTTCCAGGAAAAAAAAAAAAGGTCATCTGCTTAAAAATCCAAACAAGATATCCCCCCTTCTTCTTTATCTTCTTACCATTGTACAAGAAACATAAATTTTCTTTTTCTTATTATTATTATTATTTCACATTAGCAATCCCCTATAATAGAAGTAACAGAACCGTCCCATACTCTCGCTCCAGTTTTAACTTTATTAAGAAGGATAAAAAGGGCTTCTTACAATTTTCAATTTGGGCCTAATAATTTTTATCATATTTCTAAGGAGCCCAATAGTCCAAGTCCAGTGCAGGCAAGAACTTGCCAGAGACCATTATGAAAGAAAGAATGGAGTTCGCGACCTCAGCCTACCACCTCAAAAACCATAAGCATTTACACTATATTTTGTGCCATTGTCTAAAAAGAAAAAGCCCAGAACCCATCATAGTACCGAGCAATTTAGCCAGCGCAGACCGGGCCAGCTATTCACATTTTCATTTTCTCATTGGTGAAGATGACTTAAAGATTATTCTGTACCATCGGTTGTAGTGCACGAATTCTCAGCACAATTGATGGTGGCAAAGGCTACCAATTCCCACTCAAATCCCACTGAGTTAAAAATTCAATTCCGTTTGTTTCTAATACCCGTGACCAACTCCAAGTTTACTCTTCTTAAGAAATTCTGCGGACGTAAATTTTGAAAAGAGAGAAAAAAAGGCAAAAATCTTTTAAAAATCCAGCCGTCTGGTGACAGACTTTGGATTCTGACCAAAACCATACAAACAAAACCCATTTTATTTTTTTATCTTTCTGGCAGCAAGAAGATGAAAGGTGTTATATTGCCAAACTGTTGCCTGACACCACAAAATGCACTACGCATGGAAATATAAGAGAAAGGAAAATTCAAATCATAAAAGAGACATACAGATTTCACTGAAGAGACATCCCCACTGCTGCTCATCTCCCTAGCAAATTCCCGATCCCTGGAGAACTCCCTGCTCAGAAGAATCCGTATTATTCAACGGTACAAACAACTAAAGCTTTACAACTAAAGCTTTAAGGACCTCAGTAATAAGTTAGACAACCACAAATAACCACAAAAATGCACGCAGCAAGAAACACACACGTACCAATTCTATCAGGAATACTGAATATAATGAACTGGACTACATACAAATAGAAATGGACAAATAATCCAGTAGCCAAATTAAACAGACGGAGACATATTGGAAGCTGAAAAATAAACTATAAAACCAGCTAACTGAAATATACATCACATCAAATGCTTCTGTCCCAAATGATAAGGAATTTGATAGGTAAATGGTAAAAAAGGTAGAAAAGCAGATTTAAGAGGTCTCAATTGAAAGAATCACGGGTATCACAATAACAAATGTAGTCTACGATTGAGAGGGGCTTAGACATCTGCTGTATTGATTGCTCCAGTCATATTCTAGCATTGTTCAATCACATCTACACCATTACCCAGAGGGCAGACCAAGGTATATGTCCTTGGCACCACAAATTAGTAATTTGAACCAAATAAGCATCACATTATACATATCAAGGAGCTAATTGAGGCTCACAACTTGGTTTTACACATAGATATTGTGCCAGGGAAAGTGTTAATGCTATGTCTTTCTCTTATCAATCAGGTAACTGTTAATGATTTGCAATGGATTATTCATCTCTAAGATATTCAGAACCCTAAATATATAGATAAAATATGGATAAAGTGTGACCATTTCTCTTCTAAAATGCTGAGTCATCAGAAAAGCAGATACACAAATCACCTTTCAGCCTTTCTCTCGTGTTCACGACGCCTTCTCATATTAGCTTTCCAGGCCTCAAATTCTTCTCTGCTCATTGCAGGAGGTCCAGCATTCATACCCATTCCAAATTCAGCAAGATCCCTCCAAGAGGTAAAAGTTGTCTAATTAGCTCTGCAAGTGCGAGGAGTCAAAAATGAAAATTTGCCACAGAAAAGAAATATACCTCTGAGGTGGAACAAGAGGCATCATGAAACCTTGTGCAACAAAAGGGTCTGGAGGCATGATTCCACCAAATGACATATCCAGAGGCCCAAGTCCAAAACCTGTAAAGGGTGTCGGACCAGCAAAAGGAGCCATAAATCCATCAATCCCAGGTTGCATGCCAGTCCAGTAAGGGTTGTAGGCAGAGGGGCCCATAGGCATCATATAGCTCTCAGCAGCAAGATCTTGAGGGGCTCTCCATATATCTGTCAAACATTGCAACAGGTAAATAGCATATCTTAACACCATCAAAAAGCAACCTTGCAAACAGAAAATGAACCAAAAAGGTTATTATAACCAATTTCATATAATTACAGTAACAAGCCTTTTGCAAATTGACAACAATGAGTATACCATTTGGAGGCAAGCGAGCTTTCTTCTTTTTCTTTTTCTTCCCTGTGATGCAAATATCAAATTAGTAAAGGCCACCTTAAAGCATTCATATCATAAGATCATCTATCATGGCAAAAGACAATGATGATAACAACAACAACAACAACAATAATGACAGTAAAACAGTAATGAATTTGAGAAAAATAGATCATTGCCTGCATCAACAGCAGCCAGCTTCTGCTGCACTTCTTCCTCAGCTAATGGAGCATTCCCTTGTGATGCAGGCTCCCTCATGCTTACTGATTCATGTGTAGCTTCAGACATATCGGCCACTTTAGCATTCCTAACTTTCTCAGGAACTTGCTGTGCAGTAACAACAGGTTTCTCCACATCTGCTGTTTCCTTTGTATTTGCATTTGGACTTTCTTCATTAGGAGGGAATGGCTTCGGTTCTCCCTTAGATGCTGCAGACTGTGTAGGTGATGGAATCTTAGGCTGTGGTAAGCGAGCAGATTCCATATCTGAAAACAAAAGCAGGAATAAAATTAATTGTGAATCAAATCATCCAAGTTTAAATAAAAATTGCATGTAATTTTAAAAAACAAACCTTGAACTTGAAAAGTGCTGCCTGCATTATCAGCACTGCTGTTACCAGACTCTAGAATACGATTAATTGTATCCCTAAGAGTCCTGTTAGGAAGAAGATCATCGGCAAGAATATCAGTAGCCCCACATACACACTTGGATTTTGAGATGATGTGATCCCTTATACCTATGTAAAAAAAATTGTAAAGAGGTCAATTGCTAAGATGACTGGATTTGTTAAGATGCATTACAGATGCAAGTTCACAATTTTAAAAATATTGTAAACCAAGGAGGTGAGAAGATCATGTTTATGCCCAAATTTCAAAATGAAATCCTATTGCATGGAAGCAGCTGATAAAATTTCTAAGACACAAAAAAATTATACTGTGGCAAGGCAGTCCAAGTTGCAAAAGTATACCAGTTTTGCACTAAACATAAGAAGGCAAAAAAAGTAAACATCAAACTCACACTTGTCACAGAAACTCTTGAAACAGCATTTGCTAGTTAATACAGCATCTTTCATAATTTCTCTGCACAATGGACAGTGAAGTTCCGGTGGAAGATCCCCAACAGGTCGTGTCGAAGGTAAACCTTCAATTTCTTTCTCAAAAGCAGCCCTATTTAGAAGTTTTATGATTAATCTTCAAGCCCACAACACAAATATAGCATCACAGAGATGAAAGATGATGATGAAATAGAAAAGCTTACTCATTTGGCTTCAATACAGCAACAGCACCACTGGGCAATGCATACGAGCCATCTGGGGTGGCCATCAACATTGACTTTGGAATACCAGTAGGAGGCTTTACTTTCTTAATATCATAGTTTGGATCACCATTTGTAGGACAGTGCTGGATAAAATGCCCTGCATACAGGAAGTACATACAGTGAGCACTGTTGGAAACAGCCTACGTTAAGCATTTATCTTTAAGTTTAAAGGCAAGGATGTCATAAACCATAACCATACCTGGCACCTTGCATCTATGACATACATAGCCCTGTGGAGGTGTCTTCCGCTCCAACCCTAACCGACCTCAAAAAGAAAATCAATTTATCTTTCAGCTTACTACCAAAATAATGGAAGGGTACTCAGGGAAATAATGATATGGCCAATGAAAATATACTCTTACAGTGAATACTAAAATCACCACAAACTAATTTGTACATGCATGCATACATGAGGCAAGAGGGTGTTCAACTTTACATAAATGCACCAGGTGTCAACTGATAGAGAACAATGGCTAACTGTGATTAGGACATGGCTGATCCTATTACTCTCCATCACAAATCAGAATAATAACAAGAGAAAAGCATAAGAGAATCACCAAAACCACGTCCACCCATTCTACCCGCCATCCCCCTTCCAAAACCTCTGCCAGAGCCAAAGCCATCAACACCTTGGCTGCAAATCCCAATGCAATTTAACATGTAAAATTTAGACAAATATAACAGTAAGGAATAAAAAATTCAATAACATATGATAGTGCAGAATGGCTTCGCACCGCTGCCAGTCCAAGGCCAGAGTATCTATTAAAGCCTTAATCTTGCTGTCCTCATCAGCTTTACTTGTTGTAGGGGGAGCATCAGGAAGTGGATTGCTAGACTGAACTGGAAGTGTCTCAGGAATAGCATATAGGTCATTCCCAAACTCATCCCATTCATTGTCTTCAGTCTACAAAGTTGAATTATACACAATAAAAGACTAAATTAAGGTAATTTGATTGAGATTTGGTCCAATAAAGAAAAGAGCAATGAACATGGAAGCTTACATATTTCTTGGCAGATGAATCAGGACCAGTAAAGTTACTCTTATCTGGAATGGTATCCTCTGCCTTAGTCTCTATCCTTGGCCTACAAATAAGTGACATGCACAAACTCAACCAAGCACTCAGGATTCATAAATTAAGAGGCTAAAAAAAAAAAAGAGAGAGAAAAAAGACAAGAACTACACTTATCAACATGGAAACACTACAATATGACCCATATGATTAAGTTACTGACAGAAACCTATTCACAATATGACAACCATGATCCATGAATGATTGTACTTAAACAGCTGTTGATAAATTGATGGCATAGATGAATGTGATCATAGTATATCTAAGAAATTCTATGAAGCGAGTTAGTATAGAAGTTTGAGGCAGTACTCTTGCTCAGTAACAATGGGTATGCGAGATCGTCCTGGAACCCGGCGAATTAACACAGAAGTATTTTTTGGGATTAGCATTGCTGCATCAAGATATTCTGAAATTGCAAAAGGAAAAACAAAATCCTATAAAAATGATGCAAGAATAACAGATTAGAAAGCAAACTTTAGTGAAACACAACCCCTGCTGAAGAAACAGCTATTTCCTGCAGATGGAAAAGTCAGTCTGACCCTTTAAAGCCACATAAATATCTCAGTCATTAATGAGAATAAGCTGATTGGCTGAAGTAACTTAAGTATTACTATGTCTACTAACAACATGTGAAACCGATCTTACAGACATACAAGATGATCTCAGATTGGACTGCATGAAAAGTTGTGAAGCATTATACATTCTATTAATTCCCTTACTCACAACAACACAAGATCTGTCATTCAAAATACCCTCTATTGATCACACTGACAATTCCCAAGCCAATATATATACATATATATGATGTCTGAGTGTCTGAGTGTCAGCCAAGTGTGAAAAAAAAAAAAGACCCCAAGCATTCATCCTCAGAGGAATCCAGAAGCCAAGATATTGGGTATAGGAAAGCCAAGCTCAGAGCCCTTTTTACACTTTTATGGACCACTAAGGGAAGAAACTGAAGGCACACACCTGCACATGCCTACAGGTCAATTCAGCCCCCCACACCCCCCCACCCCAAATTAGAAGTTTTGAATTATGGATCAATGAATCCTTCAGGTCATAGAAAACAAGACCAACCTTCATTAGTTTGGGCATTGGTGACCACAAGGTCGAAGTCGGTACCCCTGCCCAAGTGCTTTGATTCAAATATTTTTTCTTTCAAAGTACCAACTGATATAAAAGGCCCGTCCATTGGGATCGAATCATAATCTCTTGCACTCTTAAACTTGTAGTACACTGCCATTGCTTTTCTTTTTTTGCCGCTAATATAATTGAAGTACAATAAAATGAACAGAACACAGAAATTTAACTTTAAAAAAAAAAAAAACCTGAAAGAGAGTAATAATCAATCAAAGGCCTCTTAAATAACCAAAAAAAAGGGCCTGATATTCAACACCAAAAAGAGAAGAAGAAAACAACAATACAAAAGTTGAACCCTCTTCCGTTCTGTTTTTCTTTTTTCCTTTTTTTTTTTCTCTATTCTCTTCAAGAACTCAAGAAAGATCAAACCAACTAATGAAGAAACCCTCTGTTGCTTCTTCTGGGTTCCTCTTTGCGCCAATAGCCCAAACAATTCTTGTTGCACCAAAAAAAAAAAAAATCAAAGAAATCGCCGCCTCAAAAGCATCGAGCCAAAGAGTCCTCTAGCGATTCCGACAGAGAAGGCCACAGATCGAGAGCGCTCGCTCACAAAACTCCGAATACCCGAACCTCGGTCGATCCGAAATCTTCAAGACCCGATCCAGTAACCCAATCGCCAACACAGAGAGAAACTCTTCAATCTTGATCAAGGCAAACTCCAAATTGAGAACAATTGCGAAGCACTCGATGAAAATCCAGTACAGAAATCACGGCGTCCAAACCCTAGCAATAAGGAGATCTTCAGGTCCTCCTGAATAGGACTTCTCGAGGCGCGTGGGCGACGATTACAAGTGATAATCATCGCTAGAAGAAGCCAGATTTAGGGCTAGGGCTCGAGCGCAACCGCGATGGAGAAAGAGAGGAGCGTCGAGTGGAGGTCGTTTTTTCTGGTTTTTTATTGTAGAGAGAGTTAAAAGCGGATAAATAAGAAAAGCCTCGGCACTGCCGTGCGTGCAATAAAATATATAAAGGCAGTACTGTGACATAATGGTTCCCGCGTCGTCGTTTTGCGTTTCTTTTTTTTTTTTTAATCTATCACGAAATTCATTGAACAGTAAGTAGTTCTATCGTTCTTCGTAGATTACAATCATCCTTTTGCGTTTTGTTATTGAACTAATATAATTACACATATTATATTCAAAAACTTTTCTTTTTTTTTTTTTTTAAAAAGTCATATATACATAATTATTACTGATTGTTGCAAATTTTACTTATTTTGGATATATTATTATTATTATATTCCTAAAATGTCGACCGGCATTGCACATTTGTAGTCGTTAAGTAATAATACAACTTTTTAATGTATATTGTTATGTTATTAGTAAAATTATTGTATTAAAAAAATCGTATTTATGTATTATTTTTTTGTGAATTAGAAATAAAATTTTGAGGAAAAAAACATAATTGTTTTTGGGTTTATGCTTTTTTTTTTTTTTTTGGGTTGAATCTGGGAGTTTTGTTTATGTATATCCATCGAATGTTTGGCTTGTGGAGCAAGGTGAGAAAACAAACACACGATAGAGATTTTTTTATCAATTTGAAATTTAATTTTCTACCCGTTTGATTAATTTCGGCATTTAAATCATCAATTAAAATGGAAATAATTTAAAAAATAAAAATAAAAAGTCAGACAAAAACTCACTAGTTTACAAATCCGTCTGATTTGGTCGAAAAGCAGAGAGTTTCCTTAGAATGGAAGTCAAAAATGGGGAAAGCAAATTCGAGAAGACCAACTCAAAATTTTCCTAAAACCAGATTGAGAGAAAATATATTTTTATTTTGACGCATTAATGAAAATAACTTTTTATCGTTTTTACTTATAGTTTGAAGATAGAAGTTTAAGTTTATAACTATTAAAATTTTAGTGGCAATTAAACTAGATACTGATGGTGCCACTCGTGGTATTTCGGGTTGTGCCACCGCGGGTGGGGTCATCCGAGATCATTCCGGTGGGTGGCTTGTGGGTTTTGCAAGCAACGTTGGCATCTGTACTTCTTTTTGTGGCGGACTTGTGGGGGATTCACAGTCTCCCACTCACCTGCAAGCCAGTTTAATTCAGAAATCCAGAGCTCTCCTTGACGGGGGGAACGGACGGTTGGCCGCGCTCATGTAAACATCCTTTCTGCGCGAGGCCATTTTTTTGTGTGGACTTTTCTTTTCTTTTTTCTTCTGTAACTGCATGACATGAGATCTATCATTGTATACGGTAAAATTTGACAATTTTTGTAATTGAATATATGGGAGTCTCAGAATGATTATTCAAGTAATATGTTATCACTATTGAGAATATCAAATTAGAATATCAACTTTAATTTGTAATGTGAATAATAAGAATAATAATTAAAATATTATTTTTATATGATAAAAAATATCAATTATTTGTCTGATAAATAAAATAAATACGAGAATTGAAATGTTTATGCAAGACAAACAAAAATTTGTTATTGTTATTCTATTTTTTTTTCTTTTATAAAACAACGTATTACTTATGAGCTATATATAATGAAAATAAGTTTAGTGTTTTTATTATATTTTTTAAAATTTAAAAAGAGTATAAAATTTTAAATTTTAATTATTAAAAATTTATCATAATAATATATAAATTAATTTTGACTTGGTAAAGAGAAATGATACAATAATCGGGCTGTATCTCTCTGTCGTAATTTCCTGCGTTCAAACTGTCCAAAGTTGACGCGGCTCTCTCTCTCTCTCTCTCTCTCTCTCTCTCTCCCTCCCTCTTTCTCTGTTTCTCGGGGTCTGTCTATTTTTTCTCGCTCTCCCAGACTCCCATAGTTACGGGCTTTTTGTCTTATTCTTTTTCTTAATTTTCCTGAAATTCTCGTTGCTCGAGTTTGATCCAGATTTAAAATCTAAAAGGCGAATTCCAAACCCATTAAGCGGAAAATTTTAGACATATCAAACACGAAGAATAAGCATGCAGAGATAAATCTAAGAACTTGCAGCTAAAAAGGCGATTAGATGATAGCCGTTGTTGCAAAGTTAATATTTGGGTGGCTCAGGACCTCCAATTTTGACTTGTAACCAAGGCTTTTTTTTTTTTGCAGTTCTTGACATCTTGCCAATAAGTCGGGGCATTCGGGTTCTGTTAGTTTGTGCTGATTTTCGTGAGATTTTATAATTCAGATTTCAATTCTGCTTGTCAAAGCATTTTCTCGTGTCGTTGTGATCTTGTTATATTACTTCACAGAAGTGGTACGGATTATCGATATGCTTGTGTTAGGAGGAAGGAAATGGATATCTTCTTTTTATGTTGCCAGGTTTGGATGTCTTGTAGACCAGTGAAATGAAACAATTGTTGTTGTCCGTTGCTGGTGTCCTGATGAAAGAATTGTTGCGACGTTGCGCGTGGAATAAAGTTGATTGGAAAAAATTGTTTCTGGTTGGCACCATATTGACAATGGTGGGAATTCTGGTTCCAACTTTGGCAGTTCCTTATTCGCTGAAGCTACGGCAGCTTTCGCCCCCATTAACAGTTTCGGAGTACACAGCATTGAATGGCAGCATGCTGTTAAGAAAGAGTGTTAGTGAGGCAAAAGTTGAGGAGTTGCATCCTGTCTTGGCTCCTCCAATTCTGTCTCTGAATTTGACGGTTTCACATAAGGAAGAAGTGCCCACGAGATCCCAAAAGAGGGATTCTGTATCTAGACAGAGGCGGAGGCAGAAGAGGGTGAATGATGAGGCAAATATGGTACTGCCTCCTCCCCGTAATCCTGCGTCACCTAGCTTGCAGGTACACTTAGTGAGAATGTGGACTGATATTTTGAGTCATTATGATAAAGGCTGTTTAGTAATAAACACTTTCCTTTTCTGTGCCATACATAATTCAGAAATACATTTGGTCCCTGTCACCTTATGATGCACTTGTGTATGCTAAAAAGGAGATTGAGAATGCCCCGGTGGTTACTGATGACTCTTATCTGCATGCTCCTGTGTTTCGCAATTTCTCTGCTTTCAAGAGGTATATTGCATCTCACTTTTCCAACCTTTGCTTCATCATGTTTGGCAATGGTTTATGGTCTTATAATATTTGGGAAGCACCAAGAATTACTGCCGTTTGGTTGATGATGACTCATTTCTGGGCTCATAACAGGTGGCTGATTTGAATTATATGTTTATGTTGATTACCTATGGCTTAGCATGCTGTAGTCATCTACCACCGAATGCAAAGAATTTGCTTGTTATAATGGATTCTTCATTTTCATTTCCCGAGATATATTGAATGGGTAGAGTCAGGGCCATTTTACTTTTCAAAATCAACGATCCTTTGTGAGTAAACTGTTGTCAGTGGATCTCCTATCTTGAATTATTCTGTTGTGGGACTAAGTGAAGCATTGTGTTTAAATATTGTGTACCCTGTTACTCATCCAGCAAGATTCTATTCTTTTTTCTTGAAATTCTGCTTAAATATTGATACAGTATATAAAATTCGTGCAGTCATAACCTTATTGCAATTTGTTGAAGAGCTTGAATACAATTGCCAAGTACTTGGGAATTGCATCTAATTGTAATTGTTGTAATTGTCAGCTCATTCCTAGTTTGCACTAGTAAGGTACCTGGCTATCCATTTACTTGCTGTTGTTAAATACACTACATTTGACACCATATTCTGCCTCATTTTCAGGAGCTATGAGTTGATGGAGACAATTCTTAAAGTATATATCTATCGTGATGGACGTAGGCCCATCTTTCATCAACCCCATCTTGATGGAATATATGCTTCTGAAGGATGGTTTATGAAGTTCATTGAGGCAAACAAGGATTTTATCACGAGGGATCCAGAAAAGGCTCACTTATTTTATCTTCCATACAGTGCACGCCAGCTTCAATTAGCACTTTATGTGCCTGACTCACACAATTTGAGACCATTGTCAATATTCATGAGGGACTATGTGAACATGCTTGCTGCAAAGTACCCTTTTTGGAATCGCACACATGGGCGGGATCATTTTCTCGTTGCATGCCATGATTGGGTATGTTAATGCTGACAGCAGAAAGTTTTGGAGAGTCTCACTAACTTTGGATATTTCAATTTTTATTGCTGTATCTGTTTCAGAGTCAGAGTATATTCTTTGCTTAAAACACTTGGGATGCAGCTTTTGATGGATTACTGCACATATATACACACACAACTTGCATACATTTTGCTGGGGGAGGGTGGAGTTTTGAGTCTTGTGAGTGTGAGCTAGTCTCTGACTGTTTATTTTGTGCAATTTTTCAAGTCGCTGTAATTAATGTTGCTAAAGTCCTGTGTTCTATCATAATCTTTTGCAGGGTCCTTACACATTAACCATGCATGAGGAACTAACTAAAAATACTATAAAGGCTCTATGTAATGCTGATATTTCTGAAGGTATTTTTGTTGGTGGCAAGGATGTTTCACTGCCAGAAACCACCATAAGGAGTCCCAAGAGACCACTTAGAAACGTTGGTGGTGGGATAAGGGTATCACAACGTCCAATCCTTGCATTCTTTGCTGGACACATGCACGGCAGGGTCCGTCCAAAGCTTCTGGAGTATTGGCACAACAAAGATGAAGACATGAAAATATATGGGCCTCTACCCAGTAGAATAACTCGGAAGATGACTTATGTTCAACATATGAAATCCAGTAGGTTCTGCATATGCCCAATGGGTTATGAAGTGAACAGCCCCCGCATTGTTGAAGCCATATATTATGAGTGTGTTCCAGTCATCATTGCAGATAATTTTGTCCTTCCCTTTAGTGAAGTGCTAGACTGGAGTGCCTTTTCTGTTGTTGTGGCTGAGAAGGATATTCCCAAACTAAAGCAATTTCTTTTGGCTATCCCATTGAGAAGGTATCTTCAAATGCTAACTAATGTCAAGATGGTGCAGAAGCACTTCCTTTGGAACCCAAGACCAATCAGATATGATTTGTTCCATATGATTCTGCATTCCATTTGGTCTAGCAGGTTAAACCAGATTCAGATTTCACGGTCATAGTAATTTTTGTTCATGCCTTATCAAAGTATATGGTAAACCAAGCTATTGTTCATTGTGAAAGATAAACTGAAAACAGTCAGAACTATGGCAAGGATATTGGGATAACAGTGAGGCCTTGCTCCCGAGATAATGAACCGACAGATACAAATTTTGTTGTCCCAGAGTGGAGGCTGGAAATGATACTTGCTGGGAAGAAGGGCCAAGGTAGAAAGAAATTTAATCATTTGGGTACAGTGTAACTTTTCAGCTATTTATTACCTTCAGCTGCAACCCATCCATGTCGTCTTTTCCTAAATGATATATAAATCAGATTTTCCTTTTGGAGGCTCCCACAAAATCGTAGTATCATGTGAAGCATATTTATCATAGTCCTGCATGAGGAGTGTGCAATTTCTTCGGTGACTTCATATAATTTTGGTTTTAGTATCATTTTACACTGATTAAATGTATTGTACATCCGCTGACCCATCTTGATGAACTCTGTTGGTTTGTATGGTGTTGCCAATGAAGGAACATCTGTCCCATAACCTTGAGTAGGCACACCAACTAGCTTCAATTCCTGTAACCTTGAGCATGTGAGGCGTGCTAATTGTTACTTCCATTATTTACTCAAGGAACAACAACATAAACCGCCAAATAATTAAAATCTGCAACCACCCGATGGTTTGGGCATAAACGAGGGAGAGAAAAGCTAACAGTAAAACGATGAATAGATGTGAGGAACCACAGAGTTCGTTCTTTTATTTTTGGCATACAGGAAGGGATTTTGTGTGCATTGTGCCGAAAGTTATTGAAAATAAACAGTCAAACACCCTGAAACTGGAAATTGAACAATGCTTATCTTGTCTCATTGAGCAATGGATCCTGATCATTATCAATTTCAAGGAAATTATCTATGCATTCCAATTCAAAGCATCCTTTGCTTGAGAAATCAAAGAACTCATTTACATCAAAGTTGAACTCCGAGGTCTCGGCTGTATTAATGCTCTCTTGCTCGGCCTGAGCAATGTCCAAGATCTTCTGGGGCATGTTCTGCTTTGGAGCTAAAGAATCTGGTGTCTCCTTATTTATTCTTTTGCTCAAATGAGAATTCCAGTAGTTCTTGATTTCATTGTCCGTTCGCCCCGGCAGCCTCCCAGCAATCAGTGACCACCTATCAATAAAACAACCCAAGAATTGA
Source organism: Rhizophora apiculata (assembly GCA_037832385.1). Taxonomy (NCBI): domain Eukaryota; kingdom Viridiplantae; phylum Streptophyta; class Magnoliopsida; order Malpighiales; family Rhizophoraceae; genus Rhizophora; species Rhizophora apiculata. The sequence continues at coordinate 5,783,208 of CM075439.1, read as the reverse complement.
AAGGATTGCACACATTAGAAATAAATAAAGAAAAAAAGGAGGGTTGCAATAGAGTAAGCCTTTACTGTTACATCAAGATCCGAACCTTCTAACATAATATTTTTGCTTCCGCGGTTGGTAACTGAAATTTACTAACCTGTTGCCTAGTAGTTTATGAAGCCTGAGAATTAAGTCCTCTTCGTCATCTGATATGTTGCCTCTCTTGATGTTGGGCCTTAAGTAATTCAACCATCTCAGTCTGCAACTCTTGCCGCATCGATTCAGGTCTGAAAAAGGTCAAGTTAATCATAAGAAGTGAGGTTGATACATGGTGAATTCTTGAAGTAATTTAATATTAGCTCAAATAAAAAAAATAAAACTAGGAAGAATGCAAGGAAACCTGCTTTAACAGCAACTGTTTTCCATTTCTTTGCACCATGGACTTCAATGTACTGAGCTAGCTTTCGATCTTCCTCTGCCGTCCATGCTCCTTTGTTGATGGCTTTTTTAGTAGATGCATCAGTGTTCTTTGGAGCCATGGGAGCAAAAGAGAGGGCGACAAAAGAGGAGCAGAAAGATTGAAAAAATGACAGTTTTTGCAATACTCAGTGGCAGGATGCTTTTTAAGCTCACTAAAAGGAGTACTTATACAGCTACTAACAGGGAGGCAGTGAGGCAGAAGACATGGAGAGAGAAGTCAGACTTTAAAACGAGGATTTAACGGATGTGGGGTTAAGTGTACTGATGCGAGAGTGAGACTGGCTAGCTAACCTTCTTAGAAAAGGAAGCAGAAACGAGCCCCAACTACCGGTTATAGTCCTCATGGCTGCTCGTCTGTTGACCGGTGAGAGAGCACAATTTAAGTTTTTTCTTTTTACTTTTTTAATTAACTCCTGACAAAAACTTTCAATTTTATATACACAACTTCAGTACCAGTGAGTTATAACTCCTTGGTGTTTGAAACTAGCGGGTAGATGTTTTCTATTTTTTTTTTTTAGCCCGCCATTGAGAGCCCCATAGGCTGCAAACATAATAAGAAAGCTGGCATAAGTCTCTCTTCTATTCCGTAAATCTTCAATTGCCCATTTTATAATCCAGGTCAACCGTTTGCACGTCACTATCCCTGCAGGACAAAACTAGCTAAGGATGCCAAACTTGTTGACCGTTGGGACGTAGAAAATTATGCAATTAGACTAAAGCACTCGTAAGCTGCTCGCAGTCAATAATGTTGAAATATGTTAGGTTTGATAAGCGGAAAAAATGATCAACTTTTTGGAACTCTACGTTGGCTTGTCAGCTAAGGCTCGTCAATCTTGAGATTGGCAATTTCGTGCAATTATTTGGCTTTTCCCACTTTCCCAGTCTCTCTCTCTCTCTCTCTCCCTCTCTCTCTCATAAATTATTTACAAAATTTTGCTTGACTCAAACTCGATCAAAAAATTTAAGGGAAGAGATTAAAGAAAAAAAAAAAGAGTGTATTGTTTATTATTATTATTATTTAAATTTAATTCACACATAATTTTAAATCACATAAACTTATTTTATTATTATTATTATTATTTTGATTCAATTGAGTCATACTCAATTTGTTTGTTTTTACTTATATTTAACATTAGCTTAATTTAACTGATTAAAAATGTGAGTTAAATTAGAAACTTTCACTAAGAAATCGCTTAACAAGTAACATTAGCTTTTACTTTGGATCCCAAGTTCACATGATTGGTCGGAAGGTTCTGAAATGCAAGCAATTGTCTAATTCAAAATGGCCAATCCAATTCCAGGCCCCATGTGGCTGTTGGGATTGGAACGTTAGGTGGCAATTTTGATGACCACCCACGAGCAAGGCCGTTTCACCTACACGAACCAATTATAATGCCCATGCTTATTTACGCGTGGTCGTGGGTATATTGAAAAACCTGCCCATCTTTCATGGAAGGCCCCAGGTGACTCGCTGACCCATTAAATCCCCAGGACGTCATGCCGCATGCTCCTTCCTCAAATTGCTAAAAATAGTCAAGACTCAACGTAATGAATTTCACCCTATTCTTGGGGGCCGGTTACTTGTGGCGTTGACAATTGGTCTTTTGATCCCGAAAAATAAATTTAATGTAATGGGGTGCCATGAAGTTTACGATATCATCTAACTATAGTATCAAATCACAAAAAAAAGAAAAATTTGGAACCACTTGTCAATTTCTTTTTCACCCAAATTAAAAAATAAGAATAATAGCTTACAGTTATGTCATACAAAATTATGAGTTGTACTGAACTTTTTGGCGCAAAACTCTTTACTAACTAAATACCAATAAATGTGGGTTTGTGGTGTCTTACCATTGTGAATTCATGGAATTAAATATTTCTTCCTTCCTACTAAATACTAAAAACTAATTACTGATATACTGTTTACCCAACAATGGGAAAAGACCTTTATTGGCCAGGCAACAAAAGTTTATACTTCTGTAGTTCTATTCTTCCCTGCAGACACAGGTTCTGGTCTTGGCATGCACGTGTTGTTGTCCCAACCTCGGAGAGAATAAATAGAGAATCCTGACCAAATTATTATATGAAATAGCCATGTCTCCCTTAGATCAAACGATGTGATAGCAACATGTAACTGTAAATTTACTTTGTATTTGGATTTAAAATGAAGTGTAAAAAAAAAAAAAAATGTTGTGAGAAATATTTAGATATGTTAGAAATGGGTGAGAAGGAAAATGAATGAAAAGTATAATTTTTTTTCTTTTGGTTAGAATGTTGCGATGAAGTAAAGAAAAATTAATATTAATTAAAATGACATTTATGCCCTTATGTACAAATTAATATATAATTTTATAAGATATTTATAATGATAATACATATGTCCTATATAGAAATTAATGTATGTTTATATATATATATATATATCAAAGTTGAAATTTAACATTTCTATAATAATGTATCATGTGATTGCCGAAATCCAAGACAGGTTAGAAAGTTCCGTGGCTTGCTGGTTGGGTTAGTGCTAACAACCAAAATGGTTAGAATTCCAAGGGATGCATAACCAATTTCAGAATAATAATAATAATAATAGTAATAATTACTTTCATTTTCTCAAGTTTTCCCGCTGGTGAGAAAGCTTTCAAAGGAGTCCCATTTATAAATTTTTACCTATTTTCCCACAGTTTTCTTTCCCTCTTCCTAACTAAACAAAGAAAATTACTTTCCATATCATTTTCTTTCATGTCATTTTCTTGCTTACCATTTTCTAACAATCCAAACCCACTATTAGGGATACCATGGTAACCAAAAAAGAGAGATCAAAACCTATTAGTCACCATCTTTTATGTGTTCCAATGGGATGTAAATTGGGCGCAGGAATTCTTATCATTGGCCACCTTTCAATCGGCCAGTCGACGTTCAAGTGTACGACTAATTTTTTCCCGAAATTGTTCGTCAGTTCTCGCCGGATCCCTTTTGTCTAATCCATTGAATTTCACTTGGAACGAGCGACCCACTTTTTTTTTTTTTTTCACTTGGCCCACTTTCAGCTTGGATCGCTTGATCTCAGTTGCCAGTGAGAGGTTTTCGACAGGTCTGTTTAAAGCCTAGAATGACATGAGCATACACAAAAAAGTAGCCATTGAAGTAGGAAATAAAGCAACAGAGGCCATAAACATTCAAAACTGCCTATACAACGCAAGTATGCTACAAAAATTTCCTGCTTCATACAACACGAAGAACAAAGACAAGCCTTACAAGTCAAATGATATTAAAAAAAAAAAAAAAAAACCACCATTTTCCTATTTTCTTTTGTCTATTGCTGTCTCTGTCTGTTCTTTCTCCCCCAATTTTTTTTTTCTTTTCCTTTGTTCCTTTCTTTCTTCAATCATGTCATGTATTCTTGCTCCTAACTCATATCTACACTCTATAAAATAGTCCAAAAACTTTCTTTAATATGCTGAATAAAGCACAGACGAACAAGACCATCATGACTTTCTTTGATGCCAACATCCTGAGATTGATCCTTAAACCATGTTTTCTCATTAGTTCTATCATTGTGGCACCCAGCATTGAAAACCAAGAACCAATGGCATACAACACCATCTTTGCAGTCTCTGCAGGTTCCCGTTCCACATCAATTGGAGGCTCAACATAAGAACATTTTGGGCCCATATTGCAGCTTTCTGCTTTAGGTTGACTCAGCCCAAGGCTCTCATTCAGCCAAGTTGACAACCATACAAGCAAATTGGCAAGCCAACCAACCTCATCATCTGAAATGGGGCGCTTCATCCAGTCACCCTTATACTTGATATCAACCAATGCCTTGTTGCCCACTCTCCTAGGCCTAAATATTTCATATCGGGATTGCTCAAACCTTATTGCTTCCGACGCAACCGACATCTGATTTACAGTATGGCCTCCAAATAAGCAGTTCATCCGCTCTTTCAAGGAACCTATATGACGAAGGTTCTCCACAAGATTATCACCAGAATTGCCTTGTAATTCAGCTTCAGCACGTAATATAAACAACTGTAACAAAAACATCACAATTATTTAGCTGTTCTTTCATTGGATGCAAGACCAATGTACCACACGTAAATAATAATCAACAAAGGCAATGCAAAAGTAAAATAACCTGAAGCAGATGTTGTCCACCATCCTCCCCATCACTAAAGAGCCTCAGATCTTTGTTCCAGTTCTCATGCAGGAAAGATCCATCTGCATCACTCTCACATAGGCCATCTTCCCAATCCTATCATGACAAGCATAACTGAATCAGATACTCACAAAATTGCTCACCTTTGCAATCTACAGATAAGTTAGGAACATGCTGTGCAAAACTCACTTCAGCAAGAAAACAACATACATAAAAAAAGTGCTCAGAGAAAATAGGGTAGACAGTTTTCTGGTTTATTATGACAGAAGGAATTAGATTGGGTGGTGAAGAGGTGGAGGGAGGCCTCTACCTGCAACTGCTCACAGATTAAAGGTATGTGTCCATATAAGCTGTTAAGCACTGAATTTCCTGACCCAGCTTGCTTGGTATGAAAAGCAGTATCTACATTCTTTATTAGATCAACCATTTCTTTGGAAGATGTCAGTATGTTCATCACCTGTACAAATAAATGTCAATATAAAGTTTCAGATGTAAAATCAAAACAACCAAAAGTAAATTTGCAATCAAGTCTAATTGAGTGAAATTATTGTTAACATGAGTATCGAAATGCTAGAAAATGCTGAAAACATTTATTTTTCAATCAAATGGAAAATTCTGCTGTGGTGTAAATTTTAAGGTTTAAGTTGCATCACTAACTGACATCCACTGGACATTTAATAGGATAAAAACCTCAGGCTAGTCAGGACAGTGCTTCGTGGTTGGCTTCAAAGCCTATGCCAATACCTCGTGGGATCCCTAAACCAAGATGGCTAATTAAAGAACCTGGCCATCAGGATTTCTTATACCTAAGAAAAAAATAATAGGAGGATGTAGGCCACAGTCAGAACAATCAAACAACTTCATGACCCCCTTTTTTTTGGAAGGGGGGTAATAAATATGATTGCTGAATGGCTTTGACCGTGTCAGCAGAGCCTGCAAGGAAACACAATCCAGAAAGCCCGTATACCTCAGATTTTCATAAAACTACTGATAACATTCAACAAAGATGATGCTGTAAACTTGCATGGCACAACCAAAACATGAGACTAATTCAACACAGTACACAAATGTAATTGTTATTTTTTTCCTACACAATTTGTTTGGTTCCACTATTATAATTCTAAGTATGATGATGTCATCCAAACTTTGTGCTCTGCATTCAATTTGAAATTTATCAACTCCAGGAACAGTTAATAGACCTTTATGTGGACCAGAAAACAAATTACATGGCATGCTAGAACCCTGAAAAACATCAATTTTGTTATAACAAATACCACACAGGAATGTTGTCAACCTATAAGATAGAACTAACCATAGACCAATGGAAACCAGAAAGATTCCATGCAAGAAAAAGTGCTAAACTAAGTTCTGAAACTGACCAGCATTGCCTCTTGCCCCTTCACATCCACTTTCCAAAAATACAAACTAAAATTTACCCTCAGAACACAAATGTGCAGGCACACATACAAGCACAAAACAAGCTTTCAAGACATTGCCAACTATTAGTGTGACCAAAAAATTGGAATTAACAGAACATTGGTTTTAGACCTAGATTCCAATTATTGTTTGTGTAAATATGTACCTTGACATTTTCAAGCACTAATTTACTCTCACAATTAACAACTTACAGTCTGATCCCAATGTTCTTATTTAAATTATGGTTATGAGAAAGGAAAAAATCTTGTGGACAGTTGCAGTTATGAAGCAGATATCACTAAGTATTTTTTTCACATATCACAAGTATTAACCAAAAGGAAATAACAGAAATATAAAAATGTAAAGTGTAAGGACCATAGTTAGTTGAATACCTTCAGCAGCATTTGAACAATCACCTCTGGATCAGTGTGAAGGAACTTGTGAGCAAATCCAATGAAATGCAGAACCAATGAGCTATAATACAAGTAATTTGACAGAACATAACCCTGCCACAAAGACAAATAACCAGGCTCTTTATTTGTGGCACCTCCCTCCTTCACACCCTTTAGTGACCCATCCACAATTGCATCAAGATCTGCAAAATCATCCAATCCAATATTCCATGGTTCCATGTAACTAACCCAAACCATGAAAACCTGTGAAGCATTCTTGATGGAAGCCCCAACCGGGCAGAACAGAAAAGCCCTCAAAATAAACCTATAAACCGATCTCTGAATCCATAAATTCCATGACCCAACTTCGTGCATAGAATTACTCACAGATACAGTAAATTCCCTTGATTTCCCATCCATCAGACCCAGAGAAACTCTACTCCATCTCGAGCTCTCCCCTGGGGCAAAACCCTCTCTGACCTCAGCTGCACTTAAGTTCAAATACTTAACCAACAAATTCACAACCTCACCTAAATTAGCAGTCCGTGGAGTATCACCCAAAACAGAATGCAACAAAATCGACAACCCAAACGACTTATAGACATTTACTGGCAAGGGTGAGAAATCATTGTCAACTAACCAATAATGCACCAAAGTGTCAACAAAAAACTCGGCTCTAAACAAAATCGACCCATCATTTCCATACCCATGATGCAGAAGCGAGCTACGGTAAGGCTGGAGTGAACCCAAATCAATTATTGGTACAAAAGCCCGTAAATACGCGTACAATAGCCGTAGATAAAGATTACACTCCAATTTTTGCTCACTTCCTCGCTTACAACCTGAAAATCTGGGAAACGAAGAAGCCCAATTCTCCAAATTGAACCTTCTCGGTCTTTTAACCGACGAATTGCTTAGATTGTCACAATTGCCTTTGCAAACTGGGTAATAAGCGAACCAGAACATGAAATATTCAAAAACGTTTAACTGGACTTGATAACACAAAGTCCCTTTAGTCAAATCCTCTTTGACTTTACCTTTAAAGAAAGTGCAAAGATTGTTCAAAAGCTGACAGTCTTTCGCATTTGATAGCAAGAACCGGGTCCACTCCGGCAACCGTTCGTTTGGGAACACGTATTTCACCAGCGATTGGCGATCGACGGCGGAGATTGAGCTGAAGAGGGTGCCGTTCGGTGAGAGGAGGTTGAAGACCCTGGAAGCGAGAACCGGATCGTTCGATTGGAGGATGATGTCGATCCAACCACCACTGGACGGTGGCGGTGGCGGTGGCGGGGGTGTTGGCGGTGGCAGGCGGTGGGGTCCTGTCGGTGAAGAAGATGACGCGGCGTCATCGAAGCCGTAAAGCTTGCAAATTAGGGTCGGGAAAGTAAGGGAGAAGAAGTGGCGGGACTGATCGGGTGTGCGAGAGTGCAGGAAGGATTCGATGGAGGCGCAGACGGAGGCTATATGTGCGGGTGTGGAGGAGGCGAGTATTGCGGAGGCGAGGTCCTGGGATTTGCTGAGGGAATCAATGGTGTAGGAGTGAGGGTGCATTGTAAAGCACTGGTGGGGATTAAAAGCAGATGATTTCTAGGGTTTAGTTGCAGCGATGAAAAGCCGAAACGAGAAGGCAGAGAACAAGATGGAGAGAAGAGAACCGCGGGGGTGGGGGGTCCCTTTGTTTTGAAAAGTGGCAAATGGCGGGGTTTTAATGGAGGCGATTGGGGCGTTGCGTGGCCAGAGATCTGGAAACCTGGACGCGGTGATGGAGTGGGACCCTTTTATTTTTTTCTCATTTTCACGTTATTTTATTAATAGTTAGCGGTCAATTCATTATTTTAAAATAATTTAATAGTTCTTTTATTAAATTGCGTTGTATCAATGCATATTTACCGTCAATCTCGGTTGCTGATGATGGCGAAAATGGGATCGGACGGCTATGCATGGCCGCCCATCGATAACCCACCGGATTAAAGATTCGATCCAGTGGTCATGCTGGTGAGCTCCTCCACCTTGCAGGCGTCAACTGAATTCGAGAACACCAAACAAAATGGGATAATAGCACGTAAGACTCATTATATAAATGAGAAGGGGGAATGCGCAGAGTTAAGGACAATTGTCAGTTTGGGCTGCGCCTGTACTACGAAAATCATTAGAATCACCGTCTCAGCTTATTTTGCTTTCACATGTTTGTCAGAGATATTCGATAGAGCTTTCACATTTATGTTATTACTATATAAAATTTTTGCGTGTTGTAACGGCTAGACTCTATGAGATCAAATTAGAAATACTCTTAATAAGAATGCCTCTATGTGTCCAAGCTTAATGATAGCACTCTATCGTCATTCCAATTATTTTTAAAAGTAATTATTTTGTAAAATAATTTTTTAAAAAAAACACATATTTAAATTATAGTGACAATTTAAAAATTTATATTTTGATACGATGAAAATATATTACCCTTTAAATATGTATTTTAAAAATATAATATTTTTAAAAAATAAAAAAAATTATAATTTAATAAAATTTTAAAATAATAATTTTTATTATTATATAAAATAATTATAATTAAATATATTATAATTTTTATTTTATTAAAATTTTTAATAATTTTTAAATATTATAAATTGTTGTCTAACAATCAATTATTTTTATTAACAATAAATTCTCTCCACAATATCAAAATTCTCTTTTAATTTCTTAAAAGGGCACCTGAAACGACGCCGTCCACCTCATGTTCTGCTTGAGTGACGCGGACTCCTTTCTTTCTTTCTTTCTCTCTTTTTTTGTTTTTTATTTTTTATTTTTTGCGTTTGTCTTATCCCTCTAATCCAAGTTGCCAGCAAAAGCAACTCTCAAACCATAGACAACATTTATACACCTTTACTGAATTGAAAGTTTTTTATACTTCACTAACAACAATGGCTCAACAACTCCCAAAGAAGAGCGACCTTGACACTGTTGCAAGAAGGGCGACCTCCATTGCCAACCATCTGATGGTCCCATTATCTCCGGCATCATCGGAGGGGAACGGTAGTACTTCAGTTGGACTTTGCAACACTTCCATGGACGACAGCTACCACAGAATCCACGGTCAAGTTTCCCCGAAAGAAGTTGTCTGGAGAAGTGTTAGTGATGAATCGGGAAAGGAATTCACTGACATCATTTATGAAAAAGCCGTGGGTGAAGACATTGCCAAGGTTAGGGTAATCCTTTCCTGTATGCTCTGGATTTCCTAGGTGGTCTGTTGTGTAAAAAGTCAACCATTTATACGACAGCTTGTTTTCCATGCCAGACCCTAGTAAGTGCTGGGGTAGCAATTGAACTGAATTGAAACTTTAATTTGGTTCTCTAGATTACAATAAATAGGCCAGAGAGAAGAAATGCATTTCGGCCTCAGACTGTTAAAGAGCTGATGCGGGCATTTAATGATGCCAGGGACGATAGTTCTGTTGGGGTTGTCATTCTTACGGGGAAGGTAACTTTTTTCTTTCTTTTTTAAGTCATCAATCGAAGTCTATGAATTACAACACGCTGCACCTTGGAATTGCTGGTATGGAGTTTGTAGAATTGCTTGAACGTCCATATGCTAGGTAGGTTTGTATTAATTCACATTTGTGGAGAAACAAATATTGCTGCAGGGAACAAAGGCGTTCTGCAGTGGTGGAGACCAGGCATTAAAAACTGTGGGCGGTTATTCTGATGATAATCATATTGCCCGTCTCAATGTGTTAGACCTGCAGGTGATGGCAATCTAATTCCATGAATGTCATTTGTCACAAACAAAGTATACAAATGTTATTCGATTTGATTTTCCATCTTTTGGTAACTTTTCATTTCTCACAATGTAGGTCCAGATCCGCCGTCTTCCCAAACCAGTAATAGCAATGGTATGACCTTCTTGGCCCTACCATGCCTTGGTTGTCTCATGAACAATGCTTTGATGACTATCAAATATAAGATAAGACTAGAAGTATGAGACTATGACTGTGAAATAATTCCTCTACCCTCAAGGCAACACTTAAATTATTGCCAGTATCTGTGTTTTATGGTCATTGCCTGATGCTGTGAAAATCAGGTTGCTGGGTATGCTGTTGGAGGAGGACATGTGTTGCACATGGTTTGTGATATCACAATTGCAGCAGATAATGCCGTATTTGGCCAAACTGGTCCAAAGGTGATTCTTTCTAAGTGTCAGATTGCAATTGCACATCAAACAATCCCAAAGCACCTGCCCTATGTGCAGGCAATCTCAAGTTGATCAAATTTTCCCAAGGGTTCCTTTAGATTGATGGTTGCTTGAATGTATCAGTCACATCACTTAATTACCAAATCTATGGCAGGTTGGGAGTTTTGATGCTGGCTATGGCAGTTCCATCATGTCTCGTTTGGTTAAAAACTCTCACTCTCTGCTTTTTTTTTTTTTTTTTAAGTTTTGTTTTGCCTTTTAGTTTTTTTTTTTTTAAACTGTCTAAATTGGATGTGTTTCTTGAGTGTTGCCAGTTAATATTGTCTATGCAAATAATTTGGACTTGTGTTTTGGTTGAACAGGTTGGACCGAAGAAAGCACGTGAAATGTGGTTTCTAACAAGGTTCTATACAGCTACTGAAGCAGAGAAAATGGGTCTTGTCAATACTGTTGTACCTGTGAGTTCACTTTTCTTCTTTTTCTGATTGGCTGGCCAGTCAAGTTTATGTGGATTTTTTGCCCCAAGCAGAGGTTTCATCCCCCAGTTCCCCATTTTGTTGTCCTCCCTGCTAATTTCTCCAACAAACTGTTAGCACGCATGACTAATATCCAATGCTTCATTTTGTTTTCCAGTTGGATAATTTAGAGCAAGAAACAGTCAAATGGTGTCGTGAGATATTAAGGAATAGCCCGACTGCAATTCGAGTTCTAAAGTCTGCTCTTAATGCTGTTGACGATGGCCATGCTGGACTCCAGGTATCAGTATCTTCAAACCATCTACTCATAGATGTCTATATTTTTGGTCTCAAAAGCTGTAGCTGCATACATCCTCTCAAAAAATTTGTGCCTTCTTAGTCCATCCATATAGAAAACATCGCATGCTGGACTCCAGGAATCAATATCCCGACTTTTGTTCATCTGTTTCATTTTACCTTCATCTCATTTGCAGGAACTTGGTGGAAACAGCACTCTCCTATTCTACAGCACTGATGAGGCCAACGAGGGAGGGGCTGCCTATATACAGCGTAGAGCACCAGATTTCTCGAAGTTTCCACGAAGACCTTAATGCTTTTGGTCACTGTGTGAGCAACATAGCAGACTAAGTTTCACGGATTGGTGACAAATTGTGTATAAAAGCCTGATGGCTTCTTTTCACTGTTGGTTTTGAGATGTAATAAACAGTTGGTTGTTAGGATGATGTTAGAAGCTATCAAAAAGAATCAGCCTCCATTTCAACAACAGAAGATGGATTAGATTATTCTCAATTGCCTCAATCACTGTGCCAGTTCCATTAGTAGGATTTGTGCAGCAATGCAGTTGACATGTCTTGTGGCTTAGGTCAAATGGTACTCCATTTAACAAAAATAGGCAATCATTCTGAAAAATAATGGCCAGATAATGGGTGAAACTCTGCTCCAATGGACTATTCATGTGTAATTTTACATGATTCTGGGATTCGGTGAGGTCATGGGATTTGGTGAGGGCATCAATGGTGTAGGAGTGAGGGTGCATTGTAGAGCACTGGTGGGGATTAAAAGTAGATGATTTCTAGGATCCAGTTGCAGCGGTGAAAAGCTAAAATAAGAAGGCGAAGCAAGGAATAGAGAGAAGAGAACCGCGGGGGTGTCTTGGGGGGTGGGGCGTGGTTCCCTTTGTCTTGAAAGTGGCGGATGGCGGGGTTTTAATGGAGGTGGCCACGGATAGAGTGGGACCCCTTTTTTTTTTTTGGTTTTCTCTTTTTCACATTATTTTTCTAATGCAGTTTCTTAACAATATATTAGTTGGTGGTCAATTCAATAACATATAAATGTTATTGTTTTAAAAGAATTTAATAGTTCTTTTATTAAATTACCTTGTATCAATGCGTATTTACCGTCAATCTCGATTGCTGGTGACGGAGAAAATGGAATCAGACGGCTATGCATAACCGCCCATCGATAACCCACCGTATTAAAGACTCAATCCAGTGGTCATGCTAGTGAGCTCCCCCACCTTGCAAGCATTAATTGAATTTGAGAACACCAAAGAAACGGGATAGTAGTAATGATAAGGGAAATGTCCAGAGTCAAGGATTATTGTCAGTTTGGGGTTGTCGTGTGTACCACGAAAATCATTAGACCAATAGGCATCGTCGTCTCCACTGATTTTGTTTTCACACGTTTGGCAAGATATTGCATAGAGCTTTCACATTTATGTTAGTATTATAATTTTGATTTTAAAATTTACATTTTCAGTAAGACGTATTATTGTTAATATTTGGTAAGTTATAGAATTTAAATTTGAGGAAAACATATTATTGGTTAAATATGTATTTCAAGAATATAATATTTTAAAATAATAAAAATTATAATTTAATGATTTTTAAAATAATAATTTTTATTGTTACATGACATAAATGTAATTAATTATATTAATTTTTTTATTTTATTAAAAAATTATATTTTTAAAATATTACAAATTATTGTCTAACAATCAATTATTTTTATTAATAATAAATTTTCACTACAATATCAAAATTTTCTTCTAATTTCTTAAAAAGGCACGCCGTCCACCTTCTCTTCTGCTTGATTGACGCAGACTTCTTTATTTCATTCCATTCGTTCTTTCATTTTTTGTTTTTTATTTTTTAGTTTTTATTTTTTGCCTTTGCCTTATCCCATCTAATCCGATTTGCCAGCAAAAGCAACTCTCAAACCACAGACGACATTTGTACACCTTTACTGTATTGATGGTTTATACTTCAATAACAAAAATGGCTCATCCACTTCCAAAGAAGAGTGACCTTGACACTGTGGCAAGAAGGGCGGCCTCCATTGCCAACCATCTAATGGTCCCATTATCTCTAGCATCATCACTGGGAAACAGTAGTACTTCAGTTGGACTTTGCAACACTTCCATGGACGACAGCTACCACAGAATCCACGGTCAAGTTTCCCAGAAAGAAGTTGTCTGGAGAAGTGCTAGTGATGAGTCTGGAAAAGAATTCGCTGACATCATTTATGAAAAAGCCATGGGTGAAGGCATTGCCAAGGTTAGGATGATTCTTTCCTGTATGCTCTGGATTTCCTAGGTGGTCTGTTGTGTAAAAAGTCAACCCTTTATATAACAGCTTGTTTTCCACGCCAGACCCTAGTAAGTGCTGGGGTAACAATTGAACTGAATTGAAAGTTTAATTTGGTTCTCTAGATTACAATAAATAGGCCAGAGAGAAGAAATGCATTTCGGCCTCAGACTGTTAAAGAGCTGATGCGGGCATTTAATGATGCCAGGGACGATAGTTCTGTTGGGGTCATCATTCTTACGGGGAAGGTACTTCTTTGTTTTTTTCAAGTCATCAATCGAAGTCTATGAATTACGACACTCGGCACCTTGGAATTGCTGGTATGGAGTATGTAGAATTGCTTGGACGTCCATATGCTAGGAGGGTTTGTATGGATTCACATTTGTGAAGAAACAAATATTGCTGCAGGGAACAAAGGCATTCTGCAGTGGTGGAGACCAGGCATTAAGAACCGAGGGCGGTTATGCTGATGATAATGATATTGCCCGTCTCAATGTGTACGACCTGCAGGTGATGGCAATCTAATTCCATGAATGTCATTTGTCACAAACAAAGTATACAAATGTTATTCGATTTGATTTTCCATCCTTCGGTAACTTTTCATTTCTCACAATGTAGGTCCGGATCCGCCGTCTTCCCAAACCAGTAATAGCAATGGTATGACCTTCTTGGCCCTACCATACCTTGGCTGTCTCATGAACAATGCTTTAATGACTACCAAATATAAGATAAGACCAGAAGAATGAGACTATGAAACTGTGAAATAATTCCTCTACCCTCAAGGCAAACACTTAAATTATTGCCAGTATCTGTGTTTTATGGTCATTGCCTGATGCTGTGAAAATCAGGTTGCTGGGTATGCTGTTGGAGGAGGACATGTGTTGCACATGGTTTGTGATATCACAATTGCAGCAGATAATGCCGTCTTTGGCCAAACTGGTCCAAAGGTGATTCTTTCTGAGTGTCAGATGGCAATTGCACATCAAACAATCCCAAAGCACCTGCCCTATGTGCAGACAATCTAAAGTTGATCAAATTTTCCAAAGGGTTCCTCTAGATTGATGGTTGCTTGAATGTATCTGTCGCATCACTTAATTTCCAAATCTATGGCAGGTTGGGAGTTTTGATGCTGGCTATGGCAGTTCCATCATGTCTCGTTTGGTTAGAAACTCTCACTCTTGGCGCTTTTTTTTTTTTTTTAAAAAAGAAATTTTTGTTTTGCCTTTAAGTTTTTTTTCTTTTTTTTAACTGTCTAAATTGGATGTGTTTCTTGAGTGTTGCCAGTCAACATTGTCTATGCAAATAATTTGGACTTGTGTTTTGGTTGAACAGGTTGGACCGAAGAAAGCACGTGAAATGTGGTTTCTAACAAGGTTCTATACAGCTACTGAAGCAGAGAAAATGGGTCTTGTCAATACTGTTGTACCTGTGAGTTCACTTTTCTTCTTTTTCTGATTGGCTGGCAAGTCAAGTTTATGTGGATTTTTTGCCCCAGGCAGAGGTTTCATCCCCCAGTTCCCCATTTTGTTGTCCTCCCTGCTAATTTCTCCAACAAACTGTTAGCACACATGACTAATATCCAATGCTTCATTTTGTTTTCCGGTTGGATAATTTAGAGCAAGAAACAGTCAAATGGTGTCGTGAGATATTAAGGAATAGCCCAACTGCAATTCGAGTTCTAAAGTCTGCTCTTAATGCTGTTGACGATGGCCATGCTGGACTCCAGGTATCAATATCTTCAAACCATCTACTCATAGATGTCGATATTTTTGGTCTCAAAAGCTGTAGCTGCATGCACCCTCTCAAAAAATTCGTGCCTTCTTAGTCCATTCATATAGAAAACCTCGCATGCTGGACTCGGAATCAATATCCCACCTTTTGTTCATCTGTTTCATTTTGCCTTCATCTCATTTGCAGGAACTTGGTGGAAATGGCACTCTCATATTCTACAGCACCGATGAGGCCAATGAGGGAGGGGCTGCCTATTTACAGCGTAGAGCACCAGATTTCTCGAAATTTCCACGAAGACCTTAATGCTTTTGGCGACTGTGTGAGCAACATAGCAGACTAAGTTTCACGGATTGGTGACAAATTGTGTATAAAAGCCTGATGGCTTCTTTTCACTGTTGGTTTTGAGATGTAATAAACTGTCGGTTGTTAGGATGATGTTAGAAGCTATCAAAAAGAATCAGCCTCCATTTCAACAACAGAAGATGGGTTAGATTATTCCCATTTGCCTGGAATCACTGTGCCAGTTCCATTAGTAGGATCTGTACAACAATGCAGTTGACATATCTTGTGGCTTAGATCAAATGGTACTCCATTTAACTAAAATAGGCAATCATTCTGAAAAATAATGGCCGGATAATGGATGAAACTTTGCTTCTATGGACTATTCAAGTGTTATTTTACATGATTCCATTCTTAAAATTGTTGGGCCTTGAGTTCAGGCATCTGCGGAAGGCCTAAAGGCCACAACCTCGTCCTTGTCTCACTGGCATGGGCTGGATTCTTTATATAATACACAAATTTATGAGCTGGGTCTGTTTTGCGGCTAAAGTTTCTTGAATTGGAAACCCAGCAGCAAATCCCAGTTGAAAGCAAGCTCGGGTTGGTTTTGACGATGTACTTAACGGTACGGCCGAAGCCCTCGGGGAACACACGGACCAATTTTTGCAAGGTTGATGCATGATGAATCAAAGTCGCCAATGGCCACTTGCCGTCAGGCTGACCATAGAGTAGTTAGATTCTTAATTTTAAGAATCAGAGTTTGAATTGTAGTATCGATGTAGCAAAAATAAATAAATAAATCAATAAAAAGAAAAGAAAATCTCTGACCCTTTTTATGGCAAAAGGAAAGGAAGTAAAAGAAAAAAGCAACACCTCTAAAATTTTAATTTGTTTGGAAGGATAAATATTTATAAAACTCAATTTAATTCATTCAATCTTTTTGTTTGACATCATTTGTTTTAGAGTACAATAATACAATTCAATTCTCATACGTTAAAACATACACTAATATATAGAATTGGTAATTCTCACCAAAATATGTGGGAATTTGCTAGAATTAAATTCAATTTATTTAATTACTTAAAAATAATTTTGTAAAAGAAAATAATTTAATTTAGTTCATTTATTTAATAATTTACGACTGAACCAAACGAGGAGTTAAAACTAGAATTCAATTGCTAAATCAATTGAATGAAGTCAATTCTTGGAATTGAATTAAAATAAACTGAATTCTAACGCTAATTAGGCCAAGGAGGTGTGTATCAACAGCGCAAAACAAAAGGAAATAAAAATACTTTACATCTTGAAGGAGGTTGAAAGGTTCATGCATTGTGTGTTATACGATAGGCATACTTATCTATTTTCTTGTAAACGTTACATTTTATAAAAAAAAAAAAGAAAAAATTAATTTAAGTACGTAAAATTTTAATTATTGAAAGTGCGGAGCGAGAACAAATCTTGGCTAATTTCTTTTGTCTTCGTGTGTGGCTTGCAGTACAACTGAAACAGCACAAGATGGCCCATCACATGAGGACCACGTGCATGAGGAAGACCTGACACATTTGCTGTCCCTAACACCCTTGTTCCTCGTTCTCTGAGTCAGTGGTCCTAAATCCTACAAATGCCTGATTCCAAATCTCCCGTTGCTCCGACCCAACGTGTCTTGTCCAAGACAAATTTGGGCTCTTTCACCTGCTCTCACATGGAAAGTTATCATTGCATATAAAGTACTGTTTCAACTACTTCGTTGGCGACAGTTCAATGAATGGCAACTGGACGGTACGGAAATCGAATTAAAACCTCTGACTGTGACTGGTCCATCGGAATCTATAGACGGTGCTGATTGTAACTGTAATCGGTAATAAAATCGAATTGAAATATAATCGAAATGTCCAGTTAAATAGAAATTGACGGTTTTACGGTAAGAAGAAGAGGTCGCACGAAATATTCGTTTCTGACTTTTTTTTATTTTTTTCAAACGAAAGGAAATTAAAAAAGTGTGATACCAATTTAGAATTAAACAACAAAATTAGAATCAAAATCGATCTATAACTAAAATTAGCACGAAATAAAACTTAAAACTGAATTATCTAATTAGAGTTCAATTTCAGATCTTGATTTGAAATTTGAAAATAAAAATTATAATTGAAACTATCTAATTATATTTGAATTTTAGTTTTTTTTTTTTTTTGACTTAGAACTAAAATTGACTATTCCAAAATTGAAACCATAACTAAAATTGAACCGCATGATCACCAATGCTTCAAAGACTAATCCTAGCTTCCCAAGGAAAGCATGGAATAGATAAAATGCATGTTTATATGCAGCAACAATTTATTCCAATGTGAGCAATTCTCTCGTGTCTAGACGAAAGATGTCTAGTTTTATAGGCCTGTTATTAGCCATTTTTGTGTCATTTTCAGTCAGATTTTTTTTTTTTTTATTTGGTCCAGCAAAGGCCAAAATGCTAGACTATAATTTACACGGGAGTGCAAGGTAAGCCTCCATTTCCTATAACCATCATCTTTTGAGTATAAATAGAATATGATTTTAGGGTTTTTTTTTTTTTTTTAATAATGGAAAATAACATCGAAAGACTTTACTAGTTAAGTTAGCTGACGCCCGCAATCCAACAAGACGTTGGACCATATACAGTACATTCGGTATTGATTGTTTAAGAGATCGATATGTATGCGACTGCTCTGTAAATGGTATCTAATGATATATACTATCTTGTATTCTAAGTTTTGGCTAGGTGGGGCATGATCTCCTTGTCTCTCTTTGCACTTTGCCCACTTTTCTTTTCTTCTTCTTCTTCTTCTTCTTCTTCTTCTTCTTTTTTTTTAAAAAAAAATTTGAAGTGATAGGTTTACCACTTTAGCTCAATTTTTCTTGTACCGGCCAGATAAACTTTTGCATTAATTTTATTGCTTTGCATGTGATGGAATATTGTGAATTGAAATTTGACAAAGTGAAGACACACATAATGTAACCCACAGAAAAAAAAAAAAATGTTGAAGAGACGCGCTAATATACCAAAATTCTGTCATTAAGTTAATAAATTGCCTTATACTAGACAACAAGGCCTTAATTCCATCGCATGTAACGTGTAAATATTAAAAAAAAAAAAATGGTCTAGAAAGAACATGAATATTTTATTTGTAGGTAACATTGTTTCGTATACCTTTTTAGTAAATTATATACGACAGCAGCACACCAGCCCTCTGTCGACTAGTCAAATGTAGAAAAATGGAGCTAGATGCTTGTAGAATAATAGAAATTTAAATTATTTTAATCTGATTTGTTTAATCAATTCTTGATTATTTTAATTGGAATTTTTTGGTTGGAAAACGTGGCAGATTGCCGACGAAGCACTCTGACGAATTCACGGCTCTTATAATCCCCACACTAATGATTGCTTACTTTATTGAGACAACTAACTTGTACTAATCATTTCAGGTACGCTCAGTAGATTGGTCTACGATTAGTTTTCAATCTCTAATTAATAAAAAAAATTATGCAATGATTGCCTAGAGAGAAGTGACGTGGTACCTCATGTTTTGCAGTGATTAGACGGTGATGGCGTAGAGAAAAAGTGGTGAGGTATTTATTTATAAAAAATATTTATTAATTTTTTAAAAAATAATTAATTTTATTATTTAATTATAATATTAAAAATTATTTTCTATTTTTTTATTATAAAATAAAATAAAAATAATAAAATTAAAATTTTTAATGTAAATTAAATATAAATATAAAATAATTAATTTTTATAAAATAAAATAAATTTTAACATTACAAGAAAAAAAATTTATCACAATAATAAAGTTAATACGCAATTAATTAAAATCATAATAACTCAAAAATAACTGTTTTTTTATTCAGGTGCTCTTTCTCATTCATCGGTCATCAGAATATTTTCAAAAAAAATTTTATTATTTTTACAATTATTTTTTTTTTCAAGATTACATAATTTTTGATTGTGACATAAAAATATTATAGAAAAGTATTTTATTGAAAACAAAAACGTAAATGTCTACTTTCTGACCAGAAACAGGGCGGCAGGAAACAACCAAAAAAACAAAAGTGATTGTAGTTTAGTCTAAGGGTGTTGATGGGGCTTGTCTAGTGATGAATGTATGGTAATTCTGCATAACAAGTGGCAATTTTGTAATGGGTCAGCAGTCGGGTGCAAAAAGCCAAAAAGGTTACAATCTTTAATTTAATTTCTTGCGGTAAATCAATAAAATAGAAACTATAAACAACAATATTTTTAATGACAAATTTTGCAAAGAAATAATAAAAATACTAGGAGCAGCCTATTATAATTATATGAAAATTGAGATTTATTTTAATGTCTCATTATATTAAAATTTGTAAGATTCGTAAATGGGATTTATTTTGGTACCTCTCTCTCCGAGTAAAAAGTAAAAGAGATTCATGCATCAAGAGCATGCAAGCACTTTCGATTATTTCGAAAGCAACTTCCTATCCTGAAGAAAGACAAGGATGGTTCCATTCTCATATCTCCTCTCCTCCTTCTAGATGACTTTTCCCTGTCAACATAAAAAGAATAAAGAGAGAATAAAAAAGTCAAAGAGGCCTCCATGAATAAAAGAAAAAATGATTTTGTATGCACATGCCCTGTCGCTCCCCAACTGAAGACCCAGATAAAAGAAAATTATTTAACATGCCTCTCAAAACAAAGAGTACGTGTTCTCCATTTTCTTCTCAATATTTCCACACCATTATTAAACATTAAAATGCAACTCTTACAAATAAATCATAAAACACAAGACACGATCAATTAAACACATTGGATTTTAAAATACTCTTCCAAGACCCATTATTACATTGAAGTAGTTTTAAGAGTTTAAGAATTCAAATCTCACTATTATAGTTTTAAATTAGCCACATACTTATATTCAGAGAAGTATCCTAAGTTATCAGTACATTAGAAGTCTCTCTAGAAGTGTGGTGACAATAGGTTTAATGTTCCCTAATCTATTGCCCCTCGTTTAGTTTTATTTTGTTACTTTTGTATCTATTTTAAAACAAATTATCCTTTTTATGAAAAGCAAGGTTTTAAAAATTAAACAAAACATTAAATTGAAATTTTTAAAAAATTAATTAAAAAATTAAATTAATAAAAAAATAATATTTAATATACAAAAAATTAATATATATATAATAAAATTGAAAAAATTAATTAATGTGATACATTTATAAATATAAATAATTTAAATTAAATAAATTTAATATAAAATATACTATAATTTATAATATTTTATTTTATTTTATATAATTTTAATTTAAAAAATTAAGTATCAATATAATATAATATATATTTTTTTATTTAATTGTTAAA
The DNA here is from genome assembly GCA_037832385.1 of Rhizophora apiculata. Classification (NCBI taxonomy): domain Eukaryota; kingdom Viridiplantae; phylum Streptophyta; class Magnoliopsida; order Malpighiales; family Rhizophoraceae; genus Rhizophora; species Rhizophora apiculata. The sequence continues at coordinate 5,762,157 of CM075439.1, read as the reverse complement.
ATGTAAATAAATATATTATACAAATATTTTTTAAAAAAATTTTTATAATTTATGATTTAAAAAAATTATAAAATAATATAATTTTTACATTTTAAAAAATTAAAATATTGAAAAAAATATTTTTAAAATTTTAATAAATTTTTTAAATTAATTAAATTAAAAATATTATAATTAATTTACAAATTTATAATTTAATTGATTAATTTATTAATTTAATTATTAATTTTTTTAAAGTTAACTGTTTTTAAAATAAAATAAAATAAAATAAAATAAATTATAATTTAATTTTAAATTTTATTAATTTGGTGGATGTATCTAGTTTGATTTGAAAACTTAGTGGAAGGAGATAAAAAAGAGGGACACATGCGCTAATTAATACGGTTGGATTTTAACTCGCTCGTCAAGGCCTTGTCTGCCATTCGTGTTGTTTAAAATTCTCTCCTGTCGCTGTCGGCATAATTCAACATGTTTAAACTTTGTTGCGAATATCTTGAGATTTAAAATTTCCTTTTTTTTGTTTTTGTTGTGACGCGTGAGGCATCGTTTTAGCTGGCAGCAACCATACGTGTCCAAGTATCCAATCTCATAGAGTCTATGCACTGTACAGGTTTTGTCTCTTATGCGTTAGACTATATATATATATATATATATAAAATACAATTGGACTTGAATAAGTTAAATAATAAGAACCAACATGCCACAAAATCTGTATTTTATTTATGTTTTCAGTAAAAAAAAAAAAAAATTAGGTTTTTTGTATAAAAGGGTACGCTAAATTTTAATACATAATCTATATCTTAAATCTCACCCAAAATTTTTAATTTTTCAGGTTTCTTTTTGACAATAATTAGGCAAAAAATCTATAAATATTATTAGTCACTCTCATATCCTACGGGCTCGCACACTAATGGAATTTGTCGTTTCAACACCAAACAACGAGAAAAACAAGGTCGCAGCGTCCAGTTGCGCTACATTGCGTGAAACATGTGTCCCATTGTAAAATTTTACGATGCCTTCGGTCGACTTCAAAGTTGAAAGCGCCATATTTCTGTACATTAATGTATGTCAAGGTAAACCAAGTGTTTCTGTCGTGTAGATATTTGGTCCCAACAGTTTATGAATACTCATCACACTATTGTGAAAATGGTCATAATTATTTTTGAAAAATAGTAAAATATGAAAATAATACCGAGTTGACCGACCTTGTGGAGGTAAAAATAGACAATGAAACCGTGATGGTCCGTCCGAATGTACATCAGTGAAAAGTGGATCACGGAAGTGATGGTGTTTTAAACGTTTTTCCCTGTAACAATTACAGGCACAGCAATGTCCATGTGTTAACTCAGGGATAATCGCTGCGGCTTTGAAAGAAAGGTGCTTTCCAAAGCATAAAGATAATTAAAAAGACCAATTGTCCACCTGTCCCCCTAGATGCTTCTTTCTATACATGGAACAAATGCACAGAAAGCCAGCAGGATTGTTATTATTAGCACATTATTCAACAACATGGGGGGTGACTATAAACAGATTTGCAATTAATACAACGACGCCTTTGAAGAAGGAAAAAAGAAAAGAAAAGAAAAGTAAGAAAAACCCAGGAATCCCTATTCATGGATTGTTTTTTATTTCGGCCTGTACCTGTCTTTCACTCCCTGATTTACATGAAACTTGGCTTGTTATTGTTGTGTACAAGGTTGAAGCTCGTGGAGATTTAAACATTGTTGCCATAAAACGTTTGCATTCTGCACATGGGGCATGAATAAGCAAGGGTCCTTGCCAATTCACAAGAATCCAAAAGCTGCAATTTGGTTTGAAATATGAATCCTGGCGTGGACTTACTGCTCTGCAGGTGCTTGTTTGTGAGTATTGACTGATAACAATAGGCATTAATACTCACACAAAGAAGGCTCCAGATGCCAGAAATCAACAATATCAGAAGTCTCTTCAGCTCCGGCCACTGGCTGCCACGGTGAGAAGAAACGGAACTCATCAAATTGATAGCTTAAGTCCAGGAAAAGGTCCGGCAGGTCAACGAATGTATCATCTCCATCACTTCTCGGTGAACTTATCGGTGACTCTCGAGAGTCATGAGAGGCCGTAGTACTACTAGTACTACAATCAAGGGATGCAGATCCAACTGGCTCTGCTTCACTTCCATTGGTTTTATTGTATTTGAAGGCAGCTGCGAGTGCTGCAGCAGCTTGAATATCTTTCGGGGACGTGCTCGCCGGGCGGGGAAGTTCGTGGGCTAGTTCAGGGAAATTCAGGCAAGCTGCCCTGCCCTTGATTGTGAGAGCCGCTACGTCGTGAGCTCGAGCTGCCATTTCCGGGGTAGAGAAGGTGCCTAGCCAAATTCTTGATTTCTTCCTGGGTTCCCTGATTTCGGACACCCATTTGCCCCAGTGGCGCAATCGTACTCCATGATAGGTTGGTTGTTTTCTTGCATTATTCCCACCACAAAGCTTTACCTTTTTGTTATTTTCATGACCATCATTCTCTTTTGTTTCTCGATTTCGCTTAGTGCACTCTTTTGACTCTGTTTCTTGGGAATTGTTATCAGACGAAGGGAAGGAAGAAAAAGGAGGAGAGAAACTTGATGGAGAAGAAACTTGAACCTCACATCCCTCTTTGTCTAGTGATATTTCCATGGTTGTGGAAATATTTGATAAGTTGAATTGGGTGTGGAACCAATGATGGAAATTTATATTTGTGTATGGAGAAATGCGATAAAAAAACACAAAAAGAGAAATAGGGCCTAGTGACAAAAGAGGTGGGTACCATTTTGCTTCTTTGTTCGTGATTTTAATTGATTTTTCAATAAAGCATGCTTCAGCTTTATTTTGCCAGCATTATTAGAGGGACCCAGAAGCTCTATTGTGTCGTGAAATTTGTTCGTATCGTATTGAGCGGCGTTATAGGTCAATATCGGCGTATTAAGTTGGCATCATACTACATGAAATACAAACTTTTTGGCAGGTGAAGTGCGCTTATTAAGATTGTTTTTCCCTCTTTTTGTCATAGTTTACCAACTCAATTTGCATAAAGCATGTTATCTACTACAGTACGTGAAACTCGTTGTGAAGATTGTAACTTAAAATCGTGGATGTCAGACCTTGAATGGCAAAATAACGAGTCTCTCCTTTTTACGAACAATACTAATTTTGAATGTTTATTATGATTAAATTATATTTTTAAAAAATTAAAATAAAAACTCCCATGTTATTTTGTTAAGACTATCGGGTCTTGGCTGGCTTTTCCTAAAGATTTTTTCTTTGAAATTTTTGCTGGCTTCTTCTAACATCTCCTGTGCTCATCTTATTGTAGGTGGGTTGCCACAAAGGAAAAGGAGAAAAAGAAGAGAAAATAGTAGGAAAATAAATACAGATGCCCATTTTATAATTTGTTTGGGAAAGTATTTGATGTCGGCCGTCCGTGTTTCTGTTGCACGTGTACATTGAGGAACTCATTCTACAGCTACTCTCCAGGGTACAGTCGAATAGGATTGGTACCCTCTGTAACAGAGGGTAGGGTACTGCTAGAGTAAAACATTTCATTTGTCTGTATAAAACCCCAATTATAGGCTATAGTTTTAGGAGAGAAAAAAATAGGGAAATCGCTGCCTATGGGTCCTCTTTAGCAGTAAAAAGAATTTTAATATATTAATACGTGAAATTAACACGAAATTGAATTTAAAAAAAATATTTATTTTATGTCTATTATGTATCTTTTTCTAACCTTGCATAACAAAAAGTAAACTATTGGCCTCGGTCGCTTCCTACCTTTTGAAGTTTCGCTTGTTTCTTTGAGGCGAACATGAAGCTGTCTCAAGACAGGTTCTAGCAAAACTACCATTAAAAGGTGAAAAACTCTACCAAAAAAAACGTTATACTAAGGAAAATTAATGACAACTAACTCGTTTATGAAGATTATATTGGTAAAACTCTAGACATACTTGGGAACCAAGAAAAATCATTATTAATTAGAGAGATATTTATTGTTGATCTAAGCACATGTAAGATGTTCTGTATCGCAAATGTTGTATGATTTATCTATGAAGAGTTAAATTTTCTCAAAAAAGATGCAACCTTACAATTTTTATTGCATTTGCGATGGAATGACTGTAACATTTTACCCAGAAAGAACAAAAAACAATGCAATAATTCACACAAAAACTCATAATTGGGCCACGTCTTACATATGGACGAAAAAAAAGTCACGTCTCAGAGGACTTGGAGTTGTCGTACATTGGACGGAAATTGTTAATTATCTTTCGTGGACTCGGACAATTGGGTTCCAGGAAAAAAAAAAAAACCCATCATAACCATAGAAACCAAGCTTAGTTCTACCAAGAATCATTGATGGCTTCGAGCTGTAGACAAAAAGTACACAGATCTGCAAACACACACACACACACACGCACACGCACAAGCCGTACGGTGCTAGATATGACATAGAATAGATGGTAGGCATGTGTCCCCAAGAGCCCCATATCTTAGGCAAGAAAAAGGGCCACCCACATTCCATGGCCTGTTTTGGTTGTACTGGTCCCCTCCATTAATAGTGGGGTAGGCTCCGTTTAAAGCCATAACTCTAGAGATCGGGCTAGTGGGTCTATTCTCCAATAAGGTTTTCACAAGGCCCAAATCTTGTCATCACACGACCCTTGTAGCAGGTTAGCATAGATGACTTTAATACAGTATACCAGTCCTATATTCCCTTTTGTTTTCCTTTTCTTTTTTTTTTTTTTTAAGAAATTATTGTTGGAAACCAAACAATGAAGTCTACATGTCTTTCAAAAGAAACTCAGAATATCAGCCCACGGTTTATTTGACTCATAAGTTTCATATGATTTTCAAAATGCTTAAATATCTCTTCATTGAGGCATATACGAAGAAGAAGATATCATTACGTAGAAAAAGAAGCATCCACATGATTAAAATATACATATATATTGAAAGAATGATCTATTTAACCAGAAGGAAAGGGAAAGAAAAACCTAAATTGTGGCCATGGCCAACAGAGCCAGGAGAGCCCAATAAGCAGTTTTCTGTGGTCCTCCTAATATAAACTTTCTGCTGAATTGCATCCTGTCACTAAGTCCTGAAAACCCAATTTGGATTTTAGTGAGGCCAGGGCACCATGACTCCACACAGCCCGAAGACACCCAGCTGAACTACGTAATACCAAGCATTTGAAAATGCATTCATTAGGACTGTTTTAGCTATGAAACTGGGAATTTCACCACCAAAGAAAGTGGGATTTTGAAGTGTACATGGGCCTCTATACCACCATTCTGTGAAGCAAATTGCTTGCGAATGGCACCAGACCATGAAAAGGAAATCACTTTGGACGTTTTGAAAGCATCCCTACTAACACACTTTGTTGGGATAATTTATTATGGTTTAATAATAGATAGACATATCTTCTTTCCTTCGCGAGTCAATCCAAAAAAAAAAAAAGGTGGCATTCTACTTTTATTTGGAATTGGAGAAAGAGATCAAATAGCACACTTTAGAGTCCCAAATTCCTAAATGAAAGTATTTATAAAAAAAGCTTTCCGTGTGATAACATGTCTTAACTAATTAGCCCTATTCTTAGTAATTTTTGCATGATTTTGACATTTTTTTTTGGTTGAGTCATAAGCTATACAATAAAAATAATAAAAAGAGCGGCATTTTTTTAATGATTTTTTGGGTATTTTTTTATTTAATAATATTTTTATTTTTAAAATTTTAAAGTAAATATCACTTGGCATACTATTTAGTAATTTTATTTTTTACACTTTGATATGTCACATGTTTAAATTAATGGAATTCGTTCATTATTCTTAATGAATAAAAATAAATCAAAATTACTAAATTATTACTTCTAAAAAATTATGTTAATTTTTTTAAAATTTATTAACAAACGTAAAATTACAAATAAATTTTTATATTAATATAATATAAAATAAAGAATACAGATTCATCCGAGGCCCAGCTCTCTGCGCTGTACCAGGGCCATCATATGTAGGCCCAAACACCAAAAAAAAGGAAAACGGCGTCACTCTAGTAAACTAATAAGATGCTACGTTTAACACAAAATGGACGGCCCAGATTACGGGTACGGAGTCTCAAAAAAGAGGAATCTTAGACTAGGGTTTCTCCATAGATAATATAAGCTCGTGCAGCAGCAAGTGCTCCTTACTGTATCCTCTTCTTCTGCCAGGCTGCGAAGCTCAGCTTAGCTCCGATCTAATGGGTATTGTCTCCCTCTCTCTCTCTCTCTGTACCTCTAAATGCTTCTCATCCCTACTTGCTTCTTATAAGAAATTGAAATTGATTGTTTCTATGGTTTATCTGTTTAACACGGTTCAAGATGAAGATCCTTCTTTATGTTTATGTTATATTTTGTGGTTTTTGTGAAACATAGATATGAATCATTGGTTTTGAAAATGATTTAAGGAAGTGGGGTGGCTTCATTTTGACCAGTTACAAGTGGGGCCTTTTGGTGATGTTTGAATCGTTTGATGGGTAGGTTAGGGGTTGTGGTTTAATGGGGTTTTAAATTGAAACAGGGTCTTACAAGTACATATCTGAGTTATGGAGGAAGAAGCAATCCGATGTTATGAGGTTCTTGCAGAGGGTGAGGTGTTGGGAGTACCGCCAGCATCCTTCGATTGTTCGTGTTACCCGTCCAACACGCCCTGACAAGGCTCGTTGCCTTGGTTACAAGGCTAAGCAGGTGCAAGGATTTCTGTCTTAAAATTTAGCCTGTTTGGCGGTTTTATGGTTCATTGTTTGTGGACATGGCTTAATTGTGAGTATCATTGATGTTTTGCTGCCACAGTTGTTTAATGATGATTCTACAATTCCTTTTACGACTACTAGGTCAAGTTGTTTGACATGGGGATTGGTGGGGAATTCATTTGTTTTGGCAATGATCTCTTGTTCCATACAAGTTTAGTTGCATTAATGAATGTACTGCTGAAGTTCAAGTTAATAATTCAGTACATTTCTGAAATACAATGCCCCTTTTCTGTGTAATTTTTTGCTGGTTAAATGACGTCATGATGCATATTCATCTCTCCCTCTGGAGGGTGTTTATGTACAATGATTGAATGCTTCCTGAAACCAGCTACATAAAACCAAACAATCAATCATCTTACCAAGTGTGTTCTTCTATATTGGACCCACCTATGTCTCGATCTGATACATTCCGTGGTCTTTTTACATTCTTTTCATTTCTTGCTTCGATTCTGTTATCATCCTGTGCCTGATAGACTTTTTCCTTTTATTGCAACAGTGGTAACTATTTTCAATGTTATCAAATTTCCACGATGCTTAAGCATTTCTGTTAAAATTTTATGTTGTCATTGCTTGCACAACGGTTTACTGTTTTTATGATTTGATAGTCATTATCAACATGGTAACTCTAGCTCAGTAACATTTGTAAATAAAGGATGTACATGCTCCTACACCTTGCCCTTATCTGATATTCTATGAGGGGGACAATGCATAGATATTATTAAATACTTGATGGAACACTATTTGTTGTTCATTATTTACTCAATGCTCCAGTGATTGTTTGCAAATGGTGCTGACTGAAATATTAAATCCCATTGGTTTGTTTATGTTTAACTTCCTTTTCAGTTTCCCTTAGTTTTTTGTTTTTGTTTTGTATGCTCTCCATGGAAAGCACACATGCTATCCTGATCATATCTGTGCCGATCTTGACTAGTTAAATTTCTGCAGGGTTATGTGATTTATCGTGTCCGTGTTAGGCGTGGTGGCAGGAAGAGGCTTGTTCCCAAAGGTATTGTGTATGGTAAGCCCACAAACCAGGGTGTTACCCAACTTAAGTTTCAGCGAAGCAAGAGGTCTGTCGCTGAGGAGCGAGCTGGTCGGAAGTTGGGAGGTCTGAGGGTTCTCAACTCATACTGGATTAATGAGGTTCAATTTCAAACGCACATTTTTTCTGTTTTCACTTGTTAGCAACTTGTCTTGATATCATATCACACTCCTTAATTTTGTTATGCATCTTCTTTGTTGAAGGACTCTACCTATAAATACTTTGAGGTTATCTTGGTTGATGTGGCTCATAATGCTATCCGGAATGATCCAAGAATCAACTGGCTTTGCAATCCAGTCCACAAGCACAGGGAGCTCCGTGGCCTCACTTCTGCTGGGAAGAAATACAGAGGTCTGCGTGGGAAGGGACACTTGTTCCACAAGAATCGGCCTTCTCGCCGGGCAACCTGGAAGAGAAACAATACCCTGTCCCTTCGTCGCTACCGTTGAGTTTAGTGATGCAGGAGATTTGTTTTTTTCAATTACAGAATTTTTTCTGGAGGACATGGCTGTCATCTTGAGTTCAATGTTCTGGATATGTACTGGGCTGTTTCTTTTGAAATATTTATCAAGCTAAACCTGGAGTTTCTGTTCTGATCATCAAATGTCATCATGTCAGGGGTGGTAGATTCATGATTTCATGTTCTTTTCTAATGTGATTACGGACGGCATGTTTTTCCTTGTCAAAATTTCCATCTTGTTATCAAGTTTCTTAGTTCGGATTATTAATCGATGTTGCCTGGTATGACCATCCTGTGAGACAGGATTTTTGTTCTGCATTCTCGACCGGGAGTACCACGTGAATGATATAAGCCAAATAACAAAAACTGGAGCCCTGCGGCCTCTGCTCCGCCCCTATTTTAGACCGTGGGGCCCAAGATAATATTCCTGATAACAAATTTATGACCTCAAGGAAAGTGATTGTATCAAATTATTGTATTGCAATTAACGCTAATTTTTCAAATTAATTTGGAAACAGAAGATGCTGCTCTCCAGGGTTACATGCCGGTTTTCCCACTGCGGTGTCTTGTGGGTCTGTGACCGAACAAGCTCTTTATTGTTAACCACTGAATGTTCATCCAAAACATATACCGAAGGGATACACGGACATGAGCCTCTCAGATTTTTACTAGAATTTTTATACAAAATGTGATGTGATCTCAGTATTTTTTGAGTTTCACCCTTAACATAGTATGATATCTTCAGTCTCGTGTTGTATTACATCATTTAGTAAATAATTTTTAGTATGATTCTTGATATTTCTAGCATTACTCATTTGACAATAGAATCAACTCCCTGCGCAATGCTATGCCCATAGCGTTACATGGCATAGGCGCTGGTAGACTGGCATGGCATGCACAAGATCACACATCTCTTTGTGACTTCAGCGAACTTCAGAGGGTTCCCGCCATGTAACTATCTTTAAGATTCTGAAATGCTTGACGGATGGAGTCCTCGTCTTGGTTGGAATACTTCAAGCATATTAGACGCTGAGCAGCACGATATACCATCTGTATTTGTTGGTACTGCAGGCAGTTGACTTCCATTTGCTTTATTTCCTGGACATTGACAACACCAGAAAATTCCAAATGTCAATATGAATATCAGTTTGATCCCTAAGTTCTACAGATGTTGGTATAATTAGTCATCCATAAAATGATCAGTGTGCATTTTTTTTCTAGTAATTTTCTTAACAGAAATCACCTTTTCCTTGATCTTCAATGTGATGCTTCTAGCTGTTTGGACCACTGACCTCGGTAGTCCTGCCACTTCTGCCAAAAGAAGTCCATAGTGTGGCACATGTCTTGGTCCGTCCCTCAGTTGAAACTAGGTGACAAAACCATAAGTCTCAGTGCATAAAGTCCAACAAAAAAATCAATTTGGAGCGGTTGACAAATAGAACTACCACCTTGAAATCTAAACGATTGTTTTTTATATCAACATGGAGGTGAAGAATCTTGACATTTGGGTAGATGGTTGCCAACTCTGATAGGTTTTCCATATGAGTAGCAAATATGGTATACCTGCAGAAGACAAGCGAGAAGGAAGCCATTAAAGCAGCTCCAAGACAGACCTGGGTGGTTAATTACTGCCATGACTTCAAGCAATCAGATTAAGCTGTGATCTGCAATGCACTAAGATGTGGGAATGAGTTAGTAGCAATTACGCTTTGAGAGATAACAGATGCTCGCAGCAACTCCAGGCAACTGCAAATCCATCAGTGGAAGATGTAGCTCTTCCAAGTTCGTCCATAATGATCAGACTCCTGGATAACGAAAATAAGATTTCCCAAAAGGGAGTAAAATAACTTGCTCTCATCCACAGGAACTGATTAAAGCAAAAAGTGACCACCTTGGGGAGACATTCTGCATGATGAAAGCTGTCTCTTTCATTTCTGTCATGAACTGTAAAATCCAAGGCAAATGACAGCATGATTTTGTTTATATGAGTTCTTCCCATCAAACCAAATTCCTATTGTCTTAATGCTTTTTCAAATGAACTGACAGCATCAAATCCACATTTCAGCTATCAATATCACTTTCAAAAAGCTAACCACTTAGGTGCTCATATGCACATTTTGATCGAGTATTTCACTATTTCTGCTTTATACTTTCCAGGCTCTTAAAATCTCTCACTCACAAAAGGAACAGTCAATGATGATAGATTATTACCAGGGAGCAAGTGTGAGAATTTCCTTTCCATGAGTTTTCCAATTGATAAGTTTGGCAAACATGAATTACATCACATGAAAAGAAAAAAGGGACAGATATTCTCAAGAGTTATGATGTAATAGTACCGTGCTGGAGTTTGATTCAAGATTATCCATTGACCCCATCCTTGTAAATATTCGATCAACTACCCTTATGGTTGAGAAGCGAGCAGGAACATAACAACCAATCTGAGCAAGAATGACAATGAGGCACACTTGTTGAAGATAAGTGCTCTTTCCACTCCTGAAGAAATCATAGATAATTATATACTTGGACTTGGGCACAATACAAACTCTATTTACATCCATGTAGTCACAACCCTGATCAGTGATATTGTACTTGAAAGCTGAGCTAATGTAGAAGAATGATGAGTATGGATGCACATACAAAGTAGTTATAGATGAATTAAGACCTAAGATGCCCAATACAAGCTGTTCAAATGTTTTCTTTCCCTTTTCTGCATGGGTTTTTCTGATACATCCTGATCCTCTCAGATTAATTAATACAAGCCTTTCTTACAGTAAAATCCAGTAACATACTGTACTTGGCAACCAAATCACATATCTCAAATTATGATAATCAAAATCTTTGGTTTACTATCAGAGCTCAGCAACTAGAAACTAGAAGACACTGTCTAAGGAATTTCCAGAGCATTCCAAGTAGATAGTTTTCTGTTTTTTATGTTCCAGATTAAAGATGTACATAAATGAAGTGCTACATGAAGTAAATGCTTGAAAGTACTTCATTGAGAGTCAAAGCCTCATTCACATCTATAGGTTGATTTCAACAAGAAATTGTTTCTTACATGTTTGGGCCCATGACAATTACCATGTTTGATGCTTCTGAAATGAAGATATTGTTGGGCTGCAAAAAGAGCTGTTAATCACGTTACAGGTCATTGATGCAAATAGAGAAATAAATAGGAATCATTAAATAATAAGGAAAGGTTCATACAACAAAGTCATTGTGTATGCTTTCCAGAATAGGGTGTCTTCCAGAATCAATCGCCAATGGGCCACTATCTGGGGAAAGATGACATGATCAGGCAGTTCAGGATCTCCCAATTTAACTTCAGAAAGTAGGAAGACGTATGGTGCAATAAAACAATTGGTTACTTGTAAATTCAGGTCTGGTGTATCGATCAACAGGCTTAGTTGATATTGTATGAGCAAATGCATTGACAATCATGTCTAAAAGGCATAAGACTTCAGCAAGCAGCGTGAGTGCTGATACATCCTCCCTTATGGCATCTAACAGGGCTGCATACCATGAGATCCATTTATTAAGGAAAAAAATTCCACTGATAGCAAGCAAGCATGTAAAATGCTTCGTCTAGAAATGAAAGTTAGGTGAGCATTTGAAACCTATACGCCAAAATACACTGGCAAACTATGACAACCTTCGAGGCAAACTTCCGTTCTCATAAAGCACTCATCAGCTGCAGACGTATTTCTGACATTCAGCTGTGCAATTCATAGAACAAGGAACAATCAGAGACAAACTTCTCAGGAGCCTCACAGGTTGTTTGCACATATAAGGGATTTACAAACAATAACAAAGATAAGTATCTATCACAGAAACTGAGGACTCAGTATTACATAGTAATAGAATCATGTAGAAATGGCTGTCGGTGCTTTTAAGTTTAGATTTCGTTCAAAGCTCCGGTTCATCAAGGAAAGCTAGAAATAAATTACTTGAGATGAAATGCTAATTATATCACCATATGCTATGGATGTTACCCAGCACTAAGTATTAACATTTGAGAGGTGGCAGGAAGAAAGTACTGTCAAGCTGCTCAGCTACATTGCCATTTGAGTTAATCTCTTGTGGATGCTTTCCCGGTATACCCAATATAATTTTCAACACACCAAGAATTATAATATCTGTATCCCCAATAAATGTTAGCAAAATTTCGGCTGTCAACAGCCATCCAACATTAAAGATAGGTTCTTAGCTTGAATTGATGTTCTTTGACTAAGTCCTATACCATCATATGCATGTGTGTACAACCTTAAACAATGCTAAATAAATTCAGCCATGAGAAGGCCAGTGAAATGCGAGATTGCGAGGTTATCAGATCCTGAAATGCCAAACAGTGGTACAATGCAATTTATGTAAGACCCTGATTTTTCCTGCAGTACAATGGGATAATACCAAATGACATGTAATAGATCTTTACACATGGATGAAATCAGTAATTTGCATATCAGATTGTAAATTACACAGAATTCAAATAATATACAATTTTTTTCCTGTAGAATAATACTCACAGAAGCAAGCTCTAGACTTGAGCAATGTGCATTGTTTCCATGTTTAAGGACCTGCTTTATGTTCCATAACCACATAAATGTCCAAGTTAATAGATCATAACTAAGCAGAGAAAACTTCTCATTTCCAACCTGGATAAACTTTCTGGGAAGCTTTCCCTGTATATCCTTGTGTGGAATGCTGAAGTAAAATCCTTGTCTATTGTTAAATGGAAGTTTCAAATTTGGTAGCTTGAATTCTTCACGATACTTGTTTGCAAGATTATGTATAGCTGTTACATTTGGCAAAGAAAACAGCAGTTGAAGCAACTATACCAAATTAAGCAAAATGATTTACAAGGAGAACAAGGAATGAGAAAAGAAACATAGAGCAGAGAACCTTCACTGGTGTCACAAAATGTTCTCCGTGCAATATCCAAAAGCCCATCAATTCCAGCTTTGACAGCAAAACACTGTTGTGTTCGGGCAACAAAAGGAGCCCGTGCATGAAGGACATCTTCATCAATCACCTCAACAATTCTTCAAACAAAGGAATACGTAAAAAAATTGGTGTAGCTTCTTAATAACCAACTTCCCTGAAGATGGATCAGTAGCGTACAAAGGATATGCACATCACGAATTATAGTCTAAACTATTTTAGCACATATTTCCAGAACTAAAATAAAAGTTTTCCCAATCCTGAAAGTCCAAAAACATAAATTGAGTAGCATAATATTGATTATTTAGCATTGGCTACCAAGTAGTGCACTAATGTGACAACAAATTGAGCAAAATAGCAAATAATATATAATTTAAGAGACTTGGAAAATATCTACTCATAAATCCCCATATTTACATTTTCCTTCATTTCCTTCTATTAGGTCCATGTCCCTGCCTTATTATGCAGACCTTCAGATGGCGCTAACAGCCACAAGGCATATAAAATGTTATCAGCAAGGTCATCAAGGGATCAAGAATATTTATGTACTGAGATAGACCTGGTTCCTTAAAGAAGGTTGACAATAAGATATAGTAGAGATTTGAGAATATCATGGACAACATTGCAAAAAACTTGCATGAGGACTGGCATGAAATGATACATTCAAGAGACTTAAAAATGCATGATACACAGTGAAAGCAATGCACTACCATATTGCAATGAAAGAAATGTGTTATTCGGGTACAAAAAATTCCATGCAAGTCCTGAATCTGGTTACACTGGACTGTTCTGTGCAGAAACATCAGTTCTTTTTTCAGCTTCACTCTTGCCATTGAGCAAAATCAAAAATTGCTAGAACTTCTAAAGCATTTAATTTACCATGTATGTCATAAGCCTATACATGATTCAACCATAGGAGCAAAAATTGGTAATATACCTCTTTCTAATGGCCCCAAATTTCTGATTTTCACATATAGTCTTATAAACATTTGTGAGAAGAAAACTCTTTGCATCCTTAAGCACCTGAAATTTTAAAAGAACTGATAATTCCAAGCATGCTGAGATTTTGCAAAAATCATATGGACATGTGAAAGCAAACAAATTCACCTTTGAAAGTAAAGGCAAAGCATCTAGAGCAGTTTTAAGTAAAATAATGCTTGATATCAACACTTGGCTCCTTCTGGCATTATCAGCACCCAGGGCCTCATTGGTAACTTTCTTTGGCTTAAAGCAGAAGTGACAGAGCACTCTATCTGCATGAAAAGAACTTGCAGACAATCAGAAGCAATGCACTAACTTCAGGCAAAGAGATCAAATTTGCTTTACTCTTCATTTCCATTCGGCCTGCCTGTCTCTTTTGGAAATTTACGGAGAACCTGAGAGAGTCCAAAGAATAGCTGTTCATTGCTCATCAGCTCATCCTGGAAAAACATTTAAGGAGGTGCATCCTGGATTAGACTCAAACAGTGCCCTCATCGAAGTTAAATAATTATAGCAAAAAATAATTTACATGCAATAATAATGAGATGGTGTTTTATCTGATAAAATGTAAGATTTCTAAAACAACAACTAAGATAATGCTTCAGATAGAAACTTGTATAACAAGCCAAAGGATTCAAACCAGATTGGCAGCAGACTGGTGCCATAAATCTGAAACTAGACACTAGTATCAAAACCTTGAAAATGATCTTGGCCTATGAAACAATCTTGTGGCAGCAGTTCAAACTACATACACAAGATAAAGCTCTGTTCTCTGTATTAGCTAAACTTAACAACATACTTAAAATGCTGCTACAAGTAAAGTATTTGGTCTACAGGGAAGAGGTAATGGGTGCCTTCCCTAAATGCACTTCAACTGGGGTTTGGGTGGCATTTAACCCTATGTTTCTTGTGATGACACCAAGTGACCCAGGCTATTAAACTGAACATGCATGAGAGCATAAGAGCCACCATTGTTAAAAGTAAAGCTACCATTTTCCTGGACAGTGATTTTGTTACATGGGTGGCCTTATCAATTTAGTTTCAAATTCATAGCAGTCACAACAAAACCCAGTTGTGATATGTGCCTGACAGAACCTTCAAAGTATATGTTCTTGTTCCACTGTTTCCAATTGTATGAGGTAAAGGTGGAAATGAAGACAATTGCAATTAATTTAAAATAGGCATGTCCACAAAATGGAAAAATATACACCTGAGCCAAATACACTAAATAAATCATGGACATTTAAATTCAACACTGACCAGGCAATCAAGACGAGTGTTAATAGTTTCAGAATCTTTCAAAGGCTGCAACAGATTTGCACGCAGAAGTCTAGTCCTGGAAGATTCAAACTCAACAATCAACATCACTTTCTACATTCTGCAGAGGATGAATACCCTAGTATACAAGTTTCATGCAGAGCATAGACTTTTACATATCAATAATAAAGTCTTGTTCCATAATGCCCCATCCTGAATCCAAGTTATTATTTTTCACATACCCTCCTATGGTTTTTGTTGTCTTCAGTGTCTGGAATAGGCTTCTTTTCTTGTTGGTTGTGCCCCAAAGTGCAGAATGCATTGGTTCAATGATTTCCAAATTCTGAACACTGCCATAGAATACAGCCATAAATACTTGCATAATGATCAGAAGAAATTCTGAACTCCAATTTAGATTTCCACCAGAGATTTTGTCCTGAATTGTGAAAACCTTATGTTATGTCCTATATTTGCAAAATAGTAATTTAGGCAGACTTTTAGAAAGGAAAAATATAAAAGGAAAATGGAATGTAAAGGAAAAGATTAATTACCTAGTGGCATCAATAGTCATGTGGTCAAATGAACCATTGAAAGTAACCTGGAATACAAAGAACTCTGTGAGAAAGGTCAGATCTTCTACTTTACTGGGACTAACTTAGGAGTCATTTAATGACCTAGCCAACCATGTAAGTTCCATTCTATTAGGATTGTGAAAGTTTAACTCTTGCAATATATGAATCATTTAAAATATTATTTTCCATCAAGGATTGTTAGTGGAAATAAATGGTCCTGAAGATACAGTCGGAGCATGAAATAAAATATACAGGCAGTGATTGAACATGATCAATGTTAATTAAGAACAAGGACCTAATCACTTTGTCATGGAGAGAATGCAAGCAAATTTGATTTCTTATCCAGTTCATGAAGTGGGTGTCAATGGATCCACAATGCAAAAGTTCAGTGAAAACAGATGGTGTAAATGAAGGACAATCTAAAAATTTTCATCAACAGGAAAGGAAGAAAAAGTAGTGTTCTAGAATAAGCATCCAACCAAAGTGCTGAAAGTGAGACAAGAAATAAATATCTTTGCTGTTTCTCTTCCCAGAATCTGATAGGAATATCATATGAATTAGAAGCAAAGAATTTTAGCAACTAAAGATATCTGATGTATTATCTTACCTACATTAGTGATAGATGAGAATGCTAGCAATAGGGAACATAGAATTTTATGTTGGGTTTTCCACTGATTGTGCAACATGAACACATAAAGAAGCACTTACCAACAATGAGTGATTTGTGACTATGACCCCTTTCTCAGCTTCTGTCCTGGCACGTTGCAGTTGGAGGATACATTTTAGAAGCAAATTACAAAAATACTGTAACTGCAAGCAAGTAGAAGTTAGTGTCCAGAAACTTCAACCTAGCTCAACATGAAAACATTTAATCAAAATAAGGAAGTCCAAAATCTCAAAAAAGAAAAAAAAAATCAAGGAAACATGCAATCAATGGTATATGATCAAGCCCTTCTTTGCTAGAACAACCCATGCTTACCTGCAGACATATGGCAATGAAACATAAGGATGTGGAAACATTTAACTGTTCCCACGGCATGATTAATGACAATTAAAGAAATAACTTTTAGTTTCAAGTGCAATTTATTCCTCACATGGAGAATCTCCGACAAAATCCCAGAACAATTAATTAATGCACATGTTTGAAAACTTCTTGAGTTTATCAAGAGCTGAACGTATTGAAAAGTACCACTTTATTGTAGCTGCAGCAGCGGCCAAGCAGAGATAATATTGCTTGTAATAAGTATCCAACCCAAGCGCTGAAGGCTCCTTGGCTGCCAAATTCTTTATCAGAACAGCACCCTGGAATAAATAACAACCAAGACATCACCATCAAAGAATAATGCTGCTGGCAGCCAGAACTAAAACCCAAGCAATGGACTGTATTTTCCGTATAACCTTAGTGTCATCAAAACAACCGCGAGCCATCACAACCTACAAAATTTGACAATATAATGCTGTAATACTGGCAGATGATCACAGACAAATATGGACACATCTGTCAGGTCCCACAGAACGTGTTAAAAGATATCACCTTCTTGGTAGAAGCATAAAGTTGGTCCACAAGCTCCAAAACTCCCACCATACCGTCAGATGCCAATTTGTTCGGAGGAACAATGATCACCATAGGATCATAAAACTGCAGCAAAGTCTTCGTATTCTGATAGGAGCTGCTGGTTTCAATATACTGAGAAAGATGCAGCGAAGCTGACCTCAAGTCAAAAGCTGTCATTCCAACCTGCCAAACAGACAAACAAAATATAAGCATCAAAATAAAACCACTCAATACATCTTCACGGTTTCTCAATTTCTATTCTAATGTCATCAATTGCAGTAATTTTAGAATCACCGAATGGAAACCGATCCAACAGACTGTAATTGAAGCCTGTGTACAAACATCCTGAGCGAAGAAAAATACTCCAAGCTGTCCGTACATTTTTCACGGATTTAAAATAAATGAATAAAATAATGCAAAATTTTGTGTATTTTGTTGTTGAGTTTCCGATTCAGAAATATTGTGCTAAATAGAAAGATTGACAGTTTGAAATAACGAGTACGCTAATTTTCATTTTGCTTGGGCGTATGAATTTTCTCGCGAAACAAACAGCGAGTTCACCTCTTTGGCTCTGTTCTCTATGAGGCCGATCACGATGCTTGATCGCTCCCCTCCTTCGTCTTCCATTTTTGCTTTTCAGTGCTTTAAGAATTCCAAATTTTGGCAAATGCGCGCCAAAGCTGGTCGCCTATTTAAAAGACGTGACTGTGAATGACAAACACACTGTTTGACTGATACATTTTTTTTATTTTTTTGGGTCTGGAAAATTACTAACTGAGATTGGAGTTAGCATCTTAACGGAATTTGTAAAATGAAAAGATCGCATTTTGGCTTAACGAAGAATATTAACAGTAGATTTCACTGTTCGCAGATATCTCTAATGAAATCAGGAAGACGTTCTCGAGCTGGTTGGTCCAATTTATTTTACTTACGTACAACAATGAGCTTTGATTATAAATTTATGGTACATTGAAAAGATCTAAGTGAGCCTGAAGATCAACTTCTTAGAATTTTCCGAATTTCAGCTGTCTCACGGTATGTCCTTTTTCTTCTTTTTTTTCTTGGGCCGTAATCATTTCAGCTAGGTGCTTACAACTTGGATCACAAGTTTGACTCACAAATTGAAGCCATATAAAAACGGGAAATCATATTTTGGGTTCAGGTTCATCATTAGGCGTTGGATAGAATTCGTGTTGGGAAGGCATTGAGGAGGTAGCATGATCGGTAGTGACAGGGTGTTGCGAGCAGTAACAACCTTGAAACATGTAGATGGTAAAAACAGCCACAAACTAAATTGTCCTTGCCTGAAGAAATCAGCAAGTTCTACATTCGAGATCTCCAATAGCTCATGGTTCACTCAAAATTGTGACTAAAACTAAACTGTCCTTGCCATTGTTGCATCGTGAGCTAGAAAACATTTAGCAACAGTCAATATCATTCTTATGGCAACTTGCAATTGAATTTTTCAAGCAGCATTAATAACGATGCCTGAGAAGCCCTGATTCATCAGTAAAGAATCCACAAACACATAAAATTTTAGTTGAATCAGCTACCACGTCCGATTGTCGCCGATTCTAGCATCAGACCTATCTCACAATGCCTGGAATTAAACCAAAGATATGCTCTTACTATTTCTCACTTCTACTTTTATCCTGCAAAAACTACTAATGATGCTCAATCTTCAACAGTACTAGCCAGCAGAGTTAAACATTAACTCATAGTAGCACATACAAATTTCAATATTTTATTTGTTGCCCAAATGAAAATTTCTGGCTTCCAAGACGAGAGGATCAGGTTAGCCTCTAACAGCTCTCAACAGTTTCATGCTTCAACAAAGGAAGAACATTACATTATACAACCAAGTTTTTAGTTGCTTCCATGCACAAAAAGCAACATACAACCACATTACAGTGGCACAAAATTGCTTGTCAGGTCAAACCAGAGAAAACTCTGACCGACAAGCAATTAATTAACCATTTGCTTGCGTCTGGGGCATTGATTCAAAAGTGGTTCGCTTTCTATGCTACCCCATAGTCCAGATTGCTGATTAAGCAACCGGACACATGATATTTTAACAATAAAACAGACATAGCAAATAGAGAAATATCCCGAGAAACAATCTATATTTGAATATGAAGAACAATATAGCATAAATCAATCCTACCACAGATTAAGAACCAAAACGGAAATGCTAGTCAAGGCAATGGAATGCAAAATTTGGGCGTTTATCAAAAGAAAGTCATAATAAGCATCCATATAGCTAATGTTAACTAAAACAAAAGATCAGACTGCTTCATTCAAATGAATGACGATCGCGTTCAACAAAATCACACTCGGCCTTTTGCTCAGACTTGAATAAGAGTGCCTCAAAAAAAACGAAAAAAAAAAAAAAGACAATCTGAGATTCAATTCATTGACAACTGTATTTGCGAATCTATCAAGACATCCTTCTTCTTGCAGTTTCTCCAAACTCAACAGCCACAAGTTATATATAAAAAGTCGTCCCGCAACAATTGCTCTATATTAAAACTTTGTTCCTGAAAATTTCAGCAAACCATCTGCTGTAACTCTGCCTCAACTTTCAACAAGAAACCGCAACAACAGTAGCAGCAAAAATTAAAAATCCAAAAATCATGAGTCCTATAGCTATTAAAAATAAATAAAAGCGCAAAAACAGGAAGAGGAAAAGGCACACCTACTTCTGTTTGGAGTAAGAAGAAGAGGAAGGGACACGCTTGTTACGAAACATCATGTAACCGACCGGTAACACGACTCCGATCATCATTATCGCTGCTCCGATTATGTATCTCAGCGGACTCGGCAGCTCCACTTCTACGATTCTTCTGTACTGCGCATACCGCATCCCGATCATAACCCACCCCAAACCCCAAAGTTACCTCAAATTAGAAACCTAGAAGTTGCATCCATAAAGAGAAAGGAAAGATCCAACAATTAGATGGAAAGAGGCTTACAGGCATTTTGCTACCTCACTTTCCCACGGTGGAATCTGGTTGGCCTTTCAACTACCGGACGCCTTGATGTGGGCGGTTCAACGGCGAATTAACGGGAAACGAGATACGGGGATTTTCGTCTTTTTAATTTTCATTTAATTAATTAATTTTTTAAGTCCTCTGTTCCGCTAAAATATTTTAATTTTTTTATTTAATAAATTAAAAAATATTATAAAATTAATATTTTAAAAAACAGTTCTTTCAATAATACAGTCAAATAATGTAATTAAATAATAATAAAATAATTTTTAATAAATATTTACTATTGAGAAATTATTTTTCAACAAATACGGTTCAATTTCACGGTCCGGATCTTGTCTGACACAGACTGCTACCGTGAGTTCTGGTTAGCAATAAGAATTCGCCATCCGGTGAGATCTCCAAAACCACCCTCCCCCCCACCCCAACACTCTTCTCGGGCGTGGGGGATCATCTTTTTGGATCCATCGGTATCAGCCCGCGGAGAACTGTCCTCCAAGCAAATCGGCTGACATTCTTTTTTCCTGCTGCCTCAACAATTATTGCTATCATCATTGTATTATCACTATTGTAGGAAAAAAATAAAAAATTCTTAAATAATCTTATCTATCACGTAAATATATTTTAATAAATGAAATTAATCTTATTTATTTTTTTAAAAGAAAACTTAAATGTTAATTAAATTTAAAAATAATAAATTTAAATAAACATAATTAATTTTTATAAAAAATATAAAATATTTTATATTATATACAAAATATCAATTTAGTATAAAATATTTTATATAAAAAATAAAAAAATAATTATATTTATCAAATTTCACTTATATTTTTTTTTCAAAAAAAAAAACACTTATATAATTTAATATTTTGTTTCCAAATAGTGTTTAAGAGTAGCTAACAATTATTAGCAATTTACAAATAAAATTCTGCAGAAGCAAAATACACATTAAGATTTAGTTTAGATGGTTAGCTGAATGTAGCAAACGAATTATGTGATAGTTTTTATTATTTTTCAAGCATCAAAATAGGTAATTGCAGAATATTAATCATTGCGCTTAATATCTTATATAGAGTATGATTTTAGTTGATAACTCATCATTTTAAGTATTCACGAGACCAAGCGAATTTCTTTTATAATAAATTACAATAATTGTCGAATCAAGAACGTGATATCTATACAATCAATTTTTTTTATTAAAAATATTCAACATATTTTAACTAAAGGGAGAGTGATAGAGTGAAAACTCAAATTTGAGTCAATAACGTAGAAATATGTCGACAGATTACCTGTGCTCCCTCACCTCCGGGTCCCCACGCGCACCTGGGGAGAATAAGATTAGGCTTCTATCTTTCCCACTTCTTTATACCTCTTTTATTTGATTTGATGTTGATATGGAAATTCGATTCCTTAGCTCTGGGTCGTGTAATTTCTATTATTTGGTGAATGCTACAGGGGTCAAAGGGCGTTTCAATGTTGCCGACAAAATCATGCTTTATTCACAATGCATATATACTTATCATCTCAAAAATGAGAATAATAAAAAAATTTAAGAAAAAATTTTATAAACACAATGAAGTAGACAAAATACAAAAAATATATCAACATGACACATTTATATTAGTTATTAGCTGAAAAAAAAAAAGATTTTAATAAAAAATGAGGAAAGCAAAAGCATCAGCATATGTATTGGAAACACCGGCGATGGGGGCAAAATCGTAGGAAACTGAGCCCTTCGATGTTTGTTTTTAAAAAAATTTTGTTTTGGGGGGGGTGTTGGGGTGGAGAACTGTCCTCCTAGCAAATGGGCTTTGATTTTGGGCTGCCTTGCAGTAACACACCGGTGATGTCAAACCAATCTCTTTTCCTTCTTTTTTTTTTTTTTTTTCCGGCTTCCTCCACAAATATTGTTCTCACCATTGTATTACCACCGTTGTAGAGAAAAAAAAAATCTTACATAATCTTATCTATCACCTAAATATATTTTAATAAATGAAAGTAGTCTTATTTATTAAAAAAAAAAACTTGAACTCAAAAATAATAAATTCAAGTAAATACAATTAATTTTTATACTAAATTTAAAATATTTTATATTATATATAAAAAATTAATTTAATATAAAATTATATATATATATTATAATTAATTATATTTACTTGAACTTATAACTTTTGAGTTCACATGCATTTTTTCAAAAAACTTAACATAATTTGGTATTTTGTTTACAAATAATGTTTAAAGGCAGGTAACAAGTATCAGCAATTTACCAAAAAAAAATTCCCGCAAATGCAAAATACACATTAAGATTTAGCCTGCATGTTTAATGTAGCATACTAATTATGCAAATTCTTCTTTTTTATTATTATTATTATTATTTAAGCATCCAAAAAAAACTATATCACATCGATGGTAATCATCACACATAATGGCTCAAATTGGATATTATCCGTTGTCTCTTGCAGTTTAAGTATTAATAAGATCGCTCGAGTCTCTCCCACAATTAATTGCAGTTATTACCAAATCTAGAATCCAACATCCACACAACCAAATCATCAAACATATTTTTAATTAGGAGCACTTGACATATTTTAACTTAGGAGAAGGTCACGGAGTAAAAATACTTAGCGGGAAAATTCGCCAACAAGTCACCCATACAAGATATTCAGAATCAGCAGTGTTAAAGTGCAAAACCATGAAATAAACCTAAGCCCATTTGATTAGAAACAACCCTTTTTTTTTTTTTTTATAGCCAAAAGTCTAACCCATTAAATGATATACAAGCCTACTTAGTTGGACGCCCAAATCAAACGATAAGGTAAACGAATATGAAAAATCTATCTCCCATAAGGCACTTTAATCGTTGAAAATTTCAAAATTATATTTTTAAAATGTCAGATTCTAATTTTATAGAAAAATATAAAATTTATAAAATGAATAGATATAATTTTATTATGTAATTCCCAATTTAATGATTTTCTTAATTTAAGAAAAAAGGAAAAAAAAAAAAACAATTAACTCGTGAAATCCAATTCAATTCAGACATTAAAGATTAGTACAACCGATTTGGACTTCCACTATAATATATCTCTCTTGCTATAATGTATCTCTCTTATCAAGCAATGTTCATTTATCCTCTGCTTTCCTTGTTCTGGGTCCCCAAGCGCACTCGGAGAGGATAGGATTAGACTTCTATCTTTCCCACTTCTTTATGCCTCTTTTCTTTGATGTTGATACGGAAATTCGATTCCTTGGCTATGATGGGTGATTTCTACCATTTGGTGAATGCTATAGGATCATAGTGCCTTTCAATGTTGCGGCCAAGTCATGCTTTATTCACAATGCATATATACTTATCATGTCAAAAAGAAGAATAATAAAGCGTTAAGAATTTAAGAAAAAAGTTTCATAAACGTAGACATAAGTTAAAAAAAATCGTTGACATGACACACTTACATTAGTTAATGACTGAAAAAGCTGATTTCAATGAAAAATAAGGAAAGCAAAAGCATCAGTATGTGTATTGGGAACATTAAGTGGGCAATTTGTAGTCTAAAAATAAGGATTCAAAGCATGCAGATCCGCAATTGTGACCTGAATTTGTACTACAGATCCCATACTCTCCCAGTTTACGATGATTTGCAGACACAGTGTAATGGATAGACTGGATTTATCAAATCAATATATCAAGATATGGAGCTTCTTGTTGAAATGCATAGTTATGGGGCCCTCTTCTATTATGTCATCTCTTGAAGATAAGGGCAGATTGGGTCTATTATGATGTGTTCCAATCGCACAATTTGAAATCTACGCGAAGTCCGGGAATTGGGCACTGTAGAAGCCAGAATGATGAGGAAATAATTCATTAGATGTCCAATTCAAGCTTGGAGTCTCCGATGGGACAATCTTAAGAAACTGAAATGGGATGCAAGTAAGAAAATTAGGAGGGGTGTCGATGTGTCAAATCAACCTCAGAACAAGGTAGGCAATTATGGGAGTGTATAATTAGAAAGAGTTGAAGCCAGTGAATCTAGCGTATCAATTTTGAGGCTTTTCCCCAGAAAACAAAAGTTTAATTTGACAGATCAATTTATTAGATGCGCACCACTACATGGGTGTAATTTAGAAAAATACAAGTGGAAATGAAAATTTTTTTAGTAACTCTAATTGATTATTTTGAGAAAAATAAAAATAAAAAAAATTGTGATTAATTATTTTATATTTATGACTCTTTAAATTTAATCTAAATAAATCTTCTCTTATTTAGATTATGATAGATTTTATGTCGTGGAATATGAGGGTAATGTCACATGCCAACTCAATTTTTGCCTTAATGATGCATGGTCTCTAATTTTAAGGAAGATACGATAGGGGACAAGAAAGGCATGACAAAGACAAGAAGTGAACTTCCATTTTGAAGTTGCATTAGTTTGATTGATGTTTGTAAAGCCTCTCTCCTCAATATTA
This sequence comes from Rhizophora apiculata, assembly GCA_037832385.1. NCBI lineage: Eukaryota > Viridiplantae > Streptophyta > Magnoliopsida > Malpighiales > Rhizophoraceae > Rhizophora > Rhizophora apiculata. Next base: position 5,737,113 of record CM075439.1, on the reverse strand, counting down.
TGCGGTGGCCTCTCTCTATCAAGAGATTAAATTGAGATGCCATCGAGTAACTTCATATAGACTCAAAAAATGAAACTTGCTAAAGATTTTACAGGACCCCAATAGTTATGGGGTCGTTTTTCTTTTTTGGGTGCATGGCCACATGGTGATTATACTCAAACTTGTTAAAAAAAAAAGAAGAAAAAGACCCTTAATATTTAAGAAGAAATATAATATAACGATGGTCTTTATAAGTCTAAATTTTAATACTTTATTTTAATTATATAAATATTAAAATTATATTTTTAGTTTAATGAAAAATAAATTATCCACATGATAATTAAGAAATTTTCTTGAGAACACTCACTTTATCAATTGGGCTAACACTTGGGATTAAAGTCCTCAATAAATTTGATTTACCTTCAAAATGTCTAAACTGTAAATATAAATGGCAAATTTTAATCAATTAGTACATTGCATCTTATGTAAACTAACTAACATGTTTTATATGCAGTCTTCATATTTAGGGGAAAAAAAAAGTTATATTTTGCCGGTAAATGTTATCTCAAATGTTTTTACGTGTCATCTAAAAGATCGATGTTAGAGATTTGATAACCCATTTTGATATTTGATCAAAGGAAAAAAAAAACTGGGTCAAGAGTGGGTCAATACCAACCGTCGGGTTTGTATGGTACACACTTAGTGGTCAGCATTCAAGTCAGCCTGGATGAAAGCCACTGAAAGAGAGAGAATCCTAAGCCGTCCCCACCGTCCAGCCAAAGTTCCTGCACATCCACCGGCCAGTCTTGCACATACTTTCCTGTTTCAGACGGCTGGCACACTGAAAACCACAGAAAGCCGAAAGCTACGCACTTACAAGAAAACCAAAAAAAAAAAGGAAATTGATTCTGTACCATTAGTGCACATGCCAATGCCCTCTAGATTACACGATCGAATGACTATACCATGCCATCGTACAATCAGCGGCTATTTGAGCGGTTGCATGGTGCGCTTGTGCACACTAAAATCCGGACCCAAAAATAATGCACGGCTATTTGAGTACTGCACAATTTCGTGGTGCATATCCTAATCAAAAGGGAAATATTAGGTAGGTGCGTAGAGGATTTGAATAAGATAGATACGTGTTTATATATTATATTATTATAATTATTAGTTAAATGTTTTTAATTTTTTAATAATAAAATTATAAATATATAATATAATCGTGCGGTGTAAGGAGCCTCTTCCTCTGAAAAAACTATATAGTCGAAACAATCCAATGCTTTCTTGTAGAATCATGTGCTTCTGTGGTTGTTTGCATGAATGCCAAGAAACAATCCCCCTTAATTCAGGATAATGTCATACCCGTGTTTCTTAGGCTATGTTTTATATTAGTCTTCGAGCTTCGTGAATTCTGGTTTGCTTGTGTCCCTTTGTTTTATTTAAAGGAAAGCAATAGCTTTATTTCTCGCGGGTTCAAAGCACTAGACATTGATAAATGCTTCCTGCAATCTGATTTGTCCCCTATTGTGCTCTGTTGGTCTTTTTGCGTGTATATATAAGAAGCTTGTTCTCAAAGGAGTTACAGGACTTTTTGTTGTTGGTTTGGAGTTGAACTAAAGCTGCAAGGTTAGTAAAGCAAACCAGTCTCTTTTTCTTAATTAGTTGGGGTTGAATTCCTGTGGTTGGTTTCCTCCAGAGGATTAAAGGAAAGGCCTTTTTCGTTTCTTTTTGGGTTTTCAACACTTTTTTGAGTTGTTCAATCTAAATTCAGTCCAACAAAGATTTTCTCTGGGGAACGATGCTTGTAACAATATGTTGTACAATGTGGTTAGGTCCAATGAATTGCTCTCTGCCTGCTAAACTCTGCTTTTGACTGGTATGACAGGAAAATTTCTGGGTAATCGAATTTTGGCGATTGATTTCTGCACCATACAACAACTAGATCAAGGAGAGGAGGGGTTTCAACTTGACTTGGCAAATTTGGACAAAAAATTTTAGGAAATGGATAGTGAATTTCATTCTACTTGGAAGAACTTTTCTTTTCTAGATTACGTGGAGAAGGAGGGCGAGCTGAGACCTGTGCCATCATTGCCAGCAATTGCGCAACCACAAACACCCAAGGAGCCTATGGAGTTCTTATCAAGATCATGGAGTCTCTCTGCTTCAGAGATTTCAAAAGCTCTTGCTAAGAAACAGAAACAAGGTTTCATTGATAAGAATCCCAATAAATTACCAGAGGCAATAGTTGCCCCACAACTGGTAATTCACCTTTTCAATTATATTGTTTGCCTTTACTGTAATCTTACCTTGTAGTACTTAATTTACTTGATAATTGATAATTAGTGCATGATTTTTTGGACAATTTTGCAGTTAGGGAAGGTAATAAATTCAATAAATTCAAGAAGAGTTGGCTCAATAGGAAAATGGTTCCATCATAAGGAGCTCAGCAGTAGCAGCGTAAAGAAGAAAGACAGGGTGCGTCTGGAAAATGCACTTATGCATTCTGCTATTTCTGTTGCTGGACTAGCCGCAGCCCTGGCTTCTGTGTCCGCTGCAAGTGAGTCTGATAGCTCTGGCTCAAAAATGAACATTGCAGTGGCCTCAGCAACAGAACTACTGGCGTCACATTGCATTGAACTAGCAGAATCAGCAGGAGCTGATCATGACCGTCTGGCTTCTGTCGTGAGATCGGCTATGGATATACCAAGTGCAGGCGATCTAATGACACTTACTGCAGCAGCAGCTACAGGTATTCACTTCATCTTTTTCTGACTTCTGTAGCTTGCTTTTTGCTCTTCATGTTTTCTGGATCATTGGTCATTGGCTCAACAAAGACTTAACTCTTCAAATCAGCTTTGAGAGGAGAAGCAGTTCTAAAAGCAAGATTGCCAAAGGAAGCAAGAAAGAATGCAACTATAAGTCCTTATGATAAAGGGTTGCTAGACACCCACTGGGGTTCTGCCTTGGTTGGCCCATTAGGGGAACAGTGTCCTCCCTGTCATGGAGAATTGTTGCAACAAACAAAAAAAGGTTTGTTTTCATTTTCCTTCTGAAATTTCCTCATAACAGGCTCCAATAATTTTAGCTGCTAAAAACTGAAACGATTGTTATTGGAACTGTCAGGAGTTTTGCGGTGGAAATGTGTCACAGTCTACATAAACAAGAAGTCTCAGGTAGGTAGAGCTAATTTGAGTAGAAAATAACAGTTTATAATGTTCACATAACTAATATACTCTAATTTCAGGTCATAATTAAGATCAAGAGCAAGCATGTCGGAGGAGCCTTCTCCAAGAAGCACAAATGTAAGCTTTTCTCTGTCTGGTTCTGCATTATTTCGTTATTTCAAGTCTCAAATTTTTCAGCACCTAAAATCTAGTTATATTCTGCTGGGATCAGGCTTGGTCTTTGGAGTTTGTGATGAGACTTTGGCATGGCCGCATAGAAAAGAAAGTGAAAGCTCTGAAGAAGCCTATTTTGGAGTAAAAACTGCTCAGGGGCTCCTGGAATTCAAGTGCAAGAATAAGATCCATAAGCAAAGGTGGGTTGATGGCATTCTAAACCTTCTTCACCAAGTCAGCAGCGTTGAAGCAACCGAGCATTCTTTGGAACTTTTAAGCATAAACAATAGCATTTAACCGACGATGAATATCGGATAATATATACAGTGCATCCAAGTGGTACACTGATGTTATTGTAAAAGTAATCTGCTCTTACATATGATTTACCCATTCCATACAAGGAATGAAACCCATTTTTCTCGTGTGAGTCTGTAGAAACTGGAATCAATTCTGCTCATAGGGAGACTCTAGCCTCCTACTGTTGCCTCTGTAAATGAATTCCCACATCTATCTTATCCGCATCTGGGGAAAATACTGTTTGCTTTTGTTCAACTGTCAGGTTTGCTACGGGAATATTGCATAACTAAGAAATAAATATGGCTATACGAACTCAAAAGAGACTGGCTCGATCGTGTACAAAAACTCTGGCCGCAAAAGACACATGATCCTGTTTTGTAAAGTGGTATGAATTTGATTGAAGAATCTAAAAGAGCTTTTAGAACACAAAGAGAGTATAACTGCCTTCAAAAGCCGCGTTCCCTTAATTTTATTCAGCCTTAATTAAGATACAAGAGTAGTTCTGTCATCCTCAGAAGGCAACACAGCAACACCCGCTATTCACGGTATGACTTTATGGCTTTTGCAAGACATTGCTTCTCAAGATTATATTTATGGGATCCAGAACAGGCGCCCTGACAGGAGACTTAGTTGCTCCCAACATATTTGAGAGATTGAGAAAGTCCTCATCCATTTGCACCTGTTGCAATTTAGCAGGATCAAAAGCAAACTCGTTGCCCCATTTCACATGGATCAAACACAATAATTTTGCCTCAATTCTCAAACTACAGTCGGATAGCAGGGACACCATTTCTTGAATCCAGACCCCATTAAACTTTTGCCATTGTAACACAAAAAATTTTTAGGCAAAAACTGGGTGGCTGCTGGGAAGTGTCAAAACCAAATGAATTCTAGCGCATACACGCACACAAACTTCAGTACTAAGATTCCAGCTCCATTTGTTAGCTACAGAGTGATATCGACACAGGGCAGAGTCTAAGAATGGTCTTAGAAAACAAGGAAGCAGGTATCCGTGAATACATGGAGAAAGAGAAAAAAAATTGGAGAGGAGGTCTATGCAATGCATTTATGCGTGTGCCCATATCCATAAATTTATATATTGTAAATAATATAAAGGTGTCACCTTCTTGAATTGAAAACATTCTTGTTTCCAGGCACAGAAACATCAGCCCAAGAATGTTGCCACCTCTAGAAGCAATGCAATCCGACAGCTTTGCAGCAAGGCCAAGATCATTCTAATGAACCCCACCCCCCCCCCCACCCCCCAAAAAAAAAGGGGTGGTCTCTCGTTGAGCCGCCCATTTTTCCTACTATTGAGCCATAATCTACAAACGTAAATCTTAATGAAGGGGCTCAATGGGCATTGTAAAACGTGGACGCCAATGCCATGGGCTAGAAATAGAGAAGAAAAGCAATCGAGGGACTTCCCAGGAATTCTAAAGGATGTGAAGGGCCTGCTTGCAAATCCAAAGACTTTCATTAGTCATGATATGAAGCGGCGTCGTTTTGAGCTCTCTGCCTTATTTTCTGGGCTTTGCTTTTTGTTTGTACCTCAGCCTGTCGGTGCGAGGTTAGCGTTGACGGAAGAGTCTTGCAAACTCAACTTGAACGAAAAGGAATCCAAGACATAACCAGAAAACGTTCTATTTCCGTTATGGAAGATGCCTGGTTTAGAATTAGTGGTTGAACATTTTGTACAATATTGAATCATTCATGCCGAAATACGCATATAAAACAATCCATTTACGGTGATAAAAACTAAATTAAATAATGTATTGAGTAAATCCTTTACATAAATAGGTTTCTAAAATTGAAAAAAAAAAATTTTAAGAAAAAAAATAGTGTACTGAAGAGAAAAGAATCAAAGGACAATTTCAAACTAATATATCCTTGCGTATGCTTTTTTTTTTTTTTTGCACATCGAAATTATAAAAAACCCATCCCAATGATGCACTTTGAAAGAGCTGGCCAACACAGTCATTCTTGTAAGTTTTTGTAATCGGTATGATTTAGGGTTTACAAAAGAGCTCAATCAGACTAAATTTTAGTATTTTAAATTTAAGTCATTTAATAAATGAATTTCAAAATGAGATTGGATATTAATGTCATTTAGCTAATGAGTTGCATCATGTTTAGTATTGTTGAATTAATATTTAATAAGTTAGCGAGATTTAAAGAGTAAAATATTTATGGAATTAAGTACCTAAATTTTTTATAAATAATATTTTATAATTTTATAATATTAAAAAATCTTAAAATATAAAAATTTATTAACATTAATAAATTTACAATAATAAAAAAAAAATTTATAATTTAATCAAACTAACTAATTTAAAAAAAAAATAAAATATTTAATTTTAATTTACAGTAATAAATATATGACATATAATTTAAAATTTAATTATCAAACCTACTTTTATAACACGCCCAACAAATTTTTAAATTAATTTATAAATATTTTATTTATTAATTTAAATAAATTAAATTTTATATTTATTTAATTTTATATGTACAATTAAGAATAATATCTATATATATATATATATAATATTTTTTTAAATAATAATTTTTTATAAAATTAAATTAAATTAATATATTAATAAATAATTATTGATATAAATGCAATGATATTTCTTTATTTGATATATTAAAAAATAATAATAATTCAGTCCTTATGAGCATAACCCACTCGGTTTGCAACTCTAGTATGATTCTTATGTGGTTGGGGTCTGCCGAAGGACGCGACTTACGAACAAGACGGGTAGGTCCAATATTTACATTTTCTTATTATCAAGCAGCTTGCCGGACTTTCTTGCCGACCTAAACAAGATCAGGCCCAAATCCAAAAGCAACAAACGAAACGACAGAACATACAAAAGCCTAAATGTGAATTCCTTAGTGTCTAGGCTTAGGGATATTCTTCGGAGGATGGGGCTGCAGCGTATGACCCAATGAAAATGTCGCCATACACAAGCCCAGCCAGTCCTCCTCCAACGAGTGGACCTACCCAATAGATCCAGTTCTGTGAGAAATCTCCACTAGCCACTGCAGGGCCGAAAGAGCGAGCTGGGTTCATTGAGCCACCGCTGAATGGGCCAGCTGCCAAGATGTTTGCACCAACTATGAACCCAATTGCGATGGGTGCGATAATTCCAAGCGAGCCCTTTTTGGGGTCTGCGGCAGTGGCGTAGACCGTGTAGACCAGGGCAAAGGTTATGATTATCTCCATCACCACTCCTTCAAAAGCATTCAACCCTGATGCAACCCCATGGGTTGGTACGCTCTGCCAAATCCAAGAAATTATTCTTATTTTGACGCTATTAAGATAAATTCAAGAAATTTCTTTGACTAAAATTCCATAGGGTTGACATGCCTGGGAAAATAATGCCACAAGGTCCAATTGGAGGAAACATGACGTTACCTTTTCAAGTTTTGACTCGCAATTCAAATGTTGGAATGCTTATTTCTTCAACATCAATATGTTTTCTAGTCAAAATTATCATTTTCTTTTATTTGGTTTCTATTTTCTTACCTTGCCACCGGTGACGAAGTGGAGGAGGAGGCAGGCTACAATGGAGCCAAGGCATTGGGCAATCCAATAGAAAATGCCGGTTAGGATTGTTATGTTTCCTCCAATTGCCAATCCAAAGGTGACAGCTGGATTCAGATGGCCACCAGAGCAATTGGCTGCCATGGATACCCCAACGAACAATGCAAACGCATGGGCCACGGCCACCGCAACAAGGCCCGGTGGGTCCAAGGCTGCATCAGCTGTAAGCTTGCCTGCACCAATATAGAACATCCAACTATACGTGAGACTTTTTCTTTTTTTTTTTTAATTACTATTATTATTATTATTATTATTTTGGGCTTTTAGTGTTTTCTGAGATGGATTGTCACAAAAGACATTGAAGGCTGAAGCAATGACTTACCGTAGGCAATAGCCGATCCAACACCAGCAAAAACAAAAAGAAGAGTGGCAATGAACTCGGACAGATAGGCCTTGATGGACCCAAAACTGAAAGACTCTCCCAAGCTGCCAAAAGCTATTTTCACCATGCTTACTAGCTTAGAGTTCCTTAGCTAGACTGGCTTAATTATCTCAACTGCTCAACTTAGTATGTTTGCTTCGTGGGTTACTTAATTCATGATCATGGTCTAAATCTATGGTGGTTTTATGCTAGTTGAGTTTGCAACAATGATCGCAACCGGCACCGACCATGGGGCCCAAGCCAACATGTGGGCAACGCAATTGGGTGCTGACCAACCGCCTTCATTTGTTAATTTATTAGCACCTGCATTATGAGCATAAAACAAAACTAGTTTGTAATTAATGATAACATATACAACATATCGCAAAACAATTAAAATATTGGTTTTTTTTTTTTTTTGCAACAAATGCAACATTGGCGATGGTGATGTCAAAAGGATTATGGTATAAGAAATATTAACCGTTGTTAAGAGAGAAAAAAAAAAAAAAAAAGAAGGGATTTTGATCGGTGGACTCTAGCCCACCGAATTATATTGGAGATAAAAATTAGATGAGTTGGTATGCATATCTCATCATTCGATTAATAAATTATGATTTTCATAGATGCATATAAGATGATAACAAGAACTTGAAACTCTATATAAGTTAAAGATGACCAAATGAAGGGGTCATTGTGTCCGTTTCTTTGAAATTTTTGAATGGGTCGGCAATTGTCGATGCACAATTGATAATGATGTTGTATGGATTAGTTCCATCCGTTACATTACATATTCCAAGCCTTGAGGATAGATTAAAATAAAAAGTGGCTCATGTTAACAAGTTCCGCAAGGGAATTTTTTTTAAAAACGTACCTACTACACCTTACGACTTTATTGCACCATGGCATCTTTTTTTGGAGTGATTCTTGTTAAGGACTTTGCCTCTATAACCTTTGTCGCCATATTCTACAATGTTTTCCATATAAAAATCTTGTTTATAAAGATGTAATTTTACTATTAAACTAAAACGTATCTTATACAATTTGAACATCTTCTTTGATATCTTAGTCACAAGTTTTAAGTTTTGTTCCCGTTAGTACTCAGTTGCCTCAAACACTTCTCGCTCCCTTTCGTATGTCTCTTCAATTAAAAGCAGCCCTTTTTTTCCGTGCTTTTTTTTTTGGTCCATTTGGTGCTTTTTTCGTGCTTATGGGGATGCACTTGAAAGAGCCGTTGATTTACAATTTTCGGTAAGGCTTAGCCGACATGTAAATTGACGGCCCCATGAAAGATTCTACAATGTGCTTTGGGCCAACACCAAGTCGTGTTCTCAAATTCTAATCACTCTCATCCCTTATTTCTGGAATAACTGGTTGGAATATTTGAGTTCCGTTCTCCTTTTCTTTGTCTTAAACCAGACTCGAGCTACACAACAACAGCGTGTGTTTCAAATACCAATCCCCTAAAATTCACATGAACTCTAAGTTTGTATCTCATATTTTCAATTGAAATTGGGAGATGAATTTGATTGGTGAGACATTATTTGGCATCAAAACTAGTAGAACGTAATAGAATAATTCATGGGATTGTCATATTTAAGTATATTACCTAATGTTTAATTTTGAGTAGTAGATTTTTTTTTTTTTTTATTCCACCAATGCTAATTGATAAATTTCTAGTGTCATTGTGCACACCCAATTAACCGGCTAGCGAGTTTGGTTGGCCATTGACCATTTTCTTTTGGAGGGGGAAGAGGTCCAAGATTTTTCTCTCGTCCCCTAAAATGGAAGAATTGTGGTATCTGTGACACTTCGACGCATCAAGAACTTGCGTTTCTTAGTTTCCAATTCCTTAGAAACTAGCTTCAGCTAAGTACTAACCAGATTGCAAAATAAAACCAAAAAAAAAAAATATATATATATATATATATATATATAATCTCATGAATTATGTAACAGTTGTTAGAGTACAACAATTTTGAATTTTAAATTAATAAAATTGAGTATTTATATACTTGTTTACTTAAAAAGAAAAAGAAAGTATGAATTTGATTTAACAATTCTTTCTTTTTAATGGGTAATAAAGTAAATTTATTAAAAAGCATGACGAGAAAGGCCAGACAGTTGCCAACTACAAAATGCTTTTCTGCACGAAGAAACCACGAAACGCCCATATGTAATAATTTAAGAAACAAATGGTGGAGTTTTCTTAATTTCTTGCGTTGCACATGGTCCTGTCATGAATACAGGAAAAGCAAACTATAACTAAGAAATCAAAGGAAAATTTAGCATTTAAATTTAATAATCAAATGACTTTATTACTTTTTCTTTTATAAGAACATGCTTATTACTTTTTGTAACTCCTAATTGCTTTCATTAATAAAATCTGACTTTGATTTATCCAAAAAAAAAAAAAAGACTGTGAAGCAGAACAAGTAATTCTTTTCTTTTCTTTTTGTGGAACAGTGCATAATTCCATCATTAGCTTAAAGATTACACCCCATGTGCAATAGTCCGAATCCAGAATATATGCATAGTCACTAGTTGCAAAAGCTCACTTCCATTAACAATGAAGTGCCTGTAGAAACGAAGTTACGTGTAACATATCGACATTTACTTAGAGGAAATGTCCCACTAAAATTTAAAAATTTTATTTTATTCCACATTTTTTTCCCTTTTTTTTTTTTTTCCATTTTCAGAAAAAAAAAAAAAAAAAAATCCTGGCTGCAACACTATTCATTAGAAAAATAAAGCAGAAAGGATGAGACGTTGCAGAAGAAATCTTTTGAATTTTGTTTCGGTTTGTATTTAATATCAAAATGGTTATGCGACCTGTCGGCCTTGGTACACACAGCTAACTTGCTTTATCCAAGAGGAACCGAATGGGGAAAGTATTATAATCGAACGGCCAAGATTTATCAATTCTTTTCACGTTCCTAATCAGACCCCATCTCACCAACCAAATATTCTTCTGCCACGTATCCTTCAGTAGAAAATACTTTCGATTTTGGAAAAAATAAAGTCCAACTCGAGTCAAAAAACAAAACCTTCTCTTCCTTTTCTTACGTCCCCATCTTCCTCTCACAGCCCTCATATCCACCGTCTTAATGCAGACATCTTGTAGCAATCGAACGGCTAGCACTGCTACTGTTACATTTCGTGTATGTTCATATTGTCACTGAGAACGATTTCATCTACGCGTGAAAATGCCCCACGTGTCACATTCCAATGAGTTTTCACCCGTCGGATCACGACTATTTACGGATGCCCCACTTTTTTCAAATGCAATAGCAATGAATGCGCTAGCCAAAAAGCCGATCTCTCACCTACACCCACCCACACGCTTGGCCTGATTGACCGGAACCCTAACTCGATCCACCGGAGAATTCAATATTCCGGTGAGTATACAGTCTCTGGCTGCCAGAAAGTTTGTTTGTTTGGCTGTTTAGTTTCATTCGATTACGTCCTTCTGTCAGTTGAAAAATGTGCAAGATTGTTAGAGAGCTCGCTAATTTTTGGTTTTTTCTGTGGTTTGTTAAAGCAGTTGATGAGCGTACGATTGGGGAAGAGTTGAGGATCAAACGGTAAGGATTTCGTCGCCGGATGGAGGGAGGTAGCGTCTCTAGACTTAATTGCTCTGGTACTGTTCATTTCCTACTTTTCTTTCCAATAGAAAAGCAAATAAGGTTAGGATTTTATTTTATTTTTTTTATTTTGTGGCTTTTTTATTTTTATGGTTTTGAAGTTCTAAAATTTTGTTTTTGCTCCTGAATAATTAGATGCTGAAACTGGCCAAGAGGGAGCTAGTTTACTGTTTGAAAATTTTAAATGGTTAAAAAACTTGAACTGCGTCTTCATCTGTGAGTTGATGCTACTTCTGTGTAATTAAGAGTATTGAGTGAAGCTGACTTCATCTGTGAGTTAAAATGTGCCAAGAAGTTGTCAACTGGGTTAAATATGTTCTGGTAGAAGAGTGTTGTTGATCAGAGCTGTAGGTAGTTACATGGAAATAGAATATTGTATTGGTGTCATCATGATGCAAGGAAGTTGCCTCAGTTTAACTTTGCTTTTGTCTGTTTCTGACAATATTGGCAGCAAGTGGCATTTTCCTTTGACATGTTAGATCATTAATTGAACATAAATAGTGATATGTATGAACCAAGCATAGAGTGTCATCTATTTTTGTCCTTCAATTAGTGACCAAGCCCAATTTCCACCAGCTAGTAAATACAATGTGGATCTTTGGTTTTCCCTATCTTCTTAAGAATTTTTTGTTCGCCCTCGCCCACTCTGATGGCAAACCATCTTAATTGCTACTGATTTTATCATCCATTGCTAACCCCTTTTGCAATGAAGTTTCTGCCATTCTGCACGAGATAATCAAAAGATTCGTTTTTAGGTTTTGAGTTTATTTTATTCCTTGTTCGGCAAGAAATCTTGAGCAATGTCTTTGAATCTTTTATTGCCTCTCTTCACCCATGTAATTCTCTTTTAGAAAACTAGTTTATATGTGAAAGTTTAACCTTTCCATAGCAAGGGTTACAACTTTCTTCATTGGAATCAAAATTTCCTTTTCTATGAAAAACTATTGCATTAGAAACCATTTTTTTTTTTTCTTGTTATGTTTTAATTTGCTATTTTGTTAATGACAACCTTAGGCCTAAGCATGTGTTACCTCACTCTAGCTCTCGGACTTTTGGCCCTCTCCTTTTTTTAGTGGGTTGATTGGGCCATTTTGGAAAATATTGGATATGTTCTTTATGCCCATTATGATGGTATTTTTGAAAGCTTTAATAGCTTCTTTCTAACTGTTCTATCATATTTGTTGCTTCTGCAGTCTAGAGTAGGATATCTTTAATATCCAGGATATATGATTTTTCTTGTCATTTTTCTAATGGTATGTTCACTTTCTCTCCCCCTTTTTCTCTCATCCCCTTTTGCTACAGGTATACACCCATGGATTATGACGACAATGATTTTCAGAGCCAGAATCTTCATTTAGCTGGTGAGGGGAGCAACAGATTTCCTCCTGCTTTACGGTCATATTCTATTCCCAAGTTTGATTTTGATGAGAGTCTTCCTGGAGCTGTAAGGTTTGATAGCTTGGTGGAAACTGAGGTTTTCCTTGGCATTGATAACAACGAAGAAAATCAGTGGATTGAAGATTTCTCCCGAGGACATAGTGGGATACATTTCAATTCAGGTGAAGTAGAGTCTTGCTCTATTTCAAGGTGCAATAATGTTTGGTCAGAGGCAACTTCCTCAGAATCTGTTGAGATGTTATTGAAATCTGTTGGTCAGGAAGAAATTATCCCTGTACAAACTGACCGTAAGGAATCAGATGCCTGTGATGAATTGGGTTGTATTATAAAACCAATGGAGCCCAGTTTGAAGCAGAATAATGGTACACTGGCCAGAATGGATGATCTTGCAGCTTCAGATTTACAGCCTACATCACCACCAGTTAATGTTCTGGATAATGTTTGCCTTGTAGATGATGTTGAAGGGCTGCAACCTCAGGTTGACACTGGTCCACTGGTTACCCAGGTTGATGCATCTGTTGGTAAGGGTTCAGATGACCTTAGTGCTATTAGTGTAGAGGGCTGCTTAACTGTTGGGGAAGGGAGCTCAATAAAAGATGGTATTCATGATTATGGTAATCAGAGTGAAGCTGACAATGTGATTAATGAAGCATTGGATGACAGGAAAGAAAAAACTTCTCCAAGGATGCATGCTGACAGTACAGTTTGTTCTTCGCAAAATACAACTGTAGGCAGTGATGTGTTGAATAATGAGGTTCAAATCAATAATGTGAGGCAGACTTCTGATCAAAAAATAGAAGCATTGGAAACTAACAAGGGTGAGTATAAGGAGGAACAACATGCATCAAGCCAAGAATTTCAAAGGTTTGATCAGGTTTCAGATGATAACTTGGTTGAAAGTGATGTTTCTCATTTGGAAGAAACTATTAGTATTGATAAAAAGTTGAGTAATGTGGAGAGAACTTCTTGCACAATGGCAAAGGTGGATTCTGGCTTATCTGACAGTCTAGTGATTAGAGACCCTTCTGGAATAAATATGAAACTACTGGGCACTGAAGGCAATTGCTTGTCTGAGAGGCATGATGGTCATGACTCAAGTGGTTCCTCAATGGATAATAAGAACTTAGTCAGTGATGCTGGGCCATCTCCATTGTCAGCAGAGGAAAATGAAGCTTCTAAACTTAAACTCAATGATAGCAGTGAGGGCTGTTTTGGCAGTATTTCTAGCTTAACATTTGTTTCTTCTTCAGCCAAACCCTTTAGTGAAATGCATGTGCAGGGTCACGATTCATGCTCAACATTGGCACAATCCACTGAGAGTTTTGAAAGAAATATTAACTCTGAGGAGGTTGATTTGCATAAACATGACCATGATCTTTCTGTAGAGGAAAAGGAAGGTACAGCACTGTGCCCAGACAACAGTAATATGCCTTCTGATGTTACTCTTATTTTGGATAGAGGTGTCCAGACCCTGTCCTCTGATGGTGGTGGGGCAGAAAATAAGTTGATAGATTCACAATTGCAATCAGATGATGCATGTGGAAAAGAAACAGGTACATGTTCTCTATCAAATTATAAGCTTCAATTTTAGAGATTCTTCTTGTTCCATGTTTCATATCTTCTGATGTACCCTGGTTCCTAACATTTCTGGGAATACCGTGGCTGATTTTTCAGCTGTTGTTGGCAATGGTGTTTCCCCAGATGCAGTTGTTGATCACACAGAGGTTGAAATGTCCCATAGACCGTTGGTGTCATTAGCTCATAAAGAAAGAGAAAATGAGGCCATGGTTTCTCCGGAAGCAAGCATCTTGGATCTGAAGACATCTTCTCAACTGAGAAGTGGACCAGAACCTGCCTCTGAATATGAGGAAGGTGCTGCAGGACAGATCGTATGTGAGTCAGCTGATCAGCCTTTATTAATGCCGGATGGTTGTAAAACAAAAGGCCATGGTGAAGGTCAAACAGTAGTGAATAGCAAGGACAGTCAGGAGAGCACTGAGGAGATGAGAGTGTTGCCAGTATTTAACGATTTGTCCACAAATAAAAGTGATGCTGTCACATTACTAGTAAAAGACATTGATGAAAAGGAGTCCTCCAAAGTTTTGGGTTAGCATTTACTACCTCTGCTACAAGTGCATGAGAATTAATGAGTTTTTTGTTAGTCTCAAATTATAATACATATAACTCATGAACATGGAGCAGGATTGCGAATTCTGATATGTATTTGTTCTAGTTTCTGAAGCTTATTTGAATGAATGTATGCTAGCATGGTGATATTTTGTGCTACAACCTGTATGACATCTGATTATCTTTGATCTGGTTCTGACCAGCTGTCTGGCTCAAACATTCTGTTATTGTATACTTCATGGTTATGCCTTGGTTTATTTCCTTTATGTCAGTCTCATGGTCCTGATGTATGTAATTGCGAAGTTGCTTGCATAATTTCCCAATATGTAATGTAGAAGAGCCCGTAGACATAGTCATTTCTTCTGTCAGGGCTCACTAGAATCTTTGCTATTCTATTATATATACATATTTTTCAAATACATGCAGAACTAACTGTGAACAACAATGAGATGCCTGGATCTGGACCTCTGACAACGGAGGAGTCTGGCCAGGGTACTAATCAAAAAGACCAAGTGGAAAATGAAGCTGTCACAGTGTCTGGAGATACCAACAGGCAGATCACCGTTCCAAGCATAAATCGTAAGCACTTCACATATATTGTTTATTAACATTGATTATATCCCTCTGCTTGGCTGGCTAATTTGCATATGTTTTGTAATTACTGGAGAAACTTTTGAGTCGTTTAGTCTTGCCATTTCTGAATTTTTCACTAGAATCTTTATGTCTTCACATATGTTTTATAATTTGCAACTTTTTTTGCTAGAATCTAGAATCTTTGACATTCTATTATATATATATGTATGGTTTAAATAAATACAGAGCTAACTGTGAACAACAATGAGATGCATGGATCTGAGCCCCTGATTATTGAGGAGTCTGGCCAGGGTGTTAATCAAAAAGGCCAAGTGGAAAATGAAGCTGTCACAGTGTCTGGAGATACAAACTGGCAGATTGCTGTTCCAAGCATAAATCGTAAGCACTTTTTTTTGGTGCACTAAATCATAAGCACATAGACATATATTGTTTATTAACATTGATTATATCCTTCTTCTGGGATGGCTAATTTGCGTATGTTTGGTAATTACTGGAGAAACTTTTGAGTCCTTTAGTCTTCCCAGTGGTGAATTTGAACATACTGTTTCTGCACTAGAATGTGGAGGCAGTGGTGCTGTTCAAGATGGGCTGGCTACTGTTTCTCCCACAGTTATCAGAACTACTGAACTTTCCCTGAACAAAAAAGACAAAGAGGGAGCGAAGGCATTGTCTGAGGCTACTGATAATGATGCCAGCAAAGTCTCTTCTGCTGCTGGGAATCCAAAACTTGGTGATACCTCTAGAGATGAGAGGAGTTTTACCTTTGACATCAGTCCCATGGCAGAGATGTCCCAGACTGAACCTGGCAAGACATGGAATCCTGTTTCGACCATAAAATCCAGCATATTGTCCCCGGTAGATTTTTCTTTCACGTTATATAGTACCACCTTCCTGTTCTGAGATTAAGATATTTGTGATGTCCACTTGTGTACAGTGTTCTAGATTTTTGGAGAATTTTCATGGGGAAAACAGAAAAGTGCTGGAAGCTGTGTTTACCTTCTGGAAAATGGATTCCTGTCTTCTAAGACTGTTAATGTTTGCAACCTATAACAAACTTTGAAAGCCTCTCTTTCTAATTCTCCAGCTTTTTTATGTTGGAAATTGGAAAGGGAAAACCAGTTTTTTTTTTTCTAATTTTCTCAATTTGAATAGAAAATGCTTCCTCATTATAATTTTCCTACTCCAGAAAATTTATTTAATGTTTCAATGGGTGAACTTATTTTCTGCATCTCCTACATAAAATAAACTGGACAATGAAAAAGAAAAATGGATATTAAGGATAGATATTTTTTTAAAGAGAAGGCGCATCTTTATTTATGTGTCGCAGTAGACAATAATAATCCTTATGAGTTCTACATTTTGATTTATAAAGACTGTGGATGGATCCCCTTCAACTTCTGGCTTAGGCCAATTGGAGACCAAGGTTGCTCAAGAACTTTCTCATGGAAGTCAAAAGGTAACAGATGGAGCGATTGCAAGCAGTGGTTCTAATAGTAATACTGAAAGGAAATCAAGGCGATCATCTGGTAAAGCAACAGTAAAGGCATCTTCTAAAAGGAGGAATCCAGTTAAAGAAACAGCTTCTGTGAGACTAGAACGAGGGGGGAAAATGACCAATGTCCCTCTGAGTCCCCCTGGAATTTTTCAGCCTGTCCAACTGAATGAAATGCAGTGTTTTGGGCATGTGAATTCCAGTGCTGTCAAACCATTGGTTCTTGCTGCATCTACCTCTAGTCTGCCAGATTTAAATTTTTCAGCTTCTTCATCTGCAATGTTTCAACAAGCTTTCACAGACTTACAACAAATGCAATTGCGTGCTCAGATCTTTGTTTATGGAGCTTTGATGTGCGTCCCACTCTATAATGCTTTTTATAAATGACTTTTATGTGTCAGGTGAAAAGAGTTTCCCATTAACAAGTGTTTATCTGAGATATGTCTAACTTTCATTTGTGTTTCAAATCCTTCCTGCAGTCAAGGGACAGCACCTGATGAAGCATACATGATATCAGCATTTGGAGGACCCGGTAAGTGTTCTGTTACCCTTTTTTATTTTTTGAGCTGCATGTTGTCATTAATGCTGAACCATATGTTCACTTTTCAACATCACGTGCTTGTAGATGGTAGGAGCATGTGGGAGAATGCCTGGCGTTCATGCATAGAAAGGCTTCATGGCCTAAAATCTCATCGAGTTGCCCCAGAGATCCATTTGCTGTCAGATTCAGGTATCCCTCTGATTTGAGTTTTTATTTTTTAAATGTTTTGGTTGAGTTACTAAGTTTATCAGACTTGATTTCCAGCAGGTTCTAGAGTCCCTGAACAAGCAACCAAACAGAGTGCACTCCTAAGCAAAGAAATCTCTCCATCTATTGGTCGAGTCAGCAGCAAGGGTATTCCAACAATTTTAAACCCTGTTGTACCCCTTTCCTCGCCACTTTGGAGTTTACCTATGCCTTCTGCTGATGCCTTGCAATCAAGTGGCTTGCCTAGGGGTCCGCCTATGGACTATCAGCGGGCACTTTCTCCTTTGCCTTCCCACCAAACTCCACCTGCTAGGAGCTCTGTGGCACCTAATCCTTCTTGGATATCTCAGGCCCCCTTTTGTGGTCCCTGGGTTGCTTCTCCAC
This sequence comes from Rhizophora apiculata, assembly GCA_037832385.1. Lineage (NCBI taxonomy): Eukaryota > Viridiplantae > Streptophyta > Magnoliopsida > Malpighiales > Rhizophoraceae > Rhizophora > Rhizophora apiculata. Next base: position 5,719,141 of record CM075439.1, on the reverse strand, counting down.
AGAATTCTGTGCTTGATGCAAGTGGCCATTTCTCTGTGCAATTACCAACCACAGAGACTGTTCAAGTGACACCTGTAAAAGAATCATCTCTGCCAGATTCCTCTGGTGTGAAGCATATTCTTTCTGGTACTGGATTGCGGACTGGGGCTTCATCTGGTGTATTTACTGGGATTTCTCTTGGGCCTGATGTTCGAAAGGTGACAGAAGTATCTGAACAACACTCTTCTGTTCCCAAGCCTAGGAAAAGGAAAAAGATTTCAGTTCCTGAGAGTTCTGGTCAGAATGCTTTGCTTCCTCAGTCTCATGCAGATGTCGGATCTGCTTCTACTGCTGGAAGTCATTTGTCTACACATTTGTCTACTTCTCTTGCCAGCACCACCCCTGTTATCTCTGTTTCTAAAGCCTCCACTGACAAATTCATCTCATCTTTATCAGCTATATCCAGTCATATTAGAAAAGGAGACCAGAACGCAGAAGGGAGAGCTACTGCAACAGAGCAGACCCTCACCAAAGTAAAAGAGGCTAGGGTGCAAGCAGAGGATGCTGCTGCATTTGCAGCTTCTGCTGTTAGTCACAGTCAAGAAATATGGAGCCAGTTGGATAAACAGAGAAAATCTGGCCTGCAGCTGGATATTGAGACCAAACTTACATCTGCAGCAGCTGCAATAGCTGCTACAGCTGCGATTGCAAAGGCAGCAGCTTCAGCTGCGAATGTTGCATCAAATGCTGCATTGCAAGCTAAATTAATGGCTGATGAAGCAGTGCTTTCTAGTGGTTTCAACATTACTGGTCAAAGCTATTCAATTTCTTTTTCAGAGGGCACACATAATTTGGAAAAGGCTACCCCTGCATCCATTTTGAAGAGTGATGATGGAACAAACAATTCTAGTTCAATCCTTCATGCTGCAAGGGAGGCTGCTAGGAGGAGGGTTGAAGCTGCTTCAGCTGCATCAAAACACGCTGAAAATATGGTTGCTATTGTAAAGGCTGCAGAGCTGGCAGCAGACACTGTGTCTCAAGCTGGAAAAGTAGTTGCCATGGCCAATCATTTGCCTTCAAATGAGATTGTAGCAGCTGCTCCAGAGTGCCATCCGAAAGTAACTCACGTAACTTCTGAACTGTTTTCTAAATCAAATGATGTTAGAGAAAATTGCAATATAGATGGAGCTGGACAAGGTCTGGATATTTCTTCCAGACAGGATTCATTAAATAAGAAAGAACTTCACAGTACTAATTTTGCAAGGTCACCTCAAAAAGACGAATCCTGTGAGGATGATATGAGATTGGTAGATGTTATCTCAGGTTCAGGCATGACCAGTGCAAAGGATGCCAGGGTACAAAAGAGCAGGAAAGCTTCTGATTTGACTAAGACTGTTGGGTTGGTTCCTGAACCTGAGAATGATTTAAGACCATCCTCTCTTCAGAATGAACACAGAAAGGCTGAGAAGACTCTTAAAGAAAATAATATCAAGGAAGCTTCTCATGTTGAGGTTTGGCATTTCCCCCATTAAGTTTTCATTCCTGAAGTTTTGAAGCTAAATTTGTGACTTCTTGTGCTTTGATATCCAGGAATGTTAGAAAACTGTGTTTTTTTGAGTAATTTTTTTTTCCCATTTCTGTTCTTTTGTAATAATAAATTTTGTTTTCAGGTTTTCAAAAATGGGAATGATATTAAATCTGCATGGTTCTCAGCCAATGTGTTGAGTGTGAAGGATGGGAAGGCTTATGTTGCTTATGATGAAATTACCACTGGCAAAGGTAAGCTATGTTTTAAGAATGGAATGGATGCTGATGTCAATGAAATCAGAAGGCTTGGAAAATATTTGCATTCCCTATAACTCATCTTTGGGACACATTGGTATAAAGATAATGCAGAATGCCTTGAGGAATAATATACATACGTGGGTACTATGCTTATGAGAATCTCCATTTGACATTTGTGTCTGAATGTGATACTGAAGAATGACCAACTTGTTGGATAGGAACAGAGCTATAGTTATATACCTGTGTATGAAAGTCTTGTCTGTGTGATTTTATTGTGGCATCAAGATGTTGTATATTTGAGAGATACATGTGGGCCACTTTGATTCAGTAGACTGAATCTTTTCGTGCTCAACAACATTTGATAGACCAGCTTGCATATTCCTTGGATATGACAATCTCAAGTTTTATCTGCTGATAATATTCATAACCCTGTGTTTCTACTGCAGTTTTTGTTATATATGTATTGCAATGTTTGGTTTTTTCTCAGGCTTGGAGAAGCTAAAGGAGTGGGTGACATTAAGTAGTGATGGGGATGCACCACCCAAAATTCGCATTGCTCGTCCAGCTGCTGCAATGCCATTTGAAGGAACAAGGAAGAGACGCAGAGCTGCCATGGGGGACCATGCTTGGTCTGTTGGTGATAGAGTTGATGCATGGATACAAGATAGGTATGCATAATTCTATATCTAGTTTTGATGCACCATACTGACATGAAATGGGAAATGATTGAATGAATGCATATTAAAGATTAACCCTCTGCATACACAATGCATTCTTTTCCTTTTCTCCAGATGTGTCTTGCTCTGTCATTCGAAATCCCTAGATCTCTTTATTTTTCCAATATCAACAGTTCTCTCTATCTCTCTTTTTTTTTGGATAAGTTGTGATTTTTGTATTTGACTAAATTTGTATAAGATGATGCAACACTTAATAGTTTAGTTGCTAGATCATACATCACATCAATAACTCTTTGAGAGATTTCTAAATAAAGTTTTGGAATCTATCCTGTGTGTAAATATTTCTGAACCAGAATGTAATAAGGATTTCTTGAATTGATATTTGTAGCTGAACTTGGTTAGAAGGCATTGACTTCTCATAAAAAATGGCACTTGAATTAATTGGGCAAATAGTTATTGATATTTGTTCAACTAGTTCTAGTGTTTGAGTTAATTGAAGCATTATACCTCAGATTCATTCTCGGCTCAGTAAGATATTCTTAGGGAGAGAATGGTAGAACACAAATTATAAGTCTTTGAAAATTTGCAAGGATGGGTCTGTGCAAGATATGATCGTTGGCTAAGCAAACATAATCAATATGTTGAGCTAAAATCTTGTCTGAAGATTTCATATCTGATGCAAAGGAGCTTACAATTGATGTCTTTTTTCACCATCTTGAATGTCAGCATTTTCTTTTCTATGTTGATCTGTGTTTTGTGAATTTTCTCAGCATCTGTGTCCCGCTTGTTCTTGTCTATTTTTCAGCTGGTGGGAAGGAGTTATCACTGAAAAGAGCGAGAAAGATGAGACTTTGTTAACTGTCCACTTTCCTGGTATGTTTAGTTAATGATGTAATCTATTGAGTATCTGATTTTCCAAGGATTCTACAAATCTGAATATTGACACTTTGCTTGCAGCTCAAGGTAAAACATCACTGGTTAAAGCATGGCATCTCAGACCATCCCTTGTATGGAAAGATGGGGAATGGATTGAATGGTCCAGTTCCAGAGAGCATAGTCACTCCAGCCATGTGGTAATTATTCACTTCTTTTCTTCAGCTTCCCCCTTCCCCTTGCAGGACACCTCACCTCATTCCCTTTTTCTGATTCCCTGGCACTGTATTTTCCTTGTGTACTATTGCACAATTATGTCCAGGGTGAAATGCCACAAGAGAAGCGACCAAGATTGCAGAGCCCTGCAGGGGAAGCTAAGGGGAAGGACAAGATGCCAAAAAGTGTTGATGCTATGGAATCTGATAAACCTAATGAACCAACGTTACTTGAGATTTCTGCTGATGAAAAGCTGTTCAACATTGGACAGAGCACCAGAGATGAGAGGAAACCTAATAGACTCAGGATGACCCGAACTGGGTTGCAGAGGGAAGGATCGAGAGTAATTTTGGGTGTACCCAAGCCTGGAAAGAAGAGAAAATTTATGGAAGTAAGCAAGCATTATGTTGCAGGTTGTAGTGGTAAAACTAATGAAGCAAAAGTTACAGCTAAGCTTGCTAAAAATACAATGCCTCAAGTACCAGGAACTCGGGGATGGAAGAGTACTTTGCAAGATGAATCAAGTGAAAAAAGAGCCATGTCTAAGCCTAGGGTTGTCAAGTCTGGAAAACTGCAAAACGTTTCTGGTAGATTAGTTCCTCAGAAGGACAACTTATCAAGTGCTGATGTTTCTGCTGCTGCTGAAGTGGCTAATGCAGACAATACTTCAAAGACCAAGCATTCCGTGAGCCATGCTGAAGACACCTTGGAGAAACGTAAATTGATGGAATTCCAATCCTTTTCTAGCTTGGATGAAGGTGCAGAGGGCCCTATCATATTTTCTTCACTTGCACTTCCATCAGATTCTCTTTCATCTAAGAAATTGTCTAATGCAAATGCTAAAGCTGAACGGATAAGTAAAGGAAAACTTGCCCCTGCTGGCAGAAAGTTGGGTAAGATTGAGGAAGACAAAGTTTTCAGTGGTGATTCTGCAAAATCAACCTCTGATGTTGTGGAGCCTCGTAGATCTAACCGCAGAATTCAGCCAACTTCAAGAGTAAGTTTGAGCTTGGAATTGTGCATACCTTAAAGCTGAAAATTCTTTCTGAGCCCTTGATCTAATGCTACTTGCTGGCATTGATTACTTAGAATCAAATTTTGAAGCGACAATAATTTGTTCTGGCCTCACTCAGCATCATCAATTCTTTCCTGTTTCTTTAGTGGCCATCTGCTGTAGTTTTCCCCTTGAAATGCAGAGGTTTGGATGATTTCAGCTTGCCTATCTGGCTCTCCACTAATGTTTGTGGGTTCCCAGCTTCCCTTGATTTACATCTGTTCCTTGACAAGTCCACCAACCCCTAGAAGGGCCTATTGGCTTTTTTTTCCTCTCCTTTCACTTTGTGGGATTTTGCAAGGGCGAGCGCATCTTGGGCATTCTAGGGATGCCTTCTTCTTGTCCGTTTCTTAATATTAGAACAATAAAATTAGCTCATCTTAGATGATTTTAACTCTGATGACTCTGTAGTTCCAGTTAAATTAGTGTAGCTTTCTGCTTTCAAAAACTACTTGTTCTGTCCTGAGGAGCTTATTCTTGTTGTGTACAGCTGTTAGAAGGGCTACAAAGTTCGATGATGGTCCCAAAAATTCCGCCTGTGTCTCACAACAGAACTCAAAAAATTAGGAGTGGTTCTAGAGGTAATGTTCTTGGTTCTCTGTGTTCTCCTTAGATGTCTTCATAATTGATTGCTTTTATTGCCTTTGTGTGCGTGCTTGTTCTTAAGCATGCATAAAACCACCTGTTTGACTACCGCAGGAGATAAGCATGATTGAAAGGAGATGTTGCAATAGTGGGTATCCAGTAGAAAAAAGCTCGATGGTCACTGGAAGACAAACACCAGAGTAGTTTTTGTGTATATTTAGAAAAGGGAGATAGCTAGGAATGGAAATCCTTACTTCTTCAGTTTAATTATGAGATATAGCTGGTAGATGTTCATACCAATTTTAGTTTATTCCCAATTACAATTTGATCTCCTAGGCTTTGGCCGTAATAGGTTGTATATTTAAATTCTCCAGGTAGTTGTGCTTTAAATTGCAGATAGCTTTGTGGATGAACACTAGTCTCGTGTAGCTTTGTGAATTTCCTTCTAAATTAGCATTGTTAACTGGTAACCGCATTAACATCAACAAGCTTTCCTCTGGTGAGCCATTTTGATTTTTTTTATAATTCGGTGTATAGCTGTTGATGTATAAAAATCCAATTGAGGTTGCTTTGTCTGCTGTTTTGAGTTTGGACTGTTGTCCTCACGCGGTCGAATTTGTGTAGGAAAGGACGGTCCACGGTTTTCTTGTTTTGTGGCTAATACTTGTTTAAGTGAATAATATACTTTTTCGATAAAATATTTTTTTATTTTTTTGTATTTGACAAAATAAAAATATATATTTAATCAAAAAAAAATTTATTCAAAATAAGTGGAAGTAACTCTTATGCAAAAATATTACAATAAGTGAGAATGTGAGTTAAAGGAAATGTTACATTCAGTGTTGGTTTCGGCAATTATCAGTTGATTTTATCATAATTAAGATGATTATTTTTGTCTATTTAATGTCAAAACTTGTTATATTTGAAAAATTAAATTTATGTTTACAAATTTTTATTTATAATAATACTTATTTTGTATTAAAATTTTTAATTTTGTTATTTTAATTTTATTTTATAATAATTAAAATAAAAAAAACATATTTTTTAATAATATAATTAAATAATAATAAATAATATAATATTTTTATACATTTTTTAATAATATTTTTTACATATAAATTATTTTTCAACCAGCAAAATCTAACCCTAAATTGGCCGATAGTGATGAAGTTAATTGAATATCCATGGCCCAGTAAATTATGGCGAGCCATGGCTAGCTAATGCCGACGGGGAGGCGAAGCCCAAAAAAATTTAAGAATGACATAGCCCAAAAATGATAAAAGGGTAATATTGTCAAAATATTGTTGAGATTCCTGGAGGAGGATTTTGTTAAAAACTGATTCCCCTCATAAGAATCAAATGAAAATATGGTCAAATGCCACTCTCCCTCTTGATTCATTTTACGTCGGCCGAGAAATAAAACCATTAAATACTGTTAATAAAAGAAATACCCACTCGAACATTTTTTTCTTGGACAAATTATATTGTTATAAATTAATAGATTAATGTTATATATTTGATGTGGACTGAGTGGAATTTCAAATGGAAACTTACCCACGAGTTGGTTCACCTTATGCGCCATAACTTCAGCATTCCATGGGGCCCTTTTGATATTACCAAAACTGAGGCTGTAATAATTTGATATGGTCAGCATTTCAACTGCCAACTCCTAACACCCTTTTCCATTATTCCGGGGTATCCAAGTTCCTCCATGGACCTTGCAGCTCAAATTGTTATAAAAGCACGTTCCTTGTAATGCTTTCCTGAGTTTCCACGCGTGATGACAATGAAGTATAATCGTTGTAGCCCTTGGTCCTCTTGCGCATTGCATACGGACCGAAGACAACAATTTATAGTATATAAACTTTATAATATAAATGTTTTCTTTATTTTATAGAAAAATATGTGACTAGATACCTAACGAGAAGGGGGTGATGCCAAATATTCTAGTTGGCGCAACAGCCTGCTTCCTGTTTTGGTACTCACATGTGGAAAAGCAAGAGATCATGATTTCATATTAAAGGATTGAAGGAACGAACAACTTGTTGAGCGATGTCATTCTCTTTTTTTTTTTTTTTTTTTTTAAGCATAAACAAGTAGTGGGGTTGAAACTCAAGACTCTCATCATCCCATGAGGTAACTTCAGCATGCCTGGGAAAAAAAGGTTTAGCATCGGTTTTTCCTCAATTGTAAGGCTTGATTAATTCACCGTAAAGCTGAGATCAAGATCCGGATTTCATTCTACTAGTAAAAGCACGCTAACTTTAGTAACCACATCAATCTTTGGAATTTCTAGTCCTTATTCTGAGCTTTTTGGATTGTTTAATTTACTAGCAAGGCATTTGATTCATATTATCCTAACGAGGACTTTGGACCCCATTTTCTTTTTATTTCTGAACATTGGAAAGAAACGGGCTTTCTTTTGGTTTTCCCCGTTATTGTCGAATCCGTGTACCATCGGTAAACTTACGTAATGTGGTCAATTTGATGCATATTTATAAATATACACATTAAATCATTAATTATTTTAGTATTTTGATACATACTACAATTAATTATTATCCCTTCTTTTACGCTCGACATAAAAATCCGCATTAGTTTTGTAGTAGGAATGGCCAAATAAAAGAAATCAATAAAGGAAGTGGACCAGGACGGCCTTGACAAGTAGCAAAGCAATTCGCAATTGCATTAGTAAGTGCTGAGGCGTCACTTGGACAACTTCAAAGGTGCTTTGAAAGCGAACCAAAGAGGACTTTGACCTCATCCGTCCTTATTATAACCACATTGAAAATTAAAATAAGTCGTCAATAATCTCTCCCAAAAAATGAAAATTTTAACTGTACATCCAAGATTGCGACGCCACCGCATCGGTTCTGATTTCCTTACAATTAAGGAGAAGAATATAGCCAGGGCATGCCATCTAAGAGCAACAAATATCTGATATTGAGCTTAACGATCTTAGTACAAGTCGACAATCTTATCAGCCGAGGGGTTTATGCATTGCATCGTTGATTTGCATATTCCGGGTCAAAAGGATCGAAGAGATTGTCGTGTACCACAAAGCTAATACACGAGATGAAGACTTCCTGGAGAGTGATTCAGGGAAAATATTGTCACCAAATTGGGTGAACAAAAACAGAGACCCTCAATTGAACACACAATCACATGGAATTGTGACGCTTTCCTCAGCCCCTCAGGGTACGTCTTTCTACTTAATTTTCTTCTGTAAACAAGTGGAAGGACCGGAGATACAGGCCCAACTCGTGGATCATTATATTATTCGGCCTAAAAACAACTATTAACCGGAGTTCAACATAGCAGTAAGTCGTCAGCTGACGCTTGTTCGGGAAAGTATAATTCTAGTTACTCTCCTTGCCCACGTAGTTAAACTCATACTGAAAATTGCTCCCATTCTGGAAGAAAAAAAAACTCAACATTATGTTCTTTTTCAGATCTCACAATGTTAGCAAGTGTCATAATAAAAATCAAAATTCTCTAGTATATATACACGCATTATAGCAGCCATTGGTCCTGGAAGTTAATCAGGAGAAAATAAGAAGAGACACCAGACTTACTTTCTTCCGTAATCTCCGTTGAAAAGGCAAGCACGTCAGAATCTTCTCAAGTTTCTCCTTATTTTCCTTTGACTCCTTCTCTCAGCTAAGCAATTTGCATCATTATTCCATTGACAATAAAACCCCTCAACTCTGATGTAATTATATATCTATCTCTTCCATATCCAATCCTTTTTTTGTGCAATTTGCCCATATTAGCTCTCTCCGGCAAGGAAATTTTGAAGTATCGAATCTAAAGAAAGAAAAGAAAAAAAACAAACTAACAAAACCATGAACAAAAGTACTATGTTTCAGTTATTCAGTTATTTCAGTTTCTTCTTCTTCTCCTTCCTTTGCTTTTCCCGCCCATCCTTTTCCACCAGGGCCAAACCGGACAAAACAGCTGTCTTAACCGCGGATGCTCCGAACGCCACCACGCGGCTCAACCTCACTGGTGTCCTGGAAGCCCGCGTAGGCAGCGAGGTCGGCGGCATTTCGGAACTCAAGAAGTACTTCCACCAGTTCGGTTACCTCTCAGTCCTCGACGCCGGCAACCTCAGCGATGTCTTTGACACGGATTTTGAATCCGCCGTCGTTGCTTATCAAACGAACTTGGGTTTGCCCGTCACCGGCAAGCTGGACTCCGATACGGTGTCGCTGATGTCGTCGCCGAGATGCGGTGTTGCCGATACATCGGATGCTCCGCACTTGAGCGGACACTTTGCATTCTTCAACGGCCAGCCAAGGTGGAAGCGTGAGTCGCCGGTGATACTAACGTATGCGTTTTCATCCAATAACATGATTGACTACATAAGCTTGGACGACATAAAGGCGGTTTTCAACCGAGCTTTTTCCAGGTGGGCGGAGGTGATTCCGGTGAGCTTCATGGAAACGGAGGATTACCAGTCGGCCGATGTTAAGATTGGATTTTATCACCACGATCACGGCGACGGGCAGCCGTTTGATGGGGTACTGGGAATACTGGGGCATGCATTCTCGCCGGAGAGTGGGCGACTCCACCTGGATGCAGCCGAGACGTGGGCCGTTGATTTTGGGACGGTTGGATCAACGGTGGCCGTTGATTTGGAATCGGTGGCTACCCATGAGATAGGGCATGTACTTGGGCTAGCTCACTCTTCGGTCAAGCAAGCCGTGATGTATCCCAGTTTAAAGCCAAGGACTAAGAATGTGGACCTCAATATTGATGACGTGGAGGGCATTCAGGCTCTTTATGGGTCAAACCCGCGATTCAATTTAAACTCTTTGATTGAGAATGAAAATGTTTCTAACCCGGGAATTGGTCTAAAGACCAAAACTTTCAAGGGGGCACTTTCTTTGATGGGGGTTGCTTTGATACTTGTTTTAGGTTCATGACAACAGCTCTTGTAGTAGTTGTCAATTTCATTTTTTTTTCATTTACCTTTTTTTTTTTTCTATTTTAAAGGAAAAAAAGAAGAAGAAAGAAATCAATTGTTTGTAGGTCTAGGAAATTTATTCACACCCACTCAATTCAAAGGAAGAAACAGAATTCTCTGGATTTTCAGATTTCATTTTATTTTGCAGATTGGAGTGGGACATTTTGATGCAATTTTGCCACAGATTATTGTCTTGAACGAACATATTAAATTCTGGGATGGATAGAGTGGCCTAATTGGGCATTTAATATAATGTGTGTTCAAATCGAGTTACAAAGGCAGAAGGGCTTATCCTTTTTCTACCCAATGGCTTGCTTTCTCAAATACCTATAAATTTCATGCCCCATTATAACCTAGATTTCGAAAATAGAGGTCTCTCTACTTATTACTCATCAGCACAACGTGCAAAAAATAAAAAAACAAGGGTCAGCCAAGGCATAAATTCAGACAAACACTATTTTCTTCCAAGGAACACGAGAAACTCGTCGTGAATGTTGGGTCGCTTTGAAGTGCAAACTCTCTCACAAGAATGTGATTTTTCGTACATCTTTGCGTGTTTGACGTGTAGGAGAAAATAAATTAAAATATATCAAACTTATCTCACATTATTCATTGTTTGACATAGCTATTAAATTTGATTTGGGATTGGTGAACCAGACCTCAAAATAGCTTTGATTTGCAATGAGTTTGTATCTTAGAGGGCAAAAGCAAATTCTTTAATAATTGCAATGACTAATTTAAGCAAAATTCATTAAAAAAAAAAAAAGAAAAGAAAAGTTGTGCAAAAATAAGAAATTCGAAATTTGGATACCTTTATAAAATCTTCTAGTGATTAAAAACTTGTAGTTCCATATTAAGTTTAAATGGTATGTAATGAAAAATAGCTTATTATATCCCAAATGAAATGGGCAAAGTTATTAAGGGGTGCAATTGATTGTGCCCGAATCCGACCCAACCGATCCAAGCCCAAACCAGCCGACAGTCACGTCCCAATGGTCCCCTAAAACCCTAAACCCCACCCGCCGTGGCAGCTTTGATTATATTTCGCCCAAAAAAAAAAAAAAAAGAAAAGCTCCAACACTTCCATTTTGCTGTTTTGATTTTCTTGTCCAATCCGCTAATGGCGTCATCCTGCTATCGATTCGTCTCCCGATCGTCTCTATCGTCCGTCAAATCGGCCATCAGATCCAACGCTTCGAAATCCTTGATCACTAGACCTCCCACTTCCTCCCCGCGTTTCCCGCTCCCGTCCAAACCATCATCTTCTAGTCGCCTCCCGTTCTCATCCTTCACCAGGTTCGCAACACATTCACTTTAGACCCATTACCTGATTGTGAAGTATTTGTTTAATTGTGATGTTTTTTGATATGGGTTTTCTTTTTGTTTTTTTTTCAGGGCCCCGTCGGAGCTGGGATGCGTGCAGTCGTTGTTGCCGTTGCACAGCACGGTGGCGGCGGCGAGGATGACATCATGCTTGAGCACGACATCGAGGAGCTGCCGAGCGCTCTCTCAGGGTACACTCTGCTGCACCTCTCCAGGCCTCTAATAGCATTTTATTACTTTTGAGTGTGAGTACTTGAGTGGCTTTTCTCATCTTCTATATGTAGTTGATTGCTTTATTGGTTTATTTTTTCCTCTTTTTTTTTCTTTTCTTTTTTTTTTTTTAAACAAATGATGAAATGATGTTTGATTGAATATATAGTTTTCTTACCAATTTGGACTAAGAACTATGACTTTTAAGTTAGATTTCAATAAATTTTGATCTGAAAAACTGCTCAGATTCTAGGTGATGGTTTCGAGTTTCTTGGTCAATGTTTCGCGTATGCAAATGATACCATATGTCTGGGATTTTTATTGGATGGCCAGATGGATCACACTAATTTCCATTGTTCTCGTTCGAGACATTGGTTAAAAGGACAAAAATCGCAAGTTAACGGTGAAGCTAGGAAGCCTAAACCTAAGAATTTAGCTTTATGGTGTGTATATTTAGTGCTGTGGATGCATTAAAGAAGCTCTTTTCTTCTCTTTTTTTATTTCGGCCTAGAGGGATTGGAGAGGTTGGGGACTGCTTCTGGGGGTTTTTTGAGAGGTTTGGGTTTGAAACCCCAAACCACTAATGCAACTTTCAATCAGATGTGAGAGCTTAATTATGAAGCACTAGAATGATGTCATTATCATTTGACATTGATATTGTTTTTTGGGTTCTGTCTTTGTTAGAGTGTATTGGGTTTGCACTCTGTTCTCTGAACTCACATTACATTACACGATTTTAACAGTAAATGAACAAACAAATATAGAAAAAAAGGAGGGTCTAAGTCTGTTTAGAGTCTTTTGATCAGGTTCAACACCATCTGATTGGAATATTTGATTCCTGCAGGCACATAGGTTCAAAAGAAATAAACTCGCGACCTGACAAATATGGCCCACTGCATCATTATCAAGTATGAAATTGGTGCTTTTCTAGCAATCTTAAAGATGTTTAGTTATAATAGGAATGGTGGCGTTTAGTTTATTTTATTTTTACAATTTTCTTTAATCCTTAATGCACATCATTCTGCTCAAACTTTGCTGAGTTTTTAGCATGGTTTTTATGTGTAAGATATGAGGAATTCTCTTTTGTTTCTAGGGAAATTAGAGAGTCTTTATCTCATGCTAATGTGGTTTTACCAAGTCTTTGTAATCAATCTTGTTGTTCCTTTGAGGAATTAGTTTACTATACTTAATGTTGGACAGTTGTTTAGATTTGAGTTAACACATATGATCCCTTGATGCAACATGGCTTGAGGAAACTCTGAAAACTAGAACATATTTGGGCTGGGAAATTTATCTGCATGAAAGACGGTATATCTGACTGGATTTTCATTTTGGGAGTATACTAAAGTTTATTTATGCTATTTATCTGAAATGCTTAAAAAGAAAGAAAAAACAAGTCTCACTTTCTAAAAAGGTTTTATGAGGCCATCATCATGGGCAGCATACTAAATTAACCTCACTATAATAGCATTTTGATATACATGATAGAAGGTTATCTTGTTGGCTTTGGCAAGACAAGTGCTAGCAATTTCTATCAATGCATTGGTTCCTTTACAGGGGATGCCTTTCAAATTTTTTGGTTAATCAGATAAAAGTACATTCTTGCCACAAGTGGTTCTTTCTTTCCTTGCTTTACCGGTGCATTCATGGTAATTCATGGTGGATAGCAACCTTCAGTCATTATGTTGAGATGGGTGAAGCTAGAATGGTCATGGTTATAAGTCAATCTGTTGAGCCATATCATCAAATTCATGATTTAAGCAGCATATCAAGCCTTTTTTCACCCCTCAAACTAACGATGTCTGGCTTGAACTTTAGCACATCAAATAAAATATTTATCAGTAGTTGAGCATACTATGGTAACTTAGCTGCTCCTTTTCCCAGATGGAGTTGATGGTACGTGACATGTTTGCTGTTTTGGGAGGTGGTTCCTGTTATCAACCGTATATTTTCTGACTTGAAACAATGTGGAAACGACCTTAGATCATACTTTATCTGGTGACTTGTAATTGTATATGTGTTTCAGTAGTATGCCATCTTTGAAAACCCAGTTGCATGATGTTTACAAAATTGCATTCTAATGGATGACTTTATTGGGCGTTCTTAGAATTGCACGGGCAATGATTGCAGTATGATGGGCTGTTTTGTTAATTTATATTAGAATGATGTTACCTCATCTTATTCTACTTCTGTACATTCATAGGGTGCCTTCTGTTCTTTGATTTCTGATTCTAGTATTTGGGTTGTTTTAGAGCTTGGTTTGTCATCTCCAAGGTGACTTGTTAAGACAATTTCACTGCAAGAGGAGATCATCTTCAAATGATTGGAAAAGCAAGGTCTTCTAGATTTTGTCCTTTTACAAACAATCCTGAAAATTTAAGAATACTGCTTGGATATCTCTAGCGAAGCTAACTTTCATTTGTCCTCAGCTGTGAAGGGACATTATTTCTGAGATGTATGAAGTAACCTTTTCATTTAATAATGGCATCATATGTTTTGTTTTTCAAGGCTTGCTACATTCTTTCCAGCATCATCACTATTCAGGCTCACCTATTTTCTCTTGCGTTGACTATCTTAAGAAGAATAACACTTTTGCTTTTTGTTTTTTTTTTTTTTTTTTCCCACAAGAGAGTTTATTTTGAAGTGAATTTTTGTCTTCCAAATCTCTGTTACCGAAATCTGGTTTGCCGCAGATATTCCGAATAGTGATATATTACAACCAAACCAGATATGCTTCGGCTGTATCTGTTGCTCAACTAAATGGAGATTGAATTGATGCATTAGGGAGAGCAGTGAGCAGAGAATGCCTCTTAAGGGTTTCTCAGTCACGCCAAACTGCATGCATTTCTAGATTTTCTGGGAACCAAATTCATTACAGAGAAATATGCAATTAGCTTTCCGCGTTAAGGGTTTCTCAGTCACGCCAAACTGCATGCATTTCTAGATTTTCTGGGAACCAAATTCATTACAGAGAAATATGCAATTAGCTTTCCGCGTGCTAACAAGTTCTCGAGACTGATATCTGAAGTGTAATTTCGAAATCTGCGGGTCTTACCTCATGTTTTTGTAGTACACTTACATATTGATGTTCAACATGGAAAGTTGAGGCCAGAGGGGTTGTCCGAGTTTCTAGTTGTAGCTTTTATTTTGCATCAGCGAATGGAAGGGTGAAAGCTTCGGATCCCAAGGATTTACTATAGATTAGCAGTTGGATACGATCACTTTTGCATGGAGTTCTGCTGGGCCTGACGCCACTTCGGTGCAGCCCAGAACTGAGCTGGAACCCGCTTGACCGAATAGAGGACCATGCCCCAGCCCACGGTCCACGGTTCCAGTCAACGGAACTCTGGGCCCCAAATCTGGTCTGTTCATATTTTTGAAGTATTGATCTATAACACTGATCAAAATTCAAATGGAACCATAATCGACCTGGAGAATTGGTAGCTCCAGGAGTTCAAGAAGAAGAAACAAAGAATGAAAGGTGCGGAACAATTCTTTGACCATTGAAAACAACAACGGGAACTAGTGACAGAGGTTCTTAAATTAAGTTAAACAAATTAGGTAAACTTTGATTGCCGTAAACCTCGTTATATTCATCTCTTTTTTTTATGAATTTTGTATGGTCTCACGTTGAGCATTAATAATTTTCATATTAACTTTTTTAATGAAAAATTTGAAATATTTTACAAATTTTCCGAAAAAATATATGAATTCGGACCAAAATTGGAACCTAAGAATCAAGACAGAAATTGGAATTGTCCCTGAACAGGAAACATAACCAGCCTGTTTGCCCACCGGCCGGTTGCGATTCAACCTCCCGGGGAACCATAACTATTAGTTCCAAACCGAGAAGAGGAAACGATCTGGTTCATGGTCAGGCCACCTCCTACTGAAATCTCAAGTGTCGTCTTAAGCATCATCATTATCTTTTTTTTTTTCTTTGATTGTCATAATGGAGGCTTAACAGGATCATCATTAGCATTACCTCCCGAATTAATGACTATGAGGTGCCTTATTCCATCTCAATCCAACTATAACCAACTCCTTTCTGCACACCTCTCTCCTTCATGAGCTTTCTCACTTTCCTCGCTTCTTCCCATTTTTCATAACTTGCAAATATGTTGGACAGCATGACGTACAAGTAATCATCATTACCCTCCAATTCAATCAACTTTGCAGCTGCAACCTTTGCAACCTTCAGATCCTTACAAGCTCCACAGGCACCAAGCAGAGCTCTCCAAACCTCCACACATGAACTCAAAGCTAGTTCATGTATCATCCTTGCTGCCCGCCACACCTCACCTCTTTGTCCCAGCAGCCGAATAATGGAACAACAATGCTCAACACTTGGTTCGATCCCATAGTCATTGATCATTGAATCAAAGTACTGAATTGCCTTCTGTAATGACACCTCACTGCCTGAGCATGCGGCTATTACATTAAGAAAGGTGACCCAGTCAGGCTTTAGATTCTTCGCCATTTTCACTTCCTCAAAAAGTCGGATTACCTTACTTGAATGGCCATTGTGGGCATAACCTGAGATCATTGCATTCCATGTCACCAAATTCTTTCTTGGCAACATTACAAACAGTGATTCAGCATCCTTTACTTGGCCACATTTGGAGTACATGTCAATAAGAGCACTCCCTATAACAACTGATGCATCTAAACCCAACTTTACACAGCAAGAATGTATCAACATTCCCCATTTCAAGGCTGCAAGCCCAGCAATAGCACTGAGAAGAATTGAAAAGGTATACTCATCCATTTTGGTGCCACTAGAATGCATCTTTGTGAAAAAGTGCAATGCTTCTAGCGGTTTGCTTCTGTTAACATAAGCTGTTATGATTGAATTCCAAGTAGATGAATTCGGGTTTGGCATAACCGACAAAGCTTCAGCAGCATCCTTTATATTGCCAAATTGGGCAATCCCATTGATCAGTTCATTATACGATATAGTATCAGGTTCAGGCATCTGATAGAAAAAATTGCACGCTAATTCAAGCGCTTGATTTCTAGCACACGCTGCTATAGCTGAATTCCAAGAGATTATGTCCTTAACTATCATTTCATCAAAAACCCGAGTTGCTTGGCCAACATAACCACATTTTCCATACATATCAATCAGGCAATTGGCAATAAAAACGCTACATTCCAAGCCAGATTTTACGATCTTGCAGTGAATTGAGCTCCCGAACTGCAACACACTCAAATGGCCACAAGCCGATA
The DNA here is from genome assembly GCA_037832385.1 of Rhizophora apiculata. Classification (NCBI taxonomy): domain Eukaryota; kingdom Viridiplantae; phylum Streptophyta; class Magnoliopsida; order Malpighiales; family Rhizophoraceae; genus Rhizophora; species Rhizophora apiculata. The sequence continues at coordinate 5,702,241 of CM075439.1, read as the reverse complement.
AAGCCATCGTAAACGAGTAAGCATCTGGGCCAGCATCAGATCTCTCGAGCTGAAGAAACAAACCCAATGTTTTGGTATACTCTCCAGAACGCACATACCCAGAAATCAGCGTGTTCCACGAAACTACGCTTGGTTGAGGAATTTCAACGAACAGTTTATGGGCATCATTCATAAAGCCCATTACTCCATAAAACCTTACCAAAGATGTGGAGACAACAACATCGGAGCCAAACCCAGATCTTGAAATGTACCCATGAAGCTGCTGGCAATAAGATTCCAAACCCAGGTCCGTGGCGGCTCGAACCATGAGAACCAGGACATGTCCATTTGGTTCATGACCGGACCGGAGCAATTTTGTGGCCTCGTACAAGGCCGGCTCCCTACAGTGGCCGCCTTGGGCCAGGGTTGAAATGACAATGACCCATGGCTCAGAGTTTACAGGAGTGATTTTTATGGCGTGATTGCTGGGAAGGTGAATGCTTGTGGTAATTTGCTTTGTTAGGAAGCCATTAAAACGGTTTTGCTTTTGGAAGGCCTTGTGGATTCCCTTCAATGTGGACCTTTGCATCGGCAAAACCCCGGCGCTGACTAACCAACCTGAAAGGCAATGAATTTAATATAACACGTTTGTGTATTATTATCTTTTTAAATAAATATATATATATATATATATATATTTTCATGGACACATTTATTATTTTTATTCTACATTCTTCTATGTTTATTTTACATATTTACATAATTTTTTTAAAAAATTTGAAATTTGATATCTTAATTTTTTATTTCAAAAAATTTTTTTATTTTTTTATTACGTAAAAATTAATATTTAATTATGTGCTCTGGCTGATTTAGAGCTAATTCACCTTGTTTTTCCGATGAATTAAAAGTATGTAGCGGCCCTATTCACTTGGACCCGCAACAAAATAAATGAATTGGGCCCTAACCAGAGGGCCCGCATCACCTTTGACTCGCGTACGAAGACCGGAAGCCGTGGGTGTGGCCATCGAAAATTTCAGTAAACAAAGTATAAGAACAAAGTATGTTAACAACTTTAATTTTTAATTTTATAAAAAAAATAGATTTATAGAAATAAAATTTTTTTATATATAATTTATATTTCAACAAATTTTAATAAAATGAATATATCAATATAAATATTAATACATTTGTTTAAAATATACATATATCTTGCTTATCTTATATTTAAAAAAATTAACCCATCACAACATACATGATTTTGCGCTTTCTAAGGTTTTTTCTTTGGTAACTTAGTATACAATTTAAATAAATCTTTATTAATATTACAAATATATAGTAGATTATGATTATTTTAACGAAAAATTCAAAATTTTTATAGCATATTATATTTTATATTTATTTGATAAATATGTATCATTATTTTTTTATTAAAAAACTTATTTAATTGTAATTTAAAATTTTATAAATAAAAATTTAATGTACCATTACTAGTAACATGTATAGCTCGTTGAAATACTACTTTCCATTTTACCGCAAAAATGCCCGCAGGGGTCGGGACAGAAGACTGGCAGAGAAGCCTCAGGAAAGAATGATAGCTGAGTACTTGAAACAGGTACATTTTGAGAAAGAAATGGTTAGACATTAGAGACAACCGCTATTAATAACCGCAACCGATAGAAAAAAAAAAACGGAAACAAAGAAGTGGTGGTTTTCATCTTTTCATTTTCCTTCTTGCTAATCTCTAATGTTGAGATTTGCTTACATAGAAAACATAGGGCTAGGAAGAGAAAAGAGATAGAAATAGTGAAGCTTTTGCAAACTGTAAAACATGGGTTTGGAGGCAATTTGTGAAAGGAGAAAGATGCTAATCTAGCAGCCCCATGTGGGTTTTTGTTTGAAGAAAATTGGAGAGAGAGAGAGACAGACAAAAGAGAGAGAAAGAGAGAGAGAGGGAAAGGGAGGAGACAAAAGAGAAGTATTAGCCATAGCCATCTCATTGTATCACTTTTTTCTGGAGGGAGATGATTGAGAATGGCTTGGTACAGGAAGAAAGAGATACTTGAAGATTTTGCAATAATAGGGGGCTTGATAGGCGTGCAATTTGTGTATGCAGGCAACACCATGTTATTGAGTTATCTTATGTCACTTGGCTTGTCCCCATTAACCATTGTTATCTTCTCCACTTTTGCCACCTTCCTCATCATCTCTCCACTTGCAATTTATTTTGAAAGGTCTCTTTCCCTCCCTCCCGTCTCGCTCTTTCTTTCTGTGTCTCTGTGTGTGTGTGTGTGCCCCCTCGCGGGTGTTTTTGATTATTGAATGTGGTGGGGTGTTACTGCAGGAGCAAATGGCCCAAGGAAATCACTTTAAAGTTGGTTATTCAGATTGTTTTGATCTCGTTTGCAGGGTAAGAACAGTTTTACTTGTGTATCATATTTTCATGAACACGTTGCAATGAGATATTCTTTTGAATCTCAATTAACAACTTAGTTTTTTGGAATTAAATTACCTACTGTGGCAGATAAATTGCAAATACACACACACACACACACACACACACACACAATATTTACCCATAATTAAAAATATGTAGTTATGATATGGGGACAGTTTTGGGTAAATTAATAGGTTCAAACAAAGGAACAAATCTAAATTTAACAAGAAAAAATATGAAAATTTGTATCTTATGGTGGCTTTTGTTCTATATTTTTGTTTTGTTGTTGTTTCTTTCTTTTTTTTTTCTTTTTCAGGGTAACTCTGTTTCAGTCTTTATTTCTGAAAGGGCTTAAGCTCACCTCACCGGCACTGGCAACTGCAATGCCTAACCTTGCTCCAGGGCTAATATTCGTTATTGCTTGGACATTAAGGTGCTTGAAATTCTAAGCCGAAAAAAAAAAGAAAAACTAAATTGAGCCACGTTAGTATGGATTTATATTTTAGTGCTCTGTGTCTTAAATGCTGCTGCTGCCTATTTTGTACCTGTTGAATACTCGTGCAGGTTGGAGAGAGTTAACATAGGTTGCACGTACAGCAAAGTGAAGATTGTAGGCACATTGTTGTGTGTTGTGGGTGCCCTTGCAATGAGCATAATGAACAGCACAGCATCAGCAAGAGAGGCATCCTTGCCAGCACCCAGACCCTTAGTTAGGAGCAAAGTCATCGGTTGCTTGTATCTCATTTCAGCTGTTTTTGTCTTATCAAGCAATGTTGTGTTGCAGGTAATTTTGTTATGCAATTCAAGGGATCATTCACAAAGTTGTTTCTGTTTTTCTTGTTTAATTGATCGCTAAAATCTGAATGCATCACAGGCTAAAACTTTGGGTGATTTTCCTGCACCAATGTCCTTGTGTTCAATAACATCCTTGATGGGTGTGATTATAACTGCAATTGTGAAAATGCTCCAAGATCGTAGCTTTGGAATTGATTGGCTTCTAGTGCGTGTCGGTGACCTCATTGTCTATTCATTACTGGTAAATTTTAATTCTTCGTCTCTTTTTTTTTTGGGTTAATTGTTTCCAACTAAAAAACTTGAACTCGAGAGACAACTCCAATACGAGCTAAAGCTCATTGGTCACTAGAGACGTACACGGACCATCCTAGATCCAATGCCTTCTAAAGTAAAGTTTTATTGTTGCTGGTTGCATTTGGATGACCAGGGGGGTGCTGTGGGTGGAGCTTGTGTAAGCTTCAATGGATGGGCACTGAAGAAGAAAGGTCCAGTACTTGTGTCCTTGTTTAGCCCGGTTAGCACGGTTGTCTCTGTCTTCCTGTCAGTTGTTACATTTGGCGACTCAATTAACATAGGAAGGTACAAACCAAATGCGCACGTCAACTTGGCTGGCAATCTTTTCTTTCTGGTGTCTCATGATAGCCTGCTTTTGTGACTGCAGCCTGGCTGGTATGTTGATCATGTTTACTGGCCAATACTTCGTGCTGTGGGCTAAAGGGAAAGAAGGCTATGGCGGTAATGATGCAGGGGAAAGCGAGTTCGACGTGAAGAAGCCTCTCCTAAGTTGAATTGTCTGATTATGTTCAGATACACTAATAGTAACTGTTGTTCCCCATTATCAGTAGGCCTGTAGACCGTAGGAAATAAACCATTCTGCCCAGAAGAAAATTGGACCCTATTGTGCAATTCGCTCATGTCGTTTCCCATGCAAGTAAATGCATTGGTATGCATATCAGGACATTTGAATGTAAATAGCACAAGGAAGTGTTGATTTTTGTTAAATTTTGAAATTTTCTAATTTGACTTTTTCCAAAATAAAAATTAATCAACGAAAAAAAGGAGTAAATATTACAAATATCCGAACAAAATTATTTGCGTGGTCTGTATTGGGCCAAACTTTCTTCCAAGTTTTGTGGATCTGTTTGGGCTTTGAATGGCCCAGGCCATGTGGGTCACGAGAGCTTTCAAAATTTTGTCCAAACGTTAATAATCCCTTTGACAAAATGACATTATGAATACCTTCTCTTTTTGTCACTCCTCTTGTGTCTATTCATGAAACGGACTTGAAGGAGAGGTGAAATGTGTGTATTCAACCACTGGTTGGTCGTCGACGAGGACATTAATGAAATCATACTTTTGTATTGCAAAAGGATAAGAAAAAGAAAAGCCATGAGAAATTTGAATAAAATTTTTCTTATGGGTCCACCGCAACTTTCCTCGTCAAATTGATGAGAGAGTGTAATATTACAAAAATGCTCTTAAATATTTAAGAAATGTGTTTTGTCATATGATTTATAAAAGATAGATAAATTATAATTTTATAAATTTAAATTTTATCTTCTAATATATTCTTCTATTTTATCTAGTCAACTCAAAGATTTTTTTTTTCCTTATAACTTTCTTTTCTTATTTTTTCTTTCTCACCAATTTTTTTCCCTTCATGATTTATATCCAAACAAAGTGTAAAGGGTGGGGCAATTGATTGTATGATTTCTTTTGAATGTGATAATGAAGCCTTTTATTGCTTTAGGGTCTACATCAGACAGCACTTAAAATGCTTCTAATGATAAATATGAAACTCGTAACACTTAGAAATAATAATAATTATTATTATGAGAATTTATAAATTAAATTGAATAATTTTAAAATATATTTTATATTCGATGATTTTTTTAAAAATTTTGTCAGCAACTAATCCACTAACCACCTTAAATTATTCAAAATGACACAATATTTGTGGATTGGTTGCAGACGATTTTAAATTTATAATTGTTGTGTTTGGATGATAATAACCCAAATGTTGTTGGCTTTTTTATTTGACCATTCCGAGAATAATTCTTGACACGCGAGGACGAAGCGCATACCAAACCCCGGTTGGCGAGTAGTACACGGATGGAATTGAGATAAATATTAAATTCTTTTTCAAATGTACCCCAAAAAAAAAAAGAATTAAATATCATATTAAATTAGCAACAATTTTTGCGGTATTCAAATTCTAACAATCTACAACGAACAAAAAAAAAATCATAAAAGTTCAATTTCGTATTTTTCGTTTTTTCTTCAACTGAAATTTTTTGTTTGATTAGTATTTATTCGAATAATAAAAATACATTGCTAGTCCCAATGTTATTATAAAAAAAAAAAAAAAAAAGCCTTTTATTTAATGGGAAGAGAACTTTGTTAATTATAATATGAACCTCGCCGAATCCCGCCTTGAGATCTGAACAATTAATGCAAGTACTGTAACGGAATACAATAATAACATAAACAAGAGAAGAGGACGCCCTAGATCAGTTCAAGACGACGTAGCATTAAAGGATGACTCCATGCCGAACGAAACTGTTGGGTGGACTCCATGCCGAGTCTACCCAACGACGTAGGAGTCCACCCAACGACGTAGCATTAAAGGATGACTCCATGCCAAATGAAATTCTCATCTCGAAACTAATTGGAAGTTATACGGAAATTAGCAAGGGAGTTAAAGATTTAAAAACTTGGAATTAAAGACAAATTATTTAATATAACCAACCAAGTTTCGGGATTAGATGGATAAAATATTTATAAAATTTAAAAAATTAAAAAAAATATCGAATTATAATTCGACATTAACACTCAAATGTTTATGTTATTAATTATTTAAATAAATTGAATGAAAAAATAATTATGAATAAGGAACGACTTTACGTTTGACTCTGAAAAAGTCTTCGGTATTTACTGGGATGCTCGAAGCCTATTATAATGACGTTACAGAACAACCACAGGACCAACAGACCTCCGCCACATCACCACCGCGGAGTAATTGCCAGTTCGAGTTAACTTAGCGTAATTATATTGGGCTGGACAATCTAGGTCCCAAAAACTGGGGATTCCATCCTAGGCCCTCCAGGCACAGTCTCACAGTCTATCTACGGATTTCGTATCAATATATGTAATTAAATTTCATATAAACATAAAAGCAATTTCTTAAAAATGTATAAATTTGTAACATAATATCTCCACCATTTTGCTATTAGTATGGACAATAATATCAAATTTTTTTATCAAGCCATGTTTACAGGCTTATTCATAAATTTAATATGATGTGCATATTTCATCTTTTTAAGTTTGAGTCTCAAAAAGAATTAATAAAAAGATAACTCTAACTTAAACTAGTTGAGAATTTTTATCTTTATAAGTCTTTTTTGAATGACCTATTATATAAATGCTAAATCTTATTAATACTTCATATGTTTATATGATTTATTTATAAACTTTGTTTTAAGTGTATTATTTTAATTAATGTTCAATTTTGAGGTTAGATTATAAACGATAATTTCTTATAAATCATAATTTTTACTTACATAATTTATTTTTGATTAGATTTAAAACGTGTTGTTGTGATATTAATAAGAAATCAAGAATTTTTAAGGTATTAGAGTTATTTAAATGGCATAGAAAATCAAATCAAAACTTTAACAACAACAAAAAAATGCAGTTTTGAAAACTTAAAAACAATTATTAATGAACACAAATTTATTTCTTGAAAATAAAAGTCTTGAATTTGAGATTTAGTTAAAATTAATTAACTAAAAAAAAAAAAGAAAAAACTTAAAAGCATTTATGAACGAAGGAAAATGAAGTATTTCATTAGCATGTACAAACATGGGCATAAAGGTACCCCAATGGAAAGAAAATCATTTAATTGAAAAATGGTACTTAATAACTCGAGTCACGAAAAGAAGCAGGTTGCAAACAGAATCCGCTTCATGTTTTCAAAAATTGAAGTCATGTTTCATGATCAACTTATGCTTGGGAAAACGAAAAAGTGATGATTGTGGCGGTGCAATTCGAGAGTCATTCAACCTTATTTGAACCAAAATTTTAAGAATTCAATTAATTATTTAAATAAAAAAATTAATTAATTTAATTAAAATTAAATTAATAAAATTAATATTAAATATTAAATATAAATTTTTTTAATAATATAATTTTTATTTTTTTATAAAATTTTAAAATTAATTAAATTTAAAAATTATAATAGATTCATCAATTTATATTTTAATTAATTACTGATTTAATGATTAATTTATAAAATTAATAATTTTTAAAATAAATTAAATTAAATAATAACTTAATTTTTAATTTTACTGATAAATTTAATTTAATTTTTTAAACTTGAAGATATCACTTGGGCCTCTCGGCTCATTGTTAATGAGGTGGCATGGGCGCGGTGGACTTTCCAATTAGAGCTTAATCCCTTCTTGTAACTCAGCTTGATTGATTGGACAGATATTGTGCGGCTCATTCAATCTCTACGCGTATTTTTATTGCCGAAATATATCGATGATTGTTATCTTAAATATTAGATATTAGAGTGTCAATATTAACATCTCAATCCGAGACATAGGCTTTTTAATCTTGGGGGTGTTATCCGATTCTATCATCTCAATCTAATGCTCATCAGTAACCATGTAGAAAATGGTAAAAAAAAACTAATAAAAAAGAAAGAGGTAATGTATATCAAAAAAGTGGTAAAAGAGAAAAAGCTTATTACCCACTTGGGCGAGCTTTTCTTGCCAATTGTCACTTTTTTTCTGTATTCACCAAATTTTTTATTTTTCTGTTCTAAAATGCTGTGCAGTTATTAGCTTTTTTTTTTTTTTTTGCAATTTACAATTATTTATCATATATATATGTATTTTTTTTAAACGAGATCATGTATATGTATATACACATACATACATATATATACCTATTGATCATATTTTAATATTTCCAAATCACAACATTGGGTTGTGGCGTGTCTTTTGGTGGAGGAATGCTTGTCAACTACTCCTTGGAAGCCGCCCAACTCGCCCTCTATACTTCTTTAGAGAAAGAGAAACTTGAAGGAGAAAAGCTGTGATCTTTGCATGCTCTGCTTCAATGGCGAAATTCAAATGCCAACTCTGCAATAGAATTTTTGCCAATGGCAGAGCATTTGTTGGTCACATGAACGCCCACCAACCCAACCCCCTTCTTCCTCCAAAGCCGATTCAGAAGCAGCAAATTGGCCTCGACAGTGCCGAGTCATCATCTTCATCATCGCACTCACCTTGTGTTGAAGAAAGTGAAAAGAAGAAGAAAATCGAGAAATGGGAAGTTGAACCGAAGCCTTTGGTTTACGGGTTGAGAGCGAACCCGAAGAAAAGCATCAGAATTGCAGATCCTGACTTTTCATCTGCCGTTCATCCTGACTTGCACCTGGGAAACCCAACTGGGAGGCGATCTAAAAGAGCGAGAAAATCGAGTCTCTGGGAGAATCGGGAGCAGAACTTCAATGTCAATACCAGTTCCGTCGAGTTTCCGGCCGCTGGACCGGAACCGTTGAGGCCGGCCTCCGGCGGCGCTGCTCCTGAAGTAGCACAAGCTGCCATGATGCTAATGATGATGTGCAGGGATCAAGAACGTGGTAAAGGTGGAGAAGGATCAGTTGAGTTAAGACAGAACAATGCGAAATTTCAATGTCAGAAATGTAAGAAACAGTTTCAGTCTTCACGGGCACTGGCTGGACACAAGAAAAGTTGTCCTATGAAGGGTTTACAAGACAAGAAAAGTACATTTGAGTGCCCATATTGCTTAAGGGCGTTTTGTTCTGGACAAGCTCTTGGTGGACACAAGAGATCACATTTTATGAATTCTCCAAAAACTGATTCTTTTGCTGCTACCGAAAATTCTGAAAAACGTGGGAGCAACTTGATAGATCTTAATTTTCCATCTAGGTCGGATGATGATGAGCTTAGTGGGGTCTGTGATGCTTGATTCATCGACAAATTGGTCAGTATAAAAAAATCAACGAACTCATCGTGAGATCTGGAGAACTATTTTGTTACATTCATTTGGGTTAAGTGGGTTCACCTTATTGTAGTTATAGGTTATACTGGATTATTGCAATTCTGCTTCATGCTGCCCACAAGTCATTTCTCTCTGTTGTCCTCTGATGGGGTTTCCTGGATTGTAGTTCGGGTGATATGTATTCTGTAGCTGATCTTTTGTCAAAGATCTTTCTTTCTTTCTTTCTTTCTTTCTTTTTTTTTTTTTTTTCAATTTACTCCCTTATTTAATGTTGAAATTTCATTGCTGCAATTTTACACTTCTTCTCTTTTGCTTGCTTGTTCGGCTAGTGATTCTTCACGATTTCACATGGTAAGTGGCAGTAAATTTAAAGTGTTTTTCTTTTCCCAAAAAGCTTGCAAATTCTGCTAGCATGTCCTCCTCCAGTTCCCAGCTGTTCCTGTTACAATCGCATCACTCCTTCGCACATATCATTGTAACTGCTATTGCTTTACAATTTTCTTTTGTAATTATTCTAGTTGTTAATTCTCATCATGGGGTTTGTCTAGTTGGGGGATGGTGTTGATTCTCTCTCACCTACTCCTCTTTTATTCTCTGATTTTGTTTTTAGTTTTGGATTTGAAGTGCAAAACCACTGATTCGAAGTTGAAGCAAAATCTGCGAAGTATAACACTTCAAAAATAAAAGGGCAATTCCAGCCTCCTTGAACTGTAGAGCATGTGGTTTCTAACTTTTCTTGGGTTGGGCATTGTGGGTTTTCTTTGAAGGTCGGCTGGCTGCAGAGAAGATCCCAAATCCCTCCGTTTTCTGATAAAAAGATATGTAAGAGTTATATTCCTCGAAATTGACGAAAAATCCGTGCAACAGGACGTGGGACTCGCGTCCTTGCCATTCTTATCGGTCAAATTATTAAGTTAAAATTAATATATATATATATATAATTTTTTTAAAATTTCAATTTCGGTCTATGTACAACAAACATAAATTTTTTTTAATGAGCAATCAAAAATTAAAATATATTAATTAGACATTCTTTTATTTTGATTATATATTTTAATGCTTCAGTTACACATATACAATTTTTTTTAATAAAAATAATATATATATATTATTTTTTAATTAAATTTTATAACTATAATTTTTCTTTTGAATTATTATATACCAACTTATGTGGATATATTAAATGCTTTTATTAGTGCCCAAAGGGGAGGTATTTGACAACGACATTTTACTCGGTAAGAATTTGATTGTTAGGTTTTTTTTTTTTTCCTTGTTTTCACATATAAATGTATACTCTAGTCAACTTGTATCTCAATCCAGACTTAAATTTCTTTCCGTTTTTATTTTGTTTGACCATCTTAAGGGGTTCACTCCATCCTATTTGTGCAGTGTATTTAAAATTTTACTCTTATCTTAACCTTGCACGCCCACAAAAATCAAACTTTAATTAATAATAAGGAACTTCTTCACCTTACCAACTAAAGTAGCTCTGATGATTTAGGGTCCTTTCTTTTGTGCTTTTTTTTTTTTTTTTTTTTTCTTGTTTTATATAGATTCTGGTTAAATTGCAGTTTGAAAGGGCTTTATTAACATGCTGAACGTACACTCTGACACTCGGTTGATCTTTTTCGCCTTTTGGGGTCTCAAAAATCTTGGTTTGTTGGGCGCCTTCTTGGAAACTGACATGTAAGTCATCAATTGCTGTCTTGTATTGGAACGGCATAATTTCGGCCTGAGCATTTGCTTTGACCAAAGACGCCAACGACGAAAGCAAGCTTGAAAATTTGACTCTCTCGTTCCCCAAATTCTTCTGCTCCACCCTCAATACAATTTATTGCGAAGATTGGCCACATTATCACGCCCATTTCCTAATATGTCCAGAGATTTTCAGGGGAAAAAGCCAAATGTACACAGGGAGTAGGAGCGATGCTAGTAGCTATACAGGGGGGCAATTTTACTTGTTCATGATTCTTTACAAAGCTTAATTATCAATTTGCCATTGCTGGGACTTTCCAATTTTTTGTTATTTTATTCTTTTTCGGGGTTTTGATTTTGTATTTCTCTTGCATAATTGCATCATCGCTAGCATGGTTATGGAGCTATGGTCCTCTACAATGATTAAATAACATCATAGTATTGTCGCTTTTGGGGTACCAAGCCAGGCCGGCATTTTGGCTTTTGTCCTGCGCCCATGCGTAGAGTCTGGTAGTCTCCTTGCCAGCCATTAGGCAAAAACGTGGCTGGAATTTTGGCAGAGGATGTGCGCTCACTTGCCTGCTATTTTTGCTAATTTTTCTGCTCTCCTCACATGCACTAGCAAAGTTAGTTCTTACGGAATCAAACTTTGTACTGTGTGATTTTTACTTAAATTATGTCTCTTCTCTTGTTCAATAGATTATACAACCTATTACAGTTGGAATAAAGTTTTTCTCTTTCTTTTTTTTTTTACCTTTTTATTTAAATTTTATATCCTTTTAATTTTGTTTTAAGCAGATTTATTTAAACAAAAAATAGCCAAATTATTTAAAATTATATTTTAATTAAATAAAAATTATTAACAGATTAATTATGGCGGTAGATGTTGACTTTAATCACCTACCATATTTACCACACACAGGCAAAGAAGTAAAAATTTAGAAAAAAAAACATTTTTATTTTTATTTTTAAAATTTCAATAACAAGCGCGGAAGCAGTAACATCACGGGCACCGCAAGGCACTCTCGCTTGGTCGACACAAACATCGTCACACATTTGCCGGAAAAAAATTTAAAATTAAATCTGAATTTCTCGAGTCTTGACACAAACAGTCAAAGGCCAAAAACTAAAAATAAAAAATTAATAATAAAAGGGAATAAAACAAAAAGTTGCAACACCAACATAATTAAAAAAATAAAAAAAGGAAAATAAAAAGGAAAATATAAATAAAACTCGAAAATAAAAAGCTTCTCTTGTTTAGTGGCTGGAGCGAAACCGAGTTCTCTCTCTCTCTCTCTCTCTCTCTCTCGCTGGTTCTGGTTCTGTAAGTTATAATCATTTTTTAATTTTTTTTTTCCGCTTATGTTGTTGTAATTTTAATTAGAAAACCTATTGCATTGAATTGAAACCAATTCTACAAAAAGATTGTTTTTTTTTTTTTTTAATTTCAGTCTTGATCTTCCGTAATTACAGAAAGATGTTCATGGAAGCTTAGATCTCGCTGTTCTTCGCGTTTATATGTCTTTGATTTAGGGTTTTAGTTGTGGATCTCGAGGTTTTGGTCCCATTTGCAGCTCGAATTTTGAGGTTTTTTTTGGGTATTTTTTTTAAAGATCGTTGGGGTGATGGCTTCCAAACCTGGATTAGATGTGATGGGGGATCAGACGGACGAGGATTTCTTTGATAAATTAGTCGACGATGGTCTCGAGCCGTCTGATAATTCCGATTCTGCGGGCCGTAAGTTCAGGGAAGGAAGTGATTCCGATGAGGTCAAGGCGTTTGGCAATCTGAGTATTGAGGATACAAGCGGTGATGGTGGACTTGATGGGAAAGTTGAAAAGGATTTGGTGCATGATGGTGCAGGATTAGTTGGTGCACAACCCGATTTGGTTGTTGGATCTACTAAATCAGGTGTTAAGGAGGTTGGATGGAGTTCATTTTATGCCGATTCAATGCCAAATGGGGATCATGGGTTTGGTTCGCACTCAGATTTTTTCAATGATCTGGGAGATGGTTCGGTGGCATGGACTGGAAATGTTGGTGACAGTGCCAATGTTGAGGACAGGGTCGCTGGTGGATTGGATAATTTAGGTAGTCATGAGCAACATCAAGATAGTACTCAAGTTTATGGAGCACCCACTGAAGTGACTGCAAATGGGCAGGATGTAAATAATAGTCAGTATTGGGAGGACATGTATCCTGGGTGGAAATATGATGCGAACACTGGTCAGTGGTATCCAGTCGATGGCAATGATGTGACAGCAAGCGTGCAAGGGAGTTTTGATGCTAATTTAGGTGGCGAATGGCCAGCAGAATCTGAGGGAAAAACAGAAGTAAGTTATTTACAGCAGTCTTCTCAGTCTGTGGCAGGAACTATGGCCCAGTCCAGCACAACTGAGAGTGTGTCTAGCTGGAATCGGGTTTCAGATGGGGCTAACAGCTACTACCCGGCACATATGGTTTTTGACCCACAGTATCCTGGTTGGTATTATGATACGATTGTGCAGGAATGGTGCTTACTTGAAAGCTACACTTCATCCATGGAATCATCAACAGTTCAGCATCATGATCAGCAGAGTCAAAAGGGATTTGCTTTTGGTTCACATTCCGAAAATGGCAATAGTATGTATAATGCATACAATCAAGCTGACCATTTTGGTTCAGAGGGCAATAACATCAAAGGCCAACATGGCAATGGGAGTCAGTCTTATGGCAGCTACAATCAGCAAGGCTTGAATATGCAGCCACCTGAGATGATTGCTAATGCAACTATTTCAGATTTTTATGGGAGCCAGCGGTCCCTGAATTCCCATGGTTCAGATGTTTCCTTGAACAGCCATGTGGATCAGCATAAATCCTTCAATTCTTTGCAGACAGTTTCATCATATGAAAATATGAGTCAGGGTCATTTGGGCTCTAATGGACTTGTGTCACAAAGTTTTGTACCTAGTGGGAACTTTAATCAGGTAAATTTGAAGCAGAAGGATCACATGAACTTGTCTAGCAATTACTATAGCAGCCAGAACTCAGTAGGCGTTGCACAGCAATCATTCCAGAGCAACCAGCCATTTTCTTATTCCCCTGCCATGGGAAGATCATCTGCTGGGCGTCCTCCACATGCCTTGGTTACATTTGGATTTGGCGGAAAACTCATAGTAATGAAAGATAGTAATCCTCTTGGCAATTCTTCATTTGGAAGCCAGGTGATTCTTTGACAGTAATTCTATTGGGGTTCATTATTTATTTATTTATTTATTTATTTTATATATTATCAGCAGGCCAGTCAATTTATTGTTTCAATTTGAAATGTAAAGGAACCTGTTGGAGGCTCAATTTGTGTCCTAAATTTAATGGAGATTGTTTTGGGAAACACTGAGAATGGTTCAAGCATTGCGGGAGGTGCTTGCAATTATTTTCGTGCTCTTGGCCACCAGTCCTTTCCAGGTCCTTTGGTGGGTGGGAATGTTGGAAGTAAAGAATTGAACAAATGGATTGATGAGAGGATTACTAACTGTGAAGCACCTGACATGGATCATAAGAAAGGGGAAGCATTAAGGTTACTCCTCTCTTTGCTTAAAATAGCTTGTCAGCATTATGGAAAACTCCGTTCTCCTTTTGGCACTGACACTTCTTTGATGGTAAAGTACTTGTTCTTTAATCATTGATAACCTAATTTGCATCATATTGTGTCTGTTGGCTTTCTAATTTCCAGTTGTATAAGCCTTGCTTTTCTTTTGTTTTTGATGTCATAAGTTACTTTTTTGGGTTTTTTTAGAGTGTATGATATTCCTTTTAACTACATTTGCCACTGCCATCTCCTGGTTTGACATGAAGCCTTGCTCATTGCTGTTTTTAGTTGGTTGTGAGAAAGAGTACTTGATACTGGATACTCGTTGGAAGCATAGGAAAAAAAGTGTGTAATATGCCCCTTCATCCCAACCGAAGCTCTTTCACATGGACACTGTTTAGCTTGTTCCCAATAAATCCCCTCTTCTGTCCCACTGGTGTGACATTAAAAGAGCACTGGGGCTGGTAAACTTACATAAGAATGAAACATGGACATTATATTGATCATATGGGCTATGAAGAAAGATTGGGCAAGAAATTTCCATGTATTTTAGAGGCACTAGCGTGGAATTTGAAACAGTGGGAGTTCATGCACTCTGGCCTGTATGGGCTGTGAATGTAATACACTCTGATAAAGGATGTAATGAGTTTGGATGTGGTGGTGCTGGTGTTTTTGGATTTTCACCCTCAAAATGTTGTTCCTTTTCCACTTTGTGTCTTATGAGAAATTTATTTTTTATTTGGCTATGCACCTTTGAGATTCCTTAGCCTCATTCATCTCATGTATCTTTTTTTTTTTTTCTTTTTCTTGGTGGCTAATTAGTTAGATTTTTCAAGTATTTTTGTGTTGAAATTTTCATAGGAGAGCAATGTGCCCGAATCAGCAGTTGCAAAACTCTTTGCATCTGCAAAGAGGAATGGTACACAGTACAGTCAGTATGGCGTTCTCAGCCAATGCTTGCAAAGTTTGCCATCTGAAGGACAAGTTCGGGTATCCATATATGTCTGCAGTCTTTCCCTCTTGCATGGGATTACAGCCATTTTCTAAATGATTTTGTTGTATGATGCTCTAGGCAACTGCTTCTGAGGTCCAGAATCTCCTGGTTTCTGGTAGGAAAAAAGAGGCTTTGCAATGTGCACAAGAGGGCCAGTTGTGGGGACCTGCTCTTGTCCTTGCCTCACAGCTTGGTGATCAGGTCTTTTGCCCATTCCACCCTCTTCTCTTTTATTTTACGTAGTTTCATTTTTTAAAATGACTAAAAGTTGCTTTCTCTCTCACTTCATGGCGGCCATGCGATGACTTTGCATAAATGCAGTTTTATAATGATACTATCAAGCAAATGGCACTTCGCCATCTGGTAGCAGGATCACCTTTGCGGACGTTGTGCCTGTTAATTGCAGGACAACCAGCAGATGTTTTTGCTGCAAACAGCACAGCTGTCAGTGGCCTTCCTAGTGCTGGAAATTTGTCACCACAGGCTGTGCAGGTGATATTTTAATGCACACTGCTTCCTTTTACCATACTGTATTCATAGATGAATACCAATCTTCATCCCTTATTTTGATTCTTTTGATAAATCATATTTCTACACAAATTTTGGCAAAGAAATATTTTGTTTCAAACTTGAAGTTTATTTATAACATATAAGAATAAAGCTGAATCAAATATGGAGTTTATTTATAACATGTAAGAATGAAGCTGAAGGGCAGAGGATTATTTATGAGCTATGTAGGTGATGTTCCTGGCATGTTCTGCATAATTTCTGTGTGATAGTTTGGCTATCACACTAGAAAAATGGTTTTCTTCTCCCCGTTACCAGGATTCTGTAAATATGTAGGCCTATATATAGCTGTCATGCCACTCCCATGTCATAATCTTTTTCACCTGCAAATACCTTTTTCTTAAACAACATTCCCTTTCACTAGAATTTCTCCATCCACAAAAATAAAGTATTTTCATTTTACTTAGGGATTGGTCTATTCATATCTGTTTGTTTATGATGAACGATAGCTTGGGGCAAATGGCATGCTTGATGATTGGGAAGAAAATTTGGCAGTTATAACTGCAAACAGAACAAAGGATGATGAGCTTGTTATTATACATCTCGGGGATTGCTTATGGAAGGATAGAAGTGAGGTATTCTATCTTTCCTGCCATTTATTATGTTCCTCATATCAATCTTTTGTTCCTGAAACTTACTTGGGAATGCCTGCTCAGATTACCGCTGCACACATCTGCTATTTAGTTGCAGAAGCAAACTTTGAGCCATTTTCCAACAGTGCAAGATTGTGCCTAATTGGAGCAGACCACTTGAAGCATCCCCGGACATTTACTAGTCCAGAGGCTATTCAGGTTTTCTTTAAATTGGATTTTATCTTTTTGCATGTTTCATAAACTTATACTATATGTTATATCGACCTCTTTTAGCCTTTATGATAGAAACATTCATAATTGCAAAATATTTGAAAGTTAATGTGGTTTTCAAATTTATCCACTTTAGCCTTCTTTCTTGCTCTCCCGCTATTATATAGATGTCTTTTAGAAATGGTAGATGCCAAAAAGGTGTAAAAAGAGGTTCTCTTGAGCTTACTTAATGGTTGTATGGACAGAGAACTGAGTTGTATGAATACTCAAAGGCACTTGGAAACTCCCAGTTTATCCTCCTCCCATTTCAGGCATATAAGCTCATATATGCATATATGCTGGCCGAAGTGGGCAAAGTTTCTGATTCATTGAAGTGAGTGTGTGAAAAATTTATTGAATTCAATTGTGCAACTCTTCCTTCAGCTTTCTCACCCTGGTGATTTGATTCAGGTATTGTCAAGCCTTGTTAAAATCTCTGAAAACCAGTCGAGTTCCTGAAGTAGAAACATGGAAACAATTGGCTGTATCCCTTGAGGAGAGGATCAGGGCCCATCAACAGGCATTTCTCTGTCATCTAGTTTGTATTTTTGTGAAACTCTTACTTTTTGCTGACCATGGGTACTCTATTTTCAGGGTGGATACACTGCAAATTTGGCTCCAGCTAAGTTGGTAGGGAAGTTGCTCACCTTTTTTGACAGTACTGCACAACGTGTTGTGGGAGGTCTGCCACCACCTGCACCATCAGCATCGCATGGAAGTACACAAGGCAATGAACATTACGAGCAACCAATGGCTCCTCGAGTATCTGCGAGTCAATCAACAATGGCAATGCCATCATTAATGCCTTCTGCTTCGATGGAACCAATAAGTGAATGGACAGCTGATGGGAGTCGAATGACAATGCATAATAGAAGTGTTTCGGAGCCAGACTTTGGTAGAAGTCCAAGCCAGGTTTGTAATTATCTCCAAGTTCATACTCCTATATACCTAAAATAGCTTTCTAGTTCATGTCCATTATCCTGCACGATATGTGGGGCCTTACTGACTTGCAGTAGAAGCAGGTTGATTCATCAAAAGATGAAGCATCATCCAGTGCACAAGGCAAGGTATCAGGTTCAGTGAGGGGATCTCGCCTTGGCCGGTTTAGTTTTGGCTCTCAATTCTTGCAAAAGACTATGGGGCTAGTCTTAAGGCCTCGTTCAGACCGACAGGTGGATTGATCTCCATCATTTGCTTTTCTGTCTTCTTGGTAAAGATATTATTCATGTCTTGTTATCCTGTTAATTGACTATATTTTGCTTTGTGATTGAAGGCAAAACTGGGTGAAACAAATAAATTTTATTATGATGAAAAGCTTAAGAGATGGGTAGAGGAAGGTGCTGAACTCCCTGCTGAAGAAGTTGCCTTGCCACCCCCTCCTACAACTTCAGCCTTCCAGAATGGAATGTCTGACTACAACTTGAAATCTGCTTTAAAAAGTGATTCCTCTTCCACTATTGGGAGCCCAACAATTCAGAATCCAACACCGCTGGATCATACTTTGGGAACTCTATCTATTCCAACCAGTTCAAATCAATTCTCAGCACGTGGGCGGATGGGTGTACGTTCAAGGTAATTGAGAAATCTTTGCTTTTCTCTGTGTTGCTTTGAACAGTGTGAAATAAGGTTAACATATGTAACAAAAGTATGTATGTTAAAAAAAGTGATTCAGAGGACAGAAAGGGTCATTTGATGCTCATGCCTTTTTGGAGCTCTTAGAATGTGAACATGTTCCATGAGTTTCGATATTCGTCAATCTGTACAGATTTTCTTATGACTTAAAATCTCTTGGGATTTTCAGCTTTCCCCTTCTAAGATGAAAGATGTAATTTATCCTCACCTGTAATTAGAGTGAATGTGATTTACCCTTACTGTGGACCTAGCCAAATTGGTTGGTGCGCCAACATTTGTGATTGGTTTATTGATATAACGAAGTAAATCAAACAAGTGGCTTGTTTCCTCTAGAAGATTGAATTTACCTTGGCAGTGTACATTGGTATCATAGAGAGCCCTTCCACTTTTGTTTCACTTTTTGACATACGAATCTGGTTTGTGTAATCTGGAGCATGATACAGAGAGTCCTCATAATTATTCTTGTTATCCAGTGGAGCATTGAGGCCTTAAATTGGCAATAATATCCCATGTGGAATAATTATATCGCTTATTGGGTCTCAGATTACTTGCTTGTCCCTCTTCTTCAATCAGCAAAATAAGTTAAGGCAATCTAATTGTTGATATGATAAAAGTTTTGGTTGTTTGACAGGTATGTTGACACCTTCAACAAGGATGGAAGAAGCTCAGCAAACTTGTTCCAGTCACCTGCTGTTCCATCTGTTAGACCTCCAGTTGCTGCTAATCATAAGTTTTTTGTCCCTGCACCTGTATCATCAGGAGAAAATTTAATGGAAACCTTCTCAGAAAATGTTAGAGATATGGGGACTATTGAGACTCCTTCCACATCCGCTATGAATGAGTCTTTTCATGCTCCAATACCTTCATCATCAATGCCCAAGCAAAGATTTCCAAGCATGGATAACATCATGGGAAAAGGTGAGATGCCAAACAGCAATCATCCCATTTCATCTGACTCACGACGAACAGCATCGTGGAGTGGGAGCTTCAGTGATTCATTGAGCCCTCCTAGGATGCAAGAAACCAAGCCATTAGGAGGGGCACTTGACATTCCTCTGTCTTCTCATGTGGCCAATGACCCTTCTATGATGCATACAGCTGCTAATGGGGGCAATTTTGGAGATGATCTACACGAAGTGGAGCTTTAGTCTGAGTCATGTGATTCCTAATTAAGAGGATCTCATCGTAGCGAAGACATGGATACAAATTTTTGTCCTTTGTGGTCAACACTATACTCTGGATGGGCATTGTCCTTCATGGAGAGCAACACACAATCAGCGGTGGTGCATCGGACTTGGGCTCCACACGAGAAAGAAGAAATGCGCTTTCTTTCTTTGAGATCTCCAATTCTTCCCCTTCCTCATAAAACTTATGTCAGAAATGTAGATGGCATATGCTATACCATAATTTTTAAGCGGAGGTTTTATCCATATACCGCGGGAGGTGCTACCATCTAGAGTTAAGAAGGAGCTGGTTTTTTAAGTTTTGAGAACAGAACTTTGCATGGGCTCTCGTTCACTGTACAGTTAGTTCATTTATTCATTTGTTGAAAAAAGGAAATGTTCAGTCAGATTGATAGAAGTAAGCCTTGTTCAAGATCCTCCCAATGGATGGAAGTGTACTCATTTGCAGAAGCAATAAAACTGTTTGTTCAACCTGCATTTCATTGAATGCTTAAAGGCCAGAGTGGCCTTACGGCAGTCAAAAGACGGTGCCTCCGGGTGGGAATGAACATCTCGTACGTTTAGGCTACGCCCGCGTGTTCGGCTTGTCTTCTTGCCAATGGTATGTGAAAAGTTGAATTATATCAGACAGCTGGAGGCCGAAATTTAGCCAGACCAGCTTTTTAAACCTTTGCCTTGCCTCCATGAGTGCTGCTGTTTGACATTGCTGTTAAACATATATCTGGATCCCGAGTCTCAGATTGTGGCGCTTACTATATCCATTAGTCACAGGTAGGAATGATGAGAAATTAAGTAAAAGGAACACTTCTCCCCGCGTTCTCTATAAAGCAGCGTGAAGCAATTTTACATCAAGCGGAAATTTGGGATTATGATGGGTATCTGAGCTGTGATTGGATGATGGGGTTTTACTATTAGACGAGGTGCTTTATGAATGTATACACAACAGTACTGCTCATTAATAACGTAGGATTGCGGAAAATGAGATGAGTAGATAATAAATAAATTTAGCGAGTAGTAAGAATTGATATTAGGAGGTTCGGCCTGAGAAGTTGTGGCAACTGTGGCGTTTCAGTCTTTTTAGCAAACGGTCCCTGCAGTTTTCCAACTTTACGCTAAACAGCAGTCGTTGAAAGTCCAACATGAGTCCCGCGTTGCATAATGTGAAATGCTCGACTCCCAACTTTGGGTATCCCGAGATACTCCAAATCCAAATATATAAGAAAATGTATTATATTACTGATTAAATTATCGGCTCCGATAATAATGTAAAATAATCTTCCCATTTTTCAACCCTCTTGTCAGTTTTATATGATTTGAGGGTGCTCTGGGGTCCAAGTATTTGTGGCTCGTGAAGTCGACTTCCAGCAACCATCCTGTGATTCTTTAAATTCAATTGCCTGACGAGGATGCATTGCAGTGTATAGAATCTATGTCAGTTGATGCCGTCATTTCTGGATAAGCCGTCAAAATTTGACTTTCAGTAGTATAGTCACTATTTTATTTTATTTTATTTTATTTTTTATTTTTTAAATTCGCATAGGGAGAGGTATTCTCTGTTTGCAATTTTAAGGGTCACCCCTCAAATCATGTAGCATAGCAACGAGTTCTATTTCTAACGTCATGGTCACAATTACTAAAAAGAAGATAATCGATTGAATAAAACTGTCGAAAATGGCATTCTCCTTTTAAAAAAAATAAAAAATAAAAAATTAATTACTTCTTTGTTCATTCATTTTACAGGTATGCAAACAATAATTGATCGTTGGACCTTATTACACAATTGAATCAACGAAATTCCCTACTTCAAAGAGTTCTGTTTTTTTTTTTTTTTTTGGTGGTGTTGGGGTTGGGCAGCAAAACTCAGGCGTCAGACGGCTGGATCCAGTGCCTCCCGTTAACGAAACTCTTGGCCAAGAACTTATGGGCCGAATCATAGTCCAATTCTCTGGCCCACGAAACGCCCTGCACTGCAGCAGCCCCGGGCCCCCAGCATTTGTACACTCCAAAGAACACAGTTCTGGAACAAATAACAAAAACAGAACGAAGGAAATACAAAAACGAGAAGAACATGAAGTCAAAGTGTGCAGTTTAAAAGAGGCTAAAAAGAAAAAAAAATGAAATATGTGGGAAATTTACTTGTTCTTATTGCTGACGTGGTCCCAATCATCCCAGCCACCGTGGGCAACCAAGTCATCGAAGTAAGTATAAGAGTAGACTATCCTCGAGTACTGGCCCATGGCTCGGCCCACGTACAGTGGCCCAGTTCCTGTTACTCTGCAGCCTAGGAAGGCAAAGCCAGTTTTCTCGTCAGGCGAGTTTCTGTTGTGGGCTGCAATGGATCCAAATCTTGTTGCTATTGAGTGCAGCTCACAGTCCTACACGCCCCCATCAACCAACAGTCAGCACCCTTTTGTATATTAATAACAATGAACACAAATAGTCATAAAATAGAAAGGAAAACGTGTTTAAAAGGCTAAAGAAGCCCGAAAATTCAGTGGGCGCTAATTGGGGTAGAGTGGCACTGCCTTTCATGTTCTGATTTTTCTCTACAATTTGCTTTTTGGCAGGTTAAGATGCCACTGTTACCGACATCTACTTTCGGTGACAACGGGGAAAAGGTAAACCTACTTTTCACAATACTATAACATGAGAAACAATCGCACAGAACAATGTAAAGTCCCTTTCTCCTGCTAGCAATGCCAATTTGTTGTCCATTTTCATATCAAGATGTGTCCCATACGTCATGTGCACCCTTGTATTTATTCTGCCACTCGAGCGTGTAATTGTACTACTGAAGAGAAGTTTTAGTTACTTACTTTGTACATTGACCTGCCATTCCCAAAAATGAAGTCTATGGAGCCTTCAATGTAACACTCCTTGAAGTAATGCCTCCCTGCATCGTCGCATAGGGTATCTTGCGCGCCGTAGAATCCACAGCCAGAGAAGTAGGCCTTATCGCCGGATATGCGAAATGCTGCCGCTTGCCATCCCTGCATTCCGGGCATTGGCGCCGGTGCTGTGTTCTGTGCATATTAACCGTCCCAGTAAGATGAGGTAGATTTTGCTGTCCTAATTATTAATATATAGTATATGATTTATATCTTTAATCTTATTTATTAATTTAAATTTCAAGTAAAATTTTTTTTTTTGACACAATATCAAAACCTTAATTATTAAGTGATTTTATATTTTTAATTGTATTATCCTCACACTTAATTGTAAATTTTAATATATAAATGGTGAAGGGCTGAAATTTAGGAAAAGGGTCTTTTTCTATATAATTCTTAGAATATTTAGCTCTACATTAAGCCCTTTTTGGCAGCTGATTTAAAGAGAATATGCCTTAGTCTGTACCTCTTGTTGTTTTTATTATCCTATAAAAAAAAAAAAAAAAGAAGAAGTGGCTACAGGGCATGGGTCCAACAATTCGCTATAAAGTCACAATATTATATATACCTTAAAGCTTATGTTTCTAGCTGAGAAATAATTGGCGAAAACGGTAACAGAAGCCGTCCTGTAAGTACGCAGCTGTTGACCACCACTAGGATCAGGATCACTTGCTCTATCATGCCATTCAATGATCGTCTCTTCTCTTCCTGCGCCTTGAAATGTGATGTACGGCTTTTTCTCAGGCACCTCCACTTTCTCTCTGCGCCACCAGACAACCGATAATATTAATTGATCAATTAAGGCTTATATTATATATATATATATATATATATATACTTGACATGTATTTAGAAGTTATAGAGACTGAGTCTGCCTATGGCTAAAACTGGAGATTACATGTAGTATCCAGCACTTATTCTTATCAACACATTTTCTGTGTTGTTCTCTGGGACGGCATCAACAGCTTCTTGGACTGACCGGAACTCGCCGGACCCGTTAACATCAACGCTAATCACACGGTGGCCGACGGGTCCTACCCATTTGTGCTTGTGCTTGGTAGAGTTGATGGTTGCAGTGGTAGGGACTGACTTGAGCTTGTACCTGTAAATAGAGCTAGTCACTAAACATGGTGCATGAAACAAAGAGAAAGCCAGAATAAAGTAGAAATAGAAGAAGAACAAGAAATAATTGATTGAAGCCATTAAAATAGCACTAAATGTCCAGAGAATAGAATGTTATAAATTATAGAGAGAGAGAGAGAGAGAGAGAGAGGAGATGGAGAGAATGTCCCTTAAGAAGATTTGATAAAAAGTGACATTTTGAAGAGAGGTTCTAGGACTTTATAGTGCTGTATTAAATGAAAGGAAGAGAAATAGAAACAAATTCCTATATAATATGGGTCATTAAGATGAAGAAGAAATTTAATTTTGGTATATTTTATTTGTTTTTTGGGACCTGAGATTCTTGCAACGGTCATTTTTTCTCTTTTGGGGGACATGAAGCCTTGTTACGGCTCTAGACTTTATGGAGATCCTGGCTGTATTATACACGAGATTCTTGTACATTGTGGCCAGGACTTACATACACTGGCTTTTTGTATCTGCAGTCAGATACCCTTTTGGGCACGGTGTCCTAGTAGCTCGTTTAACTTCATTTTTTGTCGTTTTGAACAGTTCCCACGGCGTTGGGTGCTCAAATCAGACACTTTCTTATAATGTGTGTGTGCGCGTGTTTGATATTTAGTAGTGCATGTATATATAATCCGGCCAACTTAAGTGTAATCCAAATAATTTTCACGACACTGTATGAGAGATGCCCTTGAAACATTAATTTATTGAGCCTTCGACATGCACAATAAACACATCATTCTTGTTGGTAAAACACTTTTTAAAGGTGTTTATTATATATTTTTTTATTTACTTAATATAATTTATTCATAATTTTACCTCATATACATTATATAATATAAAATTATAAATATATTATATATATAAAAAAAAAAGTTACAATAGAAATGTCTCTCTTTAAAACCGTGAGAAGTGAAAGTCTGTACGCGGGGAGCCTCATACTTCATATATTTTGCCTTTATTTTGTAGTTAATTTGCATTGGTTGGTCCCTCTAATGTTTCAGTTATTCGTTGCTAAACTTTTTTTCTTTTAAAAAGAAAAGAAAAGAAAAGATTCCTTTTGGTATTGGCCCATAAAACACCAAAACGAAACAGACAGAGTTAGGCGTGATAAGACCCACAATTTGATAGAAGTCCAAAAGCAACATGCCAAACCAGAAATGCTCATCCGCCTAATATTTTTTTGCCCTAACCCCAAGTCAACTGAATCCATTGTGCAAACGGGACTTGAAACAAATCATGATATCCAGCTTGTTTTTGACAAAAAAAAAAACCAATAATTTATACTTTTTTAACACTGGAAATTGCAAATCGAAGACAATTGTATTTGATCTTATTGTAACTCGAGGGCAATAAACGTTACGGTTAAAATGAATTTTGTGCTGTAGCTCTGTGACATTTTACAATCTGGTCCCAGTAGTTGAGCCCCACCTGGTTTGAAAAAGGAAACACATTTTTTGAACGTTGGGGGAAACTAAGGACAACTTTCTATGACGAGGGCATGGGACAAATATTTTCCAGACTCACATGCAGGAGAGAAGACACCATTTTATTATGGTGATACCGTCTCGAGGCTAAAATCAACTCGTGATGATTGAATTGATCATAGGTACGGACCCACAAAGACCCTGGAGGCTGAAAATGAAAGGAAGTGTTTTCCCTTTTTTTTCCTTAAATTTGTGGACTTGAATTGGAACTTCAAATTTAAAACCAAAAGTTGAAGTAATTTTATTAATAAAATTTGTAATTAGTGACTAGTTTAACTTTTCTTTCTACTCATTTTTTCTTACTATTTTGTAGGAGGGTGAAGTGGGCAAAACATTGGTAATGATGGGGACCATGTTCCAGGGATTATTGTTCTAACTGTTCATGGCTGAAATAACCCTTTTGCATTGTTGCAATGTGCAAGACTCTCAATACACAAAGTGTATTTATCATTCATTCTTTATAATCTGATAAAAAAGATTACTTCATGATAGTTTCTGTAAACTAATTACTACCACTGCTACTACTACATTATATTTAATTGATTATGATTTATGATCGAGCTGAAGATCTGTTACTAAAATGACATCTTTCTTTATCTGAGTACGATTTAGCTTTAGGTGAATTGTTTCAAAATGACAAATTTCGATTGGAATTGAAATATGGTTTGAATTGTAAACAACTTAATCGATTTTGCCTCACAAGAACCAACCTAATCTATTAGCACGCTTTTACCATTCAGAAATAGTTGATACCGGAAACAAAAATTAAAAAGTAAAAACGAGAAGACCAGGAAAGTTTGGAACAATGGAGAGCAACTATTTCAGAGAGCAATTACATTAATCTTCAAAATTGGTAAGTTGGAAGAAAAGAGAGAGAACAAAAATACGCGGGTGAAAATGACGACCAGGAAGTAAGAAGTCTCTGCCTTTTTGGGTCAAAATGTAAGAAGTCTTTTGTGCCACATATTATTGGTCCACAGTTTTCCAATCTAAATGAAGATACAACGATATAACCAACAATTAAAGCCCATGGGCCCTGACTGCCAGCAACAATCTCGTAGAATCACTGGTCCATGTTCTCTGCAGAGTGAACTGGACTCCCCTCCTTTTTCGAATTCAATAGAATTGACTCAATGAAGCTCAAGCAAAAATCAAGCTTCCCCCTGTCAAGTCCCTTCAGAACTTGTCAAGAATATATCGAGAGCTCATGTTTGCCTCCTGACTTGTCAAGAAGAATGGAGAATGGGCTCCAACCCTGATGTACAAACTGTCAAATCCAGAAGGCAGTGCAGAGTCAACCCAACTTGGGAAAGAAAACTTCCCTTTCAACTGAAGCTTGAAGACATGCCATGACCTTGCTCAATGATAGCCAAAGAAAGGGTGCACAGCCAAAAGCGTAACCAAAAATAGTCAAAGCTCTCACCACCCCACCGGGGTACCAAGGACATGCCATTACCAGAAGGACCCCAAATATCCCTAGCCATGGTGTCAAGACTTGCAAAATAGGCAGCATAAATGCATTGATTGCAATAGAGCAAAGTGCGAATGAGCCAAGCAAGTACAACGACCAGCCCAGTATTGGATGAATCGTACAAGGAATGATAAAGGAAGGAAGTATATAGGCTGCCAGGATTGACCATATAGCCAGAAGTTTGAGACCAGTTTGTATGAGTGAAATGTTCTTGTCTGTTCGCCGATAGCAAAGCTTGGAGATACTAGGTCGTGCTAGACGTGTCACAGCTATGATTCCTAGGTAGACTATTGACTGTATGAGTACCATAGGCATTTCTGCTCCATATCTGCATAACAAACTTGTGTTACCAAGGGTACCTCTGAAATGGCATGCGATGTTTGGTTAAAGAAGAAAAATAAGGGATATGTAGTGTTTAGATTACCCAAGATTTTGACGACGTTGATTGTGCCATTGGATGCCTAATGGTAGAACAGGCCATGACCACCAATACCAAGGTTTCAACCATGGCGCACCAGGGAAAGTAATCACACTATTAGGCCCACAGGGCACATTCCAGCGCAGTCTGAGATCTGAAACCAATAAAAAGCTAAGCTAAATCGGAAAATTGTGATGTTCATGTGTAGGTCCATGTAACTTACCTACAAAAAGACACTATGAGCAACTCACAACAACTACCACTAACAAAAGAAGTTCAAGATAAAAATTTGTTATATTATTCTTGTTGTACTCACAGTAATAAGTAGCATCCATTTGGTAGCCTAAAGGAAGTCTGTATTGCCCATCAAGTTTGGTGCCATTTGGAGGTTGATGGAACATTGGCTTGTCAAGCAAGTCTGGAAAGTAGCCACCAATGAAGCCCTGGTCTGCACCGTCTGGATTATCTTGGCCAATGTCCAATTGATGAAGCATGTCCTTGAACACTGTTTCTGATGGCTGAAACACCAAATTGATAATGTTGTGCATAAGAAAACTAAATTGGCCACTTGTATGGAGATTGAAAATGGATATCCATATATCCCTACAAGTTCAAAAGACAAATGAACTGAACTGAACTGGGACATAAAGTATTCTCTAGAGTGCTAATGACATACTTTTTGAGGAAATTTTGGTTGAATTGAATAAACCATTCTAGATGACTTCAAGAATAAGATGGCCAATCTTTGGCATTTTTGCTTGTTGTAAACTCCAAAAGAAACTATGAATAAGTGTTGGAACTTACCTTTAACACAAAGAGGCCAGTATGGAAGATGCAGGGATTGATAAAGACCGCACAGAATTGTCCACATTGGAACAACTCATCAGTCTTTCGCAGAAAGAGGTTATCAGCATCAAGCATCACCACTCTCTCATAGTCCACCAGGCTCCATGCGTAGAGCTTGTTCAGTGTTAGCTTAAATCTCTTATCAAAGTTGGGTTGGTTCTTGTATGGATTATTCAGGTTTTCCACCCTCATGACCCTTGCCCCATCTTCCTGTTCCCTAGACCACAGAAAAAATGCAGAACTTGTTGATTTCTTCCCAATCATAATCCAGATAATATAGAACACATCACTGACTGAACTTCACAAACTAATAAAATTAAACATAGACAGAGCATTCCTGTTCCATAGCAATGTTCACAAATTGGAACCAACTCGGCTTAGATGGTTGATCACAAGAGTAAAACTCTTGGGAAAGGATGTCAAAAAACACTGTTAACAAATTGGACATATTTTATAACCACATTTCAAGTTACCAGTCTTATTTATCTGTAATCACTCATGATTATAGGAGTTATAACATCTTCCCTAACAAGCCAGTAACCTAGAAGTTCCTTCACAAAATTCTTCTAGTTGATTATTTACCAATCGGGACAATGATACTTTTTGTTTACTCCACGAACACAATCACTTTAGCACCTAAAAAAATTAGAGTAATGGCCCTTACGATAATTATACATGAAGTTATGAATCATATGACACATTCATCTTCTTAATCATGATAATTCCCATGAATAAATTAGCAAACATCAAAAACAATAAAAAAAAAGTTTGTTTATTTATTTGTTATTTTTTTTAGGACTAACTTATTCTTTACTTATAAGTGCTCACGAACTAACTTGTTTGTACCAAACAGAAACTTGCGCCTTTTTCTGGGGGGTGGCTATGCGTGCATTGGAGGAGTTTTTCAACATGAAGCAATAACTATTTTGGAGAATTATTGGAGTTGTGGTCTGAACTAGCACGTGGGAAGGGCCACAACCAGTGGTTGGAATTGGAAAGTAGACAAAGTGACCTTATGGTTAAGCAATTGCACAAAAGTAGAAGATGTAACCACACCAAGCTGCCCCACGTGCTTTGCCTGAACTACTCAGCCATGCTCAGCCACACTCAGCCATAAAATATCTATCCTCATGCCATTATTGCCTACAAGTCAGGACAACTGATCTGTAATCAGAATACCTCAGTTGAGGCAACAACCCTAATTATGATCCAATAACTTTAATCTCCTTATAATAGATTCCATCAAATGGGATTCCTAATTTCTCAATAAATGTCTTGGTAGTAAGAGGCTTTGGTGCAATGCCATAAGCACCCGCATTATCGCAGTTCTAGCTTCCTGGATATTAGTAACAAAACAGGACAAAACATCGACCTCCTCTTGCAAACGAAGCGTGTGGAACCCACAACTAGGGTCGTTCCATGTTAGCTAAGATCCTCATCTTATTGAATTACGCTAGGCACAACTCGCGAGGAATATGGGTCATTCACAACAGGAAAAGCCATTCATGTGCAATTATGTCTAAAGTATTAAAGCCGCCTGGCCAATCCGGACATGCCAGTTAGGTTCATGTAACGCTTTGTCAACAAAAATTGAACCATGCTGATTTGCATGCCCCAATTCAAAGCCCCCCCCCCCCCATATGCCACCATATTGTCTTTTAAAAAAATAAAAATTAATTTTTGTATTAAAAAAATTTACAACAATTATATTTCACACCAAAATTAAATCATAGTAAAAGAAAATAGCCAAAAAAAAAAGAAAAAGAAAAATCATATGTGGTCCATTAGAATTTAAATTTTGTTATTTATTTATTTTGCATCAGTGCACCTCCAATCTCCACTAGTTTTTGACTTTTACCAATATGTCCGTCAACCCCGACACTGTTTATTTGTTTGTAGAACATAGGGATCAAACCTTAGACCGGACATCAACCTCCACGTTCATCACAATCAGAGGCACAATCTTTGCATTAATTAAACCTATCATTTATGAACCATTGGATTTATCTACGGACTAAGATGAACCCTTTTTTTCTTCAATCAAGTCAATCGATAAATAGTGAGATTGACCAAACAGTAAAAATAATTTACTGGCAGGGTTCTCCCCATGTTAGTAGTGCTCCCACCCTAAAATCCTCTCGCTAAACTACGCCCGGAACCACGGCGCACATTAGCAAAGCAAGAAAGGGGAAAGAAAGGAAATTGAAGCGGATGGAGAGGGAAGGGGGGGAAAGAAACTTACAGGGCGTGAACCCAACGGCGGGGAACGTTGAGGGAGGCAATGACGACGAGATCAGCGTCCACGTGGAGGCTGGCAAGCGATCTGATCACGACACGTATCGCGACGTAGAACTCGTAGTCTCTCGGGGTTCCCATGTACATCATCGTCGCGTACGCGTTCTTGTGCCGCTGCTGCTGCTGCCCCTCCAGTCTCGGCAGCTGCAGGAGCTGGTGCTGATTCTCAATATCTCCAAACGCCGTCGTTTCACAAACAACCCAAAACAACGCCAACAGAAACCTCAAGACTGAGCTCCCCATTAGCTCCTTGTTTGATTGTGTGTACATATGTATTTTTGAGATGTGAAAATTGCTAATCTTTTCTAATGACAACGTAAGTATGTGAAAACTGTGAACACATAGAGCCTATTGGCAAAGAAAGGAAAACGTGGACGAAGGCGAAAAGATCTGCGAAGGAAGCATAGAAGGAAAGCGCTTCCTAATAAGGACAATATAAAGAAAGAGAGGTAACGAGAGGGAGAGAGTGCGTTTCTCTGTCTGTCTGTCTGTAATTTCGGTATTTATTTTATTAGTTTCGGTGATATCGAGGATTGATATTGAAAAAAATGAAAAAACAACCGGAACAAAGATCCGGAACCAACCGATTTGCCACTTCCATGACTACAACTATTATCTTATGGTATATTAATAATAAGACATAATCTCTATTTAATCGTCCAATATTATAATTTAATAATATAAAATTATACGTTGCTATATTAAAGATTATCAATTTAATTTTTTAATAAAATATTTAATTATTCTTTTAAACATATAAATGCCAAATCATCTTAACACGAGTTAGACATAAATTATTTGTTATAATGATGCATTCAATGTTGTTACAGTTATTTTTTTAATATAATAAATTTATTATCTTAAATTATATATTTATTTATTTTCATTAACTTTTATTGAAAATTTTTATTTTTTTATGTGTAATATTAAATTAAATCAATTTAATTTTTAAATAAGTTAAATCAGAAATTTCTCGCATGGTCTGGCTTTTTATTTGTATTGAGATCCGATAAGTGATACGTGGCAAGGACCGTCTTACCACATAGGCCTTGGTTTTGATTTGGCGGGGCCCTGCTTGGGCTGGTCTTGACTGTGGTTAAAGACATTTGCCAGCTCCTTTATTTTTATTTTTTTTTTTCTGAGAATAGACAATTTCCAGTTCGCTTCGCTTTTGATTTAGTTTATCATCCTTTTAAAAAGAATGGACAGCCTCGTCTCGCGGAAATCGTTCCAACCGCAAGTGCCATCGTGTTGCTCTCTCTTGATTCCAGGCACGAAAAAGGACGGGATAATTTAGTTGAAAGTCAGATATATTTTTTTATATTAATTTAAATTAGAGTTCTTGAATTAATATTTAATTTGATAAAAAAATAATTAAAAGTTAAAATATGTGATAATAAATTTTAAATTAAATATTAAAATTTTTATTAAGATCTAATTATACTTAACTATTAGGTTTTTTATAAAACAATATTAAATAAATATTATAATAAATGATTTTAATTTTAATTTATAAATATAATAATTAATATATTTGAGATATATATTTAAAAGACAAAAAAAAAAAAAAAAAAAAGACACGAGAGAGAGATGAGATGAAATTGACGTTAGAGTGTAATGTACAACTCATTCTTTGTGTTACTTTCGTGGTACCGTAGAAAATGGGATACAAACTAATGTGCTTTAAGAAAGCGTAAAGAACTTGCCACGGGCAACCTCAAGTTGATTACCACGAAAACGTGACACGAAGTTTCTTAATTAAGGGACGCTTAATTGTTGGATAAAAAGTGTTAAAGGGCATCCGTGACATAAAAAAAATTAAAAAAAAAAAAATTATTGAAGACCGTCCATACTTTGCTTTGTGCACGTCCGAGACAACCCTTCCACGGGTCTCGAAAGCAAAGACCAACAAACAGAGGCTTCTGTTTTAGTTTTGGAACTGTTGTCGTCTAGGCATAAGCATTATTTCTTTGTTGCTTGTTTCTCTTTTATCAATTATGAATTGGTAGTATCCATGAAAAAAAGAAAAAAAAAAAAAAAGCTTCTCTATCCATGAATCGAAGAAAAATGGCTATCTTAATGCATTAGAAAAGATGTAAAATTATTTTTTTTCCGATTTATTCAAAAATAAAATACATTTTAAATTTAATAGGTAATAAATATTTTATTATCATATAACAAAAAAATATAAAATTTGTAATGAGACAATTGCAAAATAATTTTTTGTAATGAAGAAATAATTCTAACTATAATAACATAGTGGAGTGAGATGTTTTTAAATTCTACTTATCTTTGTTTTTAAAATAAAAAAAAATATTTTATAGACATATTAATTATGATATTTGTGAGTTAAAGTATATATCATTTAATATTTTTATTGAATTTTATTATATAAATTTATTATATAAATATTATTAAATTTAAATAATTTTTTTAATGTTTAATCATAATAATAATGAAATTTAAAATTTAATCTCAATTATTTATTTAGAGAAATTTTTTTTGGGATTTTTTTTTTTTTAATGGAAACTTGACGAAAATTGGGGAAAGGGCTCCTCCTTTCCCTAGGTAGACCTAATTATACAATTTGGCTTTATTCGAAACATTAAAAATCTATTAAAAAATAAGTCATATAAACGCACTATTCGCACTAAATGAAGGTCATGCATGGAGAGGCGTACAAATGTATTCAACTCGGTTCAAATCTTTCGTTGTTAAGGAGACACTCCTACCGACCTCCTTTTATCTGCGCATTCAAGTTATTTAATTAAAAATTGTATAATTAAGTTGTAATCACGAGCCTATTTAATTAGACCTATGCCCCCAACAAGACCCCTAATCCAATTGTATTAGGAAGTTAAAAAAAAAAAAAAAACATTTTTCGGTTCATCGGAAATGTGGAACTTTCACAATAATCATAGATTAATTGATTGTGTTGAATCAGTGGGTCTCTTGGGCAAAGAAAAATTCAAACAAGTACTGGTCCTCTGCCTCGCCTAGACGTGACATGCATACAAGGGGTGGTGGTCAAAAAAACAACTTGTGTTTGGGAAGAAAAAGGGCAGGCTGAGTGGGACTGCTGTTTAATGCCTGAATGGCGATGAGTCAGCAACCACTGGCTAGGTCAAGAAATGGTGGAGTGGAGGGCCTGGCAACTGGCATGATGCGAGGGGAGCCACTTGCATCTGCGCCCGCTTTTTCTTTTCCAGGGAGTCCATTTTTAAGAACAAATCTCCAATTCTGAGAAAGGAGATTTTTGTTGAATAGGTTATCTGTATGAGAGCTGAAATTCAACAACCCGTGTTGTGTCGTTTACTCCACTCTACTTGAATTCCAATTGACAAGAAAATTTGACAACTTTGTAAGCACCTTTTTGAATTTAAAGTTTTTGGGCATCGTCAAAATGGTCGCCACCAGTACTGAATTATAAAAGAAACTACTCAGCAATACAGTGTGTATGTGACCTACTCCAATATGCTTTTGTAAAAAATGCACAAATTTTCACATATTTTTATTTTTTTTTCATAATTAACTTATTTAAAATATTTGAAAATATGAGGTCTCATAACTTTATTATTTTTTATTAGATTAAAATTTTACATTAATTTTGCCATTTAAAATTAATAGATTTTATATTTTATTAGATGTAAAATTATATATATATATTTAATTTCGATAGATGTTGGTGAAGAGCCTAAGTTTGTATACGAAGTAATATTTAGAAATTTAACTAGGAAATTGACATGACATTATTATTTCAAAGTAATTATATTCCATTCCCATAATATTTTTTTTTTTTTCTTTCAAATAACAGAAGTAGGCTAATGATTTTTACGCTCTGTCTTATACAAGGTAAAAACCCAAGCCATACAACAAACGTGGCAAGCTCTTGGCCCATACCCAAGTCCAATGGGATCAGATGTTATTAGGGTTTTTGCTCTTTTTTTTCTTTTTTGTTCAATGTTGCTGTGTTTGGCTGCTTATTTTGAAGTAACTGTGTGCGTTTTGCTTTAACTTTGTTGTGTAATTCTTTTCTGCATCGTTTTTCTACTTATTTTCTTTTGGGTTAAGCTGCTTTTTCACTAAATAGCATTGTATTACTTTAAGTTTATTCATCTGATTTTACTTTTTAATTCTGTTCCCCGTTGAACCAGTTTGTGACAACACTTTCTGCCTCTCTAATCCAATGCAATGGAATGTTCTTGGTAGCTTGCTGGAAAGGATTAAAAGCTATTTTGGATACAATTCTAAGCATTACAAATAATATCATCTAAACCCAAGAGAAAAACAACGACACTTTATAGAAACAAACACACGCAACAAAAGACTACCCAGTGCTTAAAGTGAAAGCAAAGTGAGAGTATGGAGGCTGTCCTCGTCAAATTCTGTGGCCCCTGTGGATCTTCTTGCTCCTGTTATACTCTGGTAAACTAACCTTCGAGCTCTTTCCCATCTGGTGCTGCTGCTGTTGCCAAGAGCCTGTTGATCGGCATCAAATGCAATATGACCCAGTTGGAAAAAGAAGAGTCTTGATGTATAGAGCAGGTCGGTGTAAGCTTGGCTAACAAGCTTGAGTCTAATTGTGAGTTTAACCACAAAAGGGCATATTAAGCCAGCGATGAAGGGTGTCGCAGTGCTGTGGGATTTGGCTAGGAGGCTGAGCTTGGCCAGTGCCACGATGGGTAAACCCATGTTGGTTTATTTATAAACCAAGGGAGAATCAAACTGAGAAAGCTTGGTTTTTGGACAAAATAGAGAAATGGCCAGGAAATAGCTGCAACAAAGAGGCCGGAACTCTGAAGCATTTGCTCACCAAGCTGCCTAGTAATTAAACGGTACCACAGCGGCAAAGCCAAGCTTCGGAATTCTGGCAGTGAAATTTCATGCGATTTTGTCCAACGGTGGGGCAAAGTAGGACCTACAATGAAACTTCGAGGAAATTTCTTATGGACAGTTTCTTGTTTTTTCTAACGATTTTAGGACTCGTTCTCACATCGAGAGCTGGGGAGGTGATATGACATGTGTACGGTGATCCCATTGACGCACCCTAGGCAGTAAGCTCAACTTTGCTATTTTTGTCTTTTAGTCCGATCAAAGGCAGATCGTCAACTTGGAAACTGACAATTTTATTCACGTCTATTATCTTATTTGACGGCAATCTTTTGCACCGTTTAAGACGAGAGAGAGAGCCCTCAAAATGGGAATTTAGTAGAAATTGAATGTATCTTCACATGGTTTGGTTAGGTTTGAACTCTTTGTACTTTAGTTTTTCTTTGAAAATGAAGGGATGTGGACTAGAGTGTGTTATTAGATTTTAAATTTGATTATTATTGTAATTAAGTTTGAAAGAGTGTTTATGGGTAATTTTTAATTTAAGTTTATAAAGATAATAACAAATATTTTTATAATACTTCAATTTTTACTATTTAAACGAAAAGAAAAAGAATTAGAGATTTAAAATTCCTTTTTGTTTTAACAAAATTAATATAAAAAAAGTACATATAAATTTAAAATTTTAATTTTAAATATCACTCAAAATTTTTTTAAAATTTAATTAAATTAAAAAAATATATATATAAAATAATATTTAATCAACAATTAAATTTGTATTTTTATTTATTCATTTAAAATTAGAAGTATTACAATTAAATAATATATATATATATATATTTTTTTTACTTTTTATTTTTTATTTTGATTCCCTTCTTCCACAAGTTCCAAGGCAACCCCGAAATTATTAACACGAACACTCATCATTTCTTTGAGTGTTATATTCATTGGTTCAATTATTCCGTTTGATGCCAAATGATAATATATAACTTCGCGTGTTATACCATTTTCCACCGAAAACTTACTCACAAAGGTTGTGTCGTACTCAGGCTCTCTATGTGTTCCGAGTCTTGTAATTTTTCTAAGTTATTGATTCTCAAAAATTATTGACCCATGTTCCTTCAGTTTCTCTTTCAACACTCTTTATCATTTTTCAACTAAATTTTGCTTCTACACACACTGGACAGTATTCTTTGCCAGGCTCAAAATGGTAAACAACAACGCTCATCCAAAATGAAAAAAAAAAAAGAAAAAAAAAAAAGAAATTAAATTAAATCAACAGCATTGGGGTCAGCGTTCCCTCAAGAGTACGCTCTACAAATGGTGGGAATATCACTCTTGTGAGGGCTGGGCTAGCATGACTGAAATTACCAATTTTTTCTTGGGCTTAGGCCACATGTCAAAACCCCAAATTGGATCAAACAAATGGATTCCATCGCAAGCAAATTCTTTTGAGGGTCCGCTTGTTTGTCCGCTAAAATCCTAGACACCCCAGAAACCCAAGAACTTAAACCTCAACTTACAAGCCTTTAAGTCTAATGAACTCTTAATGAAATTTGAAAAAAAAAAAAAAAAAATTGAATACACAATAATATGACGTGTCGTATTGTCTGCAGACAATATCATGTGGCGTGTCATCTTCTTATTGGACAAACTCAATCGGTTACAGAGGATTTACATCCCTGAAAAAGCCGAACCGACCGTGCGCAAGGATCCAGCAGTGATACGCGAACGCCCCGCGGGAGCGCACAGGTCCAAAAACCCCTAAACCCCCCCCCCCTCCCCCTCCCCCCTAAAAAGGCCACTCTCCTTAGCTTAGAGTTTTCTCGCCGTCTAATGGATTTTGAATAAAGAAGCTAACTTTATTCAGGAAAATCATACAACCCCAGGAAGTTTATTTTTATTTTTGATTTTGTTTTCCAATTTTGATTGAAATAAAAATGAAGGGAGAAGACGAGAATACTCCAAAGAAGGAGCTTTACGCACTGCTTCAGGTGTCGCCGGACGCCACCGATGAACAAATCCGAAAGGCTTATCTTCACTGGGCACAAGTCTATCATCCCGACAAGTACCAAGACCTTCACGTATGTCCCAGATTCTTTCTGTTTTTTTTTTTTAAAGTTTCTTTCTCTCTCTCCTTTTTTTTTTTTTTTTCCAATTATTGGTTTCTTTGTGTTTTTGATGGTTTTATGAGACTGACGTGTCTGAATTATGAGTTGTTTGTAATGGAAGCTACTTTTGGTTTATGCTGTTTGCTTTGTGTCTTTTGCATCAAGTTAGGGATTCATGTTAATGTTTGTATGAGATAAGACAACTATTTTGCTTGGATATTCGAAGAATGTTGAAATTTAGAGGTAGCTGTTTTGACTTGAATGGTTTTGTGTGCGTTTTAGTTTTGGTCGTGTATAAAAATGTTGTCTTTGGATGGAGAGCTCCATAATTTGTCCAGTTTTATCAAATTATTGAATAACTTCAAAACTCTATGTAAACACGAGAAACTGCTGTTGAAGAATTGCATTTTTTTGGATTTGAGACTGGAGAGATTAGTGTTTGTTAGAAAGAGGATGTCTTCCCCTTTTTTAGCACGGAGGGTGGAGTTTGTGCCTTGAGGATTTTGTCTCTGTGACTCCATGGTGTCCTAAGTTGACTTAGAAGCAGCATTTGCGTTTCTGTTTAGTTCCTTTTTTGTGGTTATAATCATAGGAATTTAATTAATAAGTTTTCACATGGTGAATTGTAATATATATATATATATATATATATATATTTTAATATGAGCATCACCTTTCAGATGAAGGAAACAGCTACAGAGAACTTTCAACGGATTTGTGAAGCTTATGAAATATTATCGGATGAGAATAAAAGGCAAATCTATGACATATATGGCATGGAAGGATTGGCTTCTGGTTTGGAACTTGGTCCAAAGCTAAACAAAGCAGAAGAATTAAAGGAAGAACTTGAAAGGTTGCGCCAAAGGAAGGAAATAGAAAAAATGATGGCACATTTCCTACCTACTGGTGTAATAGTGGCCAGCTTGTCTTTACCAGATTATCTTGATGGTTATGGCATCATGAAAGGGTATGGAATCTACCTTTTGCCCCTTATTGACCTTGAATTGGTTGCCATTCCCTGGATGTTTAATGTACTGTTGTCAGTTGTCTGACATCTGGTTGTTTAATGGCCAAACACTTCCAAGTTGCATGTATTTTGTGCAAAACTTAGGTAAGTATTATCAGATGTGCACACATTAAGGTGGTGCTTTGTTTGCACCATAAATTGTTCATTTTCTTCAGATTATCTCAATAAATTTATACATGAAAGGTTTTATATATGCTTCTTCAGCTTAGAGCTTATTTCATTTCTCCATAAGTAACTGTTGACTTTCAAGAGAGAAATCAACACATTTTTATTAATTATTTAATAGACAATTTATCTCATGGATTGTGGTGTGTGGTGAGCTTGTTGTATCTTGTGCATATTTTCTCAGGAAACTCAATTTTTAGTTCCTATTTCAGAATTTCCACGTCTAGTCAATTGCATTCTCAATTGTCAAAGCGTGATGCTATTCAAATTGGTGGGGATTTGCATGTTCAAGAAAATGTTGGTGCTGGAGCTGCTTCAATTTTGTTTAAACATCAGCTTTCTTCAGTTTCATCCTTGGAGTTTGTAGCTTCTGCTGGTTTACGAGCACTTATTGGGATACAAACTACACGGTGGGCATTGGTATTTTTGAGTCTAAGACCTTTTTATCAGATCTATTAGTTTTATTTGATTTCAACATTCTCTTCTTTACAGTCATATATCGTTGCACTCCACAGCAACAATTTCCATTTCAAAGTCTTTGAAGGATGGTTCAATCAACCTATCCAATACCTGGACTCGTCAACTCTCTGAAACGGCTAATGGAAATGTGAGTTCCTTTTTGTTTAAGCGGGTTAATTTTTTTTCTTTCTTATATTTTCCCAATAACATCAATAATCACCATGTGTCTGGATTTTGTATGTAAAGGTAACCATTCCTATTTAATTCTATCAGAGAATGCACATTTATTTTCTCAGTTATTGTGGACTAATTTCTCGGGGAAATTGCACAAGGTTGACAACTTGACATCTTGTTTTGGCCTTGTGAACTATACAGATAGAAACAAGAAATGTGATATGCCGTTTCCTCCATTATTGGCATCTAATCTCTTTAAGTTTTGTGTTTGTCACCTTGTTGTGTATAGATACAGCTTGTCTTGGGTCCAGAGTCATCTATTGCAGTTGGATGGCAAAAGAAGGATACAAATATGTCTGCTGCTGGAGCGTTGAAGGTACATAAGCACACACTATGTAAGCAAGCAAACAGCTTCATCTTTCCAAATGTCTAATCAAATAGATTAAGATTTTGAGGAAATAAAATAATTCCTTACTATAAAAAGTTAGAAGGTATCTGGACTTTATGGTTCATTAGCTGATTAAGTATGTAACTTACTTTGCATAGCTTAAAAATTTTGAAACCAGAAGTGGGATTTACCTTTTCACTACAAATTCTAATGACAATATATGACCAATAATTAAGCTTTTTCTTAAGCCAGGGTTCTCCATGATCAAGTTGTTATATATTACCTTTCTTTATCTTCATTGTGGTCATCTTTGGTTTCCATTTATTAATTCAAGCTCTCCCTCTACCTGTTTTATTGAGTTACCAAATATCTCAGCATCTTTATCACAAGACAAGCTCATGATTCTTCTTTCTTCCATTTGTGCATGTCTAATTACTGCAGATAGGCACTAGTTCTTTTGAGGCATCAACCCATTATACTCATCGCTTTTCCTCTAGGTCTCATGGCCGAGTTGCAGGAAGATTTGGAAGGTATGTGCTCTGCACTCCTGTCATTCATCCTATGTCTGGTTTTATGTTGGCACCATGCACAAATCTATTATTTTATTTAAGATCCTCATAAGGTTTCACCTGTGTGTCATCTGGGTGGTCAAGTTGACATGGGCTATAATATGGTTTGGACCATTGGGCACTTATTTGAAGTGTGAGAAATAAAGTATTCATGCTATTGACTGGAACATAATAATGGAATATGCTTGTTGATTAGACAATATGTATGGGTCAAAAGAACTCATCAAATGACCTATCTATCATCGGTCATGGACGAACTAACACAAGAAGATGAGAGGAAATTCCTAAGTTAGGCGTCCGATTGCAACTTCAGATAGGTTTTAATAAATGTGGCTGATTTGCATTTGGAGGAATCATGTCTGCACTTATGATGGAGTGTGTTGAAGAAGTTAAAAAGGTCTGCAAAGCTGGTTGACCTTCATGGGAAATACAAGAGTGCAGGAGTTCTAAGGGACAAGTTAAAACTGTGATGCAACCTTTAGCATCTGGCAAAGTTAGGGGGACAAAATAGCCCTCTGTAGACAATTAGTTATGGTATCTCATTGATCTTGCTATGTAGTTCTTGAAAATCATCTTGCATAGAAGTGATGGAATTATGCATTAGTGATCTCAACTTTTTGGGAATACACAAGTTCTCTAGTAACCCTAGATATAATGTTTTCAGCTCTGCTCTGGAGATTGAAGTCGGTGGAGGGAGGAAAATTTCGGATTTCAGCACGGTCCGGATGCTCTGTGTAGTAGGAATTCAGGTGTCTAACAACAGGGAGCCAATTTGATGTTATACTATTAACTAGGGTTTATCACTTCTTATCCTCTTTCTTTGATGCCAGGGTATTTTATGGAAATTTGAACTTCGTCGTGGGGGACAGAAGTTGGTTGTTCCGGTGAGGAAACATTTCTTTTCTGCTTGTTTTACATGATATAACTATTGCTTGCCCTTTTTCTATGTTTGTGCTTGAGTTATGAGTGGAATCTAAATAAGAATAGACAGAGTGTTAGAGAGTGAACTATTTGAATATTTGAGGTGTGCTTTTTTACATTAGAGAATCTTTTTCTTAAGCATGCAGCTTCTTGGAAAATGTATTTATTGCACTTTATTACTGAATTTGAGAGTTTATATGACCCCTGTATTTATTCATGTGTTTCCAGCTGAGAATTTATTTCAAAACTTTAAAGTGTTTTAATACGATTTAAACAGTAACCATAGTGATACCTCTTTTCTTCAACCTCCCTCCTCATTCTTTCACAATGCTTCAAAAAGTTGACGTGAAAACTCAAACCAATGATGGAACATAAAATGTTTTGCATGCCATTGTTATGTCTTGCAATAAAATGCATCTATGTAATCTCTTCACCCATCTTTATAATTGCCAGCCATGGCTTAGAACTATTTTCTTGGAATAAGATTAAAGAAAAATGCTTCCAGTTA
This sequence comes from Rhizophora apiculata, assembly GCA_037832385.1. NCBI lineage: Eukaryota > Viridiplantae > Streptophyta > Magnoliopsida > Malpighiales > Rhizophoraceae > Rhizophora > Rhizophora apiculata. The sequence goes on along the minus strand of CM075439.1, from coordinate 5,660,833 downwards.
GTTGCTACATAGTTGATGCTTTGATTTTTGTTCCATTGCTGAGCAATTCTTTTCTGCAGATATTGCTCTCCAGCCAGTTGAATCCAGCACTTGCAACTGGAGCATTCCTAATTCCAACATCCCTTTACTTTTTGCTCAAGGTTCACCTGATGCCAACCTCATATGTTGCCACTAGAATCCAAAAGAGCTCATTTCTATTTTAAATAAGCTGGTTTTTATTGCAAGTTACATTGGTTAAAATTGTTTGACTGTAGGATACTAATCTCATCCATAAATAATATGAAAAATGTACCTTTGCATGCTTGCAGAAATTTGTATTCAAACCTTATTACCTATGGAGGGAGAAGGAAAAGGCCTTAGAGAATAAAAAGAAAACATCTGCCCAGGTACGGATCACCAATATGGCTAAGCAAGTTTTATTTCGAACCATTGTTTTTTTTTTTGCAGTACTTGTAATCATTTCTTTATGTGAGTGAGGCCCCAAGAAAGGAGAAAGTTGTGAGCCACCTATGTTGGCCATTGCTTAATAGATGTTATAGGTGATGAAGGGAGAATGTTTCGTTCTATTCCTTATTTGGGTGGCTAGGGTTTGGAAACTAGCAATATCTTTTCATTGTGGAGACAGGTAAAGGTTTCAATGTTGGAAGTACTGCAATTGGCACTCTTGCTGGACCTTATGGTGAAATATCAATGAGCATATGCTGACTAACATGCTTCCCATTGATGGAAGTAAGTGTCAGATATCCAAATGGGCAAAAGAACTGAGATGAAAAAAAATTATGTTACAATTTCTTTTGAAGCCTGCAGGTTTTTTGTCAGAAAGTGGAAATTTGCAAATAAAGAATTTGATGGTAGCTTGTTAGCCCCTTGAGTTCTTACCCTGTAACAGTAGCTGTTCTGGTTTTTCTAAACATCCTTCCTAATGTAAAAGGAGGTGAACAGGAATGTGTAAACCTATTGCTGAAAGGCTTTTGGACCTCTGTTCTCATCTCTTTGCTTCTTTCATTTAAACTTAAAGAGAAATGAAATATAAAAATGAAAAATCATTGTGGTCACTCCTATTCTGTTTTATTGTATCTTTGATCTTCTATTATGTTGCATCTTGGTGCTTTGCCTTATGGCAATCACTGTACTTGGTGTGGATGACTTCTTTATATTATCCAACTAATTAATGGATCTCAGGTCATATGGTGCTAGAACTGTCCTTTGTTGATTGCTGACAACTCTGTGCAAATGCTTGGCTTCTTCAGAATGATGTCTGTTTTTCTTTTTTTTAACAAATAAATTGATAGATTCAGTATGATCTGTCTGAGTGAATCATATTTATATTGGTTTACCAGACAGTCCCTCTTATCTGCTTCATTACTCAGCTACTTAAATAATGTCAATGTATCTAACTTCTTTTGTAGGTCGAAAAGTCAAGGGTGGCAGCAGAAAAAGCTCAGCAATTATTACAAATTGTGGCTAATAGAAAAAAAAGCAAGCAGGTGCAAATACATGGACTGGTTATTACTAAAGCCATGTATGGGAATCATAAAGCTTTGAGAAAAGGGAATGGACCAAGAGAAGCAAATGAAGAATCTGCTTCTGAAGTCGTCGATGTTACGGGGCCTCTTAATTTTCTGGTTAATGATTCAGGGCAACTGAAGGTATAACACTTTAAATTATGTTTTTTTTTTAGCATTCAAGATGTGGCTTCATCTTGTAACATCCTTAGTTATGTACCTCATAATTTGGAGATTCTTGCAGCTTCATGAGGGTGTAAAGAAGTCGGGTATTATGGGATTCTATGATCCTTGTCCTGGAGAACCTAAGCAGTTGCATGTAGAATACACTTATGGCGGTCAAACATTTGAGGTTGTATAGCTGTCTAGTTTACCCTATCCAAATAATTGCTTTGTTGATTAGCCAGAAGTGGCTGATTTGTTATGCTAATCTGAAATTATTCTAATCAGGCTGTGGTTGACGATTATGCTGAGTTGTCAATACCCCATGAAGTCCATAGAGTATGAGCACTGTTCTTGTGCTCTAAAATCCTGGTTGCCTCACACAATTTTGCATGCCATGCATGCCTTTTGAGGTAACTCATCATGGAGTTCACATTTCCTCTCCATTCTTGTTTCAGAAATTGTGGTAGGAGCTACATGACTAATAAAGACCTTAATGAAACTAAACCAATTTCTGTTGTATGGTTTCACATCAGGAAAAAGTGATTCATATAGCTGATTTCAATTAAATTTTGGATTAAGGCATTTTGTTGTATTCACATCAGGATGTATCTTCCTAAATATTTTTTCACCTCTTCTACAGTTTTTAAATCATGTCATTCTCCCAGAGTTTCTGCAAGGAAGCTAGTTTTAGATATTTGATAAATGCATTTATCAATGGAAAGTAAATTTTCAGTTCAAGAAGTTAATGTAGAATATATATTTATTTTTCCTTTGCAGGGATTTGATCTGCCTAACATATTTTTTAGAAGGGTTATGCGAAGACTCACATTTTTTGTTGATATTTATTGGAACCAAATGAGAAACCTCAAAAAGATCTATCTTACATCAAGGGAAGTAAATGGTAATTTAGAGCAATGACGTGGTTATGTAATACTATTAGTTCAAGGCTTCAAGTCACGATCCATGTTCTGAGCTAGACGCAATTCAGGAGTTAATAGCTATTTGACCAAGCTGATTAATCTATCATGCCTCTCAATTATTCCCTTTGCAGATCTGTAACAGTTTAAGCTTGTGTCAACTTCACCTTCAGGAGAACATGTTATAAGAGAATCAAACTCGTCTTCAGGGACGACTTTTAGTACCATTTAACCAATGGTTGATTAGTTATTTGTCAGGATTAGTTATTTGTCAGAATGAAAATTATGCTTCCACAGTTAATGAAAATTAGGTTCTGCAGTTATGGGGCGACCCAGGCTAATGAAAAGAAAGGATGAACAAGGTTCAGTAGTGGAACTCCATGCCAATAATAGAGGCAAACAATAAAGCCTCTTTTTGTTTCTTGTTCTGTCGCATGGGCTGCAAGATTATAGCAGACACTGGTATCATTATGAACAGCATGCACAAGACCCTCTTTCCCTCAAGATATGGGTACATCTTCCCGTGGAAGGAGCCACATATGCTGTTTTCTAGTGGTCAAACCAATCTCCAGTACCTTGTACGGCATAAAAGAAAATCAACTTTATTAGCTGCATGAGCATCAAGTCACAAGGTTCAGTAATGGAACTCAGCGCCATAATACTTATCGAGCTTGGCCATAGTTAAGCCTGTTAGTCGAAAATGTTCGACGTAGATAGATTCATGATCTTCTCAAGTGTGTATTGAAAAGCAACAAAATGATAAATTAAATATTTGCAGTTTGTCTTCTCAATGGCTGCGTAACATAAGCCTCTTCATAGCGTTATTTGACAGGAATCAACAAATAATAAGCATTCAATCGCACCTGTATCCATTTCATTAGAATCTGTAACCCTTTGACATGAAGCAGACAGCTGAAATTATCGAAGGGTTTACTTGAAGCAACATCAGAAAACTGCAAGAGAATCGACTTTTACAAAAACTCCTCTCCCTGTCTCGTGCTCGTAGCTATTGTCAAATGCTAAATATTTCCTGGCTGAAAGATCGGTGAACTGATCTGTTAAACAATGATTGCAACAAAGGGACTCAGTGCAGAAGACCACAATAGACGAGTTCGAAGGCCAGACGTACACCCCTTTCCCTTGCTTTTGGAAGGAGTCTATTTTAGTGACCTAAACTCCTCAGAGTCTTCTTGAGAGGCTCACCGTTCCAAAATGTGATGCAAGAAGCACCTAATATATTTAACATGACACTATAACATGAACCCTACCATTATCAGTTGCCTTGATTGGCAGCGTGGCCTCCCCACGGCTGTCCGGCCGCTTCCAGAAGTCAAACTCAAAAATTTCGAAGGGTTCTGGCAGCTGGATAAATCCTATAATGAGTTGGAATTAGACCCCTTGTACTATCCTAGAAATCTGCGAAGACTGCCAGTGTCATTACCAGTTTTGTTTCCTTTGACAATGCATCGCATATTGTTGGAACGAGATGAATGCCATCTGATGCTGTCGCTTCATTATTATCCGAGTCTTGCAGCTTCCACTGGGCTTTACAGCCAATGACAGAAGCTGAAGCAATAAGTAAAAGCGAGCCATTTCAGGGCATGAAAACAAAATAATGGATCCAACTCAGTAAAGAGAGACATTATCTTTGTGAAACTAGTTCTAATTCAGAATCATGATTAGCTGAACATGGATAAAAAGTAAACAGCTAGCAGTTTTCATGATTCTGCAGAAGGGTGCACTTGTTTAACTGGAATTGAAGGATTTTCCATGCCGATCGCTAGATTCTCTGCTTATAAGGAGATTAGTACCAATTAAAAATAGACAATCAGGTTCTAGACTCAGCACAATGTCCAATGCTCGTACAAGGGTTTTTTGGTTTTTATTTTTTTTTTTCTTTTATCTAGAGAATGCATTCCCCATTGTCGCTAACAAGTAACACGCCCTTTTCTGAAAAATTCACCTTTACATCCGCAAAACAATGCGATCCTTTATTTTACTATTGCAATTTGGTAGTTCACTTGCACTACAATTTCAATCGACAAATTCCCATCAGCCAAAGATTTATCGTTTCCACAAAACAGCAGTGCCGTTTTCAAAATTAAAATTCACGAAAGAACATTAAAATGACGCCAGTTTCTTCCTATGGCATGGTAAAATCAATACCAGATGTACCTCCTATCAAGTTTCCACCTCATAAAAAATACAAAGTATAAATTGTAAAAGGGAGTGGGAGAAGCAAGTCATTTCCGGATTACAAGATGCGAATAACAAGAAACAACAAGAAAACACTGGTTGACTGTGATTACATAATTGTTTTTTTTTTTTTCCTTTAACAATGTGTTTAAAGACAATAATTTTACTACTAACTAACATCATGATGCGATAATTATGAGTTCGTAGCCACAAATTTTGTTTTCTCCTTTATGAATACAATTTTCTTTGACGGGGGTATTGTCCTTGCATTTTTAATTTTTTTCAATCACTAGATAATGATTTTACTACAAGAGCGCTTAATAGTAGGTAACAACAATATCGGATTCCTTTGTTTTGTTAAGGTTTTGTCTGGACGCCATTGGTGGGTGTGCAAATGACAGGAGCGAGCTCGCCATGTGTCTTCTGTCGGATTGTCCAAAATCCTCCCGCCACCGGCACCACTCTCCTTCACTCTGTCCGTTCTCTCTCTCTCTAACTCTCACATTAGTCTTTGTTTGGTTTCTTAGAAAATTGAGCTTAGTTTACTTGGATTGCTGAGAAAGTTCGTATTGGCTTCTAATTGAAGTTCATTATTTGGGTCTTGTAGGACGAAAAGGTGGTCGCTTTTCAAGATATTAGGCCTGCTGCTTTCAGGTGTCTGTAGTTACTTTTATACTTCTAAGATTTGTTTCTTTTCATTTCATTTCAGTTTTGGATAAGGTACGGCAACTTTGAATTTTGCAATCAGGATTTGGTAAGAGCTTTGTAAGGTATCAAGATTGGAATTTTCACTTTCTGGGTTTGGACAATTTGGTGCTTTTTATTTTCATGTTCACCAAATGATAGCTCCTTATCCACATTCCTGTGGGGATTGGGTAGAATTGACATTAGTGCTCTAGCAAACAAGTTGTAGATCCTTGCTTCTCTTGCTTTTTGGATGTTTACACAGTCTAAATGTCCAATTATGAAGTTTTGGGAGAGCTTCAAACACTCCAGAGGTTTCACATCAATGATGATATGACAAACTAGCCGTAGCAGATAATTTTCCTTAATCTCCGCAGGGCAGACAGCCCTTATCATTGTTTTCATTGTTTTACTGAAAGCTCGTGACTTATGACTGTAACTCATCCTTCATTGGCCCTGGAACCTTCCATGCTGAACTACACATCATGGAAGGAGGAAGTTATCTTAGAGTGAATCCCCTCCCCAAGAAATGGGCAAAGAAAATGGAAAGATCCAAACATGGGAATAGATCTGATACCAATTTGGATTACCTATTTCAATTGTTGTGCTTTCTTTAATTGCATACCTATACATGGGTTCAAGTTTCAATTGATATTTGTGGAGTTGATCATCCCTCTGGAAAATGAAGATTTGAAGGGGTCTATATTTTACTTACTACTTGTATAACTCACTTATTCATGTACAAACCAGTGCAGATGAAGTAGCACGAATATCTCCGATAGTCTGTCTGTTTCCATCAGCCAGCCATCTTGGATGGCACTTGCTTCTTGGTTTCTTGGATTTTTATGGGGTTCAGATGCTAGTGGGGAGGGAGTTGCGTGGGTCCACCATGGGGGTGGGGGGGGGTGCTTTGCACCCCAACTAAATCCCACTTTAATGTGGTAGGTTTTGGTAGGTGAGGGGATTCCATTCCCTGACCTCCCCCAAGCCCCATAGGTTTGTGGTCACTTGGGCAAGCCAAGTGGTTGGTTAGGTAAAACTTGGAACACCTTTCTCCGTGTATTGTCTTGTGAAGTGGTCTTTTGTTGCGGTTTGGTTGCAATTTTTTATCTTGCTAACTGCAATGTCTAGTACTGTTTTGATAATCCTTATCAATCATGGAAAATTGAAATCCTACATTGGCAACAAAATTGTAGACATTACTTGGTGATTCCTGTGAAGCACATTACAAGTGTCAAGGATCTTCAGAGGAGAGATGAAGATTACTATTTGGGTCAGGAAGTCATTGTGGTTTTAAAATTTGGACTAGCGTGATGTTTATGCTATTGCCAGTTTCTTTATGTGACCCTGTTGTTTGCAACCCCATTTTATCTAGTGAGTCGCATGCTGAATGTGGGGAAGACACTTCTTCGGCGAGATGCTCCTTGGTCAAAAGAATACAGGTATCTGTTCTGATGTGTTAAAAATCTTTGCTGCATTTCATTTGCCTTTGAGATTTTTCCTTCGTGGCAAACCTGCATTAAATAGAATAACTTAGAAATGAAATTGGCTAACTCCGTTTGTTTACATTAGCTATCAAAATTCAAAGAGTCAATAGCCAGTCTTTTGCTTCCACTGGAACAAAGCAATCGATGACAGTGTTAGTAGCAATATTTTGTTTGTTGCTAATTGTTTTCCTTTTTATTGTGAATTATTTGGGTGAAAGTTCTACAAGAGACTTTGAAATGATGTGGGCTTATTTTTGTGCAATCTTTTTCCGGTGAGTATATGCTACACAAGGGGTGGGGGTGGGGGGTTTAGAAGTATGGAAGAAGAGCTAGCAGGTTTGTTGTATGATCAATTCTTTATGCATGCATACTGCCTCTAAAGTTTAAGCATTTTGTAAGGACAAGGTCCTGTGTAGCAACTGGTAATCATTTTTATGCAGACATCTGATGTACTCATTCTTTGATTTCCTTTTTGTCTGAAACTAAGTAGTTCACAAATTTAAGAAGTGGGGATGAATGAAAGTTAAAAACAAAAATGGGCAAGCAGCATCTTTGAAATACTACTAGGCCAGTGTCCTTTGAAGTTTACTTTGCTAGCTTCCTCAGTTCTTCTTTCATATGAATTTGGCTTGGGCAACACATTTTCTTGAGAAATTTTCTTGCGGTCCTTGACAGATTTGGATTTCATCAGCCTCCATTTAACAGTGTTAAGCATTTGCACCTTCATTGTCTGGCATTACCATTCACGCCCAGGTGAGGTATTTATGTATCATTCTAACATTTCTTTAATCAATTCTTGCAATTTTTGATACCACCGTGTGCTTGCACCACCTGTCATTCATGCATTCAAATGCTCATGGAAATTGGAAAATATTAATTGATAAAGAACTTGGACAGATGGAGGCATCTAAAATACGTGTCTTGGGGACCAATTCTTTACCTTGAAGCCGAGAAGTTGCTGGAGAAGCTAAAGCCCTCGCAGCCAATAACTTCTTAGGTCGGCCTAAAATTTCTGTATGATATCAATTGTTTGTATTCCGCTGTGTTTCAGGTCAAATTCTTTCCAGTGAACAATATTCAATGGTTGTAAGCATCATTGATTTGTCAGAACTTAATGTAAAGGTTACCTCCTGGTAACCTAGCCCTCTAATTCTATATGAGGGTTAATTTACATCAATAAACAAAATTAAAGTAGGTGAACTCTGCATTTCAAATTCTCTAATTTGATAACCCCAGATGTATGTTCGCATATCTCCTTTTAGAGGTCATCTGAAACACTGTGAATGTCTCCTGTCATTTGTTGATTGAATCTGTTTGCCATACTCTTCGATAAGATTAAAAAAAATCTTGTTTGTTGGAACTCTTTATCTCTATTTGGACCAGTGAAAATCTATTATGTGGTTGGAGATGCAGTCTCACGATATGCTTAAATCTTTAAGTCCCAGAACCCAACTCACTGAGTTCTGTAACGAGTTGGCTTCTTTGCCTTTGTCTCATGATCTTTGGCCATAGACATACACACACACACACACACACACACTCAGTAGGCAGGGAAATGGCTCCTGTTGCTTGGTGACAGCTTAGATACTGGGGTTGCTGTTATTTCTAGGAATAGCCAAGTAGAAAACAAACCTCTGTTGAAAATATAGCTCATATCCAAATCCGGATTTAAATATCAAATGGAAGGGAAATGATTCAGCTTTTTAGCATTCATGCTTTGCCCTTTGTTCTCTTTCATGTATCTGTGGTATGGATAGGATAGGCATTGACTTTGCTCCTATTCTCTGAGGAGTATGTTTTTACAGCGTATAAAGTTGGATATTGTTCATGAAAATAGTCATGGACGCAGTTATGACGAGCCTTCAGAATCAACAAAAATCAATCTGCTCACATGCATATTGCGCAATGTGATCAAAAGACAGCTTGCAGATCCATTAAAATCAGATCCTTCTACGTAGGGTCTTAATCTCTGGTAGTCAAGCTTCCTGTACGAGTGTTACTTGAACGGAGACTCACTGGTCAGCATTGGGATGTTCAACGTCTACAAGCGGACTAGTCAACTATGTTTTTCTTTTCTTCTAGCTTTGGAAAAATGTCCATGAGGTTTGCCTTTATCCCTAGTTTAACGAGTACACGTTGCGAAGCACTTGCTTGAAAAACAAGACTCAAAGCTCATAATTGGAAAGTCTAGTGAATTGGGACATCTTTAAATTATGCTTAATATATACCCAGATTTTCAATTTGAGTCATGAGCCATCAGGGAATGGCAACCAAAAACACAATTATTTGCAGGCAAATTTCTCTACTTTGAGTTGCTCCAAGTGTTGCAGAACTCCACATTTTGAAGAGAGGTGTACCACTACCAGCCATTAGTTAATTTAATCATTAGTTGGGAAACCAAAAATGAAAATCTTTCTAAGGGTGTAGAGGCGGCGTTTTCTATGTACAGAGTTGGAAGAACAAGCATTGGTGGTCACATTTGAAAAATAAAAGCAACCTAAAAATCTCATGTTTATTTATTTTCCTCCTTATCTACGCATAGCTGGCTGTCGCCAGCCGCCGTGGACTTTTCTTCCTCCCAAGTGTGGTGGCTATGAATCCCATGAAATTGAGGGTGTGGCCGATCTAGGGGACGTCGTTTTCCATCATTTGTTAATGTATGGTTGTGGGTTCCCAAGTACAGCTATGCGGTGGGCATTTCGAGCAAATTATGATGGCTGCTTTTCTGAACATTGGAGTTTGTATGGTTCAATGTCTTCGTTTGAAGTCCTTTGCTTGCTTCATGTTTTCCAACAAAACAAGCAAAAATCATTGCTCGTCACAAAAATCAATCCAAAATTTAATTGCATTTAGCAACAATGCATTCTACTTTCTCATTTTCCATCATTTACTGGAGAGAATCCTCAATTTTTATTTTTCCTTTTTATTTTATTCCCGTTCCTCTTTGTCATTAATTATAATAATTATTAAATTATTATAATTATATAATTAACAGTTATTACAATATAATATAAAACTTTTGGTAGGATCATATTTCAAAGTCACACGCCCATGGCACTGTAGTAATAAGCCCTGTAGCAGCAATTAAAAATGCTGCTACAATGTCTTTTAGGAATATTATATTGAGAATTTAGACATTTAATTTTAAATTTTAATTTTAAAGTCTCAAATTCTAATTTTAATAAAAAATTATAAAAATTGAAAAAAATTATTTTTATTTTATAACTAATAAACTAACGAACTTTTTTGACTGAGAATCACTTGGTCGTGTAGTTATATTACGGTGACTTGATATAATATAATTCACGTAATGTTCAGAAACGTGTCTATTTGCACATAATTATTTAATTTATAATGAAATTATAGATTCTACAATCTTAGTGTTTTTTTTTTTTTAAAATGTAAGAGTTTAATTATTCCTTGAATTTTAAAATTGGTGATGTCAAATGAAGGGATTTGAGAAATTGAATTGATTTAGATTTCAATACCAATAAGCTCTCTAGGAAATTATGTATTTTCTAAAGCTTCCTTCGACGAGCATCAAAGAAGATACTTACCAAAAATGGAATTAAAGATGGCCAGCTGTTAATCTCTTTGTAAAACGAAGACGGCTGAAATTGAGCAGAAAAGGATTGATTGAAAAACACATTGACGTTGCTTCCCTACTTCAAATGCACACAAATTAAGTTTCACATTCTTAAAATTTGAAAGGATATGATAATCAAATTTAAAAGCGTCATTTTTCTTTTTTTTTCTTTTTTTGTGTAGTATTAATTTAAATTCCTTTTATAAAAAAAAAAATTAATTGCTTTAATGACATCAACTGATAACATATTGAAACTTTTACAATTTCGTTTCAGAAATTTAATAAATGTCAGTGAATATAACAGAATTTATTGTGCAGTAAAAATAATTTCGATCCGCCGACATCAGGCTTCAATCCTAATTAATTAAAGTTAAGAACTCAACGGATCTACAACATTTATTTAACAGGTAAAAATATCACACTTCAGTTACTGCCTCGTTTGGTTTAAACAGTGAGATTTGAATTTGGGGTAATATGATGAATTAAGCACTTTTTATCGAATTCAAAAATTTTCTAACAATTCAGAATTTGTTTTTTTATTAAAAAAAAAAAAAAAAGGGCTTTTGATGGGTTAATCAAAGTAAATTTTCGAGATAAGTCAAAACATAGAAAATATCCATCTGTATCGGCTTAGATAAACCTCGAGATATACAACAGCAGTGTGCAATTTCCAGTTGGTTAAAAATAGTAAGATACGGATGCAGGGAGATCCTGTAGGTGAATTGAATGCCCCCCAGGAACAAGGTACACGCATAAATGTTGCGTAGGGTTTTGGACAACAAGCCCCCACATTTTTCTCGAGGGGGTCCCCTTACGGTATATTATTAAGAAAATAAATTCTATAAATTTACATTTAATTTTATTAATTCTTTTAATAAAAATTCAAAATCATGATTTTTCAATGTAATAACAAATAATATTAGTAAGACAACCTGGGTGATCGCTTTACAATATTTATTTACAAGGGTGAAAAGAGACAACAAAATATATGGATAAAGTTAGAATGTGATTAATCAGCAAAAAAGAGAGACATTTGTGGGGTTCTTTTTTTTTTTTTTAAATTTTTTTTCAATTAAATTGAATGACCCTAAAAATTTACAGCAAATGGTTTATATTATTAAACAACTCTTGTTATACACTGCCAACACATTATCATGCCTGATGTCCGCATATCCACGCACCCCAGAGGAGACAATAATAATAAAATAATAATAATAAATTACACCAGGCATCCTTCCGGTCTTGGCCTCAATTCTTCGGACAGTCTCATTGATTTCATTAAAATAATAAATCTCTAATTCTTTATTAGACTCACTCTTGTCCAAACTTCACCAAACCCCAAATATGTTGCGTAGTTACTTTTCTCCGACGGGAAAAAATATGTTAATTTCTAAATATTGGAGACATGAATTTATGTTTTATTGGTATAACCATTAAATACTTATTTTTTTATTATAAATTGTAATTATATAATTAATTATGATAATGATATAATACAAAAATCCTTGCTTAAAAGAGACGACAAATTATCTTGCAACTTTAACATAATTAATCATCAATTTAATCAACTTTATTTTATTTTTTATCGTTATTATTATTATTATTATTTTGCTCACAGCTGTTGGCTTCGTCCTCCTAATTGAGCTTTACCATGCCAACAAGCTTAAACCTCATCACCAAAACCTTCCTTCTCTGCACCCTCCACCTCTCTCAGTCCTATAAAAGCTGCCCTATCTCTCCTTTCTCTCTCTACACAGCCCAAATCAGCTCCTTATCTTTCTCTCTCTACACGTACCAAATAATAGTTCATGGCCACTTCTAATGTTTTTATGTTCTGTTCCATGCTCTGTTTTTTTGCATACTTCTCTGTTTCTACTTCAGAAAATCTGCGTCTTCTTCCTCTAACCCACTCGTTGTCCAAAGCTCAATTCACCTCCAATTACCACCTCCTCAAATCAACTTCCACCCGTTCCGCCACTCGCTTCCGCCACCACCACCACCGTCAAAACCGCAGCGGTCGAGTCTCCCTGCCTCTCTCTCCGGGCAGCGATTATACACTCTCTTTCACCCTCAACTCCCATCCTCCTCTATCAATCTCTCTCTATCTAGACACCGGCAGCGACCTCGTCTGGTTCCCTTGCCAGCCTTTTGAATGCATTCTCTGCGAAGGCAAACCAGGAGCAGAAACCAACGGCAGTTCTTCATCCCCGCTGCCCAAAATCTCCTCCGCAGCCGCCACCGTCCCCTGTAAAACCGCTGCATGCTCCGCCGCCCACTCTAACCTCCCCACCTCCAACCTCTGCGCAATAGCCAATTGCCCTTTAGAGTCCATTGAGATATCCGATTGCCAGTCGTTTTCCTGCCCCCAATTCTACTACGCGTACGGCGACGGCAGCCTTATTGCTAAGCTTTATCGCGACTCCATAACACTACCATTGGCGACGCCGCCTTTGGTGCTAAAAAATTTCACCTTTGGCTGCGCCCACACCGCCCTCGCCGAGCCAGTTGGGGTTGCCGGTTTTGGCCGCGGCGTGCTCTCCCTGCCAGCTCAGCTCGCATCCTTTTCTCCCCAGCTCGGGAACCAGTTCTCTTACTGTTTGGTCTCTCACTCGTTCGACTCGGACCGAGTCCGCCGCCCGAGTCCGCTCATTCTCGGCCGTTATGACGAAAAGGAGAAACGGGCAACTGGCAATTTTAAGAACGATTTTGTATATACTTCTATGCTCGATAACCCAAAGCACCCTTATTTTTACTCCGTTGGGCTCGAGTCAATTTCTATTGGTAAAAAGAATATTCCGGCGCCGGAATTCTTGAAAAAGGTTGACAAGGAAGGAACTGGTGGGTTGGTGGTGGACTCCGGGACCACCTTTACTATGTTGCCGGCGAATCTTTATAACTCGGTAGTGACTGAGTTTGATTGCCGAGTTGGCCGATTCCACGAACGAGCCAGAACGATCGAAAACAAGACAGGGCTTGGTCCGTGTTATTACTATGACAAAGTCGCGAATGTGCCAATTGTCGCGTTGCACTTTGTTGGCAATGGTTCCACCGTGGTGCTGCCTAAGAAGAACTATTTCTATGAGTTTTTGGACGCTGGTGACGGGGTCGGGAAGAAGAGGATGGTGGGTTGCTTGATGTTGATGAACGGTGGTGATGAGGCAGAGTTGACTGGTGGGCCCGGGGCCACCTTGGGGAATTATCAACAGCAGGGTTTTGAGGTGGTTTATGATTTGGAGAAGAGAAGGGTTGGGTTCGCCAGGAGGCGGTGCGCATCCTTGTGGTAGAACTTGAAGCAGCACTAATGTGGGAAGGGGTTGACTTCTTGTTTAGAAGTCAAATTTGGGTTTTGACTATGTAAGTAAACTGCATTTCTTGATACTATTTTATTAGCCTCCAATGAGAAACCAGAAACCAAAAAAAAAAAAAAAAGATAAAAAGATAAAAAAAGGTCATTTGCACTTCCTTTTTTTGCTTCTGCCAATTATTAATAATAATGTAAATGAAATTGTTCATATTTTGCTCATGAGGTGGAGGCAAAATTCTGAAGTGCAGATAGAGAGCCACAAAAAGCATTGTAAAGTGAATTTATATGTAAACTGCTCAATTTTCTTGTTTTCGTTACGTGCTTAAATATATGGCATCCTTATTCAGTACTCTGTACAAACCATTCAATAGATAGCCGATAACCCAGGGGTCGATTACTTGAAGAACATGGTATTCTGTCAAGGCATTGAATGATACCGTATCGATTTTTGAGTTCTAACTTTCTTGCACGAAAACAGATTACAGAAGAGTGTGTCCCCCACTAACATAAAATCAACTGGAAATTAGAAATTGGATAAGAAAAGCATCAAATTTTAGTTGAAGTTCATCTTTCTCAAGGTTCTGCAAGTACTATTAAAACTGAGGACTGAAGACCGTGGCCTACGCAGCGCATTAATTTCCATTTTGGCACTCTTAAAATCCATTATTGTGCCCAAAAAGAGAATTGGAATGGTGGGGTTGCTGTATATTTTATATAGATGGGCTAACTCTGCAGTGCATGGTCAGATATTTTTTTTCCCAGAATATATCCAACATCAATTTAAGAGCAAGATGCAATGACATCTCCATGTCTACCAACCGTTCTGCTCTTAAATTGATTGTTGGAAAATTAGGACCCCGATCTGTAATGGAGGCGTGACCATCTGGGTGCTTGTTATTATTACTAGAGATCATTCGTTAGCTTCTTCAGTTTTTTGGGGGCCATAATTTCCAATCTGTTGGATGTGTAAATTACCGCTAACAATGCTTTAATGGTTTTAACATTCCATTAAACACTTCTGCCTCAACCCCTTTGACGGTAGGATTTTGATGGCAAATTGCACCTTGTCTGCCTAATGATTTCGTCAATTATTTAAGATTCATGCGACCCCAGTTACTATAGAGAGAGAGAGAGAGAGAGCAATATTCTCGATGCAATCTAAGCTGTATTTTAGTGCACAAAGAGGTTTTAGCACCAATAGAAATTTTGTGGCGAAGTAAATTCATCAAGCCTCTTACGTGGTTCATTGGCATTGCTTGCCTCAGTAGTACTCTCATTATTAACCGCTGCTTAAAAAGTTGAAACATTGGAGTGCACCTTCGGCCAAGAAACGGATAGAGTGATACAGCTGTTAGGCATATGTGTGAATCCTTCTACGACAAGTGCACTCTTCCGGTGTACTCCTTTTAAAAGAGCTGCGTTTTTCAGGCATTCCATGGTATTATTATATTTGAAACGTCAGTCTCAATTGCCTCGTTCTGCGGCGCCCGATAAATTTAATGTCACTTTAGATTGTATTATCTCCATTATTAAATATATAATTATAATCATTAAGATTGAAAATATATAATTAACGCGTCAACCCAATTCACGTAACATTTCCATTGTCAAAATAAGCCTGCCAACCCTTGCTTGTTCGTAGGAGCCTAAACAGATATCCCGATGACAGGCTAACTAAAAAGAGTCACGCAACTCATGCAAATTTCAATATAATTTCGATATGTGTTCGTTTTGTGCTTGTGGCCTTACTTTTATTTTTATTTTTGGACCCATTGTGGCTTTTTTGGTTTCCCGATGACTTGAAATGAAAAATCAATCCATCCATGCGTTGCCTCGGATCTGATTAATTTGAGCATTAGTTAAAAACCTTTCTTAATATACGTACCTAATGAGATGGATAAGATGAACACCTGGTAAGTGTGTGCTCGTAAAGTTGCAAAAAGAGCCAATAACTCTTCCCTTTTAACGAACCGAGCCATCCCAGTGCATTATGCTTGCTTCTGCCACTAGAGACCCTTTAAATTTATTTATTTATTTAATTTTATTGGCTTTTCGTATGTAATAAAAGGTATGGCCAAAACACAACATTAATTTCCATTTAAATTTGTGCGAATGATACTAACGCTTTAAATGTTAAAATAGATTGAAGGGTTCACCTCAAATCTTTTCAAATATTCACAATTTGTGAAAATTTGAAGTTTGAAAAGCTTTAAATTATTAGATACAAAATATTTCTTGCTAGATAGTTAATCCTAGATGAACTCAATCTAATTAATTCATTTAAAAGGGTATCAAAAACTTCCAAAAATCCTTCAGATAAGCCTTTTATGTTTTCAAAATGCTTTCTATATGTGTGTGTGTGTGTGTGGTTGTGTTGCCCGTCAACTCAATTGTGGAATCTTTGATCAGAATTGACAAAGCTGTTTACCCAGTTTGAACATTAATGCTAGAGTGTCCTGGGGCCTTGGGGGAAGAGCAGCCGAAGATATTCGAGCTGGCTGTACTGGGTGGACTGGTAATCAAATGCAAACCAGCTGTCTGGCATCGAGCCGTGGACTAGATAAAATAAGAGAGGTTTGGCTGCTTCTGTTTGGTGAGCCCAACTTTTCCCATTTTTGGTCCCACCTACTCCTTGTAAGTGAACCATTCCTTTTTCTGTCACTTTATTCGGCCTCGGACATTAGAGTATCTTATTATCCAATTCAAATAGATCTTAATAATTTATAAACTAATTCCACAAATTTTAAATTTTTGTTGTCCTTCAT
Organism: Rhizophora apiculata; assembly: GCA_037832385.1. Taxonomy (NCBI): domain Eukaryota; kingdom Viridiplantae; phylum Streptophyta; class Magnoliopsida; order Malpighiales; family Rhizophoraceae; genus Rhizophora; species Rhizophora apiculata. The sequence goes on along the minus strand of CM075439.1, from coordinate 5,644,224 downwards.
AAAATTTTTCTAAAATTAAAATCTTTTGTTAATTTTGTTAATAAAAATTAGTAATTTTATTTATTTATTTTAAAGAAGTATATTAAACTATTGATTGAAGCTCTACAATAAGGGTAGTAGAGCTCTAGAATAAGGATGGTAGGTCAGACATTGGAGCCTCCTGCCTTAGCGAGCTAATTAGGATTTTAGTGTTAATTTATGTTGTAATTGTAATTATTTCTTTCAAATATAATGTGATATTGTTGTGAATAATTTGTAATTATGTTTACTTTTATGCCTACCATAATTTTTGAAAAAACATGCTTCGTAATGTGAAATATTGATTACAATACAACAAAAATGATGATTTGGAAACCCTTTTCTGATAAGAACAATTTCTTCGATGTCGATTAAGAGTGCAATAACCTTCAATTCTATCTATAAAAAAAAAAATAAAAAATAAAAAAAACTTGAATTCATAAGAAAAGGTTAATTTATAACATAATATTTACAAGCGAACGCTTGCTTTGCAAGTATTGGTCCACTGGCCCTGTAAGTAAACGCCACAAATTATTAACAATTAGTAATTTTAAAAGTAGGTAAGACTTAAGAGAACCCCTTAGAAAGGAGAAAAGAGAATAGATGTAAGGAAAGTGAGAATAATAAAAAAATAAAAGAAAGGAAATCTCTCTTATAAAAATTTTTAAAATTTTTTTCTTCATATTACATTATACATATATATTATTAATTTTTCCTTTAAATTAAATTTGATGAGTGTCATTAAAAGGAATTAAGACAAATAAAATTTTCTTTTTATTAATAAAATAGAAGAATTAATAAGAGAGTGAAAAGAAATTGAAAAAAAAAAAAAAAGAAGCAATTTCTCATTCACATGTCAAAGAAAAAAACGTCCCAACAAGGTAGGGTTGCTTTCTATGCTACTTTCCGTCTTCCATCATTTTCCATCTTTTTATTTTTTCGCCACGGTGAAAGGTCAAAGACGAAGATAAAGTCTAAACTGCAATTTTTTTTAATTAAAATTTTAGAAAGTGTATCAAATCAAAAATTATTAGACCACAAATTACATGATAATTTTTTTTGATTTCTACAAATTTTATATATTTAGTAAAATTAAAATTTGAAATTTTATACAGTGACAACAACCGCATCTTTTCCATCCTTCTAAACACGCTCTTAAGGGCTAGAAGTGGCGCGTTAGACCGGCCCAAGTGATTATTTATTTATTTTCAAGGCCAATCCACGGAAAAATAGAAACGGAGTGTATATTACACGTGCCAAACAGGACAGGACCGCCGCCAGAACTTCTTGGGATTAGGGAATGACGTAATGTCTCTACCTCGAGGAACTGTACGGAGAGGATTGGTGTCAGACCGCGTGGACACAGCTGGTGACTTTCTGTAGCCCATAGATACTCTTAAAGTTCCATCTGCGGATCCTAAAATGTTAGGCAGCCGGGAGAGGTAGGCGGAGAATAAAAAAAATAAAACGTTATAATATATATACTAATAAAAATAATAATTAATAATTATGATAAAATTAAATTTGATCACATATATATATATATATATATTTATTTATTTTTATAATAGAATTTTTGTGAATTTCCTAGTAGACTTCTCTTATAAGGCAATTCGTTTCTCCGTATATAAAAAGGCAATTTTAAATAAACGAAAAAAACTTATAAACAGAGAGAATCAAAGTGAAAAACCATCAATGGCTTTCTTTTTAATATACAAGAACAAAATGTTTCCTAAGTTTGCAACACGTTTTCCACTCTATAAAACATCTCAAATTGGTTTTCCCTGTTAGACTTTTCCAGAATTTCTCTTCATGAAATTCTTATTTCTGTGATGCAGGATCTTTTCCTGATGTGAATACTAGTAATAAAACTGTATTAAAATCAACATACCGTTGTCCATTATGCTGATGTCCCGTAGCGAAGATGAAAATCCTCTTTGCGTTTTGTTCCTGAACGCTTTTCTCTTTTCTCCTTCTTTTCTCCTACTCTTCCCTTTCACTGCCTTTCGTTTTCTCTCTGATGGTTGAGAGACCGACGAAAAACTATACGACTGTTATTCACCTCTTTTGAGTTATCTCTGATCAGGGAATTATCCCCTCTTTTCCGATAACAATCATCCTTACGGTAACAATTATCTCTGAATAGGGATAACCGTCATCCTTTCCGCAACAGTTATCTTTGAATAAGGATAATCATTATCCTTCCCGTAGCAGTTATCTTTGAACAGGGAGAGTGGAGGGATTTTAAACCCGATGACCCAAATTGCCATCATGCCTAACCAACCATCATATTAGGCTTTTATTTTGGGTCATACTTTAAATAACAAGGGCCACTCATATTAATTAATTTAACAATCTCCCACTTGGCCCTTGTTATGATTTGATGAATCAATAACAAACAAGTGCGCACAATCCTCAAAGATCATCAAACCACAACACTTAATTGAATTAAAATGATTGGATCATGGCGGTCACACATCTTTTAGCGACATGATCCCTTCCATGTATCATATAATCATCGTAATTCATAATAACCTTACTGAGGAACATTGAAACCTTAAATTGTCATTTCCATACATGCTATTAGTTATCTCACAACTATAACTGTATACAACCAAACGGAGATAACAAAATACAAGCAAAACCGTAGCCTTAATTGAATTCATGAGTGTCACAATGATATGAGCAGTACAAAATATTGGCTTTAGGCGAATGGGGACCTATCCAAAATGCCCATCCGAGCAACATGTTCAGTAAACGTTTTCGGCGGCAAACCTTTAGTTAATGGGTCCGCTATCATCAATTCAGTACCAATATGCTCAATAGACACTCTTCGGTTTTGCACTTCTTCCTTGACAGATAGGTATTTCAAATCCATATGTTTCGCACCTTTAGAATACCTATCATTTTTAGAGAAGAAAACGGCTGCGGAATTATCACAATAAATTCTTAACGGCTTTTCTATACTGTCGACCAAACCAAGCCTTAAGATAAAATTCCGCATCCATAATGCATGAATAGTAGCCTCAAAGCATGCTACAAATTCAGCCTCCATAGTGGAAGTAGCAATGACAGACTACTTCCCACTTTTCCAAGAAACTGCTCCCCCAGCCAGGAGGAACATGTAGCCAAATGTAGATTTCCTCGAGTCTACACATCCAGCATAATCTGAATCTGAGTAGCCTACTACCTCAAGATGACTTGATCTTTTATAAGTAAGCATATAATTCTTGGTGCCTTGTAAGTACCTAAGTACTTTCTTTCCGGCCTTCTAATGGTCTATTCCAGGATTGCTTTGATATCGGCCTAACATCCCGACAGCGAAACTAATGTCCGGCCGAGTACATGTTTGCGCATACATCAGGCTTCCAACTAGTGATGCATAGGGAATTGATTCCATCGCTTTCCGTTCCAAATCATTCTTCGGACATTGCAATTCACTGAACTTGTCCCCTTTCTGAATTGGAACTGTTCCTGTTGAGCAATTTTCCATTCTGAATCTCTCTAATACTTTATTGATATAGCCTTTCTGAGACAATCCTAACAATCCTTGTGATCTATCACGGAATATCTCTATTCCTATCACATAGGATGCCTCATTCATATCTTTCATTTCAAAGGTTTCAGAGAGAAACTTCTTAACATTATGTAACAAACCCATGTCGTTAGCAGCCAAAAGAATGTCATCGACATATAGGACCAATATAATGAACTTGCTCCCACTGACCTTCATATAGATACACCGATCAACGGTGTTCTCTACAAAGCCGTATGACGTGATGGCATCATTGAACTTAATGTACCATTGTCGGGAAGCCTGTTTCAGTCCATATATCGACTTCTTTAATTTACACACCAAATTTTCTTGCCCGGTGGTGATGAAACCTTCAGGTTGGTCCATATGCACTTCCTCTTCTAAGTCACCATTCAGAAAGGCGGTCTTTACATCCATTTGGTGGAGCTCTAAGTCATTCTGAGCCACCAAAGCCATAATGATTCTTAAGGAGTCTTTCTTAGAGACTGGAGAGAAAGTCTCCTTATAGTCAATACCATCCCTTTGAGTGAAACCTTTGGCGACAAGTCTGGCTTTATACCTTTCGATGTTACCTTTCGAGTTTCGCTTGGTCTTGAAGACCCACTTACAGCCAACTCGTTTTGATCCTTCAGGTAACTCTACTAGTTCCCAGACTTGATTCACATCCATCGATTTCATCTCTTCCTTCATGGCATTGAACCATCTTTCAGAATCATCGCATTCCATGGCTTGCTGAAATGAGACTGGATCTTTATCAATGCTCAATTCCGATTCATGCTCAAGTGAGTAAACCACATAATCATTAGATACAGCTGGCCTTTTCTGCCTCGTGGACCTCCGTAATGCCATTTCTTGTGGTATCACTTGTTCATTTGTGAATTGCACATTGTCACTTGGTTCATTTCTGATGTGTTCACCTTGCGTGTTTCGAGTATCAATTTGTTGTCCTCGCATGTCACGTGACTGTGATGCAACAAAAGGAACAACAACTTGAGTGGAAACACTGGGTGTGGGGATACCAACTTGAGTAGAAGTACTCACTGTGGATCTTTCACTTTTGCAATTCTCTAATGTCCACCTTTCGTGATTCCCCACTCCCACTGAACTGGCCATTCTCAATGAACCGAGCATTACCAGACTCAACTATTCTAGTGCTATGGTTAGGGCAATAGAACCTATATCCTTTAGACTTTTCAGGATAGCCAACGAAGTGACCGCTGATGGTCCTCGCATCAAGCTTTCCTTCATGTGGATTATATATCCGTACTTCTGCTGGATAACCCCAAACATGAAGGTGTCTTAAACTGGGTTTCCTTCCTGTCCATAACTCGTAAGGAGTCTTGGGGACAGCTTTACTGGGAACCCTGTTCAGCAGATATGCAGCAGTTCTTAATGCATGCATCCACAAGGATAAAGGTACAGTACTGCAACTTAACATGCTCCTAACCATATCCATGAGTGTGCGATTCCGCCTTTCCGCTACACCATTCTGTTGTGGTGTACCAGGCATTGTATATTGTGCACATATGCCTCGACTTTCAAGAAGTTTTGCAAATGGACCAGGACATTGTCCACTTTCATTGAATTTTCCATAATATTCACCACCCCTGTCTGACTTAATCACTTTCACCTTTCTATCTAACTGCCTTTCCACTTCATCAATAAACACCTCTAAGGTATTTACTGACTGGGACTTTTCATGCAGTAGATATAAGTAACAATACCGTGAGTAGTCATCTATAAATGTGATGAAATACTTTTCACCACCCCATGTGGGAATATCAAATGGGCCACAAATATCGGTGTGTATCAATTCTAAAGGCTCATTACTTCTCATGGCTGGGTTCGTCGATGTGTGTCTTGTTTGTTTCCCTTTTATACAATCAACACACACATCCCAGTCAGTAAAATCCAATTGAGGCAGGATGTCACTTTTCACCAACCTCAATATCCTTTCTTTGGATATATGACCCAATCTTTGATGCCATAAGAAAGCAGAACAATCATCATGCACATTACGTTTGTTACCTATGCCATGCTCAACAAGAAATAGAGAATCAGCATACATAGCATCAAGATTAAAGCGGTACAAATCATCAACCAAAGTACCAGATCCATAATAGTACGAATGTCTATACAATGAAAATGCACCGTTTCCAATCTTAAAATTAAATCCCACTTCATCCAACTTTGCAACAGAAACTAAATTTCTAGCACATTCAGGAATATAGAGACACTTTTCTAGATCCAGGTGGCACTTAGTGTCCAAGATCAATCTGTACGTCCCAATTCTTTCTATTCGTGCCTTCATTCTGTTCCCCATGTAAAGGAACTTTTCAGTTCCTGTTGTGGGCTGGATTGAAAGGAATCCCTGCATAATATGTGACACATGAATAGTGGCTCCAGAGTCTAACCACCAAGTATTATTGGGCACTTCAATTACGTTTGATTCAAAACATACTGATATACAGTACATACCTTTCTTTTCGAACCAAGCCTTTCTTTTGGGGCAATCCCTTTTGAAGTGACCCATCCTTTTACAGAAGAAGCATTTCTGATCCTTTTGGATCTGACCTCCAGCAACTTTCACAGAGGCTTTGTCCTTCTTCTTACTTTTCTGATGTGGTTTAGACCTACTGCCACCAGCATCATTACGAACAGTGAGATGAATGGAGTGATCCTTCATCTTCTTTAATCTCCCTTCCTCCTGAACTAACATGGCCTTAATTTCCTGAAAGTTCCATTTCTCTTTAATAGTGTTATAATTCACTTGGAACTGGCCAAATTCAGGAGGCAGTGAGTTGATGATGAATTGAACCAAAAAGGATTCACTCACGTCCATACCCATCGTTCTCAACTTTGCTGCTAGGTTAGCCATACTGGTCACATGATCATGAATAGGCCGTGACCAATCAAATTTCTTGGTCGTCAGCTCACTCATCAGGGTTCCTACAATGGATTTATCAGCTATGTCTGATTGAGAGTATTCCTTAATTCTCATCAGAAATTCCCTTGCATTTTCCGTCTTGGGCATCGATGGCTTGACATTTTCAGCCATCGTCATTCGCATCAAATTCAAGCTCAGCCTATTGGACCGTACCCAAGCCTCATAAAAAGACTTATCAGATTCTGTACTGGTCCCGGTAATGGCTGCAGGCTTTTCATCCGAAATGACTGCTAAGTCCAAGCCCAAAACACCCAAATGAAACTGAATATGCTCAGACCATTCTACATAGTTCAGTCCATTGAATTTGATCATTGCATTACCCAAGGCGAAAACATTATTGGAACCTGCAAACATGATCCAAATTTACACATTAATGCTTTGAGTAAACTTTAATGGATTCAGATACACCACAAACTTTAATCATGTATTTAAGTTCACCTTTGGGTAATCCTCAAATACATAACTACAATCAATAATGATGCTAATTTAAATATACTTTAATGGATCAATTAATCATATCAGAGTTAATATGAATGTTATCTTTGGATATACAATCATGTTTACCCAGTATGTCAATCAATCCCTTTCAGTGTCATTAATTATAAACAATGATCCATCTTTGGATGATCTCCTAGCCTCATAATTAATAACTACAATTGTTCATACACAACACTTCATTAGCATCAAAAATGAACAATTGAAATTCACAATCAATAATTCAAATTCTTTCAAGCTAGGCCACTTTGGTGACTAACAAGCTTTCAAAATTCGACTTTCCATTCTGTGGGAGTCGACACCGGCCAATACGCCGGCGGCGCACTTTTCTAGTAGCCGGCTTACACCTTGCACCGGCAACCACCCACGGTGCAACTGACAACCACTCACGGCACAGGGTCCAGTGGCTGGCGCACTGTTACACGCCAACCAGCTTCGGCAGTGCAGGGTCCGACGGCTGGCGTTCACTCCACGCCGGCAAGCCCCCGCCGGCGCCGCAGAGTCCCAGGCTCACTGCCGGCGCTCATTCCACGCCGGCAGGCCCTGGCTAGCGCCGCAGGGAGGCTTTCAGCCATGCCCGGCAGGCAGATTTGGGTCCCGGCCAGACGCTGTCGCCGTCCACCGCTCGGGCCCCGGCACGCCCGAAGCACGGCCGGGTCTGGGTCCTGCCCAGACGCGGTCGCCGTCCACTGCTCGGGTCCCGGCACGCCCCGGAAGCTCAGCCCGGGTCTGGGTCCCGGCCAGATGCGGTCGCCGTCCACCGCTAGCGTTCTTCCCCACCTTTCCGACGCCGGCCAATTTTCCGCGTTGTCGTGCGTTATCCGTTAGGCACCGAAAAGAGAAAGGAAAAAAAAGGGAAAAACACAAAATTGCAGTATTCGCATACCCGCTCTGATACCAATTGTTAGACTTTTCCAGAATTTCTCTTCATGAAATTCTTATTTCTGTGATGCAGGATCTTTTCCTGATGTGAATACTAGCAATAAAACTGTATTAAAATCAACATACCGTTGTCCATTATGCTGATGTCCCGTAGCGAAGATGAAAATCCTCTTTGCGTTTTGTTCCTGAACGCTTTTCTCTTTTCTCCTTCTTTTCTCCTACTCTTCCCTTTCACTGCCTTTCGTTTTCTCTCTGATGGTTGAGAGACCGACGAAAAACTATACGACTGTTATTCACCTCTTTTGAGTTATCTCTGATCAGGGAATTATCCCCTCTTTTCCGATAACAATCATCCTTACGGTAACAATTATCTCTGAATAGGGATAACCGTCATCCTTTCCGCAACAGTTATCTTTGAATAAGGATAATCATTATCCTTCCCGTAGCAGTTATCTTTGAATAGGGAGAGTGGAGGGATTTTAAACCCGATGACCTAAATTGCCATCATACCTAACCAACCATCATATTAGGCTTTTATTTTGGGTCATACTTTAAATAACAAGTGTCACTCATATTAATTAATTTAACATTCCCAACTTTCTGTTCCTTTTTGTATCAATTATTGACCCTCATTATTATTATTATTATTTTCTTGTATCGACTTAATTATTGGCCGATTTTGAGTGGATGGACGGTGCATAAGAACAGGAACCTCACCAAAACCAGACTCACTTTGTCTTCTCCGTCGGGCCATGGCAACCTAGTTGCTCTTCTCGTTCCCAACATCCACTGAATGATTTGATTTCAGAGTCGGTGGCATTTCAAAATTGACGGCTTCTTGCGAAAAAAGGACTAAGCAACTTGGAGGTTGAAATGAAAGCCATTAGCCACAAACGAACAAAAAAGGATGGCCCATTATGTCATCAAACCATGCCCCAGTTTTTAATTCAATCTAAATAACCTACCTGCTTGTCTTGTCCGCTTCCTAATTCCTTGATCAATTATGTGCCTGTGGTTGCACATTTGACTGGACCCAGAAAATGGCTTTAATGATGCTTTAAAAAATATATATATATATATATATATATATATATATATATATATATATATATATATATATATATATATATATATATATAATTATTAGATGAACTTGAGTTTTTGATGTGAGAGTGACAGATATTCATAACAATAGAATTATAAGTCTCTATTCCATTCTCAACAAGAGAATAATAATAAAAAAAAAGGGTTGGGCTCTCACGCACTTTGGGCTGGACCAAGCCCAACTACAGAATTCAAACTTAAAAATTTTCAATTTACTTCTTCTGTTGGACCAAGAGTAGATCCTTATTCTTACGTCCTTTTCTTTTCTTTCTTTCTTTCTTTTTTTTTTTTTTTTAAATCGTATAAATGTAATCAATTGTTGCTTTGGGTTATGCTTTGTGTCCTTCCCATCATGCGGGAAACTTGCCTCCTTAAATTGGTCACAAAAAAAAAAAAAAAAAAAAGTTAGCATTAGGCAACAACAATATGATGGTCGTAATGGATCATATTATGATATGACCGTATGACGAGCCTCGTGTGGGTCAAAATCAGATCCATTGACGATCATGGTCGGGATTGCATCATTGTCGTTGTAGGATCCGGATAAAATCAAGTTGGCGGCAGTCGAGAGCTGAAACTTTAAACAATTGTCGTTTGTCTGTGCATCCGTCACCTCTCCAAAATGCTGACTGCGAGTAACCTCTTTTATTTCAATCATCATATTTCGGTGGTTGCGTTATCCCAATCCTCGTACCAAAAAAATTAAAAAGGGAAAAAGAAACCACAAGCAATAATTAAAAAACGAAAAAGAGACGCTAGGACAATTCTTTGAAGCGTCAAAAAAAATGCAATTTTCACTTCCACATTTTTTGGTTGAAGAATTTCATTAAACGCGTTTGATTTAACATGTTTTAAGTGTATATTTAAATTAAACCATTATAATTATTAAATAAGTATTTTTATACATCATTAATTATATTATTTATTTAAAAATTAAAATATTTAATTAATAATTATGGTAATATATATATATTTTTAATCTCATGTCTATATAATTATTTTCTTTAATTAAATGCAAATCGATTTCACTGTTTACAGACAAAAAATTGCATTGGCTTCTACTGTCGATGTCAATTTCAACTTTTGACTATTTGGAAACATTTAAATTTCTTCTCCTTTTAACCTTTAATGGTTTTGCTAATATATGTGTCACTATACATACAAACGTAGAGAGTTGAGTTGATGGCATATAGAGCTGTGAACGCTTCAATTAATTGAACTGAACAATAAATATTAAAATAAAATTGAAAATTTTAATTATGCCGAATAAAAATTGAAACCAATCAAATTTTTAGTTCAGGTTTGTTCAAATTTTTTAACACTCTAAACACATACGATATTATTTTCATAAATCGAGCTACTAGGGGGCCAGGTAACCCTTGTGCTCCCGACCTGTTTTTCTCTATTTTTTTCTCTCTCTGTTTCTTTTTTTTTTTTTTATTTTTATTTTTAAATTGGCTTCAAATGTTTTCCCTTTCATAAATAAAGAATTGGTTTGCTTAATGGTCGCGCCATTTCACAACCGCAATCTCATGTGCTCACACGTGTAGGCATGCTTGCAAATGCTCTTTGAAGTTTTCCTTTTTAAATGGGGTTGTTAGGCGTTGTACTCTCTATATATATACAGGATTATGGTAGGTTTACTGTTGTTTTAACTAAAAATTACAATATAGATTAAATATATTGCTTAACAGAGAGGCAAGAGACGAAAGAATTTGTAGGCAACAGAAGCAGTTGGAAGTTGCAATCCAGCTGTGACTCATAATTGAACGAATATTGATTTAAATTATCCCAGTAAAATTATAAAAAAAAAAAAAAAAAAGCACACCCTTTTCCTTAAAACCACTCAACTCTGGCCACAAGAAAGGCAATAGAATTTTTTAGGACAGGATTATTTAGGAGCACGGGGACCGTACATTAGTAGAAAATAACAAATATGGCATTTGAGATCGGGGTAATAATCCATATCACACGTCAATCTTTCAACTTTTCTGGTCAATCTTACATAGAAAATATTTTTAATGGAGAGAAATTCTATAAATTGGGAACAAGATGAATTTTTTTAAAAATTTTAATTTTTCACTCAACATAATTCATAAAAATCAGGAAATTTTAATTATCTTGGATTCAGTTTCTAATAATTATCTTTTATTTTTAATTGACTTTTATTCTTTTTTTTTTTTTTAATGCCACATTGTCCCCCAAAATGATTATAACTGATCTTTTATAACACTTACATTTTTTTTTTCTCCGTTGAAAAAAAAAAAAAAAGGAAAAGCACTTTAAAATCCACAAACATAACTCACTGCCAGCTCTCTCTCTTCGCAGGTCTCTCCACCCGATTCGTCTCCGTGGTTTTCCGATCGATTGCGGCCCTTTTTTTTTCTTTTTTTTTTTTGTGGATTGTGGTTAAATATCCAGAAAGCTTCGAGATGAGCACAGGAGAGCTAATCAGCATCGAACCTCAAGAGCTCAAATTTCCATGTCAGCCCAGCGGATCTCTTTCTTATTTATTTATTTATTTTTTAATTTTGCCAGGATTTTCTTGATTTAATAATTGCTTCTTTTTTTTTTTTGACTATTGGATTTGATTAGTTGAATTGAAGAAGCAGATCTCCTGCTCTTTACAATTGTCGAATAAAACCGATAATTATGTGGCTTTCAAGGTAATTATCATTCCGCACTTCTATATTAGATGCTGTGCGTGTACGTGTGTGAGCATCAAAAGTTTGTTTGTCTGTGTTATTTGAATGAGATGCATTGATTTCGTGTTTGGATGGTGGGAATTTATAAAAGAAAATGGATGATAATATTCGTCCCCCCGCCCCTTTTTTTTTGTGGGTGTTGAATTAGGAGGAAAATGTGGTGCAAAATGATAATGTGAATTTGGAATGGGTGTTTTATGTTCAATTTTCTAATTGCTATTATTTTGTGTTTTAGGTCAAAACCACGAATCCGAAGAAGTATTGTGTTAGACCAAATGCTGGGATTGTGTTGCCCCGTTCTATGTGTGATGTTATAGGTTCCCTTTTTTTTTTTTTTTGGAAATTGTTTTTGGTAGAATTTGTTGTACTTTTTTATTTGATTTGTGGTATTAGTTTGATGTTGAAACTTTGGCATTGATTCAGTGACAATGCAAGCGCAAAAGGAGGCTCCTGCTGACATGCAATGCAAGGACAAGTTTTTGCTTCAGAGTGTAAAGGCAAATGATGGTGTAACTGCTAAGGATATCACTCCAGAAATGGTAATTACAAGTATTGGGTTTTGCTTACATTTGCATTTGAATAAGTGTGTTATTACTCATGGAAGTTGGGTTTGTTTAGTTCAACAAGGAAACAGGACATCTTGTTGAGGAGTGCAAATTGAGAGTGGTCTATGTATCTCCACTTAAACCTTCTTCTCCTGTTCCGGAAGTGTCTGAGGAGGGGTCTTCTCCCAGTGGGGTTTCTGTATTAGAAAATGGGAATTTGAATGGCAATGACTTCCTCAGTGTGAGTTCTATCAAGTGATCCTTCCTTCTTTATTTCACTTCTCTGCGCCCACCACCGGCCAACCAAAAAAAATGTGGCTTTCAAAAAATTTCAACTTCCTCATAGCCCATAATTCAGTGATGACATGCATTTGTGTTGATGAATGCAGTCTGTGAGGACATTTGGTGAACAGCTTGACTCCCAAAAAACAGTAGAGGTAACATAAATCTTCATTTCTTTGCCTGGTCAAATTTATAGGGTTTTTTACCTTGTATAGCAACTTTGCACTTGGTTTGCATAACCTTGGCAGTAAGATTTCTTTATATGCAGAGTTTTATCTCACATTTTTTATTTTTGTAACCAAGGATAAATAACAGTAAGCCATTCTGTAAGGAAAACTGAGCATCTAGTACTTGGACTGAAGAAGGGATAGGTTAGAGGATGCACCTACTACATATTTGGCCTATGCATAACTTTGGAAGCATCCTTAGATGGACATGTTCATTGCGAAATTGTCTCATATGAATTGGACACTAGGTCTACATTTGGTTTCCAGCAATGGTCTATGTATGTTTTTCATTGATTTCATTAGCTGGAAACCAGAGAAACTTGATAATCTGAGTTCAAGCATACCCTCATGTGAGTTGGTCTCGAAAATGTTTCTGTTTTACCATGTCTTTCTCTGTCATTGATATCCCTATCCTGTCTCTAGTGTTAATTCAAGATTCTGGCATCTACAAAAGTGGAAAATCATTTTGAGCATCATGGAAAATTTTGATTCCATCATTTTATGATCAAGTTACTTGATGCTTTTCCTGGTCTCAAAATTGTTGTTGTGAACCCTTTAACTAGTTATTTCTAATTAAGCCTCTAATCTAATGATGTGCAAAACAAAAGATGCATAGCAACCCAGTCTGTAGCCCTCAGGAGAGTACACGGTATGATGCATATGAAATCTTCTCATGGGTTTTGAGTTGACAGTGAGGTCACAAAGATTCACCAGTTTCAAGAATGTTCACCACTTTTGAAGTTCATCTTCATTGAGATTGACAACCTTCGTTGTGAGCATGCTTTGCAAAAGTCCACATAAGTAATAGTTTTCGTCTTTTTGCACATCATTCAACTCTTTGAGATGTGCGATGATGTTTTTCATCATCTCATAGCAAAACAGACTATAAAAATACTTAGCTTCTAAGAAGAGGGAGGTTATGCTGGTGCAAGATCTTCATCTGAGATATTGCTAAATTTAGTTAAGGCTTCTCCAACAATTTTTGTTGTCACTGACCCATGTAACTAGCTCACTGGCAACTGATACATCTATCTCAGAATGACTCTAAGAGTGAGCCTAGCATATGGGCATGTGCCCATGATTATTATAGGCAGCAGCATATAGAGTTGCTGATCTTCTAAATGACATCTACTGAATGTGCCTTACCTTCAAAAGGGGAGGGGCTTACCCAAAGGCACTGATTTTTGTTGTTTGAAGTTAGCAAATCATATTTAGCTGATTTGAGTTGATTGGTTAATGGAATTATAACCCAGTGTTACTTTCACTCTTAGTATTTTTTGCACAATTTGATGCAGTGTCAAAGGAAATTTTGTTCTCCAATAGAATTAGCTTACATTTCCCCATAATTTTCCTTTGTAACATAGTATCCATATGCTTACATCTCTTGACATTCAAATTATGATAGTTTGTGCTTTGAAGACTGCATGGCTAAGCATAAATATGGGTATGACAATATATATGTCGTTCTTTCCATGGGGTTGCAGCTGCCTTATCACTCCCTGCTATTCCAAAAGACTTTGTTTGAGTTCTTTTCTGCCTTTTTAAGCATTTGTTCGCTGCCCCACTCTGTAGCTTCCTGTCACATTTATGTTGTATGTGGTTTAATTTTCCATTTAATGTTGAACATAGCATGCTCTACTGTAATTGTATTGGTGGCAAAATGTGTGTTTTGATCAAGCATGTGATTTACTTGCCATTGGTGTACATGTATACTTTCCATTGAAATGCTTTGCTGTAATTGTCTCACAAGCAATAATGTTAGCAAACTGTGTGTTTTCATTGAGCTGATGATTTACTTGCCATCAATATACATGGAATACTTGCAGGCAATATCTCTTATTTCAAAGCTGACCGAGGAAAAGAATAATGCAATTCAGCAAAATAACAAGCTTTGTCAGGAATTGGTGAGTCATTGATGTGTGATTTCAGTTAACAGATTATGATTTATGGCAGGCCTTCTGGATTTAGATATGCATGATTTTTAGTTTTTGAAGCTGTTGTTCCCTTCAATCAAATAACCCACTGAGGAGGCAATCTTATTAGTTACTACACGTGCAGGGTGAAATACCCATAAGCTATAAAATCGAAGAGACTTTTTGTGAGCCAATATGAACATCCTTAACGTACCATTTCCTCTTGTTTTCTGATCCCTAAAATCTGAGAATCAATTGCATTATGAGACTATTATTTTCAGGAACTCCTGAGACGTCAAGGCAACAAAAACCGTGGTGGTGTCTCATTCATGTTTGTTATCTTTGTTGGCTTGCTTGGCATATTTTTGGGTTATCTCGTGAAGAGGACATAAGCAGCTGTTCCCTGTAGGCCTCCAGCCTTATTTTCCTCTTATTTCATTTCTGTCACCTTTCAAAGGATAGTGAAGAGAAACGAAACTAAAGAGCGGATCCTGAAGCATTTCTCATTTAGTTTCCTAGAATTAGAAAATTTCATTAGGTCAGGTGATGGATGTGTGACCGCTGAAGAACAATGTGGATCATGTGGTAACCCGTGGTACCATTGACACACATTCTTTTTGTAACTTGAGAGGCTTTTAGGCCTTTTCTTTTCTTTCTTTTTCCGTTTTTTTTTTTTTTTTTTTTTATTCTCCGGTGCTTCGACATTAACATATCCTGGGAATTGTGATATGAAAGACTTAATGATGTTCAGATTTTCAGTTTGACGGAGCTTTAATTTAAGGTAAATTTTGGCATTTTTGTAACGCTTGTGGATGGTAGCTTTTTGTTTCTTTGTCCAGTGGACAGTAGCTTATTGGAATATGGCGGGACGGGTCCCAGAGCCTCTGCTCGGACTTCCACCACTACCGTTCCATTACTTGCTGGCCCCTCTCCACCGCTCCTCAAGGGGTGCTTCCTCCCTCCAACATGGTCTCTTTTTCAATAAATGAAACCATAAGCATCCCTCATTTATGCCGGCCATCTTTGTTTCTTCCTTTTTGTTTTCTTGGTTGGAGTGGTAATATAACTCAGAAATATGAGAGTAGACAACTACATTTTAGAGCACAATCAGCCCTAATATTACTATTAACAAGCAATTAATTGTAATACCACAATTATACAAATTTTACGAAATTATATTATAATAATACCCAATTTTATTAATTTCAAAATGTCACACATAATTAACTGAAATGTACATTAATAATATAGACATCTTATATTAAGACATAACTCTATTTATTGTGTTTTTTTTTTCTCAACAGTTTCTCTATATCCTCTAATTCTTACATGTACCAAAGCTCTAAGTCTTGAGCATAAAAGTCTCTATAATCAATATCCAATTGGATACCACAAAAATAGAATTATTTTGAACAAAAAATCAAAATAGGTAACAAATGTTTTGTGATTTCTGACAGAATTTTTTTTTAACCGCGTCATTATACGATTAAGTCGATTGATAAAAGGGAAAAAAAAAACAATGTTGCAGCCTTGCACGGTCATGTATGGTAGTGCCAATGCTACACATTTCTCTATTTTCGAAGTCTACTAGTTATTATTTTTTTTTTCCGGAAAATTAACAAAAAGGCTGGCAGTGGCTGGGTACTAATCTATTAAGCAAGCTTAAAAATAACAAAGTGCATCAAAAAGACGATCTAGAACAACAAAAAGCTGAAATTAAATCTTCAATTAAAGAGCAGGATTGACAATCCAGGAAGAACCAGCATTGCTTAAAATCTTATTGTTTCCAAATGAAAGATGACCTAAGCTTGTTGCATCCAAATTCTATTCAGTCTTTCTCCTTTTAGCCTGCGATGATGAACTCGCAAGTAACTTGGGTGAAATGAGGCTCTCTTCGTATACAATTCCAAAGGACCCCACACTTTCTCGAGACCCTATCTTCCTAAGCTTCCTTTTTATAGGATCGTAAGTCACCAACTCATTCTCATCAACTAGTGCTACAATTTTCTTCTCCCGGGACATGCAAAGGGGCCTGAAAACAGGAACATTAGTCACTGAGATCCAAGGCACCCAAGATTCCTTTAAGCCGTACTCTTTCATGATCCACAACTCTGTATCATTAACATTGTCGATTCTGTTCTCGTCTCTGCCGAACAAGCACAATTGTCCAACCAAAATTGCCAAAGACACATAGGGAAAGCAAATGAAGCGTCTATTATCGTTCCATGTCACGAAGTCTGGTAAAGGAATTTCCCAAAACTTCTCCTCTGCTAAATCAAAAGCTAGAATTACCGTGGTATAGATGGGATCTTCAGCTTCAACCCCATCCATTTCTTTTCTCACGATGCAGCGTGGGGATCCATTCAGAAGGATTTGCGTAGATAGTTCCAATGAACGAAAGCAGTAAAAAAAAACAAGGAATTTTTTGAGAATTCAAGGTCCTCCACGTGCGGTATTTTAGTGAATAGACCTTATATCGTTTACTGTAGCGTAGTAAGTTCTCGATTATGACCACCTTGTAGTCACCACTTGAAACATCGTACCCAAAATAGACACGATAGTATGTGTCACTTGTCTTGTCAAGACGAGCTATTTTCTTGTAAACTCGAGTCAATGGGTTCCAGAATATAATATCGTTTGAATTAGTGACTAAACATATGAGGCCATGGCAAGAACCTACCGCTTGTATTCCGTACCCCTCGGACTCGTTGGAGCCACACTCCCTGAAAATCTCTGTCACTGGAACATGGTTTGTTGCACCAACTGTGTCACGTCTCTCGATCAGTGTTTCATGGTTGATCAATTGAACACTTTCGTCATGGCTGACGGTCCCGCTTGAGAAGCGCCAGAGGAGGATTCTAGTATTGGTGACTAGAGAAGATTGCTTGGAGAGAACATCATCATCAATCATGTTTTGCCATGATTTGGATACCAATCTGAAACGGGATAGGGACTTGATGGGCACTCTTAAAAGCATGTCTCTCGCTATATCGGAAGGGACGGTGGATATGGCTAGCCTTTTGTTGGAGAAACGAAATTGACGAAGCCTCCCGTTTTTAATGTATACGAGTGAACGAAATCCCGATTATATAATTATCACGCCATGGAACAGTTATTCCAAGTCCATGTCCAAGTAGAAAGTCACCTTAATTGGGTTACAATTTTATGAAGCAAAACATTCAAAGTCCATATTGAAATAGGATTACCAAATGCGAATATATTGAATTGGTGGCCCGTATCTTCCTATTGGACGTTTCACTTCTTGTGCAAACCATAATCTTCTCTTCTAGGTTTGTCTCTCATTATCTGGTGAACTGAACAATGTTAGTAACAAGGGGAAGAGAAAGCAAAAGGCAATTTAGTTATTTTGCCAGCAGGGCCAATGCAAAGTTGCAAGGTCAAATGCTTAAGCCCGTTTGATTGTAGACATAAAATCTCGATCGAGTATGTAATTGCAGATATATTCGATGGGCTTAGGGGATTCACTCTTTTAATTGTGCTCATATTAGGCCCGAAACTTTTTAAAATCTCAGATTAACTGATTTTTGAACCCAAAAAATAGCGTTAAACGGCTAGCAGTCCTACCCATTCGTCTCAACCCAACATTACACTAAGAATTTAGGGAGTGAAACAGTACATAATAATCCAACTTAAAAGTAACAAGTGCATCAAAGAGGCGATCTAAAAACAACCAAAAGCTGAAATCAAAAAGGTTCTCTAAAAGTTTTATTAAAAAAAAGTAAGAAATTTTTAATTTGATTTACTTAAAATTTAAAGTAAAATTAACTTAAATTTTAAATACGAGTAAAAAAAAAAATTGATGGGTTTAATTTGAATAAAAAAATAAAAAAATAAATTTATATAATATAAAATTATATATGTGTTATACTATCTATAAATAAATAAATAAATAAATATATATATAACAATTGCCGTGAATGAGCAAAAATTTTTATCAATGAATGAGAACCCACATCACCTAAACCGTAATTCCAATGAACGATGATGACCCAGCATGTTGCCTCAAAATTCTTATCAATCTTTCAACTTTTTGCCCAGATGAACTCCTCAGAAAATTAGTTGAAATAGGAGTCTCTTTCCATACACAATTCCAAAAGTCCCCACACTTTCCGGAGACTTTATCCTCCGAAGCTTCCTTCGTATGGGATTTGTTATCAGTAACTAGTGCTACGATTTTTTTTTTTTCCTCCCGGGAAATGCAAAGGGGCTTGAAATTGGGAACATTATTCCCTGTGATCTAAGACACCCAAGATTCCTTCAAGCCCATATTCTTTCATGACCCACAACTCTATGGCAGTATTATTACAATTTTCAACGTTGTCGGCGTCTCTGCCGTACAAGCAGAGGTGTCGATCCAAAATTGTCAAATGCACGTAGGGAATTTCCCGGAACTTTTCCTATTGCTAAATCAAAAGCTAGAATTACCGTGGTGTAGACGGCGTCTTCGGCTTCAACCCCATTCCAATTCTCTTCTTACAATTCTATGAAAAGTAAAAGTATGAGGAGGAATTTCTCTAAAATTCAAAGTCCTCCATGTGTTCGTATTCCAGAGAACAGACACTTGTATCGCCTCCGGTGAAAGAGAAAGATGTTCTCTCGATCAGAACACCTGATTAGTGTTTCATGGTCGAGCAATTGAACACTTTGCCTATACATGACTCCTCGGAGAGGATGTCGTCAATTATGCTCTGCCAACTTTTGAATACCAATCGGAAACCGGGCAGGGACTTGGTGGGTACTCTTGGCAGCATGTCTCTCGAGATATCGGAAGGGACTGTGGACATGGCTGGCTCGCTCTTTGTGTTATGCAATCACGTTGACCATTTTTCTTATTTTTTATTGTTTTATGGGATCCGAAAATAAAATTTCAATTCAAATATAAAGTCTTATTGTAAATTATACGATAAATAATTTTAGGTAAATAACCACAGTATTTATATATATATATATAATCAGCGTAGGATATATTATTACCCGAAATTCTGGACAATACTCCTGATAAAAACCAGAAACAGTCTTATTGTTGGAGGACTCACCCCTGTGTATCACCGCTGCAAAATGAGCCAAATAACCACAACATCAGGGACAAACAATTTTTAAGGTGAAATTTTTGAATGTCATGGTGCTATTTCACTCCATTTTGTTGCTACGCAATTAATTTGCACACTTCTTAGGCCGAAAGCAATTTTAAAAAATCTTTAAAAATCAGTTACATTTTAGTTAAATTATTTATTAAATAAAAAAATTTAGAAATTTAAAATTTAAATAGTTTAACTGATTAATTAAAATTAAATTCATAAAATCAATATTATATATATAAATATATATATAAATATATATATAATACTATAATATAATATGTGAATAATTTAATTATATATATTTTTTTATAATTTATATATAATAAAATAAAAATTTAATTAATATGATATATTTATAATTATAAATAATTTAATTTAATATAAAATATATTATAATTTATAATATTTTTATTTTATTTTATATATTTTTTTAAAAATAAAATAATTTAAATCAAAAAATATCATTATAATATAATATATAATTTTATTTATTTTTGTTAAAATGTAAATAAATATATTATAAAAATATATTTTTTTTAATTTTATGATTTATAATTTTTAAAAATAAAAATAAAAAAAATATTTTAAAAATATTTTACAAATTTTTAAAGTTGAATAAACTAAAAAAATTATAATTAATTTATTAATATATGATATAACTAATTAATTTATTAATTTTTATATTTAACAATTTTTTTAAAATAAATTAAATGAGATCAATTAATCAGTGTAATTTAAGTTTGAAAATCTTGGTTCCAATGGAGCCTACCGCTTGGCAGACTAAGAAGATCCATTGTCGCCGATTGATATATAACCTTAGCAACAAGGCTGCCCCAAAACAAAACAAATGATACTTTTTTATAATTTGTTTACTGTGAGAATTTGAACCATGTGGCCCTGAATCCAGTGCCAAAGGTGAGCCAATCTGGACACGCATGGTTTTTGCCAAAAAAAAAAAAAAAAAAAAAATTCTAAGTTTCGGAAAAACTGATTTTTAATACGGTTAATTTGATACTCGAACCCACAGTAATGTCAAGCATCTAGTTATTTTTAAACAGTTATCTCAACCAAAAATTACAAAAATAAAAATAAAAGAGAGCAAGACCTCCGTACATAATGAGCAAACTAAAATGCATTTGAGTGCGTCGAGAAAATGGAATCAACTTGGGAAGTGATGTGAGACGCGTCCACAACGCTAATTCCCGCGGGAACAAAAAGGAAATCTAAAGGCACCCAAAAGCTGAAATTCAACGTTCGATTAAAGAATAAAATTGACAATCCAAGAAGAACCCCACATCAAGCGTAACAATGATGGCTCACCTTATTGTCTCTAAATTATAGTCAATCATTCCCTTTTCGGTTGGTGAAGATGAACTCCCAAGCGCGTTGGGTGAAAATAAGACACTGTCTATACACAATTCCAAAGGCCACCACAGTATTCCCAGGCTTTTTCTCCCGAAGCTTCCTTTGTACAGGATCACGTGTCATCAATTTATTTCCATTAACTAATGCTACAATTTTTTCTTCCCGGGACGCGCAAAGAGGCCTGAAAATGGGAACGTCAGCCACTGAGATCCAAGGCGCCCAAGATTCCTTTACGCCATATTCCCTCATGACCCACAAATCTTTTTCATTATCATCGATTTTGTCGCTGTCGTCTCGGTAGCACAAGCAGAGTTTTCCATCCAAAATTGCCTGAGACACATGGGGAAAGCAGGAGAAGTAGTCATTCACCTTCGCCATGCAGTCTGGCAGTTGAATTTCCCAAAACTTCTCCTCCGCTAAATCAGAAGCTAGAATTACCTTGGCGTAGAGGGATCTATTCAATTTTTTTCCTTATAATCCAGTGAAGGAAACCATTCAGAAAGGTTTGAGTAGTTGTTTCCAATTGATAAAAATTGTAGAGTGTAACGATCAGGAAGTTCGTGGGAATCGTTGTTCATAGGATAGACCTTACATCGCCAACTTTGAGGGGAGGCGTGGAAGTCCACGAGCACAACCACCTTGTAGTCACCACTGGAAACATCATAGCCAACATCGGCAATATAATACATGACTTCTGTCATGTCAAAAAGACCTAGGTTCTTGCAAACTCGCGTCAGTGGGTTCCATAAGATAACATCGTTTGAATAAATAGGGACTAAACATATGAGGCAATTGCAAGAACCTACAGCACGTATTGGCCCCGGGATGAAATCCAATCCCTCGAAAACCACCGAAACTGGAATATGGGTTGTTGCAAGCACGATGTCACAGCTCTTGATTAGTGTCTCATGGTCGATCGATTGAACAATTGTGTCACTGTGGGCCAAGAAGGGCTCAGAGAAGGATTTCAGTATTGGTGCCTCGAAAAGATTGCTCAGAGAAGATGTCGTCAATTGCTATTTTCCATGTCTCTGGATATTCCAAGGGACGGTGGACATGGCTGGCCAGCTCCCTGGCTTTGCACTCGCGTAAACGAAAAATCCTCACTTTTGTGAAATACGAGTGAATGAAATCTCATAATATATTGATATATGGAACTATTATTCTAAGTCCACGTGGAAGTAGGACTCTCCTTAATAGGATGCAAAACGTTCAAAGTCTAAGTTTTTTTTTTTTTTTTAATGAATATAATATATATATTTTAAATTTTTTATTTTTTTATATATAATATTAAATTAAATTAATTTATTTTAAAAGATAATTAAATTAGAAGTCTTTTATTATCTATATTTTTATATAAGTATATATTATTAAAATTAAAAAAATTTTAATTGTTCTTTTTTTATTATGAAAATATTTAGTCAATTTTAATATTTTTTTAATAAATTTTTATAAATTTTAATATTTAACATTAATTTAATACCTAATTTATAATATTTATTAATATTTAAGTATAATTAAAATTTTAGCATGCATCGAGTTATTTTTTTTTCTTAATATTAGTATCAATTTCATCTTCTTTTTCGTAGTAGTTGGTGTTTGTTGGTCACAAACTTCTTTCTCTATAAATTTAAAATGAAATAATGATAAATTTTCAAATATTTTGATTATAATTATAATTATAATTTTATTTTAAACTTATATGTCTAAAAATATAAAATTTTGTATTTTATATTTTTATTTTTATGTTATTTTTTTTAGATGCCATTGTAGTTTAAACAGATTTTTATCACATAAATGATAATACAAAAGGGGTAATTGTTAGACAAGTGGGACTAATTGTACAGTTGTTTTTTCAACAGCACAAAATCTTTTTTTTTTTTTTTTTAACTGGACTTTGTGTATTATCCCTATTTTTTCGTTTAATTTATCCAAGCATTTGTTAGATAAGTATACAGCAATGCTTATAGACCAAGTTAAGAGGTGTTCAGCACATTCTAAAACATGATGCTTAAAAAAAAAAAAAAAAAGATATTTCCGAGCCATGCGGGGTTTTAAATTTTCTAGCTGAAATTGAAGTCCAATTACAAACTTCGGCCGGGTCGAGGAGAATGGTGAGAATTAAAACGACACGCTGAAGACTGAGCAGGGTGCAAAAACGGTGCAAGTTGCAGAATGGCTACCGAGACATGAGCCCCCGACAAGTAATCAACGAGAAAACAAATAATGCAAATTAAGGTTGGCATTCAATGGGGCTATTAAGGATTGGAACTCGTCGCCAGGTCCTAAAATCCAAAGTTTTACCCTTCCAATGCAAAAGCTTCAAGGAGAGTAATTGCTATTAAGGCTTGCAACGTACGTAGGCTTTGTCCTAAATTGCATCATCGATTCATTACACAACGATATTATAATTTGACCAAAGGAAAACCAAATTGTGGAAGAGACTATACCGTAAATTGGTCAAGGATAATTTAGTTCGTTGCCAATTATTTGCTTTTATTTTTTTGTTATAATTTTTTTATTTATTGCTTATTGTTAACAGTAATTTTTTTTTTCTTTTTAACCAGAATTTTATCCAGAGAAAAAAAAAAGATAGATAATTTTCTTAACAGGACTTTTATTGGGAGAGAGAAAGAATATAAAGAGGATAAAGAGGAAATTGATAAAAAGAATAACAGTTAGGAAAATAGTAAAAAGTTAAATAAAAAAAAAGGGAAAGATAGAAAAAAAAAAAATACGGAATACTAATTAAAATGAGAATAGATATAAAGAAAAATTAAAGAAAAAAAAATATTATTTTTGAGTTTTTTATTTTTTTAAAATTTTTTTAATTTTAAAAAATAAAAAATAAAAATAAATGTAAGACAAGGTTTTTATTTTTTTCTTAAAAATAGCAAGAAAACAGAAATTCCTATACACAATGAACGAGGCTTTAATTTTTACTTCTATATTTTTGTCTTTGTTTTTCAAGACAGGAAAGTCTACAGTATTTCTACTTTCGAGGGTGGCAGAACCCAGAGACAGGACGCAGAATTAAAGTGATAAAGTAGAAGGGTACTACTGACTCATCGTATATATAGATAAATAAAATAATATTAAAATATTATAATAAAATTTTAATTTAATTTAATTTAATTATTTATAAAATTAAATAAAATATAATAATTATATTTTTTTATTATTATTATATTATTTAAATATTATTATTATTATTATTATTATTTAAACAGAATTATGCATGTGAACGTGGATTCGAACGTTTATTTACATTATTAAATTTTAAAGTTAAATATAATTAATTTATTATTAAATAAATAATTATTTAATTAATATTTTTTTATAAATAATAAATTAAGTATAATTAATTATTAAAATATAATCAAACAAGTCTACGTTTAATTCACAGGTCTAATCTATACGTCTGGGGAGGCATTTTATTTACCTTTTTTATGATGCACGCATCCATGGCAAGACAGAGAATGGTACGGACTCCTGCCACGACGCAAGGGTAGAAGAAGAGAAGAACAGAGAACAGCCACCGCAACGTATCCGTCCATCACCTCTATAATAAAAGGACTACGCAGAGGGAGAAAAAGAAAGAGAGGGTGGGGTGGAAAAGGGTAAAAATAAATAATAAAAAAAAAGCCGGCTGGAGAGAGATGTAGCTGAAAAGGAGTTGAAGAGAAGAAAAGTAAGTGACTTTAACATGGAGCTCAAGAGAAAGAGAAGAAACTGTGTCAGGAGCTGTCAAAGAAGCTGTCTTTTTGAAGTGGGTCTCTTTTGTTCGAATTGTAAACAGAGATTCATAGCATGCAAGAAGGGATGGTGATTTTAAAATCTGAGATGAGGAAGAAGAAAGTGCAATTCTTTTTCTAAATCTGAGCTATCTCAAGAAAGAATTCTCCTCTTTTCTTGATCTTCCCCAAAAATTAGTTTCTTGGCTTCTATGAAGGATATACCCTTTCGTTTGCAGGGGAAGGGGACGTAGATATTGCTGGTTTTGCTTCGAGTCGCTCTCAGCAAGAAACTTGGAAAGTTAAACAACAGGAAGTCAACAGCTTTGCAAGCAGAGAACCCACCTCAGTTCTTCATATGAGAAGAAGTCCCAGCCCACCCACATCAGCTTCAACCCTCTCCTCCTCCTTCAACGGCGGCGGCGGCGGCGGCGGCGGGAATTCCATTGACAAAAACACCACCACTCCCACGGCTGCTGGAAAAGTGGTGAATCCTGAAAGAAAAGATGAGTGGGCCGCAGAGTTGCAGCCAATCCCAAGTGGATTAGAGATTGTCTCCGGGGGAGAAAGATGCGGTCTTGTGCTGGATGATTGGGAGAATATGCTATCAGAATCGAGCCAGGAACAATCCCTCTTGAGGTGGATCTCTGGGGAGGTGGATGACTCAGCATTTGGCCTGAAGCAGCTTTTGCCGACTGGACACAATCCGCTGGACTTTGATGGAAATGGTGCTGGTGGGTTGGGTATTGTTGATCAGGGACCTGGCTTTGAGCCCTTGAGTGGAATTATAGGCGGAGCTTCCAATATTGGTAACAATTTGACTGTTTTTCCTTGTTCTGGATTTGTTAGCAATAATGGGAGTGGAAAGGTTGGGTCTGGTTTAGTCACTCCAAGCTCTTCTTCTGGGTTGGTTAATTGCAGAAGTGTTGTAGTGGGCAACAATAACAGCGGCAGCAACAATTTTAGCATTCAAAATCCAAACTTTGGTTCTCCAGCCGACAATGTTTCTGTTTCAGTTTCTCTGTCTCCCGATGTTGGTTACCATAACCAGCACCAACACAATGAAATTCAAGAGGAGAAGCCGCAAATTCTGAATCCGCCGCTGTTGGTGAGCCACCAGCAGCAGCAGTCTCAATATCTGCACCCTCTAAATTCCGACTGTTTGTTTCCATTATCAATTCATCCACCAGATAATAACTTCCTTCAGCCCCAACCTAAGCGCCGCAATTCTGGTGGCATTGATTCAATATTTCATATGATGCCTAAACATCATCAAAACCAACAACCGCTTCTGGGTTTTCCACAGGGAGTGCAGTTGCTTCATCAAAATCTTCAACAGAAGCCAATGGTGGCAAAGAAGGAAGAAATAGGAGCCCAACAGCATCTGCAACAGCAGCAGCAGCAACCACAACATACGTTGCTGGACCAACTCTACAAGGCAGCAGAGCTGGTAGGGACTGGGAATTTCTCACACGCGCAAGGGATATTGGCGCGGCTCAATCATCAGCTCTCCCCAATTGGTAAGCCTATCCACAGGGCAGCTTTCTACTTTAAGGAGGCTCTGCAACTGCTTCTGCTTATGAATAATAACCCAGTCACCGCTCTGCTGCCAAGAAGCCCGTCCCCGTTTGATGTAATCTTCAAAATGGGTGCTTACAAAGTCTTCTCTGAAGTTTCTCCACTTATCCAATTTGTTAACTTCACTTGCAATCAGGCCCTGCTTGAAGCCCTTGTTGATGCTAGTAGAATTCATATAATCGACTTCGATATTGGGTTTGGTGTTCAATGGGCTTCTTTTATGCAGGAGCTTCCACGGAATGGATGCGCACCTGCATTGAAAATCACTGCCTTTGCCTCTCCTACAACTCTCCATCCTGTCGAGCTCAGTCTTATGCGTGAGAACTTAACCCAATTTGCTAATGAAATTGGTATTAGTTTTGAACTCGATGTTGTTAACTTTGATTCATTGGAGCAAAATTGCTATTCCCTACCCTTTTTCCATCCAAATGAAAATGAGGCTGTAGCAGTGAATTTTCCTATTTGGTCCTGTTCCAATCAACTATCTGCATTGCCTTCCTTGCTATGCTTTTTAAAGCAGCTTAGCCCAAAGATTGTAGTTTCTTTGGACAGAGGGAGTGATAGAAGTGATCTTCCTTTTCCACAGCATGTCCTTCATGCCCTTCAATCGTATATATACCTATTGGAGTCACTGGATGCTGTTAATGTGGCTGCTGACACTGTCAACAAGATTGAGAGGTTCCTACTACAGCCTAAGATTGAAAGCACAGTGTTAGGGCGTCTCCGTGCACCAGACAAAATGCCAAACTGGAAGACAATCTTTGCCTCTGCCGGGTTTTCACCTATAACTTTCAGCAACTTCACTGAAACTCAGGCAGATTGTGTGGTGAAAAGGACACCAGTTAAGGGATTTCATGTGGAGAAGCGCCAGGCTTTGCTTGTTCTTTGTTGGCAGCGTCGTGAGCTTATCTCAGCCTCTGCTTGGAGGTGCTGAGGACAGGCAATTCAACTGGCAGGGAGGTTGGTTTTTATCAGCTCACAGTCTGTTAGAGGTTCCAATTTAAGCTAATGTTGTTATTGTGTCAATAAATGCAGAACTATTGTTGGTGATACCTCTTTTGTGACTTAATATGAATTGTCTAGCTTGTGAGTCTCCCCTGCTTCTTGTTAATCTAGTTCCAGTATAACAAAACATCTAACTGGAAAGTCTAGTAGGGGCTTTTGTTGTTTTTGGAAAATGGATATTGCTGATATGGTGTTTGAGGGTCATTTGGGGTAACATGACACACTTGATGCCTGTTAAGGTAATAATAATCTGTTGTCTTGATAACTATAAATGAAAAAGAAATTACCTTCTTTCTCTGTTGCAGTGTAGGTGAATAATCTTCCCAGGGAATGTGACTTTGACATACAGAGTCCAACTCCTCTTTGTTTTCCTCTTGTCATCTTTACTGTTGATGCCAAAAAATAAGTTAATGCATGCTAAATGATACAATATAAATTTTGTTGCTTATGTGTTAGTGTAGCCTATTTTTGTCTTGGATAACTGAATAGTGGGGAGTGCAGTCAACATGATGATGGTTGATGGAATTGCATGTAGCTCATATGACAGGTTAACAGTATACAGGCCATTCCCCAAAGATTTGGTGTTGAAACTTTCATGATAAATTGGCAGTATAAAACTTGGCAAGGAATGAGATATCTAATGGATTTACTCGTGAATTATAACTCATCATTTGTCTCCATTCTGTAAACCTTTTTCTGCATCTTGAGTTAGGTCTTGTGCTAATTTCTTGTGCAATATTAGCTTTGTTAAGAATTTTCATAGAGTTTACCAACTATCTATTGCTGTTTTTCACACTGTTGTTTGGTCACAGATGTCAATTTCTTCTATTCTGCAACCTATTTAAATCAATTGATTATAACATAGAATAGTCCAGTTACGGCAGTAGTGCAGGCTAGAATTTCATTACTCTTGTCTTTCATTTCTGCTATTTGAATGTTGTCCACAAAATGCATAGGATTCAAGTGCTATCTTATCCTATACCATCCGTAAATCTTGGATTGTTGGCTTGGCCGGAGAATTTTATTAGGTTGCATGTGTTGGGGATAGATTGTAGACTTCTTGATGGCAATAAGATCCCCCATGTAGGTTTTATTGGTTTAGCACTTCTTTAAAGGGGATCACACGATACTTTGTTTCCCATAAATCTTCATCTAGGATCATTGCATTCTCTAAGGTAGTGCCATTGATTCTGAAACTCAAAGTGAATTCTGCTACTTTAGAAAGGTAACCTACTTCAGAAAGTTAACTTTAGAGGTCTGCACATGCAGCAAAAGGCACCATTATACAAATACACCCAATATTAGCATGTCTTGAAGGTTTCTAGCAATCATACCAGTTATTTAACATTGTTCTGTTTGATTTTGTCAAGCCATGTCTCCAAAGTTTCCTTCTCATGCATGTAAACCAGCAAACACATAACGCATCACCACGCATCATTCTCCTTTCCTTCCTAATGAACGTCAATATTATACGCTTTGAGTTGGGGACTTTCGCGTTCTTGGGATACAGCTTCTTGTTCATAGTTAATTGAATACGTTGTTCTTTAAGATTAGTGATGGGACATATGCTAATCAACCCACATGGGTCATGTTCAATTGAAACCCCACTTGAATACTTTACTAGGATTTCTGCGGTTGTAATTTGGAGACGGTTAGTTTAATATAATTTTATACATTATTGTATTAGGAAGTTACGTGAAAGAGATGGTAGAATCCATGGTCGATTATATTTTATTTTTGGATTAAAAAATTAAATGTATTTTGCATAAAAAGAAACCTTGGAAGAACATGCCTAGCATGGACTGCGACAAAGATGAATCACAGCTTTGTAAGCTTTATCCATTATTCTTCTTTTATTATTGGAACTGGAAATGCATTAATAATTCAAAACGTCGGTTTCATTCAAAACGAATTCCTATAAAAATCCCTGCAAAACAACCTCGATTATGGTTGAGGATTTAAAGTAAGCAATATTAAAATCAGTTAAATTACAAATAGTCACATAGGCAAAGCAATAAACTAGTAGGTACGTAAAGTGGCCATTATTATAATCTTCAAGATAAGAGATTGGATTTTGTTAGGTGATTGAAATCTGAAGACAGAACTTGTGTTAGATACCATTGGTCTTAACCTGGAAAAAGGAAGATGGTTGCAATGGGTTGACATTTCTCATGGAACCCGCCAAACTCTGATGTGAAATTTAATCAAAATTAAAGAAAAAAAAAAATCTTTTGAAAGGAAAAATTTTTCATGAGCTGTCTTTGTTGCCAATTCTCTATAGAAATAATGTCTCATTTGGCTATCTGTAGGCTATAATTATTGCATATCATAGCTCACCATGATTAAAGGTCAAGGCATGATGTATGTACCAATTTTTTATGTATATGTGTTCGAAAAAACATTGTTTTTTTTTTTTTTTTTCAATGTAATGAAGGCAGATCACCTTAGCCACGAGAATTTTTTCTTCCTTACTCAAAACTGAATGCTTAATCTAAGGATTGACCTAGTTGACAAGAGAATTTGCTTTTTATTTTATTTATGAAAATGATTCCTAAGAATAGGAGCTCTGAGCCCATTCCTGGCGTGAGCACTTGCAACAAGGAAGTCATGTGTGCCAGTGACATTTTGTAGGTGGGCCAAGTAGTGCAGCCTAGAAAAGGGAGACCATTAACCTCTAGCAAAGGCAATTTCGTGTATTCTTTTGATACACCATCCAAAGCCAACATTATTGCTACTATCATCAAAATTGGACTTTTTCGGGGTGCAGAGATAGGGGGCTTTGAGTATTGTTACTGATCATCGCTTGAAGAAAGTTTTAGATGTGTGTCAATTACAAAAAAAAAAAAAAAAAATGGCCGTGATTTCTTTCTGCATGCCACGCTGGTCCTATTAGATTTTGAAACTCTGGAGGCTGATGTGTGAAGAGGACCCATATCCATTGGCAACATGATTGTGTCGTTTGGTGCTTTAGATTTTAGTTATAAATCCATCATGAGGAGCCACGGAATCCTAAGATCTTAAGATCTTTATGAACTAAATTTTAATTTTGGGTGTGGCGTTAGTTGTAAGGGGTATATGGTTTACGAGTTACTACCTATCCACTGCATGCCTACCCCGTTGACATAACATTCGCCCCCCAAAAAAAAGGCGAATGTGGTTTTAGAACCAAAAATTTTAACCCAATTTTTTAGTCATAAATCCTTTTAAAACTAATCTAGTCCACCCCAAAAGTATATTCCTATTCTTTTATGGCTTAAAATGGACATTGATGATAACCCCACATGATGAGTTATGGCTTAACTACCCGAAACTTGCGTTGTGTCATTGCGCGTGGGTTGGGGTTCACGGGGTTCTCAGAATTCGCACCTGCCTGAGTTCAAACCACTCATGAAGGGTTTGCCTGAGCCCTCGACTCTCACTCATCATGTCTGTGTGGGGTACGGTTTCATGGGTTCGGGGTCTACCGACCAATGGTGAACCCTGCGACAATCAAGCTTTATCTTTTCAGAACCGCATCTAGCATTGAGAGCTCGCATCTAACATTGAAGGTTTGCATCTATTACAGGCACCATAGGCCATGCATTTAAACCTAGAGTCTGAAAGAACAACCCAGAGTTACAAAGAAAACGTTGGATGTTGCGATTGATGCTTCCAATTTGACTTCCAGGACGTCATTGTCATTGTTTGCAACATAGCCTTCACAATCCACGCACACACAAAATGTCACTCTAGCTCATGTTCAAACCCAGGTAAACGTAATAAGGTCTAAGAATACACTCAACCTGAACCAAAAAAGTATTGGTCAGTGTGATAATGTAATAATATGAATTTTGGGAATATTAGGCCAAGTTCCATCTTTTTTTTTTTTTTCTTAAATCACATCTACTCGGTTATGAAGCAACTGTTTAGAGTTACTTGGACTTTTAGTTCTAGATTTAGAGTTTAAAACTCAGTTCCTACCAACCGAAAATTCAATTGGATAACCTTCCTATAGAGATACTAGATATCAAAATTATGGACAAAGAAGAAATTATAAAGCCTCAAACTTTTCTTTTTCACCAGCCTACCTCAAAAGATCTAAAAAGATATCTTACCCATGGAAAGTATAATGATACATCACTTCTCATTTTCAAGTGGAAGAGAGTGCTTTTGTAATCAGGAAGCCTCCCAGAAGTGAGGATTTGGTTTGGTTCAGACAACATAGATGCACTCCCGGAAGGACCAGCTTTTGCCACTCCTTAGATCATGTTGAAAAAAGCAATAGAGGGTGGGTCGCCACCTAATCAAACCCCTATTATACTTGTCCAACCATATTTCCATTACTTTTCTCCATGAAATAGGCCCGGCAGATTTTAATATTCTCCAAACCTGCCATCTTTTCACTCTTTTTCATTGATAATCCACCATTAAATTTAGAGCCCACTATGGCTGTCGGATAAAAGTTTCCATGACTTGACCCCACTCTTCATTTTTAGAAGTTTTAAACCCCTTTTGTTAAACATTATAACAGTTGCCACCCAGCATGGCCAGATTAGAATGCTGCCCCCAACTTGCACTTTTGCCTGCATGCTCCGGTACATTCTTCATTTGATCTTGCTAAGGGCAGGCGACCATACAAAAGCATGTGAACTCATATTCAAACTCCATAAAACAATTCAGCAATTGTTATAAACCTGTGTCTGTTGAAGAAAATGACAAGAGATCAGCCATCCTTCCTTCAATTTCCCAAGAAGACAAGTAACATTCAAACTATGTGGCTCTTCTATGGACCTGCGTCTCATTTTCTTCAGAAAGAGTCTGTTTCGTCCTCTAGGTCATTACCGAATAATATTAATCATTTCGCCAAAATCGCCCTTTAACAACTCACAATAATATAACCAAATAAGCCAGTGAGTTCAAACTAAATGGATGATTTACCGAAACTAAAATAGAATCCTTTGAGACACATTGCTAAAGTCCAATAGCATGTGCCAAAAAAGATAGGGACGCCATCACACAACCTTGTGGTTATCTTTTTTAGATGCTTTGCCACAGTATCTTCTCACATCCGGTCTTTTCTGGCTTCTTTCCCTGTTTTTATCTCTTTCCATGTCTTTGTACGCGTAGGAACAACGCGTTCCTCAATTCTCTTTTATGTCAAAACCCAAAAGTGAGCACTCATGCGTGTCAAAACATAACTGAAGCTCAGGCCCCAGAACATATCCTTGTCTCTCTCTCCGATATTTTCTTTTATTACTATTTCCCTTTATGTTTGGACCATACAAATTGGTGGATCTTTGGTTCCACCGGAGAAGATGGACGGCTTTAAAATCAGCAGTCTCTTTCCATCCTTTCCATCTTCCACTCTCTTCCTTAGTTGCTCGTCTTGTCTTTGCAATTATGTATGTCTAGTTCCTGAATGGTCAACAAAGTTTTGCAGCAAAGGCCCTTTACTTTTAGTCGTCCTTTGTTTTGTCTTATACAAGACATCCAACCAAGCCTCATCTTCTACCTCATTTAGATCACACTGCTTCATAATAAAACAAAATGACAAGAAATATTTATATAACGACTCCATTTAAATTTATCATGAAAATCTTTGTTGTTTTCCTAAAAAAAATTTTGCATGGCACTGACGCTGCCGGGCATGACACATTGATGTATATACGCAAAACAACCCGACTAAAATCTTTGCTATTATTTTAAATTATGTTAAATTCTGTACCGTCAGCACGAAAGGGACCCACCGGGGGAGTCTCTCGGACAAAGTCAGCGAAACTTGAAATCTCATTGCTTTGAGGCTTATATTTATTAATTATACTATTTGAATTGGCCACATGGGTAGATGGTTGGCGCAATGTTTGGGATCTACGTGGCCCAGAACTACCACGTCGTCAACGTAAGGAAGCTGACCACCACCGGTCTCTTGATAGCCAAGTATATCGAGGAGACCTGCAGAAAGCCCAAGAAGAAACACGACGACCAACCTTTCATTCTATGATTTACCTGCTCTTTTTTGTTTCTTCCAGGTCCCATGTAAAGTTTTCTTTTTCTTCTTCTTCTTCTTCTTCTTTTCCTTGTTTTTTGAAATTTTTTTTTGGAGTTTTGAGAACTATTTGTTGAGGTGGTGCACATTTTTGTTGGGATCCTATTAATAATTATGATTTTAAAATTTGGGTTCGAGTTGTTTTAATGGAAATTGGAGAAATTTGCTGCCTTTTCTTTGTTTCAATCTTCAGTTATTTCCTTTGGGTGAAACTTTCTCTCTCTCTCTCTCTCTTTTTTTTTTTTTTTATGTACGTGGGATTTATGCATATGTATATACAGAAGTAATACAAGATGAGTTTCTGTGGTGTATAGGAATAATGAGAGAAGGTAGTCAGATATTTCTGAAATTGATGGCTGCTGACTCCAGAAATGCAGCATGCTTTAGTTTTTGTAAACTTTTTTAAGAATGGGAACTGAAGGTATACTAATATTGAGTTGAAAGATCAAGTGCAATTTGTATTGGTTTGTTACTAAAAGAGCGGAAAAAAAAAAAAAAAAAAAAGAAACCGGCGCTGAACATGGTGGCAAGGAATCAAAGTTGTCGGAAATGAATGGCGGAATGTAATGGTTAATGAGTACGTGTTCATTCCAGACGAATGCTCTCAAGGCAAATGTTAATGCTGGCTTGAATCAGTCAAGAAATCCTGAATAGTTTGTAAAACCCTTTTCAATTTTCTGAACCTGTGACATACATGGAATTTATTGATACCTTCCTGCCATTTTGGCTTATCACAGAATTCTAAAGATCCCTTGTTATCTGGCCTAGGTTATATTTTGAGCATTTGTTTTAAGAGATTCCATTTGATTGAAGAATAATGAATTTATCATCTTGAATTAGGATTGAAACAAAATTTCAGTGCTTCTTTCTTGTTTCCTTGCTGGTGAATCTCATGTTGAGGATACAAAGTTTGACATTTCCTTTATAGCATTAGTACGCAAGCCCTTGTGTTTGATGCTTTAAACACTGTATTTGAATGTTGCATCTAGAGACCTTTTTGTTTTCATCTTGTACCAAATGCACCCCTAGTCTTGCCCTGCAACTAAGTAAGAGTAACCAGCTAAAACCTCAGGTTCACAAAATCCACGAAATTTAGACTATTCTACATTGCTTATCGGTTCAACATAGTGACTTTTCTTTACATTTTCCTTAAACATCACAGAGGAAAAGAAAGCTGAAAGCTTCAACCATAAGTATCAAACTAATAAAATATACGTTGTTTCTGTCATCCAGACTGAGGCTTGTGAACTTTAGTCGATGGCCATACACTATCCATCGGAAGAAGTCTTCACATTTTGCTATAGCTGGATTGAATTTAAACAGGTTCTTCATCTTTGTGTAATTTACACGATTCATCAATGCTTGCAATCTGTCCTGGCCCCAATGGGGAAGTGCCATATGGTTCAGAAATTTCATAGTTTTTCCTGATCAGCCAAGATGGTAAACATGCTTTCTTCTCTCTCCTTCGATTGTGCTGCCCAGACACTTGAGGAATATGAAGCATTGTAAATTGGTGAGACAAGCACCAAGTATATCAGAGATCATTACAGTTAGTTCTTCAAATAAAAGTGCACTCATGTGCTGATTTCTGCTTTCTTGGTTATTGCAAAATAGTTTTGGCTTATTTTATACACGGAATTAGCAGCAAATACTTTGATGGGCCACTTATAAGAGCTTTCCTTCAGACATTGACTCACGCTTGTCTTCTTAAAATCCAGAAATCTGTTCTTTGCAGCATCAGCAAGTGCTTCAAGGATTTCGTTTGTGCTTACTCCTTGAAGCGACAGTCAATTTACAGAGATCCACATCTAGCCACTTGCGGTGGAGGTGAATTTCTAGCCTAGCTACATATGCTGCCATCATAAGGGAGCATCACGTCGGGCGAGGGGGGTGGGGGAGGAGAAGTGGGTGAGGTGGGACAAGGGCATGAACCCCCGCACCTCTAGTTAGAGGCACAAACCTTCAACCATCACAAAAAGCCGCATATTCTATCACGTCCAGTTTTTCTTCAGCAACATTGACATATTTGAGGCCTCCATGTACCTCATTGACCAGATGTTTAATCTTGCAGCTACCGATGTTATTCAACTTCCTCAACTCTGTGCGACAAACAAAGGAAAACCCAAAATTCAGCTCATGAAAAAGAATTGAAATTTGCTGAATCACTTTTGCTGGTCATAACGATTCCAGTTTGCATTCCAATATCTTAGCTCTTAAATGACGGGCCCGTTTCCTCCAGCGTTGGCTCATGATTTGTATAGCTAAATGGGCACTCTTTCATGTCCACCACTACCACTTACTAATTCATAAAGAGAAGAACTGTATTGATTTTATTCATCAGCTCAAACAAGCGTGTATATTATTAGCCAATAGAACATACTTGCAATATTAGTACAAAATCCCGCAATATAATTTTTAAATTAAGTATAGTAAATTTTATTCTTAAAAGTAAAGTTTCTGTCTGATTATTGCAGACATTTCTATTAATTTTTGAGAATTATGGAGATCCTTTATCATCATACTCTCACAAGAGAGGCGTAGTGTTAACAACAGCAATTTTGAGAGATTGAGCCTGATGTTGTGCACGGCCTAATGGCTTAGTAAGAGAATTCACAAGTTGATCAAAAGAATGAACATGAACTACACAAAGTTGTTGAGGCTGAATTTAAGAATGAACAATATGAAAGTCAATACTAATATGCTTCGCACGGCTGTGGAAGACTAGATCGTAGCAATGATAAGTTATCCCAACATTATCACAATATGTAGCAGGAATAGTGGGTAGGGGGAAGTGAAGCTTGCAAAGCAAATTTTGTAACCAATTCATTTCCGCAATAGTGGTCTCAATAGCTCGATATTTGGCTTCGATAGAGGAGTAGGCAACTATGCGTTACTTCTTTAAAGACCCACTAATAATAGGAGTAGCATCAAGGAAAACAATATAGATAGTAGTAGAGGTGCCATCATCAAAGTTGTTAGCCCAATCAGAATCAAAGAAAGCATGAAGGGTGAGAGAAGAACTGCAATAGAGTAAAATGCCATGGTTGATAGCTACTTGAGCTAACAAAGAACCCGTTTAGCAGCTGACCAATGAGCATTAGTGCGATGATGCATAAACTGAGAAAGTCGATTGACAGCAAAGGACACATATAATCGAGTAAGAGAGACATTGACGAGCGCTAATGATGTGACGATATTGCATGGCATCAGTAGGCAAAGAACCATAATAAAGACAGTTTTTTTGAGGTGGGGAGAGGACTAAGAACACCTTTAGCATTGATCATATTATGCTTTTGAATAAAATCAGTAATATATTGTCAGTGAGAGAGAACAATGTCATCTGCAGTGTAAAGAATTGCAACGCCAAGGAAAAATGCAGATCATCAAGGTCCTTGAGGAAAAACCAACGGCTGAGAGAAGTGATGTTATGAGCCAAAAGACCATCATTGTTACCAGTAATAACAATGTCATCAGCATAAACTAAGAGTAATACTAGTGCCTGGTCGCGAGACAAAATAAATAAAGTAGTGTCAAATTGAGAAATAGCAAACCCATATGCCAGAAGAAATTGTTTAGGCTCGTTATACCAGACATGTAGTGCTTGACGAAGACTATAGATGACCTTTTCAACCAACACACATGATTAGGACATTGAGAATGAACAAAGTCTAATAGTTGTTGCATGTAAGCTTCGTTCTCAAGTAAGAATAACGCGAACAGCAGTGGGTTTCACCACCAGACTGAAGGTATAGCATGGAAATCAATGCTAGGTCGTTGAGTAAACCCTTTAGCCACCAAAAGAACCTTGTAACGAGCAATGGTTCCATCTGATTTGCATTTAATCCTATAAATCCACTTGTGACCACCCATATTTTGATTGTTAATAGCAGGTTCCAAATCCCATTTATCATTTTTATCAAGTGCATCAAACTCGTCATCCATAGCAGCTCACTAGCGAGCATGTTTTTGTGCTTGGGCAAGAGTGGATGGTTCAAAGGACTCAAAGACATGAAGATAATCAAATACTTGTTTGGGTTGGTGCATGTTGTTTTGAGATCAAGTGACCATAGGATAAAGAGGAGCAAGAGGCAGGAAATTAACAGGCCTAGGAGAAGAAGAACTTGCCTATTGGGAATGAGATGAGGAGGACGCAACAATATCTAAGGCTAGAGAGCTAGGTGCAGTGGGCAGAAGAACTAGAGAGTCTGGTGTGGTTGACATAAGGACTGAAGGTGTAATCAAACTCAACACAGCAAGTACTTCGGTTGTGGCAAGAGGATTGGGAGAAGGTGCAGGATTATTAGAGGAAGAAGAAGGAGGGTGGGTATCGAGAAAAGAAGAAAGCCAGATGGAAGAGGTATGTTCAGTTATTGTAGCAGCAGGTGAGGAAACAATCTATACAGAAAGGTATGTTCATGGAAGACTACATGACAAGAAAGAGAAATACAAGAGGTGGATGGATCAAAACACTGATAACAGTGATGAGGAAACGAGTACCGAAAAAGGACATAGGGTTTAGATTTGGAGTCTAATCCGTGTCCGGTGCAGGGTTTAAGCCTCGAGTAACAAAGGCATCCAAACACCTAAAAATTGTTGTAATAAGGTGTCGTTTTAAACAAGACTTTAAAGAGAGATTTGAGTTGTAGAAGAGCTGTGGGCATATGATTTATTAGATGAACCACTATTCGACATGCGGATATCTAAAACTGGAGCAGGATGGAGGCGTGACGGAGTAAAGTAAGAGTACTTTGCCTCTCCCATCAAAGTCAATAGCAAGAATATGCTGACTAAAATATTTTCCCGTTAATTGTCAGAATTGCTTAAAGATCAAAACAACGTCAAATTTATGTTTGATTGGATATAACCAGGTATATTTAGTATATTGATCGACAAAAATGGCATAATATCTAAACTAATCAGACAAAGTAACAAGAGCAGGACCCTTACGTTAGTGTAAAGCAATCGTAGTGGCCAAGAACTTTGACGAGTGGAGAAACTGAGAGGGAGCCTATGACTTCTATTGCAAGAACACGAGTTACATGGAGAAAAAAAGATGGACGTTTTGAAAAAGATGAAATGATAAGAGCGCACGATGGAATTGAGTGTTTATAATTGCAATGCTGAACGATGGCCATGGGAGAGAGCCAGGCCCGATGGAGCGCAGGAGCCTTTTACTCCTAAATTCAAATAAGCGTATACATTAGTCAATAAAAAAAATATTTAATGACACTATTTATAATCTAAAAATATATAAATATAATTTCAAAATTAAATATAATAAAATCTATTCCTGGAAGTCATTTTTATTAATTTTAGAGAACCACGAGATGTTCTATCACCACTTCACCTTAAAACCTTCTCTCTACTTTTATTTTTTTTATTTTGTCAGTGGACCACCTAGTTTCTGGGATTTAACCAAAGTTTTTTTTCTATTTATTTTATTTCCTTTGCATGCTAATTCACATATTTGCCGTCGAAAGTCCAGAGTACGGAGCTTTTTGGAAAATCCCCACCTTATAGGGTCAGCACAACCGAGACACAGAAATAAAGCTATCTCTCACAGCCGACCTGTCGGTGAGTGAACCGAGAAATCTTGGCCAACGCAGGAATACCGACAAGTGGGCTGCACGAAATACCTCGGTCACCCCGGCGTGTCGTCGGTTGTGAACGCTTTTAATAATTGTCGATCGACCAGACAGTAAGTCGTTCTTGTCGCAGCAAGAAATTGAGCAGCGTTGTGGAACCCTAGTTCGATTTTCGATCGTCCCGATTTGAATTCCCGCGGCTTCGCAAACCCTTTTTTATTTTGGTTGGGATTGATTCTGCGATTGGAGTGATTATGGGAGGCCATGGAGGCCTCAACATTCTTCCACAAAAGCGGTGGAACGTGTACAATTACGAGAACAGGGAGAAAGTCCGGCGCGACGAGGAGGCCGCCGCCAAGGAGGAGCAGCTGAAGCAGGAGCAAGCTAGGAAGCGAGACGCCGAGTTTCGCCTCGAGCGTCTGAGGGCCGCGCGGGGCCTGGCTCCGGCCAGGAAATCTCCGGAGCCCGCGGAATCCGAATCCAAAGGCAATGCGAATTCGAACCACATCAATCTCTTCGAGGGGATTAAGATTTTCGACCCGATTAAGGGGCTGGAGAACGGGAGACGCCCTGAGGAAGAGAAAGTGGAAGGTAACCAGAGGAAGAAGATGAAGGTGAAGAAAGAGGAGGTTAGGGTAGTGACGGCGGAGGACGAGAAGTATAGGTTAGGTTACGGCGTCGCGGGTAGAGGAATTAAGCTGCCGTGGTACCTCGAGAGGCGGAGAAACGATGATAGCTATGTGAATGAAGAGAGAGGTGAAAAGGAGGGCTTGTTGACAGGGAAAAAGGAGGAGGAGGGGAAGAAGATTGGCAAGAAAAGTTTGGAAGAATTGAGAGAGGAAAGATTGAAAAGGGAAAAGAAGGAAAAGGAGA
Organism: Rhizophora apiculata; assembly: GCA_037832385.1. Classification (NCBI taxonomy): domain Eukaryota; kingdom Viridiplantae; phylum Streptophyta; class Magnoliopsida; order Malpighiales; family Rhizophoraceae; genus Rhizophora; species Rhizophora apiculata. The sequence goes on along the minus strand of CM075439.1, from coordinate 5,604,304 downwards.
GGGAGCGGGCTTTGCTCGGAGCGAAGAGCCGCATAGACGGTGGATTTTCAAGGAGGTGAGTTTACTGAGAGATCAACTCCTTTTAGCTCAAATTTCGTATAATTGTTGTTTTTTTTTTTTTTTCTAAATGTATTGGTTGTAGTTCTAATCGTTTGTTTATTAATTAATATCGCAATGAAAAGTATTAAAAAAAAAATAATCATAGATGTCATAAGCTGAAATTGGGAAAATTGGGAACATTACATATCTGCAGTTCTTTTGATAGACCTGACATAGCTAAGAATGACTGTTAAGACTTGCCTAGGAAGCGGCCAAATGCTTGATCTTACGTCAAATTGACCGGTAGCTATCTGAATGAATGATGGGGTAGGGGTGATTTGGGTTGACATTGGTTTTAGATTTTGCTAGTGGGATTTTGGCTTGAGTTACTTTTCTACTATAAAAAGTAAAGATGCAGTTCTATTGTGATCAGAAAATTTTGTTTGCATTTAGGATATCAGTTGCCTGGTTTAGACATATTCGAGTCAGTTCTGTCTGTCTGTATTATGTTGTTTGGAGCAAATTTGCTCTTGGAAGTTCTGTTAACTGTACATTGCCAATTTGCTTTGCGACTATCCTTCTTTATGATCAGGAGAGTATAAAATGTGTTAGCTTTATTTCTTTTCTTCTGGATAACATTTTGTTTATTTGACAAACAGTTAGGATGAGTCTTGTTAGGCAAGCTCTTCCCCCTTTTCTGCCGATGAGTGTTTCTCTCTTGAGTGTGAATCGTTCCTTTAGTTCATGATTCTGTTTACCGTCTAGAAATGCCTACTTCTTATGTCTTGACAATCTCTGGGATGCCAATAGAATGTGGTGTTTAGTTGATGAGAATGAGAATATGGGATCCTTTTTTGGATGGAGACTCTTACATATAAATTGGATCTTCTCAACAGACGATGATCGAGTGGATCAGAAGATGTTTGCTCTTTTTAGGCTTCAAATTGCATTACACTGGAATTTGGTATTCTGAAGTCTGGGTACACATATTTCAGCACTCTCAAAACGACGTGTAAATAATCGATACAGATGCCTAGTTTCTGAATTCCTTGAGTGATTGAAGGGGATGAAGGTGACTCAAAAAAATTTATAAAAAAAAAAACACAAGAAGAAGGGGATTGAGGCATGCAATTGAAGCGGCTTGCAGTGGGACTCTTCTTTTGAATCGGAGCTCTCGTAGACTCTGGTAACTTGTACGAACTTAAAGATCTTTACTTGATTGTATTTACGGTGGTGTGAAAGAGTGTAGCCGGGACTGCTGGACAATATTTATTATCATTTTCGGCCAATGCACCATGTTTTACAAACGGTGGAATTTCCCCGTGACTGTTGGATTGGGAACCTCTCTTGAATTCGTTGATTTTATTTTAAGAGAATTTTTAATATAATTCGAATTAATTTAATTTTAAATATAATTAAATAAAAACTCTAAGTAAAGTTTAGTTAAAATAAAAAAATAAAGAAATAAATTTGTATGATATAAAATTATATTCACTAAAAAAATATAAATATTTCAAACACGCATGGCGAAATTGGTCCTTCATGCAACTTGTTCAGCTTCGATCCCAATTTTTATAATCTTCCATTTTCAACAATTTGCGCCAACCATTTATGAGCATGCCCGAACATTTGAAACTCTTGTATCGTTTGACACAACATGAACCGTGCAATGAACTTGCGGTGTGATCAAGTTGAAGCCAGAGTTGACTTTTTGACATATGGGGCTTCCTCGTGATTTACATTGAGGGATAGCTTCTTGTGCACGAAGGCGGCGCGCGATGGGTGCTCCAAATATTGGCCAGCTCAGTCGGCCCTGTACTCAGATTTAAGAACGAAAGAAAACATGTAAAATATTTGAATAAATGTTTATTGATCAATCCTTCTTGTTCATTGTATCAAAGCTAACCATAAACCCTTGAAAGGAAAATTGAGGCTAAAGTATGAATTCGTCAATGCCTGCCTACTCTGTCGATAGATATGAATTCTTCAAGAATTGAAGTAATTCATTTTTCATCTCTTGTCTGCATCGGAATATATTAATAGAAGGCAGTAAGCTAGAGAAGGATTGAAAAGGATGTGACACCCACATTAACAAAAAGCTGAGACATCGCAGGAACATAAATATAATTTATTAATTAACTTGAATTCTTGCAATAACGTGCAGTTTAACGACCAACCAAACTATATTTATTAAAAACGATGGCGTTGACAAGCATGAAGTCTGAAATTTAATTTTTATGAGTCAAATTCAAAACTTTGCAGCTGTTCGATTATCTGTCGCATTAGGGTATGTAGTTAGATTTTTATTATAATAAGTTGCAAGTAGATGAGGTTTTGAGTGCTTAATATAAACTAATTGATCATGGTTAGTAATCTTATTATTAATAAAACTAGCTTGTTATTCTTGGAGGGGGGGATAGATGAGACTAGACAGAGCTCAACGTTGGTGTTCTCCTTACTCAAGAACGAAAGGACTCAGCTGCAATACTGCAATGGTGACGATACCAGAGAAATCTATCATGTATTTCGAGAATCTAACGATTCCCACGGTAGGTCATTAATGCCCTCTTAATCCTGTTAATCAATAATCATAATTTCACAACCATTAGTTTTTCCTTCTTTTTCTTCTTGTTTCAGTCCCCCCCACCCTTCCTCCCCACTTCTTGAATCCTGTGGGCATGCTCAACATGTCAGCTGTTTAGTAGATGTAGATATGATACAATATTGTTGGATTGATCTGGGGTTTTGCCATGCTTTGATTTTCCAGTTCCAGGTCATAGTCATGACAGCAAGCACGGGATGTGCTAGATGTCAACAAAGAGTTTCCTATATTATTTCAAGAATTACAGGTAACCTCATTATACAAAGTCTCTTAACGCACTTTCTATTTCAACAAGATTCAAAGAGGGGACAAGACGTTTCATAGTGTAGTGACTGCCAATTGACCGAATTATGATCACTGACTTCAACTGTAAGGGCTTATGATCAGGTAAGGTTGCTGCCCAGTTGCCTAATTTTGTTTTTTGAAAAAATTTCATACTCTGATTAAATTGCAGGATTAAGAGAGTATACAGTTGATCTGGCCAACAAACAAGTGACCATGACGGGTGATTTTAGGAATCAAGGGAAAGTGGGCAGTCAAGATGGTCTTCTTGATGGCAAAATGAGTAGAAAGGCGCTCCATTCACTGAAATTGTTCTTGAGATCTCTAGTACAAAGTTGCTTCAGTTGCTTATTCAATCAGAGAAATTAGCATTTGGAGAGAATAAATTGTCCATGACCACAAACATTTTGGGTACTAAATGGACCACCCAACATTTTAATTAACATGAGCTTTGGAGTCTGAGTGGCTCAGTCTAATCTGTCTGTAAATGGGCGGAGCGGACCTTAGCCAAGAATTGTTTTTCCTTCGGCCCGGCCTATTCTGTGTTGGTTTAGTGGCTGCCTCCACCTTAGATCGCATGTTGTATTTCATTCTGACTATATTATTCTGAACCCAATACAAAATAAGTAATGGAGGCGGCTCACTTGAGACTCCAACTCACCCTGAAATTGCATGAATTGTCCCAAACGCAGATGGACTTCTATTGAATTCTCTAACAGGATCTGACCGGTGTGCCATGGTCTCGTCTTCTGCTTCCTTCCCCTGCTTCTTCTCCTGCTTTCTTTAAGTTATTCTAGATATTGCCTCATTCAATTCTAATATTTTTGTATATTAGGTATATAATTTTAAATATATTAAATCTCAAATTGTAAATTGTTTAGATTAGAGTTATTCAAATTTTGATTTAATTAAATTTATGATTATTTTAATTTCTTTCAGGTTATGTAGATTTTAAGATATAACTTATTAGTTTTTTTTTTTTTTTCAATCAATGGGAATTGAGTTAAGCAAAGTTATCTGAGTCCATGTCACATCTACGCTTTTGTGGTCTGCCTTACCCCGCCACATAGAGAGACATGTTCTACAGACCACCGACCAAGTCTCCAGTGAGCTTAAGACTGGCATCCAAAAATCCTAACAAATTTTAATGGGCCCAACAAGCTTCTTTGGGCACCAATAACTAGATCCTCCTGTACACTAGGCAACTCCAGAGCATCAACAGAGACAATGGCAAAGCTTCGAAATCCTATTTTCAAAGTTAGGAATAGGAAAATCCATTGAATATGCGTTCAGGTCCCGAAGCTGCCATATTCACATAGATTAAAGCTTAACACTTCATCCCAAGGACGGAAGAAATAAACTTTTCCCACTACCGTATTCTTCTTTTCATGTTATGATCCCAGATACGCATTAAATTACATGGAATCATTGTAGGCCATTTTAATTCTAAGATAAATGAAATTACCACTGTGCTAAGTATTACCAAAATCAGAACTCATCTCCCAGACAAGGAAGACTGCATTATGAGAGCCTCTGGAGACGACTACCACATAATAATATCTGGGTTTCTTATCAAAAGACTACATCAGAATTCAACAAACAGAAAACTAGTTAACTCATATATGCAATGTTAGTTACAAAGTAAAATGATTTATAGGATTCATATCTATCCCATGATCACTGCCTACAAAAGGTTTCAGCCCACATCTGCAAAACGAGTGACAGGAGAATAACTACGAGTAAGGCACTAAAGCCTTGATGTGTTGTGCGTTCAAAATCCCACTTCATAACAAAGATTGAAGAACTAAACTGACTATAGTTGTGTCAATGAACGAATTCTTGTATCCATGTATTTCAAGCTTCTGTACTGAGAATCCGAGAAGTGCTCATCCATTAAGATAGTTACAGACGACTGGTTAGAAAAGGCAGTTTTTGTTTTCTCAGCAAGTCTTACCAATTTCACCTGGAAAGCAATCTTCCTTTTTAAACAAAACTGCTAACCCCATTCCCTGCTCTCACTTGTCTGTGCACTGCAAGTGCCTTTCTCATGACTTTGGATTGGTTTAATAGTTTAGCTCTCTTACTCCCAGAAAAATGACTTGCATACAAATCATCTGCTCCTAAATCTCCTATTTTCTCCTTCGAGACTCTTGGTGCAACACGGGAATCATACCCAGCCGATGCCGTTATCAATAGCCCAATGCCCATGCTTCCGACTTAAAAATCTCTTCTTTTACCGCTTAGCAATAGCTACTTGCTCCCAGAACGATAGCTGTGCCCTGTAAACAGATAAAAATGACAAAATAACCGAAAAAAAAAAAAAACTCAACTCAACACAAATAAGCAATGAACCCGACACGGATGGTTCAAGCCTAAACCCAAGTCAAAGATTCAGACTTAAATATAAAACTCAAAGTCAAGCCTTAGCCTCAGTCCAGATTAAACTTCCCTAAGTCAGTCAAGCCCAAGCCCTTCAAAAGGCAGAAGGAATACAGGGATATTGTTCCAAGAAATCACAATGGAATAATGTCTCATCTTTGTAATTGCAAACCCATAAGAGAATAAAAGCAAAACAAACAAACAAAAGAAAAAACCCAAATGCCTGAGAATTAACACAAAGGAACCCACCTTAACTTCAGACACAAAACAAGAAAACCGAGTCAGTGAAATAAAGACGAAAGATTTAGAACAAAATCCAAGCAGTCTCTTGAAACCCAAAACAAAGATATATTTGAAAAAAACAAAGCAAGAATATGAGAAAGGCAACGCAGAGACTAGTTTCACAATTTTACCTCAATTCCTTCCTTTTCCCTCACTTTCTTAGCTGCCAAACACAAAGAACAGAAAATCGAAGGAAACCCCGAAGAAAGTTCGTGTCTTTCAGGACTTTGAGGGCCCAGGCCCCATCAAATTATTTTTAATGATAATTTTTATTTAATTAAAAGTAATTTTTTATTAACAATAAATTAATAGAAAATTTTTATATATTATTATTATTATTTATTATTAATAATATATATATATATTATAATTTTTAAAAATATATATATATATTATAAATTTAAAATGTCACGTCTTTTTAAATTTTTCAACCAACAGCCAAAAAATTAAAATCATAGAATTTGGACGACGTCCACATCAACTTATCAGGAAAAAAAACAAAAAGACCTGTCTATCTCACTCTCTTTTAAAATTTTTGCCTCATCTAAAATAATTTTTAAGTATTTTAGTTCTAAAATAATTTATTTTTATTTTTAAATAATAATAATTTTTTAAAATTTATTAGATCTGATTAATATATATATATAGAGAGAGAGAGTTGAAAGTAAAGCCAAAGCAAAGTGCTTTTGTTGTAATTCATCTACAACCAAAGACAGGCCAAAGCTACAGCGATAACTTCAAGAGCTTCTGATCAGAAAGTTAGCTTTGTTTCCTTTTTCTTCAATTTGGCTAATTATCATCATTCGCGAGGCTTGTGCCCTTGATTTGATTACCCCGGTTCCATTGATTTCTCTGTTTTTAATTTTATTGTTTGTTGATTCCTTTTCAGTGGGGGTTTTGATGTTGGTAAACCTAGGTTACTTTAAAAGGTTGAAGCTTGGCCTTTGTTCTCTGTTTTTTTGACAACCCCTTTCGTTTCTAGGAAAAAAAAAAATGTTATCTTTGTTGTTTTAGCTGGTAAAGGAAGACCATAGGAAAGTTTATTTTGAGGTTGTGAATAGTTTGTTGTGAATTGACATTGTTTTATGAGTTTTTGGGTTGTTTAATAAATTTTGACTGTTGATTGAGTTAATTACTGTGATGAATTTAGACTTTTATATCTCGATGATGTTTGATTCTGGGCGGTAACTGGCCTGATCGTTGAATTCATGTGATCTTTTTTGGGGAAGAAAGTGGCAACTCTTTGTTTGTTGCGTCTATGAATACCAATTTTTCGTATAAAAAAAAAGTCGTTGCAAAGGTAATTTTTCTTTTGTGTTTAATTTCAGTAAGAATGGCGAAGAGCTACTTCAAGCAAGAGCATGATTTTGGTATGTGCTCGGAACTTTGTGCTGTGTTTTGCTTGATTGTATCAGAATGAACCATTACATCGATTGTTTGGTCTCCAGAGAAGAGACGGGCAGAGGCTGCTAGAATCAGGGAGAAATACCCAGATAGGATTCCGGTGAGAGTTCAATTCAAATTTATGTCTCAGTTGTTGATCTTTTATCCCGATGTTTGTGAATTATTTCACTGTTTTTTTTCTTTTTTCTTTATGGCTATTTTATGTTGCTTACAAGTATGTTTGTGATGCTTTGATTTGTTTAGTTTACTTTTCTTCTTTCCCATATGGGGTCCTACATAATGGATAACAATTCACATGGTAGAAATTTGAATCTGGTAGGTCCAAGTTATTCAATTTTTAGACTTTTATGTTCCTAATACTGTTTAAAACCTACTTTGTGGCAAGTTTTGTAAAAGATGTAGTAAATTTTAACTTAGCAGATGTGTCAAACATAAAATTATGGAATTTGAGGAAAAGCATTGTTATTCAATAAATAGTGCATTAGTCAAAAGAAGTCAATAAATCTGTACTCTTCCTTTAGTTTTGTTTGAAAACTGTTTACTGCAGAATAATTAGGCGCTATTAGAAATTTTTTCATTTTTTCTTTTGTAGAAACTCTGTTATTAATGGGCTTAGACACGAGAAACCAGTAATTGATAAGTTTCCCACTTGTTTCAGAACGCATGTGGTGTGTATAATGAAATTCTGGACATTGCTTTTAGGTCCTGTCTGATCTTGGGTTCTTTTTGAGTTCCAAAGCTGACATGCCACTTTATGTTGTTGTATCCTTTTAAGGTGATAGTGGAGAAGGCAGAAAGAAGTGACATACCCAACATTGATAAGAAGAAGTAAGGATGAAATCTGTTGTGTTATGGCTTTTGGATTCTTATTGCATGCTTGAATTGTCTTCCTCATTCCAAGCTGCAGCTTACTTCAGTTAAGCTTATTTCTTTTGTTTAAGCAATTGTTGGGTCTTGTCATACTCTAATGGGCTCTAGATTGCTGGTTGTGTATTAAATCCTTTTCCCCTGGCAAATAAATGCCATCACATGAGACACACAGGTGCTGTGTAAGTGCAACATCATGATTGTGATGTCATGGTTAATGCTTGCAATGCAGAAAGCTCACCTCTGTGTGGCCTTGGGTTTTTTTTGGTTGGTGAGGCTGGGGTTGTTTGGTGGGTGTTGTGTTCTCTAACCTCATAAGTTTATAAGCACTTATGTTAAAACAGGGAGTTTAACATGATGAAGAGAAGATTGAAGAAAGTTCTATCATAAATGTTTAGTGGGTTCTTTGACCTTTCAGACTGTTTGTGCACAAATTCAAAAGAGAAGATTAGATATGAATGGATCCACACACATGGAAGGTCACATGCATATGTATATATGCACTTGGACCAAGAGGGATTCTGTGTGCATGCGAGAGACATAGAAAGATGGGTCAGGGCATGACTGTGAGCAGTGGGACAGGGGATGGTGGTTATTGCCTGTCAAGATGACCAAGAGGGATTCTGTGTGCATGCGAGAGACATAGAAAGATGGGTCAGGGCATGACTGTGAGCAGTGGGGATGGTGGTTATTGCCTGTCAAGATGAGACACCTCATGGCAGATGGTTACTAGGTTCTTTGATATCCTGCTAAAGTATCGACCAGAAAGTGGAACTACGACCTTTACAACCTGTGTAATTTTCATAAAAGTAGATTACACCCACCATTAGCTAATTGCCTCTCACTGCACTCTATCTAAGTACTTCTGTTTATTAACTGTTCTTTGCTTCTGTAGAGCTTTATATGGCTCCATGGAACTTTCATTCTCACTTTGATAATATTTTGACGATTCTGTCTATGATATAAATGTTAAAATTCCAGGTACCTTGTCCCAGCTGACCTCACTGTTGGGCAGTTTGTCTATGTTATCCGTAAAAGGATAAAATTGAGTGCTGAAAAGGCTATTTTTATATTTGTGGACAATGTTCTCCCACCGACAGGTAAATTCTTGCACATTGTCTTGCCTTTGCATGTAGATGCCATCTTGGACTTCTACTGCCATTAGGAGCATAATGTTGTCATTTCTGGTGTTTGTAGGTTCTATCATGTCTGCCATATATGAAGAAAAGAAAGATGAGGATGGGTTTCTTTATGTCACATACAGCGGAGAGAATGCATTCGGGTATCAGATCCAACTGTAGTCTTCTTCCGAGGTTGCAATTATTTCTTCTTCCTCATCATATATTGTATTTTGGGACTGTTGTTATCACCTCAAGGGCAATAGTTTCTTTATTCTGCGTCATTAAAGAAACATTGCCAGTGTTTATCATGTGTGGCTATATAAATGTATATAAGCTCCAACAACCTCTCTGAAATTGTAGTTTGTCATTTGGTCTCTTATAATAATTCTTCTGCGGAGGTCACGGCATTCCGCTTAGTTTCAATCATTACATCAGTAGAACTGTTGTGATCCAACTGAAATTTATCAGGGGTACATAGGTTGAGGATCAATTTCAATGAGCATAGTTGGCCTGCAAACATTGTGAGTTGGCCCTGTGTTCAATATGGTAGCTTTCCTAGGTCTCTTATTAGTTCTTTTACTAACCTTAAGTTCAATCTGTTGATTTGCATGAAACCAGAAAACTGGGAGTTGGCTTATTTGACAGGCTTGTGCTGAACATTTTCCGGTTTTATACATTTGATTTGGTTAATGGGGTTGGCCTTTTCAGATTGGTTTTTACGCCACTTTGTTTTATCTTGTTTTTTTGTTTTATTTTCTCTGGTAATTAAATCGGGAATACCATCTAAAATTACCTATATATTCTTGGCGCTCCAAAAGGGGGTATTGCTGATGAATTGGACTGCCTGATTTGCATAACAGAAATGTTATCTGCAACTTTTTTATTATGGCATTGCGGGGACTGGTTAGGAGGCCCTTTTCAACCATAAAACAAATGACAAAAAATGAAATTAAAAAAAAAAAATTTGCCAATGGAATATTTGGATGGCTTCCTGACTTCTCTTTTCGTAGCCCAACTCAATTTTGTTAGTCGATGCTGCTCCTCGCGCCCACCTCTTACTCCATGTAAGGTTAAACATCATATTAACTTTTTGTGTAAGCAATTGACTTGGTTTAAGTAGCAGTATCGTATTCCTCGGATGACATTTTTTAGGTACCAGATCAATTAAATTTGAGATTGTTATCTGTTTTGCATGATTTTCCACAAAATTCACCATGTCAATTGGATGTACACATCTCCCGTCACAAGTTGGTTAGAACAATGCTTCTTCCCCCACTCTACCCAAAGCTGACTCACATAAAAGGACACGAAACAAGCAAACGACACTAAAAAGACTACACTGACGCTTTTGCTTTGCCTGGTCCAGTCTGCTGACGGGGCAAAGTACTAGATATACGTGAGACAGAGCACATGGTATACATGCCAAGTGGCATGCATGTTCAATGTAGACGGTGGAAGTGTGTTTTGGGGGAGGGGGGTTGGCGGCCCCGCCTTCATGTCCCAGAGAGGAGAGGCATGCGACGGTTCAGTCATGCACCTTTGTCTCCACTCCTTTTGTCCCCACTTCCCACTCCTTTGCATGTCCCTTGTGTTTCATGTTGACTCTTCCAAAGTAAAGGCAACTTACTTCTATCCATAGGCTAGACCTTCACATAGGATTCTATGCGTCTAACAGCATTTATATGATATGGACGCATTTTATTTATTTATTTTCGTTTACATTGACAATGAAATTGGGACCACCGATATGCAAATGAATAGTAAAAATTTTAAAATCCTATTTTAATGCACTCTCATCTTTCAGAATTCACGTTTAGGGATTGCGTTGCCCATGCTGGTTTAGTCATCTTCCATTTTATTAATTGTCTCCGCCCTATTTTTCAGTAAATCCTGGTTCTAAATTAATTTCTATGGTGCCCCTTCAACGATTGTAGTTAGTTCTGTATCTTTTAGTTTGGTCGTGGTATGGTGCTGTTGACAGTGTCAGGAAATTGTATTTGCAAAGATCGACCAATGTTCTATCGCTATCAATATATCAACAAATTGTATATCCGATGGCCCCTCCCTTCGTTATATTTTCCCTATCGTATGCAGCATGCAACGTGAAGTGTACCTTTTTATGAGATCGAGTTGTGTTCACTTCGACATACATCGATGCTGATGATACCAGTCACTTGTCACTAGTTTTAAATAGCAAATCGTCGACAGACGTATATATCATCGAAGAAAAGTAATTTTTCTCAAAATGACAATGCATTGTGATGACATGAAGATGATAGAATGCATATAGAACAATGTTAAATGTACCGGCTCCAAACAAAAATACTTACTATCTAAAAGAAAAATTCTGCCCCTTTCTAATAATTTTATTATTATTATTTTTAACAGCTTGCCAATCTCATACGTAATAATAACACAAGCAGGAATTTCGTAAAATATTGGGGTTATTTGAGCAATATTCATTATCGGGGAGAGGCATTTTCTTTGACAAGTCTATCCTTTATTGGATAGATGAAATCCGCCACCATGGTAATTGATAAGGTCGGCAAAGAGAGAAGAATGGTCACGAGCCAAGCGGAGTGCAGCAGTAAATTCAAAGGTCAAGAACAAGGAATGGAGCTCCTCTGTGGAAACACATGGGTAGGACCTAGATTTATTTTTATTTTTATTTCTTGTATAAAATTTACATTTAAGCTCTTCTAAGAATTATGCATTGGGGGTTAGTACTTCTTGTTCCCTCTTGCCGTCGAAGGTTTGAGCTTTGGAATAATGCTGCAAGTCATTGTAAACCCTAACAGTTCCGACATAAATAGCTTCTTCTTTTTTTTTTTTTAATTTTGTTTTGTACTAGATAGATGAAGTCGATTTAATAAAAAATAAGTTTTAGTATAAGAAAGGTTATTTTATTATAACTTAAAAATTATATATTTAATATATCTCATAATTTTTAAGATTATATGGTATGCAAATTTTACATATTGTAACATTTTTTTTTTTAAATGATGTTGATTTGGTGTAATACTTATAAGTTACCATGTGATGTCCTTAACTATAATAAGAGAAAAAAAAAAAAAACCTATTCACTGTTTTTTCCAAGAATTACCTCACCATTCAAAACCATATATATATTTATATATATATATAAAATTTATTACAGGTGTGGTGGCTGTAGAATTCATTAGATCACCAAATTGATTGCGTTGGGTTACAACATAAAGAGACTGAGGAAATTCAAAAAAAACAAAAGTAGCTGGAAAAATTTATTATGTCCATGCACCTTACAGATATTCATCACCATGCGTATATAATGTACTGCCTTCATGGGTCCCTCTAGTGGACTTAAATAGGCTGGATGAAGAGACAAAGGAGGCCCCCGAATATCTTCAGTTTCGTTTTCAAGGTTTTTAATCCAAACATATGCATGTTCTCTTAAAGAACTTGTCCCCATTTCATACAAAAACTGCATTCAATGCTCTTGCATGTGCTCCAAGCACTACATATACTTGTGGAACCCTAAAACCTCACCAAACAAGCCATTACTGTTATTTCATTTTTTTCGTTAATCAGGATTCAAGATCCGAGATCAATCTCTCGCCATGTCTCCTCTGCTTCTTTACCTCCTTGTTTGTCTTTCTATGCATGCATGCAATGCTCGCAATCTAGGGTTCATTGACAAGGAAACCAAGAAACAACCTTTTTCCGAGGTTAAGCACATTCTAAAACAATTTTGTATGTATTGAAACATAACTCCTTAGATTGTGAACAATAAAAGCGTTCAATTGTTTGCGGGCAGGATGCTGAAAATGCAATTATCAACAAGGCATCGATGAAGTCCATGGTCATGCCTCCAATATTCGATGCCCATGATGGTTTTCTTGGTGCCATAAGCAACATGAAGCAGCTAAAGGATGAAGAACCCACAAAAGTATCATCTTCAGGTTAATTTCCAACGCAAGCTACCATAAAAAATATATGGGGGGCAACTTTTTAGTCAACAGTAGGTGGACTGTACGATCACAAATAATGTTTATAGCTCTTTGATCTTTGCCAAAGTTCTTACTATTATAACTTTATGCAATTTGTAATTATTAATTTCATTGTCATAGTAAGAGAAAGCTTAGTATAATAATAAGATTACTCATTCTAACCCAAAAGTCGTATATATAACTTGCAAAAATGACTTTTTTTTTGTTTTTTTGTTTTTTGTTGTAAAAAATAAGGATAAGACTCTATAGAGACAATGATACTTAGTTTTATTTCCGAAATTGTGTTTACTCGAGATTTACAAGTTCTATATATACCAATATTATGTAGGCATGTATGGTGCAAGTTCTACACTTGTTGGCCACATAGTTCTTCCATTTTCTGGCAAAGGAGAAATACGTTACATGCCTAGTTTTCTTGGAATGATGAAAAGGGGCTTTATCATTAACTAACATAACTGTAACAGCCGTCAAAATTCTGGCTCATATCATTAGAACTATAAATAGCTAGGGACCCCTTCCAACACATTCATTTATTGCTTCATATTTATGATTTTAGCTACAAATGTTGCTAATTATGGTTCTGGTACCCTGCAGGACACAACCTTATCGTATCTTCTCTTTATGATTTGAAACTGGCAACAAAAATACAGGTAAACAAAACACTAATCATGTGGAAAATATTAAGAATGGTGTTTTCTGGTAGGTACACAGTTTGTGGTAGCAACCGAGACTCATTGCCCGTCTTCTGGATCATGTCCCTTGTTGATGGAATGGCAGACGGTCTGCGCATACATGCATCAAGCCCGTCATGAAGACTTTCTCAGGAGTTAAAAACCTCATGTCTTATGTTATGGTGTAATCTTAAATTACCTGCCTTGAGCATTTAAGGTGTAATTGTACCGTTTTTTGTCCCCTCGAGCATAAGCTACACAAGGGGCCTCTGAATTGAAACTTGAAATCTCTATTTTAAAACTTCAAATTTTTAATCACTAGGTTTCTGCTTAGGATAGTGCTTAGTCCTCTCTCATCTCACAAATTTCTTCTCCTTATATACAGTGAATTTAAACTTGAAATTTCTAATGTAGAAGTTTAAATTTCTAATCATTAGGTATCCCTTAGCTCAGTGCAATTATAATGTACTTGCAAAAGAGAAAACTTCTATGGTTACTTTGTTTTCAGACAAAGTTCACTGTCTTTTATCTTTTTTTTTTTTTTGGTTTTATTAAGAAAAGAGGTTCAATACGAGTGAGTTCACTTTGTCTTTTACAGTCATCAATGGATTTACTTATAAATAAGACTGTAGTTCATAGCGCATAAGGGGTCTTGGTGTGGCAGGTTTTCTGTGATAAGAATCAACTAGGGGGTTGATAGTTTTGAAGTTCTTTGGTGCAAATATTGAGAGATCACTTATCTAAGAGCAAACAAGAAAAAGCGTGAATGTAAATTAAGGAGATCGATGGATGGTTATTTGACAGTATTTGTTTTCCGCTCTTCTTTTTTTTTTTTTTTTCCTCTTTTTTGGATAAATATGATTTTTTTTGATTATTTTGCAGGGATCTAAATGGCAAGGACGATCCATGTTAGGATCGGGAAGGAATGATGCCAGAGAAGCCATAGAATCCAAGGAAAATGAAATCGTTGAGAATCTAGAAGAAATGGATTATGCACAACCCCATCACAAACCACCGATCCACAACTTAAAGCCTTAGAAGTACCATGCACTTAATACATAGACACATATGCATTTAATACATCTTTTCTGAAAGGACGTGCTCACTTGCTGTAATGAAACTGTTCTTCGGATCAGCTTTATATTAGACAAAAAAAAATTGTGAAGCTAGCCGAACTTTGTAAACTAAACAAAAACTATCACATAAAACAATAATTTAACGTTGTCACTTCTTAAGTCTCTTCAATAAGCCAAGGATTGAATAACTTTACAAAGTGGCATTCAGAAAGGTGGTGTCTACATGGATGGTAGCCAATAATTGATAGTAAACAACAGACGACTCCCCTCTCATACGGTCGAAATGCTCATAAAAATTAAACCGGTTATGGATATCGAATATAACTAGTTCATAGATTCTCAAAAGTTACTCATTGGAAGTACACATGGGACCCAAAAAAAAGGAAAACACTTCATGAGCCCGCTGGAGTAGCTATCAAATTGTAAATGACTTGTCCCCTCCAAAAGATTAGAGTAACATCATCTGAAAAATGGACGCAGATGCCGCCCAGCAGCAATAAAAACCATGGCATTGACCCTTGGGCTAAGCTCATCTCAATCCAGAAAACTCACAAAGAATCAACCAATGAATTTCTGCATCAGTTTACTGTAGTTCTTCGGATTAGTTATGTCCTGAAAGAAAGGTAAAGTGCTGCTTCAAAAACCAATAAATTTGGAAAACCTGATTTCACCATACTGCAGACATTTGAGGATAATGTTCATTTCGTATCAGGCAGCCTTTTCCCGAGTTATCAAAAATGGTACACGTGGTTCATAATATGCCACTACAGCCTGTTTTCTCCATACTGCAGACATTTGAGGATAATGTTCGTTTCGTATCTGGCAGCCTTTTCCCGAGTTATCAAAAATGGTATACGTGGTTCATAATATGCCACTACAGCTGACAACGAAGGGTCTATCAAAGTTGATTAATTCGGAGGTCCTTATTCCCAGCTTTAGATCAACCACCCCGCCACCCAACCAGAACAAATCAGGACTAAATCTGCTGCATCCAAAATCATCTGCAACCAAAGCATTCTTCACTGAGTTAATCTCTCTCTCTCTCTCTCTCTCTCTCTCTCTCTCACACACACACACACACACACATTGTGACAACCCGTAAATGCACGCACACACTTGCATGCAAGTGTTCTGCATGTGTGCAAGTACATGCACTTGTGTAGTTGTGGGAACGTGCATTGCAGACACTGTTTCTCCAAACTCTCCAGACTAAAACAGCCTTGATAACTTTTTTTTCACATTCTCAAACTGAGATGCACTAAGGAGGGTTTAACATATATATATATTTTTTTCGATGTCCTTTAGTCCAATCGGAAGCACTCTTGTCAATCTCCATGAGGTCCTAACACATCTCCTGCACAGTTGCGTATGAAAAGTCACAAACATAAACACTCATCAACTGCCTTTTGCTGTTGAATGAACTAGCTAGAGTCCAAGTAAATAACTCAAACTTCATCATCAAGTCTATTTTTCAAATTGCAGAATGGCACAATATCATTGATCTTAAGCATTATGGTCAACCAGATCACATTCCAATTTGACAGGGATGACATTTGGAATACAGGACCACTCATAGCTGGCATATGGTTTAGGTTTTGGCTCATGAAATATGGTTCAATGTGTTACAAAGGATAACACAAATAATGAATAATGATAATCTCTTTTCAGGAACAATTAACACAAACTCATTCATAAGACGTGTGTACCAACCAGCCACACAAGCACTATGGACCACAGGGAGAGGGATCTACCCAGGCAATTACACCTCAGGTCAAGGTGTTCAGGCCATATTGAATAAGACAGGACATTGAAATTGTGCTGTCTGACAAAACATGTCTCAAGTGCATGTGTACTGCAAAATGAGTAGGCTTTGACAACAGAAGTAGCTTCAAGCAATTGTGATTAGTGTTGCATATGAACTGAAAATTATTTGGTGGAAGTTACATCCTGAATTCCCTTATTCTCTCATTTTTATAATACAAATTTCCAAGTAATCAGGGATTAGTAACATGTATATAAACAAAGACCAGGTTGGACAAAGTGTTGGGAGTTGAGAAACTCCAATAAACAATTGTATGCAAGGACAGGAATTCTTATGCAATAATGATGTCAAAATTTACTAAATAAAGCAGAAGAGATGAACAAAGAGCTTTGCACGGCTAGAATAACATCATTACATAATGCACATACACTCACTAAATGATTGCAGTAAGGGTATTCACTGGAATATCTGTTTTCAAGCCAATACATGTTACTGCATTGTGTCCATGTCCAGTCAACTTTGTTGATATCTCCCTCGGAAGTGAGCCTGACCCCATGGTCAATAAATGTTGGTACAATCCATAATACTTGAAGACCTCCAGCTCTTCACTAACAGAACTGACAAAGAAAAAGAAGGAAAAGACAAAGCAGAGATTGTAGAAACTTAGGATCTCTCAAGTGCAGAGACAAAGTATGCTCAGCATAGTTTGGCAGGTGAAACAAATTTAACTATGAGTTGAAAATGATTCCAGCAAGTCTCAGCCATATGACGTAGATTACTTGAAAGGAAAAGGCCTACAACATGAAAACCCAGCCTGAAAAATTCCTATTAGTAGTGGCCCATATGGAAGAAGTTTGTTGTTATTCTTGTTACTTTTGTTTCTTATTTTTTAAAATCTTTATTGGTGCAAAATTATGATGTAAATGATGGCTCCATCTCTTTCTCATGAAGTTCACTAGCCTAAGTGGTTATAAGGATGTATGTATGCCGATTAAGCAAACCCAACAACAAAGAACAAATATAGCCCACTTAGTGCAGTAGAAGAATTGTGCATAATTTATGCTAAAAGATCAGGAAATTAGAGTAATGAAAAGCACTTTCTACATTGTGCTGCTACAATGTAATACTTTGAATTACTGGGATCACTACAATCAGAAACATTGGATGGCGCGAGTACATTAACCAGGGGGCAAATAAATCAACTTCAGCCTAGCATAGAATATAGAGATGAATAAGTTGTTTTATGGGCTCAAAGTGTGTCCCAAGGGAATGAACTGGATTATAAACCTTAAAAGCACCAAAAAGTCTCCTATTGTTCACTATAACTGGTCCATTCAGAGTTAAACAGAACAGAGAAGCAGGAAATGATTATCAAGCCTCTTAGGTATGGTTTGTATCTTATAGGGCATGTATTTGGTAATGCGGTAATGTTTCAAACAATCAATACAATGTATTGATGTGATTACTGGCATGGATTCCTTAGTTAGCAGTTCTTTGTTTTGGTAAAGATGGATAACAATACCTTTATTATCAATTTCAACTTTCCGCATGAGAACTTGCATTTACAACATATTTGCAGCAAACCCAAAAATAAATGATGACCTTTAAACTCACATGTTCTTAGAGCAGAAGGCTATACATGTCAAATTAACTTATCATGTGGTACACATTTCAGCTTTCTGGCTCTTAATTTTCATATCCAAAAATCAGTTCTTATCTCTCTATCAAAAAAGTAGTCTTTTCCATTCTACAAATCATAAGTTCCATATTTTGGGCATATGATTCTAGCCAAATTTCCTATGAACTTCAATGAGCATTCTGCATTCTGCACCCTGCAGTTAAGCTTTTGAACTTCAAAAGCATCACCCACCATGCTTCACTTTCTATATACAGACCCGAAACTCAACTAAGGCATTTACTGTGTTTTGTCCCAAGTTACATTTATGAAAAAATTTTTGAGCAACTAGGATAGCAAAATTATTTCGCTTTGTTCTTCAAAAGCAAAAACCAAACTTCAAATTCCTTGGAAGTTGTAAGCTACAAATATCCAACTCAATCATGCCACCACGTATAAAAGATTATTCAAGAAATGAATACTTTATTAAACTGAATTTATTTTCCTTATGGGTGCTCTGGTTTACTATTTAATCCCCTGAACCAGAATGACATTAACAATTGTCAAAAGCAAATAAATGGATACTCACTTGATTCTTTTGTCAGCAACAACTAATGATACAAGCTGATCTTCAACAAATACTCTCAATTCATTTCCAAATTCTATCCTCAATATGATGCAATTCTGTTTCCTTTCAGCTTATCCCAATAGAGATTCCAAGAGGCATTAACCGGCACTCCTCCTCTCCAATCTTGCTTTGCTCAATAATTAATCAAAAAGCCAAAAAGAGAAAAAAAAAAAAAAACAAAGTTCATTGCTTGACTAAATCGTATCGTAATTACTCCAGTTCCAAGAATTCACCATTTTCTTTAAAACCTTTCAGCTGTGTTAGTAATGGAATTTCTTATATCTGATTTCCTCCAATACATTCACAACTATCCAGATTCAAATAAATTAACTCATAATTGCAACCAAACTTACTAATTATCAATTGAAATTGTTAAATTCGGAAATGTTAACTAGCGTACCAGGACGATGCTTTGGCGGAGATGATGCACAGAGGAGGCGCCAAGAGCGTCGCGGCCAGCCTCGAAAGTCCAGTGGTAGTAATCGGAGGAGACTCTTTTGATGGCGAAGTCAGTGACGCCGTTGGTTCGGAGAATCGTGGAAAAGGCGAGCTTCGGTGTCGCCGCCGTCGGTGTTATGGAGAAGAGACGCGGAGTGGTGCCGACGAGCCGTTTTCGGGGAAGAGAGTGAGCTCGAGGTCGGATATCCGTTGGAGGATTCGGGTTTGGACCCGCCCCAGCTAATGCTGGTTTTGATTCCATTTCGGTCTAGCTCTGTTTTGCGTTTCGGGCCTGCTGGCTACGATGCTACTATGCGCATAGGCCTGAGCACGGGCCGGGCCGGGCCGAGCCGATTCCAATTTTTAATTTTGAGCCGACAGGTACGAGCGCAGTCAGTTAGGCCGGTTACATTTTCGATTACGATCATGTCCAATTTCAGTTTCAGTCCATTTCTAGTTTCAAATGTTGTTACAATCTGATATTACAAAAGTTTATTTTATATATATATATATATATATATATATATATTTTTTTTTTTTTTTTTTTTTGAGGTTGGTCGTTATTTGGCTTTAAAAGCCCGAATGAAGACACTGAGTGATTAAAAATCAACACCTCTATCTTCAAAATTTCAAATTATAATAATAAAAAAATAGTATAAATTTTATTAGAATGGAAAGAATTATTATATTGTGTAACTCACAATTTAAATAATTTTTTAATTAATAGAAAAAACAAACTTAAAGTAAATTGATTTGATTTACTTAATATGATTTTTTATTTAAAAATTGAATTATTTTAGTTATTTTTTAAAAAATATTTAATTTTTTAATTTAATATAGTTTTAAAAATTTTAAACTAAACTAATTGACATGTCAATATGAAAAATTGAAAGAAAAAACATATAATGCTTCTTCATTTTTTTTCCTTTTAATAATTGCAATTAAAATTGTGTTTCATGCAAAAAAAAAGAAAAAAGAAAATATTTTGTCCATTACATAATTTTACATTATAGATTTATGTTATTATTGTATTTTAATATTATATCAACTTTTAGTATAACTACAAAGTAAATTTTATATTATTGTACTTTAATTTGTAGAACTGGAGTAATTATCATATAAAATTTTTCTTTCTAAATTTCGGTTACTTCACTTTATCAATTGTAATTATTAATTTAATTTACTTACTTTAATTTATATTAAAAAATTGATTCAAGTAATCAAGCTTTAAGAAAATTAGCATAAAATTGACTGAACCGACCCAACCACCATCCCTAACTACCACCTAGTTTTTGGGTGCAAAAATATCTCAAAGAAAAGATTAAAAAAAAGAAAAAGGTAAATTTCACATGGAGTCGTTGGGCCCCTAGTCGGCACCTCACGCACCATTTTTCCTTTCATTAATTGTGTATTGTATTATGGATAGACTAATAATAACTTTTCACCTAACATTTTTCTTTCATTTTATTTAATTCCCAGATTCAAACACAATGATATATTTTCTTTGACTTTCTGTCTAGAACTTTCTGCAGACATTACATTTCAAGATTGGTTGGCATGTAAAGGAGTTGATTTCTCTTTGCGAACAAGTCAACTCCTCATAAGCATTACAGAGTAGTTAAGGAAAAGGCAGTTCTTTGGGAAGTTAGCCTAAAGCCGGTTGATTTTCTACTAATTTGACTGGAAAATAATGGCTCCCGCACAACTCCGGGGCGAAACTACTGAAAAGTTGACGGAGTTGGCATGAATCTATGGGATTTAATGTGTTGCACAATCTACCTTATGGACTCTCTTTTTACGACATTGGAAAAGAAGTAAATTGATCTCTAATTTTCAAGGGAAAGGCGTATGAAAACGAATTAATAAACAATTCTTGTAATAAACCATTCGCCTTCAAAAAGGTTGTTGACTTTTTGCTAGGTTTAATTCCAAGTTTTATTCTAAATCTTTATAAAGATTACAAATTTTATTTTAAATGTTCATAAAGAGCAGAATTGCTACACGATACATATATCCACGTTTTATTTTAAATGTTTATGAAGAAGATAATTGCTACACCATATGTAATTAAAAAAAATTAAAAATATTTAAATAAATATTGAATTTATAAATTATATACATTATTTTTAATATAAAATTTCTTAATTACGTAACTTATAATTAAAAGCTTAACTCAAAATTGAAACCTTAACGCACATTACCATCTTATAAACCAATAAGCTTCTGCACATATATACAAACATTTTCTATACAACATTAATATATCATCAATGAGACTAATATTTAGAAAGAGTCTCCTTATACGCCTCTTATTAATACGATAACGTGATAGCTGGTGCCGAGAACTCCGCAGGGTGTTCCGGGTTCGACGGTGTCTATAGCATGGCTGAAATATTGGAACGGAAAGTCACGAACCAATTGGAAAACCGCCGGCTGCACCCCATAGATTGGGCAGCGGGGAACATTCCAATAAAGTGGAGAATGCACGGACCCATTAACATAGAGTGGCCATCACGCGACGCAGTCACATCAGGATGTGGTGACAATAATCTGGTGAACCCTCTCCTCCTCCAAATATAATAGACCAAGTTTGGTAGCCTGTGATCGAATGGTAATCGTCCACTTCCAGAGGAGAGAAAGATGTCACACCTCAGCTCTGTGCACCCGCGTCACAGAACATAGCTTCCAGCCACAATGACAGCACCTTTTATGAATCTTGCAAGAAATAATGGGAGGCTCTAGTTCTACCTACATTTGAAGCGCGTGCGAATATCACCCGAATGCGGCACAAGAGAGAGAGAGAGAGAGAGAGAGAGGGTGTCGGGGTAAATTAAGAAAAGTTGGAATCTTTTCAAAAAAAAAAAAAAAGAAAGGAAAAAAAAATTGTGAAATAAACATTAGAAATATATGCATAATGCATGGGAGGATTGGAGAAGATAGAAAAGAGGTTGAATTGTTTATGAGAAATAAAAATTACACGGTATTAATTTTTTAATGATTACATATGTTTAATGAACAAATATGTTTAATAAAATATGTTTAATTTTATTTTTAAAATAAAAAATAATTTTTTTTTTCTTTTAATTTTCTTTACAGGAACCATTGGCTCCAGTCAGTGTTCAGAGCTGGCTATCTCTAATCTAGTTTTGGTCGATTCTATGACTGGTTAGTTATATGTAATTACAGTTTCGACTCAATTCTATTCGATCCTGCTTTGGTCTAGGGTCATTGCAAAACGCTCAACGAATGTCGGACATGTCGGCAACCAGATCCTAATTTTGGGTTGAGCGATTGCAACAGTAACGTGTCAAATTCTCGTGCGACAAAGTGCAGGATTATTTTTCAAACTTCGAGAAAAGTTTGACGTGAAAAATCTACGAATTGTCTCCTTCTTCATTTCCAGTGACTTGTCTTCCAAGCTTGCTCTCTGACTTCAATGTTTTTTCCCTCCTTAAATACCATAGCTTCCATGGCCACACCGTGTAGAAAACACAAACAAGTCTCCAAAAGGATATCAAAATTGTCTTCGAATTTGCAGTTTAAGCCATGCAGAAAAGCGCTTCGGCTTCATCACTGGGCCCAGGCGGGTTGGATATAGCCCAGGCCTTCTTCAGGCCCATTCAGAGCACCGCTCCTCCTTCCCCCACCAAGCGCCACACCAAAATCTCCGTCATTGGCGCCGGCAACGTTGGCATGGCCATTGCCCAGACCATCCTCACCCAGGACTTGGCCGACGAACTCCTCTCGTCGACGCCAAGCCCGACAAGCTCCGCGGCGAGATGCTCGATCTCCAGCACGCCGCTGCCTTCCTCCCCCGCACCAAAATCCTTGCCTCCACCGACTACTCCGTCACCGTCGGGTCGGATCTCTGCATCGTCACGGCCGGCGCCCGGCAGAACCCCGGCGAGTCCAGGCTGAACTTGCTGAAGAGGAACGTCGCCTTGTTCCAGCACATCGTTCCCCCGCTTGCGAAGTACTCGCCGGATTGCATTTTGTTGATCGTTTCCAATCCGGTCGATGTGTTGACTTTCGTGGCGTGGAAGCTTTCCGGGTTTCCCTCTAATCGGGTCATTGGGTCGGGTACAAACCTGGACAGCTCGAGGTTTCGGTTCTTGATCGCGGATCATCTCGACGTGAACGCGCAGGACGTGCAGGTCTAAACGTGAAAATTGACTTCGAATTTTAAAATCAATATATTATTTAATTGACATTTTCCCCTAATTTTGTGATTTTTTTTCAAAAAAAAAAAGAAAATTAGGAAAACAATGCGTTTTTAATATATGAAATAAACAGTAATAATAAATGTAAGAGTCACATACTTTACAAAAATACAATCAAAATTATTGATAAAAATGAACGTGTGATCACAAATGTATAACCAAAAGATTATAATTGCATTTTTTTTTTTTTTTTTTTATACTTGCATCACTTCTTGCATGATCGGCATCCACCTAACGTTTTTCAGGCCTACATTGTTGGCGAGCATGGTGATAGCTCGGTGGCACTTTGGTCCAGCATTAGTGTTGGGGGAGTCCCAATACTGAGCTTTTTGGAGAAGCAGCAAATTGCTTACGAGAAGGCGATGCTAGAGAACATTCACAAAGCAGTCATAGAGAGTGCATATGAAGTGATTAGCCTCAAAGAATACACGTCTTGGGCAATTGGGTACTCAGTGGCCAACTTGGCTCGGTCCATACTCAGAGACCAGAGGAAAGTTCACCCTGTTTCCGTTCTTGCAAGAGGCTTTCATGGCATGGACAGCGGCGACGTGTTCTTGAGCTTGCCGGCGGCGCTGGGCAGAGGTGGGGTCTTGGGGGTCACCAATTTGCATTTGACGGATGAGGAAGCGCAGAAGCTGAGGGACTCCTCCAAGACCCTCCTGGAGGTCCAAAACCAACTGGGGATTTGAAGGAGTACACGCTGCAACCCCGGCTCTCTTTATTGCTCATATTAACAATTATAACAGTGAAAAGCCTTGCGTTTTTTATTTTTTATGCGAAATTGCCTTTTTCTTTTTAACCATACAAAAATGTTACAAAATAAAAGTGGTTTCAAACCATATGTACTATTGTAACAATTGATTACACATTTTAGTATTTCGATACATGGAGGCGGTCAATAAAATAGCATAATATGATCATGTGTTTGTCTCAATCCATTCACCCACATCCGCGTAATAAAGTCCACAATGAAACGTGCAATTTTGGTCTTAATCCTGACAGACATAAGTTATTGTACACGTAACTGTGGCGTGGATACCTCAAAATTAATATCAATCAATGGTTGGTCGAGAGTAGAAGCATTTTACAAATACTATAGGCTTAATCATTTATTATGAAAACGAAACTAAGCATTTTACAAATACTATAGGCTTAATCATTTATTATGAAAATGCTGAATGTCTATGGCATATACTTTCCACAGGTCATGAGAGAGGCGAATATAAAACAGAAGTAGCTACATTGGGAACCCAGCAGTCAACATATAGCAATTTACTAGAATCGGTATTGAAATCCTGTTGCAGCTGTTGAAAAGTAACTCAAGAAGTATAGTTTGATCGTGTTACAATTAGATCATGGGATCACTTCGCAAACGCATGCTGGGGCACCAAAGAGGGTAAGAGGATCAAGTAAATTGCACCAAGCTTCGCTCAATTCCGACGACCTGTCGACTGCAACACATGCGGACGACGATGGACTAGAATCAATGCTGCAATCAGCACTTGTAGTTGAGCTCAACAAATTGGTGAGGAGGAGAGGAAGGAGAAGGAAGGAAGTTAATGATACCCTTGGAGTCATTTTTGAAGCTAAGCTTGGAATACAAACCCTAGAAGCTTTAATTGGTGGGTCCTAGCGTGGAAATTGGGAAGTGGAGGTAATGGCGAATTTATAATTAAGTGGTAGTGCAGTGCAAATTACTTCTTAAATTTGTCATGAATATCATTGAAGTACAACGATGCGGTTGTACTTTTGTTTTCTTTTTATTTAATTGATGTGGATTGAAACTTAAATTTAAAAATTTTAATGGTAAAAATAATTTCAGTATTATTAAATTAAACCTCATTGATACATTGTACTTCTTTAATTTGTCATAAACCGTTGCCTTTGCGCCCATCTCTGTAGGTCAGAATCCACTGACGACTTGGGCCATTCTTTGTAGGTTTTTTTTTTTTTCAGAAAAAAAACTAGTACATGGGAAGGTGAATCAAAATCTCCTCGTCTACAAATGTTCGTGCTCGAGTAGTGCTCCTCAAGTGTGGGAATAAGTTTGATTCTCAGTGTATAGTGGCAATTGTTGTGGCGTTGCATTGGATAGCCTACCACTGTAATTTATTTTCATTACCTACAATTTAAAATTTTGGAGAGTACAAGGTAATGCAGAATGTGTATGGCAATATGACATATAGTTCCCGTAAACATCCCACCAAAGGTCTACAACAGGCCATGAAGGAGTTGAACATAAAATCAAAAGTAGCTAGCTAGGATGAGTAAACGGGGATTCTAACAGTATACATGGAACAAGTGAATGGAATTAAATGTACAATTTTGTTGCAGCTGGTCCTTTTAAAATATTTAGAAATTTTTTTTTTTTAAAAAACACACACACACACACTGCTTTTAGTCGGGGTCAAGCCGACGTAACATTTGATTGGCTTGTAAAACTACTATTAACACATTTAGGAATTAATGCCAAAGGAATTTGATGTTATTATATTATGATTTCTGGCTTTTGAACTTGTAATTTGTTGTCAGAAATTCCAGGGATGCGGGTTTTAAGAACGGGGCTTCGGCATGTTGCGTAAAGTGTAAGCATGGAGCGGTTTACAGCATTGGTGGATGCGAAGAAATTCAGTTTATGTTGAAAGCCAGCGAAACTTCAACCTAAGTTTGGTCAAAATTCTCCTTCAATTACCAAGGAACTGGGAATTCCCATGTGGCCAGTGGGCTAGCCCGATCGCCTCTGTAGAAACAAACCAACAAAACCCATGATGAATTACTTGTTAGTTTCGACCCATGTATATATATATATTACTATGTTAGTCTAAGTAGTCACAAGTCTTTGTAGCTTAGATCGAGATCGAATCTCCTCACTTTCTAAAAAATCTCACGCATGAATTGCTTGGTGGTGTCTTTAAGACCCACAAAATTTTTTTTATGTATTAACAATTGACAGCTAATAATTAACTATTTTCGAGTTAAAATTAAAAAAAAAAAAACATGTAACGTCTTAATGGATGGACGGAGACAATTCTTTTTCCTCAAGTCTACAGGCAGCTCAGAATCAAGTTGGGTGTCATTTATTTTTCTCAATCCCAGCAAACAAAAACAGGTATAATAGGACGTGGACATAGGTAGTTTGGTTGGGCAACACTAAAAGGCAATGGAAATTTAAAACCCGCTCGACATAGTATTGGGCTTACATTAGTCCAACAAAAAATGTATAGAAGCTGGTCTATTCTGTGAGTAGGATAGCTGTGGGCAGGGCCCAGGTGGGCTCAAACTCATTAACTTGCCTAAATGAAACTGAAAAATTATGGGCTTGAATTTCCAAGTAAACCCAAAATTTTCCGAGTACAAATGCAATAAGGACAGAGTCTGAGAAAAATAATGAAACTATGTATTATGATATGTCTAGCATTTATTATTATATCTTGTCATTACTTAATAATTTGTGTTGATGAAGCCCATTCCTAAAATAGCTAAAATAAAAACATATTCGGGAATGAAAAGGAAAATGCTGACTGAATACATAGTACACTACTTTTTCCTTCATATGCAGGCAAAATTGTTGCCTTGGATGTCAAAGACAATTATGACCGAGCCCGTGTGGAAATGAAAGAAGAAGTGACGTGTGTTTAGTGATTCCCGGAAGAAAAGCTTCTCCCAACATTTTTTTAACTTGAATAGGCCAAGGCCACGAGGTCTGTCCTGAATCCACATAAAGGCATATTCCTACTCGGTGCATTTCGCCCCTGGTTTTGGCAGGAGAAGGCCCATTTCCAGGAAGCAGGAATGTGTTTCTCACAAGTGAAAAGACTTTCCCTCTTGCGCGTGACTTTTTGATTAATACGGTTGAGAGTTGCTCCGTACTGTTATTGAGGGATTAGTTAACAGATCAGAGTGCCATACAAGGACTGGCCCCAATGCGAGATTTGGGACATGTCTCAAGATTGCCATAAAAAAGCCGGTTTCATGGAACGCTCAAAACCCGGTAAACAGTTCCTCTGATCAAAAAGGCCAACTGGAATCTTGTCACCCAGGGCGCCCATGTGCGGGACTGACGGCAGTTTGTTAAATGTTGACAAATAAGTATACGTATTTTATATCAAAAATAAGAAAATTTATTTTATTTTTCTATAACATTACATTTGTTTTCTATTATTAAAATAAAAGAATTTACGAAAATTTTTTCACGTAAAATAATGATCTTAACTTTAAATTTATAATACCAAAACATTATTTACGAGGCAAAAATTATATTTTTTTTATTTAGTTTAATTTTATTTGTATTTTTCCAACACTAAATTCCCTGGTGGGTAAAATTTTGCCGGCAAACATTTTCAATTCCCATTTCAGTTTTAAGGCAAATGGACAATATGAGTGGTAGGTAATCACTGTTCACATTCACGTTTGATGGCAGATGAGGGTGATTCGGATGCTTTCAGTTTTCTAAAGCACTGTAACTTATAGTATAGTCTTCCGTCAAGTTTTATTCATGTTAATGAGTAATATAATTTGAGTCCGTTGATCCAATCTGGCAGAGTTTTTGCAGCAACATTATAATTGATTGTATAGACTCAAAAATTGAAGTGCTACCTGCATTTTTGCTGCCAGTATAATTATAATTCATAATTGTAATTGATCATTTGCATCTGTTATCTGTTTGCATCACAATGCAATCGCAATTGGGACGCTAAATCTGGGTGATCAGATTTTCTTAGCCAGATATCAACAGTTCATTTGGCCTATCAGTCCATGAATCCATTCAAAGCAACCCCTTGCTCTCCTTAGTGTTTGTTATTTGTAGTTTTTTTTTTTTCTTTAAATATAGTATTACATGTAGTTAAATTGAGAGTTAGCATATCTTAGCAAAGACTGAATTTTGGGGTGCACTTAAGGAAAAATCTCAGAGATGAACCTC
This sequence comes from Rhizophora apiculata, assembly GCA_037832385.1. Taxonomy (NCBI): domain Eukaryota; kingdom Viridiplantae; phylum Streptophyta; class Magnoliopsida; order Malpighiales; family Rhizophoraceae; genus Rhizophora; species Rhizophora apiculata. Next base: position 5,576,011 of record CM075439.1, on the reverse strand, counting down.
TAGGTCTAGACGCGTTCAAATTGGAAAGAAGGACCGCCCTAATAATTCAGCTAATGTGTGTAATCGTACAATATTCTCTCAAGCGCAGATTTCCAAAATTTGAAAGAGGACCACTGGAGAAAAATCAGGACAACTAATAAAAAAGGAAAGCTCCAAAGCCCAAAGTCCAAAATCTCAAAATGAACCTTGCCCTCCATGCTGCAATGCCAGCTCGTGTCTGATGTGTACGTGCCCACTTGGGCTTCCATTTCGACATTTTTGAAAGCGGTTGAGAGCTTAGTCTCCACCTATAAAACCCTTAACCCAATTCACCATTTGCATCTCTCAAATCCTCTCTTAAACCCAAGCAGCTTATAATTAATCTCCTTGAAATATGGCATTACGATCACTAGCCTCAACTGCCCTTCTCCTCTCCCTAAACCTCCTGTTCTTCACTCTGGTGAGCTCCACTCATTGCCCACCACCATCAAAGCCAAAACCCCACAAGCCTCACCCATCACCAGCTCTATCAAAGGGTAGTTGCCCTAGGGACACCCTTAAACTGGGTGTATGTGCAAATTTACTGAATGATCTGCTGCATCTTGTTGTTGGCACCCCACCAAAGACGCCATGCTGCAGCCTTGTTGAGGGTATTGCCGATCTGGAAGCCGCTGTTTGTCTTTGCACTGCCATCAAGGCTAGTCTCTTGGGCATTAACCTTAATGTCCCAGTTTCGTTAAGCTTGTTGCTTAACTATTGTGGCAAGCGCGTCCCAAAAGGATTCCGGTGTGCATAAACATGGTTTAAGCATTATTCTACATGTTTTGCATTTAGCCTCCTCATTGTGTGTCTCGAAACTATAAGATCGATAATTTATGTTTTGTAGGGTAACAGCAACGCTTCTCGCCTTCTACCTAATCATTAGAAATTCTCTATTTTCGGTTCGATTCTATTGAATTTGAGTGGATTGATCATTCTCATGTAATCAATTAAGATATCTCATCTATGTGCTTCCTTTAATCAATTTTAGTTTTCCAACTAAATTCAACATTCTTACATATAATCCATATATAGCATCAAATGACTTCTTGCAGTCTTACGTCGACCTAAAAGTTCAAGGTTATTAGTGGAGAAACTCACAGGCATTATAAGTTTTTATACTCAAACGATTTGAGATTTTATACTCTTTTAACATATGTATTATGTTCTGGTGTTAAACATGGATGAAGAACTTTACCAATTAACCCTTCGTAATTCCCACTATCCATGAACATAAAAACCAAACAGGATAGACAAGGAAAGAGAAGAGTCACGAAAAGAAAGACATGTAACCACAAATTGTAGCATTGACACAATATTAGGCTCGGATCATTAACTAAAATATATAGGCACGAAATGGAGACTCATTGACAAACTAGGTTTTTTAAACGAGTCAAACTTAAAGCAAGAGTTTGTTGGTTTGCATCCCTAATCTCTAGGGAGTTTAGGATATCTCTGCTAATGGGGTCACATGATGTAGATATGCCACTAAACCCAAGCTACGGTGGTGAGTTTCAAACTCATATTCTCTTAGGAGTACTTCTGAAATTCTGTTAAAACGATTCTTATTTTGGTAAGTTTTTTTAAGATGATTCTAACTAAAATGTTTTGCGGCTAAAGAGAAAAATGCTAAGATTTCTGAATTGGCGAACATGAAAGTTATGTAATTGGGGTTCACAATTAACTTCAGTAATTTTCGTGCTTCCTAATTTCAAGAATCATGCTCAGATCGTATAGGGATTCCAGTTGGAAAAGAATTCAAGAAATCTACATCATTTGAAGGGAAAATATCCCAAAAAAAGTTTCAGAGCCCAAAAGAAAGAAAAAAAAAAAAATCATATTTTCAAGGAATTTTCTTTTGTACAAACAAAAGATACGCGTCTAGTCAAGTTGAGAAGAAAAAAAAAAAAAAAGATGAAATACATATAAACTAAGTCGCAAAACTTAAAGAGGCACACGACATGGTGGAAGAATGCTATGAAAAATAAATAAATAATCCAAAGTGGAGACATTTCTTGGCTTCCCTCATGCACTTGTTTTGTGTCTTGCGCTTTCTTTACACGTTGTAGCATGGTGATGCATAAAAAATATATATTTTATTTATACAACGTGCATAAAAAAATTTCACAAAACTTTACTAACAAAAATAAATATTGTTATATGAAAAGAGATATAAGTTACCCAAATTTAAGAATTAAACATCTTAGACTAAGGGGTGCTTGCAGACACATTGCAAGGCTTCAAACCCTGTTTTATAATATCCTCCATATGAAAGTCTTGCAGGAAAATATGTAGGACATCAATAATGGTTAGCAACATACCGTTTAGATCTTTTTTTTTTTACATTAGTATTTTATTTACTTGAGAAAATTTTAATTTTCTAGTTCAGTAAGAAAAAAAAAAAAAAATCTAGCGATGAATAAATCTACAGTTAATTGTATGCATTTAAACTCATTATAAATGAAAATTATATTTAAATAAAATGTATGCAATAATTAATCTATGAATCGACCATAGTTATAATTATATACGGATGCTGGCACAACGAAATTAATGATTAACCAATGCTTGTGTCTGACCTGTGATTTAAATTTAGGATCTGGCTTTTATTATCTATTATGTATATCGTCTTAGTGTATTCATACACATAGTGTTCATTAATTCATAAATATCCACTCTATCCTTCATGCACATCCACATTATTTTTCAAATTTATATTTACTAATCTTTTTTCATAAAAAAGACTCAACGCAAGCTTTGTAAGAGTATTAACGTGGACCCTCGAAGGCCTATGTAAAAGAACATTTGTCGCATTTCTCTGTAAGGTACGTCAAAATCTACATCAGGCACTATTATGATGGCAATGTGACTGCTCACGTATGCCAACAAGGGCCAAAAATAAAAAAAAGAGACTACCTTGGCAACAACATGTTCAAATAATGGCAACGAGAGTCAGCGATCACCTCCGGGCAGCTCCATCTGGGAATTTCTTTTCTTTTTCTATTTTCTGCACTGTAATACAGTAAAGTCACTAACAACAGCAGCAGGAACTGTAAATAAAGCAATTTCACGAGTAATATTTTTGGGGTTGTGTGCAAAAAAAAAAAACAAAAAAAAGGGAAACTGTAATAGTTGATACATCATTGCTCATAAGTAGTAAGCCCATTCAGAGTGGCCGTCCATTATAATACTTTTTTCTTTTTTTTTTTTCTTTTTTTTTATGATGAATCAAACTAGGCACAGTATGGAGAGAAACAAACATTTAATGGTACAGTCCAGGAAAAAAAAATTAATAGATAAAGCTCCAAACGCAAAAGAGGGCCGACCGGATTGGAGCAAAGATCAAGGCTATTAGAACTTGTTTGTTTTCTTAGTCCATCAACCATACAATTGGAACTTCTCTTTTGGTACATTGGAATTAAAACATTATGTACGAATTTGAGGGAGCTGTGATTCTAATGCACTTTAACTCTCGATCTATGTTACTAGTTAATTATCAATCCATGAAAGGGGGTTGTTGGGAGCACGTTAGTTGTGAAGAGTAAATTTAAAGTTGCTATTTTGTGGATGAAAAATCTAAGGGATAGACCATAACTGCATACTTCAATTTTCAATCATATTATGACCAAGACGAGAGGGGACATTACATTTGTATTTAGACATAGAAATGCCAACAATTTTACTGATGCTTCAGCGAAGATGGGCCTACCGGAACATCCGATTGAGTTGCGTGGTTGGGAATATAGGGTTTTAGTGGGTGGTATGGATTGCACTACTTTTCGGGCGTTATTTACTGTTGCTCTTAGAGTTTGGATAGAATTTTGCTGCTCAAAAAGAAATGGGGTTAATGCCAATGAGATATACCTCGGTATTATTCGAACCAAGGTTTCAAATTTGAATCTTAATCAGCTTTGACCACAACGCTACACCACATAATTTTGACCCTGAGACTGGCACACACATAGTTCTAACCACAATACTGTTGCACCCACAGTTTTGACCATAATGCTGCTACATACACAAAATCTTGACCAGGATACTGCTACATACATATTTAATACACCCATCTAACTTCGATTATAGCGTTCACATACTTTTATATGGTGCCGTTAACACACTTGGTTGGTATTTTTGATACATTCGCCAGATTGATGTTTTTGAGAGACAAAATAAAAATGCAATAATTGCTATTTATAGACAAATAATTAATTAAATCCAAAATCTACTTAGTATAACTCTACTATTTTAAACTAGAATATTGACCAATTAACCCAACCTAATTTACTTCCTACAAATCAGTTATTAAGAAAAAAAAAAAAAGTGGATTAGGTCGATATTAGACTATTTTATTTCGTGAACTTTTGTTCCTTCAAAAGAGAAAAATAGCTTAATAGTAAAACTCTACTATTTTGTTTTTCAGATGTGAAGTCAATGACCTAGAAGTGATGACCCCTAAGATGAGATGCTCAATTCTTAATTTGCTCCAAAACAAAATACCTACAGGGATTCACATGTTTACTTCGTGAAGTGAACTCTGAAAATAACGACTGCCCGCTTCAAAACCCGAGCCTCTGCCTAGTTGAATTCAGGCTACCATCACCCAACACCGCCGATTATTGAGGAAAGGACAGAAGAGAAGAGGAGCCCACGTGTATGTGCCTCCATATATAGAATTCCATTATAGTGATAGAGAAAAATGGAGACGGTGTATACTTACCTACAGCACTTAAAATTATTATGTATTATAAAATATATTAATTATAATTAATAATTATGATTATATATTTATAAATTTATATTCATTCATATTTATTTTTCATCTCTCTAATTTTTTTCGTTATTTATCTCATCAAGGACATACCATAAGAAGACGAAAGAGAGAAGAAATAATAATTGCTAATTATAATTGCATGCAAATTGAGATAATATAGGAAAAAAAAAGAAAAAAAGCTTAAGCGATTAGGATCGAGAAGGACAATTGTGAAGAAAATTAATATATATGGGAAATTGAAGGAGCCAAACAAGGACATAGAGGACTCTGTCAGACTGACTTTGGGTTCTGTAAAATTGAATATTGAAACAAAGGTTCACGGATTGATCTGAACCACAGTCACGGATCGGTCATTGAAGTTTGCAAAAGACCAACATGGCTCCAAGACCTCCAGTTTCATTTTTCTATAAGCTTCTTGAATATATATGTCTAGTAGTTCATGTATTATTTATTTCATGCATTCAACTTGGCTTTTGTTAGTAGTAATTGTTCTATAATCCACCACGGGTTGCTCATAAAATTCAGCTATGTATATATAAATGTATACATATATTCCAAAGCTTCCCATCTCCAAATCCCTCCAAGCAAACACAAAGGAACCCTAAGCATGGGTTCTACTAAGGTTGTAGCCGTGTTTTTGATAGTCATGTTTCTTACGTTAATATCATTACCTCCAATTTATGCTTGCGTTCCTTGTACTCGGCCACACCCTCCATCCCATGGCCCCCCAAGACGCCCAACCCGACCAAAAGGCCATCATCCACACCCACCCCATCGTGGCCCACCACATCATGGCCCACCGCATCATGGCCACCACGGCGGCCATCGACACAAACGAGGACCACCACCTTCAAAGACACCGCCCATGCCACCAATAGTACTCCCTCCGATTATTGTTAACCCTCCTCCCGTAATTACTCCCCCCGTTGTACATCCTCCACCTTCTTCTGGCTATCCGCCTTACCACTGTCCTCCTCCTGGCGGAGGTGGCGGCGGTCCTCCAGCTGTTACTCCTCCACCTTCTGTCCCAGCCCCAGGGATTAAACCTCCGCCGACCCCTCAACCGACTTGTCCAATTGATGCACTTAAGCTTGGCGCCTGTGTTGATGTGTTAGGAGGTTTGGTGCACATAGGGTTGGGGAACCCAGTTGAGAATGTTTGCTGCCCGGTGATTAAAGGACTGCTGGAGCTTGAAGCAGCTATCTGCCTTTGCACCACTATAAGACTTAAGCTTCTTAATATTAATATCTTAATTCCTCTTGCCCTACAAGCCCTAATCACTTGTGGAAAGACCCCTCCTCCTGGTTTTGTATGCCCTCCTCTTTAAAAAATGTAATTTCCATTTAAAGTTCAGTCATGCGTTAAAATCTCTCTTTTATTTTGAGTCATTGATCAATGCACTTAATCACCCTGTCTTTAATTTCTTTCTGCTTACACTCCTTCCTTGCTTAGTATTTCTTGTAACTTCTAAATTGCTTTCATCAATAAAATCCAACTTTGATTTATCAGGAAAAAAAAAAAAAAAAGCTAGCTTTCTGGTTTTCTTTAGTTGTATTAACTCGGATCCTGCTGGTATATGATGAGGGGGAATGTCGAGTTTCATTCATAAGTGTCTTCTTTGTTCAACTCTCTCCACATCTTCTTCTTCTTCTTCTCTCCCTCTCTCTCTCTCACTGCCGTGCGTACGTATAAGTTCATTTCTATCCACCTAACACAAGATACCCGACGGCTCACAGCCCCAATCTTGTGGCACAATTGATGGTGGAAATTCATGTCGATTTAACGCATATTATACGCAGATTTGCGATTTCTATCATTTGTTACAATGATGCACATAAAGACTGAATACATGTGTGTGTGTGTGTGTGTAAATTTCCCTTGATTTTTTCTAGGAGTAAGTGGACTTGATTGAAGAATTTGGAAACGTACTTGGCTTATTGTGAATTATGAGAGACATGTAGAGGGGAGAAACATTTCCCTGATAACGAAGCAGCAAAAATTGTCCTGAGATGTCCTCTTAATGGACCAAAAAAGAAAGTCCTAAGCATGCAGAAAAGAAGAAATCATTTAGATGGAAAAAAATTTCGTGCAAGTAATTATGGAGCTGGCCCCCGGCGTGCCAAGCATGAAAAAAAATAGAAATTTAGGATCAAACCACGTTTTTTCTTTTCGAAGGCATCCGTGTTCATCAACGAAGTTTGACAGAGAGATCTGAGAAGCGAATTTTACAAACACCAGGCAAGCAAGCGGGCTGTCACCTACTGCAAGCACGTCTGACCAGCAAACACTGCATAATTAATCCATAGAGATTGAGGAAACCCACCTGACTCGGTGTAATGATCACAAATTGGGAACTGAATTCAGGGAGTAGTCGGACGAAATTTGATATTGAATGATGATCAATGGGCAATGATGATTAAGCTTCATTTTAAGTCCACCACAAAGGACAGAAAGGGCATATGGCATCTTTTCTTTTCATCGTACGTACCTCAGTTACAGAACAATGTCAAAGCTAAGTAAGAGGTTGTTTAAGGTTATATACCGCTTGGAGTCATTTCTAGTCCCACTTTTTCCATTTTCAAGTTGGTCGGATTAGGATTTGAAATTGTTTTAGAGTTGGGTAATTTTTGAACAATGCCTTAAAATCTCGTATGCACATAAAAATTTAAGTTTTTAGGTGGTAAATTTGATACACACTATCAATGATGTGAAATCTTTGTACTTTATCAATACTAGATTTGTACTCTAAACACACACATGCTACGCTCGACATGTTGAACTCATTTGCTGGATCCCAATATATTGGATTGAACTAAACACTAAGTATAGACAAGGACTTGAAAATTAAATTTCTTTTTTTTTTTTTTAAATCTTTATTCATTGATTTTACATCCACCTATATAAAATTAAAATTTAATATCTTAAGAATAAAAATTTATATTTTTAATCACTACAATGTATCCTAAACAACAGCAAAAATTAGGTTCTAATACTATATCAAATTATGGTTTTTATTTATTTATTTATTTTTTTTTGGGGCGGAGGGGGGGGGGGTGTCCATTGTCCGTGTGCTTGGAATATGGGCTATAAACCAGCTGCCTTTGAGTTACACTCTCTCATCATCACAGTTAGGTCCGCTGAATGAAAGATCGATAGAGGCCCATTATCCACTTAAAGTAATTTGGAAAAGTATTTAAAGATGGGACTCTGGATAATTAGGTCCAAGCCAGTTTAATTACAGACAACGTCAGTGCGGGGAGCATAACTGAAAATTCAAAATCCAATCGCCTCCACATTTATGACATGTTTAATTAGAATCGTAATCAATGTCTAGAGTTCGAGTAATTACCCTGCAGATCCCCTATAGTCAAACTGTTTGAAACTAAAATGATCATCTCATATTGTGCCCTATACAGCAGATAATTCTATTGCAAAATGGGTCTTTTCATACCGCATGCAATAACAGAATATTCAACAAGTTATGATTAGTACCTTTGAACTCTATGAATGTTGATAAGTGAAAATTAAGTGGATAGAAACAATTTTTTTTAATTTATTAAGAAATTTATTAGGCTGTAAACTACACGATGGTACGCTACCTCTTTCCATTATACCTTATTCATGGTATTAGAATCCAAATTCTCGTAGATAATAATTTATGTTCCCAACTTCTTAAGCGACCGATTTCTTTTGTTGTCTGCATGTCGGGATAGAATTTTAGTGGGAAATGTTTAGTCACGGACTGGGCTTTTTGTGGTTGTTGGCAATTGACGGTATGAAATTAAAGTGCCATGGGCCCATTGAGGAGCCAAAAATGGATAATTTTTTTTTTTTTTTTGTCAAATAAAAAAAAAAATGGATACACTGTTTAACATTCGACCGACACATTGCCGCACAATCTTTGCGATCAGTCCGAGGGAAAAACAACATTATTTTTCTCGATTGATTCAGGCAGGCCGTGCAATTAATCATCTGGCATACCCCTGCAGACCGTACAACCTCCCCACAAATTAAAATAACAAGTTGACAAAAGCATCCCAACGCAATGCAGCTATTCCGACAATACATCCATGGAGCATGACGGCAGCAGTGGAGACTTTTATAGCACCCACAGAAATCAGAACAAGAAGTGCTCCCACCCCTTCCAAAACAAAGACAACTTGGCAACAAGCGTCCCTAAAGCAGAAGAAGGACACCCATGGTTTTATCTTCCAATATTTTTTTTTTTGTATCACTAGTCCAATAATAAAGTGGCAGTCATGTGAAGCAGGCTAATGATGACAAAGAATCATGGTTGTTACGATCAAATCTTGCAATAATAATTGAACTCAGGAATTATCAATTTGATTCTTTTGCTACTTGGCTAGATCTCTAGCTGGCTCTCAAAATGGTACTATCAATGAATAATATGGCCTCACAACTTTTGTCATAGGTTACAGCTCCTAGCCAAACACGATATTGCATGTGAGTATGTTGTCAGGATAAATTTACTACTAGGTCAGTAAAAGTTTGCTTTTATTGACCCGTGTTACTACCTTTGAATTTGTCTTATCAAAGTCAGTATCATTCGCAAAATTATCGCTGTCCTTCTACCATTGTTTTTAGAGTGTTAGCGTCCTATCGGTAAACCTACTTTGACAATTCTGCCGACCGTAGTAATTGTAATTGGACGAACTTGAAACATAGGGACCACAATGATGAAAGAAAATTATTAATTTACCACTGATGTAACTTATCCCTTGTATATTCTCAGTTATGTTGTCTCTTTTTTTTTTTTCTTCCACTGTATATTGGTCTTCCTTTTTTTTTTTTTTACCTCGGCTCCCCCTAGAAAAAAAAAAAGTACAAGAATTTTACATGCATAATCTCGTCAAAGTTTGAAATTGGGGGTCATCAGCAATATTGCATTTACTTCACCAGTAATTAAGTCATCACAGTTAATGTGATTGCGATTGTAAATAATGCAATATTTTAGTAATTGCATACTTTAATCTAAAAGACACATAAAAAATAAGAGAACAATTCTAATTGCCTTATTACAATAAACGAGTGAAATCAACTTCACATTCCATGACAATAGTTATAACGAAAACGTAGTTTATTCAATGGAAATCCACCACAAACTAGTGGGGAAAAAAGAAAAAACAAACAAACACAGAGAAAACAAGCAGTAGCCATGCCGCTTCAGAACTTACACAACACACAATATGGTAAACTTGAATGCATAATTTCATGCACACAGAAAACAAAGGAATGGAAGAGAAGAGACACATGAGACGTTTAGTTTAGGGGCACACGAAGCCTCTGGGGGTTGTCCGACTGCAGACATTGAGAAGCAAGCTTAAGGCAATTGGAATGTTGATATTGAGGCCCAAGATGCTGCCTCTGATGGCAGTGCAAAGGCAGAGCGCGGCCTCGAGATCGGCAAGGCCTTGGATGAGTGTGCAGCAAGGTTGTACTGGGGGCGTACCAATAGTAACGTTAACCAATGAACCCAAAACATTTGCGCATACACCAATTTTAAGAGCATCCCTTGGACAAGTTCCCCCAGAAGAAGTGGAAGGAGTTGGAGTAGTTGGGGAAGTTGGAGTTGGCCTTGTTCCTGGCCTTGGCCTTGGTCCTCCCCCTGGCCTTGGAGGACAACCCCCACAAGCAGCAGATAGATTAAAGATGAGGAGGTTCAAAGTAAGAAAGAGAGCAAGTGACGTTGTGCTTTTGCTTGAAGTCATTTCTGAAACTACTGAAAAGAATACCAGAGTTGTAAGATTATAGCTACTTAGCTAACAGTAGCAATAGAAGAGAGAGTGCTCTTTTGGAGTGTGGAGTGATGGGTAGGGAGGATTAGTTTATATAGGGCTCACCTTAAGGAGGTTGTGAGGTTGGGACTTGCAAATTGCCATGTAAAAATAAATATTTATGATTCTATAGATCTACCTGGCAAGCCAACTTGCATAAATTTTGACTCATTGTAATGCATTTAATCCTATAATCATGTGCTATTATGAAATATAATTACAAGTGCTTTGAATATTTTCATGAAAATGCTCAGAGACAACTATAGTATTTGAAACTTTCAACTAGTATATTGGGGTCTCAACTTTAAATTTTATTAAATGAAAAATTAATTTACTATTATATGGTTCACAGTCTCATAAGTCTCTTAACAAATATATTTTTATAATGAGAAAGATAAGACATTGTGATTCCATATGCTTATATGGTGCTAGTGTTGACATTATTTTCATGGCTCATACCCCATTCCTTGCTTGCTTTTCTACTTTGATTAAAAAACAAACATGGTAAAATTGCATTTTGTTGACGTCATAAATGTATGCCTCATATATATATATATTCCATTAAAAAGTTCATTCAGCTATAAATTTTCTCTATGCTCAGCAAGTGATCTGAGCCTGAGCATTCCAATTTAGAAATTCAAATTCCAAGATCTTGTAAACATTGTTAGAAATCTTATGTTAAAAGGAAGAGTAAAAAATAAGTAACATATAAAGTTAATATCTTAAAATTTTGAAGTAAAATATAGTATTAAATCTCATAAATTTGTTATTTATTTGAACCCTACTTAAATTTCTCTCTGTGGCCCATTGCATAGACTAAACTTGCGGGATGACAAGAATCCGTCTAGTGCCAAAATGATCGTGTGGATTTGCACCCTCTGTTTTGAGACTAACAGCAATCTTAAGAGCAAATTTGATTCTTTTGGGAGCTTGTGGTATTGTGGACCTATTGGGATTTTGACTATGTGGCTATATAAAATTTATCTAGTCGATTGTTTTGGGTGATTCTTTGATTATTGTCACCATGCTAAAATATTAAACGACTAATGGATACACAACTTTTTTTTTTTTCTGTCGATGAAATGGATGGTGCAAATATAAAATGATTAAATACAAATAATATCACCATTAGTAACTGCTTGTTAAGGGCAGAGTACACCAAGAGGAACTGCTTGTTTAGACCAGAGTTCACCAAGATATTAGAGCCAAGATATAGAATCAGAAGCTCTAGGAACTGCTTCTTTAGCTAGAGAATCAGCAGCTGAGTTTGCTGCTCTAAGTAAACTCATAGTTTGGTCATTAATAAGGATTTGAAGTTATATTTACTCATAAAAACATTGGATCCTCTAACAATCAGATCACATGGCAATAATGTTGTGAAGGATTAAAAACTAACTGGACAATGCTTAAGGAATCAATATTGATGTGATCCAAACTCTATATATATTAAGATTCTATTGATTTTAAATTTGGGTTATAGCAACTTCATCTATAAATATTAATTTTTGATAAAGTACTAGCACGTAAACACCTATAAAAATTATCCACTTGTCTGCTCAAAACATTTTAAGCCATCAAATTCATACTTGAAACAGTTGAAGCATATACTCATCAACGCATATTAATTTCTCACTTTTAGAATGATTTTAAAGTTTAAATTTTTTAGCTAAACCTTTACCCATTGTTATAGAAATTGGCCCAAGTAGCTACTTCGATTGATAAACCAGTGAACTATACTCCAATAGGGTCTGTTCTTTGGAAAAAAAAAAAAAAAAAGCTATTGATATATTTTAATCTAATTAATTTGGTAATTGAAACAATTTACTTTACCACTTAACACTAACTTAGCCTTGATTTGTCCTTTTACTCGAATTAATTTTTATTATTAAAAAAGTATACAAAGCTATTTCTTATTAGAATATTTAAATTATTAATTGAAATATTTAAATATTAATTAATATTTTAAATTTAATAAAAATTATTTTATTTATAATATTATATATATTTACATTAAATATTAAAATAATTAATTTAATATAAACTATTAAATGAATAAAACTAATTTTATTCATTTATTTTGTATTGTATTCCTTTTTCAATTTATAAAATTATATTAGATGATAAATTATATGATATGCACATAAATATTTTTTAAAAATAATAAATATTAATGACTAATTAAATTAATTATTAATTTATTAGTTAAATGAGTAATATATTTAAATAAGCATATCGATAATTTTTTTTAAAATATTTTTTTACTGTACTCTCTCTTCTCTCTAAACTCTCTATGAGAAAATCTGTTGATATTTCTATATCTTTTTCTGTCTCTCTCTCCTGTTTGTGCTCTCATCGTTCTATCTCCTCCCTCTGCCGCTCTCTCTCTCCCTCCCCACGTTCTTGCCCCTCTACCTTCATTGTTTTCTACTGTCTTTTCTCCCTCTCCTGTCTCTCTTTTCTTTTGGCACTTTTTCCCTTTACTCTCATATTTTTTATTTCTCTACTCTCTCTTATGTATTGTCCAGTTTTACTACCTTTCAATTTGTCTTATTAAAGTCAGTATCATTCCCAAAATTATCGTTGTCGTTCTACCATTGTTTTTGGAGTGTTAGCGTCCTATCCGTAAACCTAATTTGCCAATTTTGCGAACGATACTAATTGTAATTGGATGAACTTGATACATAGTGACCCACAATGGTAAAAGTAAATTATCATTTAACCATTGATGTAACTTCTCCCTTATGTATTCTCTGTTATCGCAGAAGTAAATTATTACTTTACCACAATGGTAAAAGAATTTTACATATATTATCTCGTCAAAGTTTGAAATTGGGGTCACTAGCAATATTGCATTTACTTCACCAGTAATTAAGTCATCACAGTTAATGTGATTGCGATTGTAGCAAATGCAATGTTGGTAATTGCATACTCTAATCTAAAAGATGCACAGAAAAAATAAGAGAACAACTCTGATTACCTTATTACAATAAACAAGTGAAATCAACATCACCATCCATGACAATAGTTATAACGAAAACGTAGCTTATTCAGTGGCAATCCACCGCAAACTAGTGAAAAATAAAAACAAAAAAAAAAAACGAACACCGAGAAAACAAGCAGTAGCCATGCCACTTCAGAACTCATACAACACACAATACAGTCAACTTGAATGCATCATTGCATGCACACAGAAAACGGAGGAATGGAAGAGAAGAGACACATGAGACGTTTAGTTTAGGGGCACACGAAGCCACTGGGGACTGTCCTACTGCAGACATTGAGAAGCAAGCTTAGGGCAATTGGGATGTTGATGTTGATGCCCAAGATGCTGGCTCTGATGGCAGTGCAAAGGCAGAGCGCGGCCTCGAGATCGACAAGGCCTTGGATGAGTGTGCAGCAAGGTTGTACGGGGGGTGTACCAATAGTAACGTTAACCAACGAACCCAAAACAGTTGCGCACAAACCAATTTTAAGAGCATCCCTTGGACAAGTTCCCCCTGAAGGAGGGGGAGAAATTCCCCCGGGAGGTGGGGGAGGTGGGGGAGAAATTCCCCCGGGAGGTGGGGGAGGATTTCCCCCAGGAGTAAGGGGAGGAGGGAGAGGAAAGGGAACAGGTGGCCTTGGAGGACAACCCCCACATCGAGCAGCAACTAGGTTAAAGAAGAGGAGGTTCAAAGTAAGAAAGAGAGCAAGTGGAGTTGGGCTTTTGCTTGAAGTCATTTCTCAAACTACAGAAAAGTATCTATTGGAAGAGAGAGCGCTCCTCTGGGGTATGGAGTGGTGGGTAGGGAGGCATTGGTTTATATAGCGCTCAGCTCACGGGGAATAAATCTGAGCATCCATTTGTGTGCTCTTCGGCTTAGAGCTGGCAGCACACGAGCAAGAGTTTTGGTAAAAGATTCAGAAGCCTGTGAGGTTGGGATTTGCAAATTGCCATGTTTCTTTCTATGGCAATGTCAATATCTGTGATTCTATAGATCTATTTAGCTAGCCAGCTCGCATAAACTTTGACTCATTGTTTCACATTTAATCCTATAATATCTGCGACTATAAAGTATAATTATATGTGCTTTGAATATTTTCATGACAATATTAAAGGAAAACTCTAGTACTTGAGACTTTTAATTTGCCAATTGAAGGTCTCAAATTTAAATTTTATTGAATGAAAAAATTAGTCTATTATTATATAATTTACAATTTCATAACTTTTTTAATAAATACATTTTCTTGATGGGAAAGATGAGACCTCGTGATTCCGTATGCTTATATGGGGCTAGCTTTGATACTGTTTCCATGGCTCATACACCATTCCTTGCTTGCATTTCTGCTTTGATTGAAAAACAAACATGGTAAAATTGCATTTTGTTGATGTCATAAATGTATGCCTCATGTATCTATCTATTTATACATATCCGAAGCCTAGGGTAGGAAAAAAAAAAAAAAACTAGAGTACTGTATTTCCCGCATTGGATTTCATATTCAAACGAGCCTCATAATCGTAAGAAAGTAGGTGTTTTTAGTTATGGGCCTAGCGAAAGAAAAATTGAGATAGAATCCTATAGAGCAGGATCTCCTCCCCTTCCAAATCGGACGTGAGGGTTTCCCTTAAGAAAAGGGTTCCCACTTTCAAAATCGATAGACCCAAAAAAAACCTACTCCTTACTCTAGTTCCCTATAAAGACCAAACACCATTTCAAATTCAGTCTTTTTTACGTTTTTTTTTTTATATATATATTTTCCATCAAAATGTTCTTTAAGTTATAAATTTTCTCTGTTATCATTTAGTGATTGAAGATGAGTGTTCCAACTTAGAAACCCTAAATTCTAAGGCCTTATAAATATTGTTAGAAATCCTATGATTAAAAAAAAAAAGTAACATATAAAATTAATATTTTAAAATTTTGAATTGAGATCTAGAATAAAATTTTATAAATTTGTTATTTATTTCAACCATACTTAAATTTCTCTCGGTCTCCCATTGCATAGATTAAACTTGCAGGATGACAATAACCTACCTAGTGCCAAAATGATCGTGGATTTTTTTTCCCTTTGTTGAGATTAACAACAATCTTAAGAGCAAATTTTATCCTTTTGGGAGCTCGTGGTATTGTGGATCTATTGGGACCGTTGTGGCCATACAAAATTAAATTCATACTCGAAGTATCGAAGCATATACTCATCAAAGTATATTTATTTCTCACTTTTTAGCATGACTTTAAAGTTAAAATTTTTAACTAAACCTTTACCCATTTTTCTGAAAATTGGCCCAAGTAGCCAGTTCGACTAGTAAACCAATTTACTGGACTACAATGGGGTCTGTTCTTTAACTTAGCTTGGTTTGTCTTTGTTTTTTTTTTTTTGTTTGAATTAATTTTTATCATGAGAAAAATGTATAAAAATATTTTTTACTAAAACACTTAAATCATTCTTTGAAATATTCAAACATCAACTAGTATTTTAAATTTAATCAAAATTAATTTATTTATATTACTATATATACTCACAATAAATATAAAAATAATTAATTTAATATAAACAATTAAATAAATAAAATTAATTTTATTTTCTTATTTTTTATTATACTCATATTCAATTTATAACATTATATTAAATAAAAAATTATATTATACGTATACAAATGTTATTTCAAAATAACAAATATTAATAACCAATTAATATCATTATTAACCAATTCATTAAATAGGTAATAAATTTAAATAAATATATTAATATATTTTACACTCTTTATCTTTTTTTTTATATTTTTTTTACTCTACTTTTTCTTCTTTCTAAATTATTTATTAGAAAATTTGTTGATATTTCTATTTCATTCTTTCTCTCTCTTCATGTTTTTCACTCCTCATTCTATCTCCTCCATCTATCTCTCCCTCTCCTCACATTCTTGCTTTTCTACTTTTTGTGTTTTTTTTATCTTTTCTTCTCTTTCTATTCTTTCTTTCTTTAGAAGCTCTCTTTTTCTCTTCCTACTTTCTCCTTTTACTTTCATATTTTTTTTATTTCTCTGCTCTCTCTTATCTTTTTACACTATCTTTTATTGTCTCTCTATCTAGCTCTGCATATTTTTCTCCTTTTATTTTATTTTCTATATTTTCTCTAATTTCTTTCTACATTTTTTCTATTTTTTCCTCTCTCTACATTTTGTTTATATATGCAGTAGTAAATAAAAAAAAATTATTGAAATAAAGTAGCTATTGATGGAAAGTAACAAAAGTAAACAACAAAATTTTTTTTTTTTTTAAGTAGAAAAATAGCAACAAAAAACCAACAGTAACCAAATGGACACACTTAACAAAAAGGAGAAAGATTAAAGAGAAGGCAAAATATATAACCCGACGAAAAGAAATGCAAGGGACTTAGTGTAAAACAAAGATTTTTTTTTTCCCTTTTTTGCTTGGTGATAAGTGTTAATTATAATTATAATGGACTTTGTCCGTTTATTTGTGGCCTATTTCTGGTGATTAGACCTTCAGCCTAGGCGTTTGTTGGTGGAAGTGTGTTGCTTGCGCCAAAGGGAAGTGTTGTTTGCGCTCTACGGAAGCGTCACGGGCCACCCCTAGAAACCACTACAGGATTATCTGAAATTTTTAGTCTAAAGAATTGTCATGATTTGTTTTTTTTTTTTTTTTCCTCTTCGTTTCACGCATTGTCTAGCCTTTCTTAGCTTCGCGTTGAGCTTGCAAAATTCTCCCCTCCCCCACCCCCCCCCCCCCCCCCCAAAAAAGTCAACATCAAGCGTGTAACAAACACAATACAAATCTCAATTGGTTTACTTTTTTTTTTTCCCAAAGTCAAGGGCATCACAAGAGTGATTGATTACATTTTACTGTATAGTTGGTGGTTCGAAGTGCTGAAGCAAGTCAAGCAAGATCGATCTTTGATTAGCTTGTGGGCATTAACAAAAAACCACCGCATATGATTAGGTAGTTTTGTTTTCTAGTAAAAAGCGCGTTCTTCCAAATTCGGAGCTTTCCAGAGGACAAGTTGGCAAATCGTTGTGTTGACAATTAACCAATCGGAAATTAGAGCTCCTCCACGAGTGTGTTGTCCAACTTTATTTGATTGGTTCCTTCGAAAACGGTACAAAGAAAATGAAAGCGACATTAGAAAACTGTTTGGTCATTTGGTGCAATCCACAGTATATGAAGATTCTTTCTCGAGTCCATTGGATGAGCACGGAGTGGTAGGTATTGTAATTAGATGTCCCTCTTTTATGTACTGACATAAAATAAAGAGAATTCAGATTGGTGATTACGGGGGAAATAAAAGTCCGTTGTAAATCACCCGAAGTGATAGTTGATTTTTTTTTTTTTTTTATGCATTGACTCGAGGTTGAATTTTTTCACGGCCGTTTAAAATATGAAAGATTTATATTAAAAGTATATTAATAAATTTTAAATTTATTAATACTCAAATATGATATAAAAAATTTATTTAAATTTAATAATGTTGAGATAATAAATTATTTTTATGAACATTATTAAATAAAATATGTGAAACAAGAGAAAAAACTTGATCTCACCTCACAGCTACGGAGATGCAATTCTTTTTCTCTGCTTAAAAATTTTTCTCTTTACACCTGAGTCAGACTGAGCCAGTCATGCCGAGCACCAGCGAACCAATCATTGGTCTGGCATGGTTTAGTTAAATAACTGAATAAGATAATAAACTAAAGAAAACCATTTTCTTGCCCCTTATTATTTTTATTCAGTTTTCATGCCAACCGACTCCTCAAATGATTTTAAGAGAATACTTTTCGCATAAACTGAGTGCATTAAGGATTTTATGTTAGAACAGAATGTTGTAAAATTTGGAAATTACAAAATTGCTTTAAGATGTATTTATTTGTTATTATCAAAATTGATTCTTAATTCAATGCAACCGAGGAATCGAGAATTTTTTCTTAGAACAAAACAAAGTCCCACTTGATTGCTGCTAGAATCAAGACTTTAGAGGAGATTAAATTTTCATAATTGGATGAATTGTCTTATTATTTTCTACAAGTAAAGCAACTGATGATTTGGATACTTTATAGTTTCAAAGGGGATGGACCAGTTATTATAACTGCACTTTAACAGACATATCGTGTCACGTACACTTATCAAGAGTCTAAAATGTACCAATGCTATGCACCACACGACAATATACAATGTTTCCCTTAATCTCAACTAGACATATCTTATGAGTATTTACTTTTTAATCCTTTAAAAGATATTTTTCGTGTGGAACTTATTCCCCATCTTTCTTTTGTTTTCTTTGAAAATACTCTTGACATTTTACTCTTCTAGTTACTAAATTATGAGCAATGAGAACATGAATAAAAGGGAAGAAGTTAGAATTTATGGAATTTTCAAATTTTACATCGTGATCTATGCTTTGTTTATCTCTTTGTTACTTTTTTTTTTCTTAAACTTCTTATAAATGTCCTTTGCTCAAAATTTCAAGTTAAATCCTATAATTTAAATATTTAGATTCCTAATATGATTGTTTAAATATACAAGAAAATATAAAGATTAATTTTATATATTATGGAACAATGAGTTTTTTTTTTTTTTTGTTTGCCTTTTGACACAATGAAAATCTACAAGTTGATAATTGTAACTTGTAGCCAACAACAAAAAGGAAGGTCCGTGCATAAACTTCCACTTAATTAAGGTAAAGTCCGTGCAATGAGTTTTCCTCTAGGATACGCAGCAGCTTTATAGACATGAACTGCCACCAAAAAAAAAGTCAACTACGGAGAAATTTAGTCGAAATCCCAGAAAAATGCTTGACTTTCTCATTTCGTTAATTTGGGCCATAAGTCACCGTCCAATAAAATATAATTGGAAGTCGTCCTCTAACCGAAGATTCACAAGCCGATATTTTGTTCACGGGAGTACGGCTAATAGTAATATTGGCATGCCATTATAGATCTGCGGTCCAAAGGTAACTAAAAAGAATGATGATTTAACGGAAAAAGAACAAAAAATTTTGGTCTACTAATAATCTCTTTCTTTTTTATCAGCCGAAAAACTATTTCATTAAAAAAAATCAAAACTTGTATGTACACAAAGAATAGAAAAGTGAATGATTATTTTTTGTGGGATTAAGGGTCATTTAATTCATGGTCTGGAATTTAAATGGAAATGTGAATTAAGTGGAATTGAAAACGAAATAATTAATTTTAAAACATATTTAATTTACTATAAAATCAAAATCAAATTCCTTTTTTAAATTTCATAATAATATAATTTACAGTAATAACCGAAAACAGAGGGCGCAAATCCACGATCATTTTAGCACTAGTTCGGTTTTAACCTATGCAATGGAAGACAAGAGAAATTTAAGTAAGGATGGAATAAGTAATAAATTTATAAAATGTTATATCAATTTCTAATTTAAAATTTTAAAATATTAATTTTATATGTTATTTTTTTAATATAAGATTTCTAACAATATTTATGAGGTCTTACAATTTAAAGTTTCTAAATTGGAACTCTCAGTTTCAAATCACTAGCTAAGCATGGAGAAAATTTATTGCTCAACGGATTTTTTGACAGAGAATCTATATATATGATGTATACATTTATGGCATCAACAAAATGCAATTTTACCATGTTTTTTAATCAAAGCAGAAATGTAAGCAAGGAATGGTAGATGAACCATGAAAATAATGCCGACACTAGCACCATATAAGCATAAGGAGTCATGGGTCTCGTCTTTCCCATCATGAAAATATATTTGCTAAAAAACTTATGAGATTATCAACTATATAATATTGCATTAATCCTTTCTTTAATTAAATTTAAATTTGAAACCTCCAATTTACTCTTTCTCTGAGGCGATGGATCTCAAGTGGCGCCGCGAATCGAAGCAGTTGAAAGTCTCAAATACTATAGTTGTTTCTAGGCATTATAATGAAAATATGTAAAACACTTATAAATGTATTCTATACTCGCGCATAATTATAAAATTAAATGCAGTACACTAAGTCAACATTTATGCGAGTTGGCTAGCTAGATGGATCTATAGAATCACAAATATTGATTTTGCCATGGGAAGAAATAAGCCAAAAGCACACAGATTTATTCCTTCCTTTCTCACTTATTTATTGTTAAAATGGGCCCAACCCCCTCTCATCCTCCTTGAGCTGAGCCTTTTATAAACCAACTCCCCCCTACCCATCACTCCACACCCCAAAAGAGCACTCGCTCTTCTATAGCTACTGTTAGCTAGGCGGCTATAATATTACAGCTCTGGTATACTTTTCTATACTTTCAGAAATGACTTCAAGCAAAAGCACAACTTCACTTGCTCTCTTTCTTACTTTGAACCTCCTCTTCTTTAACCTAGCTGCCGCTGGTGGATGTAAGCATTGTCCTCCCCGTCCTCCTGTGGGAACTCCTCCCCCTCCTCCCCCTCCTCCTGGAACTCCTCCCCCTCCTCCTGGGGGAACTTGTCCAAGGGATGCTCTTAAAATTGGTGCATGCGCAACTGTTTTGGGTTCATTGGTTAACGTTACTATTGGTACACCCCCAGTAAAACCTTGCTGCACTCTCATTCAAGGCCTTGCCGATCTCGAGGCCGCGGTCTGCCTTTGCACTGCCATCAAAGCCAGCATCTTGGGCATCAACATCAACCTCCCAGTTGCCTTAAGCTTGCTTCTCAATGTCTGCAGTAGGAAAGCCCCCCCTGGCTTCATGTGCACCTAAACTGAACGTCTCATGTGTCTCTTCTCTTCCATTTCCTTTGTTTTCTTTGTGCATGCAATTATGCATTCAGGTTTACTATATTGTGTGTTGTATAAGTCTCTGAAGTGGCATGGCCATTGCTTGTTTTCTCTGTGTTTTCCTTGTCTAGTTTGTGGTGAATTTACACAGAATAAGCTACGTTTCGTTATAACTATTGTCATGGAATGGAATGTGAAGATGATTTCATTCGTTTATTGTAATAAAGCAATGAGTATTGTTCTCTTATTATTTATATGTCTTTTAGATTAGAGTATGCCATTACTAAAATATTGCATTAGTTACAATCGCAATCTTCTTAACCGTGATGACTTAATTACTGGTGAAGTAAATGCAATATTGCTGAAACCCTCAATTTCAAACTTTGACGAGATAATACATGTAAAATTCTCGTAATTTTCATTATATTCGGGGAAGCCGAGGAAAAAAATAAAAAGGGATGACCAACATACAGTGAAAAAAAAAATGTAGGACAACATAACAGAGAATATATAAGGGATAAGTTACTTCAGTGGTCAAGTAATAATTTACTTTTACCATTAAGGATAGAATGTTTCTTTCATTTGATTAATGATATATTAATAATAAAATATTTGTTACATTTATTCTTATTATGTTAGTATAGTAAATTCATAATTTTAAATTATATATATTCTTTTTATTTTAGTTAGGTTTTATTTAAAATTTTTTTTTTTTTTCCATATGTAACATTAATTTAATTCACATCTTTAGAATGTTAAATTGAAAATTTCCCAAGGGGGTTCGTCACCGTCATAAGAAAGTAGTAAAAGCCCTTTTTTGAAGCGAAGGGTTTTTTTTTTTTTAAATCTAAAAAAGGGAGGAAAAAGGAGATATTTGATCTCAATCAGATTATCTCGGAGGGAGATTAACATTTTTTTTTTTTTTTGGTTAATTGCAAAACAGGTTTGGTGTAACCCCTTCGCATGTGTTAGATTATTTTTAGATCGGGGGCCCACAAGGATGGTGACCTTACACTCTGCGTGGCAGAGCGGCACATAGCATCACCGACGCACGACGTGTTTTTAACCCGCTAGTGATTGGGAAAACCCGACGGCCAAGTACCAGACTAGTGAGCGGTTTAAAATTCCCGTAATCCCTTTCTTCTTCACAGCTCCACACGTGCGTGCAAGCAGACATACCGCACATGTACATGTGACTCGTGCAAGAAAAAGGGACAAACGGAAGGAAAATTACGCTTCACGCTCCTTTTCACTGCATTTTATCGGCATCTCTCGTAGCCAGAACCTTAACCAAAGAGTACTGCCCGTTTTGCGGACACGTGTCCTTTCCTCCACCCAGATTTCCTTCCTTTCTTGGTCTATAGTCATTTGATTATTTTCTTTTATCTATCTTAAAGAAAAGAGATTAATCTATTAGTTATCGTGAGTAATAAACATATTTACCACAAAAAATGTAAGGAAATAAAATATATTTAAACCCATTACAATATGTATCGTTTGCAAACTTGTCAAAGGTTTACCAATAGGACGCTAACACTCCAAAAACAATGGTAGAACGACAACGAAGGGAGAAAAAAAAAAAAATGGCAAAAAAGAGAGAGTAAAATAGAAATATCCAATATTTTTTCATAGAGAGTTTAGAGAAAAAGGAAAATACAATAAAAAATTTAAAAAATATTGATATATTTATTTAAAAATATTATCTATTTAATCACTGATTAATTATTAATATTTATTATTTTAAAAAAATATTTATATATGTATCATATAATTTGTAATTTGATATGATATTATGATTTATAAGTGAGTATAATATAAAATAAAAAATAAAATTAATTTTATTCATTGATTTATATTAAATTAATTATTTTAATATTTAATATGAATATATATAATATTATAAATAAAATAATTTTAATTAAATTTAAAATATTAGTTGATATTTAAATATTTCAACAAATAATTTAAATATTTTAATAAAAAATAATTTTATATTATAATAATTATTCACAAATTAATAATTTAAATATTTTATAATTTTTTTATTGTATTATTATTATTATTATGTATTTTATATTAATATTTTTGAAAAATTATGTATTTTAATAATATAATTATTATTATAGTTAATTTAATTATTATCATAATTTTTAAATGTTTAATGTAATTATAATATATAATTTAACTCTTTATAATAATAATAATAATAATAATAATAATAATAATATATAATATATATATTTTTTATTAATATTTTATATATTTATTTTTAATATTTATTATAATATATTGTATTACATTTATAATCATTTACATATTTTTCAAATATATATATATATATAAAGAGGGGAATGAAAATGGAATTACCTGGAGGGAGGGGGGAAATGTTAATTCTAATATATAGAGAAATCTCAATCCCATAAATAAATGAATGAGAATAGAATTTTTCTTTATTAAATATTAAGAACAAGAATAAGTCATTCTCATTCTTACTTTAAAGTTAAAAAAGTTGTGATCCAAATCACTAAAGTACTTAAGAATAAGATTCAATATTGGGGAAAGGCATGAAAGTGTTCTTCAATCGCATCGTTGCTTCTCTGCGTGCTTCGTAAAAGGCATTCAAGATTCTTAATAATGAGATGATTGTGAACTTCTCTAGACAGTGTTTTGGTTCTAACATTCCTTTGGATTGAGATTTATTTTTATTACCTTAGTGTACCTTTCAAGATTATCTTTGCGTATCTTGGGAGTGTATTCTTTTTACCCCCAACTTATACTTAGTTCTATTATTATACATATATAAAGCTTCTTCACTCATCAAAAGAAAAAAAAAAAAAGATTCAATATTCTTAAGTGTACATATAATCCATCTGTTTTGTTTCCCCCCTTTGCTAATTGGCCCTGTAATCCATTACTAATAAAACTTGCTTGACTTGTTCAAAAAAATTCACAACTTAGCCTCAACATTTAGTATTAAGTGCAACTTCGGGAAAGAAAAGAAGGAATGGAGGGGCCAAAGTCAAACGGTGCAAAAGCCTGACGGGGAAATCATAAGCAATTTAAAATTTTATACCAAAATTCTAGGGGAACTTTCAGAATTTCTAAAAGTTTGGGGGAACCCAAGTTACAAAGTGGCTCTACCAGCTTGAAAATCTTTAAGCATGAAAACTATATCGCCTTGCGAGGCTAGCTCTATTAGGTGGTCTACGAGTATATCGCACATAAAACCATAAGCTGTTCGCGGGAATGCTAAAGAATGGCGGCGTCAATGGCGTTTATCAAAGTTGTAATTTAAAGAATTAAGGACAATGATTAGAATTATGACAAAAATTCCCCCAAAATATATTAATCCCTGCTATTACAGAATCTCTTGCGTTTGTCAGCTTCATTCATGGCCAGCCTTGGCACATGGCCTTTCTGTTATGTTCAATAACGTATGTGAGTCAGTTTTGTTTTATCATTGCATCAAGATGCCAGAAACTCAATTATTTCTGATACACTAATACACGAAACTTTCAAATTTTGTAGAATAAAGAAAATAATATATATATATATATATATATATATATAATTTTATCTTTGTTTTATAAAATAATTCTAAATAATTGAGTGTATAAATTCTTATGCACATGTCATATCAATTACAAGCAAGGCATAACGTTAAATCCTGGCCACTTGCTACAGCTAGCATTTCCCTTTGTACAAGGTAAAAGTTGAAATTGTAGTGTGATAGATGGGTTTCAAGGGCTCCACAATTGTCTCCCTGTTTGTCAACTCTTTTTTTCTTTTGCAACATCTGTCTTGAGCCTATTGCTAAGCCAAATCCGACTGGACCCACAACTACTTCAAAAATGAGCTGCCCCAGAGATGCCTTAACGTTGGGCATATGCGCCAAGCTGCTTAATGGTGCGGGTGGAACAGTTGTTGGAAGCCCACCGGACGTCCATTGCTGCACTGAGCTTCCAGGGCTTGTTGACCTTGAAGCAGCAGTGTGCCTCTGCCCTGTTATCAAAGCTAATGTTCTTGGCATTGACATCAATATTCCCATCTCACTCGGCTTGCTTATCAGCACTTGTGGGAAGAAGCTTCCTTCTGACTTCATTTGTGCCTAGCCAAATTCTTCATTATCATTTCTTTGTCCTTTTCGGTTTTTGCCTGCTTTCAATTTGATGCCATTGAAATAACTACAACAATATGAGACCATCCGCTTTGACTACAGTCCTCGTGTATCTCGCAATATATGTGGAGTAATGTTAGAGTTACTGATTAACAACTTTTTGTTATTTTTAACCAGTCTTCGTCTACCAATTTTCATTACTGGGATACCATAACAAACCATGATATTTGCAAATATCCCATTGAAATAAATTACTTTGGGTCAGGCGTCGGGCCATATCAGCTTCAAATTAAATTGGGTTATCATCAAATCGGATTTAAGTCACTTAAAAACAAGTTTTTTTTTTAATGAAAAATACTTTGTAGACGCACTTTTTGACATATTTATTGTACACAATTAATAAAATAATCAATTTATTGATAAAAATTGACAAATATTATCATTGTTTAACCTTCTTTCTTTGGTTTTTTTTTTTTTTTTTAATCCAAAAGTGTGTCTGCTTAAACTTGATTTTTATTTATAAACTTGTTTGGAGTTTGAGTAGATCGAGGTCAGACTATATTATACAGTCATTTTTAAATGTCTCGAACTTGTCAGATTTTGGTTTTGTAGTAGACTACATAGGCTTATAGTCTCATGCTTATGGATAAAATATAATTTATATTATATAAATAATATTTGATATTTCATATACTTTACATAAAAATTTATTTTATTTTTATATAACTTTGTTATGTAATATTAAACACGATACTAAATATTATTTATGTGATATAATCACACCTCTGTATACTTATCAGTGTCTCTATTCAAATTTTTCCCACTAGTCTAGTTGGGGCTGACAATTCATTGGGCCTTGGGCAGACAATTATGGGCCTGTTGGGATAATTGCAATGTCGAATTGGATATTACCACAATAACTTTGAGCTGCCTCATGTACTCTCAGTCTGGTGTTTAGGAGTGCAACCATAGATGGTTGGGCTCGGTCCAAAGCTGATTTTCATTGCCTATTTCTGAAAGATTAATAGATTCAAATCGGCAGCCGTACCAACATGAGCTGGGCTCTAAAATGACCCAATTATTAACGTTAGGCTGTATTGAAATGAAAAAATATTATTCTTACTTATATCCGATTGAGTTTTCTGAAGAACCCAATTATATATATATCACCATCTAACTAGTACATTCTTAAGTTTCTCTCTTTTTGATATTTTTTATTATAAATGTAATCATGTGTTATAACAATTAAATTTTAATTACTTAAAAAAAATACAGAAATTACATACAATTTTAAAATTTTTGTTCTTTTACATTAGAACATAACAAAATAAAATAAAATAAAATACAAATAAAAGATGAAAAAAATGAAAATTGAAAATATCTGTCGAAAGAAATCTGAACTTCAAAATCATTTTGGAAATGGTAAAGAAGGAAAACAACAACCAAGATGACCTAGAACTTAAGTTGGAGGCAGAAAAAAGAAAGATTATTAAGATTTAAATAGATATTAGCATAAATCTCAAGGGACTAATTCTAAATACCAATAAACCTTTTTTTTTTTTGGCGGTCCAGCTGAATTGTCGAGGGAGATTTAACTATGGTATAAATTTCGAACTCTAAATCAAAATTAGATATATTTCATAAAATTTTATTTCAACGTG
This sequence comes from Rhizophora apiculata, assembly GCA_037832385.1. Classification (NCBI taxonomy): domain Eukaryota; kingdom Viridiplantae; phylum Streptophyta; class Magnoliopsida; order Malpighiales; family Rhizophoraceae; genus Rhizophora; species Rhizophora apiculata. The sequence continues at coordinate 5,548,920 of CM075439.1, read as the reverse complement.
GGAACAAAATTTCATAATTTAAAATTTTTGAGGGGGCATGGGCTCAAGGCCCGATAGCCTTTTCCTAGTTGTGCCCTTAACTACAAAGACAAGGTCAACCTCTTTGAACATAGGCTTTGTTGTAAAATGCTTCCACGGTATACATCACAGTAGACTTAATCACGAATTTGGTTCGAACCAAAATCGAAATTACTGTCATTTCTTCAATTTTGGTTCTCAACTACCATCTCCAAAAACTGAAATTAAACATAGAAAATTTGAACTAAAATTCCTAACTACTTAATTTGTTAAAAACTAAACTCAAATATTTTATTTACCTCAAAATTCTCTTTTTTTTTTCACATTTTTATTGTAAAATTTTGTTAACCTTAAAATTCTACTATTAAATAATTTAAATTATTTTTTATAAAAATTAAAAAAAAATAAATTATTAAAAAAAACACTTGAATTATTTTATCATTGAATTATAATTAAAATCGGTCTAAAATTAGAAATGCAAACAAACCGGGCCCGATTCGTTTCTAATCTTTCACGTCTACTCTTGCAGTCATAGATAATAATCTGATAAAGAAAAAAACAAAAATTAAATTATATGCAACTAAGACCTCGCACGTGGTTCATCGGAATCATCACAATCTGGCTCCAGAAATTAGATTTTAAACAACATAATGGAAAAGCTTATACACTCTGTCAAGCAGACTGCTTGCTTATCAGTTCCTTTATATATATATATGTATATATCAAGCAGATTGAAGAGGGGCCGTTCCACACATTTCGTTGTTTGCTTTTGTCTGTTATTCCGATCTCTAATTTTACTACTTTGAGGGGTTCATTTTACACCTATAGAGAGTCTAAAATGCACCTACGCTATGCACAATAAGGCACTATGCACTGTTTCCCTCAATCTCAACTAGACATATCTTATGAGTATTTACTTATTAACCCTTTAAGAGCCTTTTTCGCGTGGAGCTCATTCCCCATCTTTCTTTTGTTTCCTTTGAAAATACTCTTGACATTTTACTCTTCTAGTTACTTAGTTATGAACAATAAGAACGTGAATAAAAGGGCAGAAGTTAGAATTCATGAAATTTGAATCTCCCTTTTACTTCTTTCTTAAGTTTCTTATAAATGTCCTTCACTCTTACGTCTTATAATTTAAACATTTAGCTTTGCGGTATGATTGTTTAAATTTATGAAAGAATATAAAAATTAATCTTATATATCATGAAACAATGAGTTTTTAATTTTTTTGGGGGGGCTTTTGATACAATGATGATCTATAAGTTGATAATTGCAATTTGCAGCCAATAACAAAAAAGAAATTCCCTGCATAAACTTCCTCTTAATTAAGGTAAAGTCCGTGCAATGAGTTTTCCTTTAGGATACGCAGCAGCTTTACAGACATGAGAAACTTTGTCGAAAACCCGGATAAATGCTTGACTTTCTCATTTCGTTAATTTTGGCCATAAGTCACGGTCCAAAAAAAGATGATTGGAAGTCGTGCTCAAACCAAAGATTCACGTGCCGATATTTTGTTCACGGGAGTACGAGTAATAGCAATCTTGGCATGCCATTATCGATCTGCGGTCCAAAGATAACTAAAAGGAATGATGAATTTATAGAGAAAAGATCGAAAAATTTTGGTCTACTAATAATCTTTTTCTTTTTGACCAACTGAAAAAACTATTTCATTAGAACATCAAAACTTGTACGTGCACAAAAAAATGGAAAAGCGAATGATTATTTTTTGTGGGATTAAGAGTCATTTAATTCATGGGCTGGAATTCAAATGGAAATGTGAATTAAGTGGAATTGAAAATAAAATAATTAATTTTAAAACATATTTAATTTACTATAAAATCAAAATTAAATTCTTTTTTTTAATCTAATAATAATATACTTCCCGATAATAACCAATAACAGAAGGTGCAAATCCACGATCATTTTGACACTACTTAGGCTTTAGCCTATGCAATGGGAGACAAGGAAAAATTTAAGGGATATTCAAATAAATAATAAATTTATAAAAATTTGACACTAAATTTTAATTTTAAAATTTAAAAATATTACTTTTATATGTTACTTATTATTATTTTCTTTAATATAAGATTTCTAACAATCTTTATAAGATCTTAAAATTTAAAGTTTTCAAATTGGAACGCTCTTATTCAAATCACTAGATGAGTATAGAGAAAATTTATACCTCGACGAATTTTTTTCATGGAGAATATATATATAGAAGAGGTATACATTCATGGCATCAACAAAATGCAATTTTACCATGTTTTTTAATCAAAGCAGAAATGCAAGCAAGGAATGGTGTATGAGCCATGAAAATAATGTTGACACTAGCACCATATAAGCTTCCGGAATCATGGGGTCTGATCTTTCCCATCATGAAAATATATTTGCTAAAAAATTTATCAATTGTGAACTATACAATGTTACATTAATCTTTCCTTTAATTAAATTTAAATTTGTGACCTCCAATTTACTAGTTGAAAGTCTCAAATGTTATTGTTGTTCCTACGCATTATAGTGAAAATATTTAAAGCACTTATAAATATATTCTATAATCGCGCATAATTATAAGATTATAGTATAGTGAGTCAAAATTTATGCAAGTTGGCTAGTTAGATTGATCTATAGAATCACAAATATTGATTTTGCATGGAAAGAAAATGGTAATTTGCAAATCCAAACCTCAAAAGCTTCCAAATGTTTTCCCAAAACTCTTGCCCGTGTGCTGCCAGCTATTAGCCCAAGGTCAGATTTATTCCTTCTTTTCTCACTTATTTCCTGTTAAATTGGTCCCAACCCCGTCTCATCCTCCTTGAACTGAGCCCTATGTAAACCAATCCCCTCGTACCCATCACTCCACACCCTCTCCCTTCTATAGCTGCTGTTAGCTAAGTAGCTATAATCTTACTATCCTACTTTCCTGTAGTTTCAGAAATGACTTCAAGCAAAAGCACAACTTCACTTGCTCTCTTTCTTACTTTGAACCTCCTCTTCTTTAACCTAGCTGCTGCTGCATGTCGGGGTTGTCATCGCCCTCCACCCCCTCCTCCCGGAACTCCTGGGGGACTTCCTGGGGGAACTTGTCCAAGGGATGCTCTTAAAGTTGGTGTATGCGCAAATGTTTTGGGTTCATTGCTTAACGTTACTATTGGTACACCCCCAGTACAACCTTGCTGCACACTCATCCAAGGCCTTGCCAATCTCGAGGCAGCGGTCTGCCTTTGCACTGCCATCAAAGCCAGCATCTTGGGCATCAACATCAACCTCCCAGTTGCCTTAAGCTTGCTTCTCAATGCCTGCGGTAGGAAAGCCCCCAGAGGCTTCTTTTGCACCTAAACTAAACGTCTCATGTGTCTCTTCTCTTCCATTCCTTAGTTTTCTGTGTGCATGCAATTATGAATTCAAGTTTACTGGATTGTGTGTTGTGTACGTGTCCGAAGTAGCATAGCTATTGCTTGTATTCTCTGTGTTTTCCTTTTCTAGTTTGTGGTGGATTTACACCGAATAAGCTACGTTTTCGTTATAACTATTGTCATGAAATGGAATGTGAAGATGACTTCAGTCGTTTAATGTTATAAGGCGATTAGAATTATTCTCTTATTTTTTATGTGACTTTTAGATTACAGTATGCCATAACGAAAATATGACAGTAGCTACAATCACAATCTCATTAAATGTAATGACTTTAATTATTGGTGAAGTAAATGCATTATTGCTGATAATTCCCAATTTCAAACTTTAACGAGATAATATATGTAAAATTCTTGTAATTTTCATTATATTCGGGGGAAGCCGAGGAAAAAAAAAAAATTTTTTTTTTTTTTTTTAAAAGGGAAGACCAACATACAGTGAAAAAGAAAAAATGTAAGACAGTATAACAGAGAATATATTAAGGGATAGTTACATCAGAGGGAAAGTAATAATTTACTTTTATCATTGTGGGTCGTTATTTGTCAAGTTCATCCGATTACAAGTTGTATCGTTTGCAAAATTGTCAAAGTAGGTTTACCGATAGGACGCTGACACTCCAAAAACAATGGGAGAACGACAACGATAATTTTGTGAATGATACTGACTTTAATAAGACAAACTGAAAGGTAGTAATACACGACAAGAAAATCTAATTTTTAGTGACTCGTGGATGTATCCTGACTACATAAGAGACAGTAGAGAAATAAAAAATATGAGAGTAAAGAGAGCAAGCGCAGGAAGAAAAGAGAGACCGCAGAGAGAGAAAGATTTGAGAGAAAAGAGAAGGTAGAAAACAATGAAGGTAAAGGAGCAAGAATGTGGGGGGAGAGCGAGAGAAAGAGAGAGAGAGAGAGAGAGTAAAACAGAAATATCCAATATTTTTTCACAGAGAGTTTAGAGAAATATGAAAGTACAATAAAAAAATGTAAAGAGAAAATAGAGTGTAAATAATATTGAGATACTTATTTAACATATTACTCATTTAATCAATAAGTCAATGATTAAATTAGTTGGTCATTAATATTTGTTATTTTAAAAGAACATTTATATATGTATCACATAATTTATCATGTGATATAATGTTATGATTTGAAAGTGAGTGGAATACAAAATTGAAAAATAAAATTGGTTTTATTCATTTAATGGTTTATATTAAATTGATTATTTTAAAATTTAATGTGAATATATATATAGCATTATAAATAAAGTAATTTTGATTAAATTCAAAATATTAGCTGATGTTTGAATATTTCAACTAATAATTTTAATGTTTTAGTAAAAAATAACTTTTTATTATAATAATTATTCATAAATTAGTAATTTAAATAATTTATAATCTCTAATAATATTATTATTATTATTAACATGTATTATATATATATAATTTAATTTTTATCATAATTTTTAAATACTTAATGTCATTATAATATATAATTTAATTATTTATTATTATTATCATTATTATTTTATATATATTTATTAATATTTATAAGATTTATTTTTTATATTTATCATAATATATTGTATTATATTTATAATTATTTTCATATTAGATATATATATATATATATAAGAGGGAAATGAAAATGGAATTACCTAGAGGGAGGGGGGAAATGGTAATTCTAATATATGGAGAAATCTCAATCTCGTAAGTAAATGAATGAGAATGAAATTTTTTATTATTAAATATTAAAAATGAGAATAAGTCATTCTCGTTCTTATTTCTAAGTTAAAAGGCTGTGAACCAAATGATTAAAGTGCAAACAGAATAATCGCGTCGTTGCATCTCTGTGTGCTTTGGTTCTAACACTCCTTCGGATTGAGATTTATTTTTATTTACTCCTTGTGCACGCTACCTTAGTGTACCTTTCAAGATTATCTTTGTACCTTGGGATTGTATTCTTTTTATCCCTGGCTTGTACTTAGTACTATTATTTTACACATATAAAGCTTCTTCACTCATAAAAAAAAAAAAAAAAAAAGATTCAATATTCTTAAGTGTACGTATAATCCATAATAATTTACCATCTGTTTTGTTTCATCCCTTCGCTAATTGGCCCTGTAATCCATTACTAATAAAACTTGCTTGACTTGTTTAAAAAAAAAATTCACAACTTAACCTTGAGATTTAGTATTAAGTGAAACTATGGCAAAGAAAAGAAGGAATGGAAAAAAGTCAAACGGTGCAAAAGCCTCATGGGGCAATCATAAGTAATTTAAAAATTTATACCAAAATTCTGGGGGAACTTTCAGAATTTCAAAAAGTTTGGGGGGACCCCAAGTTAAAATGTGGCTCTACCAGCTTGAAAATCTTTAAGCATGAAAACTACATCGCCTTGCGAGGCTAGCTCTATTCAGTGGTCAACGAGGATATCGCACATAAAACCGTAAGCTGTTCACGTGAAAGCTAAAGAATGGCGTCAATGGCATTTATCAAAATTGTAATTTAAAGAATTAAGGACAATGATTAGAATTATGACAAAAAATCCCCCCATCCTGTGACGGACTCTCTTACGTTTGTCAGCTTCATTCATGGCCAGCCTTGGCACGTGGCCCTTCCAATAACGTTGGGCCTAATCCCACTGGACCCACAACTACTTCAAAAAAGAGCTGCCCCGGAGATGCCTTAAAGTTGAAGCAGCAGCGTGCCTCTGCACTGTTAGCGAAGCTAATGTTCCTGGCATTATCATCAATAGTCCCATCTCACTCGGCTTGCTTATCAACACTCGCGGGAAGAAGCTTCCTTCTGACTTCATTTGTGCCTAGCCAAATTCTTCATTATCATTTCTTTATCCTTTTTCGGTTTTGGCCTGCTTTCAATTTGATGTATAACTATAACAACATAAAACCATCCGCGTTGACTACAGTCCTTGAGTATCTCGCAATTACCTGCAACTTAAGTTTCCGCACCTTCATTGTAACGTGGACTCCTACACATTATTTGGCTTATTTCCCCACATTTTCTTAACCCTTTTTTCCTTCTTGGGATACCATAACAAGCCATGATATTTGCAAATATCCCATTGAAATAAATTATTTTGGGTCGGGCGTCGGGCCAAATCAGCTTCAAATCAAACTGGGCTATGATCAAATCGGATTTAAGTCACCTAAATAAAAGTTTTTTTTAATAAAAAAAATTACTTTGTAGACACACTCTTTAACATTCTTATTATACACAATTAATTAAATAATTAATTTATTGATAAAAATGATACATAATAGAAAAACTTATACACTCTGTCAAGCAGATTGCTTGCTTATCTATCCCAATATATATATATGTATATAGCAAGCAGATTGATCGGGTGCCGTTCCACACATTTCATTGTTTGCTTTTGTCTGTTGTTCTGATCTCGGGACGGGAACCCGGGTCGGGTCTAAGGCGGTTCTCGCTGACACAACTGCTAGCTTGCTGGATCATGACGACCCTCCACAACAACGTGGTGCGTTTACAAATAATCAAATATGGTTCACTCCATTTAACCCGAGCGAGCAGTGGGCTGGTGGGCTATTTGCTTGCCAAAGTCGGGGTGAAGACACTCTTGCCGTGTGGTCCGATAGGTGAATATTTCTATCCACTTTGAAGAATTATGATTCATTTTTTTCAGCACACATTACTATTCAAAGAGAACGTTTCAACATGGTGGTGGTAAAGTCCTACAGCATGCATTGAATTTCTAAAGCATGTCATTGTCATATCATTCATCAGTTTATGTGAGATTCATGCATCGAATTTTTATAACATCTTGAAAAGATTCATTCGATTAGACTTTTGAATAATTATAATTTTGGTGATTTATGAAAAAAGTTACATAAATTTAACACATTTTAAATGTAAATTTATATATTATATTTTGATAATTATTTATCATATAATTTTAAATTTTTAATAAATAATAATAATAAACAATAAAAAAATATGGATATTATATTAAATTAATCGTATTAACGTACCTAACTTCAAAATTTATGTATTTATATTTAATTTCTCACGCATATTATTTGCGGGAATCGACCGATTGAGAATAAGGACTGTGTTACACGTTAGGATTCCAGCAGATTCTATGCCAAGAGGATTTCCCCGTCATGCCAACCGTGTCATCGGGTCTTGATTTGAAGCAAGTCAATTTCTTTGAAAGCAACCCCATTCTTCGGGTGCCATGCAATGTGGACACGGTAAATATGAATCTTGAATTCAGACACAAAAATTAAGAAATCACAACGATCACTTCATTAACATGGATACTATGAAGAGACACTTACTAATTAAAGACTACATTGATACGGATATCATGAACAGACATTTAGTTTTTACCGTGCCCTGTTCTCTCGGAATCCAATCCATGTGCAATGTCAAGAAACAACATTAATCTGGGAAGTAGAGATCTAAATCGGAAAGCCTAGGTGTTGGTATGGCAAGCAAAGGCTTCATTTTTTTGACGGCTAACCCAAACGTTTCGGAGAATTCCAGCTTTGTGTCACCGGGCATCTTCCAATCAAATGAATGCAGATATGAAGCAAGCTGATACATTAGCATCTTCTCTGCTAAGGAAATCCCTGCACGGACACGTCTCCCGGATCCAAACGGAAGATACTGGAAATTGTTGCCCTGTAAATCAAAGTTGATGGACTCTGCACAGAGAAATCTCTCGGGTTGAAATTCCAGGGGCCGTACCCAAAGCCGAGGATCCCTATGTATGGCATAAACATTCAAGAAGACTGTACTACCCCTTGGAATGATATACTGGCCTAGCTTGCATGAGTTGCTTGGGCAACGAGGTACCAATAATGGGAGTGCAGGATGCAAACGTAATGTCTCCTTGAGGACGGCTTGTAGATAACGGAGTTGGGGCAAATGAAACTCTTCTACCATTTTGTTCAACCCCACAACTTCATCTAGCTCTTGATGGACTTTTTCCATTATTTCTTGATGTTGCAGTAGCTCTGCCATGGCCCATTCTACTGTGGTTGACGTTGTGCCCGTCGCCCCAGCCACAATGTCCTATCAAGAACGATCATTAGATAGCATCGTCGCAGCTCCACTATGGTCTACGGTAAGTAAACTTAAGGCCAATCATAAGAAGCACGTACTCGATATGTCTACTTGAATTACGTTTTTGTGAGTATTGCCAGTATTAGATTTTATCTTTTACAGTGCATTGAGTTGAATTTAAAAATCCCAATAAAGTATCCCAATAAAGTATTCTGAAAACTTATTTTCGATATTGTGCCGGGATGTTTTGGATGGTGATTTTGTGCCGGTAATGCGGGTCAGGTTTTTACTTGACTCGTTGATGCATATGGTGTAATTTCAAGCTTCTTGCAGTGATTATGGTGCATGGGTATCCCATAATTTTGGATACCCATGAATAAAATTCATCAACCGTTAAAAAAAAAAAGAATATTGTGCAAGATCAGGAAGTTCCCATAATTATTAACGTAAACAACCCGTGGAAGACTCACCGTGAGGATGCCCTTCAGTTGGATTTCGGTAACTGACATTGAATCATCCTTATGCTCCTTAAGCTCCAAGAGAATCTTCAGGAAGTCTTTCTTCCGTTCATTCTTTTTAAACCCAACGCTGTTGACCTCAATCAAATTTGAACCTTTTTGTATAACTGCATCGAGAAATTTCCCAGTACGAGCCATAACTTCCTTCATCTGTCTCTCTATGCCTTGTAAGTCCAACCTTGCAAGCAGGGGAAGGTAGTCAGAAATATTTGGTCTTCCCAATATCGCTGCGAGCTCCGATACTGATTTCCTGAACTCTGCCCCAAGTTTAGCCTCTTCCTCTCCTTCCAGCGTGCCACCCCATAAAATGCCCATAATTGCACTATAGTTTGTTGCATGAGCTAACTCACCAAGGTCTACAGGTTTGTCAATCTTTCCATGCACATACCTTATCGCCATTTTTAACTCCTTGCTTTCTCAGAGCATATGAAGCATCAAGGCTTGCATTGCTAAGTAAATTGCTCACAAATACCTTTCGCATCTTTTTTCAGTCCGGACCATAGGCCGACCAGGCTATGTCATTTCCACCGAATGACGCAATGCAGGCAGTAATGGGCCGATCGCGGTCTGCAAACGTGGTGTCTTGCTCGCGAACGACTTCCTTGACCAGCGATGGTGAGTTAACTACTACACATAATTTTTTTCCTAGCCAAAGCTTGTATAAAGGACCATAAACCCCAGCCAATTTCGTGAATTTCTTATGGAGGCCTTCGCCAAGAAGAAATGGAAGATATCCAACTATTGGCAAACCGACAGGTCCTGGCGGCAACGAAGCAAGTGCCTTTTCTGATTTTATGACATTCCACAAGAGCCAGAACGCCACACATGTTGCGATTGATATGACGATAACATCTCCTGAAAATCCGTCTCTCCCAAAGATAGCATCCCACCATGACAAGAAGCAATGAAGGACGCTGGAGTCCATCATTTTGGTGATTAGTGCTTGTTAATGAATTGGCCTATGGAAGCAAACGAGATGCAGCTCACTTAAAATGTGTAATGCCGCAAAAGTGTATATGAAAAATATGAACTGTTTATCGATAAGCACCAGCTAGAGCAAAAGGACAAAAAAAGAGCCCGAAAGAATCAAGGATGTAGGTGGGATGAATCATAAAAGAGGCGACAACAACAATCAATCATAATTCTGAAACATGTGATTACAATGTTATATTATTATTTACATTCATGTAATTTACCATCTAAATCAAGTCAACCATAACGCAAATCACGCCATCAAAAAAGAGGAAATGCCAAAACATGATCAATACATCAATTATTCATTTGTTGAAAAAATGAACCAACGACTGGACCGTTTTCAATTCACTCATTATTTTTACACAAAGCATGCATTTGCTGCCCCTCTGCACAAAACCTATGCATAGAGTTTTGGATTAGATAACCTTGGCATTGGGATTGCAACGAGAGGAGTCCTTAATTTCAAAAGAATCCTAAATTTCTCTTTAAAGTCCAACTTCTCTTCTCACCCTGAGGTGTTTTCCATCCAAACGACTGCACGAGTGTAGCAAGTGAATACACGAACATCCTCTCGGCCATGGCTGTCCCAGCACAAATTCCCCTCCCAGGCCCAAATGGGAAGATAACTGGAGTCACTTCCACTGTAGTCCAATTTGCCGTCCAAGAACCTCCCGGGCCTAAACTCCAATGAACTGACCCAGATTTGATTAAAACACGAGCTCCCTCAGGAATCGTGTAGTCCCCCACGTTGCGTGTCTCAAAGGGCCTCCCAATACTTGGCATACTGCGGGAGCATAACACAAGCACGGCTTTGAGGTGGGCCCATTCATTTCGGTCATGACTGGGCACGTAAACGGTCTATTTGAACGGCCTAACATAGAATTCGGCCCGAAATTTAACTCAGAGCAATCAAAGATGGGCCGTTTAATAGGCCTTTTTCTTTTTTTAACCCTTGGCTGCAAGTTATTTTTAAACGTCTTGGCGGCTCATTGGGTCTTGGGCAGACAATTTATGGGCCTATTGGGATAATTGCAACGTCGAATTGGATATTATCAAAATAACTTTGAGCTGCGTCATGTAACTCTCCGTCCGGTGTTTAGGAGTGCAACCATAGATGGTTGGGCTTGGTCCAAAGCTGATTTTCATTGCCTATTTCTGAAAGATTAATCGGCTCCAATTGGGTAGCCGGCCCGACATGAGCTGGGCTCCAATATATCCCAATTTTTAACGTTAGGCTGTGTTGTTTTTAGTTTTAGAAAAAGAGTATGAAATTTATTGTAATGAAAATAAATTATTTTTATTTTATAATTTATAATTAAATAATTTTTTTAATAAACCCAATTACACGCACACACACACACACACATATATATAAACCGTATTAATATTTCACCATTTTAACTGGTAGGCTCTTAAGTTTTTCAATTTTATGATATTTTTCAGTGTAAATGCAATTATGCGTCATACTGAATTTCAATTACTTAAAAAAAAAAAAAAAAAAACAGAGATTACATGCAATTCTGAAAACCCAGAATTTAATCAAAAAAGAATTGAAATACAAACAGAATACAAAAAAAAAAAAAAAAAAAAAAAAATTGAAAACTAAAAATTTCAATCCAAAAAAATCTGAACTTCGAAATTATTTTGGAAATAGGAAAAATGGGGTGGGGGAACAACAACCAAGTTGGACACAAAAATGAAAGATTATGAAGATTTAAATAGATATTAGCGTAACTCTCAAGGGACTAATTCTAAATACCAATAAACCCTTTTTAGTTTTTTTTTGGGTCCAGCTGAATTGGCAAGGGAGAGTTAACTATGGTATAAAATTCCAACTCTAAATCAAAATTAGATATATTTCATGAAATTTTATTTCAACATGGGAACAGAATTTCATAATTTAAAATTTCTGAGGGGCCATGGATGGACTCATGTCCCAATAGCCTTTTCCTAGTTGTGCCCCTAACTATAAAGACATGGTTACAACGCTTCCATGCTATATATCACAGCAGACTTAATCACGAATTTGGTTCGAACCAAAATAGGAATTACAATCATTTCTTCAACTTTGGTCCTCAACTAGAACTGCAGAGGTAATCCAATTACGGTCTCTCCAGAAGCTGAAATTAAACGTGTAAGAATTGAACTAAAATTGCTGGCTATTTAATTTGATAAAAATTAAACTTAAACATTTTATTTATTTTAAAATTCTCTTTTCTTTCACATTTTTTTTTATTATAAAATTTTGTCAGTCTTAACATTATACTGTCAAATTAATTTTTTCTATGAAAATCAAAAAATAATATATAATTTATTTAAAAAACAGTCGGGACTATTTTATTATCGAATTACAATTGAAAAGGGGTCCAAAATTGGAAATGCAACCAAACTGCGGGCTCCATTCGCTTCTAATTTTTCTACTTGAAACCGACCCATGATCATGTCCACTCTTGCAGTCATAGATAATAATATGATCCAAATCTATATATATATATATAAATTAAATTAAATTATATGCAACTGAGACTAGAAACTCACATGAACTTCATCGGAATCATCACAATTTGGCTCCAGAAATTAAATTTTAATCAACATAATAGAAAAGCTTATACACTCTGTCAAGCAGATTGCTTGTTCATCAATCAAGGTATATATGCATATATCAAGCAGATTGATCAGGTGCCGTTCCACACATTTCATTGTTTGCTTTTGTCTGTTGTTCTGATCTACAATTTCACTACTCTGAGCGGTTCATTTTGTGGGTATCAAATATGCATCCTTCTTTCCAATTTTTTTTTTTTTTTTTAAAGTAAAAATGACATCTTTAGAATGTAATCTTATCATTAGAAGCCAAAAGAAAGACATAATCACTTAACATCTTTAGAATGTAATCTTATCATTATATGCCAAAAGAAAGACATAATCACTTAGCAATAATAAATTATGAATTCCGTCCTCGAATTTTCTGGAGTGAACGATCAATATGCTCGGCTTTCATTGGTATATGAAAAGCCTTTTGTCTTTTTTGCTTCTTTTCTTTTCTTATCAAAGTGGGTCGCATTAAGCGCTGGATCGGAATCTATTGCCATTAACTATATGATAAATATTTGATCATTATGCTAATGATCCGCTAATAACGATAATAGAAAAAGGTTTATTCTTCCGACAAAGGCTAGTCTTATTAGCAATGACAGTGCTATGAGTGTGCTCCATTTTGTTTTGATTTTTTTATTTGTTTATAACAATTATAATTTTAAATTTTATTAGTATTAATCTAAATTAAAATTATATTATAATAAAAATCAGTTTGATGAAATTTAATTTGAATTTAACTGTTTGAGTAAATTTTAGTGTATTTATTTTTAATTATAATGTATAATATTTTTATTAAATTAATAAAATTATATTATTTTTTTTTTATTTTTAACAAATCTTAAACTTAAATTAAGAATTTAGCAGAGTACTTCATTTTCTACTCATTTAGGATTTAATCCTTCCTCCTCCGGCCATTTTACGAAAAATCATGAATACACAAAGTAATGTAGGATAGTGAACTATCAAGATCATTTGAGGAGGAATTTAGTCTCAATTGACACTTACGTTAACTCGAAGATCGCTTAAGCTCATTTGAGAATAACCTTACTGTCATTTAATAAAATAAAATAAAATAAAAAAGGGAATGATTTCTGAGATAGTGCGAAATTTGATCGCCCTTGAAAGTGCGTGAGACAAAAAAATGTGATCGCGAGAAGTGGTACTGGTAGTAGCAATTTACAAATAAATAAAATATTCCATCCCCCTCCTCCTCCTCCTCCGCCTCCTCTTCTTCCTCTTCTCCGCCCCCCCCCCACCCCCACCCCCACCTTTTTTCTCTATTTTATGAAGAAAAAGGAGGAGAGTGTGAGACTGAGTGAGATATAGAACAGTATGCTTTCACATAATGAAAGAGCCTTTTATCCTCTTTTCTTTATTCATCGGAGTGGGGGGCATTACGCACTTTCTTCGAACTTCGAACTCACTTATATTATTACTATATTAACGGCATAAGTGTTTCACCATGGTGTATTAAATAAATTACTTGTTAATAACGATAATGGAAAAGGCTTATTTTCCATATAATGAAAAATGCTTTTAGTTGATTTATGGATCCAAATATTCACTTACGATGGATTAATTAATTCAATTCGACCCCATAAATATGACGTAAGCAAGCAATTGAATGGGCAATAAGTAGGCAGTTGAAAGGTTCATAACCACAACTATATAAAAATTGTCCTTCTCCTGTATGTTTTACAAAGTAACGTTAAGAAAAACAGTAAAAGACAGAACGTCTTTCAGACATTTTATAGTTGTTCTCATATTTCAGGGTACTCAAGCTATAAAAAAATAAATAATTTCTGTTGTAATCTCACCTTAACAGCGCATTTGTGGGTAATACCAAAAGACTAATAATTCAAACTCTAAGATTTTAGACCGAGAAATGATATGTAATAGAGAAAATTGTCATTTAACAGTAAAATTTTGTAAAAAAAAATTGTGTTTTTAATTTTCAATAGTAGTGTCAGAGTATGTATAGTTGTTTTCTTGCTTGTTCATATGCGTTTTTGTCAGAAAATGCACGATTTTAATATCTTTCTTTGTGAAAATGAGACTCTAAATTTTTTTAATGACAACTCCGTGTAGCAGACATGTTAAAGGTCTGAATTTTTACATGCTTATAATGCATAAGTAGTGGAGTAATCTTATAAAAGTGGAAGGCCTAACTCGAGTTTTTGAATAAAAAATTTTGAATCCCAATTACGTTTCTGTTTCGTACGTTGCGTTTCTAGTAATGAAACTTACATTCGCTTGTAGTGCCGTTGGTTAACAAGCTTTTCAGCGCACATTGTGGAAGAAAATGTCTGATGGCCAATTCACGCCCCTGACAGGCGTGAAAAGTGTTCTAGCAAGCCACCCGGCTGTTTCCGAGTAGACGTCTACGCGTAAAAGACCTTAAAAATAAATGGAGAAGCTGGCTTCTGGAAGATGGTGGTTGGAGATCTCCACGTGTGGCAGGGGTCATTTTTGTACCCTATGCACGCTCAAAAGTTAAAAAAAAAAAAGGGTTGAATTATTTAGTTAGATCCATAAAATTAATAATTAAATTATAATTTAATTTAAAAATTATTAATTTTAAAAATAAATTAATAAATTAATTATAATTTTTTTATTAAGTTAATTTTAAAAATGAAGAAAATAATTCTTAATTTTAATTTTTTAAAAATAAAAATTATATTATTAAAAATTTTTATATTAAATATTAAATATTAGTTTTATTAATTAAAATAATTAAATTAAGTAATTTTAAATTTTTTAATTTTTAAATTTAATAATTAATTTAATTCTAAAAAATTTGAGCATACTACGACACTAAAAACAAATTAAAATAAAAACCGTATGACACCTTATGGAAAGTAAGTTTGCAGTGGACCAATGAGTGTATGCCATGTGTCTTATTGATACAATCTTTCCAAATACTGTTGCAACGCATCGCGTTCGGTTTCCGGTAGCCCCCGACCTTGTTTCCACCACGTGGCAATTAAACTGGTACACTAATTTCGACGAGAATAATGTTAAACGTTCCAATAATTTTTGTTTAATTTATCATAAAATATTTTTTTATTAGAGTAAATAATTTTTTTAATATTTTAAATAAATAGCATTTTTATAATAAATTTTAAAAAAAATTTCTTTTCACGATATATTCTTTAAACAAAAGACGTGAAAATGTGGAAGTTGGTTGAAAAGGGTGGCGTTGCTAAAGGTCAATTGGTGTCAGTGCTGAGTGTCCTAAACCCACGTCAGAAAGTGAAGGGGCGTGCAGGAATACAGCTATTATAGAAACAGAAGTTTGTGATGGACACTGGAGAGACCATACACAACCGAACACGCAAAGGCATTGTGGCCGGAAGGGAAAACTAAACATAGAAAATAATAATAATAATTAACTGCCATTGACTGTTTCTGCACGTCTGCATCTGGCTGATGGCCTTCTTGCGTCTGCGTGTGTATATCAGATGCATGATTTAAAATAATAATAAATAATAAATTAATTTTGATATATAATAATTTCATGATGTTATTATTAATATATTTCATATAAAATTGATTGTGATAAGTTCATTGTTTGTTTATATATATATATATATATATATATATGTTTTATTTAATATATTTATAAAAATAACCCTAAGATGTATTATTTGTGAGTAATAAAAATTTTTAAAAAATAAAAAAATTACATATTTTAGAATTATAAATAAAATTATATGAATTAAATAAAATAACAAATTTTAATTTTTGTGGAAGATTTAGATTCTAGTTTATGAATTAAAAAAAAAAAATTCATCTATAAAACTAAAATTTTGCATTTGTGTGTGATACCGAAAGACTAATAATTTAACTTTAAAATCTTAAACTAGCCTGAAAAATCATTTGTGATTAAGGCAATTTTAATTAAACAATAAAATTATGTATAAAAATTATGTTTTTAATTTCCAACTTATTTTCGATATAATTGGAAATTTTCGTTACCTCTGAAAGTGGGACACAACAATTCGGAGGTAACTTGGTTCTTTATTTTTATTATTATCCTTCTTTAAGGAACAGAGCTGTGAAATGGAGATTTGAACTAGATCAATAAGACATGATATCATGGTTACGAAGATAAGAATCGATATTTTTTAACTAAAATTTGAGTCCGATAGTTTGAATTGAAGTGTAAGATATTAAATATCTTGGCTGCGAATCTCTCTTCACAGTACAAAACAGGGAACGCCGCCAAAATCCCTGTTTTTTTTGTTTTTTTTTTGGTCTTACAAGGAAGCCCAATAAGTCATTAGCTATGTACAATATGAAATGACTCTTTTGTATATATATTATTAAATCGTAAAGTATATAATCTTGAAGAGCTATAAAAAGTCCCAAGGAATCGGATCATGTAAAAAGAAAATAAAAGAGGAAACTCTTTCTAGTAGGTATAATAAAACTGGATCTTCCCCAGTTAAAACTTCCCGGGAGACTCCCAAACCATCTTTTCTGGCTTTATTCTCTCTCTGAGGTCGAGAAATAATTAAAAATTTCCATTTCTTGCGGTATCTTTCATTGCTATCAAGAAAATAAATACATAAATAAATGAAACTTGCTATTCCGTTCCGTGGCAAGTTGTTGGAATCAGAACATTTCGAAAATGAAATGCTAACCTGGATTCAACAGCAATTGTACGGTTTAAGAAATTTTAATTCAATTTAATTATTCGCTAATTCGTTTTTTTGGATTTCATCAATTCTCATTGTCTGTTTCTCACGGTTTGAAATGCGTTGCACGTACGCTTGTTTGGTTAGCATTGACATATACATAGATAAATTATTCTGATGCTATTTTATCTGATTTGTCACAAGTCATCTACTCCCAATACATATTATGTCTTGCGCATTTTGAAAAAAATTCGCTGGACTCTCACTTGCTTTATGTGGAATTCCAACCTCAAAAACTCCCATTTGGCGACAAGCCAGGCGTGCTTGCATACATAATCCATTCATCCAGCACACCTATTGTTAGCTGTGGATGCAAGCACAGTTTCTTCAAGCATAATTTCGTGATTCTGATATTATATTTTAATTTAAAATTTCTAAATCCTTTATACTTATATGTTATTTATTTTATTATTATTATTTTTTTTAATGTAGGGCTTGTAGCTACAAACTTTTTTTTATTTTTATGCAAAGATTTTATTGAATGAGGAAGAAAGCAAAGTTGTTACAAGTACAAAGGAGCCATGATGGAGTAGAGAAAAATAGAAAAATAAAACCAAATAATGAGATTAAATCGTATAATAATTCCTTGTTTCGCTGAACTATCTACGAGTCACAGCTCTTGCTATTGCGTTTAAAATTCTAGGTGGTACAATAGTATAGTGAATCAAAAATCCTAGGAAAATTCTGTTTTAGCTTCCATAGTCGCAACACCCTTTTATATTAGCTCTAGAATCAGACTAAAATATAAATCACACATCCCTGAGGTCTTCTTTTGGTCTTGTTAATTCAATAGCCTTGAGGATCGCTAGAAATTTTAAATGATATGAAGCCTTTCAATGGCCGACCCGTTGACATTCCGTTTGAGTTCGTTTGATTGAGAAAACTCAAGCCTGAAACCGTGTACACGATTTTTTGGAGCAGTGCCCAGTGCTTCGAAGGAGAGGTAAAGCTTTTGATTTTCAGCATGATAGCTACCATCCCAAAACTTAAGCGAGAGATCGTTTTCAAGGAATCGGATCTGACGCAGCATAAAATTATATTTCTTAAAAATATATATATAAATAAAATTAATATTTTTATTTAAATATTTATTTATAAAAATAATTTAGTAGTTGATTATATATATATATATATATATATATATATATTATTTAACTTATTAAAAAATATTTTAATGACTAATTAAAAGATATATAATTAAATAAAATACTTTATAATAAAAATTTTTAAATTATCAATATAAATTTTAAATAATTTTATATAATATTTAAATAATAAAATTATACTTAAAAATTAAAATTTTTAAATATTTTTTCAGCCAGTAAAATTTCAGACTGCCTGTTTTACGACAAAATCAGGCAGCATGTCCTATAGAGGATCTCGTTCCTGCCAACCAGCTTGTTTTCAACCAAATTGTCCATATCAAAACAAAGAATATAGCAATCAGTCTATATGCCCCACCAAAGCCGACCACAAACTTATACTTCATATCTCAGCAAAAAGAACAATCGTTTGTGCCCGCAAAATCACCAAATTCAAATTAAATGGATCGATATTCACAAGATTCGTTGCTCTTTGCAAATGCATTCGTTGAATGCCAATCAATATAACCAGGAAAACGACTAGTGCTAAGGGTGAGGCTTTGCATCACCCATATTATTACGCGTGGCATGTGACGAGGTCTAGCCACTCACAATCATGCAATAAAAACGACACAACTCAAAAACGTGCATCCGCCCTTTCGCAGCCCATCTCGAGCTCTGCTTGACCATGTGTTGTGTATAGGCAATCATTCAAAGGCCTTTTACACGTCGCAAAATACCATGGGACAGCCAGTCTTTCTTTTTTTTCCCGTTCTTTCCACTCACGAAGTTGGTCTACCATCTCACCAATTAGCATCACACACCTGTACCTATACAATGATTGATGAGTTTTGATTTTTCTCGCCACACCTTCTCTCCCTCTCTCACCTCTATTATGAGTTCCACTAGCCAACCGCAGTATTGCGTGACCCTTTTTCATTTTTAAATCTCTAGGATTTGGCCACTGGTCTAGTTCTTCTCTGGAGCATTTGGCCCCTGCATAGCCCGCAAGAATACTTGAGAAGATACTTTTGAAAGATTAGAAAAAAAAAAAAAAATTGCATTTTAATGCAAATCCGCAATTTTTGAGATTTAGAAAAAAATGAAATGTAATATAATCTCCTTTCTATTTTTTTTTTTAAACAAAAGATTGTCGATATTCTTTAGTCTTGATCCCATTTGTACATGATCCTACCTAGTCATATTCCAAAAATATATCATATGAAAACGAAAGTATGCAATTTATTTTTGTGAAGGGCAGAGAAATTATTATTGTTTTTGATCCTACAAATTCAGCTTCTGATCGCAGGAAAAGAAAAAGAAAAAAAGAGATGGGTTTATCATTGTTTTTGATTTTAGAGGTTGACCTTAAAGAAAGTATTGCAATTGATGTGAACCGATTATAGAATTATAGAGGTGCCAGCACCACCGACTGATTAACTCTTTTCCAAACCGTATCTCAATTCCTCCTTTCCCACCAAACTTTCTTTTAGATTTGGTTTGTCAAAGTGTAGTCTCAATTAATGAAGAATTATTCTCACTATTTTCACGTTTAAAAAAACAAAAAATATAAATATAAATGGTCGAAATTTAGCCTTAAATAACACATGGAGGCATGTCACGCGTCTCATTGGTCGGTCAATGCCCATGGTGATTGCGCTATTTCATAAGCATAATCCTAATTGAAATTTTCTTGTTTTTTTTTTTTTTTCATTCTACTAGCTACTTAAAGAAAAAAAAAATCTCTTTTTTTAATTATTTTTTTAAAAAATTATTGAACCGTCAAATGGAGATCTCTCTTTTATTGAGGGACAAGGAGAGAGAATATGTTGTCCTTCGTATAATCATGGAACCGGAGAATAACTCGAAGAAAAATTTGAATAAAATCTAAATAAAAATTAAATTTCATTTTAATCCAAAACTTTCATTTGTCACTTAGCCAAACCATCTCTAAGGTAATCCTGCATCCGCTTCAGCCCAGTGACTAGGAAAAAATTAAAATAAAATCTAAATAAATAATAAATTTATGAATTTAAAGTTACATCTATTTTAAAATCTTAAAATACCTAATTTATTGAATATTTTCATTTGTTTCTTATTTATTTCTCTTCTTACCTTTTAATGTGGAACTTGTTAACTAAACACTCAGCACTTTAAATCTCAATAGAACCCATATTTCTTTTAAATATATGCATCTCAATAAATATGGTTAGGTAAAATATTTTTTTATTATTATTATTATTTTGACTCTGTCCTTTTATAGCCGCCCACAAGAAGCACCAAAGTTGACTTGAATTGTTTGGTTTAATTATTTTCAGTCGAAAAAATAAATTACAAGAATATTTTTCACGCGACTGGGATGCTCTTGCAACGTTGGTCACTGTTTACTGTCGGTTCTTAGGTTAGAGCTAGGAGATGTTACTATACAGTGAATGGGCCAAAATGTTGATAGTGGTGGAAGTTGTCGGCCGTCCAAATCCAATTACATGTAGTCTTCACCTTTTTTTTTTTTTTTTTTTGTGCGTCAGAATTAAGTCAGTAAATTATATAGGCCACTGGAAAAAGTGTTAAAGCTGATCCTAATTTGGACGCAGGATTTACAGGGAAAGGAACATTGCGCACTTTTTTCTCGAGTATGTCGGAAATTAGGCACATTCTGCTAGTAATGAACAGAAATTATTGAAAAGCTATATCCAATCAGTTGATCATAGCCTCCCCCCAAGGCAAGGGAAGCATCGTGGGCCAAACAACTTTTATCCACCTGACATCCCAAGAAATAGACCTAATATCAGTAGTTTACATCCTTGATGAGACGATTCACATGGTTGACGGTCTTGAAAAGCGTCCCTTTAGGTAAGCAAATCTCATTGTCTCGGTTATAATTAAGCTTTGCTCTATTTCTGTATGTGTTTTGTCATTTTTGCATCCTTTGTTACGCCACTTACAATTACTCTTGTACCCTTCTTATGTTTGTTGTTTATTTAATGAAATCTGTTATCAATTCACCAAAAACAGAAACGGTGGAATGAGTGTGGATGTCAACTAACCTAATTAATTGAGTCTCTTTGCTATTATCCTCTTAACTAAAATTAATTTTCCGGCTCACAGTTGAAACGAGATAGCTTATGGGAATGAAATAAGGCAAAAAGCCAAAATTCACCCTCAACATTTAACATTTTTTTTTTTTAAATCAAAACTCACTTCAATATTTATTTTCAAAATTGACCGTCGACATTATTTCCATTAGTTTAAATTGACCCATCAAGCCAATTGTCCACATGGGCTCCCTTTGGCATGATGACATGGCAAACACCCCCCCCCCCCCCGGCGGGGCCTCTCGTCATTGATTTTTTTATTTTTTTTGGGCTAACTGCATTGACCCCAATTGAGTAATATGAGATTCCTTAGGATGTGAGATTACCACGTTTAAAATAAGTAGGACAACCATTCATATTACTGCAACGTCGGAATGTGAGATTCCGGGGCATATGCATCAAAATGTAATATTGCGTTTAAAATAGATCACTCGGACTGTACATGGGATTTTACACAACTGTGTTTAATATAACAATTCAGAATCAATTAATAATTTCATACACAATGAAAAACATAATATAATTTTCTAAATTATTTAAATTTTTAATTTTTTCACTAAATAAATTAAACTAAAATGAATAGAAAAATGAAAAGAAAAAAGAAAGTAAGGAACGTATAAACATGTGACTAATTTTACCATAACAATATGTTATGAATTTGCATAATATTGTTTACAGGGGCATTATTTTATTATTGTAAATGTATGTATCTATTTTGGTCAATAAATAAGAAATATCAAAGGTAAAATTGTCTTTATAATCTGGAGAACATTCACATTAAAGTGTGAGATTACCATCTCACCTATGGTAATCTAAGATTATCATCATGGTGATAATGTGAGATTCCCGGAAGTGTAATGCTATCACTCTAGTTTTTAACTCTAAATACTGGAATGTGAGATCACAAACCGCATTTTCGGGAATGCAAATAGGAATATGCTTTATTCTAAAGGGCACTTAATTTTTCTTTGGGTTTTTTTTTTTTCTTCCTTTTTTACAAAGAAGGCCAAAAGGTCAATAAAACAAAACAGTCACAGAGATTTGATAGTATAACTGATAAAACTTGATTATAGAGCTAATAAATTCCGACAACGGTTTCCTAATCAGTTGCAGTAGAAGTACGAGACCTCAATGTCTTCTATGGTGCTTCTACCAAAAGGACTGTAAGCCATCAACAAGACGAGAATATTGCCTAAACATCCAAGTTGTCTTCATAATTCCATTCCAACGTTGGTAATGGAATTATCAAAAACAGATGACCTTCAAAATGGTTCGTCCTTGTTTTGATGTGCGAGGCTAAAACCAGGCTATATGTATGTTCCAACAAGCTCTAACAACTGAAATAATACTTTTGGTACATTGCTCTAAAAACTAATTGGAGTGACATCAAAGAACAACAAATTGATGGTCCAAATACATTCCTAGATATCACCGTGTTAGGCCCAATAATCTCTTGAAGAATGTAGGATTCTTTGCAGGGTTGATTTAATTTACCAAGGTAACCATGAAATTTGAGAACATAAATTATTGCAAGCAATTTTTTCTTTCCTTTTCTTTTCCTAAAAGAAATTGATTCCTTCTCATCAATGGACTCTTATCTTTTATGAACAAAACAAAACAAAAATTTGTATTTACACTAGATTTTAATTAGACCTAGATATATATATATATATATATATATATATATGATTAAAATTGAAACTAGACCAAACATCAAGATTTAGTTGTTTACAATACAGAAATACTAGGGGTCTACTTGGAAGTGGGAAGCTTCTAATAGTGAGTTTCTATCCAAGCGCAACAAAAGCCAAACAATTCAATATTATTTTGTTTGAAGGGCACGAGTTTGCCGAAACCAGCCTTCATGTAGATTCTCTTTTATGGGCGTCAAAAATTCATTTAAGAGAAAAAGTTAAACTGTTAAGTTAGATGTAAAAATAAATTAGATACGGGAACAACATAATTTTAATACAAAATCTTTAAATCATAATAACTATTAAGAATAATATAAATAAAAAAAATTACGAAAATAATAAAATTTTATCACCCAACTATACAATACTTAAATAAATACATTATTTATAGAATTTTACAAGTTTGAATAAGTAAATAATTTATGACAATAATACGATTATATATAATAATAAAGAGAATTATCGTGATTAAGTTAGAAATTATAGTGATAGCAATAAATATTATTTTGATCATGATGATGTCACATGTATGAAAAAAAATTACAATAATGTTATTTTAATATTATATTAAAAAATATTTAACATAAAAATTTATTCTTATTGTGTTTTGAAACAAAGTTGCAAAATATAAATTGTCATTACATAAATATTAAAAATCCATACGTTTCGAATGCAAGTGACATCACTTGCATTAAAATAATCTAATTTTTTGAGATTCAAAATTTTAAAATATCAATGGAAGTTTGTAAAGTATGCGGAAAATATAATTGTTGAGATGTCGGGAAATGCAATTGTTGTTTCATTTTTTTTTTTTTTTTATCCATATCTTATCCACATTTAATTATGTTTCCAAAACAAAGCTTCCGTTATAAATGAAATAGCATTCCTAATTGAAAATGACAACATCTTCCATTAAAACAAAGGAAGCTATTCAAGTTCTTTTGCCCAAAAAATCTTGAATAAAATACAGTCAAACGTAATATAATTATATCACATTAATAATATTTAATATTTAATACATAATGGTGTCTTTCTCTTTTTCTTCTGGCATTTAACAAAGTTTTCAAAGGTGGAAAAACAAATCTCTCGCATTTAACAAATTTGAGCAAAATTGACAAATATGTGCAAATGCTCGAGTCTCATCCAAACTCCAAATGGGATAAGGAGCCAAAGAGGACACGGGAAAAAGCATAAAAGAGAGGAACAAAAAGGGCAGAAGTGTTAAGGATGGCTAGGCAGTTAACCAGGATTCTCTAACCACGGTTCCAAAAGTAGGGACATTGCATCCTCACATTAAGTTGACCTTCACACGTGTCTCCGTACGGTCGCATGATTTGCACTTATTGGACTTAGGATTGGACAGAGGCGTGCTACAGTTAATCCTTCATTTTTTAAAAGAATTTGTATTCAATCTTCGTGTTTATCTTTTTTTTTATTACAAAAATGTCCTCCCGACTCACTATAAAAGGCCCAGCTTCTTGCAAATCCTCATCCCCCCTCTTCTCAGTAATCACAACTCATTTTTCTTGCCTATGTAATTCAAGGCTACAAACATACCAAAATCTCTGTAAACAGAGCAAACGCCAGTACTCATAAGTCAAAGCTAACTCAAGTTAAACACAGATGGCTCAGACTCTCCCGGCAGAAACACAGGGCAAAATCCTCCCAGATGCGTTAGACTACAAGGGACGCCCCGTCGACCGGTCAAAGTCCGGCGGTTGGACCAGCGCTGCCATGATTCTAGGTCCCCTCACATACCCATTTCTTCTTTTTTCAGCCCATTTTTATGTTTTTTTATTAGGAGGAATTCCTTTCAGGCAAATTTCGAAGTAAAAAAAGGTTGGCTATATGCTTGTGTTTGTTTGTTCTCCTGCTGTTCTCTTATTGGGGGCGTTTTGACTGCTTTTTGATTAGGTGGAGAGGCGTGTGAGCGGCTAACAACACTCGGTATTGCTGTTAACATGGTGACTTACATAACGAGTACCATGCATTTGGGCAATGCTCTGGCTGCCAACACTACCACCAACTTCCTTGGAACATCTTTCATGCTGTGCTTGCTTGGTGGATTCATTGCTGATACCTTTCTTGGAAGGTTCGATTTTCCTTTTCCTTTTTTCTTTTTTTTTTCGAGCTTTCTATCAAACCAAAGAGCTTGTCCTGCTTCTGCCTTTTATTATTATTATTATTGACCCTTTTTCTCTTGCAATTTTTTTCCATTTTTTGAACAGGTATCTCACCATCGCCATCTTTGCTACCGTCCAAGCAATGGTAAGATCCACACTGCCATTAATTGACTCGTCTGCCTACTCGTGCCCCCCTTGTATGAAGGGAAACTAGAATTTTTTTTTTTTTCAATTTTTTGAACAAGAAAAAAAATGGACATAGTTAGATGTTAATTATGGCTTATCCATTAATATCTTCATTTAATATTTTTTATAAAAAAGAACTACCCTTCGAACCCGCATTAAAGTAAAGGGGCACCAAATTTGAATTCCACACAGTACCACATCAGTTTTTCCATATTCAGGAAAGGGATGAATATCGTGCAGAAATTTGAACCCTGACTAGTCGTGTGGCCACATACGGACTTAACGACCGAATTTCAACCTAAGGTGGTGGCAGAAACTAGATTTAATAAAAGGAAAATTCATAAGTTTCCCAACCAATCAATGTTCATCCAATTCCCAACCCACTTTCCAGTTCTTGGGTCAGAACTTCTCAATTAATGCATGTACCAACAAAAATATGTTGCCAGTCAGTTTCTCATTTTTATAATGTTACTTTTTACTAGTATCTCGCTTCATTTTGATGATTCAATTTAAAAATTATTTCATGAAACTTTTGTTACTGGGACATTACGAAATTTCTGATTTTTATACGTGGTTCATGTCAATTTCTCATTTGTATAATGTTTCTTAGTGTTTGCTGACACATTTTTTTTCTTGTTGGTAATTATTAACTATCTACTAGGGTGTCACAATATTGACAATTTCCACAACAATGCCAAGCCTCAGGCCACCAAAATGCTCCAGCAACACCGGTTGCATCCCAGCAGACGACAAGCAACTCATGGTTCTGTACTTAGCTCTGTACCTTGTTGCTCTCGGCACTGGGGGTCTCAAATCAAGCGTCTCCGGCTTCGCGTCGGATCAATTCGATGAAAGTGACCCGGAAGAGAGGAAACAAATGAGCATGTTCTTCGGTTGGTTCTTCTTTTTAATCAGCGTTGGCTCGCTTGCTGCTGTGACAATTCTTGTTTACATACAAGATAACATAGGGAGGGAGTGGGGATACGGCATATGTGCAAGTGCCATTGTGCTGGGACTAGTTGCGTTTCTGTCCGGGACAAGACGGTACCGTTTCAAGAAATTAGTGGGGAGTCCGTTGACACAAATTGCGACGGTGGCTGTGGCTGCCTGGAGGAAAAGGAACTTAGAATTGCCTCCAGATGCATCATTTCTCTATGATATTGATGACCTTGAAGACGGACGCAAGAAGAAAAAGCAAAAACTGCCCCATAGCAAGCAGTTCAGGTCAGTGATTTTACTAAACCTTCACCCCCTAATTTTTTAAGTGCTATCAATTTTCAAGAGTCCTAAAATAATCGTAGAAGTTGCTCCATTATAACTTGGATGTTACAACTCACAGATTCTAGTCACAATAACAACCTTGAGCCTAACAATTTTTTATTTTTTTATTTTTTTTTTAGTTTTTGGGAACACAATAATGATCAATTGTGAGATTGTTTGTGGTTAGCGGGAAGGAAGACAACTATAATTTAAAAGTTCAAATTATTGAGGAATTCGATCACGAGCGAGTAGGCCAGTCTGTCTTCCAGCAAATTAACATGGTTCTTGGTCTTCTCCGTCGATCCACTCTCCCTCACATCCAGATACATTCTCCCAAGTTCAACTCACGAATATCATCTACTCCTCGGAGTTGCATGTTATTCAGAGCTGTTTTAGCTAGATTGTGTCATGTCATCCTACCACCAGGGAACAGGAGAATATGCATTGGTCCCCTCAGTTGGCCCACTATCGACTCTTAAATTTTCCTAGATCCTTTAGCTGTTTCTTACAATTATTTGTCTTCCCTAGCATGATTGGAGTGCTGTTATATATACGCAGATTTTTAAGTCAAACATATAGGAAGTGCAATCAACATCATTAATTGTAAAAAATAAAAATAATAGGTCGACAAAATGTTTGATCTAATTATCATGATTTTTTGTACTTTCATGGGCTCACATTACTTCCATCCTGTGTCGAAAATTTAGGTCCATCTAACTTCTTTTTCTATGATTAATTGGTTCCATGTGCGTTGCATTGCAGATTCCTGGACAAAGCCGCTATAAGGGACCCAGAGGTCAGACTACCAAACAAGTGGAACTTATCAACTTTAACCGACGTCGAAGAAGTAAAATTAATTATCAGAATGCTACCCATTTGGGCGACTAGCATTATATTTTGGACAGTCTATGCCCAAATGACCACATTTTCTGTGTCACAAGCCACCACCATGGACCGTCACATTGGGAAATCTTTCCAAATACCACCAGCATCTTTAACAGTATTCTTTGTCGGCAGCATTCTCTTGACCGTGCCAGTTTATGACCGAATAATTGCGCCAATAGCAAGAAAATTCCTCAAGCACCCACAAGGGCTAAGCCCATTGCAACGCATTGGGGTTGGTCTTGTTTTGTCAATTGTGGCCATGGCGGCAGCTGCCCTCGCGGAAGTGAAGAGATTGAGAGCCGCCAGGTCACATGGTTTGACCAACAATCCAGTGGCTGAGATCCCTTTAAGTGTGTTCTGGCTGGTCCCACAGTTTTTCTTTGTGGGGTCCGGTGAGGCATTTACGTATATTGGGCAGCTCGATTTCTTCCTAAGAGAGTGCCCCAAAGGAATGAAGACTATGAGCACTGGACTCTTTTTGAGCACCCTTTCACTTGGGTTCTTTGTCAGCTCTTTATTGGTTAGCATAGTGCACAAGGTGACAGCCAAAAATCCTTGGCTAGCAGATAATCTGAACCAAGGGAAGCTTTATAATTTTTATTCTCTTTTGGCAATTTTGAGTGCCTTGAACTTGGTTGTGTTCTTGTTTTGTGCTAACTGGTATGTCTACAAGGATAAAAGGCTTGCTGAGGAGGGAATTGAACTGGAGGAAGTTGATGAGCCTGTCTGCCATTGATATGGAATTTTCCTTCCCTCAAATTTGTAGGCCAGACCTTTAAGTCTTTTGCTTGTTGAATAAGATTGCAATCTCTTGTGTATGAAAGACATGCAAAGGGAGCAAAGAAACTTCAATGCTGTGGTGCTTTTTGAGAACACAACAAAAGATGAAGACGAGTCTCCGTTCCACTTGTATAACAAGCAACAAGCATTATAATTCCTGTGGTTGGATGATTTGTTTTGTATAATATACAAACGATGACTTGTTTTTCTTTTCGATGAGTTATTTTCATGCTTTAATGTACAATTAACATAATAAAAAAAAAAAAAAATTCCCAGTACACGAGTCTCCACTCAAAATGCCCTCGAAGGATTAGATGTTGATATAACAAAACTCGTCCTTTTAATATAGCAATTAACAGAATCTACCCTATTAAATTTATAACAAAATTTGGGGTCTAATTACAAATATGAATCACATAATTGATGTATAATATAAGAGAAGCACAATCCATATGGAGAGCATCAGTTTATTCGACGATGAATGAATTGGAGTCATGACTAGAAGCTCCTCTGCATCTGATTCTTTCTTAAGATTTGAGTTGTAAGATCTCTTTAACCTTGGATTAGATGCTATATATCCAGTCTAGAGCAAGTTCTGTGTTGTGACAAAGATGCTATCAATTGATGACAACAGTGCTGTTGATTATTTTTCTTTTTTTTTTTCAAATCCTTTTTCTATTCTTTTTATTCCCCCCATTCATTATACAGCATCTTGGTGCAACACGGTGTCATTTAGGACTGATTGAGACATTCTATCGAGTCACATGCACAACAAATCTTTTTTTCAGGCCCCATTACTTGGAAGCATGTGCAAAAGGAATACCATTTTAAAGTTCAGCAAAATTGCTATTTGTTGCAATCTGATCATCAATAGCCTTCGATGTCAACATGCTGGCCAATAGCATCATTTGCGTCAAGTCTGATAAACATCTATCAGCCACCAGTTTCCGAAACCAAAAAGACAAATAACGGCCTCAAGAATCCTTGTCATATATTGTTCTCTTCAACATTGCACATGGCCATTGAATCAGAACCAATGGTCAGCATACACCAGCAATGCCACGCTACCGGTAGTGTCTACGAGTCACTTGAAAGCTTCCTCTAACAGACGGGATCGATCCTCGTCTTGTCTGCTATAGGTATACTTGGTCTCTAGTTATTACCGAAAACAACACGGAAGTAATTAAACGAAAAAAAAAATAACATCAAAATTTTACGTGATTCAATTAATGTGACCTACATTCACAGAAAAGATAGAGAAAATATTCTATTTATAAAAAGAGTGTGTTATCAGAAACAAATAGTGCGACTCTCATATAACCCTAGTAAGCCCCTGTATATATACAGAAAAAGATATAAGATAATGGTTAAAAAAGTAATTTTAATTTAATTAGAATATATAGTGTATTCTAACACTAGTCTAGTCTAGTTGAAGAGACAGCGATGGAAACAAACAAAAGGAAAAAAAAAAAAAAAAGCAAAAAAAGCTAGAACAAGTGCAGCATCTACCGCGGACTAATGAAAAGACGGCCGTCTACTCATCAATGCTGATTTCTCTTGTCTCTGTTACTCATGTAGGGATGGTTACATTCATTTCTTCTCGTCACTCTTGCTCGATAATTCCAAATCGGGCAAACATGGTTTGAACCTTGGGGTACCAGTTTTCAGTAAAGAAGAAGCAATCATGCAAACTGAACATTAAAAGTAAAACTTTAAATTATGAGATTTGTATTAATTTACTTTATCTACATTCTGTCAAATTGTTTTGGGTTAGTTGATGGGTTGTTGTTCGATATCAAGAAACTGTAACTCGTAGCATACAAACACCGGTATTGTCATTTACAAAAATGCGTAGAGCTCACAGTGGATCTTAGGACTAAAAGTTGCAAAATTTGAAAATTGCAGAATTGTCCTTGTCATTTAAAGTAAAACTTGCCCTCAATTATCGCAATAAATATTTAGCAAATTTTTTCTGTATATAAAATGAAATATATTTAATTGTACTTTGTAAAATGAAATCAAATCAAGTTTGTGGAGAATTTTTTACTTTTAAGGGTTGTTTACACTAATTTCTGTTTTTCTTGCAGTCAAACACAATCAGCTTGGATTGTTTTTTATAATGTTAAGATAGATTTAGTTAGTCCACCGATATTGATGGAAGATGAAACGCATAAAAAATAGTTATATTAAGAAAAATAACTGAACTTTTTTAAAAAAATTTTAAAATTTATTAAAAAAATATAACAAATCTTACAAAAAAAAAAAATAATGAATATTAAAATATTATATTTTATTATTTATAAAATATTTTAATAGTTAAATTTAAATATATATTTATAATTTAAATTATTTAATTAGTTAAAAATATTTTAAATTAAATAAAAAATATTTAATAATTAATTAAAAATATTAAAAAATATTTAAATAATTTAATTAAAATTTTTAATTATATTAAAATATTATAAAATAATAATTATAATATATTTATAAGATAATAAAAACTAAATTTTTTAACATATTTTATATTAAATCTCTATACTTACAAAAAAACTCATTCTTAAGTTGAAAATAATAAATTAATATCATTATAATAAAAAATAAATATTTAAAATAAATTAATATTTTTAACATAATTTAATAATTTATCTTATAAATAATATGAGTAATGATATTAATAAATAATAATATAAAACTATTATTTACTTAATTATTTAAACTAAATAATCAACAATCACAACGCATTAATGATCAACTTTTCTTCTCCATCTAATAAATCTCCTTTTAAGTAATAATTTAATTTATTTTTTTTAAATTAAAATTTAATCTTTTACTAATAATAATATTAATATAAATTAAATTCACAATATAAACTAAAATAAAATAAAAATTAATTTTTTTAATTAAATTTAAAATTTTATTAAATTTATTATTATCATTAAATTTAAATACTAATAAATTTCTTTTATCATTTACCATTTAGTTATACTTTTTGAAAGTTTGAATATATGAAGTCATTTTCTTCTCCTCATAAATATCAATTTTTATTAACTATCTTACAAAATTTTTATCAAAAATAAAATATTTTTAAAATTAAAAACATATTTTAAAATAAATTCATTATAAACAATACGTATATTATATTTTTATAATCCTATAAATTATTCTAAATAATCTTCCCTTCATAATATTCATTATTAAAAAGGTTACTTTAAACTTTGTAAGACAATATCAATATAAGTCAAACTTATTTTGATAGCATTAGATGCAGGACAGAAGTGCAAAAAAACCAAAAAATTGACACTCACTTAAACCTTTTAGAAGGTTTTTAGAATCTATCAAAAAAATATAATAACATTCACATGAACTGAATATTACATATTAAAATATTATAATTTTATTATTTATAATATATTTTACTCATTGAATTTATAAACTTATTAATACATAAAAATTATTCAATTAATTAAAAAAATATTTTAATATAAATAAAAAAATATTTAATAAATAATTAAAAAATATTCAA
This sequence comes from Rhizophora apiculata, assembly GCA_037832385.1. NCBI lineage: Eukaryota > Viridiplantae > Streptophyta > Magnoliopsida > Malpighiales > Rhizophoraceae > Rhizophora > Rhizophora apiculata. Next base: position 5,517,019 of record CM075439.1, on the reverse strand, counting down.
AATAATTTATATATCTTTATTAAATAATTTAATTAAAAATTTTAATTATATTAAAATATTATAAAATAATAATTATATCACGATTTATACGATAATAAAAAATAATTTTTGCATTATTTTCTACGGTGACATATAATTAGTTTAGGACATGACAATTGTGTTATAACTGCACTTTCAAGCAGAATTTGTACAAACTATTTCAAACAGAATATTTTTCAAACATTTTGTAACTGTATTTGGACATAAGTGTAAAAATATAATTAGTAATTGTGTATAATCTGTTACTGGTCACGACAAATGGCCAAATGTGTCCGTAAAAATATCTAAAATATGTCGCGCGTGAATTGCTCTCCAGAGTGTCTCTTTAAGTCAACCAGCATTCTGCGTAGTGTCCTTACTCATAATAATCTTTAAATGTTTCGTTTCTATTTTACGTGGGACTTTGTTCCTCCACTCTACTCTATGCCCCTATTTTGCTTTCTTCCTTTTGAAAATACACTAATAAGGAGCTGTTCTACTCTCAGCAATCCGATAGTTTGTGAGAATGCTAAAGGAGTTAGCCAATTGATATCTTTGCTGCGTTTTATATGACCACGTTGCATTTCAACTTGTCAAATTTTTTTCATTTGAATATCCCATAAAAAAAAATAAAAAGAATCCAACTCAAGTATGGGATATGTAAATAGCAATAGTATCGACACTTCGTTAGCAATGTTGAGAGATCCAAATTCAAATCTCAGTTTGCTGTCATGCTAAAAGAAAACTAATATATAATACAGTAAAACATTCTGAACAAACACAGGAACAGAGTAAACAGATATGTGTTTGACCGTAAAAGAAACATGAAAGCAGACTTCCAGTATACCATCACAGGCACAACCCAGATTGTAAGCAGGTGATTGACTGTAAACTATTTGATCTCGCAGTTGATATGCTTTTAACCCGAACATGGCAAGTGGACCTTTTGTATAAAATTTGAGAAGTTAGTTGTATAGTGGGCTTTGTTCGGAAAACAAACCCAGAAACGGGCCTCCTAAGGGGAGCACCGTAAAATGGATGCACATCTTTAGTTGTGACAACCTTTTATTTTGACACCACCCGCTTTGTTGCCTGGAAGAGAAAAAGAAAGGTGGGTCTAGTACACCTCATGGATTGGGCTGAAGCAGTGGAAGACCTACAACACCAATCAAGTAGGTTTAGTGCAATTCGGGCCTACGCATGCCCTTATTATGAGGCTCATTCTCCATACTTGTCTCGAGTTACATTTTCAATGAAATGAAAAAAAAAAAAGAAAAAAACAAAAATTCATATTTTTTGCCCAATAAGCATTATAAACGATGCCAAGTAATACAGATCTGATTGATTTCCCATCATTGAGCTGGGTTCATGACAATTTATATTAACGCTTTTTTTTTTTCAATGGCACCTCAGAAATCTTTGAAACTTAGTATAAAGCAAATAATACAAACAATACGTTTTCCTCTGCATTTAATTCTAGAGAAGTAGAAACAAATATTCCAGTAAAATTGGCCACTACAGGCCTAGTTACTGTAACAAATGAGAGAAAAGTAAATTACTTAAATAACAGCCCCCCCCCCCCCCCCCCATTGCAGACAATTAAGAATGATACCAGGAAATATTAGGCTCTATTTAATCCTATTCATCACCCATGAAAAGGAAAAAGGAGATTAAAAAAAAAAAAAAAAAAAATTATTGCTCAAACGCACGTTGCCTGGAAAACATTCTCAACCGTGCACTAAAATCACGGCACGTGGCCAGAATCTGGAGCAAGCAGGGCAAACCAATGTGTACAGCTTGATCTGTGGCAGCCCTTTCTGCACTATGTGAAAAAGATTACAGGTAATCAGCGCTCATAAAAGGAACAAAGTTGAGCGTATGTTAGAAATTTGATCCTTGGTTGCTAGAACTAAGACTGCAGCATCTGCTTTGCTACCAAATGATGCGGCTGGTGGCAATCATGCTTTTATAGCTTTGTTCATATTTCAGAATGAACAACTGCGCAGCTGCGCAAGCATGTATGTTAGCTCCACAAGAAGAATGAAAGGGAATGTGCTTGGCTAGAAGCAACATAACTATACCAATTATTTCACTTCTACAATTATGACCTCAGCTTTTGCAGTGGATACATACCTAAATTAAAGTCAATACACCTCAGAAGATTGCACGACCTCTTCGTTAAATTCACCAAATATATCTGGACATCCATCCCAATTTCTTTGCTCTCTTGCTTCCCAATACCCTCCCACATACTTGAAAGGCCCATTTTCACCCTCTTGCCGGAACCATCTAGGCCCCCATCCATGTTCTTGTAGTTTCCTTGACTGCAATGAATGAGTGATACATAACGTTCATTATAGAAGGATATAGATTCTCCGTGCTTCTATGTACAAAATTTTTAATGGCACCCATCTTAAAGGAAAACAGATCTAGCAATCAGCAAACTGATGTCAAAAGAGATAATAGGGAAACAGATTTGACATAAGCTTTTAGACTCATATGCATGGTTGTTGGAAAAGTACCACTCTTTGCCTCCTCTCCAACCGCTGTTTCTCCGCATTTGCCTTTTCATATTCTCCATTCTCCAGATGTCTCTGGTCTGGTCTAAGCCTAGAATCTGTGGGTGGGAGCTTCTCCTTAATCCGTGATCAAATACCCGGGATCAGACACAGCTATAAAGAACAATTAGACATGCATACAAGGAAATTGCAAATGCATGTCTTAAATTGACATAACACATCATCCCTACCTGCAATCCAGGTGTCAGTTCATTTAATGTGATTGCGAATGATGTTAAGTTGTATCGTGTGAGATTAGGAGGGGGCTTGACTCTTTTCCAAAGCAGTGTGGCATCCTTTGGTTTACTGTTCCCATCACCATTATTATAATACATGCTGTCATCCCACTTTCCAAATAATGTGGCAACTCTATTTCCCAAAACATCTTCAACAAAGCCATTAACCTGCATGGATGTGAGAAAAACAAAATGAATAGGATAATAGAATTAGAGGTAACTCAGGGATTTCACAAACTTCACCGTGTGTATAACATATAGATAATGATAGACAGTCTAGTGAATAGTTTTATCTAGATCAAAAGGAAAAGCAATTACCACTTGAGTTTGCATTGAACAAAATTGTCAAAAGTGGGGCTAGTAACCTGGTGAGAATTTCTGTCAAAAATAGATAGTTCTTTGAACTGCAGTTTGCATGAATGCCGTTGATTACCACGTATGTGCATCATACCATGGTGATTGCAATACAATTTACCAAGGATAAGATTGTGAATGGTTGTTGTGACCTAGCAAATTACCAAACTTGAGTTACTTTTAATCTATTCTTCCATAAAAAAAGAAGCCAGAATATCAAGAGAATTATGTAATCATGTTGTTCACAACAGAGTCATGCAACAGATTCACACCTTGCTCCACTGGAATATTTCACCATCATCAAACTCTAGGGTCAGGACTCCAACAGGTTCAACCTGAATAGACTGCCCCCAAAATTTTGAGCGGAGGTTGCTGTCGCCCGAGAATTTCCACCCTCTGCCTTCACAGTGGCAGGCAATTACAGTTGGATGATGACTGACCTGTTTCAACCCATATTGTCATCTAAATATGAAATCTTAAAAGATTTGCAGGATTGAATTGGTCCACCACGTGGGATTACATTGCAATAAATACTCCATCATCCCCGTATGTACTAGATATAGACCTTCACTAAAATTCACTATTTTGAGATAAGAAAATTTCCATTCAAAAATTATATTCATCTAAGCCTGCACCTTGCTTGTGTTTGCCCAAAGGTCTTCTGGCTTTTTGTTCATCTAGGGGTCCAAAATGCAAGTCCAATTCTCATCAAGGTTGTACTATTTACATTAATGTTTCTGGAAAAGAATGTGCCATTTGGCTAGTTAATTTCATAGTTAAAAGGAGATGGCATATCTGAACCACAGGGCTGTTCAGTTAGAGTTCAATGTAAATGCTGCAAAAGCTTAGTCACCATAATCCAATAAAGATTGCTGACCTTCTCAGAGAAAAAGCGAAGTCCTTTGTCAGGATAGTCAGCTTCATAAGTTTCTCCTAGCAAAGGATTGAAGGGTTTACAGTGCCGGCCTTCAGAGGAAGCATATCCAGAGACAGCAAAAGCAGCAACATTCATGATCCTTAGGAGACTGTTCCCCTATAGAAAATCCCACATGAACAAACACTCAGTTACTTGGCAATCAAATGAGACTTTTGCGTATTCAACAACAACAACAAAACCTTAATCCCAAATTTAATTGAGTTGACTACAGAAATCTTCTCTCCTCTACTGCTTTACCAGATGACACTATTTCATAGCATCTCAGCATGCTCAACATCATAATGGAGAACATTACTTGAACAAAACAAGCAAATATAGAAGTTAGACCGTGTTTTTTTTTCTTGTTTTTTTTTTTCTTTTTGACAAGTATAAATGGAACCAGTTGTTGAAAACCTCAAAAGCACAAATTAGTTGTATGATTCATTATAATCAATAAGACAAACAATTAATTGCAATTTGAATGAGAAATAAAAACAGTTGGTCCATTTATTGCTTCAGTAAATTTTTTTGGACATATTGCCAAAAGCTGTTTACTGTGTATTTGGTAGCAGCTATTTACTATGTAATGAGTACAGAGATCATTAGAATTATAGCAAACCAAAGGTGCCAAATCTTCTAAAGAATAGATCTTCTGGGAAGGTAAATTTGCAGAAGAGTACAAGGGAAAAAGGAAGCACAAAAGATATAGCAAGATGTAATGCTATCTAACCGCTTTTCCATGTTCATATGCTTGGTCCAAAAGATAGGAGTACTCCAGATCTTCAAAGCACTTCTGAAGAGATGATATTGGTTCGTTAAAGTACACAGGGAGACAAACTCGTGTCAGATCCTTCCCCACATTGTCTTTAATCAGAGACCAAAGGCTGACCCCTTTCTCTTTCTCAACTGGGTCGGGAAGCTTCTCTCGTCTCTCAATGAGCGAACTCACAGAATTACAACTCTGCTTTTCTGCATGCATTTTCTCCTCATTATCAAATTTACAAGGCTGCCTGGAATGGTCAACAACTTCACTCAATGACTCATTTGTAGCAGTCAGCTCAGTGAAGTACTCTTTCGAGTCATAAAAGAAGGCCTCATTTTCATTTGAAACTTCCTCAAGGTCATGTTTTTCAATATCATCAGATGATTCAGTTGTGCTCCATTCTGAGAATCAAAAGGTAACATTGAGAAAAAGAATAGAAGGAAGCCATATGAAGTTGTTATTGATACTTTGATGTATCTGCACAGAATACAAAATAGAGGTTTTTTTTTTTTTTTTTTTTTCCTAAAGGAAAAAAACAAAGAAATTATCATGATGAGCAAAAGCAATAATTTTGGTCTAAAGCCAATTTTGTCATCAACTATACAATAAGAGTAACTCTTCACTTTTTCATAACACCATAGATTAATTTAGTTTAATGGTAATTTATGACTTCCTGTCAACTCCAACACTTTCCTTACCAAATGATGAACCGACTAGTTGTATTAGGTTGATCCACATAAGAATAAAAAAAAAAAAAAACAAGAAAAGAAAAAGAAACAAAATTATGGAGAAAGTACATCAATATTAATAAGCTCAAGAAATGTATGCCCTTACCACTATACTTTCCAGGCCCCAAGCTTGAATATTCATGCTTTGTCAGTTGATACTCACCATCTGGAATTACAGAAGTTTCAGTCTCAATATTAGCTGCCTGCATAAACAAGAAGGAAATGTGGTGAATTTTCGCACACTATGAATATAATTTTTATGTCAAATATCATAGATATCAAATCAGTGGCAATGCATGGATAAGAGGCGCCCCCGCCCTGAAAGCAAAATATCATAAATCCCTAAATTTGACAAATTACCTATATTTCAAGGATACAAGAGTGAGATTTGATCAGAAGGAAAACATTATGGACAAGGGAAAATGATCACATAGAAAGCCATAGTATAATCTACATATGAAGTAATATGTCCAGATTGTTAAAAAACACATTGCCGCTTGATAAACATCAGTCCATCAAAAACATTACAGGCAAATCATCGCAGTTATTAAGTTACCTCTAACTGCCTCAATGTGTCTAGCAAGCTGGACCTTTCCTCGTTAACAAGTTTAAGATGGTCTCGTACATCAGAGAACTCAGACAACATGATCTCCTCACAATCCTTGACAAGGTTGTCATTGATTCCTTCTTTAAGCAATCGGCTTTTGAGTCTTTCTGTGGAGATAGAAAAATCACTTGCCAGAAGGGAGACACTATCGTTTACTGATCTTGATGGAACGAGGCCCCTAGTTGAAACCAAAGCTTGTATCCAAGCCACCCTATCACTAATTGAGTCAGTTCTTAGATGAAGTGTCTTCGTAGCTGTAAATATGTAAAACTTCCTATCATCTGATTTGCTCTCGCGAAACGATGAGATCTGCAATAGCAATTCAGAGAAAAAGACCCCCATTAACGCACATGCAAGACATATAGAGTCTTGGAAACAAAACCATTGATCTCTTTACAGTTACAACTAATAGTTAAAGAGGCCCAACAGCAAAATTTAGTTATAACTGACAACTAAGATCTAAATTTTTCCGCCATATAAGCACTGAGCGTCGTGGTGTCAAATTAAGAGCCCCAACAAGACAAGTACACATATAATACTACCAACTAATAGTCAACCACTCAAAGTCCAAAAATTACACAGAAATGCTCAAGTGGGGAGGGGGAAAAAAAACCATTTTAACCATTTAGAAAAACGAAATAGTAGTTCAACAAGTACCGGTAACGCCTAGGCATATCAGTCGTTGTGCGAGCTTAAAAAATGAAAGCCAAAAGTGAAGAAATTGGATTAAGCAAAAGAATATACGTACATACTTGATGGATATTCCGTATTTTTCAATGGCAACGCCAAGAAGATAGCTTTGAACCAAATTATAGAAAAGGCAAAAAAAAAAAAAAAAAAGGTAGACTACTCAAATCAGTCCAAACCCACAAAAGCCAAACAAAGCAAAAGCATAAAGCTCGTGAGGCCGCAACGAAAAGGAACTTACTTGATGAAATCTAATCTAATTAAAAATCAGGAAAAAAAGAGAGACAAAAACCATTACTAGAAAAAGAAGTCTACAAGTGTAAACAAATCTACAAATGAAGATCGGATTTGGATTAGATTGGATTGGAATCTGGGAGAAGAGAGAAAGCAAATGGGGGTCCAAAAACTACTAAAGCAAGAAATTAAAAGGACCATTTGATGGTAGAACAAGCTGATGTGACTACTGCTAAAATACCTAGACCAACTACGCACCGTATCATAGCCATGAACCCACCTGGTTGATGTGACCCACCATGGAACAAGCAGTTAAACTGTGAAAAAAGAAAACCAGACTTGAGATAGGTAGAAAGCAACACACTTGAAAAATCACACTGACCCAAAATCCAATGTGATAAATTATAATAAAGTAATCCACTCAAACTAGTTTGAGGGACTACCTGATCCTTCTTAAGAATTGGTGAAAGTCCAACTCCCATCTTTCTCTATATTTTTCACAAAAATGTGAAATTTATGGGTACTTTGCGTTTCTTGCGGTGTCCTCACAAACCAACCACACCGACTATTTTCGTGTTAGAAAAACCAAAAAAAAAAAGAAAAAACTAAAGTAGCCCCTCCAACTTCAACTTTTGACCACCATTCTTGCAAACCAACGACCGGTTCGAACATAGACCGACCGGACCAGTTCCTTTCTGGTTGAGATATCAATGCCTTGCTGTCTGTTTTCCCAGAAACCAGAATGGAAAAGAGCACAAAATAAAATTTGACCAAATTGGAATAGATAAACAAGATTGCCAGCAAAAACTTTGAATAAAAAACAATTCTTTATTGGTAAAATTTTATTTTTCTTTTATCCATAAAATTAAGAATCTACCTGCTCTACACATGGGTTGATTGGCCTTTTAATTTATTATACAAACCTCCATGAAGTTTATTAATTTATTTTCAGTGACAGGTTGATACCTTTAAATGGACAATGCCACCGGCCTTGTGGTGGTGCTTCCGTCTGTGACTTCCGCCGTCCAGTCTCGAGAGCCGATTGGTGGAGATTTCTCCGATCAATCTAACATCGTCGTTGGGAGCTAAAAGGCCGAGATTCTCCGACCGGCGAATCTTGCAGTAGGAGAGCATCCCGTTCTGGAGCAAGAACCACCTCGGTCTCCACCCCACTCCATAGTTAGTCCACTTGTAAAGGACGCCAGCGGCAATACTTGCATCCGATCCCACCGTCGGCCTCCTCCTCCCGTCTGAAGATCCACCACCGGAGAATGCCGCGGGCAGCGACCTTGACCTCGTCAACGGAACCTCCGGCGACTGGTCTCCGATTCCGGGACTCTCCAGCGAGATGCAACACAATGGATGCATTTCCTTGACCCTCATTTTTTTTCTCTTACAAATCGTTCAAGGCTTTAAAGGAAAAGAAATAGAAAAAGAAAGGGAGAAAGAATTCAATAAAATTAACAACTACCCATTCAAGTTATTCATATCAAAACGCTGGGATGAGAATCAAAAATCAAAAGAAAGTCCGAATGTGAAGGGGAAAAAAGTAATAATTGGCTCTGAAACTGAGATGGGAGAAAGCTTGGCAGTATGGCAAGGCATGCACATATTATATAGAATCTATATCTATATATATATATATATATATATATATATATGTGTGTGCAATAAATAAATAATAGTTTTTGTGTACGCTTTGCCTACGGAGAGAAAGATTGCGTGTGTGTGTGTGGGGAGGGGTGGGTGTGTTTTTTTAATAAACAAAGTGCAGGACGGTATGATTTTTTCAGATTTGATATGGTGGTTTAATGGTAATTTTTGAAAAGAATGTGACTTTCTGTTTCATTTTAATTAAATAATAAAAAAAAAGTTTGAAACAGTGATATGTCTTATTCAAATTTTTTAATATCTCTCCATCTTAGATAAATGAAAATTTATGTTGAAAATTTAGTATTAATTTTTAAATTTATTAATATTAAAATTAAATTTTAAAAAATTCACTCAAATTTAACAAAAAATTTTAAATTTTAATTTATAAATATAATAATTAATATATTCTTAATACACACTTCTTTATGAAGTGAAAAAGTTTTTAAAATAGGATAATCGCATAGGTAAAAGAGAAAATTCCTAGGTTTTAGAACAACTTACTTATGCCATACATCTTTGATAAGAGTGAAAGGCAAGTGAAAATGACTTTCAAAAGCAGGAAATTTTGACTTGGAAATAAAATGGGATTGTGCTAAATAAAATAAATGAAATGATATGGTGCATAGGGGCAGACACCTAATTCACAAAATGTTCAGATTAGTTACCATAGATTTTGATTATCTAATTTAATGGTTTTTCAATCATATTCGTAAATACACACATATACATAAAAAAAAAAGGGCAAAAAAAAAACAATATGTATATTAAAATACTAACCCACCGAGTTATCCAAGAGAAAACGTCATTAATACTAAAATAGTACCGAGGAAATATTTTTTTCTCTATATACGAAAATTTTTATTTTAAACAATGCCAAGAAACCACACACCCACCCAAAGACTTATCAAAAGTAGTTCAAATCTTACTAATAATTAAATTTTCATCTCTCCCTCCAACTGAGAAAAAAAAAAAAGGTCCTTTCTTAGGTTAGTCATTTTAGTGCATGAATGCCTAATGTAGATTTGCTGTCATATGAATACAATAGCAAACATCACATTCATCTATATATAAAAAGTTGATTTTATCATTTATTTTCTCATTTACTTTTTTCTTTTTTATTTATTTGCAGTGACTTAGTGTTATTTTTTATTGCTACTGGAATCCTCTGAATTTGAGGTACCAAGGTTGATTAGCTATGGTTTGCATTAACTATTCAAGGACAATAATACTGCCTCTTCATAATCTTCTGTCCAAGTTTCTGTGTGATTTTTACTTTATCAACAAGGCTACGTTTAATTAGATGTTGTAGAGGGAGCCCAGAAGAAGAATTTTATAGATACTTTGTTTGCAGACAAAAAAGAGTTTTTTTTTTTTTGTTTTTATTTTTGAGAGTAAAAAATTAAGTTGTTTGCATATTTGTAATTATTTGATACATAATTATATTTAATAATATTATTGGAATTGTACTTGTCAACTTGTGATGCATTTGTCCCTAATGCCCTCTACTCATGGCCAAAAATTCAAAAAAAAAAAAAAAAAGTAAGTACAAGAAAAATATGCCGAATTTGAACTAGCATCAGACCCACATGACGAGCAGACAGTAGCTCACCGTCCTTGGAAATCAAGCGCCACAAATGACCTGATGTAAACCATTAATGCATTACATATATTAGGAAAAAAATGTCAAAAAAATCTGGACGATTGCCGTCCTAAAATTGTCGAGTGTTTCCCTATTATTTATTAAGATGAATTCTATCCGTGGCCTGTCTCTTGGTCTTACTGACAGCCATCAAAGAAACTCGTTTTCAGTTCATATTAAAGAATAAAGAATTTCTCTCCTTTTTCTTGCGATGAATAGTCAAAGGGGTCAACTAATTGGCTACACTTTCATTAACTGCAGGCATTCTAGCTACTCTAGTTATTATTGTTTTGAATAAAATGGATGGCAGGAATGCAATCAAAACAAAAGGGCTATTAAATATAAATAAATTGGTACTTGATTTGATCCGTGGATCTCTCTATTAAATCTTGTTCCAATAATTTTTATTTTGTATTTTTGATAATATCCATTTTTAATATCCTTTTTATCGAAGTGCTAATTGAATTTGTCTAATACGAGCTCCGACCTCTCTACTTCTTCCACCCCATATAAGATTGCATTATCAATACCTCAATTAGCTGTCCATTAGCTTAAACATGCATTGTTGTTTTCAGTTCAATCTAAGAGCTATCATGTATCATGTATATGTAATGAAATATTATGAATGGTGCTTAGAATTCAATAATAGATGCTAGGCAAAAGGTCCAAAACACATGTTTAACCTGGCTAAATGTCATTTCTCCTCGTTTCTAGAAAGCCAATACCCTTAAACTTTGACTCCTACCCCGTTTTGTGTCGAACCGGAACCGACCTTAGCAAGAAAACAATCCAGCAATTCTGTGAGCCGTGATGCTAAGTAAATCGTTTTGTCCATAGACCACAGAAATTTTTTTTAAAAAAAAAAAAAAAAAAGGAAAAAGAAAGAGAGCTTTTTCATTTTGTCATAATTGGTCCAAAAGATCAATTAAAAGAGAAGAAAAAGCTCCACAAACGCAGGAATCTGAATATATCATCAGAAACGTAGACCTAATGCATGAAGTGAGACAATTGTGTCTTCCAGTTCCTCCGAAATATTGTACAATGTTTCACCCAGAAATTTAAAGTGGGATAAATTTTCGTTTTCTCGAAAGTGACAAAACAATGTGAACATTTAGTTACAACGTCAAAAAAAAAAAGAGGCCAAAGATCCAAATTGTGTGGCAGAGGTTACGCGAGAAGGCTCTCCTTCCACGGAACCCCATACTTTTGGATTAGTATTTTGAATTCTGAGAATATTATAGGGAAGTTTCATGGAAGTGTCAGGCAAATTGCTGCACGATCACGGTCACGTGCGAAATGAGACAGCGAGTATACTCCAATCAATTAGTTTCTCCAAAGCCCAATCTTGACCCCACATTAATTTCTTGACAAAATCTATTGGCCCACTTAAAGTATTAGTATAACATTATATCTTGTAAGATGGGTGAAGTGCGAGTCACCAAATTGTTTATTAGAGTGGCCAGAAAGACCCAAAAGGGTGTACAACTATAGGTTCGACATATTGAAATTAAGGGGTAAAGAAAGAGAACCAGTGGGACACCCAAGTACAAAGCAGAATAAGCAAATGCAATTTCCGACTTGCTATCATGTCCACTCCATGCACCAGCTAGCAGCTGCTGGCATTGCTTGCGAGTAAGTAGGAGATAGAATTATAATAATAAAAAAAAAAAAAGCAAAAAAATTCTCTTTTAGTATTTTATTTTATTAAATTAAACTTTTTCACCTCAAGTTTTCAACGATTCGTGCAAATTAGTCAGACAATTGAATCTAGAAGAATATCATTACTCTTAAAAATGTTAGTTCAAAAAATTGGGAGATGAATATGCAGGTGAAAATATAGTTTAGAATATATGAATAATATAGATTAATTATTATATTGTATATTACCCAATTTGGTGGAAATATGGTTTATTTAATAATAATTTTTCGGTGACTTTTACGATGATTTTATTTCAAATTATATGTTAATAATTTTATTTTTAAAAAACAAATTTTTATATAATATTAAAATTTTCAGAAGATATATAATTTTATATAACACTAACCAAAAAAATACTTCAAAGTAATGAATAGCCTGGAACGATACGGTACGGATTATAAGCCAGCGGCACGATACTGTACTTGGGGTCGTAGAGTAGCGGCGATGATGGTGAGCCTAGATTCCGACACGTGTTGATCATCAACGTGGACGCGGATGACTTCTCCACGTCCTAGTCCTTACTCTTTGCAATCTCCCCCTTCTTCTCGCTTTCGAAGGTTTTAAAACAGACTTATTAAAATAATAAAATTTAAATAAATTTTATGGACCCAAAAAAAAATTAATACTTTTTTTTTTTTTTTTATCACAAAGCATTACTACTGTCCACAATAAAATTTGTGCCCCTAGTCCAATAATGCCACTTGGAATCTTGATGGTACTTCGAAGTTTAAAATTCAGAATCCAAGATGTGGGTCGCCTTTAAAATGACTCAAAGAATTATTTAGTTTGGCCGAGCAGCTTTATCGCATTAATTCATAAATAAAATAAAATCAATAAATAAGAAGAAAAATTGTTGCGATCAAGCAGTGTTTGTAGACTGAGGAGATAAACTGCAATATTGCCAAGTATCTGCATTTTCATCACATAAAAATATCGAAACCAATTCATTTGAGGGGAAAAATAAAAAAAGTATGTAGTATAAAATTATCTTCATTTTAGCAGTGGTTCTGTCATATCCAGTTGAATTTGTTCCTAGGATTTACACACTCCATGTCCGAACGATGCTTCCTCATCGTTGTCACAAAAAAAAAAAAAAGAAAAAAAAGAAAAGGTTGAACAGGAAGTCAACGTTGCCTTTGCTAATGCACGCCCTATAGCTAATCTAAAGCACGCCTAGTTATCATAATCCACAAAATTTTTTGTTCGTCAAGCCCCCCATAATTGTATGTGTGTGCTTGTGCGTGTGCGTGTGCGTGTGCGTGTGCGTGTGTGTGTGAGAGAGAGAGAGAGAGAGATCCAAAGTTGACTAAAGTAAAAGGATCATATGACTGTTGCTATTGCTAACAATTGTTGCATTTTGATGTCGTGTAGAGTCTCATATATGATTCCATTTCTCAATAGTACATGGATCAGTGATCTAATAGGAATTAAACTGTTGATTTGCTGTGGAATTTAACGTCAGTCCAAAAATATTACTTGTCATTAGCTGCACAAGTTGCCAAAATATTTCAGGATGTGTCGAATAATATGAGACTGATTCATGTGTCCCCAAAGAAACCTCCCAATGTTTAGTAGCTATCACTTTTAGGGATCTTACGTTTAACCTTCTTTTTTTTTTTTTTATAAAAAAAAAAAAAAAAAGAGCATACATACAAATTCAGGTGGCAAGCTTTCTAAATTTTGTTAATTTTTAATTTTGGATTACATACTTTAATTTCTGTCAACTTGGGTTATAAACTTTTAATCCATAGTCTCTGTCTCTGTTACTATTATTCTATTGATATATTTGTGGCAGGTGACACGATAGATTCAAAATGGCAAGAAAAAATTCTTTCCTGTAATTTCATCAATAAAAAAAAAAAAAAATCAAAAATCACAACCAGGGTAAATAATAAATAAATTTCCGTGCCAAGCCGAATTGCTACGTCACGTCACGTAGCACGTCATAATTGACAAAAGATAGTTATCAAAAAGTTGACGATTTTTAATCAATAATCTTAGATATTAGATATTTACCGAATTAAATGCATTTTTCCCTCTCTATTCAAAGAAAAAGATTACAAAAGATGATTGAAGGGAAAGCAGAAATTGACTTTGATTGCACAGTTTATTAATAAGATTTTACTACACGGAATAAAATCCTAACGTTACCGTCCTATTGCAAATATCAAATGGGAAAGCGGATCAAATCGAAATGACAAACGCCCACCCCAATAAATAGCGATGTTAGCCCTTTGTGAGACCAAGGCATTCTGTTTTATCTCCTAGCCATGTGTCCGTATTAATGCTTCTTGCTAAATCCCCTTGGCGCGTGGCCCCACAAAAGCTTAACATAGTCCCCAATCACAAGTCGCTTCCATAGCCACCATGATAGAAAGAGTCGCAAAGTTAATTTTAAATGTCACGCAAGAAACCCTCATTGGTCTTACTTTACGGCAAATATTTGTATTAATTTGTTAAGCTACAGAAACCCTTACAATATATATAAAATAAAAATTAATTTACTATAATTAATGAATATTTTATATATAATAATTAATTATCATAATGAATTGATATTTATTTCATATTTATTTTGTGTGTCCTCTCTTTCTTTTTTTTTTTGTTTTTTTTTTTTAATTTTTTTATACATTGGATCTCCATCCTCTTTGCTTTACATTATAATTGGCTGAATTTCATATCATAGACATAGTCACAAGAAAACATTCGCAATGAATTCCCCAATTTCAATGTTTGATTCCTTGAATTAAAATTCGAGTACAACCAGAAATGTGACTTTGACACGTCAGATCACTTCATTGCGATGTGCCATACGTGTTAGTCTTATTCTTCATTTCATGTCAACGGAAGCTGCAAGCTGACTCACATGAATATATTATTGTTCGTTCAATCAAGGTTGTTTTTTTCAATTCAATAACGGGTATTCGTTAGTGTTAATCCTGGTCCCATTGTGTTTACTTGGGAGGTGGCTGTATATTTTAAAGTGTTGTGAAGTGGGGTCCGATGGTTCCACCAATTTCTAGAGAATCTAGACTATTGGCCACATGTCAAAGACTTCAATTGATTTGCCAAGCATGGCCTATGTGTGAATGAATTTAGATCATTGAATCTTGCCAAGCGTATGGGTTTGGATGAGTTTTATTCATATGTAACGCCATCGTTTGTGTGTATGAACAACTAAAGAAAAGGTGGGTGGGTGTGGTGGTTTACAGTTTTTTCAAGGGTAAAAGTTTGTAGTGGATTCAATTGATTTGCCAACCATATACGTAAAACGTTTCCAAATCCTTTTTTTTTTTTTCTTTAAATTACAGTGTCATTTATGTCGAGATTAGAGGATTCATGGATAACCTGTCCACAACAATGAACTCAAAAAAAAAAAAAGTGAAAAGCATATTCAATTCATTAAGTAATAGCAACATGAATCCAATTGTGGGAGGGCACTTTATCAATGACTGATCTGGCATGTTTTTGGCCTGCAGACCATGGCTGTTTTGGCAGGTTGGTTTGTCCTCCAAGCTGTCCCTTTTCTCCCTTTTATTATTCAGATTAATTTTATCAAAACACCTCTTTTTCTTCAAAAAAAATATATATATATATATATTTGTAGTTTGGCATTTGAAGCCTTGCCCCCTCGTGAACATGGACGGGAAACCGTGGATGTCTAGACATCCAAGGCTTTATGCTTACCTTGTGTGTTGTCGGTATCCACAACTGATATCAGTATAGTGTGTTGCTTGTACATCTGGGGGCAAAGTGAGAAGGGCATCATTTCCAACTTAATATAGAGCTATGTACTCTCTGTTAATCTAATCCGCAACTTTAGATACAATACCAAAAATGTTTATCGAAAAAGAAAAGTTTGGTGTCTGATGTAGATGACAAAGTGATGCAGACTGCCTTGACTTGTGTAGACATGGACAATGTTGTAATTGCTAATTATAAATTTATATTTTTCATTATTAATTGCGATTACACAGCAACAAAATACCCAACAATCGTTTATAATTGATCAAACATAAAACTTCAATAGATTTGCGAATGTCGTGCTTCAAAAATTCACAGCCTTGCAACCTTTTTATAATATAATTAGGAGACAAATAAGTACAAAGAAAACGCAAGAGGTCCACCACCGGTCACGTGCTCCGTGTATAGATGTGTCGGTAGGGTTTATCATGCAATTGTATGTTTACAATTCTAATCGAGATTTTCTCCGGTGTAATGTGATCATCTCGTGGGAGTGAAGGAACGTGCCCTGCACTCAACCCCTCCTCTCAAACCGTAAAGGGTTGAGCGGTATCATGTAGAGTAGACTGAGAAGCTTTAGGCGTCAACGTGAGTTGATAGGAGACAATACTGATTAGAATTAAATATCTTTCCATCCCTCCAGTGATTTGGAATTAAAAGCTCTAGCTCAGAAATTCAAACCCTCAATCAGCCGTTGAGATATCTCATTGGTACAGGGTTGCATTAAACCTATGAAGCCTGACTATGGTGCTAGACTTAGCTTCATAACATATGTAGTGAATGGGTGTGGGTGGGTGGGGGCAGATTATTGTGGTCTTTGATTAGAGATTTGAAACAATCAAATTCAAATTACATATCTGCATGGGAAAACGCACACATATTCAAAAAGAAGGGTGGGTCTGGGGACGCAAAGAAGCCAACAATCTGCAATCAAATCCATGTTTCTCAAGTACTAAAAGGTGAATTATTTATTTATATATTTTTTTCAAGGGCGATAGACAAATTTCCAGATGGGAAACAACTCATTAGGGCACTATTAACCGGACCTAGCCTCCCCGCCCCCCCCCCCCCCAAACAGTTTCTAATGTTGGTTTCCATGGGAGCAATATACATGGACGCATGATTCTCTCTATCAGTTCCAGTTTTTATAACTCAACCAATTTAATTTGTGTCTGACCAGCACAACATGTGACTGCCCATACGTGCTAGCAGAAGTTACGAGCAAGGACTAGAGGTGGGCTAAGTTTCAATTTTCTCTTTGCTCACATTGATTGAAATTCGTACTATTGTAACTGTTGTTATTATGACTGTTGCATACATATTACGTTAGCATCTCAAATTTATGTGGCAGAAAAATAAACAGTAAAAAATTTCTAACCATAAACAACAAAACGCGAAAGGAAAATTTAAAAATCAGTAACATTCTTCAAATGCAAGATTTGATCTATGTTGGGTGTCCCACTTTATTTCTTTTCTCTTTTTATTATTATTATTATTATTTTTTTAATGGTTTTAGGATCAGTCACTGACTCAATTGTGCATGAAGACATGCACAGATTCCCATTATTGAGTGGGAAATTTCTTCTGCAAATGGCAAATCCCATTTGACAAAATGAAGAATACCACGTTGTGTGGAATTATTGTGTTCTTGAATTATGTCCTATTTGAGAAAGCAATTTACAGTTGCATTGAAGGACTTTATGCGATCCAATTCATATCCATGTGGTCCGTTGCAGGGTATAAAATTCCCCCCCCCCTTTTTTTTCCCTTCCCAATCAGAAAATTTGGAATCATGAGCTACATACAATAGAAAGTTGTTCTCCTTTCATCCTATAAATCTTTCTCGTGATGGGTTGGGTTACCGATCAATTAAAATACTGTTCAGAAGTACTAGAAAAAGGAAAGGCTTCCCACCAGAGGGGCAAGTTTCCCAGGCTTCTAGGGCATATCGTAACTAAATGACTTGTAATTTGTACTGCCAATTTCTCATAGTAAAAGGAAGAGATTTCCATATAGATGCAAGGAAACAGCTGATGATCTATATCCTAATTTTTGTTACCATAGTTTCCAGTAACACGCCTTATTGACATGGTTTGAAAAAGAGATTTTTTATCCATTTATAAGAATGAACTGTGAATTATTTTCAAGAATAAAATTCTCTAGTTTAAATTCTAGTGAAAACAGAAAAAAAATTAAACCCAATTGTGTAAACTCTCTAAAACTTTAAAGGGTAGTGGACTGTTAATATTAATAGACTTTATGGGCACTGGTTAAGAACTTAGACATTAATGTCAGATTTAAGAGAAATATCACAAATATTCTTGATTGTTTAACACACGGTCAAGTGGGTCTCTTAAGACTACAAACCTCTTTTGATCTATAATATCTCTTTCATCTCCATGGAATTTTATCAGATAACTTTGTAACTTTAGCTCTCTTTGAAGTTTTAACTCAGTTTTGGTACATTCGTGTGCTTTAGGAACAATAGGATTTTCGAAGGTCAAAAAGAGCAAGAAAAAGGTCCAACCCACGGGAACAAACTCAATGGTTTCCTTCTTTTTTTTTTTTTAATTTCCGTCTTCATATGTTTCAATAATTGGTCTCCTTTAACGTCATTTTCTTCCCTATGGAAAAGCGTCACTAGCCATGAACTTGGTCCAAAAGCATAAATCCAAAAAAATCTACATGGATGAGGAAGCAACATTATTTCAAACTTGCAGCTTTGGCTTGGCAGGTGAAAAGGAGGAAATGTGACTTCTTTTTTTTTTTTTTTTTTTTTGTTTTTTCATCATTATTTTCACATGAACCGAGTTAACATTATTCTTCTGGCCCTATTCACCAAACAATATCACGGGAGATAAAAAAAAAAAAATACAGTATCCAGAAATTAAAGGTTTCAAGAGGCTAAAATGAGTCTCACTGGTTCACAATGGCACACCACCATGCCACATCGTGGCTAAATACAAATAAGGAAAACAAAGAAGTTAAAGGGAGACACGAAATGGATGCGATTATATGATTGGATGTGCAAGTTCCTCATGATTCTTTTATTCATCTGTCTTCACCCGTGTTTACATTAAGGCTAACCCGTGTAATACATATGGCAATCTCTTCATGAATATTTTGTTTTACTTTATAATATTAACCAAAATCATCCAAATTACAAAAATTTATTGTTACCAATTAAATTAAAATGAAAAAAAAAGCAATTTTAATAAAAAAATAACTAAATTATAAGATAAAAATATTTTATTTTATTTCATAATTGTGTGTGTGTGTTGAAAGCACTATTTTAATGACACACAAAATTAGTTTTTGATGAATCTTTAAACAAGGTTCAAAATGAGAGTTAAACGAATTGTTCATGGGCATAAAAAGTATTGTTATAAGTTTAAATAAATTAATTTTGCCCTTGTTCAGATTTGGCTTGTTTGTTAAATGAATTTTAAAATTAAACTTTAGTGTCTTTCATTTATGTACATAAACTCGTTTGTTATCCTACGTATCTCACTGAAAATCTTCCTCATTCCCAATAGTCAATGTTTGTATCATTAGCTCCATTAAATTAAGTCACTCGTGGCATTGATTCTCCCTTCATTGGAGTTTAGATTTCAAACCCCAGGACTAAGAACTCAAGTGGCTATATGCAGTGGCTACCCCAACTTGATTGAAAGTTGAAAGTACAAACATTACATAAATATATATATATATATATATTATAATTAGAATAAAATGATACATGCATGAATTTACGATAGTGCAGATTGCCAAAGCACCCAGTCATTGCCAAGGTGTCAAATGGTCCTTCAAATGATGCACTGTCTCTATCTCAAACTCTTCCAAAATTTTCTCTTCAATTTTGTGTGTCTTTCTCTTCTGAATGACTGATTCCCTCTGCCCAGGTTATATCTTTCTGACCATGATCATTATCAAGAGGGCAAACGGCTGGAGAAAAATAGACCAAAGAGAAAGGCCTCTAAAGCCGGGCAGTAAATTCATCTCAAAATTATCAACATTTCAGAATTGCAATTGGCTCCGCAGTGGTCCCAAGCCCATTTTTTGGGAAAAGGGAAGGCATCCTTTGCTGATTTTGATTGCTACGCGTCAAAAAATTAATCCATATATATATATATATATATATATATATATATGTGTGAAAAATGGTCGGGTGCTACATTTGTATCCATGAGCGTTTAAATGACCATGTTGTCCGATACACATATTCTCACATGGGAAACTCTCATAATGATGATCCCAGATGTACCAGAGTTACAAATAACCACTTTTTGTTCGCACAAATTACGAAGAAAAGGCCCAGCTAGCATCACATGCATGCATGCGTAGCTCGCTATTGCATTGCAACCGAGAAATATTGACAATTTCTCACGGCCACCGAAGGCCTAATTTCTCAGTTTCAACTTTTGTCCTAGCCCTTATTGCAATCATTAATGAGGCTTGATTGGTCTATCATTTCGTATTCTTGAGGCTCTAGGGTGGCTTTAAGATTGAAGATAGTGGCAATGACAGGCACGGCTCAAAAAAGCAGCACCACCGACAAAAGTGGCGAGGAAGAAGAACATAATTAGGTTCAAGAATGGTCAGCATTACCGTGCAGCCATAATTACACAGTATAAGAAAATAAAGAAAATTTAACTTTCTATCTGGAGCAAAATAATTGAATTGTCCTTGTGGGTTTTTGTTGACAAATAGAAGCCACAAAGTCTACATGCCTCCATCCCCCGATGTGTCTGGAAAGAGACGTATTTGAGGTCTCGAATCTAATTTTGAAAAAGGAATATGAAAAATATGAAAAGAAGAAGAAGTATTTTCATTGTAATAATCTCCAGATAGAAAAAAAAAAAAAAAAAAAATCGAGATGCCTCCACTAGATCATAGAGGGTTGGCGGGCAGGCCCGCCCTATGGTGCTCATAAAGTTAAAAGATAGCAACCTTTCATGCATTCCTTTTGAAAGCCGGTATATCGCTGGCGCATGGTGGATCGCACCAGAGCATGAATGATTGCTTTAGTTCTGCTTGGGCCTGTTTTGGGATAGTCTTTCAGGAAAGACAATATCAAGCGAAGGGAAGTACGAAAAAAGCACAAACAGCTGTTTCACAAGTAGACGAGCTCCAATATCAAATCCAACTTTTAAGTCAATCTCTTAATCTGATGATAGGCCACTGAAAAAAAACCCAACATAGACAACCCAAAAGCATGCAGCAAATCAAAGGCCTAGAGTAGGTCCCTGCATTAGCCACATGGCCATCCGACTAAACCACACCCAGAACTCAAAAACACTGCATATGCACGTCTTTTTCAGTAAACAGCAGCTACAAATGGACAGAGGCTGATAAGATGGATGTAGCATAAGCTCCAAAGTTCTGTCATGCAATTGCAACTGCAATGATGCACCCAGGAAATAAGTCAATGATTTTCAGCGCTAATCTAGCAACCTTTCTCTTCAAAATTACTGAAATGAAAACAACTCATTCAGTCAATCAATCAATCAACCAATGTTACCTCATCAGATAAGGTATATCATTGATCAAAGAGAGCAATTGTCGCTTAAATCATTGAGCTCCCAACTACTTTCTATGTTTTCCACCATTTTAGTTTTAAACCAATAATGAATCCAAGGGGCAAAACTCTTTTCCCCCCACATTGTGGTCCTCATGTTTTGCCCCTTCCCCCGGATTTCTCACACCAAGTGTGCAACATTGAAAATCTAGTTACTGACTGTGCCTCAAATTCCGCATTAATTTTTATCTGTGTTATATCTTCCAACTAAAGGGGTCGATCAGAGTTAATCAACCTGTTGGAACAAGGAATTCAATATTGCTCTTGTGAGCAGATCAGTCAGCCGCCTTATAAGAGTGATCAGCCATCAGGTCATGCTTTCTTATCTAAGAGGTTTTTAGGGCTCCATCTTTTGTAAGCCATTTTTGTGAATCATTTAAGAGTGTTAAGCACCTTTTTGAAGCAAAGAGTTTGGGTGTAATTCAGTTTTGGTTTTGCCAGGCATCTCTACCTTGTTCCCTTGTTGCTTTCTTGTTCGTTAGAGGATTTACTCTCCTCTTCGCTTGTGCGCGTGGGCTTCAAATGTTTCTGCATCATTAAAGTTGCAATATGTTGCCATTTCAAGACCTCTTGAAAGCTGCATTCTATATGTCAAGCAACCAAAAAAAAAAAGGCAATTATCTTGATAATCCTTACAGAATTCTCTTGACAAAGTAAAGAATGCCTTCTCCCAGTTAAGAGAGGTAATGGCACATTACAACAAGTTAAACAATTTCATTGACTGGGACAGAGTAGTTTGATCCCAGGTAGAGAAGGCACAACCTAGGATCCTGCCATTCCATCAGCAATATGGTAGTGGAAAAATGTTAAAAAGGAGGGTAGAAAGAGCACTTGGCACTAGCAGATTCAGAGTTTGAAATGTGTGCTTGCTTCTATCAAACCTAAATGTCCTGGTTTGAGTATAAAAGTTAATGGAGAAACTTCAAATAGGCCAGCTTCACTGGACAGAGAGATCATACCACCTTCACTGGACAGAGAGATCATAATATGGCAACCAACAACCGTATTTTATCATAATATAGGAAATCAGAACATCAAACATGGCATTGATGGCTAAATAATTGCACATATTGAAACAAACACATGATACCCCGAAGGCAGTAGGCAACATAACCAGTTTGAGAGTTTGGTATCCAATGTGTTCAGTTATAATATGCACTCATCCCAAGATTTTATTGGCCATTACACACAAACAAAAATAATACCTTCAATGTCACTATGCCTTCTAGAGAATTTTATAATTGCCCAGCTAAAAGGTTGCAAGGAAGCATCTCCAACAGATACCATTGAAAGGGCCTTAACCTGCAACTTGACCAACTTTCTGATAAAGTATAGAGCTGCATGCAGGAAAATTTAGCTTCTTTAGTACTGATCTATTTTCAGCTAACCTCATTCCTCCAATCTAGATGACACAATTTGAACATGTTTCAAGAAAGTGTAGCTCAACCAAAAAAGGTCATGCCATAAAAAGACAAACATAGTAAAGAAAAATTAGATAACCCTTAAACTACCAATAATAGATCCAAAGCATTCATAGAATGAACTAGGCTGAGCTTGAAGCAGACCTTTTCTCTTTGTGCAGACACTGGCATAGCCCACTTAGACATTCCTGTCAACACAATCTATTATCCTTCTTCGACTCATGTTGCCAAACTTACCACTCACATTTACACAATTAATCAGAGCTCATACTTAGTAGCCAGTTTAAAAATTCTAATACAGCCAAATTACACACTGGGTTGCCAGGAAGCAAGTAGAAAATGCAAGGGCGTAAAGTAGAAACTTGTAAATTTTTGTCATCCAGATATGCAATCCTTCAGCTCTATCAAGTTACTTTAAAGCATGGATACACTTGAGCAGCACAAGGGAAAAAGGAAGTTAAAGTCCCATCAAAAGACATCCATGCTTAGCCTGAGCAGTAATAGGCCACATTCACAGCACACCCTCTGACTGAACATCTCATACACAAACCTTTGACACATGGGTAGAATTACAAGGTCCAAAAACATTTTGCACATATAGGTCAGAAAAGGTACTTGTATCAAGGATGAAGAGTGTAGAAGAAATTCATGTTGTTGATATTATTCTTGGCTTAAGGCAGACTCCTTCTCGTATAACTGGAGGTGAATTCTTAAGAAGCCATGAGTATATATCATGGCAAAACTCTTTTAATTCCTCAACCATTCATCTTTTGTAGCTTCAACCATATACACCCCACTTTACAATCTAATGTAAATACACAAATACCTTATTGAAAACCAATAGTCAATGTTTTTATTTTTCACTGAAAACCAATGCACAAGTACTTCATTTACCAAGGATGTGCAGCATCACAGATCTACAGTAGTATTAAAAAAAAAAAAATTCTTTTTCACGACAATTATCCCAAAGATAAAACCATTTACCTCATTGATAGCAAATAACACGGCAATTGACACCTTACCTTAGCTCATACTCGAATTTAAGTAAAACCAATATAATCATCCAAATCTTCAACAAATGGTTATAACATCATCACTCATTTTAACTGCAGTCCAGCACATATTTACAATCATAATGGGAACAAGGGCATTGAATTACACATTCTCAATTCACAACGAGACCTAGATTCAACAATTACATTATAAAGCTCGCAATGACATTGATTACCAATCACCATCTAACCTTAAAACCAACCCCTTCATGCAGCAAACGATGAAAAGCACATGCATAGCCATCACCCTTCCATTTCCCCCATCATGTCGTTCTAATTTATTTAAAAAATTATCTCCAAAAAATAGTCGCTATACTTTCCTTTCTACTTCTGTTCTATTGTTCTCTAATTCGGTGCCTCAAACCAATAGAACTTTAAAACATATGCAGAAAAAACAAATTGCAGATTATTGTGAGTACAAGATTTAACAAATGAATAAATACTTGCTGAATTTTTACCTGAAAAAATCCTCAAACCGCAGAAACCGAAACGCAAAGAGACCTTCCAGAACACCAACAAACGCTCCAGCCAAAACATCAAGAACATAATGCCTGCCAAGCACAACCCTAGAAGTCGCCGTTGTTGCCGCCCAAACATAAACCACTGCCACCACAATTCCAACCACATTCCTTTCATCCCCACCAAACCACTGGTCGACAAATCCGCCGCCGCTCCCGGCCCTCATCTCTGCCAACGCAGCTCCTATTGCCTGCGATGAGAGTGAAACCACCGTGGCGACGAAGAAAACGCGAGAGGCATGGCCAGAGGGGAAGGAGAAATGGTCCACGGAGACGACGGGGGACATGTTGTGATTATAGACAGGGCGAGAGCGGCGGAAGATGGATTTGATGAGGCCGACGAGGGCGAGGTCAAGGAGAAGGCCGAGGATGAGAGGAGAAGCAAAAGGGAGGACCTGAGGAGAGAGGAGCAGAGCGGCGGAGACCGGAAAAAATAAGCGGAAGTCGGCGGAGTATTCGAGGAGGAGTAGGAGAAAAATTGGAAGGTAAGGGTTAAACAAAGAGTGGAGGTAGTAAGATAACTTCGTATCCGCAGTTCGCAGGTGACGAACGAGAATCGAACGTGGCGGTGGTGGAGGCGATGACACGGCCATCTGCGGCGGTCAACGGGGGCCGCGTTGGAGTCAACGGTTTCGGTGTGATCACGGTGGCGGTCGTTATCTATTGTGGTAGTTAAGAAGAGGATTTTTTTTAAGGCGAAAATATTAAAGCCCAGGCCCAGACCATCCAGTCCAGTCGGCCCATAAGTAGCCCATTCTAGGACCAGCCCATATTTTATGTTCTTTTATACTTCGCCTTTCCGGGAATAAACAAATTTTTTGAGCCACCGCCAACGAACTGCTGTTTTCAATCCTCTGCTTCGTTCGACAAGGAAGAGAGAGAAAGAGAGAGAAAGAGAGAGAGATGTCGTACGACGATGTAGAGATAGAGGACATGGAGTGGAACGAGGAGCTCCAAGCCTACACGTACCCGTGTCCTTGCGGCGACCTGTTTCAGATCACGAAGGAGGACCTCCGCCTCGGGGAGGAGATCGCCCGGTGCCCTAGCTGCTCACTTTACATCACCGTCGTATACAACGTCGAAGACTTCGTCGGCGATCAGTCCAAGAACAAGAGTTCCAACACTCCCAAACAGCAGCATCCCATCGCCGTCGCCTGAACCCTAAAATTTCCCAAAGGTTTCCTTCTCTTCTCTCTCTCTCTCTCTCTGTTTTTTTTTTCTTTTGTTAAATCCGAAATTTTGATTTATTTTTTCAGCAGAAGATTGTTGTAATGGACCATTACTAAATTCGATTTCGAGTGCTAATAATAGATCCAAATTTTGCTATGTCTGTTGTCGTTAAAAGTTAAATATAAACGGCGTCGTTTCAGATTTAGAATCTAATTGCAAACCCATTGTGAATGGTCCAATCTGAGCCCAATCTCCATCTCGAGACTCTGGCAGCCTGGCTTCTAATTTTCTTAGGATTTGCTATCTCGACGGGATAAGCTTATTATTGGGTTAGTAATTACTTGATTGTGCAAAATTGGGTCAGTGAAGGAACAAAAAATATATATATATCACCACTTGAGGTGGTAATTTGGTGCTGTTTTGGTATGTTTTTCTTTACATTTATGTTGAAAGTTTAATCCTAAATTTTAAAATTATTAGTATCAAAATTAAATATAGAAAAGATTTACTTAAATTCAATAATGTTCAACTAATGATTTTTATAAAAAAGTTAAATGGGTGATATGAAATAATTAAAAAAAAAAATCTGAATTCAACTACGAATGCAATGCAATGATATGTTTAGGACATATTTAGGACAATGATCTAAAGGCCTTAAAAAAGGATACATAGGTCAATGGTGGCAATTTAACGCTGCCAATGAATAATAAACAGGTATAATAATGCGATGTGATAACTTTTTATGGGTTTTTTCTTTATCCTGCGTCGACCAACTTGCCTTGTATATATATATATATATTTGTTTATTTTACTGGTATGCAG
This sequence comes from Rhizophora apiculata, assembly GCA_037832385.1. NCBI lineage: Eukaryota > Viridiplantae > Streptophyta > Magnoliopsida > Malpighiales > Rhizophoraceae > Rhizophora > Rhizophora apiculata. The sequence goes on along the minus strand of CM075439.1, from coordinate 5,490,622 downwards.
AATAATCAATTTTGTCATCACAAGTTGTCGGGGAATGCCCTCTCTTTAATGCGTTGGTGGAATGGTGTAAAGTTTCTACTTTTCTACTGATTGCTAATGAAGGCAGGCTTCTGGCCTCTCTCTGTTTTTTTTTTTTTTTTTTTTTTTTGAATTATCAACATGGAAAGAACTAGATGCCCGTTTGCATAGGAATCTTTAAGAGTGGGGGAAGATAAAAGCCTCGGATATAGGTATTATCCATGAGCTACAAAAGTCGTAATGACTTGTTGACTGTGAGATACAAACACAACCCATTGATTATTAATGGGCTCTTTATATTCAGAACATTTCATCATTAGCATGTTGGGCGTAATGTAAGAACACATGTCCCTCTTTCTTTTCTTTTTTTTTCCTTTCGTTTCAATTGGGTCTCAAACTCGATATTTATAATCCTGTAAATCAATCTGATACCACTGTAACGCAGTCTCATCTTGAAATTACTCAATATAAGATTGCTTATAAGAATAACTTTTTTCCCAACCCACAAAATTATTTTATTTTTTTTCCCCTTCTTCTTGATGCCCTCTGAATTTGATATCTCTAATTCGAAAAACCTGCTAATGCATCTCACGGCTTACTCCACAAATAACTGTTATTATCGTTTATGTGTTTATTTATTTTTGTCAATTACCGGACACAAAATTTCATTTCATCCAACGAAAAATAGGCCCAGTCACCGAGGGTCCAGATCTCTAGACATTCCATTAAAGACCATTGTCGTTGCCCAGAGAGATCCAACATTGGAGCAGCAGGTCAAAAGGAGCGTCTAGGAAATTTCTGCGGCAGGCCAAAGTGAGTGTCTAGGAAATTTCTGAGCCTGGACCACTACACCTGAGATGGGTCCAGCTAATTGCTGACTAGTGTTTCTTTTCATGCCCAGCCGACCCTTCCAAACTTCCCCTTTACCAAAGATTCCCACAGTGATTCTATTTGCTACACTTTGTTTCCTATTGGATGGTCAAAATTAAATTTTCTAATTGACCCCGTATTCACACCTAAGTTCTACCCCAGGACTCGTCCCCAGTGCTCGTCTTCTTTCCTTTTTTTTTTTTTTTTTTTAATTAAAAAATTTATTAAATTGTTAACTATACAACAAAAAATTAAAAAAAAATAAAAATTTAAATTTTAAATTACTAAAGTGTTTCAGAAAAGTCTCATTTGTTTTTTTTTTTTTTCGATTAAGTTGGTTGGTAGCCATATCTTCATCCTTTTGTTTTTGGGTATCAAATGAAATTCCCTTATTTGACCACGTTGTGATACAAATCTTAAATGCAAATTATTAAAAAATTATGTTGTACAGTATATAGACACCATGTCCCGTAATAAGTAGGATTCGTTTGCATATAAAATACATTTGTAGAACAATAATTTCCTGTAGTCTATGTGTCGTTGAAGTTTCTACGGGCTGGATTATTTAACAGGTAGTCACTTAATCATGGTTGGAGCCCATTGTAATTCCTTTATAACTTTTTTTAAAGATTAATCTTCGTTCCTTTCTACTTAGCAATTTGCAAAGTGATTTCTGGGAGAGAATGAACATTTTCAACGCAGGTCATAGCATAACAAAGCCTCCAAAAATTCAAAAAGAAGAAAAAAAAAAAACATTGAGAAAAAATGCATCGGAATTTTAAAGTGAGAGACAAGACAGAATGGTGGGAAACTAGTATATGCATAGATTTGCCTCTTGTAGTTCAAGGCTGACAAAACTTTAAAAAAGTATTACTCAATATATTATGTAATTTTTTATTTCTCCTAAGATGTTGCCTTGGCGGTAAATCGTCTTCCATTGAAGGAGATAGATTAATAGGTAAATGGAATTCATCGTGTGGTCATGGGTTTGATAAAGGAAATAGTGCTCTGATCTAAAACAAAGTAAATTGAGACAAACACATTTTGAGTTTCATAAAATTTTTTTGGTGCCAATTTTCTAGTAGATGTAACATAATATTTAATACCTTGATTGGAAATACCGATTTAACTATCAATTTAACTGGCCGCATCAATTCGGTTACACTTTAATACAATCAAAAATATATAAGAAAAAACTACACTCGATAGTTATAATTTATATATTGTGATTCTATATTTTTTAATTTTTTTGGGCCAAAAAAAAAAAAAAAAGGCATCTAAGAAGAACAAAGTTCCATCCGCAGGCATAAAGTGTGAAGATCAAACCAAGAAACAAACACTTGTGGGCAAACCTCAGATCAAAAGATGCAATACCCGTTTGAAGAAAAGTGGTAGAACTATTCCAATGCACCCAACATCGAAAAGAAAGAGGCAAGAAAGGTTAAAAAGTAAAATTTTGGGGTTTTGTTGAGGTGAAGCACGCCAAGCGTTAACGCAATTCCCGGGGCTCAGATAGATTCAGTAAGCGTGAGGACAAAGGCTGCTCCACCCACGCCGGCCCATGCCCACCAAATATTTAGCTTTTATAGACTATAATGAATTTTTATGCCGGACCAATTTCAATGCCCTTCCATCAATCCAACGCATTGGAATTAGACATTTTATAAAATTAATACTCATGAATTACGAATTAAATGAGTCAAATTACACATTTTATAAAATTAACTAATAGCTAAAAAATTAGACTATAAATTTAATGGTATTATTTTAACATTTATATTAATAAATAAAATAAGTGAAGAACTAAATGAAGATAGAGAAATTGTAATGGGGACACAACTTTAGATATAGGAGACCACACACTTGTTTTTTAGCAATTAAGTTCCCTATCATTAACCATATAATAAACCCGTGTAACTGATGTTTAATTCAAATCTCTGGCTTTAATTACCAAACGGGTTGTTTAAATCAATTCCCAATTTTCAAGATCTGGACCAGCTCGGTTTTGGGTTTACACATACCAATGTTGTCGGCTCCTAACACAACTACAAGTCATATCAGGAATGGGCACCAAACTACGTCAACAGAGACTTACTACCAGTAATAAGGTTCTATACACTTTCAGTTCACGTGAATTCTAATTCAATGGTCTATGCCCTATAGTACTCTACGAGTGGTTGATTTTTAAATATGAAAAAGGAATGACATTGTGGAAGATAACTTGCCTTCTTACGAATTTTTTAAATTTCAGTGCTTTTTTTTTTTCAGATTTATTCTCTGCCAGCTTCCATTCTCTTTCCATCCTTCTATTCCCAACCGTACCCACTTCAGACTCCAATGAAAGATTCCACTCAGTCGTCTACCTGACACTGTGCTATACCCACTTTTTTTATTGCAATGGAATTTAGGATAAAATAGAAAATTCACTACTTGCTCGATGACAGAAACAACCTCAAGATTCTGGCTGTTCCAATTAGGCAAAGCAACTCCAGAACATGGCATGATTCTTGGAGAACACATTGCCGTTAAAGGGGGGCTTCTGTTAGCAAACAACACAAAGAATGTGGATTTGTAAACTCAGCTTCCAGTCAATGCAATCTTGTTGAATAATTGTTAGTTAGTATTAACTATAGCCCAATAATAGTCTTGGCAGGAAGTATTCATCCTACCTTGTGCTTGTGCAGTTGTGTTTTTTTTTTTTTTTTTTTAATATGTTTACAATATTTAAAGTGTACATCGATACACGAGTTTTTTATATCATGAGATTTTAAAAAAAAATTCAAATTTATAACATCTAAGTTATAATGAAATTATTTGGCTGTTACATTAAACTTCAACTTTTAATAACTCTATGGTTTAATTAAGTCAACTAATGAACATTTTTTTGGAAAGAAATCCCGGTTAGTTGCTAGACCCTTTTTTTTTTTTTTTTTTTGTGTTTTTTCATCTTTTTTTCTCCTTGCCAACAGATCTCTTTGTAGCTGAATTAGAGAATAAAGTGGAAAAAGCAAGGAGGGGGTCCACGGAGCTTCTGTTGCATTGAAGCTTCAGCCTCACCAAGAAGCACTGTTTGAGATAAATGTTCCTTTGATTTGAAGGAGCGACAAAGGCATCAAGCGTCCAAGACCAAGATGAGGGAGCTGGCCTTTAATGGAAAATGGCTCGACTAGAGTGGGTGCTAACGAAATTCATAACATTTTGGAAGCAAAAATTAAACTTCGGACAGATGGGTACATTGGCAATGCATTATGTATAAGTTCCACATTGTTTATGAGAAAAAAAAGAAAAAAGAAAAAAAAGAGACACAATAATAGTATCTGACACGGTAGCCAATCTATGGCGCTGACCAAACTCTAACTAATCAAATTGGATAATCTAATACAGCACGAGAGCCACATCCTCTTGCTCTTTAATCAGCCAAGTTTAGCTTGGTTGACTATAAAAGCGAGACCCTTCAGAAGAGTTTAGGGGATTAATCACAAACTTAATGAAATTTCTTCAAAATGTGACTTTAAATACAATGTACGAACAAGATAAAAATGTACCGTTTGTAATTTTTTTTTTTTTTTTAAACTAATTCATCTTTGAAAATTTATAATAAATTGCACAAAATATCAAAATATATTATTGATGTGCCATAATATGTCAAAATTTAGAATCTAATCAAATTTTACTTATAATTCATGTTTTTGTGTGCACCAACCAAACAGTTACTATAAAGAGATGCTAGAAACGTTAATGAAAAGAATTATTTTTTTAATATATTATTAAAATTATAAATTAATCATACAATCTAATAATAGAGCGTAAAATTAGAAGCATTTTGAAATGAAAATCATACTTTTTGATTTTTTTTTTATTTTTTAGAATTTAAACGGGTTTGTTATAATTTCTTAATTAAACATGGCAAATTTCTATCGGCCAATGCCTATGCTAACAGAACAAACCACCATATATGAGTTTACGAAAAAGCTGGAAAGATGGACAAACAAGTCTATAAATAAATGTGTAATCATAACAAATAAATTAAATCTTAAATTACAAATACAAATTTGTATGTTATTAAAATTTCTGCATAAAAATTAAAATTTATACACCTCATGATTTACCTTAATGCGATAGAAGGGGGTCCTTTTCCTTGCAAGGAGATCAATTGTTTCTTTTCACCCTATTTTTCCTCCTCCAACTAGAAATTAAATGAAATCAAATAGCACTTTATTTGCACGCCCATGAAACATAAAGATTGTTTAGAATTGATTTCAACAGCAGCAATGAATGTGACCTAACGGGCTTGGTTTGGCTCATCAATGTAGTCTAAACCACGAAATCGACCCATTTATGAGCATTCAAACACTGCTAAAAAAACAAAAAAAACAAAAAAGTTAAAATCCCAAAGAGAACCAACCCAGGTTGCTGTATAAAATATTTTATAAATAATAAAAAAATTATATTATTCAGATAACTCCATGAAATTTTTGGTTAAATTGAAAGAGGATTTTCTTGCTAAAAAGATTTTGACCATGTTGGTATATAGTATTTATAATTTTCTAACAGTTATTTTTTTTTTCTTACTACTATTTATCCGGGAGGAAGGGCATTTTCGTCATTTCAACTACCGTCCATTTAACGTCGCGCCATGTCCCTTCTATTCCGTTCTTGACATAAAGAAGCAGAACATAAAAATAACCAAACGAAAATGAAACACCACACAGAAGAACCTGAGTGCTCTAGAGAGAGAAAATCAAGAGCTTGAGAGAGAGAGAGAGAGAGTGAGTGGAGAGGAGGATCTGATTAATGGCGAGCGGGTGGGTGAAGTCACTGCAATGCAAATCAAGGGTCTTTGAAGACGTTTTCAACCCGGCTCCGATACACCTGATATCCAGCTCCAGTTGCAGAAAGAGCGCTCAAAACATCAAAGACGTCATTGAAACCACCACCGGCGGCGGCGGCGGCAGGAAGCGAAACCCTACAAAACCCAGAAACCACCGCCGTCACCGAGAAGAAAAAGAGCAAAAACCCGCCGCCATTTCACAAAAATCAGCCAAGCTCGAGGCGGTTCCGATCTCTGAACACTGTCCTCGGTCTGTACGCAACCCCCGTGACCCGCTCTTACCGGCGCTGACCGAGCTGCCCGAAGGCCACCCTTCTCGTAATGTGGTGGAGATCATTTTTCACACGAGCTGGAGTAACAAGTCATTCTCCGGTCGGATCGATATGATATTTAAGGTACAGAACGGGTCGAGAACCGTGGCCCGATTCGAAGGATATCGCGAGATTGTGAAGGCCCGTGCCGGTTTGTCTGCGGGACCCATGTGGGAGGAGAATGCGAGGTGCTTGGCGGACGGGAACGAGATGATGAGGTTCCTCTGCCTCGGAGGAGTCCAAGACGCGTGCGGTGGCGGAGGAGGAGGAGGCGCGTGGATTTTCCCAGGCGGAAAGGGCGCCGCTATATGCACGTTTTCCAGTAGTGGCGGGGCCCACGAGAACGCCGGCGGTGGGACGGCCCGGAGGGCCATGCTGGTCTGTCGGGTCATAGCGGGCCGGGTGTCGAAGCAAATCGGGTTCGACTCATTGTTGGATGGACGGGTCGGGTATGACTCGGTGAGTGGAGATAACGGCGAGTTGCTGGTCTTCGATTCTCGTGCCGTTTTACCTTGCTTTCTTATTATCTATAAATTGTAAAAAACACTCGAGAAAATTATTTTCTTTTTTTTTTTTTTTTGTCTCCCTCCCATTTGGCTCCTTAATTTTCTAAAACCCTTTTCGCATTTATCGACACAATTTTTCTGGGTGCCTTTCTTATTATTATTTTTAACATTGCGTCCTTTTTTCCCGGTTAATATGTGTGGTCTCGAGAAAAATTGAGTTGTAAATGCTAATATAATACTTTCCCCTTCCCGTTGTAATTACGTTGTTAATTGTTCATTAAGCAATTCTCCGAATGTTATTACTCTGTAACTTCTTCCTTTGGTGAAAATAATTAAGGGCGTTTAAATTAGTAAGCTCATTTGATGGTTTGTTGTTATCTTAGACCATCAATTTTGTAAAAACGTCTCCTTGTTCTCTATTATTATTATTATTATTATTATTTGTGCTTTTAATATAACCGCTTTGTCTTGTTGACGAGAAAGGCATTTGAAGATTAGAGTTGGTCAAAAAGCCCCTAGCCTTTCGTGCAGAGTTAAAGTCGATAGCTTGTGTTATTTAAAAATTAAAAAAAAAAAACAAAAAGGAAAGAGTCAAAAGTGTTGCTTCAAATATATATATATATAGTCAAAAGTGTTGCTTCAAATATATATATATATATATATATATATATATATATATATATAATCATGATGAGTTTCAAATACGTAAAATCTTTGGTTTTATTACAGTAATGATTCGACTCTGAAAAAGCATTGTACATCCTTCGGGTCATGATTATTTTGTTCGGGCCAGATGGTTTTTTCTTCTTCCTTTGTTTTCAAATAATACACACACACACACACACACAAACACATCAGAATAATGTTGTAGATATGCAACTTTTTATTTTCTTTTAATACGGTAATAGTTGGTGATTATTACTTGTTAGGTAGAGAGAGGAGTTAAAAGAGAGGTGAATAGACATGAACTTTTGATCTCTCTCTCAAAATATAAAAGGTTTGGGGGTTCTCTTCAACTAGTCCCAGTGATTTTTAGATATGCATTTCAACTTAATTGCAATGACTCGTTTGATTTTGGAATATTATTTAACTCTTGCGGTGTCATGCTGGCATCACCCCACTTGGGTTTAATAATTTTGATGATGATAGCAAGTTGTAAATGGGAAGCAAAGCAATAAAACCATAACAGAGATTTCCCCTTCTAAATTCCTCCTCCTTTTTGTCTCTTAACAGAAGTGGTAAACCTTCATTCGGCTGCAAGGCTGTATGCTGCTGAATGAAGGTTTACCATGATCCCCCTTTTTGTTCCTTTGTCAAATACATAAAAATAACAGTGATAGAGTATCGCGGGAGAAGTAACAAGGACATTTAATATATATATATTTTTTTAAAATTAATTACTGATTGGAACAAATTTCTTAAGATGATTGACTTTGATAAAAATAAATTGTCACATTAAAAATATAATTTTAATGTCAAACTAATAAAAAGCCCGTACATGGCAAGGGTGAATAACTAGTTATTATTATAATATTAAGAGAAAAAAAAAAAAAAAAGCCCCCGATGATTCCATTGTGTCATGGGGCGCAAGCGAGGATAATCCAATGGCTGCCAAGAAATTGGAGGGCCTCATATTTGAGCCCAATATGACTTGCAAATTGGAGACCTCTCTCGTGAACTTTGCACGTGTGTTTGTTTCAATTGCCAAGCATCGACAACTGTTGCTTCAGACCATCTAGCTGGGAACAACGGTCACTGGCTTCTGTAGCCAGCTCGAGAGTTCGAACCCCCACCACCTCGGTATCACCACCCTCTTAGCCATCAGATTCTTGCGGATAATTACCAGCTAAACGAAACATGGTTTCGAGAAACCGAAATGATTGTTGATTAGGATTCATGTGGAAGAGCTTCTTAGGAGGACAAAAGAACAAAATCAGGTTGGTAATAAGACGTATAACCTTGACAGGAAAATTAAGATTCCTAGAAACGCGCAGTTTTCTCTGAATCCAAGCTCCTGTAACACAACCAATCGGTCTTTGGGGAAGTGATAATAACTTACTAAGGGCGGTCTCACATGGCATGTGAGAGACTTGACTTCCCAATATCGTATCCTCAGACCACCCCCCCGCCCCCAAGAAAAAACAAAAAAAGGGGCCCTTTTTATAGCATAAATCCAGTGTTTCTTTGCTAGAAGGTAAAATTTTCTCAAACACCATAGTTCACCAAAATTCATCGATCGATCATTGAAACACTGGAGCTAAAGTGAAACCCAAAATCGAAATGAAAATGAACAAATAGCATCCCTCTAATTTACACTTTGTTATGGTTCACCATTGCGAGAGAATGATATCACTGGCCACGATTAGTGGGATTCGAGGAGAACATAGAGCGGTTTGCCGTTTAATCTCTCCCGACCCTGCAACATATAGAAACTTTTAATAATGACTATCCGCCAAAACAGGATATTAGTGCTTCATTAGCCTACCCATTCACTTTTGTGCTTAAAAGGGACACAAAAGTAACATCCGGCCATTAAAGAAGATGGAAGAGAATGCACACCCTAAGATCCGGTAATTCAATTACGCATGCACATCCAACTATTTCTGCTCCAGCACGCTCTGAGAAACAATTATTTTGTGAAATCATCAAGAAGTTCAAATCATAACAAATATTTGAACAATATCACGGACAAACCATATGTTCAGAAGAATAGTTGAAACAAAATAAAACCAACATAACAAAAACCACTGCGGTGTAAACTTGAGGGTGAAATGTGGATTGGAACCCTAAATCTCACCGTTAACTTTCCTTTTCAATTCAACTGGACCAAAGAATAAAAAAAAAAACACAAGGAACAGTCACTTCCCAATTTCTGAATCTAACGCACTCAGTCCAATTGCCTGACTAAAAGTTCGCTTCAAATTACCCTCCAGATTGCATGCATCTAGAGGTGTCGAAAGGATCAGGTCAGGTGATCAGGTTGTCAAGAGCTTAGGTCATTTTCGGGTTTGGATCAGCAGGTTGAGCTGTAAGTTGACACCTCTACATGCATCTGATTGAACAACTAAAAGTATTCCATCTATCTCTGGTCTCATAACAAAATTTTAGTTCACTGAAAAAGGAATAATGCATTGCAATATTCATCCATGTAGAAAGACTTTGTGGAGTAGTTACCTAGTAAATTCATAGCAGCACACAGAGTACCACCAGTAGCAATCAAATCATCAACCACCAAAGCACGTTCCCCAGAATTGACAGCTCCAACATGCATCTCAAGACAATCACTTCCATATTCTAGGTCATACTCTTCTGAAATGACTTTCCCTGTTCACAAGAAAAAGCATTTTGAGTACAACACAAGTTTAGAAACATGTACAAGTGCAATGCATTATCTTCAAAGTTAACATTGTAATTTCACAGGAAACAAGGTCATCACAAATGAAACAAAATGGTTCGAGTAGTCTGAAGTTTGATGCATGATTAGCATTACTCGATTGCACATGCTTTTTCATGAGTCGTTGCTTATGTTACTCTATAACAAGACTCAAATTATTTTTGAATGCTAGCTAGGGATCCAAACCAGCCATCCAAACCAAATTATTGTCACAGTCCTTACCTAGGATGGACGATATGTTGAATCGAGACACCTCTTAGAGAAGGATAATATATTGAATATAGACACTCCTTAGGAAAGGGAAATATATTAGAAATAAGTAATATAATAAATGCAGGTAGGTAAGAAGTTGACGGATGTAATATCCACAATTAGATTAAGGAAGAATTTAACGGTTATAATTTATCCAAAATTTATATAAAAGGGAATCTCCTGTACACACTCACTATTAAAGTAAAATATATTTTTAAAGTTAATTTCTAAAAGACTCTTATGAGTTGAGTATGAAGGTTGCTTGGGAAGTATACTTCCTGTAGGATGTGATAAAATTCATATGCCCATGACACTATTGTGCCACAATCAAACATGTCATCACCAGTGTTGTTAGGACCTCATTGAATCGGGAAAAGTAATAGTTTAAAGTTTAACTAATTAAACTGATTTAACTAAAATTTGAATCAGTATATAATAATAAATATGTATTTATAAAAATAATTTTAAAAAATAACAATTATATAAGATATAGTTTCACTAAAAATTATTTTTAATAGTTAAATTTAAATATTTTTAATAAATAATAATAATAATAATAATAATAATAATAATAATACTTGATTATATATTAATTTTTTAATTTTAATAAAAAAATTAGAAATTTAGAAAAAATTTGTAATTAAATTAAAAATTTGAATTAAATTTAAAACTCAATTATATTTCAAATAAAATTTTGGAATCCGATTATAATTTTTGATATTTGTGGCTTAAACTGGTCTGACTACAAACCAGTCCAGTTTTCCTTATTTTTTAGCCAGTTTTGACTAGTTTTTCCTGAATTTAACTGGTTTAATTTCTACCCAATTTTATGATCAAACCAAACTGATAATCTAATTGGTTGATAGTTAAACCAGTTTGACCAGCATGGGTCATCAAACACCAAGATGTACAGAACAGCAATACCTAAAAATGAGATGGGCGGGGGCTACATGTGGAAATACAAGATGATTTGAAAATAATACCACGGAAACGTGAAATCAGATATGGCAGCTTCCTGCTCAAAAGGGTAGGCTCCAAAGGTAATAACGGCACCCCTCCTACACTAGCTATACAATCAGACAGCACACCATAGCAGGAACAATGCAATACAATGACAAAAGAACTAAACAAACAGTATAGAGATGCTGGTAAGCTACAATTATTGGCATACCATATAAATCATATGACTGCAAATGTGAAATTAATAGAAAAGAAGATATAATACCAGGCAACTTCCTTGGTTTTCTTAAGGGAACAAATTTCGCTCCAATTGCCAATGCGATCGGAGGCCCAAATATGAATCCCCGAGCCTCTATCCCTGCTAAGAAAAAACCTTCATATTTCAGAAATATAAAACATCAGACAACTTCCAGAAAGTTGTGACATAAGATTGTTATAAGACCATTAGTGTCAAATCAATCCACAAAACAGCAAACCAGACATTAACCAAACTGCAAATTCCATCACCTGATTTATAGAATTTTCTGCTCCACCATGTCAGCTCCACACAAGGTTTGAAATGGAGGTTGGGCTTTAAACATATCATAATTACCAGAGACTTAAAGCGAGGCCAACAAATGAATTACAAAACAGAGCAACTAACATCCACACCATTAACTCTACATAGTATGACGCACTGTAAGAATAAGATGAACGTAACATTAGGGCAATGTGAGCATAAATTGGTGTTCAAATCCAAACAATAGGCCCATCAAGAGAAGGCAAAAACATCAGGCCCAGCTCACAATTATGCCAATTGATCCTCCAATCTCTATTCAACAAACCCCCCCCCCCCCCCAACCACGCGCAGGGCGCCAATCACTACCAATGTAACGTGCATCAATGCCAAATAGTTTGGATTATGTAATTGAGCATATTTGACTTGTTCAAAGAAGATGAGAAGAAACAACAAATATGATTATGCAATTGAGCACACAATTTCAGGTCTTAGTACGTTAACCTGAGCTGGAGGCATTAAAATACCAAACATTATAGCATTTTGGTCGGTACTGGTTTCCATTAAAATTATTAAAAAGCGTGGAATACTTTAGTTTTTTCTGGAGATCAAAGTCAAGAATTTCTCATAATAGGGCCATAGCAATTTCAGCATCAACAGAAGAGGTTTCAATCTCCAAAGTTGTGGGAGCATCATGCATTGGAATACCCTTTTTTAGAATACTAAAGACATGGTTTCAATGAAACAACTTCTGGACTAGATTGTTGTATAAGGATTAAACCATTAATTATTTCAACCATCACGAGGATCCATTGACACTCAAAAATGAAAAGGTGCTAGCACAACCAATGGAATGGAATCAAAGGCTTAAGCAAGTTAGCAATCATAACCTTTCAATGAAAACTTGCTAGCATCAATGAAACAAACTTTTACTTGTGCAAAAGCAAATGTTGCAGACCAGCAACATTTTCTGACTTAAGTCTTTGAAGGACTGCAAAACCCCTCCGCAATTATGAACCCGCCATTGCCCAAAAATAAAACAGAGAGAGAAAAGGTTAGCCTAAGAGGCAAGCGTAAGACTTGACGTGGCTTTTATGGTATGCCTATAATGCATTCAGTGTGCCATCTGTTCTACTCGCAAAATCCCAAGGGAGAATGCACCGGAACTGATTAAGTGGATAACATCAACTAGATGGACAATGAATGAAAGCCTGTAGATAAATACCTCACCGGGAAAAAGCCACATTTTTTCCATGTGTGACCATAATTTGTCACAGAAGATGGCCAGAAAGTACAATGTTTCTCACAAACACATGAAGACAATGCAAGTCCACACGAGTCAGTAAAGAGACAGATTCTACTGCACACACTTCAGGACAAAGCACATGTACATTAAACGCTGACCAAATCATTTTTCGATTGCTGAACCCAATCAAAATTAGGACCAAGGCTGCCCTCAATGATGAGCAAATCAAACTTTTTTTTATATATAATCTTGGGGAAGGAACACTCTCATTTCTGGAGTTGAGCAATTGCATGAAATTGCAGAGAAACTGAATTAGGATTAAAATCTATTAAACAAAGAAATGTTATTAACAACCAAGCAAGCTAGTGTGGTTGACCACAGGAGCAAAGCTAGGAGGACACGTTTGGGGTTCAAACTCCAGCTCAAAGCTCATTGAACTCACAAAATGTGGCTTTAATTCTGATATACCAAAGAAAAAGAAATGTTACCAACCAAAACAATATAACAATCACCAATGTATAGTTAAAACATGTCCAGAAGGCAACAAAACAAAAAGTCATCCAAAACCCAAAAATGCCACTCCATTTGAAGCATAGACTCAATGTTAAAAGAAGATACAAAAAACAGTATGAAACAAGACGTCGGAATGAGATCAAAACATCAAACAGTACAATGAGGGAAACCCACATTATAATAAAGCCAAAAGAAACCCCCTCTGATGTAACTCGCATGAAATGGGTCCACCCCTTTTTAACAAGTTGGAGGATCCAACACCAACCACTATCTACCCAAATAAGGTTCTGGCACATGCCCACGACAACAACAACAATAACAACAAAAAATAGCAACAAGAGAGAGAAAGAGAAACGAAAGAGAGCAAACCAGGGCCGCTCAAAGGGAAAATTGTAGAGAGAGAAGGCAATCAATGGCACACCCCACTAATAAAGCCAATTATTCAAATAAGAAATCAATCTCTGACAATTAAAAAAAAAAAAGGGCAAGCAGAATAAGAAACCAAAAATGCAGAGACACATAACAGATACACAGTTTCTTAGTCTGGTTGCCTAGATGAATTTTTTTCTCGTCCTTCCATTCTATTGCGAACCACCCCACTAAAAAGCGTTCATAAAGGACAACAGAAACTTACGGGAGAGTGCATTTTTGCTTTGTAAGCAAATAGACCCCACCACCATCAAACACCAATCAAAGTGCTAAAAGGTTGATAAAAATGTCTTGAGCCAAATCTTTAATAAAAAAAGTGTGGAACTAAAAACTGTAAAACAAAAGCAAAGCTTTTGGAGTTCTTGAAGGTTTTTCACCTGCAACAACCGAAATTTTTTCTCCCTTGTATCGCTCCACAAACAAATCAATGGTATCTTTGAATGCTTTGGGATCCAACAATAGAGTTGTGATATCTTGAAACATAATACCTGCCATAGACCCATGATTAATATTCATGAAAACATCAAAAAAAATAACAAGGCATGGATTTCCTTGACAACTATAATTCCCAAAAACAAGAGAACAAGGAAAAGATTGAAGCTTTAGCCATTAAAACCAGAACAAAATACAATTCTTTGGAGACAAGAGAAACAGGTAAAAGATTGAAGCTTTAGACAGTTGTCACAAAACATCATCTCCATTGGTAAAAACAAAATTAAAATCGTTAAAAGATGAACAAGAATTTCCAAGTAGGAAAAAAGAAAAAAAATCAGAAAATTTACCAAAGCTTAAAAGTGAAGCAAATTTTTTTTGGTGCTCGGTCTACAAAAGTTTGAAATAATCCTGATCGGACAAATAACATAACGTTGCTATTTCCTTATCTGCATTTTCCAAGCAACCACGCAGATCAAACTTAGTATTAAGGAGCTACAAAATAAAAAAAATGAAAGAAAGATAAAGATTGCAACATACACAAACAAACACAGACACCAAAGGCAGAAAGAAACCTGGTTTAGGGAAATTGGGTACCACGCGAATCTTAGTTTTGATGCCATTGATACGAGGATCCTTGTCTCTGTAAGCCGACATTGTAGCTACCACTCTCTCTCTCTCTATCTATATATATATATAGGCTCTATGTCCTTAAAGAAGAAGAAGAAACAGCAGCAGCAGCAGCAGCAGCAGCTACTGAGAGAGAAGACGCGTGAAGAGACAGAAACAATGTACTTATAGAGAGAGAAAAAGGCCAGGGGAGAGAGAGTAACTTGAGATGGGATAGAAACAGAAGTTAGAATCACGACTGTAATTTTTTTTTGGTTAATTTCATGATTTTTATATTTTATTTAATAATTAAATTAAATTAAATTGATATAAATTTAATAAATTTAAATATAAAGTAATTTTATATTATATTTTAATATTTTATATTAAATTAATATAAATTAATATCAAAATTATATAAAATTTAATTTAAATTTTATTATTTTAATTAATAATAAATATAATAAATTATTTAATAATTATTTATTATATTTTAAATATATTTATAATAAAATTTAAAAATAATCATAAAAATATTTATATAATAAAATATAATTATTTTATTTAATAATTAATAATATTAGTTTAAAAAATTATTAAATTATAATAAATTTTTGTGTATTCTTTTATTATATTAAAATATTATATTTTTAAAAAAATAAGTTTAGATTGTAATAAATTTTCAGTAAATGTAAATTTTTTAATTTATAGAATACTAATAAAATTTTATTTAAATTAAATTGTAGCTACAATGATAAATATATTTATATTATAAAAATATGTTATATAATTTTTTTATTTATTCAAATTTTAATTTAATAATTATTATTAGTAGGAGAGATGAGATTATGTAGAGAGAGAGAGAGAGAGAGAGAGAGAGAGAGAGAGAGAATAGAGACAAAAGAATGTGAAAAAAGAAAGAGATGAAAAAAAATATATGAAAAGAGAAAATAGTGAGAGAGAGAAAAAAAAGTATAAAAATATTAAAAATTAAAGAAATTAAAAAATATTTTAATAATTAAAAATTTAAATATTTATTTTTAAATGAATTTTTAATTTTAAAAAGAATATATAAAATTTATAAAAATATAGAGAATAATTTTATTATATAATTTATAATTTAATAAATATTTTAAAAAAATCTTAAAGATTATAAAGAAGAAGTATAATAATAAAATAAAAAATTATAAAAAAAAATGACAGATGATATGTGGATAAAATGTAGGAAGTGTAAAAGATATATATATAAAGACATAAAAAAAGTGTGAAGAGAAAATAATAATTACAACATAATTGATTTGAGTCAAGTTATATATAAGTTTTAAATTTCATATTTCATTTATCACTTTAATATTTATTGTCAAATATTTATATGATACTTTTTTTTTTTTTTAGAGAAATGGAATATTGTATGTCTTAAAGTATATTAAGAAAAGAAGAAAAAAAAAAAACATTACAAAGGTATCAAAAATAAGTGTATATATATATATATATTAGATAGCCTTTAAAATTTTTTAATTCAAGCATGTAAGTATAGAGTGAAAAAATCTTTTAGGCAACTTGGATAAAGGAAAATCTAGCTCGATGCTTGAACAATAGTTGGCGCTATCTAAGAAAAATTGGACCTTTTTGGTAGCTAAAGAGATAAATAATGAAAAAACATGATAGATGATATATGGATAAAATGTAGAGAGTGTGAAAGAGAAAATATTAAAAAAATGAGAGAAAAAGTGTCAAAAAAAAAAGAATAATAATTGCTCTAATTATGGAGTTGCTTGGATTTTAAGAAAGAAAAAGATTTTTCTTTTTGTCATGTTTCTCTTTTTTTTAGTATAATAATTACTATATTGACTAGTTGTATATAAGTTTTGGAATTCATGTTTTATTTATTACTTTAATATTTATTGTCATACATATATGATGCGCCTATTTTTAGAGAGATAGAATATTGTATGTCCTAAAGTATAATAAGAAAGGGAAAAAAAAAAAACATGACCAAGCAAAAAAAAAAAAAAAAAAAGTCTATAAATCTGTTCCTTTTGTTTTTTTTTATTTTTTTTTGTCTTTTTTAAGTAGCTTTCTTATAGCAAGATAGCTTTTAAAATTTTGAAATTCTAGCATGTAAGTATGGAGTGAAAAAAATTTCTGGGCAACTTGGATGGAGGCAAATCTAGCTTGGTGCCTCAACAATAATTGGCCGTATCTATGAAAAATTGGACCCTTGTGGTAGCTGGAGAGTACTTTTAGTGGTCCAATTCAAGATGATATCATGAATTGAACCAGATTTCAACATCCAGTGCCCAATTTTATGATGGTTGCTCCCAACTGGTTCGTTGTCCACTAATCATGCGAAATGTCAATTTTTATCTTTTTCTTTTTTGAAAAAAAAAAAAAGAAAAAAGAGAAAATGCGATTGAGATATATTCTTGAAATTGGATATGTCAAAAGTGCAAAAACAAATTTCTACGTTTTGATGAACTTGTCAATTAGGCGAAAAGAAAAGTAAATTCCTAACACCTTCTCTTTTACCTTTCGCCAAGCAAGTCCCTTGTTTTTTTTTTTTACTTAGTTTGGAAAATTAAGCAAACCGAAATATAATTATATATGTAAATCATTCCACACAAAAAATCAAGTTTAAATTATCAGGTGGTCCATGAATATATAATACAAACAAGTTTGCGAGTTCTCTTTACATTCTGTGGAAATTTAAAACTTAATTAGAAGAGTTTAATTTGTACTGTTTGAACTCAAAACTTCTTAGCTATGAATCTTTGATATCATATTTAAAAAATATTCAATTTAATGGTTTTAAGCTGCTGGATTAGAACTAAAAATTAATTATGTGTTAAAATTATAATAATACATTTTCCGGGAACAACAGATTCACGTAATTTAAGATACTAAGCAATTTTAGGTTACTGCAAATCATTCATGGCGTATATATTTGTCTTGGTGAATATTTTCTTAGGCATATGGTAGTGGTCAAAATTTTTAAAATCTATTTTTAAAATGTCAAGTTTTAATTTTTTTTGGAAGAGGCATAGTGTTTATAAAAACGAAAATAATTAATTTTGTTATATAATTTACCACTTAATAAATTTTTTAATTAATGAAAAAAAATCTTGGTAAATGACATTGTGTCAACAAGCATGGGGGGGGGGGGGGTACCTCCGAAGAGATCACTGGCACGGCAATATACTTTTCCAATCGCGTTAAGAAGCTTTCTAGTAGTTATCTCCTCCACACGTTGGATGCTTAAAATAATATTAATTTTGAATTACCAATAAATTCTTTGCTTGACCCATCATTAACTAGATTCGACGATGATACCTGTGTAACATTCCATTCCATGTAATGATTGGCATAATCCAGACATCAAGAAGCAATTAACTTTTGACATCACTCAATCAGCTTTTTGAAATACCTGAACTGCCGATCTTGTCCCACATCAAATTTTTTGCATCCATGTAACAAAGTTACACATACACACATAGCTTCACCGGGTCAACGTAGACGACCATTCATGAATTTATAGTTTGATGAACAAGGTTGGTTGAGATTGCCTGTGCATTAATTATATCTGCAAATAGGAAAATCAATTATGTCAACTATTATCTTAAGAATGTAGTAGGGTTGAATAACGTTTAATATGTGGCTACGACGCACCGTGCAGTTCATACTCAAAGGATCTTTTTTATTATTATTTTTTTTTTTTTGTGAATTTTTTAAGTCCATTTAAAACGGAAATCTCTGTAGATAGGTACACTATGTTGCTTTCAAATCTGTATGGCAATATTCTGTGGGCATCCCTCGGCCTTATCCCTTCCATATGTAACGAAATATCCTTCTTGGCTTCCACACAACATTGATTGATACAAAGAAAATTAAAGAGCATCCACCCAACTGCTATAATTAGGAAGTGAATTGAGCTCCAGCTTTGGTTATGTAAAATTACTAGCTTGAATGAAAAACATGATTAAGATACATGCAATATAAAGAAAAAGTAATCAGAAATTTATCAAATCATAAAATATATAAAACTTAAATTTAATAATTTTTAAATAAATTTCTAATTAACTTTAAAAGGAGTTTAATTTAAAATTAATGTAAAATGATCATTTTGAACACTTCACCATCTTCATTCAAATTTTTGTTTTACACCTAAAATTTCATTCTTTCCTCAAATCCCATCATGTTTTGCATCAAGTCAATCAAAAGTATCAAAACGTGGAAACAAAAGGTTCAACCATTTAGTGTCTGTGCTTTACTTATATATTTTTGTCCTAAAGTGTGAGCTTACATTAAACAATTTTACTTCTTTATGTATCAAAGCGTTTAAGCTGAAACATCATTCTACCAAAGTATACGATGAAACAAACATCAAGGGTATTTTTATACTTATTCCTCATAAAAAAAAGAGTAAATAAACACTCTACTTCAAATTTGCCATAGCCACGACTTCTTACATTACAATATATGGCTTTAATTCAGATACAATTAGCTTTGCACAGAGTTAATTTCAAGTTAGACGACACAAAATTGCAAAAGGTAAGACACACGGCCGTGCACTATCCGCCGTTTAGCGTCTCAACTTCAACTTGCCAAAAAAGTGTTTAAAGCCAATGGACCATAACTAATATACAATAGGACAATTAAAGAAAATATAATTGGAAAGAAGAGATAAAGAATAAATATAAAATTCATTGCACTATAAGTTATATTATAAAAATAATTTTTAAAAAAATTATATATATATATATATGTGTGTGTTTTTAAAAGTAAAATTTAAGATATTTAAAATAAAAAATATAAATTATTAATCAGCCCGAGTGTGAAAAGGATTCTCCCTTGAGGTTTTAGTCCATATAAAGGAGACTTCGTCCGAACGGCAATGATGTTTTCTATTTTTGATCATCGAGTGGCGATGATCATTTTGCCAATTAGGGGACTGCATGATTGGAGATTCTTTGTTTATTGCTCATTGTTGGTTTTTAAATTTGGGCAAACAGTGCCTTTCATATCTTTAAATGGCACGATTCTTCGAGATTTTGATTAGAGATACGTTGTTGTCAAAATTAATCATATATTGTGTAACCCATGCAATGCATGCATTGAAACTACAGGAGCCGATATATGCAGCGACCACAGTGGCAATTGAATTAAATATTTTTCAGTTAAATGTGTACATTTTATTTTTTTTTTTTAAATTCTTTTGTTCAAGGGAGACTTTGTTACATACAGTATAATTATAAATATCTATCTGTCGAATTGCTGGCTAGAAAAACATTTTGTATTTTTATTTGGTGTTATATTATGAGTTTAGGACTTGGGTCTTTTTTTTTAATTATTTTTTAATATTAATGTTAGATGATATCATGATATGATTTGCATGTAAACTATTAAATTAAAATTTGGTTAAAGAAATATTACGAAACATATTAAAAAATTGGAAGCAATTATCTGTTTGTGACTTGGCATTTTTAAGCTTGACTCGGTGGTTTGGAGCCTTTCAAACTTTCCTCTACTTCCAACTAAAGAATAGAAAGTCGTATCCAGCCATTCCTTTGTCTTTTTCTTTTCTTTTTTTGGGGTTCAATTAAACATTACAATTTTTTTTATTTATTAAAAAAAAATACCATCTTTAGTGAGATGAATAAGTTTTTATCAAATAAAATTATTTGTTAAAATACGAAAAAAGTTATTCATTCTAACAAGAATAATTGTTCATAATAAATCATAATTTTTTTTTGTGATATTTAGTATTATTAAAAAAATTATTTATTTTTTTATTATAAGAATTAGTATTACATAATGAAAATAACTTTATTCATTCTCATAATTTTTTTTTTAGAATTAAAATTTAAAATTATAAAAATAAAAATTTAAATTCTTAATTATTAAAATATTTTATAAAAGATTTTTTTTTTACTAAAATAAAAATATATGAAAAAAAATTGTGATCATACAATCATTTACTCCACTAATCCTATAGAAAAAATTTTCTAAAAGAATTTATTATGTGGCAATTTTACGTGACACTGTGTGCTACCTTGAATCTCTGTATTGAAGGATTAACAGAATTCGTTAGTTAAATTTAACGCAATGGTAGAATTAAAACAAATTATAAAGTTCATGATATATTTGAAGAAAAATAAAAATCGGGGTGCATTTAAAAAACGAAACGTTAATTCTTTTGTTGGATTAACCGAAAAAAAAAAAAAAGTGGGTCCCATCGAGGACAATACAATGGCTACAACTTACAGAAGAGGGGAGGGAGGCAAAACCTAGTGCGGGAGTGGATCCGCCTGGTCCCTGTTGGATCTGGTCCCACATGGGGAATTGCGCGAATCATGACAGCACGGTGATGATGGTGGTGATGATTTATGTCAGCCCCACAAAACTATCGTACGATTCAGATTTCTCGCCCGTCCAACCGTCGACAGGTCGTTTCTCAATGGGCCCACGAGTGTAGTGGCAGGTGTGCCCCTTCAAATTATTTGGATTTTGTTTGATCGTTAGAATCTCTCCTTTTCATTTCTTTTTTATTTTATTTTATTTTTTTATTTTAAAAATTAAATTTAAATAAATATATTAAATATTATTATTATTTTAATTTAATATTTTAATATAAATATATGAATAATTATATTATATATATATATAATTTAATTTAATAAAATAAAAATATTTAAAAATATAAATTTAAATATATTTAAAAAATTTAATGTTTTAAAAATTAATATCATTTAATAAAATATTACATTTATCATCATCACACATATTTATATTAAAAATAAAATTTATGATACTTGATAAAAAAAATGTTAACATCAAAATTAATATAAAAAATTACTTGTAATGATAATTTTATGATGTCTAAAAATAAATTTTTATTTAATATAATATTTTTAAAAATATAATTAATAATATATGTGTCAATCTATTTTTCTTATTTATACTTAATCTTTTCTATATTTCCCTATTATTAGCAATGGAGCGTATTCATTTGTTCAAAATCTTATGATCTTTCCTTTTACTTATTAGAATTAATTAAAGTTTGCATAATTATTAGAATTTAGAAGATGTCCCTCCCTTTGATAATTTTGCTCGATATATATATTTTTTAATTAATTAGATTTAACTGAGACTCAAATTCAAAAATTTTAATTTTAAAAATAAATCTAATACTAATAAATTAGAATTTATTGGTAATTTTGCTTGATCTTACAGTCAACCAAACTAACTAGACATTTTCATAAATTAAAGAAAAAAATCATGATCTATTAGATGGTCCATTTGAATTGAAATTGAAAAACATTGAAATTAATTTGCGTGTATATGGAATAATTATTCACTGCAATTTAGTTTACACTTTATCATTGCAGCATGTCATCCCAATTTAACTTGACCAAGGGATCGAGCTGATGGTTAGCAGTAAGAAGCACAAATTAATCCTTCAAGTGAACTCCAAAAAGAAGTTCACACGTAATTTGGGTCTTGCCGGTGGGGAAGGGAGTCCAACAGTACATAACCAAAAGCTTCTAAAAACATCAACAACCACCAGATATTTTCGTGGTAAGAAAATCATTAGTTGTTGTGCTAAAATCATAAATTTAATTTTTTTTATTAAAATATTTAATAAAACTAAATATATACTTGTAAAGTTTGTTTTTACCATAATTATAATTTCTTCTGATATATTATCTCTATTTTTTAATTTTTTTCAAAAAAACAAAATAAAAAATCCCCCAATTTAACATTAATAAGATGGAACTTTATGGCAATCATTCATGAAAGGCAGCCTAGGTCTGTCGTACTATGATGCTATGACAATGTAAGATAGTGCGGCGATGCCCCCAAAATGAAAAAAAGATTTGGTGTGATCGCCACCACAAACAAACGTGAATAATGAACGTTTGATCAAGTGATCATATTCTATGGTCAACATGAAACCAAATCTTAAATAAAGTAATCGTTGGACCACAAAGGAGCACTTAAAAAATTTTAAATGGTTCGATTCGATACGAAATTTATTCAAGTTCATTTATTTCACAAATAAGTGATTAATAAGTTAGTTGCTGGTATGGGAGGGAGGATAATCGTCTATTCATTAGTTATATCAACACCAATTGGCAAATTGCTAACAAGAACGCCAAGTGTCCAAGTGATTCGATTAGAAGTTATCTGAAAAAGAAAAAAAAAAAAAAAAAAAGAAAAGTACAAAAAAATAAATCATATTAAAAAAAAAAAAACATTAAGTTCACTTTTTATTTGCGCGAGAACAGTGAAATTTTATATCATTGACCGATTCGTTAAAAAGGGTAACATTATAAGAACCTAAATTATGACAAGAAATACAATCCTAATCAAATTTTTTTGAAAAAGTGATAGATACAAGGCAAATAATTTTAAACCAATGATGATAATTGAAAATTACCAAAAAAAAAAATGAAATAATTTATATATACATTAAAATTAAAATTTATTAATAACTTATAGGAAAATCTTTCAAAAATCGTAAATGTACACGAAATATTTTTATATTATATGAAAAGAAATTTGATATAATATATAAAAAAATATATGATAAAATAATATAAATTTATCAACAATTTTTTTTACGTTGCATAAAAGATTTTATTTATAAATTTAATCTTTGAGTACAATTTGTGTCTAAGAGTCCGAATCCAAGAAGTTTTTCTCAAACCTAATTGAAGGGTAGGAGAGCATACCTTTCTTGGGGGATAGCCTAAAGATCCTGTCGGCCCATCTTTCCCGTACACTTTCTGAGGCAGGACTAGTGCATTAAATTTCATGGCAGGGCCGATGCCCGATGTGTCCATCGCACGAGAAAGCCTCACATCTCCGAGATCTTGTAGACTGTATTATAATATAATATTTCGACATTGACTTTTTTTTTTTTTTTTTTTGCTTGGGAAAGAAATGGGAAATACCACCGCTCTTCACCGCATGCTGACAAAATTAAATTATGCATTGATGTAACAATCCTTCTGTAGCTAACCAGCTTGTAATTACCATTTGATTGACTTATTATAATGGGAATTGAAAAAAGAGTTAATATCCAAAATCAATTATTGTTCAAAACACAAAAAAAAAAAAAAAATCAAATCTATTATTTGGATCGAGATGCAGTCCCAGTCATGCGGATGCATATTTTAAATTTTAATCTGTAATTATAAGTATTAAAAAAAAAAATCGTTATTTCCTCTTCTTGTTGTCTCTCGTTTTCCACTTCCCATAACGTAATATTGATAATGTGTTAAAAGGGTCGGGATTTCTTTAAGAAAATGGGACATGAGTTTTTAACGCTAAAATAATAAAAATTTATAAAAAAAAAAGTTAAAATCATTAATTATATAAATATAAAATTATGAATATAAAAGTTAAGCATCATAATTTCATTTTTTGTGAGTATGCGGAAGTATGGACTCAACACACTTAACGTTTTCCTTTTTTAATAAAATAAAATCAAATATGGTACTATAGGTGCTTTTATTTATTGTTAAGACAAGAACAATTGAGAAGACATACATCATGCCCTTTGAAAATGGATTTCTACCAAAATGATGGAACTTTGAACACTAGAGGAGGGACTACTGACAATAAACTTTTTATTCCTCTCTAGGGTAAGGTTGATTGTTCAATTTTCAGCAGAAATCAACATGTACGCATATTCTACTTCATGGGTTATACCCGAACCCCTTCTGCATCCCATCAAAGTATAAATAAGTATTTTTAAAAATAATATAATTTGCAAATTATATTTTTAATAATGGTTAATGGTTAGATACACATCCAGTTTAAGTTGGGGGGACTGGTACTGCCAGCCAGTGTCATCAGGTTCAGTTTTTACCTGAACTCGATCCCAAGACGCAATCAACTGGTTTTGACTAATCGCCATCGAATTGGAGGTTTGCCAATTATCATCATTTTCAATTCGTTTTTTTTTTAGTTTTTTTAAAAAAATTTATGACAAATGTAAAAGAACACAAAAAAGACCAAGTGCACGAAACATAAACTAACTACCCCGAGGAATAACAACTCCAATCAAATCATGTTGAAGTAATTGGAGCATGCTTAGTGGAGGAAATTCACAAATCTCAAACTGTTGGCTCCGAGGTTAACAAGAAAATCAGCGCAGTAGTTATCTTCTTCTTTTAGTGTGTGTTGAAAGTCGGCAATCCTAAGGTTATACTGCCAATTAGCTTTTACGATGTTTTCAAGAGCAAGCTTGTGGAATTCTTTCGTTTGGGAGTGCAGCTATTGCAAACTGAATTCCCGTTTGAAATTTGCATGAGTAGGCCACAAGTTGTTGAATTATGATCATTGCTTTAGAGGCAACGATTTGTGATTTTTAGTCACTATGGCAACAGAAAGGCACTTACTTTTAAAGGGGCGATTGTATAAAACCTTAAATTGTTTTATTTGGGTAACTTTGCTGCATGGGAATATTTTTATTTACCCGGGGCAATGGAGATGGACGATCGCACCACTCGTGAAAGTCAAAGACCATGAATATATTGGGCCTACAAAATAAGCAAGCATCACTGGTGGCTGAGAACAAAATGGACACATGATGACCTTTAACTTTATAGAACACCTTCCATTGTTTCTACTCAAAAATGTCATAATTCACTCGCGAATCTCTGTGGACACATCATTTCATAAGCATTATCAAATCATGCTTCGAAAATTATTTCTCAAAAAAGTGAATCCATGATGCCAATGTAGACTGTAATGACCAGAGGATCTTGAACAAAAGTGAGTGAATAAAGTAGAGTATCCAATGACTGGAAACTGCAATCAAATCTTATCTTAAAGTTATGACAAATCCATGAGAAGACAGGAAATGACCATATCCTTGTTCCATAAGTCAGCTTTCAAATTGAAATTAAGCATCCAAGTTGTGTCCAAGTCCAAAGCATTTGAGTACATTCAGCAAATTTATCTAGTGGTACTGTTTTTGGATTAGAACATGCTAATAGGATCAAAGGGAAAGGAACAAGAGTTGTTTTACGACGGAAAAAAAAGTCCAAGATCAGATAACCATATCGTTAATTGTTGACGTAATTGCATTGAATAAAGGAACTTTAAATTTTATAAACATTAAAGAGGCTATTCTATCTTGGATTGGGAGCAAAAACGAAAATGGATGGCCTCACATGTTGACATTCAAATGTAATTGTTGATGGCAAAAGAGCATTTCTCAACTTTGAATTACTGCATCTTTTCATTTATCTTGGTCTTGTGATCATTATTGATAATGAACACACCTATAACCTATGAACCA
Source organism: Rhizophora apiculata (assembly GCA_037832385.1). NCBI lineage: Eukaryota > Viridiplantae > Streptophyta > Magnoliopsida > Malpighiales > Rhizophoraceae > Rhizophora > Rhizophora apiculata. Next base: position 5,464,444 of record CM075439.1, on the reverse strand, counting down.
AACAAAGCATTTGAAGCTTGATTAGTCCATAGAAAATGGTATGAGCACAAGTCCATACGGTAGGGTCATGGATAAAGATTGTGACTAGCATTATCCTCTGGATCATAGATATAGAATTGGCAGGACTTTTTAGTGTCAGTCATTTGGCGATAAGACTCAACTCATGAAAAGAAAGTATATTAGAATTTAATACATAATTATCCAACAGATTAAAATTTTGAGTTAAATAATTCTTAACATGATATTAAAAATTTTACGAACTAGAAGTTTTGAATTCAAACTAGACTATCCTCATCCTTCGTGCACTTGCAAAGCACGATAGAGTAGCAGTCCTGACTCAACAAATAGGAAGTATTGTTCATTTTGGCTTCCCTAATATAATGACTTTGCTCTGAAAAACAAAATTGGAACGTTGGAATTACCATTCTGTGACATAGTTATAAATGCAAATCAGGTCAATGCAAGTATCGTTACAGGAAAAAGAGAGAAGCTTATGCCTGGAAAATAAAGGAAAGAAAATATGCTTGATTTCTGTGCAGTAATTTTGGATTTGTTTTTAGGGAAACAGGTTTCAGAAGAACATTACGCTGCAAAAGTTGGTTCTTTTCTGAGGATCATATGGGAGCCCATCTGGTGTCATTTTTATATGTTAAACTTGAATATCATCAAGCTGGGCAACTGAAATGAAACAAAGGGTGATCGTGTTCCCCTTCATAAGTCACAACAAACATGGTTGGATCCTCCATAGATCGCTCCACGTGCTTTCTTGCAGAGCATCCCCTCATGCTACTGCATTTGTAATAGCTCCTTTGAAATCAAAGAATGACAGACAATGTGAGAACACTTCTCTTTCCTTGTGTTCAACGAATGGAGAACATTATCAGATAAAAAAGTCAATCGATGCAAAAAAAAAAAAAAACTGCAAATTGCAGCACATAAGGTAAACACCAGTGAACTTCAGTTAAATGAGACTAAAATCATTTGTAGGTCTGTAAATCTCGAATTCAAGTTCAGTCAAAACTAATTAACGAAAAGGAAAAAACACATGAGGTAAACACATAAACATTAAATGCTGAGTGCTGACTATGAGATACCAGTTTAGCTTTAAATAGATTTTAGACCGACCTTTACAGGTATCTTTTCAACACACAAAAAAAAAAAAAAAGGAAGAACAGAATTTTTTTTTTTTTTTTAAAAGAAAAAGGGTAGCTTTACCTAGGATATGGAGATCCTTTTATGGGCTTCTGCCCATATTTTCTCCAAGAGTGTGCATCAGGGGGTATATCAGTTACTTTACTGCTCAGAGCTGGAACCCGAGTTGTTTTCTTAATCCTTGATTTCCTATAATTAGCACATGAACATGATATTCAAGGTAAGATATGTTATAAGTATTTATTATCAGTTTTGAGTACGAAGCCTTACCAAGCTCCATACTTGTGACTTCAGGTTATGATGGAATAATTTTACTGTTAATAAGGATTGTCCTTTGAAACAACAATTGGATATTCTAAATATTCTTCACTAGCAACATTACTCCATTTACCATAAGAAATTACCTTCGTTTTGAGCAGTGACATCCACCAGTTGCGGATAGGCATTTTGTGCTGGCATCTTCACCATTCAACCTGCTCTTGCTCTTGCAAAACAATGGGAAACCGTCTCGAGAAGCCATAATTTCTGGTGATGAAAGTGGAATTATTGGCTTATTGGTGCCACTTACATTCAATCCAGGGAACAATGTACTTGTCTGCAATGGGGATTGGTTCACCCCAGGGATCAAATTGTTAATACCATCTGCATTAGTTTCAGACTTCCGCTTTTCCACCCTGGAACCACTGCTGAGGATCAAACCAGTGGTTGAATGAACAATTTGAAGAGGGAATAGCTTTCTAACTACTGGGGTGCGAGTCAAGTTACACTCATAACCATGAAGCACAGAATTAGGACTATCCATGAATTCAACTGGATTGATGTTGTGGCAATGTGGCAGAGGGCCTTTCCTGATTCTTTTGCAACCCAACTGCACTGATCCGTCGAGAAGGGCCAGTATATTCTTGAATCCATTGACTGCATCTTGAGCAATCAGGCTTACTTCTTGAATGCTTCTCTTTTGATTTTGATCAGAGATACAATTAAACAAATGATGAGCTTTTCTGACACTACTCTGAGCAACCTCGGCAATTTTGATATCCCATCTTGGGGTAACTGAAACACAGGCTTCTGAAACTTCTTTCATGGTCTAACCTGGTATGTTAATGTATATGATAGAGCCTCAAATTATGAGAGTTGAACCAATTTCTGCCACAGGATATTCCAAGTATTGTGGACTCGGAGCATGTTTTCAGGCAATAACCATGTTCAAAACTTGGTCAGCAAGTGCCTTGGTGACAAAATCCACTAAGCAATAGCCAAACTGAATAATCTTAATGGAAGCATGAAATACGATGAAAGAAACCAGAGAAAAGATGCAGGAAACCTAAGGTTACTGTAGTTGCATGCTGAGGTTGCTTACTTTATCCCCAGAAAAAAAAAAAAAAAATTATGTTTGGGATCAAACCTCATAGACCACAGGATATTTCAGGAGGTTCTGTCATCTGCTAGTTTCAGAATGCATGTTCGTGTTAATTGCAATGTCCCATCTTCCCCTGCACTTATTTCCTTACCTTAGATATCCTTCTAGCATCACAGTTATGACAATGAAAAAACTTAAATACTATAATTACAATACAGGCAAACAAGAAATTATACCCTTATTGAAATAATATCATATAACAGTTGAGATTTGCACCAATAAAGGAACAAATATTTAATGTCATGTCTTCATTATCCAATTCTTTATGTGGGTTGTGGGGGCATGCAGAGTTGCATAAGATGAAACACAAAGATTCAAAGATTTAGGTGAATAGTTTTGGCTTCATGTGGCAGCATTCCACTTGCCCATGAATCTAATCCACTAAGTAGCCAACCAATCAAAAACAGTTGAAGCAGTCTACCTCACTCAGGAACTTGCACTATTGGCTTTTATCCACTATCTTTTAGTGCCTTTTGCTTCCACTCTTCCCATTATTGCATTTTTTATGATCCTGTACTTATCACACTAAAGAAACCATATCAAGAGCAATCTTACAAATCCAACTTAATTTGATTCAATCTCTTTTAACACCCAATTTAAATATTGTTTGTTTAAAAGTCTATTTTCTGAAAATTTGATTCAGTAATTAAAACTCATGGTAGACTAGTCCCCCATTTTCCTGAAGAGGGAAGCAAATGTGAAGATGGGTTGGTCAGGTAACTTCACCAAATCAAAAGATTAGGCCATGGACCACCATAGGATGGACCCTTAGGGCATGTTCCTCTAAACAAAATTTGATTCAAGTTTAGATGCATCAACTTTGAAATGTTAGCTACTAGAGTTGAATGGGACTCAAAATGAACCTATACATTCCATTATTTCAATGAAAACCGAGATCATAACAAGCTTGAAAGTCATTCCCGGGTTGGCCAATTGTCTTAACAATTATAAATCAACTCCAACTTGGCCAACTGTCTTAACGGTTGTAACATAAACGATACACGAATCCGCAAGGTTACTACCTCTATCTAGTCGCCGGCACATTGCAATGTGCAATCCAAAGAAAATTTCCTGTGTCAATGTAGCTGAGACTCATGGCTACACATAAAGGTTTATTTGCAGAGTCATATTTCCTCTAGATTCTTATTTTCCAACAGATTTCTTTCCGTGAAAAAAATTTTAATGTGACATCCAATGCTAGACTGAAGAGAACAATAACAAACTGAAGCTACAAGGGGAACATCAAAGAAGACTGGCAGTTTTTAGACGGAAACACATCAAGTGCCGGTGATTGCGTTTTTCTTCATGGAACATTTTTTGCAGTTGCAGGAGACTAGAGCTTAAAGCTTCTCAAGTCATTGCCACAATCTAGCATACATGTAATAAACATCAAACTTTTCTCTTTGATAACACTGTTTGCCATTAGCAAAATGAAGGTAAAAACAGAACAATGTCAATAACCCAACCCACCACCCCACACCCTACCAAGAAAGGTCCTCAAAACAAAGCACAAAAATGAAGTATCTATCTGTAAGTGCTTGATCCTAATTTCTAAACATGAAAACAAGTCAAATGATATTGGCAGTGGTAATGTGACCCCAAATGAATCCATGTTGAGTTATAAAGCCTGTATTCAATTTTAAATGAGCTTTCTTGAAGAATTGCTTCTTATGGCATAACTGCGTCTGGAACGTCCCCTTCTCACCAATGGAGACCAATTCTCTCCAATATTCCCCATCTTTGCTCAGGTTTTACGGTACTCTCTTGATCTCAAAGCTCCTTCCATTATGTTTATATCTTCACAAATTTCATCAACAGAAAGGCATACAAGCCCAGGAAGGATCTCCCTCTGGAAATCTTTCAACCTCCTTCCGCGTCTCCACTTCAGACCAAAATGCTTTGTCTCTTCATCATTGACTTCCAACTGCTTTGATGATGCAGAATCATCATTAGAGTTGGCTTCTGTAAGCTGGAGGGTAAATAACTCAAAAGAATCAAAAGAATACTGCAGGTGCTCCTTCTTGTCGTGTTTGGTGTCCCTGGATCCTGCTTTTGTGCAAGAATACCGATAACAAGCTGAATTATCCAAAGACATACAAACAAGTGATTCGGCTGCTTGTTGGGTCAAAGTATCCACTTCAGCTGATTCTTCTTTCTTTTCAGAGCATTCGGTTTTTAGGTCACAGCTGTCAGCAAGCCTAAGGTCATGCTCACATGATAAGACATCCTCACCTTGAGATCCTATATTGGCTCTTGAATACTGATTAGAAACCTCAGTTGTAATGCAGGAGTGTGCTGTCTTTCCACTGTTCACAGAACTGCTGGAGATATGTTGCCCTGTTGATCTTGAACTTCAATTTGACTGTGATCAGTACATGAAAAGTCAACGTATTCTACATTCTTCTGGCCACTTGCTTTTCCTACAACTATAAACAACTGTTGTGACTTATGTGAAACAATGTTTCCGGGATTTGATCCCAGCTCAACATTCTCATGATCACTGCTGCATCTGTCAATGCATTCAAACATCCCTATTGGGTGCCTAGACCTGGAATCTGGACCCATGAAGCTCACCATCCCAATACTTCCTTTGCTGCAATTGGATATTCTGGTAGAAATTTCTGTTGTCCCACTGGCACTGTTTAAATCTGTCAGAGAAAAATTTGCATGGTTATCTTCTTGAAGTATATCTGAGTTCTCGCTTGAGCATTTATGGACTTTGTTTTTCCAAAATGTGCTTTGACAAGTTCCCTCCAGAACATCACCAATAAGTCCACCTGAGTCATCAGCTAGGCTGGCTGCTGTTGGAGCAGCCAGTATGGGATCATCTAAGTAACAAGAAGTGTCATCAAGATCTTTGTTAAGATCCAAAGGCCCTCCCTGATATGAAATATACTGTTGCCCTTTGACTGAAAGACCATTTCCTGGGAAATCATCAAGGCACTCTCTAATTCCCACATACAAAAACAGCAAATCATGATACTATGCATATGGTTAAATTGGACATGGTCAAAAATCTAGAATCACAATTCCAAAACTATAAGGCTACAATTAAACTTATAGGGGTGCAATTGCAAATACCATTACTAGAAGAGGTTTGCTCTTGGCAGCATTCAGTGTGCTGTTGAAAAGAATCACTTCTAGCAATTTGATGAAATGAATCTTTCTTTGCATTGGTTAAGATGATTGGATTGGAGATGTCTGAAACTTGTGATCTTAGCTTGTCTTTTGAATTTGTCTCCAAACCCACACATCTGAGATAAGGTGTGCATTTTGGGTACCCATCAAACATTCTCTCAGCCAATGCTTCCATATCAATCACTCTTTGAGAGCAACAACTGGTTTTCTGACCAAAAGAAGTTGCCATTGTACTTCTTGTTTTCTCCTCGTCAATGCTCAGAGACAGATTAAGCTCCTCTGGCACAAAAGATATAGGAACATGAAGACAATAACCAGATTCTGCAGGCTCCTTTATGTGATTCCAATCATTTCCTTTCTTGGTTTGATGCTCCTTGACATGATTAATGAATTCATCAGCAGAAAGCTGATGGTCAAAAGATCTCTGCTGAATCTCACAATATGCACCTTGGCACTCTTCCAGAAACTCCCAGCCCCGCAAAGGCTTTGATCCCTCCTGAAAGACAGGCTTATTAAATTAGCTTTCGAAAGAGTATATCATTGCAGCTTTTCTGCTCTCCAGTTAAGTCATTAATGAATAGTAGATATGAAATACTTCATCTACATGTGTTTTGACTTTGCAAGTCTTTTGTTCCTCTAACTTAAAGAGGGGGAAAAAAAAAGGCTGCTGCGTATGCAGATCATGAGAGAAAAAAAAAAATGCAGTAATTGCACCTATAATCAAGTCTTTTAATGATGGGAATTGCCAACATTTATTGGATGCTCTTTATTATGCTTCAACATGGGAGTAGGTCCAATTGGAGTTCTTGTTACAGAAATGCAAAATGAGAAAAGAGCAAACAATTCTAACATGGAACATAAAACCCTTCTCCCCTCCATAAGGGATCCTTCCATATAACATTTTCAGAATTTGTAGCTGCATTTACCTTGGGCACTGACAAAAATCTTGCTTCTTTGGCCAGTGGTTCATGTCCTGCCAGATTTGCAAGTGGTAGCAGAAAAGATTGTTCTTTTGAATCAGGTGAATTGTTGCCTCCACGCCCAGGGTAGGTAAGATCCTTCATTACTGATTCTTGTAGATTATATAACCGATGGAGTTCATGGACCTGAAGAAATATCATTAATGATACATGTTACTGCTTGCTCTTGCATATTATGACTACCCTTGACAGGAACAGCCATATTGTTGGATGTAACCCAATACTTGAAAACACCCAGTTAATTTAAGCAGGCAAAGCAACAAGTGACAAGTATTCCCAAAAGTCAAAATTTGGTTGCTGCGCCAAAAACTTGGTCCAATCCAGCTGGATAACACAATACCTATTATAGCTAATAGCAAGTCGTGGTCCCAGGTGAGGTCATACCTGTTTCCTAAAAACAACCTCCTGTTCAAGCATTGTCAGTTTCACGGCTTCTTTTAGTGTTTCTGTGCACCTTGGTACAGAATTCAGATCCAAATCTCCTAGCATCAGCATTTTCTTCTCACAGGAACTGAACAAGAGCTTAAAGTCTGCTCAGACTCTTCGTGCTTCAAAACAACTAAGCCTTCTTACATCTGATAACTAGTGCTCCTTCTCTGAAAAATTCCATAAAGCTGTTAGTATAGGATAGGCAGCACAAATGGCTTGTAATATCAATGTGCCTAAGAAAATCTTCGTCCACCAAAAGGTGCCAAAACAATGTAGTCTGACTATCTGTCATTAGACCAGTGATCAATTACAGATTTCTTATTTTTTTAATTCAAACCACATGAATAAATTATAGAATACAAGTGATATTGTCCACAAGTCGAAATGACAGAGAAAAAACTAATTCTGACTATCAGAACATATTAATGCATTTCAGTATGCAGTCTTTTAAGCTTTCCAAATTGCTTCAGCATTTATTAATTCAACACAAATGTGCAAGTGCCAGCATTCATTTACATAAATCATTGTGCATCCTAATTCTGTTGTGACTGTGCAGGCCATTCCTTGTGTGTGATAACAGCAACACTATCAGTTTACCAAGTAATGCACAGATCAAGATTTTGTTACAGAAGGCTTTATTCAAGTGCAAAAACATGTAATCTAGATCCACTCTGCAAATGTCTCCAACAAATTGGCCAATGTCTTAAAGTATTCACGGACAAATTAGTTTCTTCAGTAGCCCTTCTATATCCTTCCTGTACCACTGCATTTTTGTTCCATCACAAGCATCTTTCTGTCATGTCTAGCAACTCTCTGATCAGTGTTCACCATAAGCAAGCTAAAATTCTTCTCCACCAGCCCTTTCCTAACAATTATCTGCGAGCATAGGGTCTGGCCAAGGAAAAGCTGGATTCGACTAGCTCATGAGTCATGAATAGCAAACAAAGTCCCCTAAACTTGGACAATTGACTCTTAGTAATGCAATTTTGAACTATTCTATCATATTAATTGTACCCATTTGTCAGTACTTCCTTAAACCAAGTTTTCAATGTAACCAACCTCACATACTTCCTTAAACCAAGTTATTAATTTCAAGTTTCATCGGCTCCTGCTCTAAAATCTTCATCTATGCACATTGCTTGGAGGTTAGTAAACTTCAAAGATTCCAAAAACACTGCACTTTACGTACAAAATCTCTTAAAGATCTCGCATTTTATGGTTGCATTTAAAAGATATAACCAACAGCTTGGTAGCCACCATTTGAAAATGTGAAGAATTAAAGGCCCAAGAGCCTCATGCTGCATTCTTGTCATATTTTGATAAGTCAAAACTTTTAAAGTTTCTTTCTTTTTTCCCGCATTATTATTATTATTATTTATTCTAACCAATAACGTTAATAAGATCAAAAACAAGGGACGTTGGTGTAGTAAACAAACACCCCACATAAGACAAACTATAAAACGACAGAAACTTCATTAAAGAAATGCAAATCCCACAAATGCCAGGGACAGAAACTGAGATAGAGAGAGTACCAGGAGGAGAAGAACCGCACAAACATATCTGATTCTTGTTTTGCTGTTGTTTCTTTGCAACGCCAGAAAATGAAGGAAATGCAAATGATATAATGTTACATGAGAGACAAAGTAAATGAGTGAGAGAGAGAGAGAGAGAGAGAGAAGAAAATTAAGAAATATATTGTGAAGAAAAATAAAAAGGAATAAGGAATCAGATCAGTGAGGATTAAGAATCCATGAGAAGGATCATTTCTTTCTCAATCTCTCGCTTCCGTCCACCAGAGAGACTGAGGAGCTCAGTAGTTTTTGTGGGATATCATTCTTTTCTATTGGTATTATGATTCTCTCCCCCACCCCCTCTGTCTCTGTCTCTCTCTGTGTCTCTGCCTCTTTTTGTCTCTCTCTCTCTCCCCCCTATTCTCTCTTTCTTATGGTATTATGATTCTGTCTCTCTCTCCCTCTTCTCCTGTCTCTCTCTATCTCTCTGTCTTATGGTACTGTGTCTCTCTCTCTCTCTCTCTCCTCCTCCTCTGTCTCTTGATACACTTCATGCCAAAGTTGCTTTTACTTGTGTCGGTTTTAATGGCAGATGACAGCTTCCAACTGCAACGAAGGAATGGTGGTGACTTAACATTCTCTAATTACCATTTTGTCCCTCTCTCTTTTATTTTTGCTTTTGTCAGTTTGCCACCATTTGGTGCTTACGGAACTGATACTTTACACAGAGCAGTTTCTATAATTTGCAATTTCCGAAAAAAAAAAAAAAGAAAAGTATGAATACAAAAAATTAGATATTAAAATTGGTAATTAATATCATTAAATTTTAATTATTAATATATATTTTTAATAAATAATAAATTAATTATAATTAAAAATTAAAATTTAATAACATAATTTTGTATCCAATGTGCATGCTGTGTTATATAATAGATATATTTTAAGAAAGATTCCAATTACATAGTCGGAGGTTTCTACGAGAGACATCCCGCACTGGTGGTCCAAGCACAAAAAAAATAAATAAATAAAAGCTTTTTCTTTTGAAAAATAATATATGATGTATACCAAATATCGTATAATGTATAATAAATAATAATTAAAAATTATATAACAATTACTATACTATTATATCACGTGATTGTTGTTGTATATGTATTATTTGTTGCAAATTATATACATATATAACAAAAATTTTTCATAATTTTTTGTCATTCCACTTTATATTTAATTATAAAAAAATATTTTTTAACAATAAGAATAAGTCTCTACATATTTGTCGAATGATTTCATCATTCTCGAATTATTAAAATTTTTTTATTTATTAAAAATAAAATCAACTTTTATAAAAAAATTAATTAATTTTTGTTATTTTAATTTTTTAAAAAATTAATTTTATTTTTGTCAAAATAAAAAAATTTCAATAATTTTACATAATCATTATTTTAATTTTTTTAATAATATAAATATTATTTATTAATATAATACCTAATAAATGACCTAAATTAGCATAATTAATAGCTTAACGATGAAAAGAACAAAATTATTTAAAGGGTAAAAATAAAAATAATTTATCTAAAATTAATATTAAGACTATAATTAAATATGAAATTAAATATAAAGACTAATTGAGGATTTTTTTTTTTTTTTTTGGCTAAAATTTACTGTCTCATCTTTACTCCGTAAACCCTGTCCCGGCTACCCAACTTTCTCGTTTGAGAAATTGTCCTTTTTGGATTGCAGATTTTGCACTCTCTTTGGCATGTCACCTGGTGGGAAGGGTGCGTGCAACACACGTGCGGTCTGATGTCGGTCGTGCATGATGGCCCACCAGACCTGAGGTGAGTTAGAAATAGCACTTTTCGAGCCCATCTGGGCAGAGTGGGTTGCCCTGGCTCGCCCTATTTCGGGTCGGTCTCTTCTCTCTACCACAGCAACCCAACAGCGTTTTGTCACAATTCTCTTGTGCAATCTCGTAATTTTTAGTACAATTTGTTAAAATATTCTTGATGAAACATATATTTTGTATTTAAATTTTAATAATTTTGCTTTATTTTTTAATAATCATTTAATCTCTCTTGTAATTTAAAATAAAAAAAGTAATGTCACGTGCATATTACCTTCCACGATTTTCTTTTTCTATTATCAGAGATCATATGGGCCCCATGTTGATAGGGGCGGATGGCCAGTCTAATTATAGTGACGTTTCTTTTTTTATATATAAAAAAAATTGTATTTTCAAGTAAATAATATTTTATTTTTTAAAAAATACAATGCAATGTAAAAAAAAAAAAAAAAACCTTAAAATATATATTGTATTGAAAAAAAAAATTATACAGATTTTCTAAAAAATTTACTAGACACATGGTTGAAATAGTTAGAACTATGTGGGGAGGTCTTGCATCAATGGATGATTGGGAAAAGTAAGCTCGAGATGTTCTAAAATCAACGTTATTCAGTGAAGAGAGCCCGTCATTATTAAAACCCCCTGAGAAACGAATTAAAAATTTCAAATCATGTTTAATTTTCACTGCAAATTTGATTAGAAATCAATTATCATAACGAAATTATCAATTAAAAGATTGAGTGTTTGATTTTTTTTTTTTTTTGTTTTTTTAGAGGAAGAGTTTGAATCTAATTATGTAATTTAAAGTACTTAAAATTTGAATAATGTAAACTTTTTTTAATATAAAATAATTCATATTTAATGTTAAAAAGTTAATTTACTCCCTCAAAATTTTAAATTTAAAGAATTAACATTAAATAATTACACAAAATTATTCTATTTTGTCCCCCATATATATATATTTTTAACAAATTATGTCTTTTCATGTTCCCCTGAATAGAAGCAATGGGATGATAGAAAGACAGCCGGCACTTGGGACTTCCACTGCAATAATTGCAGAAAAGAGAAAACCCTCAAGCTAATAAACCTTTTTAACTTCACATTGTCGCCCAAAAAAATGAAAAAAAAAAAAAGAAGGACAAAGACAAAGTAGTCAAATGCCCAATGAAAGTAGAGGGGAGGACTCAGGCATTAGAAGTAAGCACCAACCGCAGGCAAGCTTACCCAACTCTATTCCTCCCACCAATGAAAAGCAGCCATGTATCCCCAAAAACCACATCTGTCACTTCCACCCAATCGAAATCAACAACTCCCCCTCTTGCCTGCTGACAGTATCTTCGATATATTGCACAAAAACGGTTGGATTGTCGCGTCCTTGAAATGAATTTCCTCGTTACACTATGTTAATTGTTAGTTTTTATTTATAATTATTAATATAAATGCATATTTCTTTTTTCAAAGTTTGTAATAAGAGTAACTCAACCATATCATAGAATTGTTTCCCCTTTTTTTCTTTTTTCTTTTTTTTTTTTTTTTACCATAACAAAAGGACCTTTTAAAATTTTCGTTCTGATTCCGGTTAAACCGGAGGTTGCACGGTTCAGGTTGCCCTTAAACTATAATTGGACCGACTATCTGACCGGTTTTGGTTCAGAACCGAAACCATGGAACCGATTCAGTTTGGTTCTGATTAGCAAAGCATTAAAATGACTGAAAGCTCTTTGAATGCGTGCGTGCGTGTGTGTGTGTGTGTGAGAGAGAGAGAGAGAGAGAGAGAGAGAGAGATGGGGCAGAGATAGAAAGCATAGGACTCTTCTCAAATTGGATTGGCATAATCGTCAGGCTTTCTGTCTCGTTGTGAGACCATCCTAACTGTAAAGTGTAAACCTTGAACCGGGGTGTCTCTGTCTGCTGTGTCTGTTAATCTCTGTTGTGTTTGGTTAAACGAAGTTTACTCATGTCCTTAAATACCGCATGCACTTCTTTTGGCATTCATACTCTGTCACTTACAAGCTACTAAAGCTTAAAGATCCTTACTTTCTCTCTCTTTCCACAACTGCAACACATAGTTTGTTTTGTATTTGTTGTAAAAAGCAATAACAGTGAGTGTTTTTAGATGGCAAACGCATATGGGTTCCTTGGTCCTTCAGTTCCAAGCCTGAGGAGGAAGATTCAGCCTTTAATAGGGAATTCCGGATCTGGGTTTTGCTCCAATGAGGGAATATCCAAAAGGGTTTTGTGTTCCAGCACTGCTGAAGGTGCAGAGAAGCTTTCTGCTTCTCAATTCCGAATTGCCAGGTGAGTATTTGGTGATTGAATCATTTGTTGCTTCACTGAATTGGAAATGGGTCCTTGATGCATTTGGGGTCTTGGTTGTGATGGTGGATCTCTTGTTCAATAGGCCCGCTTGTTTGTTGGATGAAATGGAAAATTCATGTGAAGATCATGGCTGGAGTAGGTTTTAGCTTTTGAAAATGACGAAAAGGATTCTCTTGTCAAAGTGAAAAATGAAAAGGTGTAATCTAAGAGAGAGATCAACAACATAAAGTTTTTCAAGTTAAAGTTGAATATGGTTAGGGGGTGTAGAATGTATTACTGTTCATCTGGACTGCAACTTACTTTTGGTGGAGGTTAGCTTTCCAAGCATATCCTAACAGACGATATCGGAGAAGTTCGGTTTGAGCAGTTCATAGAGCTGTAAAGTCTGCATGAACCATGTGCTATAATTATCGATTAAAAGTTCCCAAGCAATTCTATGGACTATTGGTTTTAGGCATCTCTACACAATCACCTGGTTTGATTTTCATTTTCTAGATTATGCTGATGTGAAGATAATATTAATGTATGTAGCACAATTGATAAGGGACAAGCAGCCAATTTAAAGATATGCCAGAAATTAATTTAGTAACACCATGAATTATATGCAACATTGAATTCTGTGAATGAGCAGACAACAATTGGAATTGGTCCAACAATCTGAAGGTGCATTTTTCCCCTGGCATTTCAATTTTCTCTTTAGCGCTATGGTTTTGCACTACCTGGGGGATACAGTTGGTGGATTTGGTGGTTTAAAAATAGCTGCAGAGACATTCTCATATGCAAAAATTGCCCAAATGGCATGCTAGAGTAATGGGAATAAATTTCCAAGTTTATTTTGCTGTAAAATTGTTTCTTAAATTGTGCAATAAGATGCAACAAAGGTAATTTGAAAATTGGTGATTTCATTGTTTTTCTCAGTAAATCCTTTAAACCTTCCTTTTGTATCTCATTTGCCTTCTGGATTTCACCTCTTGCTTATTTTCAAGTATAAAAGTTGGCATTGCCAGATCAAGATGCTTTGTGTATCTCCTTCCAATCTTTTAATGTGGCATGTGGGAAGCATGGGATGATTTGGACGATAACCAAACTATTGATGATAAATGACAAAGTCTCTTAGGTGAATGAGTACTTGTTTTTCAGCAAAGGAGTGATTATCTGGTTGAAGTTTTTCCTATAGACTATGCAAGGTGTTAATTTTCAATCAACTCTCCAAGGCTTGAATTTCTATAGATACATCATGAAGGGGTAATTTCTCTTTAAGTTCTACAAAATTGGAAATTTTTGGTTCTCATTGATCATGTGTATGCTCTGTACCATATGTCCTGCCTCAGAAAAACACATTTTATACAATTTGTAACCCAAAAAACTTTTTTCAACAGGCTTACCAGTAGAGGATGCAAGTTAATTGGATGTGGATCAGCAGTACCGAGTCTTCAGCTTTCAAATGATGATCTTGCAAAAATTGTTGATACCTCCGATGAATGGATATCTGTTCGCACTGGGATTCGGAATCGAAGAGTTCTTACAGGTTGGTACATTCAGAGAAATTTGGTGTCATATGTTGGATGGCTACCAAATGTTTGGACTTTTCTGCTTTGTTTTGTGGCTGCTCATCCTCTTAACCAGAGATGAAGGAATTCACAGTGGTGATTTTGAGTTTAGTGGGCTTGTACTTGTCAATTTGAATCCTCAAACTTTGATGGTGCAAACGAATAAACTACTCAGGCATCTAGATTACACAGAAACATATCAACAGTGGATTCATCTTGTGGTTACTGGGTCCATAAAGATCGAAAATAGTATTTTGTTGGTCATGCTTCATAATTCCTAATGCTGATTTTTTTTCTCTAGAAGGCTGTTGTTTGTAGAGGGTTTCATTCATGACTTCATTCTAGAAATCTATATGTATGCAAGCTGTTAGCAATCTGATTCTGGTCATTACATTCCAGGCAAAGATAGCATGACTTTTCTAGCAACAGAGGCAGCAAGAAAAGCTCTTCAGATGGCAGAGGTTGATCCCGATGATGTTGACATGGTATTGCTGTGCACATCCACACCAGAGGATCTTTTTGGTAGTGCTACTCAGGTATTTGTTTATTGGATGATGTAGATGTCTCGAAATAATATGATAGTCCCTGTCACTGATGCTTAGCTGCATAGATTCATGGTTCTTCAAAATCTGCATACATGGAACCTTTATTGTTTGTTTTTAATCTGAATTTTCAGATTCAAAGAGCACTGGGTTGCAAAAGGAATCCTTTGGCTTATGATATTACAGCTGCTTGCAGTGGATTTGTGCTGGGTCTAGTATCAGCTGCTTGTCACATCAGGGGTAATAAGCTGTTGCGTTGGCTGTGATAAATCTTCACTTCAACTTCCTTGTTTGAAACAGTTTTAACTCTATCCATTGTGATTGTAGGAGGTGCATTTCAAAATGTATTAGTAATAGGTGCCGATGCTCTTTCTCGATATGTTGATTGGACGGATAGAGGGACCTGTATTCTCTTTGGTGATGCTGCTGGTGCTGTACTATTGCAGGTATGGTTTCTGCTATTAGATTGTAGCCTTGTGCCATGGATTCGAGTCTTTCTTGATACCCTTGGCAGAACTCTTTTTCCTTTTTTTTTATGACTATCAGCCCTCATGTCCATAGATCTCCCCTTATACGAGATTGTTAATATTTGATCTACATTTGGGATGCCATGTTTTGATGTCTTCCATCTTATTTTAGTGGGATATCTCTTCTGCTTTTGTTTAACATTTCTATGATCCCGCAGGCATGTGATAGTGATGATGACGGCCTGTTTGGTTTTGACTTGCATAGTGATGGTGATGGCCAAAGGTATGTCTTGTTTATATTCCTTAGAGAGCAAAGCAGGTGATTCTTTCTGCTATCAATCTGATGGAGCACATATCCTCCCTTTATGCAGGCATTTAAATGCCTCCATTAAAGAAAATGAAGTAGATCATGCGTTAGGCTCTAATGGTCTGGTTTTAGGCTTCCCTCCAAAACGTTCCTCATATTCCTGCATTCAAATGAATGGAAAAGAGGTCTTCCGCTTTGCTGTGCGATGTGTGCCCCAATCCATAGAGTCTGCTTTAGGAAAGGCTGGTCTGACTGGATCTAGCATTGATTGGTTACTGCTTCACCAGGTCTGTATACAAACTTCACATGTATGGGAATAATACTGTGATGCTTTCTAAAAGAGTCATGCTAAGCGCTTCAAGATCTAATGCAGGATTTGAATTTGTATTTCATTTGTTGTCCATTGTCCATATAACTGGTCTGCTGTCATGTTTTTTGTTACATTGGAAAGAACTGGTATGTCATCATGGAATGGCACAATGACATATGATTCTACAACTATCTGAAAGTTGAATTGAACAGTAGGGGTTTAGCTAAGTTCTCATAGTCAAGAGTGAGGAGAGTGGTTGAAGATGCAAGTGGGCTAGGCAGATACCCTCCCCAACCAACTGTAAGTTTTGTGATGTGATATGAGGAAGACATGGGCCTAGTTGTTCTCCCCGGCCCCCCTGTTGGGCCCTGAGGGTGCTCATCCAAAGCCCAATTGCAAGACATTTGGACCAGCTAGGAAAGAACATGCAGAGGAGGAGATTTATAAATGGGAATAAGTGTCTGGTGAAGAGTAGCAAAGCAAGTGGCTACATGAATTGCATTATCTTTTGGTATTAAGAAATAATGAAATCCAGGTAATTTGCATTAGATTGCATTTACAGCAATACTAGGTAGAGAGAACACTGAAACTCTGAAATGATCAGCCAATTATGAGCTGCTTGCTATATGTGTCCTGATGTACTCAAACAATGAATGAATAACAGAGGAGATTTTCTGCAGGCAAACCAAAGAATCATTGATGCAGTTGCTACACGTCTAGAAGTCCCACAGGAAAGGATCATATCTAATCTGGCAAATTATGGCAACACAAGCGCTGCTTCCATTCCACTGGCATTGGATGAAGCTGTTCGAAGTGGGAAGGTGAAGTCAGGCCAAACCATTGCAGCTGCAGGTTTCGGAGCTGGTCTAACGTGGGGTTCTGCAATCGTTAAATGGTGTTGAAATCTTGTTTTTACCATCACAAACGAGCAGTACAAAAACAGAAAAGGGTACTCCACCCAACATGTTTTCACTAGCTTCTGGCTTCCTCTTGCACCTGTAATGCCAGATAATTGGAGATGTTGCATTTGTAGAATCGCCAGCATCTCCTTTTGTTTTCTTTTCTGTTTTTCCCTCTTACATTTTGTTGCCCATAATTTTGTCACTTTGAATAAACTTCATTCTTTTTCTTCATTTCTTGAATTTCCCACCTCATCAATTATAAGAAGATACCATAATACATCATCTGCATTAAGAGAAAAATTGATTAAATGTAATTTTTATGAATGGAGTTGAATAAATAATTTTTTGAAAGACTTAATTAGATATTGGAGGTCATTTTAGGACATTCTGCCATTCATTTTTCCCTGAAAACTCGTAACTGAGTTGGTCTCATTAAAATTATGAGCGCAAGTTCCATATCATTTTTGGGCTTTTGCCATCGGTCTTTAGCCCATTCAATTTCCACTATCAGTACGATGCAGCCTATAAATACTCTGTTCACTGCTTCTTTTCAAAATATCAGAGAGAATCTTTGTTGGCTTCTCCCTACCAAAGGTCACTGACATCTTTACTCTCTTCTTTATCTTACAAGGTTCAAGAAAGCCCACCAAAATTCAAACTTGAAGCTAGATCTTTATCTTCTTCTTGCTCTAAAGATGCCAAGCTCCTCCTCCTCTCTTATTCTTTTCTCAAGAATCAAAGACCCCGAGAACTCAACTTTCAAGGACTACTACAAGAAGTGGCTCCACACACTGAAGAACACTCTCCTTCCCCTCCTCCACCAATCCCTCTCCACACCAGCCACCACTCCCAATCTCCTCTCCTCCCATCTCCACCTCTTCCTCCACCATCTCCTCTCCTACTACGACTCTCTCGACCTCGCCGCTACCGCCAACCCCAACAACCTCCCCCACCTGCTCTACCCTTCTTGGAGAAACTCCCTCGAAAAGCCCTTCCTTTTCCTCGGCGATCTCCATCCTTATGTTTTCACCAATCTTGTCCGTTCATTTCTTGATAGAGAAAACAAGGATGATGATGACATTGAAAATGGCAAGAAAGGTGTGATCTTGGGCCGGTCTTGGCAGGTGGTGATGGCATGGAAGGACCCTTCAGAGGCCTTGGTGATTAAGATTGAGCAGATTGAACGCGGGTTAAGGCTGATGGTTCCATCATTCATGGACAGAATGAAAAGGACACAGGCAAAGTTTGTGGGGAGGGTTGTAGAGGATTGGGTGAACCGTGGGGGGAACAAGGAAATAATTGATGTTGGGGAGACAATGAAGGTGGAGATGGAAGAGTTGGTGGGTGTTTTTGTTGATGCTAATCGCCTAAGGAGCAGTATTATATCAGACATTGTTGGGGCATTGGATGTGTATCAGGGGGCTTTGTTTCTTGAAGGTTTAGCCCAATTTCTTGTTGGGTTTCAAGATCCCCATTTGCTGCGTAAATTTGAAAAGTGCAAGATTCAAATCCGTGAATGAATTGGCATTGGTGGCTTTTGAAGTTTTTATTTATCTTAGTTTCTTGGACTGCAACAATTTTGGTGGATTTGTTGAATTGGCTTTTTCTGTCCGGAACTCTAGAGTAAGTTTCTTAACCGTTCAGTTGCTTTCTTTCTTTATACTTTGTTTTTGTTATATTGGCTTTGCAAAGCATTGATTCTCCAATGGGTTAACTTGTTGGCAGGGTATTAGGTCTGTGAATCTTTTGGTAGTTGGAGGAAGATTTGGTTTCAGTAAGGTTGTTTGTTTGTCTACGCAGCATTCTTGTTCTCAAATTGGTGACAGCTATCGTAATGGGATTTTTAGTCTTCTTTCTTTGTAAGCAAAGTGAATGTTGTTTCAGTGCCTATGACTGTGATTTTGGCATGGTGAAATTGCACTTTGACATTACCTCTGTGTGCATGGGACTTTGAATGTGATTTTACAGGGTCTCTCTCTCTCTCTCTCTCTCTCTCTCTCTCTCTAGATCAGGGAGTAGAAGTCCCTCTTTCAGAAACTTAGTTCCCAAGTACTCACCTAAGGTCTCTGTGTTATTATTATTATTTTCTCTCTCTGGATAATATTTGTACATCTTATGTTTTCCCCATAACAAGGCTTTTCTCATTTTACAAATAAGGGGATGGAATATCAGTAATTGTGTGAAATTGACCAATTACATGCTTAAGCAGCAGTTTTTCTCGGTGCATGGGAAAAAAATTGATCTTTTTAGTTTGTCAAATGAGAAGTTTAGTTGAAAAATGGAAAAGCAAGTTGCTTATATATCCTTAATTAATTGTCTGTATTTACTTGTATGTTTTTTTTGGCATTGGAAAACTCAGTGAATAAAAAAAAATTGAAGATAGCCTAATAGGTAACAGTCCGGAGTCATGGTGTTTGATCTGTCCTCACAGTTGAACAAAGAGAAACGAGATTATAGCTCAATTCCATCAACTGAATGCAATGAACCGTGTGGAATGCGTATGGAAGCGTAATCATCTAATATTCCAAAAGTATTTTGCAGGATGTCTCCTTGTTTCAGCATAGTTAAAGGATGCATTTGGTGGCCACCAACCACAAGATTTAGTGATAGAATCTAAATCTTATTTTCAGGTCTAGGATTCAATCCCTAGTCCTAACAAACCAAACAAGAAGGATGCATTTGGTGCCGCTGGAATGTAACTGGGGTCGTTCTAGAATAGCATTAAGCAGAAAAAAAATATAGCCTCCAAGTTTCCAAGTATCTTTTTAACTTTTCCTGAGGAAAAATTTTCTCAATTCACTCCAAACACAAATGGGGGCCCAATTACATGCAGCAGGATCCAGGAATTGGCTCCTGCATGTAGAACAGGGCAAATTTCGGATATTTTTTAGTCATCATATCATTGGACTCATTCCACATGAGGCCCATCAATGCATAAATCCATCCCATCCTAATATGATATCGACTCAACCTGAAATTGTTGTTCAGTGCATGATATCTGCTTTATCTAGCCCAGGACTGCTAGCTGGTCCATAAGTACTGTTATATGTATTATGGGCATGGAATTTCGCTGATTGAGTTTTGGGGGTGTTACATGTATTATCCTGGCTAGTTTAGATTGGTGGTTTTGAGGAAAGAAACAAAAAGGATTCCACAAAATGAGGTGAAGTTGGTTTGGAATTGCAAGAACAGCTAGATGAAGAAACAAAAATGGGATTTCTAGTTTTTAAGCAGAAGTCCTCAAAATTCTGTGGGTATTTTTAAAATGAAGAATTGAAGATATATAAGGCTTTGTTGAAATTACAATTGGATGGGATATATCATAAGATGCAATTTCACTAATGTTCTTTCCATCTTCGTTATGATAGACGAGCATTTCAGTTCAGAAGATTTCTATACAATTAAATATGCATAATCTCCTCCTTATTTTACCAAAAAAAAAAAAATTATTTCTATAATTTCAACTTGTCATATTGAATCACAATGAAATAATTTTATTTTTATGTCAAAGTTCATCTCTCACATCGTCATCATTTTTCTTTCCGTAAGCATGCTCTATACTACTTTGATTCTGGTCGTGCATGTGTTTTACCAAAGAAAAGAATCCAAATATGTTTGTTAAATGCATGCGCACATAGTTAATTACAAAATGACT
This sequence comes from Rhizophora apiculata, assembly GCA_037832385.1. Lineage (NCBI taxonomy): Eukaryota > Viridiplantae > Streptophyta > Magnoliopsida > Malpighiales > Rhizophoraceae > Rhizophora > Rhizophora apiculata. Next base: position 5,443,919 of record CM075439.1, on the reverse strand, counting down.
AAGAATCTTATTAAGTTTGTCAAATGCCTTGACATGTTATTTGAATCTCTCAGACAATTCAAATAGTCAGTTGTCACCTGTATACATTACAGTTGGCCTTTTATTTTGGTTGCCATCAGACTTGCGGTGGCATGTGTACATACGAAGCCACAAAATTAACGAGACTTGCTCCACATAAATCGCAATGCAGCCATGCATATTGAAGCTCTTAAAGTTTAATATGTAATTCATTATTGATTTTTGCTCGATAATTTAAATTTTTAAGTTTAACGTTTTCTTAACACGATATCAGACCGGAGCATTTGTCAAAGAAAATGCACTTAGTTCAGGATTCTTCCCACGAGCACTTGGATAGACTAAAGACTCCGTGCTTCTACTTCCGAGTGTGAACTTGACTTTGACAAACAGCAAGGATCTGGAACTCAACTTCAGATTTCTGTATCGAGAATAAAAGAATATCATTTTGATCTCTGCTTATGTTTTGTGACATTTGGACAAGGTGACAAAACAACCATAAAAATACGAGTCCCCTCAGGATCTTCTGATTTGTCCTCTCTCATTCTTTAAATGGGTCATGCTTTGGTCAAATTGTTCGTGCTCTTGTCGTCTATGGTCTGTCTTTTTATCTAGAGACACGGAGAGAAACAGATGCTGTTGGAAATTGCTTTTTCCATTAAGGCCATTCAGATTCTGTCCTTCCCTGGACCCTTCAACAAGTTTGGTTCCAACCAAACTCGCTCACGCTTCAGGGTTCATCAAAACCAAAGTTAAATCTCTTAATCAACCAAGTTGCTTACCTTCTGTTAAATAAAATCAAGTTACTTAATTAGCAATCTTCTTTTCCATAGAGGATACTCGGAGATTGAGACGTGGGACTTTCAAATCGGGGGTCCGAAATTTGAACCAAGGGATGTGAGAAGAATCTACGCATGCACTGTGAGAGAACTAGAACTGTTAGAGTTGTTATTTATCTAATATTCTAAAATCTTCATAAATTTTTTTAAAAATTTACCGCACATAATTCAATAGGTCCCTTAAAAAAAAAAAAAAAAAAAGAAATTGTGATTGTTAACTGTTTTATTCCTTTTTCCCAACAAAACATTATGATAAAAACGACTTTCCACTACTTCATATAGAGAATTCTGTATTAGTGCAAATTAACCGGGTTTGGTATTGATGTACTTTCTTTAGGAAAATGAGTATTGATTATGTAGTATATTTGTAGGATTTACATACGAGGGATGGCCGGTATGAATGTTGTTCACCCAAAATTTACCAACTCTTACGCAAATTCATCGTGGGATGCAAAAGTAAACTTGACCTCCGCTAAGTTTGATATTAAATAATTGACGGCCAACGCGGCATGACGCCATCTCAAATCATCATGTGACAAAACACTCCGCAGGGATCTTTTCAATTTGAGAAAATGATGGGAATTTCGCCACGTTGTGCAGATGACAGACAACTTGCTTAGTGGCCGACAACGCGATTTCGAGATCTATAAATATTGTGTCCGCTTTGTCACTTCCATGCTAGCTAGCAACAAGCTGTCAATTTCCCCTCCAAGTAAAAACCTTGTGGCTGGACTTTAGCAACAAGTTGGTACACCTTCAAAAGTTAAAGCATGTGTTTCACATTTCGGTTGTTAAAAATTTGGGTTTATATTTTTTAAAAATATAAAATTTATGGAAATTTTTAAAAACGAACTCTATTTTATAATTTATTATCTATTGAATCTTTTACTAAACCAAAAAAAAAAAAAAAAGAAAAAAAAGGGTAAATCTGCAAGCATTTTTTTTCCCTTCTTTTGAAGAAATAGTAGGTAGAATTAAATGTTTGTAAGATCACTTCACCGCTACCTAGCTAGGAAACAACTTGATCTGCAATGTTGATATGATGGTACAATGATAATCGCTGCGACCCTTGGCTCGTGTCTTCTGTGTGAAATAGGTTATCTTCATCGCTAAGCTTGGGGCTGGCATCGGCCATCTAGAAACCTACGATGTGTTAGTAAAAGTGATGTGTGTTTGATTCACAATGCCACCTCGTAGGACTCGTGATTCAATTATTAGTATAAATATCTTCAGACAAGAACTATATATGAAAATCCCATATGGATACAGATTTTCAAAATGCAAGATACAGAGATAAAAAGTTAGTTCTGTAACTGTTAAATGATCACAATTAATAAGAAATACTACAAATATATAATTATAAATTAGAATTCAGAATAGTAATACTTCACTTTTATTTAAACAATGTATTTTCATATAAAGAAATCTCATCATATAATGATTTATTTGGAAATTTTGATAAAGAAATAATTATTGTAATGTAGTGAAATACAATATTTGAATAATAATTTATTTTACTATATTTTTAATAATAAAAAATATTATAAAAATATTGGTCATTAAATATATAAATTAAAAATAAAAATTATTTGTTAATATTCTTATTTAAAGAAAATTAACTTTTTGAATACTATTGGGTCAAGTAAGTCTCTTCCAATTTCAGTGTTAATGAATGCAAAATTTAATATTCTGCTCTTAATATAAATCTTACTTTTTAATAATAAATCTCAATATGAAAATTCAATTCTCAGTTAATGTTAAAAGAAAAATACTAAATAACTATTAGGTTTTCACTTGGAGCGGTGGTTCCATTATATTTCACTGGAATCAATGAAACGCATTTTATGTGTGTCTTCTACTAATTATTAGCATAGCAAATATCTAGCAGTCGCAGATTCAAATTGCATCTCTTTCCCATTGACTATTTTTGTTGTTCTGCTTGCAAGCAAAGCAGCCATATCAGATGCCCTACGGTAAGTGAAGTCTTCTTTATTTGTCATAAAGATCAACGCTTTGTTTCATTTTTTCCACATCGTTGGGCACCGCCTAGGTTATCATGATGGGCCTCGCCGTGAACAGGTCTATGCATCTAAACAAAAAACTCCTTGCTAGAGGACTTCGCAGATAAAATCCTGAATTGCCCCAAGATGGACTGGGAAATGATTGAATTTTAGTTGACCTAGAATCTTACCTCAGAATATCCTTAACATTAACCTAAAAAAAAAAAAAGAGTTTAGCAATTCTTCGTCCAAGTCGGTTAGAAGCATGGTTTCAGTTTTTTTTTTTCCTCTAGTACTTAACTCGTCCATTATAATATGGAAAATAGATCAAAGGCATCTTTGTTACACGTAGAAGTTGGCGCACCCAACATTTATCAATTAAATCAAATCTCCCATTAAATTCACAGAGAGAGAGAGAGAGAGAGAGAGAGAGAGAGAGAGAGATGATGAAGGTTCAAACCTAATCAGTTTTCAATGGCAGGCAGAGACTAGCTCGTTAGGAGAAGCATCCACACTGTTGAATTACACAAGTCCATGGAGAAAAGAGAATTTGACACCAGGTAACATAAGAGGATATAATTGGACACATTTTTCCTTTCTTACATATACTTGTATTAGTAAAATTTGTTTCAAAATTTTCATTTTTCTTTTCATTTCTTATTATTTATATATATATATATATAAAGCAATGATCTTCTTTTTGGTCTTAATTTAGGTGTTATTAAAAGAAATTATGTAGACACAAAAAAATAAACGTAAAGATATATTATTAATTTTTAATTATCAATTATAATTAATTTATTATTTCTTACATCTAATTTTAAAACCAGTTTTTAGTCGTACGTAACTTTAAGGCCGAGTAAGTTGTGGGCTGCATTGTACAGTTGTCTGTCGTCGTTGTTGTTGTTGTTGTTATTATTATTATTATTATTATTATTTTAATGAGTTTTCTTCCAAATACAAAGGAGCAGGACGAGTACGACCCCTTCACATTCACTCTTCATCACGGTCTGTCTTATAAACAAAAAGAAAAAGAAGGTCCGGGTCAGTACCCAGTCATGGCTCTTGTGGGTACACGTCAGCGCTTCGTTTCCAGTGCACCTTCCTCCTAATTTGTGCCTTTTAGGGAGACAAAGCCCCACCGAAATCGCCCGTCAAGTGCCTGTCAAAAAGTCTATATTGCCACGTCATCATTAATTAGGCCAATGGTTTCACCAGCGATGTGATTCTCTGGGTCTTTGTCAGGTCCGCCCTTTTTTTTCGTCGTTTTTGAAAAATTATTGATTTTTTTTTTTTTTATCTTCTTGCTTTCACTTAGCAGCTATAAAAAAATTTATAATAATAAAATTAATTTTATTTATTTTTATAATATATATATTTAAATTAAAATTTAAAAATTTAAAAATTTAAAAATAAATTTTTAGGATTAAATGGATATATTTAAGGTGATTTTATAAATTTTATTTATTTATTTATTTTAAATGAGAAGAGAGTTTTATTATGAAAAATATCACAATTTTAGATTTTAAATTTTATTTTAAACATAAAATTTAGTTGATAATTAAATTATATTTAATAATTTTTTAAATTTTATTATTTTAATTGTAATTACTGCATATAATTTTATACATATAATAAAAATAATGTAAAAAAAAAAAAATTATTACACTTAATAAAAGGTTTTCGTTTTTGACTAATTTAGTTTATATAATACCTATCACCATTATATTATTTATTAAATATAATTTAGTAGTCACTATAATTTAAATTTAAAATAAAATTTAAAGTCTAAATTTTAAACTTTATTTATAGTTAACTCCTCCGTTACAATTCAACTGCACTAAAAAAGAAAAAAAAAAAAAACCGTTAACCTATTAGTAATTAACAAGAAAGAAAACACTCGAATCTATGGGCGGATCATTTTGCAATAATTCAGAATCAAGAGATGTGGTCGTGAGTTCGGCTAATAAAGTCATTTTAGTATTGTTTTCAAATTTTTGAGTTCAATCCTGCACAGGGGGGCGTGTCAAAAAGACATGATTACAGCTAATTGACTTAAAAAGTCAAGAGGTTGATTCGACAATGGACGGCCAAACACTTTGATAAAGGGTTTTTACTTTCACCGTTCGATTATTTTTGCTCACGTAATTTCCTAATTCCACGAAGATAATTTTTTTGCAGATGAATAACGACAAGGGAATAGTCCTTTCACCTCTGTGCTAGTTCCCTTTACAAGTTTTACTATTATTCAGAATCAAGAGGTTATTGCTCCATTAAAAAAAAAATAAAAATTCAAGAGGTTATTCAACTGCAGGAAAGGGATGAAATCCGTAGCGATGATAAATAGTGCTTTTCTACCATTCTTTTGGAACAAATCACCAAACTACAATAATGCATGATGCATCAAACATCTAACCTTCTTGAATAAAAGCCACCAAGCATCTTTTGAGCAGAATCTAATAAATTTTCTCTTATTAACACTCATATCTAAACACCCCTTCTCCTAGTCAACAAAATCATTTTCTTTTTTTTTTTAAAAAAAAAAAAAAAAGACAAGACTTCTCAAACAATCAAAATTCCCTTTTACAATAAATTCTCAAATTTTTTTAGAAGAAAAACAGTAAGATGCCAAATAGAAACGTTATGGTAATTTTAAAACAAACAAATAAATAAATAAATACTTTCGATCTCAACCACATCCACACATGGAGCTTACAAACGTTTAAATGACCCCCATGCCAATGTAAAAATGGACTTTTAGGTAGTAAAGAGAACACCCCACTATTGATCCATACTTTTCTAGTTTCTCGGTTATATTTGCATCTCTCGATGAGTTTGGTTGATTGAAAAATTATATCTACCGGTAGTCGTTCTGACAATTATATATATTATTTTAGAATATGCAAAGAATTGAAAAGTATGATCCCACTGATACTGAATTTCGACAGAGTTATTAGAATCTCGTGATACCGAAATCAGTAGGGCGCCCCTTTCGGCCATGGTGGTTTGCTGCTTATTGGTTAAGCAATGTTACAGTTTCGAACAGCAATTAATACACTACCCACTAGCACTGCAAATACAGTTTCCCTAGAGACAAACGGTGTTTGCTTGTTTAGATGGAATTTGTTCAAGTATGGAGGAGAGAAGTCATCTAATAATGCAATGCCAACCTTCAATAACAATTGCGGGCCATTGCTGGTTGTTTTCAGGTAACACTGTTTAGTGAAAATTGTATGGACCTAAACTTCAATAACAAATACAGCACGCATGGTGGGCTACAGAAATGTTGACCTTTACCAACCATGTATTATATTTTACACTTTTGTACCTTCTTGGAAGTAATTCAGCAGAAACCTTTTAAGAAATAATTCATTGTATGGCATGCCGTGAAGTCCAAATTCAACCTAATAAAGGTAATAAGACATTGTAGAGTCTCAGTCTTTCTATATGAGGGTGTCTATTAATTTATACAAGTAACCAACTTAAAGTGTTCAAGCATTCGAAAAACATGGTCGTTTACCACCTCTCCATCCAAAGATTGCTCTGCACAACTCAAAGAATTGTACCTAGTTGACAGATTGAATATGATCTTCAGTTTATTGACCAAGGGAAGATAGGTAAGTCCCTGCAATTTTTTCTTTTTCTAAGAAAAAAGAAAAAAATTCCACTCAGTTGAAGAAAGGTACACAAGTAAATTGTTGAATGCTATTAGGGAGAAAAAAAAAAAAAAAAAAGAGATGCTGAAATTGAAATGTGACAGGATTGCCGACCTGATTAAAATTCAGGGGGTGCATCTAAAGTCAAATTTGGAATTGCCCAATGTTTGTATATATTATAGCTAGCCAGTGATCTATGATCAATCAACAAGCAATTACTTTCAACATGGAAACAAAAGGAGGAAAAAGCAAAGAGTTGTAAACAACCAAGAAATCAACATAATCAAAATCATCTAGAAAATCTATTAAAATGACTAGTACAACGGACTTTCCCCCAATTCACATAGCTCGAGTGTCTCGGCAGTCAAAAGTAACTCATTAAACGAACTTACTTGTAAACTTAATTTAATATTTGTTTTGTTTTTTGGTGTTAGATACATTCATGCGCCCGAGAAAGCAAATCTAGCAGCTGACGGGGTTTTTTTTTTTTATTATTATTAAAGTAGAATTGTTCGAACTGATAGTTTATTGTTCACGTTTACAATAGGACAATAATTAATCAATCTGGAATTTTGACTTGGCAGCCTTTAGAAAAGAATTTGAGTTATTGGCATGGGGACCAATCTACATCCCCCGCACGGTCGAGGTTGGCAGATGTAAAGAAACGAGCTATCACTTCCCTTTGATTGGTGTGTTCCAATAATTAATGTTTTGGGAGTGCAATGTACCTGTCTAGCTTAATTTACTGATGACTTAATTATGCGTTACATGTGTGTTGGACTCTACGGATCGGCCTAATTGGCAAAGCCGATGAAGTGTAATCATTTAAATCCTAAGATTATTATTATTTTTTAAAAAAAAAAAAGAGTAATTTCTTCTTCTCTTTTTTTTTTTTTTAATGATTAAAATGAGATATTACTGCTTGTATACAATCTTTAGATTTACAAGTCTTGAACTTCTGTTGTTTCTAATAAGTCTAAAGGCTTAACATATTAATTTCTTCAAAATAATAACATCACATGACCCGACTAATTAAATAGGAGCATATTGCCGATAGAATGGATGAAACGACATGTACATATCAAAAGTAAACGGATCAGCCCATCAAAAGGTCCAATTATGAGGTTTTTAACTGTAATAACTTAAATATACACCATTGGAGCTCCGCGGCCCCGATTCTCTAAACCAGATTACGTTATGGAGGGTGATTTCTTAACTGGACAAGATGTGGGTGGGCGGAGAAGACTGAGAAGCACACTGAAGGTAGGGTAGTACTGATATGAGGCATCCTTTATCAATTCGAGTTCAATTCCTTGCATTTTTTTATATTTATACTAAAATGTTATTATCTGAATTTAATGGGTAATATCCAAGAAGTTGAACCCAAAAATAGCTGCCTTCATTAGCGTTAATAAGATTTTTTCTTTTATTATTATTATTATTATTTTTAATTTTAGGATAGCTTGTTGCGGCACATCGCAGAATTAATGGTGGTTACGGCGCCGCTGGATCCGACGGCGTCTCTTCCCATTAATAATCTTCTTGTTCTATTGTGATAGTGGCAGATGCCAGAAATTTGATTTGAGAAGTCCAAAGAATTTGGAACATGTAATAATCGTAAAACGTATAATTTTACATAATAACGATAAGCTGCTAATAAAGATTATACTATTTCAAGTATCTTTTTAAAAAATAATTGTTACTTGTTGTAAATTTTTTATACATATTTTTTCTTTAGTTATTTGAAAATTAATTTTAAGTATTAGTCACTTTTGTCAACTATAAATATCTCTTTGATTGATGATATCTCACTTTAAATTTGTAAATTAAAACTCCGTGATTAAAAAACTGAATAAAAAGAAAAGGAATTTAAGAAATAATTATATAATTTATAATGTAATAATTTATTATTTATAAAATAAGAGAAAAGAAAGTATTAATATTTTTACTGTAATGATAAATTTATAGGCCTTGCGTTAATATTTTTTATAGTTAATTGTACAGTATATAATATTAATTTATACATTATATATTATTTATTTATATATTATATACTCTAAAAAGAAAAACAAAAATTATTTTTTAAAATGTGAAGTCCGCAAATCACCTCAACCCATCATATTTCCGTTCGCTAGTCTCGTCCCCATCCATGACTTTTTCCTTCCGAAAAAAGTGAACTAGCGAGCTCGGATGTGGGGCATGTGAGTGGCCAGAAGATTCTTTTTCCACCGTCAAATGCAAACGCCCGTTATTGGACGCGCCTCTTTTCGCATGTGACGACCGTTACCATTGTTCTCCTTGATTATGCATTATTAATATTTACTACTTGTATTATCAATTAGTAATTACATTTCAAATCACCGTAAATGTCAAAAACAGTAAGTCTTGACGCTTTTTATGGATTCATATTTTGCGTTGGTGACCAACTCGGTGGGCCTAGTCAAATTGGTACGAGACTTTGACCTTATGAGGGGCATAGAGTCTACCTGTAATTTGCAAAAGTTTTTACAAATATGGATTAAGGTGAAAAATTAATTTTTTGTTTTTTCACAAGCATTCACACGTGTGAACATATGCTCAAGCTGTTCATAGCGAATTTGTATTACATTGCATGGTTTACATGGGCTAATGTGCGTATCGTAGGAGCAATCACTTTCTTTTTATGTTTAATTGGGAAAGTAAATTCGATTTGGGGCTACTGGACTAAATTAATTAGTACTCGACTATGAAAAGCATTTTAAGTTTACTTTTGAAGTTAATTTATATATATATATATATATATATTTCTTCTCGTTAAAGGAAAAGAGAAGAAGAAATATAAAATGTCAAACAAATTGAAATTGTGTGTTTTAAAAGGAAAAATAAAAATAATATTTTTAAACTTTCATTAAAAAACTTATATGGTCTGAAAATTAATTTTATAAAATAAATATATTATAATATTTGATAAAAAAATTTAATATTTCTTAAAATTATAAATATATAAAGATATAGTCAGCCTTACTAAATGTAACTCATAAATGGATGTTCTCTAGGCAAAATGTTACTTTTAACCAAAAATAAATGGCCAACAAAGGAACGCGACTTAAACGCCGAATCCTGACCAGGGATTCACTGTGGGCCCACACTGACTTGTAGCCACGTAACATAAAAACTCATGAATCATGGCCCCGTACTAATTCTTCTTCGTCCCACTCGAGGTGGGTGATTTACTCTGCTTCTCTCTGATTTGATTTGATTTAATTCGAATTCTTTTCTCATCGTGCGTCTCAATTAAAATATTTTATTTTAATTTAATAATAAATAATAATTATTAAATTAAACTATAATTTATAAATATAATAATAATTAATATATATATATATATATAAAGGTGAAATATATTATTTTTCTGATAAAAAATGAAAAAGCGTTGCCTTCCTGTGCAGCTATATATTTTTAACCGGACCTTACCTTCCCATTTTCATTTGATGTAAAAAAAAAAATAAATTGGGATATTTTTTAATATTTCCATTTTTTTTTTGTTTAAATTAATGATTTCTGCTTCAACAACCCACAGCAGCGTTAATGCGAGCTACCTTGTTAACCACGTCTTCTGTGGGCTATCAAACTCTATAAATACCCCTTCTCTTTGGTTATATTTTCTTCCGTTCTCTGCTTTCTTCTCTCTCTCTCTCTCTCTCTCTCTCTCTCTCTCTGCAGGATTTCTCAGTAGGTGCCTTTGTTTCCAGAGAGGTGATTTGTCTTTCTATCTTCAATCTTTATGTTCAGTCTTTCTCATTCCTTCATTATTTTGCCACCCAATTCTTGTATATTTACTTTTGTTCCTTGAACGGGTCTTCAGGATTGTTTTGATTTAAGAACTGCATTTTTTGGAGATCATTTTCTGTTTGGTTTCCAGGAAAAATAAATTAAAAAGAAAAAGAAGGGACACCAACGTTGGTTGACTCGTAGATTAGGCATGTTATGCTGGGCCCCCATTTATTTAATTTTATCTTTTATGTACAATACTGTTGTAATTTTTGCCAACCACACAGACAAGGATTGTTCCTTTGGTGAGACGTTATAGAGTTTTATCTTTCTTTATTTGGTTTTAACCCTTCAAGTTCAAATCTTTTTCTGTTTTTCACTTAATTTGAACATAAAGCTTTATGAATTATGTTACCATTTTGCTCTAGAGTTTACACACTCAGTTTTCTTTCTTACTTATTTCCTTGGTTTTGAGGCTTCTGGGGTGTAAGGGCCATAGCATGTCTGACTTCCTCCCTCTAATAGCCGTAATTTATGACAAAATAATTGTTGTCTATTGGATCAATATTTTAACCGCTTAAGTTCATATCTTGTACATGGTACGTTCATGCGCACACAGATTATAGGGACGATGGATTTGACAGCCCATTTTTATATTGTCTTTATTCTATTATAAACACCCCTTTTTGTCGTTTGCTTTCAGGAAGGTAAATCTGTTAGGTCTGGAAACGTGTCCTAATCACTTTCGCTTGATGTGACCCAATTGCTTTCTATTGAACAGGGATTTCCTTGGAAGGTTGATCTGATTTAGACGCCTTCCTGTTTATGGTAAGATACAATAATGTTTTGCTTTAGGTCATTACAGGACGGCCTTTAGTAGATTGGTGTGTCGGAGGTGGCAAATGACTCGATGTCATGCAAGCAAGGGTCACTTGGTGAACATTTATAATTGTTTTATGCCTTACATTATTAAGTTTTCCTGTTTAGGTCCACATATAAGGTCATTTTGTTAGTTGCCAGTCTCTTGTCATTGTAGACAACATGAGATTTTCACTTTCAATTTTGTGTGGGCTTTCCCAGTGGATCAGCTTTCCGGATTGCTTTTCCTAAAACTAATTGTTTTCGCAACTCTAACTTGCAATGCCAGAGCATAATGAAATAATTTTAATATTAATAGCTATAATTATTACCGCTTATCTAGAATTATGGAGCCTTGAAACTGATGCATAGGAGCTACAAGCGAAACAACGTTTCTTTGGGCCCATGTCGGCCCATCGTGTGCATCATAAACATATGGAGACAAATATAAACAGATGATCCTTTAACACTTCACAGTAAGCACCTGTGTCTTACTAATGTATTATACATATTTCTTGGTGGGTAGATTGGGAAAGTTTCAGAATTTTTTTAGTGTCTGTCTTTTCTTAACACTCGGATGCGTCTAGCCCCAGAATGGCACCCCATGTTCCAGTGACTAAGCTGGAAATATTTATGAATATATTTATACCTGGAGGCAGTTCATGATAATATTAGTTAGAGTTATGTGGTTTAGGATGTGATTATAATCATATTTATACACCATATGATGTCTGTATTCTTGTGTTTCTAAAATGTTTAATTCATCCTCTAAGAGCCATTTATTGATATTCATATCATCAGCATTTTTCCTTGATTAGGAAAATGACTTGTTGTGTGCATCTAGATGTAAACATTGATCCAATGACTAATGTGTACGGTGGACGGACCTTTTTCTTTAGATACTTTGATGCAACTAGATGATCTTGGAAACAAGCTAAAACTTTCAGTTTTAGGTGATACGGATTTTCCTGAGTTTAAGTGTCTCATCTCTGAGTCTATTACTTTTTACCTGGATTTGGTCTATGTTTCTATTTTGAACCTTTGAGAAATGAGAGAGCTACCTACTTAATATGTTACCCTGAGATAGCGCCTTTCTTGGCATTTTTTGTAACAATGTCACATGAGTACAATTCTCACGATTTCTGACGATTGTGGCTGTATGACAGTGACTTTTGCGGGTTTAATTTGAAGTCAGAATCAGGCTAGCTGACTTAGATACTGATTTTATCAAACTAGATTATCAATTTTTGGAATCAATCAAAATATGGTAAATCCACCTTGAACAATGTATGTTCATGAAGGAGGATGCTTGAATCTATGTAACTGAGGTTTTGGATATCCATGGGAATAATTGATGTTGGCGTCATCAATTTTCTTCTCTTAGCACACTCTAAGTTGCTTCTGTGGAAAAGCAGACTTGATTTTTTTACTGGAAGGAAATGTTTATGAGGATGTAACTTGGCTCTTTTTATCATTCTTTTGAGCAGGTGCATACCATTCTCTTACTAAAAACCTTCCTATAAATGTGGTGCAGCCTTGGAGATGAGAAGGTATGTATTACTCTAATGGTATGCTTAGCAAGTTTGGGTGGTGAAAAAAATTTTGGAGCAGTTTCCGAATTCCAATGTAACGGGGGTTTTTTGTGGCGACCAGTTTTCAGGAAGTCGGCGCTTGATGGACTGTTCTCCTAGCAGCATTAATAAGAAAACATTGAAGAGGTGGTTTTTCATTGATAAAAGGCTTGGGTAAAAGCGTGTCTTGGAAGGAGCCAAAACCTGTTTTTTGGACAAGTGTTTCTAGTTTCCTGCACCTGAATTGTACTTTAAGAAGTTCTTTTTGTGTTAATTGGATCCAATGGACGTGAAGTCGAATCATTCCTCCTCTGTTCTCACTGATCCTGTACCAATAAACAAGTCAAAACTCAGCATTCATTCCAATCCGCTGGCCTACTCACAACCTGGACCATCTTTCTCCTCTGGCAAGTATATAGCCATTCCTAGGAAAAAGATTGGAAAGCTTGATGATGTTCACTGCAATGGGTGGCTAGATGCTATGATATCCTCGTCGCCTCCTCACAAGAAGCTCATTAAGGATTTCAATGCTGAGGTTGCTCCGGAAGATTCTGAAAATGCTTACTGCTCCTGGAGGGTATGCTCACATCATTGCTGTTTGTTTAGAAAGATTCATTCATGCACCTATTATATTTTAGCCTCATTTATTGATTCTTCCTATACATTTCTGGTTTGTAATTTTTTTCTTTGTTTCCTGGCTTTCAGCTCAAGTATCCATCCGCAATTAACTGTTTCGAGCAAATTACAAATTCTGCAAAAAACAAAAAGATAGTCGTGTTTTTAGATTATGATGGGACACTTTCTCCCATTGTAGAAGATCCAGATCAAGCCCTTATGTCTGTTGAAGTGAGAATTTTTCGTATCTTTCTGTGTTGTGTTTCTTTGATTAGTCTTTTACTGCACTGTGTTTAATCCTTTGACTGGAGTTATAATTTCAGATGCGTTCTGCTGTAAGCAATGTTGCCAAGTATTTTCCGACGGCAATTATTAGTGGAAGGAGCCGTGATAAGGTGGGCGGAGATGTCCTCGTTTGAGCAATTAATATGTGCATTTGCATACCAGTTTAGTTCATTGTGTAGTCCTCGTTGTGGTGCTGATTTCCTGCACTTTTCCAGGTCTTTGAGCTGGTAGGACTAACAGAACTCTACTATGCTGGTAGTCATGGAATGGACATCATGGGCCATATCGACCAGAATGTGTCCAGTGACCATCCAAACTGTATTGAATCTATTGACCAACAGGTATTTGCCCTTATGTCATCTCCACAGATTTTCTAGGTCCGGTGCAATTTTTATTGTATTTCCTCAGTTTCACATTGGAATGAAATGAGGAGAAGAGATTCATGTAGTCAACCCCAATTAAATTGGGGATTAAGGCTTTGTTGTTGTTGTTTCTTAGTTCCTCATTGATCTCCATGCTTTTACTTTGCAGGGCAAGAAGGTGATTCTGTTCCAGCCCGCTAGAGAATTTATACCTATGATCGATGAGGTGCATGATTATTTCAAAGTCATTCAATCATATACCATAAGAAATGGAATTTCTCATAGTGCATCAGACTGGCAGAGTATAAACTGACTGATCTAAGTTTTCATTGCAGGTTTTTAGTATCCTTGTCGAGAATACTAAAGAAATCAAAGGCGCAAAAGTTGAGAATCACAAGTTTTGTGTCTCTGTACATTACCGTAATGTAGATAAGAAGGTAATAACTGCATGAATTTATCCTTTTAAAACTAGTGTGACATCTGTTTGGAAAACCAGTTTCAAGATCTGTTTTGTTTTGATTGACTTCAGAACTGGCCTACTGTTGCACAACGTGTTCATGATATTGTAAAAGATTACCCTCGTTTACAATCAAATCATGGGCGGAAGGTACTTCCTTTGATTATCAGATACTGAAAAAGTTTCTATTTATTCCTTGCAATCACCATTTTGAGTCTTAATAGATAATTAGAGCATTGACAGGAATATTTTGACTTGCTTTTCTGTCAATTCAGGTTTTAGAGGTCCGTCCTGATATTGCCTGGAATAAAGGAAAAGCAGTTGAATTTCTGCTTGAATCTCTCGGTATACAATGTTGATCTTGTCAGTTATTTGATAAACAGCAGGTTGTATAACTTTTCTAGTAATCGGATTTTCTCTAAAAACATGTTCTGCAGGACTAAGCGATGGGAAAGACGTCCTCCCAATTTACATTGGTGATGATCGCACCGACGAAGATGCTTTTGAGGTACTCAGTAGTTTAGTACTCCGCAAGTTCTTATGTATTCTGCGGTACTCAGAATACTCGAGACAACACTAACATTGATGCTTAATTACATCAGGTGTTACGGGACAGGACTAGCGGTTATGGTATCTTGGTATCATCCATTCCAAAGGAAACCAATGCGTTTTGCTCTCTCAAAGATCCGGCAGAGGTGAAAAATTCTGATACATAATCCCTCTTTTGATTGTCGTTAGACATTTATTTTCTTGCTTTTTGGTCCTGATCTGATGGTTAGCACTTTAATAACAATATTAATATCCTATGCAGGTAATGAAATTTCTTAATTCCCTAGTGACATGGAAGAAGATGGGAGGAGGTGGTGGTGGTGGACATCCAATGAATATTGTTAAGAGAAGCATATTATAGTATTCACAAAATGGGTCCTTGACTTTCCGGAAACATTGTTGATTTATATCATCATTCATTTTTTTGCCTCCCTCGAAAGAAACCTTGTCAATCTCAATTCCAGTTGCTTTCTATTACTGGCTAAAGAGTGATTGCTCCAGCTCTCAAGAAGCCATCTCATTGGCCATCACATGGAATTTTAAGGCTCTTGTTATTTGGTTAAGACTACAACTGTAAGTTCAGAACTGTTAGGGAGACACGAGAAATAGGCATGAGCGGAGGGTTTATGACCACATAATTTTGGGCACTTCTCCTCTGCTCACACCCATGCAGGGCCGTTGAAAGGGTGGGATCCATTTTCAGAAATGACAAGGCTGGCGGAGTTGGAGAGGAGGGATTTTGGCATGGCGCATAGTGCCACCAAAGCTTTAACAAAGTGTTGCTTTGCTGTTATCGATGCCTTTTTGTATTTTCAGTTAATTAACTAAAATTCGAATTCAAAACTTTTAGTGATACAATTAAATTACAGCTCATTGGTATGTTTCGGCTGCTACTAGTTTCTTTCTTACTTGTTCTATGGCTAAGTTGGGCAAACAGTGGAGACAGAGGTTCCAAAGAACACAAAAGCAAACACTCCCACTACTAGGCTAGTTGGTATCTTGTGTGTTTCAGAAAAAGCATGAAGTAATTATCCAATCCTTGTTGTGAGCATAAAAAATGGCCAAAAACTATGATTTAAACTCTTAGCTTTGGTCTAATTTTTAATTTGGTCACAATTTACTCGTTTGGAAGAAGTAGATTTCAAGATTTTAATAAATTTTTTTTTGTAAAATTTATGCTTTAATTATATATATATATATATAAGTCTCCTTCCAGTTGCCATCAAGTTTGAGAGAAAAGCAGGCACATAAATTTGGTTAGATATACATAATTGAATTTAGGACCACAATGAAAAATAAAAATACTTGAGAACGTAATCTATAACAATAAAAATTAAATAACTAAGTATTTTGATTCAATTTATATCGTTGGGTGAGTTTAAGAAATAAATAACAAAAAGTCAATATATAAATTACAATTAAATGAAAGTGAACGTGGTTTAAAAACATTTCCCGAAGATAAAATTTTAATAACATATTAAACAATTATTTAACTTAAAAATATATACTATATTTTTAACAATAATAATAATAATATCACTACCAAAAATCCACATGTCATCCTTACAAAACAGCATCTGTTACCTATCCAAAGCGTCCCGTTGGCAGAATAACAATAATAAAAAGAACCCAACACTTGACATCCTTCTCTCGCTGGGATCTTCCAACAGGTTAAAAATGTCAATCTCGTCCTTGCAATCTCCGCCATCCTCTGCTCCTCTCTCCTCCAATTCTCCTTCTCTTCACGTACGTACTCTCTCTCTCTCTCTCTCTCCCTCTATCTCTGTGTGTGTGTATGTTTGTGTGCGTTTGTGTGTGAAGTGGTTGATTTGATCTGTGAACTGAAAACAGGGAGGAGGAGAAAGAACATTTCTTTCCAGTCAGGTGACATTTTCATTGCTAAAGTCGCAGCGATCTTTCCCTCAAATTCGTGCTTCTTCTGCAGGCTTCGTTTCTTTTGACACTGGTCCTCTCTCTCTCTCTCTCTCTCTCTCTATATGTATATATTCTCCCGCCTCATTTTTGTCTCTTGTTGGTAGGTGTGACCACTGAGCTCGATGCAGTGTCTAGGTTCAGTGAGATCGTTCCTGATACTGTCATCTTCGATGATTTTGAAAAGTTCGTTTCTTTAACCTTATTTGAGTTGAATCGAATTGTTTTACTATGTTTTTTTCTATCTGGGGTCATTGTATTTTGATTCATTTATGTCTTTAAAACTCGTTTATTA
Organism: Rhizophora apiculata; assembly: GCA_037832385.1. Taxonomy (NCBI): domain Eukaryota; kingdom Viridiplantae; phylum Streptophyta; class Magnoliopsida; order Malpighiales; family Rhizophoraceae; genus Rhizophora; species Rhizophora apiculata. Next base: position 5,426,735 of record CM075439.1, on the reverse strand, counting down.
TTATTTTTTTATTTTTAATGTTGATTGTCCATGTGATGGTTGTTTGCTGATGATCATTCACAATCTTAGGTTTCCTCCAACTGCTGCCACTGTTAGCTCTTCCCTTATTCTGGGTATCTGCAGCCTCCCAGATACTATATTTCGAGTAAGCACACGATTTGTTACCTCAAAAAAGATGATAGATTGTTTTGTTATACATTAGGTTCAAATGACAAATGGTTTACTGCAAAATTTCTTCTTTTCTTGTAGAATACTGTGGATATGGCTTTGGCGGATTCAACATGTTCTGCTCTAGATAACCCTGATTTGAGAATGGCTTGTTTCACTAATAAGGTTGGTTTCATTGTACTTTAGTTATCATTTGTTGTTGCTGTCGTCTTTGCATGGTTATTGATTTGTGGGATTGCTAATGCAGCGATCTGGGTTCCTAATGTAGGCTTTAGTGAATGCTGGAGCTGATTTGGCAAAATTAGTACCTGGCCGAGTTTCAACAGAAGTTGATGCACGGTTGTTCTTTGACACACATGGCATCATTAGGAAGGTAATGGTTTTGGAAAATGGTGTAGTAGTTAGTAGTTGGTTTCGTTTACTATATTGGTAATACATAGCAGTGTATTGATTTAAAAGAATAATAGAGACTTGTCTCCTTGTTTCATTTTAAAAATGGTGTTCTATTGTTTGTTCTTTCTTTGACTTTACTTTTTAGTGAATTGGCTGTGTGCTTGCTGATGATATATTTCGTTTTGGTCAAAACACTCTATGCAATTTTTTCATGCCACTCATTTGATTGCTCCAATCCCTTTGATCCTTGACTTCTTACACTCTTGCTCGTTTTTTCCCCCTGGAGGGGAGGTGGGGGTGGGAGTTCTGCCACAATTAATTGAATTTAGAGATGCTGCAACCTCCTTGTTCCTCTCATTTAAAAGCATATTACATACTTTCTTAATCTATCATGATCAATGGAATATTTGGATCTGGCATTGGCTGAGAGTTGACTATTCGGAGATTAGGGCTCTAAGATTTCCATGGTACTGATTCATATGAAGTAGGTAAGCACTGTCTATTTTTCAAAGTTGGAGATGCATATCCAAATTTCTGTTAGATTGAAGCATCAATGAGTTTTGTTCCCTGAATTCTGTTATGCATTCTTTCTTTCCCTTTTCCATTTTTTTTTTGATGAATTACATATAGCCACAAAAGAAGCAACACAGTCAGGAAATTGAACTTTGCCTTGTTGTGGCCTTTTCAACAAGCAATGTAGGCATGCATGGCAGCTTATGCAATTAACTATGTGACTGGGCAACAGAAGGTTTATCACTTTAGTTTTTAACCAAACATATGTGACATGTCTGCATATATTTGTATGTGTTTTAGTTCTTTTTGGTCATGGACCAAGATTAAACCCAAGATTGATGGCTTATGTTCCTTATCATGTCCACAGTTTAGTTTAGCTATTCATTGGCAGTTGACTGGTTGCAGTATCTGATGGTTGTTTTGTACCATGATATGCAGGTGCATGACTTGCTGAAGTTGTATGATGAAGTTGGTGTTCCACCCGAGCGTTTGCTATTCAAAATTCCTTCAACTTGGCAAGTATGTGGTGGCCAAAATATTTCTACATTTGAGTGTCATAGAGATCTCCACACACTTGAAAGTTGGTAAATATTCATTCCAATGTGCCTCATCCATTGGGTTTTTATTCAGGGAATAGAGGCCTCGCGGTTGCTGGAAACTGAGGGCATACAGACGCATTTGACTTTTGTTTACAGGTACACATTGTGACGCCAGTCAGAGTAATCCACACTCTGTGATGGTAGTCAAATAAATGTAAAATATCTATATTCTTTTAGAAGAAAACATCTCGCTTTGTGGTGTCTTTGTTAACCAAAAAGGAAAGGGCTCAAGGGGCCAACATGCCAAAAAGGAGAGGGGATCCCTCCCTCTCACACAGTTTCTCTTTCTCCCTTCTTTGCTAGGATGGTCCTAAACCTTATTTCTCAATCTTTTATGGTCTATGCTCCTCAGCTTTGCTCAAGCAGCTGCTGCAGCCCAAGCTGGTGTTTCTGTTATTCAGATTTTTGTTGGACGCATTAGGGTAAATATTTCCCTTTGCAAATCTATTACTTTTTTCTTTAGTGTGAAGCTCTTATTTTGTATCTTTTATAAGTTTCATCTGTTCTCCTTCAGGATTGGGCACGCAACCATTCTGGCGACCCTGAGATAGAAGCTTCTCTCAAAAGAGGAGAGGATCCTGGCTTGGCCTTGGTAAGTCACTCCTAAAAGAGAAAACAACAAAAAACCAGATCTCATGAGTCATGTTTTTCTCAACTGTCCAAACAATGACTTAATATATGGTACGTGGTTTTTTAGATGCTTTGCTTGATACTTTGATAAGAAACTATTTCATTAGATTAGTTTCAAGCTGGATCCAACTCTGAATTCTTAACTTGGTTGGAATGAAATTTGTTTCTGGATACCTTTGCTTGGGGCATTATTTGTGATGTCAAACAATTTCATTTTTATTAATTTTTAATATGCATATGGACCTCAGCATTTCATGTGCTGATTTGGTTTGAGAATCTTAGTTATGCAGCTTGATGGCTTAGTATTATTTTTTTCTTAAAAAAAATGTATCTCTTTCTTCAAAATTTTGTGTAAATATAGTCAAAATGTGGATGAGAGTTGAAAGAATGCCTAAACTTATATATGAATTTTCATTAATATATAGGCAACAGAATATGTAAGAGTGTACACTTCTATTTATTGCATCCATGATATCTCAATGACCAATTATTATTTCTTGAACCCTTATTATGGTCTGATGTCATCAATGCTTGATACCCCTGCAGGTGACAAAGGCTTATAATTATATCCACAAATATGGATATAAGTCAAAATTGATGGCAGCAGCTGTTCGGAACAGGCAAGACTTATTCAGTCTTTTGGGGTAATATGACTAACTGACTCTTTTATTATTATTATTATTATTATTTTCTTGGGGTGGGGGGTTTGGCCGTTCAACATAGACCTGAGATTTTGACAGATGGAAACCATGACTAGGCTTCATACTCACTGTTAACTTTTGCTTTATCTTCAGGGTTGACTATATTGTTGCACCATTGAAGGTACTGCAATCTCTTAAAGAGTCTGTTACCACCCCTGATGAGAAGTATTCCTTTGTCCGGAGACTATCACCCCATTCTGCTGCCAACTATAATTTCTGTGAAGGAGAGGTCTGCTTTCTATTTAAGTCTCACATTCTCTTGTTGCACTTATGCATCATGAATCTTCTTGTCATATCAGTAGCGATGTTAGACAATTGTGCAGCCTGTATGTCACAGTAGCAAAATATGCTTTCTTTTTGTTTTCTAATCATCTTTTTGTTTCAAGTATTTTGCCAAAACTAATAGCAACTTGAACAATGAGGTAGAAGTGTACCTCCAAGTTCTTACCATTCAAATGCCAAAAGAGGATGAACCCTATATATTGTGCCCTGAGTTCTTCCCCTGCTGTTATTGTTTTCTTACAGTCTTCTGTTTACCTTCAGCTTGCAAAATGGGATCAATCAAGTCTTTCAAATGCTATGGGGCCTGCATCTGTGGAGCTGCTGCGTGTTGGGGTGCAAGGTTACATCGATCAAGCCAAGCGAGTCGAGGAGCTATTTTCCAAGATTTGGCCACCCCCAAATGTGTGAAGCTTCCAGTCCATTTCTCAGCAGATCTTGCCTGCATCGAATAAACTGAAGTAGACATTTCTATCTCCTTCCACCAGTCCCAATGTTCTTCATTAGCCTATCAACTGATGTTTTGTTTTTTTTTTTTTCCCTTTGTTCATGCTTGTTTTCATGAAAGTATTCTGGCGCAACTGTAAAAAATGCATGATTAGTCCACAACTTAAACAAAGTATCACGAAGTCTGGCTTTTTCATATGTGAGCTCTCCGCAGATGCATGTGCAAGTGCGCCTTACTTCTGTCTCACCTTCATATCCATGCTTCAATGCCGTGTCTTCTGTTATCTGAATAATGAGAGTACAATGTGTCGTTTTATCTGAACCCACATAGCCTCTTTGCCAATCTAAATTGCATGAATATGATTTCATTCGACAATGGCAAGTGAAGAGTGTTCTTCGAGCTTCAGTCCCCACTGAAGAACAATTTGATTTTATCTAAAATCTCTTTCTTGACCTTTTTTTTTTTTTTTTAAAGAAAACTTTATTTTTCATTCTCATCGACAAAAATTACTTTTGAGAAAAAAGAAATTGGAATTTCATGATTCATCCTCGGATGTAGACTTGCAAATACAATCGAAAAAATTTATGTTTCTGGTTTCTAGATTTCTGAACGACTGTGCTCATTCTTGTTATTTCTGTATCAATGTTTGACTGGGGGGAGATGCCATTGTTGATATATGTATAAAAAAATTTAGTAAGTTTCATCTTTTCCAACCTAAAACCGTGTGTGTTTAGAATTCATGTAATCGGAGATGCATATTGTCATGTGATCCGTGTTCATGCAAGTGTCACGGTTCTTTGTGTGTATAAATTCAACGTATTGACCATTCTTAGGTACAAAGACCATTACTAGACACGACCATATTGAGTTTCATTATCAGGACGCGCAAAGTTTGTCTCCTACCGAGACTTACATTGTATTGTTGGATCTATGTTTGTGTATTTCGTTGTTAATTGCATCTTAAGGGATAAATTATTGGTTAGAATAATTTAATGTGTACTTGTCTTGATTGTTGACAAGCCTAGGGCCAAGCTGATTCGTCACCTTATCATTGGGCAGCAAGGGGGCAGCCAGCTTAGCTGCTAGTTGGTATTTTGATTCCCCTAATAATGTTTCCGACGGCATTGTCCCGCCGTCCACCTTCTTCTTCTTTCTTCTGCGTGTAGTGATATAAGCCAAGTTTTAGAAATTAGATTGTTTTAATTAATTAAATAAATAAAATTAAAAATTAAATTATAATTTAATTTATTTTATTTTAAAAATTATTATTTATAATTATAAATTAGTAAATTAATTATAATTTTTTAAATTTAATTAGTTTGAAAAAAATTTTAAAAATATATTTTTTAATATTTTAATTTTTTAAAAAATAAAAATAGTATTATTAATTTTTTTTTATATTAAAAATTAGAAATTAAATTTATTAATTTAATTTTGATTAAAATAATTAAATTTTAAATTTTTTTATTTTTAATTTAATAATTAATTTAATTTTTAAAATACTCAGGGACAAGTTTGTCCTCTCTTCTTTAATGACAGATTGCGGTTGTTACTGGAATTGATTCAACTAGCATCACTAGCTTTCGGAGGATAATTCTCTCTCTCTCTCTCTCTCTATCCCCCAAGATCCAATCAGAAGAGCACCCAAGTAGCTATCTTTACTTATGGCTTTTACTTTACGAGAAAACTCACACGAACTTGGTGAATTGGACCATCTCCGAGGCATCTTTATATAATGTATTATTATTGTCGTTGATTATATTTTTTTTTTTTGTCCTTTTTATACATGATTGTAGTTAATAATGATGACAACCAATGTGTATCTAACAATATAGATTTATGTTTAAAACGTGTAAAGATTGTCTGAAATGTGCAAAGATCCATTGTATTCATGTAATGAAGTTCGTACTTCACCGTGTGTAGACAAATGAAGTTGGTCCCGTTGGGGCTCCGGACATACGGAGACTTGCTTCAATGATAAATCGGAAGGACAATTTGATTTTAACGTACTCTGCACGAGATACATTCGAGCAAAAGTCAAAATTCAGCCAATTCATGCGACAATATTCCACCAAAAGAAAATGAGTAATAAAGCACTGAATGTCGGGGAACATTATTTTTCACACCTTGTGTGGTGTCGTGGGGTGGCAGTCAGTTAACCGACACAGCAAAGCTCTGAATGATACGGCCGTGTGACCAAGGAAAACAAGGACAAAAATTGCAGGGTCCCATTTCATTGTAACGGCTGGCCACTTGATTTTTACGATCAGTGGCACATAATCCATTTCGACATCAAATACAGGAACGTTTGGTTGTATATTTTTATTTTTTTATTTTTATGTATGATCCCAATTAAGATGCCAATCACGAGCATGCATTCAAGGTCACGCCAGTGTAACTTCGAATTTGAGTCTGAGACCTGTTAAATCCCCGTGTGTCCCATCTAATATAAAGAACCTCTTTCAAGTAATGTGTGGCGTTATTATGCAGTTTGCTTTGGTCGGTTCAACCATATACAAAGACTGGCTGTGTAATTCGTACTAACTGAACATCAATACGAATGACGTAACTGGTAAATCTTGGCGGCTGTGATATACCCATATGGCTTTTTGCATGTGGAAAGATGCATGCACGAGCGCCAATCCAGCAAAAGGTAGGGCCAACCCATCCAAGAATTTTGATAAGCACAATTCTTTTTTTTTTTTTTTTATCCTTTTATTTTTTTTTTCGCAATGAATTATTTTCTTATCGTTTAATTTTCAAATTTGGAATTGGCACCTTAATTTGTAAAATAGAGAGCACAATAACCCTGAAGTACTTTCTCGTACTTTCTTCAGTGTATTTTAAGATTGATTATTGTACTTGTGTTTGGCTTGTTTAGGCTGTTTCCTGTATTTATTTTTATGTTTTCTACTCAATAATGGGAACTTGGTTGGAAGCAAACGATTGGTCATTACCTTGGAAGCACTGGCATTATATATAGTCAAATATCTCAAGGTTGGTGGTAATCTATTTCCGCGTGACTAGTGACATTTTCCCTCTCCAATAATGCACCAATAAAACAACCTGAGATTAAAAAAAAAAAAAAAAAAAGCTTAGATAATTTTCGACGTATTTTTAAGTAGTAGACCTAGGCTTGCTGAAATATGCTAAATATGCCTAGGTAGAATGTGTTGGATAATTTGGTTAAAATGCAGATATTGAATTTTAATTTTGATAATTACTATGATCGATGGTAAAAAAAATCTCACTTGATTTTAAAAGGTAATTTTAAAAAAATTAAATTCAAATATTAATAAATGACTAACAATGCATCTTTTCAACTATTGGATAAAAAAAAAAAAACACACAAAAAGCATTAATAAAGTGCAACAGGCCACACACATCTCTCGTGGGCATAATCTTGCAGCTTTCATCTTGGGGAAATAGGAGAGATTGGTGGCCCAGGAAGACCAATCAATCGCTTTCCAGTTGTGAGTCAGCACTCACTCGTAATTGTACCCTGCGCGAGGGCAGAAATGACTCCTCGGCTTTGTTTTTCAAAAGCAAAAAGACGTAGTGAATTTATATTGTATTATTATAATTATTTTTTATAAATTTATAATTTAATTATTAATCATAAGTAATTGTGAGTTCGCGTGTATCACGATCCGCTCAACCCCTCATTTGCACTCATTTATTTTTTTCGAAAAAAACAAAAAGGGTGGGTTCCAATCAACACAGAGCTGAATATTCTTTTGAGGTCTTCATCGACATCCTTTCGACGTGGCAATTTCATATAGACTACGCTGATCGGATTATATCACATAGAATTATCCATGGAAGAGAGTTTTATGGCCATAAGAAATGCAGAATTCAATAAATAATTATTTGAAATCAATATACAATTTAATTATATTTTGATAATTTCTTATTTATTTATACCTTAAGCTGCATTTTTTTTTTCCACGTACAATAGTTCTTCACAACCGTGATCTAGTCAGATACATTTTTTTTTTATTATTAAATTGATTTAAACTGGAACTTGATTTAAGTTGGCTGCAGGTTACTTAGGTGCATCGCCTGTCCAATCCAATCTTTGTCAGAACGCGGGTAATTTCGTGTTAGGCATGGACGAAGCTTCCTTGTTTTTCTTCCAGCGGGTGAACAAATTGACTTAGCCACAAGTTTGCTCATGTCTAATATCATCAGCGTTATATAGCTAAAAAAGCACCGACAGTTACCCTTTTTTTTTTTTTTTTTAAATTTCCAGTGGCCATAAGTGATAAAAGTATGTCAAATAAAACCTTGTAACCACATATTTACCTAAAAAATTAAGTTAATAAGTAGTGAAATTCATAGTGATATTGAGGGGAGAGAGAGAGAGAGAGAGAGAGAGAGAGATTTGTGCACAAAATGCAAAATATATTAAGGGATACTGTCCAAATCAAATCATAGATTAGATTATTTTGGTCATATTTTACGTGATTCTATATCATAATCTTACCAATTATCATAGACTATGGGGAATTTAATTTATATATAATTGTTAGCTAGGGGAAGAGGCGAAAAAACATGGAATAATCTAGTCCAATAAAGACCAATATTGCCACGTCGGATCCAAATATGCATTTACGTCGAGATTGAGAAAATTCTTGTTGAAAATGCCGTCTCTCATTTATTTTACATACTCTCTTAAGAAACAAGAAAATTAGAATAGTAAAACTTTGACCCAGATGCGGGAGCAGAACCAAAATGGACAAGCTAAACGCGATTGGGCAGCAAGCTGGACGATTCACACGGACATCTGGGGCCTCGGTCGGTCCCTCCTGAATCCCTTTTTCTCTTCCAGTAAAAATGGGTGACAAGATGCGGACTCAAAGCTCATGAGAATAATTTTAAAAACAATTGGAAGACGCAAATATTTGACACACAAATTGCACCTTGACCTATGGGCACATAATTATGATTATGATCGTTAATTGTATCTTTTATGTCAATTTTTTTTGATGTATCATTGCAATTAATAAATTTGAACAACAAATATTCAATCAGGGATTATAATTGAAAACCGTTTCGCTACCAACTCTTGCGTCCGTGGATTCATTAATTTTACATGTTTCACGTGAGTTGTCCTTTCTCAGACCAAAACAAAAACACGTCGGTTTAACTCTTTGTTTGAAGCTAAACGGTCTCCTTGCCTCCCTCCCTCCCTCCCTCCCTCTCTCTCCCCATATAGAAAAAGCAGGAAATGAATTGCAAGCCCTCCGTTCCAACCAGAGCACTATATATATAGCAGCCATCCACACTATCAAAGAGCAATTCAAACACATCTCTCTCTCTCTCTCGCTTCCCACTTTCTCTCCCTGTCTCTCATAATTCTATCGATATTTATAGATATCTCTATAGTTATTGTTATTGTTATATAGAACAGGCAGGGTGTTTTCTCGTTGGATCCCCTATCATGGCAGATTCCAACCCTTTCCTTCCAGTCTCCAATACCACAGGCTATGGTCCTCTTCCAGATGGATCCCATCCCGTTGGATCTCCGGCAAACCAAAGCCGGAAAGGAAAGACGGCGCTGTTCGTGATCTTTTCTGGGTTGTTTCTGTTTATCTTGTTTGTTGGTGTCGTGGACATTAATCAAGAGAAGACCAAAACTAGTAGCCATTCGCAAGAAGCTGGAAATGTGGCATTGGCCACCTCGATGGAAGCGGGGAAGCCGGAGATTTTGAGGCCGGTGTCTCGGAGTAAGTTCGCCGGCGTGTCGGAGAAGTCCAACAATGATCTTGGCGGAGTCAAGGACTTTCCATGGAACAATAGCATGTTGTCATGGCAAAGAACCGCTTTCCATTTCCAACCTCTCCAGAATTGGATGAATGGTATGTTGCATTTTCATATCTCTCTCTCTCCTTTTTTTCTTTTCCTTTTTTTTTTATTCATTATTCTTTTACAAGTTTTCTTATTTTTGTTGCGGCTGCGGCTATTACCTTTCTCCACGTTTTTGAGAGTGACAATATTTTGTATGGGTTAGTCTTGTGGTCTCGAATTGGGATTCTCCAAGCAAAATTTTATTTTTCAAGTGTGATATGTAGAGTATTATTAACAACTCGGGGATTGTCTTTAAAAGGATTCTTCGTCGTCAAAGGAAAAAAATATTGGGGATAACTTATAAAAGCGTTTGAAAATTTGGCGAGGAATTAGGAAATTCTTCTTAGACCCAACAAAAAAAGAGAGGTGGAGGGGAGGGGGGGGAGGGGGGCGCATTTTGAATGTTACACGTATTTTGGAACCAAAAGGAAGAATTGTGTACGCATTTGACTTTGGGAAGAGCTCAATCTAGATCAAGATTTGACATTGTCTTGATACGTGCCTCAAACTGTGATATTATATTGTTGAGATTTGATTACATTTTGCCATTGTTGTCGCACATAATCACCAAATTCCCTTTTTTTTTTTTTTTGTCATTTTTGCCATTTTTGAAGAAACGTGTTTCGACAAAAGTACGTGGACTCTCCATCTAAAAATAAAAAATTATTATTATTATTATTATTTTACTTTGACCCAACCTTCCTTATTTCAAATGGAAAAAAAAAAAACTTAATGCTAAATGGGTCCCGTCTCTCCGCCAGCCAGATAACTGGCTTGTGTTTTGTGCGTTTGTTTTTATTTTTCTGTTTTGTTATTGGCTAAGAGGGCTCTTGTTTAAGGTCAAAGTTTTAACCGTGAGAGGTTGATTACGCAATTAAATTCATCAACTTTTGAGTAAATAAAATAGGAAGTAGAAACATTTTTTTTGTCTTGTATTTCATTTAATTTTGCGATGTTATATTGATTAATTAATTCTATTTTCAAGGAGTAGACTTATTTTAGGTTGGGGGTTAACGTGACCTTTTAGTGTTGCGTGTATTTGAACTAAAGATTTTATGAAGTTTCTAAAATTGTAGATCTTCCATTTAATTCTAACACGTTGCGGCATAAATTTTTATACGATAATTTTTTAGGACAAGACAAATGTTACGATCCTTACACGGAATTAATTTAAATTTCGAGACACATGGGTGTCTAAATTTAGCTGAAAACGTTAAGAGTATTGAATCCTTAAAAATACAGTACACCAAGACAATCACATAGTAGACGCAAGTACTTTTTGTTAGTCTTGTGTTGTCTTTTGGAAGAGATTATTCTTTTTAGGCGTTCGACAGGACATTAGGGATCAAGAACTCATTTATCTGGGTTGAAAGTTCTAGATCAAAACTACTAGGTAGAGAATTTATGAAATATAAGAGAGCTATGGTTCAAACATGCACCCTTTTGGTTGGACCAAGGATGATACACTTAACTTTAAAAAAAAAAAAAAAGAAAAAAATCATTTTTTTTTTGGGTTGGAACAAGGGAGCCATTTTCCTTCTTATTATTATTTTTTTCTTTTTTTTTTTTTGGATCGGTGCCAGGATATAAACTCTGATTATTGTAAACAGGAGTTTACTTACCTTACCATCCGACCACGACTGGTGGCTCCTTCTTGATATGTTGGTTTAAAATTCCCACTTATATATTCTAAGTTCCTAATCTTTTTCCTTTTTCAATGGTTTTTTTTTTTTTTTGGCATGAATTGTCCTTTGGGCGACACTGGGGCATCTGGATGATTCTGCTTCAGATCCTAATGGTAAGAACTGGTTCTTGGTCTGTTCCATCTTTTAATGAAAAATATTTCTTCAGGTACAAATTTTTTAGTAGTTAACATTTGTACTGAACTAAAATTTCCAGGTCCGCTGTTCTACAAGGGATGGTACCACTTCTTCTACCAATACAATCCGAATGCTGCAGTCTGGGGTGACATAGTTTGGGGCCATGCTGTGTCCAGGGACTTAATTCACTGGCTTCACCTTCCACTAGCAATGGTTGCTGATCAATGGTATGACAAGAATGGAGTTTGGACCGGCTCCGCCACAATCCTTCCTGATGGTAAAATTGCCATGCTCTACACTGGATCCACTAATGAGTCGGTCCAAGTTCAGAATCTTGCTTATCCAGCAGACCATAATGATCCTCTCCTCCTGAATTGGATCAAATACTCTGGCAATCCTGTTCTAGTCCCGCCTCCAGGCATTGGTTCCAAGGATTTCCGTGACCCAACAACAGCTTGGTATACTTCTGAAGGGAAGTGGCGCATCATCATTGGATCTAAGACTAATAGAACTGGAATTGCCTTGGTGTATGATACAGAGGACTTCAAAAATTATAAGATGTCAACTGAGATCCTTCATGGTGTTCCTGGTACTGGTATGTGGGAGTGTGTGGACTTTTACCCTGTGTCAAAAAAGAGCGAAAATGGATTGGATACTTCTGCTAATGGCCCTGATGTGAAGCATGTGGTGAAGACGAGCCTTGACGATGACAGGCATGATTACTACGCACTTGGGACTTATGACGAGAAGGCTGCCAAATGGTATCCAGATAATCCGAAGATTGATGTTGGCATAGGTATTAGGTATGATTATGGTGTGTTCTATGCATCCAAGACGTTCTATGATGCGAACAAAGGGAGAAGAGTGCTATGGGGTTGGATTGGAGAGTCTGATAGCGAAGCTGCTGATGTGAAGAAAGGATGGGCATCTCTTCAGGTATGTTGGCTTTAATGATGGAAATGAAATGTCTATGCTCATATTCTATTATCTTAAGTTCCTAAAATTTCATGCTTAATGCGTTTTGGTTCAGTCGTCAACAATGTAATTCATAGCACCCGAGACATTTAGTTTGGACTCTTATCCTTTCGTTTTAACAATTTTCTTGACTTTTTAATGATGTTCTTCAGGGTATTCCAAGGACAATTGTATTGGACACAAAAACTGGAAACAATCTCCTTCAATGGCCAGTGGAGGAGGTAGAGAGTTTGAGATTAAGAAGCCAGGAATTTGACAAGGTAGATGTCAAACCAGGTTCCGTCGTGCCACTTGATCTTGAGGCAGCTACACAGGTTTGTGTGCATTGATAATTTTTTTTTAGATAGATTATAAAAAAGTAGTGCAAAGATAAAAAAATACAAGTTTCTGTTTAGCTTACAAAAAGCACTTGGCATTGTGATACAGCTAGACATCTTTGCTGAATTTGAGTTAGACAAGAAGGCTTTGGAGAGCATGGCAGAAGCCAACGAAGAGTTCAGCTGCAGCAGCAGTGGCGGAGCAGCCCAACGTGGCTCACTAGGACCATTTGGGTTTCTGGTCTTTGCAGATGGCAGCCTCACTGAACAAACCCCAGTATACTTCTACATTGCCAAAAACAATGGCACACTCAAAACTTTCTTCTGCACAGACCAAACAAGGTACATAGCTTATATTTCCTTTTCCAGTTAGTACTTAATTTCAGAAATTCTGATAGTTGTACCACTTGTAATAAATGAGCGTCTTGTGCAAAAGACTCGCATATTTGCGGGGTTTCAGTTCACCAGAGTCTCATACATTCATTACAGACCGATTTAATCCTCCTTACAATTTTGCTTTCCGTACAGGTCTTCTGTGGCAACTGATGTTAACAAACTGATTTATGGAAGCTATGTTCCTGTACTGGAAGGTGAAAAGTTTTCTGTGAGGATATTGGTGAGTGAGCCTAAGTTGTGACTGACCATCCTATTATGATTAACATAATCGGCTACCATTGCTCAATTTGTGAGTGTCAATTTAACCAGGTGGATCATTCGATCATCGAGAGCTTTGCGCAAGGCGGCAGGACATGCATCACATCTCGGATTTATCCTACCAGGGCCATCTATGGAGCTGCAAGGCTGTTCTTGTTCAACAATGCTACTGATGCCACTGTTACCTCCACACTCAAGATATGGCAAATGAATTCTGCATTCATACGCCCCTACCCCACTTCCAAAGACCAATAGATTGGCAAAATCCATAATGGCCTTATCCGTTCTGCCAATTATTTTAGCTGGTTCTATCAATTTTGCCATACGATTCTTTGCCACCAGTATATGAGAAAAGTACATGTATATATTGGTGAGCTCAACATTCATGATAAAACTTCAGCAATTACTTTACTTGTAAGAAAAGGTGTTCCATTTCATGAGTCGCGTACATTTTAGCGAATTGTCAAAATTATTTCGTGATTCTGACGTTGCGTTTTCTTGCCTTGTACTCAACCTGAAATGAACTTAAGTGGCAATTAAAGTCCATCGCCCATAATGACCATCACATAAGAGTAAGATAAACATGATTGTGTGGAGCTTATCCATGTTCAATATTACTTTTAACAATAATTCAAATTTTAGTTGTAGATTAACTTTTCAATGATTTTATCACTCCAAACATATTCAAAGTTTGTACCAACAAAAGGGAAGAAATCGATCCCACAAATTACATGTTATTGGCTGAAATTCAATATCTACGTTATCATCATCCAAATTCTAATACTGAAAAAAGAATGGTGCTTAATAAATTTCTATTCTACACAACATTGGAGTTCATCAGCTTTATATGCCATTAAAATTAAAACTTTACGAATTGTTAATTTCTTTTAGTGTTCTCTAACATGTACAATTTCTCTTTAAAGTTTCTTTTTTTAAATTTCTCTTTTTAAACTCAAGATGTTAGTAAATAATTTGTTATTTATTCTGAAGTATTATTTCAACAATTAAAATTTAATTTTTATTTTTCTTTTTTTAAATGGAGATGCAATGCACGAGCTAGTAAATAAAATAACCAAATTGGGCTAGGGTAGTCGGCTTTTTGTGAAGCAGCAATGATCCACTTCTTAACAATTGGGCCAGCCTCAGCTCCAGTGAGATACTGCCAAATTGGACCATTTTCGGTCTGTCCAGTGACAGGGGAAGTAATGGTAGCCCGAGATTGAACAAGGCTACCTAAAAGCGTACATTTTTTTTACTTTTTCACCATAAGTATTCTTCTGTTGCGAAAATTTTATTTTCCCCACCAGGTAATTGATGGCCCACTAAGATGTATTGTGTGTCTTGTAGCACTAGAATAACTACTTTGTAACCAAAAAGAAGAAAGTGAAAAAAAAAAAAAAGAAGACTACATATGCTACATGGTTACCCTAATTATCTCCTTAACAAAATGTATACTATTGAAACAGTACATTGGTGAGGAGTTGTACTACAATAACTACTCAGTATTTTTTAAGAGAGAAAAGTGAGGGAAGGGTATTGTACCTATATCTCATTTTCACTAACAAAATACTAAAAAAAAAAAAAAGAAATCTCAGAATCAAAATTGGGAAATTTTAGCATCATTAACATCACATTTACCATATTGTTGCTGGCTACTCGGCCGGTCTTTTACCATTCTTTTTCTTTTTTGGGAGGGGTGTCCGAAACAGTTTCTTTTGTGTCTTTTACTGTTTCTTTAACAGCCTTTGAAAGTTGCTTTTATTAGTGCACAATTTCAGCTCCCCTCTCTCTCTCTCTCTCTCTTCTCTCAACTAGACCCACGGCCCATCAAGATCAATCAAAATACAGGGTCAATCTAACGGTTAGTAGGTAACTATTTTTTTATTCTGTTCTCTACCGAAAAGAGAAACACACGCACACAATCACTGTCCGTACCTCGCGCTGCTAACCAAAAGATCTCATTTATGAAGTGGGGTCCACAAAATGCAAGATGTGGCTCCATTGGAAATAGCTGGCAATTATGTGGCATTTTTTTTTTTTTCCAGGGAATCCGAACGTTGGGGGAGTCATGTCGGGAAGCGGAAGGACATGGACGACAGCCACTTTAGCCAACCAAAAATATTATTAGACCAGAACATGCTTATGTTGTCAAATAAAAATAATAATGACAGCCTTTCCTTTTCCTTTGCCACTTAAGGACACCCTTTTTTTTTTTTTTTTTTATGTAAATCTAACATTTTTATTTTTATTGGAAGAGGTTAAGGATTTCAATCAGCTGCACCATTTCCAGAAATAAAATTTATGATTCTACGAGTGAAAACTGACTGTCACGCCCCCTCTCTCTCTCTCTCTCGTTTACTACAAAACACTTCGTTCGTTAAGAAGAAGCAGTTGTGTAGACAATTCTATTGCACATTTGTGACTTCCCCGATCAGTTGTAATTATGTATTGAATTATTTTTTTAAATAACATTTATAACATTTATACATTATCTAAGGGCAGTCATTCGAGTCTCGATCAATCCAAATCCAACTCCTCCAACTCTCACATTTCTCTTAAAAACACTTGTAAGCCCCGAAAAATCCACCCCAGAAAAGAACACAAGGAAGACGATAAATTTTTTATATTTATCTTAAATTATTTGTAAATATAAACAAAAATATAATTGATTAACGTATTTTGTTATTACCATTTTGCCTTTTGTATTTTTTTAAAAAAAAAATTTTAACGAAAAGGCGAAGTGGAGCCGTTATCCCTCCTTCTTCCTCTCTTCGGGAAGCACATGCAGTCTTCCTTTACTCTTTAGAGGCTCTGGTTTCCCTCTCTTTATTTTTTTCACACTCTCTTTTGCTCCATCTGATAATGTAAAACACAAACAAAAGGAAGCTAACTTTTGGGTTCTACATTTTGATGTATTAAACCCTCACTAAGAAAGAGCTTAAAAAGATGGCTTTGTGTAGGTTCTTTGCTTTGCTTCTTATCCACATTTGCTTGGTGGGGAGCTTGTGTTTCGCTTTAGATCCAATAATTACTTATGACTTTGAGGTCTCTTACATTACTGCATCTCCTCTTGGTGTGCCCCAGCAGGTTTGTTCTTTATATCTCTCTATTTTCTCTTTGTTGTTACAAATTTCATCCACTTCTGCACACTATTTTTGCTTCATCTCTTCCTGTGGCTCAGCTTTGTTTTCATTTCTGAGAAATGGGTTTGCTTTAGATTTCTTAAAGTTTGAACCTTTTGCTTTAGATCTGTTAATTTATACTGTTCAGTGACAGTTTCAGCCTGGAGCTGTGTACTTAGGCTTGTACTATTACAAAGAGCTTCTAACTGAAAATGAAATGTTGTATATTTCTTGTAATCTCTTCTACATTTGCGTTACTTTGCAGGTTATTTCTATTAATGGCAAGTTTCCTGGCCCTACCATAAATGTTACCACTAACGACAATGTCATCGTCAATGTTAGAAACAAATTGGATGAAAATCTCCTCATGCATTGGTAGGATTTATTGTGTTGTTCTATTTTAGCTGTGAATTTGATTTGAAGTATGAGCGTAGTTTGTATTGTGATTTGATGTTAAAACGTGATTTGTTGCTAGTGTTTGGGGTATCTTATAGCGAACTGCAATATAAGAGTTTATATAAACTGATTCCAGTGCTTGGAACTTGATGGGTGTGATAGGTCTGGAATTCAACAGAGGAGGAGCTCATGGCAAGATGGAGTTCTTGGCACTAACTGTCCGATTCCTCCAAAGTGGAACTGGACTTACCAGTTTCAGGTCAAAGATCAGATTGGGAGTTTCCTTTATTTCCCTTCTCTCAATATGCAGAGAGCTTCTGGTGGATATGGCAGTTTCATTATAAATAACAGGAAAGTTATTCCAATTCCCTTTGATGCTCCAGATGGAGACGTTGTCATTTTGATTGGTGATTGGTACAAGAGGAATCATACGGTCAGCATTTGTTAATACTGAATTCCTGTAGACATATATTTCTGATAAAAGTTCACAATGGAAAATGTTTAATGCTGGTTTATCTTTGGATTGTTTAGGCTTTGAGGAAGGATCTTGATGGAGGCAAAGATCTTGGGAAGCCAGATGGGGTTCTAATAAATGGAAAAGGCCCTTACCAGTACAACACTACACTTGTTCCTGATGGCATTGACTATGAAACGATTACTGTCCATCCTGGTAATTCTTCGTTTTCTCATTGAATGAAAGATGGCTTTTAGTATCTCACTAGTGAAAGATGGCTTTAAAAATTTCTTTTAAAAAATGGTTTTTCCATTAACATTCCTACTTTATTTTGCCATGCTGGGCACTAGCTGCTCCCAGTTGCATTTGCCATAGAAATCTATCTTCACGTCTTCAGTGTACTATGATTGTTATGGTGCACAACATGCAGCAAAATTTTCCCATGTCTAACTGTGTACCATTGCAATTGTCTTATGCATACTTGGATTGCTGCCTCCTAATTTTTTTTTTCAGTTAATTGGCTTGTTTACATGAGACAACTCATGCAGCAAACACAAAAACAATTGAGTTGATGAAGCAAAAATAATTTTATGGGGACCTTGGTGCGTGGTGCACTGCTTTCTGAATCTTACAAGTGATTGTGAAAATACAGCCTAGCACATTTTTCATCTTCTCATTTACCTCCATTTTTTTTGTGGGAACGTATCAAGATTTTCCATGTTCAGCCTGTTTTAAGTAACAATTATGTTTCCAAAGGATTTGCACATGTGGCTTTTGTTGGCAGAATGTTGTTATGTCATGACATACTTACTGCAGCTCAATATTCACACTTTTAATAACCAGCTTGCTATATTGAACAGGGAAAACCTATCGCCTTCGTGTACACAATATTGGAACGTCGACTAGCTTGAATTTCAGGATTCAGAATCATAATCTGCTTTTAGCAGAGTCTGAGGGATCCTATACAGTGCAGCAGAATTATACTAGCTTGGATATACATGTAGGACAGTCTTATTCTTTTCTGGTAACCATGGATCAGAATGCAAGTACTGATTATTACATTGTAGCCAGCGCCAGGTTTGTGAATCAATCACTCTGGCAAAGGGTCACTGGTGTTGCCATCTTGCACTATACAAATTCTAAAGGCAAGGCAAAGGGTCCCCTCCCAGATCCACCAAATGATGAGTATGACAAAACCTTCTCAATGAATCAAGCAAGATCCATCAGGTGAACTTTGATTGTATTTCAAATTTTAATTGTACCATGATTTCTCTCCAGTTTTAATGGTTCAAAAAAAAAAAAAAAATCATTGAAAACCTCCTCAATGAATCAAGCAAGATCCATCAGGTGAGCTTTGATTGTATTTCAAATTTTAATTGTACCATGATTTCTCTCCAGTTTTAATGGTTCAAAAAAAAAAAAAAAAATCATCGGGAACTTTTAACTCTGTAAGTTATTTGCTCCGTAACATCAACTTTCATGGTATATCAAAAAGAAACTACTCATGGATTGGATTGGAATTGTTTGCTTCTTATATTATTATGTGTGTGTGGAAACTCAAAAATAGGAGATACCATTAGTGCTTTAAAAGAAAATTTTAGGCTTTAAATGGAAACTGGGCTTTGTCATTAGTGTAGGGAATTGTTGTACCATTATGCAATTTTGGAGTGCAGTTAATATTTCTGAGAAATCTATCCTCAAATTATGTAGGTGGAATGTTTCAGCAAGTGGTGCACGCCCTAACCCACAAGGATCATTTAGATATGGATCAATCAATGTGACTGATGTTTATGTGTTGAAAAATAAGCCACCAGTGACCATAAATGGGAAGAGGAGGACAACACTCAGTGGGATATCATTTGTCAATCCTTCCACTCCCATTAGGCTTGCTGACAATCACAATGTGAAGGGAGTGTACAAACTTGATTTTCCCACTAGGCCACTTGCAGGACCTCCTAAAATGGAAACATCAGTCATAAATGGAACATACAGAGGTTTTATGGAAGTCATTCTTCAGAACAATGACACCAGGATGCAAAGCTATCACCTAAGCGGATATGCAGTTTTTGTTGTTGGGTAGGAATTTATTTCTGCCATTTAGCATTTTCTCTAAATTTATAAAAAAGAAGTTATGAAAACATTGTTTAAAAACCTGCATTTCAATCAATTCATTTCAGGATGGATTATGGTGAATGGACAGAGGACAGCAGGGGAACATATAACAAGTGGGATGGTGTTGCGCGCTCTACAGTACAGGTATGCAGTTGATAGCTTTTTGTTGTCTCTCTTTTTTGATTCCATGAAAATCCTGCTCAATCCATGGTTTCAATCATCATTTTCTGATTTATGTTATAAACTAGCAAACATGTTGACCAACTTTCCTGGTGGAAGTGTCATATGTGATTGATGGTTTTGTCAGAAAAAAATCCACTTATATTGCTACCAGATTTGCCAATTGGTGGCTCTGTTCCCATGGGACAACCTTACAACCATAAGAAGCTGTCACATATCAGCTCATGAAAGCCTGACATATGCTTTACTTATGGTGCCTAGTTGTTTTGTGCCCAACTGTTTTTTAATTTGTAATCAAACTTGACAATGTTGATTTTGCTTCCAAATTGCAATCACGCATGACCATTATAAGTTGAGAATTTTACTTTATCTCAATAGTTAATGAGACATTCTTAATGCCACAAGCATTTCCAAAAGTACTCTAGTAGCAAGCATAAAATTCCCCTACTTTTCGTGCCTTTCAAAGTTTGCTTATGTTGTGTCTATCTGTAGGTTTATCCTGAAGCGTGGACAGCAATTTTGGTGTCACTTGACAATGTTGGTGTCTGGAACTTAAGAACAGAAAACCTCGACTCATGGTATCTTGGCCAAGAAACTTATGTCAGAGTCATTAATCCAGAAGAGAACAATAAAACTGAGCTTGCTGCTCCAGACAATGTCCTGTATTGTGGTACCCTTGGCAAATTGCAGAAGTATGGACTGATACCATTTTAAATAGCTATTCTATTTTCCACAATTGCATTGATTAATTCTATGACACATTAATTCTGATTGTACATGTTTCATCTTTCAGGCCCCAGGATATTTCTTCAAAAGCATCACACATAGGCAATAGCTCAAAGCTGTTCTTCACCTTGCTAATGACCATATCTGCTACCATATCTATTTTCTGGTGATTGTTCCTGTATGGATATCTGTATCCTGCTCGTTGAACCTGTCTTTGTAGTGCAGATTGTAGTTGCTGAGTGCTTAGGCCTGTAATTCTAGTCCTTGTTGGTAAGAAATTCATGGTACTCTTGATGTGTATTTTGCAATTTTCTCCTTTGGGGTCCTTGCTTAAATCATCACAAATATCATTCTTTTAATGCCTGTAATTTAGGCACCGATGGCAATTCATTAAGGTTTTAATATAATTTAACTTCCCAAGGGTGTTGTTTTTACATACTCTTCTCCTCTGTTGGACATATTGTGCCTGTTTGCTGTTATGAAAATTATATCTATTAACAATCAAATTTCTTTCTACAGTTCTTTCATTTCTCTAGTGTGGATGTTTGAACTTTTTAATGTTAATTCTTGCATGGATGGGAATGTAACAATGGTAAATCAGTCAGGTAGGCCAGATAAAACTTGAGTGAAATGGACCCTTAAGGTCTTATTGTCCCCACTTCTATGTTCATTCTATTGGAGAAGATGTTGGCCTAGCTGGAAATTGTCTCTTTTTACATTGTATGTGGTCCCTTTTGCTATTTGATTTAGGTGCTGACATCCCAGCTGGATTGCACGGTCAATTTGGCCGTTTAGACTTGGAAGAGCTATCGCGTATTAGCCCATTTTCTATGCATCTGTCACTTGCCTCGCCAAGTGATATACTAGGTCCGAGGAGTGGCATTGTCACAAGTACTTATCATCTATCCTAAAAATGAAGAAAATGGAACTAAAATTTTTAGTCTCCCTCAATAAATAAATGGAAGTTTGGTGGTGAAGCAGAGGGTTAGTAAGAAAGACTAGTCCATACCTACTCTGCTGCCTGCTTTTTAGGCCAAGAATTGAATTCAAGGACCAGACCATAATGAAGTAATTTCTTTTGAATTCTATAGACTTGCCATGGATCGCTTGTATTTGGCTGATAACTTGATATGTGGTGTCAAAAGCTGGTGTCTTTTAGTATCACATGACTGCAATATCAAAAATACATGCCTGATAAAATACTCACACATGGTGGTCCAAAATCCAGAAAGAGAGGGGAGGCCCAGCACATCTCAGAAATCGAATCAAATGTACATTATATGTGCATGGATAATTCTCTCTCCAATATAATAAGAGACTTGCATTTTAGTGGCAGTAACTCTCTTTATCTTATATGTGCATGCTTTTCAAAAGGCTGCATTCTGCTTTTGCATATGTTGGACTTGAAGATTAGATTACGTGCCTTTTGTTTCAATTTTTAACGCCTCAAGATTTTAAAGGTGAAATGAAAAGACAGGCTTCAAAAGAAGCATCAAACGCCCTTTAAAAGGAATTATAATTCGGTTGATGTGGGGGGCTCTGTTGGAAGCCCTTCTCTGATGACTAACAGTGCTAGATGTTGGAGAGTGTTTCATCAGGCATTTCTGGGACCATATGTTTCCATCCTATGTAGGCACAATTTCAACTTTACATGTCACCCAGATTTTGATATGTAGTTCCAATTTTGGTCCCGCTTTCATGGACAGAGAGGAACACATGCCGGCTCAGTGTCCACCATTTCCACTTTTTACCTACAGCTCCTGTGAATAGGCCTTGTAGTTGGGGGCGTCAAAATCAGAATTTGGTATGAAGCTATTTTATATGTCTGCCATCAATAAAATTTTTATTTTGCTCCAACTCGATTTTTTTACTGTGGGAAATTCCTGAGTTCGCCATTGCCTCTGCCTGTAGTTGAACCTAGGTGCGTGACATACATTAATATTCTATCCAGCATTCGGTGACATTTCCAAGCATGTTTTTAGTACTGGTTTAAAGGCAGATTATCTTAATTTATTGGTTCAAAGGCACTCTGAATAATTTATTGGTTTTAAACCCACAGATTATCTTAATCTATTGCCGGAACAAAAGCTAAGTACCCTCAATAAGTTGCTTGCAATTGACATGACTTGCTCCAGCTCAACGAGACTTTCTAATAACAAGATAGTATAATACGCTTTTTTTTTTTTTTAAATTTTAAAAAAAATTATTTTTAGCCTTTTATGCAAGAAAATAATTAAAATGTTAACTCTAGCTTGTAATTTTCATGGGGTGTTAAATTCGAGACTCGTTGAAAGTGATATAATTTGGTACAAAATCTCCAGCACTATGATGCTTATGCTCCGGTCATCAGGAAAATTCCTTTTTTTTTTTTTCTTGTTTCTCTGTATTAATAGGCCTATAGACTAGATATGGATTACCTTATTATGATGATTATTATTATTATTATTTTTTCGTTGGGAACAATGCCAGATTCTATTCAAAGATGACCCAAAACTCAGCACAGAGGCACCAAGCGATTCCTCCGTGCCTGCAAACCTGCGCCAACCAGCCGTCACAAAAGGGGAAAAAGCTAAAAACATAAGCCAACTTGCCCTTCCAATTACACAATGAATTGTTTCCCTTTTTTCTTTCCATAAATCTCCGTCCAATCAAATATTTTGATTTTAAACTCGAGACCTCTGATCCAGAAAGTCAATTAGTTCTTAAGAACGCTCGTGGCTCAGAGATGAAAAATGCTTGGTGAATTGTGATAACAATTGACCATATCAACATTTTCACTCATTTTGCCTTAACTTTTTTTAATGCAATATTTTTATTGTTTTCATTATTCAATATATATATATATATATATACATACATACACACTTATTTTATGATTATTCTTGATGACAAATTTTACCAAACATTGTGGGGACAAAGTCTTATCTTAGTTCATTCTGAATTAATTTTGTAAGCAGTTAAGGCACAACAACAATCTGGCGTTCTTTTGCTACTCCCCAGGTAGCTTACTTAATTTCATGGTGCATTGTAAATTATTTTCTCTCTCTCT
The DNA here is from genome assembly GCA_037832385.1 of Rhizophora apiculata. Classification (NCBI taxonomy): domain Eukaryota; kingdom Viridiplantae; phylum Streptophyta; class Magnoliopsida; order Malpighiales; family Rhizophoraceae; genus Rhizophora; species Rhizophora apiculata. The sequence goes on along the minus strand of CM075439.1, from coordinate 5,403,349 downwards.
CACTGTTTTTTTTTTTTTTTTTTTTATAAAGAATACCACTAAGTAGACATGTAGAAAGCAACCAAGAGAAAGTACAATTATTTTTTTACATTCAATTTTATTTATTTATGTAACTAAATAAAATGAAATTGATTCATATTTTTATTATCATCATATTACTCTTTAAATATTGTTACATAAATTTTCTCATTTTTTAAAATCTCACTTAACTAATGAAAAGGGATACGGTGAAAGGCTGCTAAATAGCTAGTTGAATGGAAAGAAACGAAAAAGCCTTCTTACATATCATTCCATGGATTACATTTCGTAAACTATAAAGAGTGGGCCAAAGCCACCTCTGGGCGCTTGACCATCTAAGGGTAATTAATAATTGTTAAAATATAATATATAATTTATATTTTAAAATTTATTTAATAAGTTAAATTTTTATATAAAATAATTTTTAGTATTATATCAAAATTTTTAAAAGAAAATAATTTTATATTCAAACTAAATTATTCTCAAGTCTAATTATAAATCCTTGAATTTCACTTCACGTATAATTTTCTTCACAACAATATAACATACTTACGTAGATATGTTGAATTCTCAGCCCTTTTAAGCTAAGCCCTAAACTATTTTATAAACCTGTATTTCTTGAAATATATTTTAGTTTATCATTCATGCCCCCAATTTGATTAGAGACACGGGTTACTCCACAAGCAAGGGTATGCGAAAAGAAAACATGCATAATGATAATAAATAAACAAATAAGAACGCAAAGAAATTAATTAAACGATGTTGTTGATTAGCATTAGCCACATTTCTTGAGAAATGTAAAAACATAGATAGGATGATCTTGCAAGCAAAGTGGACCTTTTGAGTTTCTAAAATTACATGCTACATAAGCTTTTGGACAATAATAGACAACCAGTAGGGGATTGGGTCACGAGGTAATTCCTAATTACTAAGAAAGGAAGCTGCACTTTTTCTGTGTGAGAGAGAAGAGAGCTCCATATCTTAGTAAGGGGTGACACCAACATTGGCCGAAGCCAAGAACCCATCTTTGGTGAGCATATCTTCTCCTTCCTACACAAACAAACATAAAAGGAGAGTTGTTTGAAATTGACTTTCACTTTTATTTTTTTGATAAATCAATTGCTGTACTTCTAATTAAAATTTGATTTCACTTATCAAAGAAGAATAAAAAAAAAAAAAAACCCTTGTATTTTTGCAAATGGTTTGAGAATTAATGAGTGGATGTGCGTAGGGTAACCTGCTGGCGCACATTGGCCTTCTTCACTGTCTGATCAGGCATGAGACCAAAGTGAATATGTGGGAAGTGGGCCCACTGTTGACAAAGCCAAAACAAAATAGGATCAGAAAGGGACCCACTGACTGCAATGCTACAAAAATCTTTTGGAGAAAGGAAATAAAGTGAAAAACCTAGATCGGACACAACTCACAAAAAAAAGGGAAAAAAGAAAAGAAGCCCTAATTTGGTAAAGTAACTAGAAACCCACAAATAATTTTCATGGATCTTACATTCTTGGCAGCTGCACTAAAGGCTTCTCTATGGCTGATATCAGGATTTCCAGCCTTGATGCGTTGGATCTCGTCCCTGCAGGTTTTTGGTCCATTCACATTTTGCTTCAAGTTTGGCAACGTTCCATTAAAAATATGAGAGAGAGAGAGAGTGAGAGAGAGGAGGGGGGGGAAGATGGCTGTGAATGCATTGAAATCATTACTCACTTGATGAAGCGATTGTACGCTGAGGGGACTCTCTGTCTCTTCTCCGGAGCTGGACATGGACAAACAGACAGAACACAACACCAAAACACAGTGAAAGAGATAGACATTAAAACCCACTTCTTTAATTTCTTGTTCTTTTCTTCCCTACTGTCACTTCAGCATTGTCATTCCTACGTTTCTATATCTACCCCATATCATTGATTCTTCATCACTCGCTTTATTTCCTGGAGGAAACAAACGATGCCCTTTCATTCTTTCCTATCTACATTTATGGGTGGATGGGTGCGATCAAAACCGTTAGTTGTGGCTATTAGTTGTGATCGCACCCTTCAATAACTTCAGGTCCTCCGAATAAAACTCAATATATTATTTTCATCTTCTCTGTAGATAATTTCCTAGGGAAAAAAAAAAAAAAAAAAAGGCCAAAATGACTAACAGGTATATATATTTTTTCAATGTGTCAATTTGGATAAGAGAATCAGGATGAAAAGAAAGAAGAATACAAAGAAGAAAATCGAAAAGGAAAAGGTTTGCATGTAATGTCTCGCTGATATGATAATTAAACAGGAGGAATGTTCTCTAAACATGCATGAGATGGTTTTGATTTTTAGTATGTAGACATTATGAGCAACACACTAACACAAAGTGAATGAAAATGAAAAATTAATTCTAGATTAAGGCTTCTGATTGAAAAACAGGTGGATCATGGTTTTTGGGCAATAGGTGTTCCATTCTTTGTTAATCTTATAAAGTTCTCTCTCCACTACTAGCAGATCAAGAGTCTTACAAAGTGCATATATTGACCAAGTATCTTTAATAAAGTATCCACTGGTTTAGCAAAAGAACCAAAAAAAAAAAAAAAAAAAAGAAGGGGCATATCGACCATGACAAAGTGAAAGAATTTGGAATAACATTTGCCCAACAAATCACTGCCATGCATTCTTGAGAGAATAAAGGCCAATTAATAACTTAAGAGTCTTTTTTTGTTTTTTTGTTTTTTTTTTGAGCAGAATAACTTAGAGTGCTTGATCTTCAAGAGCATTTCACATTCAAATATGATTCTTTGAAGTATGCAAGAAGGAGGAAAATGCCGTGAATCTCACGTCTATTAATAGCTGGTGGCCTTGGGATTTCATTAACTATTCTGCGAGCCGGAGCACCAAAATCATTATTTGCATTGTTATGATTGATCAACAAGTTTGGAGATGGGTTTGCAATATCATCCTGCACCGAAATCAGCACGAAATGCCATTTACACACAAAATATTATTTTGAATTCTGAAATCAAGGACCTAATTGAACATGATCACAGGCCAATTTGTTCTACCAAACATCACATTCACAAACTCACCAGAAGACCATGAGAAGGAGGGAATAAACTGTGGCCCAAGTGAAACTGACTAGCAGATGGCAAAAGCAGTCCACGCATGTTCACAGGCAGGAGATTGGTGCAGTGACCACATCGAACTGTAACTGTCTTGAACAAACTTGTGCATGGAACACTCACCTAACAATTAAATACCATAACACATGAATTAAAGGAACATGCGACGCAGGTTGAATGACGCAAAGAAAGAAGAAATTAACCTAATTGGGTGATCAAAAGACCAATCACAAGGCAAGAAAGGGATGGATAACAATGGAGACAAGACAAAAGGGTTAGTGGTTCTGCTATAATCATAGTACCGCAAGGACAGTGTCACAAATGTTGCAATGGACATAGCAGAGTTGCTCGGCGGGAGGTAGGTGGTCCAAAGAGAGTGTAGAAGAGGAGGACATGGCGTTTTGATACTTTTGATTCCTCTTTTTAAAAACTGATGATGATGATGATGATTGAACTCTGGTTGTTTGATTGATTGGTGATTGACTGATCAGATTGACAGCTTAACCGCCCACCACCTTGGATCTGCCCCCTTTTTTTTTGGTTGAGTTTGAAGATGCTGTGAAAGAAAGGTGATCTGTTTGGTCTAGTAGATATAAGAGGCCAGGAAGACAGAAAACCTTTCTCTCTTTCCCTCTGTTTATTGGTCTTGTTTTGTTTATAGGTCACAAGCATGTACCCTGCCCTAATATATATGTCCATGTGGATTATGTCATGATACAGTGCTATATGTCCATTGTCCATGCATGCATGTGTCACAAGATGATCATAGAATTACAAGTGCTTGGAATTCCCAATGCACGTGTGTGTTTCTATGAGTGTGTCTCACAGACACGCACACACACACACACACACACACACACACACAGAGAAAGATAGAGAGAGAGAGACGGGAGATGTGGGGGAGAGGAGCTTGGAAAGGGACTTGTGCATGGGGTGATATAGCTTTTACTTAATCACCTGTTGTTTTCAGTATTTAAGAGGGGCCGGCTGTGTTGCATAGTATGTGTGTGTGTGTGTGTGGGGTTCAAAACCCAGGACCCCATTTCTTCTGTCCTCAATTTCCGAACCCAAAACCCTAACACCCCCCTCCTATCTCCCGGACAATAAGCCTCAAAGCCCTCAAGCCCCACCCTCCCGCCTCCTTAGGACCTGGAAATCTTCACATCCTTTGATTTCTCATAACATAACTATGACCCATAGTGCACTTCCGATGAGCCTTGGGTTCAACGACACGTTTTTTTTTTTTTTTTTTTTCTAAATCCAACTCCATTACATCAACGATGTTAACTTGGCGGATCCTAAATACTAACTCACATTGTAGTATCAAAATTAAATATATGCAACCATCAGTTATCGTAATAAAATATATAACCCACATCCACGATGCATTGGATTCACCGCGACCTCCTTTGGACTTGAAGCCATTACAACCTTTGATTTCTCCTATCATAGCATAATCATGACCAATAGTTCACTTATGACATAGTCGCGATTAAATTTATGCATTTTAAAAGTTAATATACATCAAATTATCATGAGTATTTGATTTATATTTGTAATTTTATTATGAAGTATAATGATATATTAAAAAATTAAAAATATGTAACTGGGTAATAAATAAAATTACATATTTAATTATTTTATCTCGTTTTATATAACATTGTGAAAAATTTACTTTTGATGATTTGACCACACGTTCTCCTTTGTCTTACACACATTCTGATACGTATTTAAATCAGTAAAAACAATCTGTGTCACTGTCTCTCCCATACACAGAGCTCTTGAAGCTCGCCTGCCTATCTTACTGTCTTTGTCCTTTCCTAAATTTATTTCTCCTTTTCTTTTCGGCTCGTGTTAGCTAATTTGGTTAGAAACTTTCTCCATGGTTTCCTCCTCTAGGCTCTAGGGTTTTCTTTGCAAATTTTTCAAAGCCATTCCATAACTTGGGTGGTGTGGAAAAAAGATGGTTTCCAAGTTTTCATCTTTGTTCTAAAAGTTTTTAAGGAACCATCATCATCCATATCTCATTGAGGCCGAAGGGGATCAGTACATTGCACTTTTCCCCAAAAAAGTAAGCCAAATGCTTAACGTTTATCCAACTAAGGGGAATGGGTCCTGTATAACTTGTATGTAATAGTATTAAATGTGATTGTAATCAGCGAAAAAAGTTTAAAATTTGCAGACTTTGTTGGCCTTTTACAGGCCATCCAAAATGGCCTATTCAAAATTTGCACCATACCCATTTAACATGTCGAAAGGGAAACAAAGACGGAAAATCTGAGGCGCATACTTGAATGAGTAGTCCATCACATCAAAAGTCAAGTTTGGACTTTGGAAAGGGACAAAATTCATTTGTTGGACAGCCACAGAAAAGCAAACAGGTAATTAAACAAAAAAAAAAAAAATTTACTACGTCTACAAACCACCGAAAAATAGAAAAAAAAAAAAGAATTTTATTATGTGAATGACATGAAAGATTAATACAACTCGGATACGCGTTCACTTTATTCAGTAATGACTATTATTAGTATTATACATAAAAAGAGGTAAAAATTATAAGTAATAATTATACATTTGTGGATGGTGTAAAAGGAAAAAGGGGTAAAGGCTGAAAGCAAATAGATAAAAAGTAATATATATTTTTTTTGTGGAGGGCGTGACAAATGCTTAGTTTTATATCCTATATGTTTAATGAAATAAATCTGTTTCACGTAAAAATTCTTTTTTTTTTTTTTTTAAAAGGGACAATGTCATCAACGCTGAGCCTATCCTTGATTGTTGATGTTTTAACCAATCAGGGTATCTCTAGGAGTAAGGCTTGAATTTGAGGTCCTGTATTTAATGTAATTTTTTGACATGGGAGCTTTGGCCACAGCTCCTTTGTTGTCACTTTTTTCTTCATTATTGTAAAAAAATATGTTTTTTAAGAAAAAAAAAGGGGGGGGGAGGGGGAGGACTTCAGGGAGACAATATGCATCCTTATATATATATATATTTATTATTATTATTTTTTACCCTTATTACCTTTTGTCTAAAACAATCATAACCCTGTGTATTGTAGGTTGGACACAGCCCTCTGTGACTGTTATGAGAGACATTGGTGTCCCACGGCATGTGTCTCACATTTGGCTAGATATCAATCTTATCACTCTCCTCTCCTTATTTATTGTGGTGGATCAAATTTGCAAGTCCTATCTCATAGGCCATTATGTTTCGAAGAGGCTTAGCTATTACATAACAAGTTTTCAGATTTTCTTGTGGAATCTTGGAATAAGGATTTCCCTTTATATGAGGCCATTCAGTCTTTGATTCACAAATTGCTGGAATGGAATAGGCAAGTGTTTGGTTATAACAGCTATCCCATTAAACACCTATGATCAACTCGGCTCCAAGGCCGCCAACGTGCAACAGAGCAAATTGGGGCTTAAGTATGAGGAGAAATTAACACCCCCTCCCCTTCTTTTTTTCTGATAAGATGTAACCATACAATTTATAAAGTCATCCGAGTAATATATATATATATATAACTTATGTAAACAACGTGTCAAATTAATGTGTGAAAGTCTTTCTTGTAACGCCTCCCACTTGAATAAAATCTCGACAAACCTTCAATAGCAGAATATACTCCTCTAGATGGGGAATGACAACATGAAAACAAAATAATTTTATACTATATATAAAATATTTTACATTACACTGATAATATTTCATATAATATAAAATATATTTACATTAATATTTTACAACTTAATTATTAAATATTAAATATTATAAAACATATAACAAGAGTTTTTATTTTTATCATTATGAAACTGATTGGCTTGTTGAGCTATATATAACAGATATATATATATATATATATTTCATATATCGTACTTCTTAAGATTCTAATCTTAAAACTGGGAAGTGGATGACCGAAACTTCAAGGACAAGGGTTGTCTCTTAAAGGTAATATATTGGAAGTGCTTGTTAACTAGATTTGCTAACACTCGACAATTTAACAGTAAACTCCACACAAACAACTATTGGAAGTGTTAACGGGTCACGATACCATACCATGCATAAATTTCTAGATTCCGTCAACCACGTCTCAGATGCCCCCAGTTTAAAAGTAACAGACAATCAAAATGGCACTTTTTTGTTCTGCTTTTCCCTTTTTTTTTTTTTTTCTTTTTTTTCCCTTTTAGCTCTGCGATGATATTGCATCTCGATTCTCCATAATGCGTCATGCGTGCATACAAATTCTGCAACCAATGCATGCATGTATTGACGCTGTCCAATGTACGAAGGAGAAAAAAGCCATCAAGCTGATCACTGTAAAAAGCCTGGTTGGAGCTATTTGTGGGGATACGCGCATATTCTCTCTCTTTTCTCTGCATCCCTATCTCCCCGCCCCCCACCTACACATTCAGGTAGAGCTGTGGGTGTGGGATTGGGTAGAAATCGATAAAGTTGATAATATTGAATGTGGGTACGGTTGTGTGGGTGGTTTTGCCTCTCAAATCTCAAATCTTAGATTCATGTCGGTACGAGTTTGAGGATGGTGTTGAATGAATTGATAGTCTTTTAGCCTTTTAGCTAGTTAACCTAGTTGGGATAAGTACCAATTTAATTCTAAATTTTTTGAGATTATTTTTTCATATATTTGTATACTATAATTTAAAATTTTATCACAATTTGATTTTTTTATAAAAAAATGAATACACATTAAATATGTATCAGAATACACCAATAATAACCTAATAAAAACAAAATTTTAAGTTATTAAACTTAAAAGGAAACAATAAAACGTTTACATTAAAAACATTTCAAAAAATTTAAATCAAATTAGCATAGCTATAGGCAATCGATGCTCACGTGCCTTTGCTTAGGATTGTTTTTTGGGTCGTAAACCAAAAAATTTGTTTATGTTGGTGGAAGGAGCTATCGAAGGGCCCCAATCCTGTTGGCCCAACTTTTGTGACAATTTGAACTCTGAACTACGGACTCCAAGCCTAAATGGCATCTTAATTAGGAGTTCCTGAGCCCACCTGGCTCCGCTCAGGCCTCAAGGGTCATCTATTTTTCCAACACTTGCTCCATTCCATTCACACATTGTATAACTTGCCCCACAAGAAGGACCAGCATCCATTGTTTTACCACAAGCCTAACTGCTAAGATTGTGTTACGTTTGTTAGAAAGTTATTATAGTAAAAATTTTGATGCAATTTAAACCGGATTTATCATAAGTTTATTTGTCTATGTTGGTAGATCAGATTTACATAAAAATGTATGTCGATTTATCTAATATCTAATAGCTCAAAGTCGTGTCATCCTCCATTAATTTTCAAACAATTTCATTATAGTTGCAATTAATTTAATGTGTTTATAAGTTAAATAATACAATTGTTTTTGTTAAGTTCAATGATTTTAAGGTTAAAAAAAATAGTGGCATCCCTCCTGCCAAGAGATACAGAACAACAACACGTGGTGCCCATCCCAGCCAATACAAAAACAGGTGGTCTGAGTGGAAGGGAGGCAGAGTTGAAGTTCCCCCATTGCCAATCAAATCCTGTATTTTCCAATCCACTTATGTTCCAAACTGCCTCCTGCTCCTTCCCCCAGCATAGCCCAGAAGATAAAGAACAGGAAAAGAAATTAAAAGAAAAAAAGAAGAACTGAGAGAAAAGCCATGGCATTCACTTCCATCTCCCCACTATCCATGAAATCTCTTGAAATCTCTGCTACTGTGTCAACAAATTCTCCATACCATCTGCGCCCTCTTTCCAGGTCGTTGAGCACAGTTTGTCACTTAGACACAGAAAGACAAGACAATGTTCTTGGTAAGTAACAACAAGTTATTCTTGCGTAAGTTAGTAATAAGTATATAATTTGTTCACAACTAACTGAATCTGTCTTGAAAAGCAAGGTTGTTCCAGAAACAGATACGAGGTGGATAAAACTAAACCCACCAAGAATTGGAGAGTACTGGTATCAACTGCATTAGCAGCAGCAGCTATCAGCTTTAGTTGTGGTCTGCCTGCTGTTGCTGATCTTAATAAGTTTGAGGCGGCCACTAGAGGTGAATTTGGTATAGGATCGGCAGCTCAGTTCGGTTCTGCAGATCTCAAGTTAGTTTTTCCTCTATGGCCTCTGTTTGTGTGTTGTAAGCATAGTTGTGCTGCGTCAATTAGCTCTAATTGCTCACACTTCTTGTAATTGTCATGTAGGAAAGCAGTGCATATGAATGAAAATTTCAGGTAAAGCCTTTTTAATCTCCAATTTATAGTCTTTCCAATTGCTCTAGTCGCTTTGGGTCCTCAATCCTGATAAACATAAAAGATAACTAACTTTTCAATGCAATTACCAACTAGGACTTAGAATGCATTCAATCTAATGCATAGGTTCATGAATTGGTTCTTTTCTAGGCACCTACTCTTGCAGAAGAGTTCATACTTTCTTTCAATCCAAGTACAAGTATGTGAATTTGCTCCTTTCTAGGTACCTACTGTTTAGAACAACCAGACTCTCCTTTTGTGTCTATGCATCCAGCTATCTGGAAAAGTGTAATTTGAAGACAAAAATACGAAGATAATATGACTTCCATAATGAAAACTAAGTACATATGTGTTAATGTGCATGGTGCTAGATATTCATTCTACTACTCAACTGAAATTTGATGGTTAGGTGTTCTAGTTTCTCTTCTTATTTTTGCGTGTGTACTTAATAAGTCTCAATATCTGGTACAGAAGAGCCAATTTCACAGCTGCGGATATGAGAGAATCTGATTTTAGTGGTTCAACATTCAATGGTGCATACCTGGAGAAAGCAGTTGCATACAAGGCAAATTTTACCGGTACGAAACTGATTGAAATAGTCCTTTCTGCTGTCTACATAGTAGCCATAAGATGATCTGCTGACCTATTCCCACATCACAAAACTAACTTCTCATTACTTTTGTTACATCTAGGAATTCTTCATAAAAGAAAAATACATCGAAGTACTCCATTTGACTATGCTTACATCCTGTAAAACGTAATATCCATCTAGTTGTGTTTTCTTTGGTTTGCATGGTTTGATCTGGGTGCCCTTTTCCTTTGTCTGATTGAGTAGGGTTCTTTTCCCGCAATGCACTTGCCTTAGGATGTTGGCCTGATAATTTTCTAGCGATGCTTCTGCCCCCATCATTCTCATGCTGTTTCTCTTTATGGCCACAGGGACTTGTAAACTTCTTTTGCTTCTTCTCATTGCCACCCACATCTCCATTCTTCCCAAACAACGTATATCCAACACTCAGGGATTATTCTGTCAGAATCTATTTCATTGAGTTTTAGGTGACCTTCTTTGTCAAAATGTGGATTCTTTCTGCCACAGCCCCGGAGAAATAACTGAACGGCTGAAATACTTCTCTGAGGCGGATAAATCACCATCTTCACAGATCCTGTTGGCAATTCAATAACCAATCTTGCATTATTATGGATCATTACTTCCTCCTCAGGATTATAATCATATTCTGAACCTGGAACCTCAATCTTCATCTGGGTTTTAAGCATTTGGGCAGAAAAGGTCATAGGCAAACTACAGCCCTCTGGAAAATCGCGTATAGCAAGTCTTCTCTGCTGCCAACACTTCACTATAGAACCCAGAGGAGAAGCACATTCTTTATCCATTGCCTTATACCCACTTCAGAATCACATCTTTTCTTAAAACCCATTCTTGATTCTCTACAAGCTAAACATTAAACACATCTCTGCAACTGCCAGAGCAATTCCCACAAGTTACAATACAAGAACCCCAATCAAAACCACAAAAAAGATTAAATCTTTTTAATTCACCTACTGATTTTTCAATAATCATTCATGAATAACCTTGTGATTGAATACTTCTATCACAGTATCCGCATCATTCAAGAAGAACTCACATGCTATTTGAGCCTTAATATCTAGTCCCAATGTACATCAAAGACCGAAATAGGGTATTAAGAACTACACAAAAGATAATAATATTAGAATGTGGTGATTCGAACTCTGTTCCGTCTGATTTAAAGAGTTTAATGTGATAAAATAAGAAATTTTCTAGAAGTTTGTGTCGAGAGTGGAGGGACGGGACTAATGGACCCGATCCTGTAACCCACAACTGATTTCATCAGGGTGCGAGAAAGTCTTCTGATATGACAAATTATGTTCGAGTTTGAATGTTTTTTTACTTTTGTATAAGTATTTATGTATTTTGTTGATATAAGTTGTTAAAAACAATTTTTTTTTTTACTCATATCATAAATAGAATTAATTAAATTTTTATTTCTTTTAGATGATGATTTAGATTGAAAAATTTATATTAATATTAGAAAAATTACACTTAAAAATTAACTATTAAGATGGAAGATCTTAAATCCATATAAGCTTCATAAGTGGATGGTTATGTTCATTCGCTCCTTTCCCTTCATGCGATCTGCCTTTCTAAGACAACTGTTGTTTAACTAGCAACAATGATAATGAGGCACATGGAAGAGGTGATGTTGTTTCAGGCCCAGCCCTTCATTGAAGAAACATTTTAGTGTTTGTTTGGGTGTGTTTGTATATATGGGTCTTAAATTTTTAAACAAAGTCAGTTTGATTGTGAATTTATGATAACAGGTGCAGATTTGAGTGACACATTGATGGATCGCATGGTATGCCTCAATTGCTCTCTCTCTGTTTTTTCTCTATTTGTGTGTGACTTAGCTTAGACATTTGGATCTTCTACAATTATATGATATCCTCAATCAAACATTGGTTTATGTCTTGTCTTCCAGAAAACAAATGGAAGGAAAAGTGATAAAAAAAACAGTAGCCATTGGCATTGCTGAACAACCAGATGTGATGTAACATTTAGTTCCATGCTGTTTCCTTAAACTTCTTCCAGCATTGGAGATGATTCTGATGACTGACATGTAAATCCTCTTCCGTCATTGACAGGTTCTTAATGAAGCCAATCTTACCAATGCCATGCTTGTTAGAACGGTACTAACACGTAGTGATCTTGGAGGCGCAATTATTGAAGGCGCTGATTTCAGTGATGCTGTTTTGGACCTTACACAAAAGCAGGTCTGTTATGTACTCTATTTCATGTTTGGTTTTAGCTTTCAATTAACTGCAGCTCAGGCATTGCCACGGTACAGACGTGGATATCGTACATCAGCAGTAAAATGGATACAGAAAATTGTGTACCATCTTCTTGAGTCCTATCATGTTCCCTGTTTAGCTACATTGATTCCTCTTTGATAGCATGGTTATCGATGAACTTTTCTCATATGCTTCTACATATGTGTTTTTCACCGGCATTTGATCTTACCGAAGAGTTCAAAAACAAGTCTTGATTTTATCGAAGTCCTTGGCTCTTGTAACTAGAAGTGTTTTTCTTCTAAGATTGAAATATGCCAAAATTGATTGGTGACTGGGATAATGAGCAAAACCCCGTATGCTAAACATAAATCTCTTCTACTCAAGCTGGGAAATTTGATTGAGTTATATATTAAAATAAATATATATATATGATTTTCATATTATGAAAGTGTGTTCTCTTGGATAACTCATGAAATTTTTGGAAAAGTTGACAACTTTCAAGATGTTTATTGCCGTGTCTGGACTCTCCACAACATTCAAGCATTGTGTCTGTCTGGTTGGTCAGTTTCTCCGTTCTATGATCTATGCTAATTGATTCATATATGACAAATATTCTGCATTTCCTCATGAAGGCTCTTTGCAAGTATGCAAGTGGCACAAATCCTAGCACGGGAGTAAGCACCAGGGTGAGCTTAGGTTGCGGAAATAAAAAGCGAAATGCTTACGGTAGCCCATCGTCTCCTCTGATAAGTGCTCCCCCCGAGAGACTGCTTGATCGTGACGGCTTCTGTGATCAAGGCACCGGTCTTTGTGATGCAAAATAGACTGATAAAATCACAATCTCCGATACATATGCAAATCAACGCATGTACTCCGGCATAACACTCATGCACATGACTGTTGCTTGCTTTGCCAGTTCCATTCCTTCGTGTGAGAACTGTTACATCAGACGATCATAAAGTATGGTTCTGATAATTATGAGACGTCTTCTTCCTATGCACGCACTGGTTTTTCAACCCTTTCTTTTATTGCTTTTCTCCTTTGCAAATTGTAATGCGACTCTCAAAAAGACTTTGTTGGTGGCTATCACTGTTAGGATGTATATTCGAATAATTAACAAGGTAAACTCCATAGGGTTAACCAAAAAGGTAGAAAATAAAAAAAAATAATTATGTCAATATATTTATCTTGATATAATAAGCACAATTTTTTAAATGTAAATTCGATCATAAATCATTGAATCAATTATAAATTTAATTATAAGTTCGGTACAAGTTAGTAATTTAATTGGACGAAAGAATAACTCGAAGTGAACCGTAATGAACCAGAATAAACTAACTACCCCATTGACCAGTAACTGGTTCGGTTGGCTCGGTAGGGCCTTGCGGCTTCTGGTTGGTCTAAACTCAGAACCACTGGGTTTTGAGCCTTCAAATAGGGAAAGTTCCCAGGCAAATAGAGATGGCCACAAGCCCAAATCATCTACAAAATAGGATTTCCAAGCCTAGAATGGATCAGTACCGTCAATATATACTGGGGGGCATCTGGTAATGTTAGGTTTTAGGCCGGGCCGAGCAGGAGCTGGATGAACCCAACGTACGCCTCGTGGACCCATCATCCAGTCACATATGCTTGCTTATTGATATGGTATTTAATTTTTTTAACATACTTCTTGGACAAGTGTAGCATGTACTTGACGCAACACAAGGAAACTCAATTGAAAAGCCAAATTTATGTCCTAATAGCATCGACCTGAAAATGATTAAATTCAAATGTTTAAAAAAATTTGAATCACCAAATAATGAGTATAAATTAAAAAAGATTAACCAATATTTTAAGTACAATGAAAAATAATCTCTTAAAATTTTATATATTTTCATCTAACAATTTAAGCTATAATTAGTAAAATTTATAAATATTATAAGACATGTGTTATTAACAACATTTAATGACCCTATCCATAATTTTGCGCCCAAAAAAGACATTAATTCGGAAGAAATAGAAATGGGAGGAAATGACCAAATCGCTTTTGTAAGTTGGAAAGTTGCAGACATGATGCCGTAAGTGCAATAGTGGAGAAGCTTATCTCACCTGCGAAGTCAAGCATCCATCGACCAACTGGTAAAGAAACCAATCAAGTTCCTTTCTCTTTACTTCTCGCTTTTTCCGAGGTGGACCTAACAAAACAAGACCCAGACAAACAGAAAGGTTTGCCAAACATCAATCCAGAAAGCCAGGAGTTGTTTGTTGCTGCCCGTCTCAAGCATTTGCAATCAGGGAATGTTCCCTCTCGCCCTGTCAAGTCTCCCACCTCAATAGCTTTCGCTCCAACACTATCTTGCTTGTCTTGTCACCACCTAAATTTTTGTAACCTGCGAACTCATATGAACGCGTTTCCTGACGCAGAAAAGACAATGCACTTGAAAAAAATTGTCATACTATTATAATTACTGATTATATGTTTATAATAATTTAACACATAATTATAATTAACTACAAAAATTATAAATATACAATCAATATCTATAATACGTACCATTATATCGTGTTATCGTTGCATTTGTAACTGCACCACTTCTATATATCCATCCCAAGGAAAATAGCTAATCCCCACAGTCCCTTTTAACAGTACGCGTGCTTTCCTATTTTCCTATTGCAACATTCTTTTTATTTCAATCATTTGCAACATGGGAAAGCAAATGCTTGTGGTTGTGCGCATAACGCATCCATATAATCGTTTATTATAGGTTGTATCTCTATTCTACATCAAAATTCACAGCATTTGAAGAGGTGAATGTAATTGTAGAGGCAAAAATTTCATGATCAAGGGAGATTCGACTAGCTTGGAACTTCCATCATAGACCCATTTGCCATTGTGGCCTGTCCGTAAGGATATTGATTTAAAAGGAAGAAAAAGAAAATCTGACTATGTCAGCTAAAAGGAAGATTCCGGCTCATGGAACTGAGGTTTTGGGATCTGGGAGGGCACGAGGAAGTATGCTAATAATGCTGCCTCACATGGAGGTGGTTTAACTTCACATGGTCAATGATATTATTATATTTCTTATAACTAAATTATGCATGATTTTATTTACGGTAAACGCCCATTAGTCGCTCAACACAGTGCACGCCAATTGCATCAAAGCGCATGGTTTGCCCTTGTTTAGGGCTCTGCAATGCAGAAACGGTAGGGGCTCCCTCGTATTTGCCATCTATCTTTCTCGTGGGAAGTAGCAAGTTTGGCTAAATATGTGAGCATTTCTCCGTGCTTGCTGTATTTTTATCTTTAAATATAACATACATATGATTTTAAACAACAGAAATTTATTATATTATTAATTAAGTCTCACTTAAAATTTTTTAATTTTCACTCACATTTTTGGTTAACTTGAATCAAATTAGAAAGTTCTCAACATTTCTCTTTAGACTTAAGGTTTAATAGTTCAAGCCATTGTACCCGATTGACTTTAAGAAAATTTAAGGAAATATTGTTACGCCTTTACCAACAACTCGAGCAGCTTGAGGCTTTATCTGAACAGCCAAAAGATCATGAAAATCTATTTTCAGTTTCTTTTATGACAAGTGACCCTATAGGATAAGGCCAGGGAATAACAGAATTTGAGTATAGAAAGCACAAAGCCCTAATGGAAAAAGGACATACATATTGTCAAACTTAGTCAGCAAGAAGAACCCACTTCGATTTCCATGACTTCCAAATGTTTAGCAACTCCTTCTCTATGTCCGAGTAACAAAGAGAGCTAGTCGATGCATGCATGATGAGGTCCATGAGAGCACGCCCACTCATGATGTCGCGTGGAAAACTTTCATTGCTTTAAAGGGATTTTAATCCTTGACTTCAACCCAAGTAAGGGACAGTCTCTTCCTTGAGTTAAAGTCAACAACAGCTGAACAAACTTTTCTTTCATGTTAGTCCTCTTATCCATAATGAGAGACTCAAAGGTTGTTTCGTTGGCTTTTGGATATTTAAAACCATGGTGAATTCCAAAACGTACTTCATAGGGTCAAGTTGTGTATGAAGTCCAGCTTTATATCCATATAGCACTCTTTCAACCATTTTTGCTTGTTCCTATGCCTGCTGTCCAACTCTTGCAGCTCAACCTAATAAAAGGGCGTTCCAATGTATGAGGATCTTACATTTGTGAAGTCTGGGAAAAGACAGCTCAACCTGATAAGCCAACAATATTTTTCAGGATTGGCATAAGTTCGGTCCCAGGACCTGTCACCCGTGTATGACTTGGATGACCGTACGTCTTGCCTCTCTTTTTTCTATGGTAGTGTTGCATTGCATTATTGGTCCCTAGATTTGATATATAATAGAGGCCAATATATTAGTTACAAGGAAACAGGCATTGGCATCTCAACAAGTTTGTGTATTACTTTATATTCCTCTACGGAGAAGCTTCAAGATGCATTTGAATTCATCTTCTCAAAGGTATGTTTGCAATTCGAAAGCCCAGCTACAAGTTCTATGCCCACCTGGAAAGATACATATTAAGACATACACTGGCAGTTCGCCAAGAATCTCTGTTCTTGAAAGGACAGTAAAAGGTATACACAGCTAATTGCATTTGGGTTTTTCTCCCTATGCATTCTTTTATTTCACATAACTGACTTCACTTACAACATCTATCGCCCTGCTCCTAGTTGTTCTTTAGAATTTTTCTGCCAAATTGTGAGTACACTTCCTAAACGGAAAGTCTGACCTAAAACTAAAGCAGTGAACCTTGTATATCACTCAAAGAAAGCATAGCAACTATGCAAAAGCCCCAAAAGTATCAAGCAGTGTTGCTCCCAAACTACTCTTGCAATTCATATTAATTTGCAAAACAACCTTTTTTTTTTTTTTTTTAATGATTAAGTGGAATGGCTATCAGTAAAATGAAAACAACAAGTCTTGACAGGAGAAGACAGTTTGGTGGTTTCTTTGGGTTGGTTAGCCACTACAACATTTATATTGATACTTGTTAATTTTATTTACTTGATTTTATTAGTATAGCAAATACCAATTTTATGTCTCACATTTTATTTATTTCCGCTAAGTCTTTTTTATTTTTTTTATTTTTTTATTGTCTCTTACCCCCTATTTTTAAATACGCATACAAACTTTTTGCTTTTTCTAATTATGACTAAAGAAGCATGTTTCGATTCAATTAAGTGTGAACCAAGAAAGACTACTGTCAACGTTCTTTTTTTTTTTTTTTTTTGACAAAGCTGAAGGGGAAGAACATAAAGTAGCTTAGCTAAGGCTGAGTTTTTCATACATACAGGAGTAAATTTTAAAGATAAAAGTGTTACAATATGAAAACCAAGTAAGATTCAATTCAAGTACAACGACAATAGCTGAGGCATTTCCAACAAAGCTCAGCCTTTTATATATAAGTTCAACTGAAATTACTAATTCCTTATTTTTCTGTTTGCATCTCTACTTTTGCAAGTATCTTAATGCCCATCAACGTGAAGGACACCTTGAGTTATAGCTAACACAAGCCATTTTAGTTATATATTATGTACAGCAAAGAGGATCAAAGCTTATTTTCTCATTGTTCCTATATGTAATTAGTATGCATATTGGATCCTCTAGTACATATTATATCATATGTGCTTTACTTCCATAGATCAAATTGGCAACTAGAAGCCGATCTCGAGGCATATTCCTGAACAATTTCTGGCCCTCTGGCTTCATTGCTGAGTACATTCATCTGCTCAGAAACATGAAAGTCGACTTCACTGGAGTACTTGCTTTCCTTGGAAGCGTCCTCGTGACTGAGCTGAGATGCAACAAATTTGTCAAGCACCCCCCAATCGGTCACTTGTTCCGCAGCTTGCTCATGATTGCTACTGTAAAATGGGCTCAAAGTTTGTTGATGGCTTTGCTGAATTTGTTCTTCCTTTCCAATGGTCCTATCATAGCCATATGGAACCAATGGATTGCAATTTACACTTGCACCTGACTGCGGAATTGTGGGGCTTTCCAGCTGAGGAAGCTGGAGGAAAGGATCTGGAGGCAGATTGTACCGCAACTCAAGCTCTTGCTTGCAAGAATAATGCTGAACATATGACGGGTATGATTGACAAATTCGCCGCGGGGAATCCATTTCAGGCATAAATGAAACCTGATCATCATACCAACATGGTGAATCATACTCACCAACTTTCCGCAATGTCGGCATTCTCTTCTTAAACGCTCTACATACAACCCATCCTTCTTCCTGGTGCAATTCAGCATCTCACATTAGGAGGTTTGTGTTCTTGTTAATATGGGAAAATGAACTTAAAGATGGAACAGTTTGATTGTCACAAGCAGATTAAAAATGTGCAAAGAGAGAATTGGAGCAGCAAGATTGAAAAAAAAAATTAATTAAATTTTTGCACCTTCGTATTGAGTTAACTTGATCGGTTCGTTCAAAAATCTCTCTATTATGTATAAATATATCTTCTGTAAAGTTACCAAACATACTTTAAGTACCTCTAAAGAGAATTTACTTCAAAAACTAATAGAAATTAAATTATTGTTAACTACTCTGTGTATTTTGTGTACTATCAATTGATCATTAAAGAAGAAAAGGAGTTTTAAGGGACATGAGAGTACAATAGAGGCAGGAACTTTGTAATTATTTCATAATTATTTCATAATGAGTTCCAAAGAAAATATGTGTATACTTGCCTGAGGAGTTCCATTTTCATTTGTTTCTAACCGATATTCATGCATGATCCAATCTGATTTTTGTCCATTTGGAGCTCTTCCTTTATAAAACACAAGGGTTTTTCTCATGCCAATCAAGCAATGTCTAGAGTAGATAGCCTTGTCTCTTCCTGTAGCTTTCCAAAACCCAGCTTTTGTTGCTCTATTTGTTCGAGTTCCGGTTGGGTACTTCTTGTCTTTATGGCTGAAGAAGTACCATTCATTCTGCTCTTCAGTTCCTAATTTGCATAGCTCTATAGCCAATCAAAGAAAGACAATATTTTCCATCCATGAGGTGAAAAAATATAATTTAAGCTATTGGCTAGAAAATCCCATTTCAACATAAGTTCCAATAAAATTGTTAATACCTTGAAGGTCCCATGGCTCAATTCTGTAAAGATCAACATCTTTGATGACATCTAGATCAATCATTTTGGAAGCAACCTTTTTCCTAAGGTAGTAATCAACAAGCTCTTCATCCGTCGGATGGAATCTAAAGCCAGGAGGAACCTGCGAAAAACTATTCATGGTCTTCTGAGAATCTGGAACCTGTAACCAAAATGTCGTAGCATCAACCTTGATTAAATTCTTCAATAAGGAAACAATATACGGCGAGCATTGACATTTCATAGGGCCCCAACATTTTAGATTAATGCATCCCTAAATGAGCACTTACTTGCCAATAGTTTGAACATCCAACAAGATTTTTTTTAGATTCAAAGCCACTAAATTGTTGGTGGGAGAATCCGTGCAATAATAGGAGATGACTATGCTCTCCTATTGTGGAGGTTTAAGGTACAATAGATCTCCTAATACCACCATTCTCCTTCAAATGGGGCTTACAACGTTATGATTCTTCTTGGTGTACTAGGATCTTGTGGTTGTAATTTTTATACTCTTTTGTTATTTCAGCTATAAAGTTCTCCCTTCACTTATGAAAAAAAAAAAAAAGTAATTATGATTATTCTTGGGTTGACACGGTCTAAAGTGGAAGGAGGGAACAAGATAGCTAGACACAAATTTGAGAAATGTACCGATTCTATATAACGTCTTCTAATAGGTTTTTCTCCAATTGCCCACATTATTCTTCAAATTTAGATACACTAATCATAGTATCAATATTCCTCTTTTTGATAAGCTAAAATCGATTTTATTTATAAACATTTGGCAGAACATCGGCCGGTTGCGGTCCTTTCTCAAACATATGGTATTGAGCATTTGTACCAACCTTTGTAAGGACTAAGCATATTATTTCCACAAAAAATGTATTTCATGGAACAGTTGAAAAACCAAAGTTGCATAACACATCTAGAAAATTGAACTGACCTGATGCACTACATGCATACTCCTACATAAAAAGAAATGAAGCATCGTAAATAAACCTTAATAATAGTTTTTGAAAATGTAAACTAATGGGAATTCCAAAACGTGACTGTCAAAAGGATTATGGATCCCGGCAGTGATCTGATTCAAATGTCTTCATTTATCTCTCAAAAATGTTGATTCATGATTGTTTCTTCTTTTTCCTTCAAAGCCCCAACTCAAATCGATGAAATAATTGGTGTATTATATTAATAAGTATAAATAACCCTGGATTTTGGACTAAATAGAATCTTTGAAGAGCTAAAATTTGTAGGGTGAAGGCAAGCAATTCTTAGAGTGAATTAATTAAAATGAATAAATTATTAATTATCATTAATATTATTATCTTGCGTGAGAAAGATAGATGCCCATCACTTGGGTTTTTTGGCACAACAATCTAAGCAGGATTCCTTTAATTTCACTTATTAAAGAAACGAAGTTCACTAGAAAATAAAAAAAATAAAAAAAAAAGGTGTTTTCCCAGAGAAAATGGAAAAAAAGAATCAAAATCAAGAGCTATATTTTGTGAAATAAATGATGGGAAATCATATATTGAAATGAACATCAGTATTTTAGAACATCATCCAAAAGATGTGGAACCTATATATTATATACTTGACGTGTGAATCTGCGTTTTACGCAACTAGCTTAGGTAAATTGTACATATTTGTTTAAACTAATTAAGAAATAATTGGTATCAGGAGGGAAAAAAAAAAAAAAAAACCAAGGAGAAGAAAAGGGAAGGATGAATACTGATGATTGAAAGACAAAAATGAACACTAAAATTAAATAATGATTTTCAATATCAGAATCAGAGGAAGTAAGATCTACATTCTAATTAAGCACAAAAATCTCAAAAAAAATTTTAAAAAAATTAATATTTTAAGAACATGCCCTTGTATGTACATCCTCTTCACGATTATTGTCATAAAGACCATCCAATCAAATACCCAACCCATCAGAACGGCAATTTCGGTTCCGGAAGTCAAAGAAATTTTGAAAAACAAAGCTTGGAAAAGGCAAGCAGAAGATATGAAAAGTTTGGCTTTGGCACACATAGAAAAGCCTAGCTATGTGTAGATTATCATATTGTAGACTACTTAGACTACAGAACAAGGAATAGTGCTCTCAAAACTCAAATCTGATTCTCTGAGACGCTTGTAAGCAAAGAGTAATCAAATACTATAATTTGTAACATTACCTTTTGTCCGCATCTGCAATGTGAAATGTGATAAATATGCTTCTGCTTTACGTGATTAACATTCAGAGGAGACCAAGAACAAACCATCAAATGGAAGCCAATTCGTAATGCAATAAGGGAAGAAAACAAGAACTAGTAGTCAAGAAGCCATATTGTTAATTTTTTCTATGATTATTAGTTAGTTAAGTGGCTAAGAAAGAAAGAAGAAGAAGAAGAAGAAGGGGCTGAAGATTGTACACAACCTTGATGATGAACAATCACCTTAGCAAACAGGAGAGTGAGAACTCCTCCTTAGATCTGGTTGAATGAAGCCAAACCCAAGATCCCACCAATAAGCTTAAAGAAAGCAGACAGCTTCTTTTGTTGGTCTAAAGAAAAACACTTTAAGCAAGCTCTTGTCACTCTCCTTTGCAACCTTTGCCACAAGTCCACTGAACCAGACAAATTGACACAGAAAGATAGGATCATAGGAAAGACAAGAAACAAAACAAGAAAGATGGAATGTAAGCAGCCAAAGTGATCCTCGGGAATCGAACTGTACTCCCCGAGAGGAATGTCTAGAAATAGTCAAAAGAGAGGAAAAGAGATGGGGAGACAGAGAGATCAGATCCCGATGAATGGAAAAGAGAGGAATGGGAAAAGACAGACGGTATTATAGGGTTAAATAATAAGAAGCAAGTGAATGACAATGAAAATGAAGAAACACTTTGGTGCAAGATGAAGAAACACATAGACACACATACCCTAATAATAAAATCTATCTTTCTCACTCAAACACATTCCCTCTCTCTCTCTCTCTCTCTCTCTCTCTCTCTCTCTCTTTCTCTTTCTTTCTTTTCTATCTATGAAGTGGAAGCTTGATTGCTGGAAAAGCTTCTCGCGAGAAAAGGGTGGCGGATGTATAATTGCTCAAAGCTATGCACTAGAGCAACTTTCACCAGCAACTGATAAGGACCACAAGAGAATGTTCAGCTATTATTAAGTTTAGTTTAGGTACAATACAGAGAATAGACATATCCAAATACATGGTAATCAAAAATGAGTTAACACGTCTTGTATTTTTAGTATAATTGGTTGAGATTATAACTTGCAAATAATTATACAACTATAATCAATTAAAGTTAATGTACTACATTGGAGTCAATGCAAATATAATTGTAGCTGATGCTAATGTTGGGTTAATTATGATTGATGATAATCCTTCCGCACAAAAAGAAAAAAGAAAAAAAAAACAAAAAACCAAAAACGGTGAAATGGGTCTTCTTGGCGAAGAACTCTATTAGGCCTTGATGGGCTTCTGGTTTGCCGTTCACTAGGAAAAAGTAGGTGACTATGCAGAGGAGGAAAATTCATTTTCTACGAGACTCTATCATAGGTAATTAATATGATCTTAATATTAGAGACACAATTATATTAGCAAATATCTGGCATTTATAACCCTCAACTTTGTATTAATCTTTTCGTGCTCCATAGTCACTTAATCTTATATATATATATATATATATATATATATATAACCCCGTGACATAGTGTGAAATAATATTAAAAATTTTCAAATCCACCTAAAGATTCAAACTTGTAAGTTGAAAATATAAGATATATTTTAAGTCATATCAAATTTTTATATTTTAATAATGTGAAATTTGTTATTCTCAATTCACTCTCTTGACAAGTGTTTGACTTGATTTACACATGACATAATGAGAATGAATTGAAATAGATTAGACCCTACGAGCATTGAGCCGTTTAATTAGACAGAAGATATAAAAAAGAGTAAACAACTGAATGACAAGCCTAAGTAATGAAATAAATCAAAATCAAATATTATGTTAAAAAATCTTTACACACAAAAATTTAATCCGAATTCAGAGATAGATTAATTGTTCTTTTCAAACAATTTCAAGACCAAATTCGACATAAAATTTAGTTTCTTTTTCCCTTGTCCACCACGTTATGCTATCCTAACCAATTCTATTGAAATGGAGAATTCTCTCGTTGGCGGATTCATCAATTAATTGTTCCCACGCGCTATGCCTCCATCTCTTTAAACATTTGCTTTCCACATCCTCAAATATATAAATGTTAATTGCATGTCAAAAGTAAACCCATAACCAACTGATAATTATTTAGTTCTTAAAAAGTGTAAATATTAAATTAACATAAATATTACAGTTCTATTTTACTATTATTATTATTTTTAAGGTTGGTGGCATTCAAGGCAAATAAAAATATTACCCAATGCAGTCTTCACCAGCAACTGCACGCGACTTCTGGTTGGTTGGTCCGCGAGTTTCATGTTTAAGTTTTGTCTGTTTTTTTATCGTGCTGGACCCCACGAACCGACCCCCCATCAAGATAATGAAACGTCGCCAAATATATATTAAAAAAATAAAAAAATATTATATTTATATATTTTTTATAATTATAATTAATTATATTATTAAAAAATTTATAATTAATTATAATATTATAATATAAATTATGTTTATTAAATTTATTACACTTATATAATTAAATTTTAAAATTAAAATTAATTTGATAAAGTCAAAATTAAAAGAACTTCCTTAAATTTATTAAAATTAAAATTAAAATTTTAAATTTTAATTAATTTTACTATTAAATTTTGTGAGTATTATTTTTTTTTTTAATTTCCGATTTTCATTTGCTTTTGAGCCTGTTGTGGTGGATAGTGGGGCCCTGGAAAAGGAATAATGTTAAGAACTGGGTACGTGGCGGCTAATGGTCTGGCGTGGGCTAGCCCACAATCATGAGGGTGAAGCTTTATCGTAGGGCCCATGTTATCCCGTAGGTCCCACTTTCCGATTCCCTTAGATCAAGGGCCCACTTTCCTCGCTTTTATTGACAGTGGAGCTGATGCCTTCCTCCAAAGACATATGTAAATTAATTAATTAATAAAACTAATTTTTCCTACTTGTAGTTTATGTATCACGGGGGTGCTTGTGCGTACCGTTTAATTAAGCACAAAATTAATTAATATTTTTTTTCTCTATTTCTTTTTCAGTTTTCCCGCCAAGGGTTATGACCTTGTGGGCAAAGGCATTGTAGGTGATACATAAGATCTTATAATAAAAGTGTTAGAGCTATAGCTTATTTGTTTTGCAAGTGTTGGCCTATACAATTATATGGTTTAAATTTACCGTAAAACAAGTGAAGTGAAGCACAAGTCAAACACGTGATCCAATTGTCACCTTGATGTTGCTAGTCCCAATAGGGATTAAATTATTATGTTCAGAAAAATAATCTTGAAATTTCTATAGTTTAGGTTTAATAATTCATATGAAGTTCAGTCCAATAAGTTTAGAAGATTGGTGTGTTGCTGAATTTTGTGTCCACTTAGCTCAAATTTGAGTGGCTCTAACCAATTGTGAGTTCCTCTCTAAAATTTGGACAAGCATAATTGAGAGAAGATTTCAACATTTTTTATGCCACCTAATTTGTTTTTTTCTTCTTCCCCTCCCCCCAAAAAAAAAAAAAAAAAACTTTTTTCTTTTCTCTTTTCTCAGTGACACCCATTTCTTGAATGCTATTTTTGTTTTTTTTTTTTTTGGGTGAAGACCCATTTCTTGAATCTTTACTCATAAGCGTTTGGCGATCATAGAAACTTTTTTAGGGCAGATGAATTAATGTGTCAAGAACGTGTACTGGACCGTTTTCACAGTTTTTTCAATGATCAATAAACGAGTAAACGTTTTGGGTCAATTACTTTTTTCCATGTAGAGATAGATGTTTGCTTTCAACTTATAAAGGTGGGATTAGCAAAAGCTAGTCGAAACAAAGTGGCAAATTGAAACGCAACCAATGGTGGGTATGTTTAGATCATTGCCAAAATAGACCCATTATTGTTTCGGTTCCCCACGTTCAACCAATTGAGGGGCAGCTTCCCGAAAAATGTCTCCATTAAATTTGGTAGAAAGTTCTGTTGTCCCTTCTCCATGCCCTCTCTTCGCTGTCATTGTCTCATCTCCAATTCCCTTGACAATTTTTTTTTTCTATCCTTTCGCTAATATTCATGACATATGACAGGTTTTAAAATCAGGAAATTGTTAGTTGACAGCTAGCAGTCTTGTTAACCAGGCGCATGTGTTCACCCAATGGCTATCGCATTAACATCCATGATTATTTGAAGGAAATTACTTCATGATCACTTAAAAAGAGCGATTTGAAATGCACTCAAAACAATCACATGCATGTTGTGAACGACCGGATGAAAATAATTGTAAATGTCGTGAGTTTGCATTGACGTAAATGCAAGAAATCACTAAAACAGTATACATTAAAGATTATATATATATGATCACTTCGAGCATGCATTTGATTACATAAAATTTTAATTTTTTAGACAAGTAAACATGCTTTAGGTGTGGTTTCCTGCCAACCCTCTTGCTCAAGTTGGAGATAAAGCCTTTTCTAAAATTTGCAAGCACGTAGAAGGGCATGGAATAAAGCTTGGGTGATGTAAAGGCAACTATCCTTTAGATTGACACCAATTTATGTACTACTTAAACATAGTCTTTGGCGAAGGAACACCCTAATTGCCTCGTTAGCCATTGCATTCATCAAGTAGATTGCATTTTTTTTGTTATACACTATTTGATTGGTGTGAGTGACTTTTCATTTATGATTAGTTTCAATTTCCACAATACGAAGGTAAGGTTGTGTAAGAATAAGATTGAGTATATTTGACATTTCTTCTGATTCTATAATACATTAGTCTACTACGGCGAGATGCTTTTTTTTTTTTTTAATGTTATGCGCACTTGGTAGAAGTTTACGTCTTGTATTAGTGAAAAAAGGTTGCATTCTCGTCTGGGATTGTGTAACCCAAAAATGTAAAAATTGCTACAACTTAAGGCTATGTGTCGATTGTCTGCTATATAATTCCTATAATTAAGCTTTATATATATATATATATATATACTTCGGGACTGAGATTTAGTGGGCTCTTGAGTGCCCTAGCTGCCAGTCAAAGGGGCAAAAACTGAACCAAACTGGCGTTGAACTGCGAAGTGGGAACCAAGGGACAAAAGAGAGGGAATTGGGGCAGTCTCTGTTCATGTATCAGAGTGCAAAGTACATGCGCATAACCACGCGGCAGACAAGGATTCATCGGGATCTCATTAGTTGTCTATGGCTGTCTTGAGGCCCCACCTTGATCACTTCATCACAAAAGACTACAAAAGAGAGCTTAAAGCTTGGGCATGTGATCATCTTATGTTTATGGGTTTATATATATGTGTGTGTGCGCGCGCGCGCGCGCAGGAGGAAGGTCCCTGATATTTATTTAATTTGACAACATTTATGTAATTCACTAATTGATATTTCAGCCATATCCATAAATGTTTCCATGAGTTAGCAAGACAAAGAACTTGTAATCACGTAGATCTCATTGTTTGGCTTAAACCCTTTTTTTTTTTTTTTTTGGGCTTAATCAATAAATGTGATATATCGAATATGAAACAATATGCCCCATCCCTCTAGTTATCAACATGATAAAATAATTAGATTTCTTTAATCGAAAACAGAACATAATGTCACTAAAGTTGACAGTCGCCTTCAATGGTCAACTGGTCCTGCACAGAAAGCAATGCACATAGCAGTATCATCAATTACAGTTTGTTGCTCAAGGCGTGATGATTAATTATTACAATTTTGTTGTCATCAATTAATATTTCCTTGGCTATATATGAGGAATGAAATAAACTATAATGTCAACAACAACAGAGACTAAGATGATTGTATTTTGGTTTACATGTCTCCTTCAAAGTAATAATAGCAATAATATCCATGACAACGAGGTCTAGAAATAAGGACAAATGAATTGGCAAGACAGTGGAATTTGTAATGATTAGCATTCCATTCAAATTATTTAAATACGAATTATATTTTAGTGTAAAATATGTAAAAATCAAATAATAACATTATAATTGTTATAGTATATTTATAAATTTATTATTAATTATAATTACATATCAAATTACTTAAAAATATATATCGAGTAATTAAAACAGTACGACACGACAATATCTGTAAATCTATATTTATCTCATATTGAACGACGTGCCTCATGTAACATATTTGTTTGGCACAGTCTGAAGCTGAAAACAGCGGTCAAAAAGAACATCTTGTCCATTGGCCTGTGGGGGACCTATAAGGTTGTTGAAACTGGTTATGATCATGTATGGAGCTGATCACAGAACTGGATGAAAACAAATGAAGCAGCTTGATGTGAGCAAAAGAAACATACCAACCTAAAAAGCAATATGTTTGCACATGCAGAGAAAATCAAAACATATCTAAGTTAGTAAGCAAGTAATTAAGGTTATTGTACAGCCAAAATAGATTGACAAACACCTTTAGGATACGCCCAGATGTGAAACTGTCTGGCGAGAGAATGTCCCAAAAAGAAGTTAGCCTCCAAAAATGCCAGTGATTGGCAAGAGAGCGCATCACTTGCAACTAATGTAATTTTTGTGGTCGTGCCGCCCCAGGATGAAGTTAATTATTGTCGACGAGGAAGCGATCCTTTAAGGGATTTTTGTGGGGCTTCTCCAAGATAATGTCATCAATGTAGAATCCTTACTACATGGGGCGGCTAAATGCCAAATGTTGTGTTCATATTTAAAGGGAAAAGAGGGTTAACATATCAGTATATGAAGCTTCTCGTGAGACCATGTAAGTGGCTTGTGGATGGCATTTGAATTGATGATCAATACGTGAGTGGTGAGATTTACGACTCTGCTCACTGAAACTGATTTGACATTCCTTTTGATTAGTTTACAGGCATTAAGATGGTATGGCTTGCAGGATATTTTCCTCAATGTCAACTTTTTTTCACCTCCGCCGAAAATAACATGATACCATGTTGTTCGGTGCATTGGAAGAGTTATTGGGGTGTTTCTCATAATCATGTTGTAGCCATTGGCCAACGCAATTAAGATAGATCTACTAATTTATAGTGGAATTATCCCGTCAAAAAGCATATTGGTGTGCTTATAAGATGGTTTAACCACCATTATCATTCCTAAAATATTGATTAGAAATGATGTATGGCCGTGGGTTAAGCCTTCCAACAATAAAAATGAATGATTGTATTTCATCGGAATTATTACCCTTGTGTAGCGTAGAACCTGTTTTCTTTCCTTTTCTTTTCTTTTTATGTCCAAGATTGCTTGAATAGGCACACAAATACATACATCAACATCATTTTTGTATGTGCTCTCCAAGTATGTGCTCCAAGTTCTCCTCCACCCCACCGCCCCCCCCCCCAACCCAAAAAAAAGTATGTATATATATATATATATAATAAACAAATCCCAGCAACGATTTAGGAGAAAAGGCCCACAAAGTCCAACCTTGATCATTAGTGACGAGTTTGGAGCTTTTAACTTAGAGTTGGCCACAGCTTGCATGTGTGCCCTTCCTCAATGGGCTTCATTACGGCCCAATTTTCCATACAGTGCCCATTCGGGCTTTGAAAATCTTTTCTAGAGTCCCTTTGATTGAATTTCGTAAATCCCCGTTTAAGAACCTGAAATTTTCAACCATTATTTAAAAAATAATTCAAATTTTTGGGGTAGCCTTTTGTAAATCCCCATTTTGATTGAATTTTCGACCATGCTTAGTTGTATTTTCTAAACCCATTTGTACAATGTGCAAGCTGATGGAGAGGAATACTTGGGAATAAAAATACTGAAAACAAAATATTGAACATAGAGCTATGTATTTGATTAATTCAATTATCAATGGACAAATAAAAAAAATAGTAATAACAAAAATACAGGCAGTTTACCAAGAACTCCAGGGCCTCCAGGATCAGACTAGTACAAGAAGATCCTGTCATTGGGATTGCCATCCACAAACTTGTTACTGCCACCTTTGACTGCATTCCTGTCACCGAGAAGCACTGCATACGGGTTCTGAGCAGTGATATGCTGTCCGGTGCAATCCTAAAGAACACATCACCGAGTATGATGAGTTGCCTGAACTAAATTCGGATAAGTTAAAATTGATTTCTACCAAAAAAAAATAAACATGTTATCCATTAAAGTTTACTCAGATTGATCACTTGTTTGACTTATCATGAATAGAAGTCATATCCTCGAATGATGATGCAATTGGACTGTAACCATTCAATTAATCTATTGAGTCGTTTCTAGGATAAAAGGATTTAAATTCAAATTTAAGTTGGAGCTAAACTAATAAATAAATGAGGAAAAAGAAGCAACTGACATTTCAGTGGTTTGTAATTGACCTATGCATTATCACCCCATTAATGCCACGCGACAAAAGTGTGCTGGATATATATATATATATATATATATATATATATATATATATATATATATAAGCAATTCATAGCTAAATTCGAATAATGGCGTGGTATGTTTCAGTTGGAATTAAATAATAAATTAATATGGATATTTTCTGTAAAACCAATAGGTTACATGGCATCTGGAATATGTGGTTAGGTTTACCTTTACAGTGTAGACGCCAAGCCAACAAGCACTACTGTTCCTTTAAAGGTTGGCATTATTGCCAATCGTTTTCAAGTTGACGGCACACCAATCAATTTAACTCATTAATAATACACATAATTATCAATACTTTCTTTTAGTACATGGGAATGGGATGCTTAGCTACTATGTATTAATTTGTTGCCGGTCCATAAAACCTAATCGTAATATTCAAATTGATGATAAAAAAAATATTGGTATTCAAAAATGGTGGGGCCCTTGCATTGGAGTGCAGGAAATGAGGCGAGGAGCCGGCCCTTTCTTCCTAACAACTTCCGATGAGCATGCGGATGTTTTGATTAAAATGATCGATCATATACAACCATAGGAAAAGGGAAGGAAACAAAATAAAGGTAGCATTATATTCAGTGTTATATAACAATGAATATGGTCTCATAATTCTATCATATAATAAAGAAAGCCAATGGCGGAAGATGAAGAAAGAAACAGAGAGAGAGAGAGAAACAGAGAGAGAGTGGTTTTGAACTAGGAGAAAGGTGATGTATTTAAAGTCAGGTGTAGTAAACCGGTGGGAGCCATGCAGAACAAGAAAATTGACACGTCTGGAAAATGGTCAAGAAAAAGTGGACCCTCCTGAAATGCTGTGCTCGTGCAAGTGGGTGTTTCTTGTTCTGGGAAGATTGTCTCATTTTGACTGAAATTTTGTGGATCAATCTACTAAATATTGATTGCTTTTTCTCTGTGGATTTGGTTCAGGAGGACTTTGGGACGGGTTGGGATAGTGAGCTTACTGGGGTTCAAAAGTGAGGGAATTTAGGCCCTTCTTGCGGGGGGTGCTTGTTGAGATACATTGAGTTGAAGCAGCTGCTTTCCGTTTGGCGCTGCGAAGCGCTTCTTCTGTTCATGGTAGCGCGGGGTAAATGTCCAATCTTAAGGCTGCCAAATCATTTATTTAGTGTGTGATTATGCTAGTTATTATCAGCGCGCTGCTGGAGTAGCTCAGTCGGTTAGAGCGTATGGCTGTTAACCATAAGGTCGAAGGTTCGACCCCTTCCTCTAGCGTTTTCGTTCCTTTTATTTTTTCATTATAACTGAAAATGATTTCCTCCCATTTCACTTTCCTGTTTTTATTTTTTTTATAGTATAATAAATTAAAAAATAATAAAATAAAATAAAATAAAATAAAACACATACACAAACACAAAACCCTCCTACGCCAAAGAACATTCCAGAACCCCCGTTCCCAACACTCTGTAACTACCGTAATGTTCTGGTACCTTATTTTATTTCCCATTATACCCTTATCTTCCTCCAAAATTCCATATTTCTCCTCTCTCCGCCCTTTCGTGAGCCTCCCAAAGAAAACCATCTATTATTTCTCAAAGAGATGACAAATTAATATTTTTTTTTTGGGGGAAAAAAGGAGAAAGAAAACAGAAAATTAAGCTTTCGATTTGATGGCCGACGAAGCAAAAGCGAAAGGAAACGCGGCGTTCTCCGCCGGCGCGTACTCCGCTGCCGTCAAGCATTTCACGGAAGCCATATCCATCTCTCCTGAAAACCACGTGCTTTATTCCAACCGATCGGCGGCGCACGCTTCGCTGCACAACTACTCCGACGCCCTCGCCGATGCCAAGAAGACTGTCGAGCTGAAGCCGGACTGGTCCAAGGGCTACTCCCG
This sequence comes from Rhizophora apiculata, assembly GCA_037832385.1. NCBI lineage: Eukaryota > Viridiplantae > Streptophyta > Magnoliopsida > Malpighiales > Rhizophoraceae > Rhizophora > Rhizophora apiculata. The sequence goes on along the minus strand of CM075439.1, from coordinate 5,371,709 downwards.
GCTCGGCGCCGCTTACCTTGGATTGCATCAAGTGCAGGACGCTATTTCGGCTTATAAGAAAGGGCTCGAGATTGATCCGAACAACGAACCGTTGAAGTCCGGCTTGGCTGATGCTGAAGCTGCCGCCGCGACTTCGAGGTCGAGGACGGTGCCTCCCCCCAGCCCGTTCGGAGACGCGTTCTCTGGGCCGGAGATATGGGCGAAACTGACGGCGGATCCGACGACAAGGATGTACCTGCAGCAGCCGGACTTCGTAAAAATGATGCAAGAGATTCAGAAAAACCCAAGCAATTTAAATCTTTACTTGAAAGATCAGAGAGTGATGCAAGCATTGGGAGTTTTACTGAACTTGAAGTTTAGGGCTCCGAATGCGGCTGATGATATGGAGGTGCCAGAGGCGGAGTCGCCTCCTCCTCCTTCTTCTCAGCCGCAGAGGAAGGCAGAGCTGGAGACTCGGGAGCCGGAGCCAATGGATGTTTCAGAGGAGGAGAAAGAGGCGAAGCAGAGGAAAGCTGAAGCAGCGAAAGAGAAGGAGCTGGGCAATACGGCATATAAGAAGAAAGAATTCGAGACTGCGATTGCCCATTATACGAAGGCAATGGAGCTTGATGACGAGGATATTTCGTACTTGACAAATCGTGCTGCTGTGCATTTGGAGATGGCCAATGTAAGCATATGGTGCTTATTTTACACAAATTTTATGCTTTACTTTTTCTTTTTTTTTTTTATTGTTTTTTTCTCCAGATCTTGGAAAATTCTTTATGTTTCTCTAATTGGTGTTAAGCAACTAATAGGTGGAAGTTCAGTTGTAGTGTTATTATTAGTAATTTGGAATGCAGGCTAAAAGGATTTATTTTGAACAACCGAACTTTGTGGTGTTGGCAGAGAAGAAGTGATTTTTTTTTTTATTAAATTCTTGCTTTAAGTTTGGGAAGTGGAAGCAATTAGGCAAGAAGCAAGCTTGCCAGCCGTATTAAATCTTGATTTTGAAAAGTAAAGTAAATAAGAGTTCTGTTCCCTTTAATAGTAAAATTCTAACCTTTTAAAAAAAAAAAAAAAAAAAAAAAAAAACTTGCAAATCAAAAACGAATCAAATGCTTGTATTTATGCACCGATAATTCAAATAATGTTTAATCAATTACTAGCTTCCCCAGCATCCTTGTTTAAAAATCAAGAATTTTCAACCAAATGTGGCTGAATGTTTTTTTGTTATGTCTATCATACATATGTTTCAATTGCATGATTGACTTTTGATAGGATAATGCTTTGTTTACTACTTTCATGGCCTATTCTTTTTATGCATTAGATGCTTCAGTTCCTTTTGTGGCTGTTTTCTCATTGGACATGACTTGAATAGAATAATGCTCAAGATATTGGACACATTTGTGAAATAATTGTGTCAGAGGCAGTGAAGGTTAGTCTAGTATGTGTAGACCTTGAAATGTTGACAGATTGAGGAGAGTCTTCTCACCTTTCTGCTGCACCTCCATGCTTTTGATGTCTATTAACTCATAGCTCACCCATTTGATGTCTCCATTTAGATAAACTTTAAAATTTGGACTTGACTAGCTTGGATACGATATAAATCTTCTGATACATGTTTGGTCATATAATCCAGTGAGAAGTAGGTTTTGAGTCAATCCTCTCACCTTTTCCCATTCAATCTCCAATTCTGTCATAGTGGGAGTCGTGTCTGGTAAGTACATGTATTCAAACTTAACATTACAGTAATAGGGTGATTTGTTATCTTGCTGTTTGCTTTCGATTTTTATGAAGTTGTATCCTACTGTCGATACAGTTCCATTGTTGTTGACAGTATAAACATACCATTTTGGTGTTTATTCTTGAATCTCAGCATTATGCAAGTACTTGATGCTCCCGTAGTCCTCTGGAGCCTATTTACCTTTTTTGTTTTTGGGTTCGTGGGGACCAGGGAGTGAATGTTGATGTTGAGATTAATAGCCTAGCCACTCTCCTACCAAACCACACACCTAGTGGTTGATTTTGGCCCTTTGGAGCACCCATGTGTCTTTTTGGTTTGAAATTTAAAGTAGTGCGCTGTTACTGCTTATCTGCATTTCGGCACTTCCTCATTGATTATTGTAATTTCTAGTATGAGGAATGTATTAAAGACTGTGACAAAGCAGTTGAAAGGGGCAGGGAGCTTAGATCTGACTTCAAGATGATAGCAAAGGCTTTGACAAGGAAGGGAACTGCCTTGTTAAAGATGGCAAAAACCTCAAAGGACTATGAACCTGCCATTGAGACCTTCCAGAAAGCCCTTACAGAGCACCGCAACCCAGACACACTGAAGAAACTAAATGATGCAGAAAAGGCAAGGAAGGAACTTGAGCAGCAAGAATGTTTTGATCCCAAGTTGGCCGATGAGGAGCGTGAGAAAGGTACTATCTACTCATTTTAGGCTGCTGGCAGTCTCTCGAGTGCTTCTTGGTTAATTATAACTATCCCCTTCCACACCCCCCAACCACACGAACAAAAAAAACAAAAATGGCACATACACAGGTTCATGTTTGCTTAAGGACTTATCCTGCCATTTATGCTGTGTTTTTCGTGCATATGTTTCCCCCAATGTCTGTTATACAGGTAATGAGTACTTCAAACAGCAGAAATATCCAGAGGCTGTGAAGCATTACACAGAATCATTGAAAAGAAATCCCAAAGATGCAAGGGTGAGAACACATCTAAATATCTTCTTATACTATTGTTTCACGAGCCTGGTACGCTAACTGGCTTGTTTTATATTTCAGGCTTACAGTAATAGAGCTGTATGCTACACCAAGCTGGGGGCTTTGCCTGAGGGATTAAAGGATGCTGAGAAATGCATTGAACTTGATCCAGCCTTTTCAAAGGGTTACACAAGAAAAGGTGCCATTCAATTTTTTATGAAGGAATATGACAAAGCTTTGGAAACATATCAGGAAGGGTTGAAACATGACCCTCACAACCAAGAATTGCTTGATGGTGTGAGAAGGTATGATTCTAGATGTGCTAGCCATGTTGTGAAGGGTCATCAACGTATTCCAATTTGATTGGTGGTTTGAAAATGTTGTTCACTATGTTACCAATTATGCTGCAGATGTGTGGAACAACTTAACAAGGCTAGCCGAGGTGACTTGAGCCCCGAAGAACTGAAAGAGAGACAGGTTAGACCATCTGGATTTTGGTTTCATGTTTATCACCTGAAAGCTTCATTAAAATGAATATGGTCTTAAGCTCCTTCAATTTTGCAGGCCAAGGCAATGCAGGACCCAGAGATTCAAAACATTCTCTCAGATCCTGTAATGAGACAGGTGCGGGCTCACAAATCTAAAATCATAGCTCCTTTGTGGACTGTTAAGGAGTCCCTTTAACATGAAAATCTCGAAAACTGGTTTCACTTCTCGGCTTTGATCTATATTCTTGCTCGACTCTTGCAGGTATTGGTTGACCTTCAAGAGAATCCAAAAGCAGCACAGGAACACATGAAGAATCCTATGGTGATGAATAAAATCCAGAAGCTCGTCAATACTGGAATCGTCCAGGTCAGATAAGGGTTGAAGTCCATTAACCTGCTACATCAATGTGCAGCTTACGGATTGATGAATTGTAGTGTTCAGTTGAATTGGGGTGGCGTAGTTGATAAAGAGGACCCAAACAAAAAAAAAAAAAAAGACTTAATTTATTTTGAGGTGGATAAATATTTAGATGTCTGTTTCACAAGAACATAAAAGTGCACGTAGATTAATGTGCTCAGAGAACTTTTTGTTTCTTTATCTTCCTGATGTGATGGATTCATATTTGATCTTCTGATGTTTTGGAGTGATATTTTGAGTCCACAAGACGGTTAACTCTTCTACAAGTTTGCGGATTACATCCAAGATTTTTGTTTGTTTAAGTAAATGCCCCCAGTCTCTTGTAAGACGTAGCCGGTGTATTACGCTGGCAATAAGTCAAAGAGAGCTCCTGCAGCCCATTGAACGGAACCTATTTTTTTGTGTTTTTATCTCAGAACAAGAAGATGGGTAATTAGTAATAATAATAATAATAATAATGATGCTGGCATTGAAACTAATTTTAAAAGCAAGAGTGGATGTGAAAATCATCCTTTTTCATGTTTTGCATCTCTTAAATCTGTACTAAACATAGGGAAAACGTATTATAAAGACGTCTTCTTTTTCGTATCGTAATAATGATGCTGGCATTGAAACTAATTTTAAAAGCAAGAGTGGATGTGAAAATCATCCTTTTTCATGTTTTGCATCTCTTAAATCTGTACTAAACATAGGGAAAACGTATTATAAAGACGTCTTCTTTTTCGTATCGTAAAATTGTTTGATGGGGTGAGAGAGGCTCGAACTCTCGACCTCAGGATAACTCAGAAGCTATGAGACCTACGCGCTAACCAACTGCGCCACCACCCCGGTTACATTTTGTATCTTCAAATTTAAATTAATCCATTCGTCGGAGGCACTGTATAAATTGGGTCATTTTTGTTGTCACGTAAATAGCACCATATCCATTGGCCCGAGGGCTCGTTCTACTTCAAGAGTGAAAGTCCGTGTGACCAGGAGTATCAATAATGTTGACGTGGTACTGCTCGTCCCAAATTAAATATGGTGGTTGCTATAACGGCAATGGTGATCCCTCTCTTTTTCTCGTTCCCTGTTTCCTGGGTACGGCACGCTCTGCCTCCGGCAAAGAAGCTGTGAAGAGAACATCTTAAGCCAAAAAAAAAAAAAAGAAACAGAGAAATTTGGACAAGGGCCATTAGCTAATGTACCCTACAAGCACAAGTAGTCTTGCCAACAATAGGTCCCTGTGCCAGTTACATACAATCAATGAATTTTTTTTATCTAAAAAAAAAAAAAAACTCTTAATTTTGCAACAGCAAGACTATCATAAATTCATCATATCAACCAAACATACGCAAATTGCATTAAAAGCTGCCCAGTCATTTGTTCTTCTCAAAGACCACACTTTTCTTTATGTTTTCGAAACGATTCATATGGTCAAGATACATTAAAGGATTGCTGTCTCAAACTCAAGGTCTTATCAATCCATTGCCCTGTATGATAGGCGGGAATACACCTTTTTTGTTTTTTATCAAATCCTATCTCATTTTAGGCCAAGTAGCATTCGTTCCTCACTTAATCTTTTCAAGTTATTTTGAATAGATATCTAATATTGTTTGTTTAGCATGTCCTATAAGGATTATTTTAACAAAATGATCATTACCCGTGAAAATTGTACGACTAGAAAAAATCCTCTATTTCAATTAACTAGTTAACAAATGCATTTAGGTATAACCTCCTATCAAAGCTAGACACAACAACCTTAATCTTCTTGATGGCATCCTTGGTGTGATTAGTTTTATGCCTTGTTTAACCATAACGATACTTATTCTACTGCTTAGTGGGTGGTGGATGGGCTTGATTTTGAGGATCGAAATTATTCTCAAAATAAAAATCACCAACGTCATGTTTATCTATTAAAGGATTTCAATTTTGTAGTAGTGTCATTTGAAGATTAGGAACCTTAGGATCTGCAGCACCATCTCTACACAATTGGTTCCCTTGAGTTGTAGGCAAAATTCTTGAGTCAATAGGGTCATCAGCTCGACTTACATTGGACACTATTACGTGAGAGATATTAACTTCAGTATGATGTTTATTATGTCGGACCAATCTCCCTCAAAAGGTCATCTCATTTTTTCTCAATTCCATTAAGCCCTTGGTTGACACAAGGGATCTCGCCTTGTAAGCCTATTCCTGACTGCTCATCCTTAAATTGCAACAGTGATCAAGGTAATTTTCATAGCTTGAACTTTTTGTTCAATGACAAAATAGGCTCCAACTCGTTCGGCTTGCTTCATGGTGACATGTGGTGATGAAAGTAGAGTAAATGAAGGTGGACGACAATCAACAAAAATTGCCAAGAGTAATTGAGAATATGAATTACCTTTGGAGTGAAGCTGTTAGACACATGTTGCCACCAAGACAAAGTTGTTCGTTCGAGAGGCTTGCTCTCCGGCAACAATGATGTTTTAGCGGAGTAGTTGCAAATGTCCCGTAAAAACTGCTGGAAGTGGCAAACAGAGGATTGAACTGCTTACGACGGTTGACAAGCAAAAGCAGAAGCAGAGATCGAAATCTTACTATGACGTCACTTGATGTAAGACAAGTCTTGAAAGATGTCCTACAAGATAGAATGCGAGAAAGTGACAGAAATTAGAGAGTGAGGATAGAATTTAGAGGCAACTAACAAAGATGGAGAAGAAGAGGATACATAAAAGATGGAAGAGAAAAAAAGAAAATAAATTAAGAAATACAATTCTCGATTCATTTCCCATACTCAATCCTAACTTAAAAACACTACAAAGCACATCTTTTTATAGGAAATCGAAATGCCAAAAAAAAAAAAAAAGAAAAGAAAAAAACTATGCACAATTTTGGATTCAAACCTAAACTAGTTCACACACAAAAATTAACAAACTAGAAAAATTATTTTGTAATCAATCCAGATTACTACAAATCTAACATTATGCACACCAAATGCCTAACTTTTCTTACTTAATCTAAACTAAATTTCACTTCTTGATGCTTCTACATCAATTTGTGATCAAGCACATAAGATTTTTCCAACTGGAAGTTTTCACGTCCATAGTTATAAGCACAATTGTTGACAGTAGCCAGGGCATTGCTTGTCAGATGCGCAATTTTGGCAACATTAGTCCTAACAATTGTCTTCACATCCCCATTCACAGTCATGCCCCAATCATCAAATCCATCCATGCAGGTATCCTCATCCGTCAACGCGGCGCTAACCCATGTTTGTATATCACTCTTTTCTGGCCCGAGAATTGGTGCTCCGGCATGAATCATTTCTCCAGTAGACCTTTGAAGCTCATAAATTGAATCATTAATCACCTCTACACAATCTCTCAATGCCGCCGCCTCTCTGGGATTTGGATCATGGAGCTTGGACAGATTTTTCATCAAATGTGGCGTTGATTTCGTGGCCACAAGGGTCACATTGAGAGCTGTAAGTACTAGTAATTTTGGGATCGTTTTGATTTTGTTTGCATAAGGTGAAAGGAAGTTGCAGCACAAATCAGGGTAGAGGGTCAAGTTACGTGATGTTTTTATGTATTCTGTGTTAATGTCTCTAGCTATTGGCCTAGTGGCTGAACTTAAACATATGTGGGAGGACAATTGGAGGAGGAGAATAACTACTAATGCACGACCTAGGATTGGAACTTCCATCTCTCTCTCTCTCTCTCTCTCTCTCTCTCTCTCTATTGCCAATGACATGAAGAGAATTGGTTGCGGGCCTGTTTGAAGCAAGAGAAAGAGAGCCCAAATTTATAGACAAGCTCGATCGAGTTTGAGGTCCCCATCAAAGGGAATTAAGCAGAAAGCCCGATTATATGGACGACGTCGAGGGAACAACGTTGGAAGGGCGGCTTAAGTCAGACGTCAACTCATGGTTGATCAGTCATGACTCGCGAGTAGTTGCGTGAGAGTTGAGACCATACTCAAGCCTCAATTCTTAGTTTGAGTTCGATTTTTAATTCCCATAAATCAAAGAAAAAAACAAAAAAAGTAAACTCAAACTAATGTCTGGCATGAAGCCATCCTCATCATCTAATCTGGTATAACGTTTGCATTATCAATACGTCATTGTCTACTTGCTTTCAATCCGGTTAACTTATGTTACTCATACGATACAACGAGAATGTGTGGATTGAAATGTCCTTTTTCTGTATAATTTTAGAAGTAGTTAGTAACTTATATTAGATACCGTGAAGTTTGTTTTTTTTTACATAAATTCAGTTTAACAATCTAATTCACAATACTTTCCCAGAGGTATTGTCTTGCATTTTCATTTTAATGATACTGTGCTACAGTTGGAATTTTAACAAAATTCCTGCCCATCTTGACCTCTATGTACCAATGCCCCACTGTCTCTAGGGGTATGGTCGCAGACCCAACCGTAACAAATTCAAGGGCTTTTTGATTTGACTCCTTTTTCAAGACCAGTTACATGTTATCAAAAGCAAGGGAGGAAAAAAAAAATAAAATTTAGGGAAATTCAGTAAGGAGAAGTTAAGTGAAACTCAATTATGTAATTCATAAAATCCGATACTATCCGCAATTCGAGGCCCACTTCCCATAGCCCTCTAGGGTAGGACAAAAATTATACCAACATCCGTCCCTACCATTTAAGCGTATCAAAATAATGTAATGCACGCAATATATTGAAGGAGACTCCTGCGACCAAGCGAATGGTACATTGGCCACCATCTCCTCTCCGTTTCAGGGTGTTCAAATCAGAATGATTGATCTGAAACGAGTGAGATGTTTCCTTGGGCAGAACACTGAACATGCTGATACAGAGACAAGTTGTACAATTGTCAGCATCACTTTGCAGTTGGCAACGAAAGGACCCCTTGATGCCGAGAGACTCTTTTTTTTTTTTTCAAACAAATAATATTATAATAATTTAATATCTTTTTTATATTTAAATTTTTACGTCTTTTAATTAATCTATTTTGAGTATGGTAGAAAAAAACAATAGTAATAACCCACTCTTTTCCCAGCCTTCCGTGGTCTTTCAATCATAACCATCAATACTAGCCGCTGGCTAGTCAATGGCGGCTGTTGGGCCTCAAATGTTGGGAATTAAACGCGTTGAATACCGGAAATTTCCCTCCAATTTTCTATTCGGAGAACATTCTTCTTTCGGATTATTTCATTCTGGGCAACATTATTATCCCCTGGAGGTGAGGAAAAAAAAAAAAAAAAGGGTATTAGGCTTGTTAGTTATTTGGGCTTCCTACAAAATAACAGGAGAGAGACGGCAACATTAGGTCAAGTAGGCTCAGGCCGATGAAAATGGGCATAAGTCCGAAATTTCCCGCTCGGCACGGACAGCCATGAACTCTGCTAGCTTTTTAAGGGATTGAATATCAATGGCGATATTAAAAAAAAATAAAAATGACATAACAGTTTTATATAGAAGCACTCCATTTAATGTGTTTTAAACACAAATATACTTTATAATATCATGACCAATGAATATATATTTGTAATTTCTTAAAAAATTAAAGTATATCATATATTAAAAAATGAAAAATAAGGTATGCAAATACTATACCAAATAATGACAATATTTTTCCTTCAATTTTTACATCCTCGTGAGAGTTCTATCAGCTTTGGACCTTATGTTGAACAATGCCGGTCTTGATGGTCAACATAAAACTAGTCAAATCTTTAAGAAATGAAAATCATTTTCGTGGATAATAGAATGAAATAATAATAATAATAATAAATTCATACAGTCAATTCCAATTAAATTTGAAATTAAGGTTTTGTTATTATTGTTCTCTTCTTATTTCTTGCGGGAAGCTCTAGTGTTTATAAGAGCTTGGAAGATGCGACACTTTTACCACTTGTCTCTTGAACATCACTTCTCCGTTCATGGCATCGCTTGCATAATCTGAAAGAGAGTGCCAGTGGTAACACAATGTGTTCCTTCATGATGTTTCGTGTTACTACTAGCTAGATAATGGTCTAGTTGCGTGGACAGTCAGAGCAGCCATTATTGCCTGGCCAGAGGTTAAACCTTCCATCTCCTAATTATTGGTGGTCTGATGATTTATGGAAGGAAAAATTTTCATGATTTTATAGACAAGCTCAAGCTCGGGGAGGAAACTGCCTGAACAGAATTATCTAGGGAAGGCATGGCCAATTGGCCATGAACCAATCAAAGAAAATTGGGTCATTTTGTTGCTTATGCTTCAAGTCCATCAACAATAATAAGACAATGGATTTGATTGTGAACATGTGATGTGCATGTGTCACGGGCGTAAGAATTTATCACGTGCTACCCGTGCGGCCTTGAGAAAACTTCCCAAGCAGCCTTCTCACACTCAACTCACAAGAACCCTTTTGGAGAGTAACTTTAGAAGTATATTTCACTTGAATAGTGAGTGTGTACAAATGAGGGGTAGGAGGTCCCCTTTTATACAAGTTTTGGACTAACTACAACCGTTAGATCCCCCCTTGATCTAATGGTGGATATTACATCCCTTCAACTTCCCACCTACCTACATTTATTACATTGTTCATTTCCAATGTATTCCTCTTTTCTAGAAAGTGTCTACATTCAACGTATTGTCACTCTCTAGGAGATGTCCAGGTTCAATGTATTGTTCATCCCTAGGTAAGGACCTGTGACATTCTCCCCCACCTAATCAGGCGACGCCCTCGTCGCTTCTTCCGCATGATAGGTGTCAATCTCCTTCTTGAACTGCCAAAGTGCTTCGGCAGGTTCCCAACTGGCTTCACTCTCTGGAAGGCCCCTCCATCGGATGAAGTATTCACGCCTTGGCGTGCAATACCGCTTTCGTATGACTCGATCTGCCACTATGGATTCCACTTCCCGGTCATATGAAGTTTTTGCTCCAAGTGGTGCTCGCTGGGACTCCCCTCGATTTGGATCCTCCTTGTCTTCATGGTAAGGTTTCAACATACTCACATGGAAAACAGGGTGTACCTTTAATTTTGGTGGCAGCTCCAGCTTGTATGCGACCTTCCCGACCCGTTGTATCACTCGAAAGGGCCCTTCGTAACGACGAATTAGACCCTTGTGCACATCCTTGTACCGAAGAATGGCGTGTAGTTTGGCTAACGCCAAGTCCCCGACTTGGAACTCCACATGTCGTCGTTTTTTTGTCGGCCCACTTCTTCATGCGTTTGGAGGCTTTACGAAGACACGCCCTGGCCAAGTCTGCTTGCTCCTGCCAATCCTTGGCAAACTTGTATGCAGGTGGGCTATTCCCCTGATAGCCCGATGCAACCGCACTTGGAGTTTGTGGTTGTTGGCCATTCACGATCTCGAATGGACTTTGGTCGGTAGACTCACTCCGCTGCAGGTTGAAGGAGAATTGGGCTACGTCAATCAACTTCGCCCAATTTGTTTGCGTTGTGCTCACATAGTGTCGAAGATAAATCTCCAAGAGTGCATTGACCCGCTCGGTTTGACCATCAGTTTGGGGGTGTAAGCTCGTAGAGAGATTTAACTCCGACCCTAACAACTTGAACAATTCAGACCAGAACCGCCCTGTGAATCGAGGATCACGATCGCTCACAATCGTTCGTGGGACTCCCCAGTACTTTACCACGTGCTTCATGAATAACTTAGCTGCCTCCTCTGCTGGGCAATCCTTTGTTGCTGGCACAAATGTTGCATACTTGGAGAATCGATCCACCACGACCATGAGAGTCCGACATCCTTCGGACTTAGGCAAGTTTACAATGAAGTCCATGGAAACACTCTCCCATGGACGAGTTGGGATGGGAAGTGGCTCTAGCAGTCCTGGCGATGAATGCTGTTCAATCTTGTCTTGTTGGCAAATAAGACAGGTCTTTACGTAGGCTTCAACGTCATCTCGCATCTGAGGCCAGTAGTATTGATCTTCGACAAGGGCTAAGGTGCGGTGGATCCCCGGATGACCTGCCCACTTCGAATCATGGCACTCACGCAACACCTCTTCCTCAACTTTCCGTGGAGTGGCACATATAGTCGTCGCCCTTTTGTGTGTAGAAGATCGTCCTCATACCAAAACTGTCGGGTTCTGCCGTCTTGTGCATTTCCAATGAGGGCTTGAGCCTTTTGATCATGTTTGAGCCCTTCCCTGATGCGGTCGATCCATGGACAGTTAGGTCGACTTATGGTGTTTGCCATCTCCATCCTTCGACTAAGAGCGTCAGCTACGGAGTTAGCCTTCCCTGGCTTGTACTCCATCATATAGTCGAACTCTACTAGGAAATCCTGCCATCTAGCTTGCTTCGGACTCAGCTTCTTCTGGGTCTGAAAATAACTTGTGGCCACGTTGTCTGTTCTTACAACGAACTTCGACCCCAGGAGATAATGCCTCCACGTCCTTAGGCAATGCACCACTGCAGTCATCTCCTTCTCCTGAACCGTATACCGTCGCTCGGTATCGTTCAACTTTCGTGACTCATATGCCACTGGATGTCCTTCCTGCATAAGAACACCACCAATAGCAAAATCTGATGCGTCAGTTTCTAACTCAAAAGGCTTGGTGTGATCGGGCAACACCAGCACCGGCTCCTCGGTCATGGCTTGCTTTAATCGATCAAACGCCTTCTGGCATTGATCCGTCCATTCCCATGGTTTCTCCTTTTTCAGCATGTCCGTGAGTGGTACAGTGATGTTTGAGTAGTTCCGAACAAAACGCCGGTAGTAGTTGGTGAGACCAAGGAATGATCTCAATTCCGTTACTTTCGTCGGTGGCTCCCATTCAACAATGGCTCGGATCTTTACTGCTTCCATTTGTACTTGTCCTCCCCCGACAATGTGCCCCAAAAACGGTACCTCCTTTTGGGCAAAGGCACATTTCTCGCGCTTGACGTACAAGTCATTCTCGCGCAAGACTTGGAAAACCTGTCTAAGGTGCTCGATATGCTCCTCGAGCGTCCGGCTGTACACCACAATGTCATCAAGGTAAACCACTACAAACCGATCAAGGAACGGGTGTAATACCTTGTTCATAAGAGTGCAAAATGTGGCTGGAGCATTGGTTAGGCCGAATGGCATGACGAGGAACTCGTATGAACCATAACGAGTCACACAGGTTGTCTTTGGCTCGTCCCCTTCAGCAATCCGAACTTGATAGTAACCCGAACGTAGATCAAGCTTGGTGAACCACTGTGCACCTCCAAGTCGATCGAAGAGATCTGCAATGAGTGGAATCGGGTACTTGTTCTTGATTGTTAATTTGTTCAATGCCCGGTAATCTATGCACATCCGGAGTGACCCATCATGCTTCTTCTGGAAGAGGACAGGTGCACCGAACGGAGCCTTAGATGGTCGAATGTACCCCGCATTGAGCAACTCCTTCAACTGTTTCCTCAATTCTTCCAATTCGGGGGGTGCCATGCGATATGGGGCCATGGCAGGCGGTCGAGCGTCAGGTACCAGCTCGATCTGGTGATCCACTTCTCTACGAGGTGGAAGCTTTTTGGGCAACTCAGGAGGCATCACGTCCATGAACGAATCGAGGACTTGGCTCACTTCTGTTGGGACTTCACTCCTTTCGCTTTTGTTGTCCTCAGTTTTTAAAGTTGCTAGGATGGTCACCTCACCCTTCTTTGCTCCTTTGTTGAGTTGTATTGCCGAAATCATCTTCCGATCACGGTCTGACTTACGATGGACTGGAATCACGCACTGGCACCGTTTGTCCAGCACACAGAGACACTCGGCAAAGGGCAATATTACCGCATGGATCCTGTCCAGAAATTTCAACCCAATGACAAAGTCATAATCATCAAGAGGAATTACCTCAAGGGTCTCCTGGCTTCTCCATTGCCCAATTTGTAACTCCACGTCCCTAGCGACCCCAACGGTAGGGATTTCCTGGGAGTTAACAGTCTTAAGCCACCCAGCTCCTTTCTCAACCCGAAGGTTAAGTCTCTTAGCAGCTTCTTCCGATATGAAAAGGTCGGACGCCCCAGTATCCACAAGCGCACTCATTGTGGTTTCTCCGATCTTTACATCTGCAAACATAAGTCCCCTTGGCTTCTTCGCCTTCTTGGACTTGATTGAACTGAGGATCCGCAGTGAACCTAATCGTGCCTCCTCTTCTGGCTCATCTTCTTTGCAGAGGGCAACCAACTTTGCCTTGTTCGGGCAATCTCGTGCCATATGTGGACCATCACAAAAGTAACACTTGTAAGTACGTACCTTCTTGTAACTACTGTTAGATTCTGCATGAGTCTTTGCAGGGTCAGCCTGCGGTCTACCTCCATTTGGGCGATTGAATCTACCCCGATCTCCCCCACCATTGGCCTTATCCTTTGGACGGGAGTCTGACTGGGAAGTAGAAGGTGTCTTGTACTCCACAAGAGATTCGGCCACCGTAATTGCTGTTGTAAGGTCTCCCACTTGGAACCGCTTCAGTTCCTGTTTGGTCCACGGCTTGAGACCACTCATGAACTGGTGGAATGCCTCCATCTCATTCATTGAAGGGATTTGGAGTAGCAACTCCGAAAATCGCTTCACATAGTCACGTACTGCACCCTTTTGCGCAAGGTGTTTCAGCTCGTCGCGTGCTTCCTCCTCCGCATATGCGGGATAGTAGTTCCGTCGGAATTCTTCAACAAACCTGTCCCAAGTCGTGATAGGATTTCCACACCTATCGTCCGACCGACGACGCCACCATAACAAAGCATTATCAGCTAAATATAGAGATGCGGTATTTAACCCGTAATTGGCTGTCGTTGATTCCCATGACTTGGAAATAACGTTCCATATACCATAGAAAGTTGTCCACATCCTTAGCCACCCGAGATCCCATGAACTCTTTTGGCTTTGGTGCGTCGGTACGTGGTGCTTGCACGGTGATCACCCCGTTCACGCGTGCTGCCTCCGATTCTGCGAGCTTTCCCTTAAGCTCTGCAATCTCCGCGCGCATAGCCGCCATCATGGTCTCCAAGGACTCATCCCGCTGATGGAGTTCTGCCCTTAAGGTCCCCAGCAACTCTCCTCGAAGTTCTCCCATGCCGACTTTGAGCTCTTGCATCTCGGCCATGAGCTCCTCCCTTTCGGCATCTCCACTTTCGACGGACTGGGTCAGGTCATCAACCGAACCTTGGACATCAGTGACGAACGATTCAATCTTCGTCATACGATGTGTCAGGTCCCCTACTGGATCCCTCGAACTCGAAACAGCACGATTCTTCTTTCCCTTGGCAGCACCTTTGTCGGCCTTCCTCCCACGATCATCGTGGTCATCACCCATGATGAGCGCCTCGTCAGAACGTGGGTCTGCCATAGCGTTTAGAATGAACCTGCTCTGATACCAACTGTCACGGGCGTAAGAATTTATCACGTGCTACCCGTGCGGCCTTGAGAAAACTTCCCAAGCAGCCTTCTCACACTCAACTCACAAGAACCCTTTTGGAGAGTAACTTTAGAAGTATATTTCACTTGAATAGTGAGTGTGTACAAATGAGGGGTAGGAGGTCCCCTTTTATACAAGTTTTGGACTAGCTACAACCGTTAGATCCCCCCTTGATCTAATGGTGGATATTACATCCCTTCAACTTCCCACCTACCTACATTTATTACATTGTTCATTTCCAATGTATTCCTCTTTTCTAAAAAGTGTCTACATTCAACGTATTGTTACTCTCTAGGAGATGTCCAGGTTCAATGTATTGTTCATCCCTAGGTAAGGACCCGTGACACATGAATATGGGTCCCTATTTGTGTACATTCTTGGATCTCAATGAACATTGATGCGCAAAAGTTTTGTATTTTCGTATGAATTAATGATTAGAATATTAGAGGCTAATTTTTTATAATTGGTTTCCAAGTCTTTCACGACATGCAAGTTATCGCTAACCTCATGGGAGTATGAACATACTAAACCCTTTGATTTCTGATAAGGAGAATATTAAACACTTAAATTTGGGAATCAGTGCTTTTCCCATGCATGACATATAGATTTACGGCCTTGTAGGGTTGTTATTTTTGTGTTAGGTCTATACTTCAAAGGCGGCCAAAATAGTCTCCTGATGTGAATGAATGGCCCACCAAACTCACGGGCTTCGGTTTTGCTTGATTGCCAGACAGAACCAACGCACAGTACAGCCAGAAAAACACAAAAAGCTTAGGACAAATTGTTGGCTAAGAAGCCAAAGGGTGAAAAAAGGGGATTGGTCCCCCTTCCTTTATTTTAGTGGGGCTATGAAGCCCTACACACTCATTCGCAGCCAAACTACGGGGATTGTCATGACAGCGACATGCATACTTCTGCACACGTTTCATATCAATTATTGTTATTCTATCAAAATATGTGATTTTAAATGTATTTTTTTCTCGAAACAAACTCAAACCTAAGACCTTTGGCCTAACAACAGACGAACTCTTTCGCAGTTAAACTAAAATGTCTGGTGGTTGAACCGTGTTTTTCCAAATACATGAATGAACCGAACATATGAATGGACAACTTTATTCTTCCTAAGAAATCTTGCAAATGTATTATACTTATATATCCATTTATAAGTTAATAAAATTGAGTCACGGTGAATGATTTTATATGATTTACCACTATATATATTCATAAGATTTATGTGTGTGTAAAGTACGTCTGTGTATAATATTGCACGATGGATACAAAATACTTCATGGTTTTCAGAAAAACAGGAGAGGAAAACCACTGGAAGTGAAAACTAAATTGAGAAAGGAAAAAAAAAAAAAAACCCACCTTTTTTTTTTTTTGTTACAACATCATAATAGCACATATTATACAACATAATATTGTCCTTGATTGTCAAATTGACTGTAACAAAAACTGAATGACAAGCTCAAATAAGAAGGCATGAATAAAATATTGGGAATCATTCTGCAGCTTCTTCTTCTTGAACTTTTCACCTCCATATAGCTAAGCACAGTTGTTGACAAGAGCCAAGACATTGCTTGTGAGATGAGCAATTTTCACAACATGTGTCCTAACAATTTTCATCACTTCTACATTGACAGCCGTACCCCAATCATCAAATCCATCCATGCAGGTATCGTCATCCGTCAACGCGGCACTAACCCAAGTTTGTACATCACTCTTTACTATCTCCGAGTTTTGTCCTCCAGCCTGACTCATTTCTCCAAGGGACCTCTGGAGCTCATAAACAGAGTCGCCAATCTCCTCTACACAATCTCTCCAGGCTGCCCCCTCTCTGGTGTTTGGATCATGGAGCTTGGAAAGATTCTTCATCAACTTTGACGTGGATTCCGTGGCAACGAGGGTCACATTAAGAGCTGTATCTACTAGTAGTTGCGGGTTGGTTTTGATTTCGTTTGCATAAGATGAAAGGGAGTTGTAGCACAAATGAGGGTAGAGAGTGAAGTTACATGATGTTTCTATGTATTCTGTGTTGATGTCTTTAGGCAATGGCCTAGTGGCTAAGCTTGAAAATATGTAGATAGACAATTGGAGGAAGAGAATAGCTGTTAACGCACGGCCTAGAATTGAAACTTCCATTTTTTTTTTTTTTTTGGCCCCCTCCCTGCGTCGCCAAAGACGATATGTGAGAAGCAAGGGACAGAGGGATAGGGAAAGTCCAAATTTATAGACAAGCTCGAGTTTGTGGCTCCAATTGAAGGGAAGCAGCGAGCATCAAGACGTTGTCAATTGGTTGTTAATCAGTTACGGTGCTCAGGTTAGGTCAATGACTTGACTCAAGAAGGGACAATATTTCGGAAACTCGGGCCACTTACATTGTTTGCTGCCATCATCATCTTATCTGGTATAACTTATGCATTTACAATACTTTATTGTCAGGTTGTTCTCAATTCGATTAATATTATGGTGATTAAGCAATACAACGATTATGAACTTTGCCTTCACACCTTCCCGGACACAGAAGAATAAAAATTATTGGGTTGATGTCATTGCAATAAGGTATAGCATTTCTAGGATTGGTTATTAAGGGTCTACCTGGTTATAAAATAAGATAGCGATTTTTTATTTTAATCTTATTTATGTAATACAAGAAACGGAATTTAAGGCATAGTTGGAAAAAAAAAAAAAAGAAGTAGAATTCAGTCCTCGAAAATATAAAATATAAAATGAGGTGTTTATTATATTCATAAAAAAGTAAGTAAACGTATAAAATAACTACGTGTATAAAAATGTTTTTTTTTTTACCTGTTTCGGGTAACGATGCTAGGTAATCTTTGAGCTACAATTAGAATTTTAACCAAAATTCCTTCCCATCGCAACCTCTAGATTCCAATGCCATGGTGTTTCTAGCACCATGGTCCCGCACCCAACACCAACAGTGACACATATGTTGTCTCGCAATGTCACCACCAACCGGTAAAGTAGGACAAAACGTCGTGCATCAATTAACTGTGTGAACCTATTTGCTTAGAAGACTCCCGTGACCAAGCATATGATACATCCGCCTGTGTCTTCAATATCTTTCAGGGGATTGTGAAATCAGAATGGTTCTGGACCGAGTGAGGTGTTATCTTGGGCAGGCCGCAGAACATGGATATAGGCACAAGTCATCTCCCAACGATCTAAACCGGTTTGCGTGCCACTGCTCATCAAGCGATAATCTTTGCTTGGTAGGATAGCATTAATGTCACTAAAAAAACTGGACTAAAAGGTATTATTAGGATTTGAACCCAATCGATGGTCCAATACGTCTTGGCACAAACCTGAGCTTATGGGGTAAACAAAGTTCTCTAATAAAAGCACTCAGTGGGAAAAATCCAGGTTCCTCTAGTCTACAACAAGGCGAGGGGCCGACACATAGATGATTGATCAATGGCTTGCGCCCATCTTTCTCCGCATGGGACAATATGCGATAGAGTCCCAATCCCAATGACTTTCTAGTCTCCACCATGGATGGGTCCAGTGGTCACTCTCGCTACTCAGCCCACGTGGTCTTTGCAGAATCCTGTCTAATTTATTTACTTTTCTTGGCCATCCGATCCGACCTCACATGGTAACAGAACACCCTGTTTGCCAGGACGAGAAACCTCTTGTTTGTCACTATTATTTTAGCTTTCCATACGGAAATATTACTTTCCAACGACCATTGTAAGATGTACCGTGCGGAATCTTCTGCTTCGACTCCTTTGTCCTATATTCTCTTTCAGCAAAGACAGATTACTTTTACATCTTCACATTTGATTTAGTCGGATTTCAAGCCTTTCTTAGAAAAAAAAAAAAAAAAATTATTTCTTGATCATCCGGGATTCCAAGCTCAATACTGCATTTTTGAAGCCTTAAGTACTAGGAAGACCTCGAGGACACCTCGAGAACACGGGGCCACTGATTTTTGCTAAACAGTATGCCGTTCTTGAGTTCACTGTGGTTGATTGGAGAATGGCCAAAGATAGACCTCATAAATTCACAGAAGATATATATGGATACATAAGCACTACAAGAAAGATGTTTGGTTAATGTTACAGACTTTAGGTACAGAACCAATAGGGGTCGGATTTGGTCTTCTGATAGAAAAGAAGTCCAAAGTTGTCGAAAAAAAAAAAGAACAAAAATACTAAAATCACCATCCACACAGGTAATTTTTAATCATTCTTTGTGGGTTTCGTCCGCACATTGCAGCCAGACTGCCCTCAGTTTTCCTTGGTGCTTACGTAATGGTCGTTAAGTGATTGGAACGTCCTTACCAAAGAAAAAGAAAAGTCTTCAATGGTAGCATTAGAGACAGCCGTGGAATGTGACTTCATCTGTATATAAAGGTGTTCCGAATGCAAACACCTAGGTTTGCTCTTCATGACTTCTTTTCTATCCAATGGCACCAAAATTAATTTAAAGTGAAAAGCAACTTCTTTGCAAGTACATAGAAGGCAAAAACAGATCAAACGAAGTGAAAAAAAGTCAGAAACACAAAGACATGAGTGAGTACCACTTGCATTTGTTTACAGGCGTGGAGACCTTTCCTGTGTCTTGCCTCCTTCACTTTAATTGGTAACTACCATGTGTGTATCTAGCATTGAAACGCATACCCAAACTTGATGTCTGATCTTTAACATTTTCCAGTTAATTAGTTCCAGTGTATGCAAGATGATCTATAGTGCAACTTCTGCCCCACTTCAATACGGGAAGATTGGGCAAATTAGCTAATATGCCATACAGGAAAAGGGTTGTTCTTCTACATCAAATTCAAGCATGTATTAGGAACTAAAACCCACGTTGCAAGCTTGCAATTGAAGAAAAATATACAAGTGATTGAAAATAAATCCGGTTTGGCAAATCATTGTTTCTTCACCCCCTCACTTTCCTGCACCAATGTTACAGTCAGCAAAGAAAATTTTATCTATTCCTTAAAATCAAGAGAGATGGACCATCCTCACACTAGACGACAAACAGTCGCTTCTTACAAACATCGTTTCTTTCTTTACACTTCTATATTACGAGTAGGCTAAGACCCTGGAAGACAAAACTAGCCCAAGCATCGCCTACAAATGGATCCCCAACACTCTTAAGACAAAAATCCAAGGCTTTTCAACTGATGCAGCTCTACGGTGCCTAGAAGCAAAGCAATTAACTAAGGCAAGCGCATTGCTAGTGATTTGAGCAACATTGATGACCCTGCACCTGATGGCACCCTTCACATTTCCATCCATGAGATGGCTAGCAAATCCAACAAGGCAAGTATTCTCATCGGAAGTGCCGCACTAACCCGTTGCTCATAGGCCAAGAAAAGTCTTTGCCATGCAGTCTTTCCCGGTTCGGTACTCTCTAAGCCTAATCCCCCTAATGTTGGTCATCTTGGTCATGAAGGCTGCAGCTGATTTAGCTGTAGCTAGACTTACAGACAAGGCAGTAAGAGCCAGATGTTGCTCATTCTGTTGAATTGCATAAGCAAATCCCACCAGGCATTGGACGCACAAAGGGTAGCGACTGGCCTTGCACGAGGCCTTGATGAAATCTGTGGGGCTGGGGGCATAAGCTGCCGTGGCAGCTAAGAACAGGGAAAAGGAGACAGCTAGTAGGGAAAGGACAAGTCTTGCCATACGTCAGTGAATGAACAAAGGCATTGGAAGTACTTACTTATAGATTGTCACCAGCGCTTCTACTAATGCCCCTACAAAATCCGTTATCTTAGATCTAAACCAATACTTTTGAGAATTAACATTTCCCTATGACCATCCCTCATATTCTTTTATCTCTCTCACTCTTTTGCTCCTTGCAGCCTGTTCTCTTTATTACTGTCCTCTTATCTTTGCCATAACTTGTGCCAGAAATTGAAAGATTCCAATTTTATACTTCTTTTCCTGAAATTTTGAAACACTACTATTTCTTTTATTCCTTGGAATACCCGAGTCTATCCAATTAAAGAAATATTTTTGCGTGTAAAATGTGCGGTGGCCTTGTGGGGAATCACATAGTTGAACTCAGTGTACTGAACCATGTGGACTTGCTTTGAAATATGGGTCAAAAGGACGTTATTTGAAGAAAAAATAGTCAATGGGCCATATATATAACATGATACCTCAAAAATAACCTCTATGGAGACCGACTGGTCATTGTTACAGTAAACAAAATCCAATCCTGCTTATTGACTCCATGCAGGATGGAGGAAGCAGTTTAAGGAGGGATTATGGACAATAATACACAGATCTGCAAGTTTCTGGCTGGTTCTTGAAGAAAATCAATGGTCTAACCCTATTATTCAGTTGGTGATCCAACAAACTCATAATTATTTAACTTCAGCCAGAGAGTACTCCTAGCGATATAATAAACAGCTACTATGCTATATAATTCTTCTTATGGACTAAAGGCGAGAACTGCAATGATTACA
Source organism: Rhizophora apiculata (assembly GCA_037832385.1). NCBI lineage: Eukaryota > Viridiplantae > Streptophyta > Magnoliopsida > Malpighiales > Rhizophoraceae > Rhizophora > Rhizophora apiculata. Next base: position 5,350,338 of record CM075439.1, on the reverse strand, counting down.
ACATCGAAATCCGATCAAAATTGTAATCCTAATGCATATTATGAGAAGCCCCTGTCCCATGATAAAACCAGACTTTGATACCAAATATAAAACTTTAAAGGGTAAATCAATCTTCTTTCTTCCTTCAACAGGGTCCAAGTCAATTGTTTATTTTAGTTTACCTACAGCAGTTCTTTATCAGAGAGGTCAACATTAAAATCTAGTTCATAATTTTGGATAGCAATGTAGTACAGTGGCCAGAATGCTCGCAAGATTCAACAAGAGTTCTTGAAATCTTTCATCTATGGCCACAACTATTATTTCACTGATCTTTCCAGTCAAAAGTAAGTAAATGCTAGTATATGCAAGTTGTACTCGTTTAAACATGACATAATACAGTTCACTATTCATTGCTTTCAGACTCCATAAAATTGATCCAGCCAATTCATATTAGAATCATGGTCGTTCAACAATAAAATATGGAAAGAATGCAATATGAATTATGGGCCTACCACCTGAATACCAAATTTTCACATACTTGAGCTGCACAAAGCTTTTGTGATGCAGAAAAGAGTATTGCTCCTGTGCATGAGAAGCACAATGTATCAGTGCAATGACAAGAGTTTCAACTCTTGGATGTATTTTCCTTGATGATTCAACAAGATAGGTCTCTTGTGTGTCTCAACCTTAGCAATTCTTCATCTTCTTACTCTCTCTGCTCGGATTTACTACTTACTGTGAAAGCAAGTAAATTCCAATTCCATGTTGAATACACGGTTTTAGATATCAGGTCATGCTAGACTCAACAAGAGGGCAAAACAAAGGAAAAAAACAAAGTTTATGAAACTTTTACATTACTGATAATCTATGCTGCTATGTTCTCAAAGATGATTGACCAACTTGTTAATGTTCTTAATGATCTCAATACAGTTGATAACTTATGCTGCTATTTTCTAAAATATGATTAGCCAACTTGTTAATATTCTCAACATGGCGCCGGTGCTCCTCTGTGTCAAACACAAACACGCAAATACACAACTATAATAGTCGACAAAAAACAGAAGCTGCCCCAATTATTCAATCTGCAAAACTATTTGATCAAACATCATTAGTTGCAGATGAAAGTTTATCTACACATTCCAGTTATATTGAGGCCCAAGAGTGAACACAAAACTAATAATCAGATGTGAAGAGACGACTATAAGTCCATAGAGAACACGTAAAATAGTATATTGCTACTTCCAAATAAGAGTTGCTTTAACGCTGCCTGCAATGGAATTCTAAAGAATTACTTCCACAAAACATACGAAGCCACAGAATTTCAGATAGAAGCAAAATATCAAACACGTTCTGCACATTATATATGTACACAAGAAAGGGCCAAAAGCACTAACCACGGCCTTAGCCTCGCGATTTTGAACTCAATCTCTTGCGCTTAGGTGTCCAGAAAGTACTCTATCAGCTTCGCTTGCGGAGGCGGCCAGTGGCGGTGATCTGGTGGCATCTTTTTTAGTACCTTGAGTTATCCGTTCGGCTGCTAGCTTAATTCAGGTTTTGCTTTGTGCTCTAATGTTTGAACGGTTTCTGTTGATGGCGGGAATTATGACCGTTGGATGTTTTACGAGCGCAGAACAGATCTGGATCGTTTGATATTGTGAAAGCAAATGGTGGTCCATTTCTTCTGTAGAATCACTCGGATGATTTTAAGCCCGACTTACATTACGGGCCTACTGGATTAATTATTGGGCCGCTTATCAATTAAAATGGAAGGCCCATCCAATGATGGGCTGATTATTCTCAGACGAGGGTACTAATCAAGTACGGGCCTCTGGATTAATAATTGGGCCGCTAATCAATTAAAATGGATGGCCTATCCAATGATGGGCTGATTATTCTCAGAGGAGGCTCTCGGCCATTGATGTGCACATGACGTAAGAAAAAAATTTGCCAATACAAGAAAATTGAGATGGAGTATGAAATTTATCAAAATTAAAAAATTATTCTTATTATATAATTTATCATTTAATAAATTTTTTAATGAACCAAAAAAATTATTCATGGAAAAAATTGAGATTTTCTTTTTTGTTGTGTATTTTACAAATATGCTAAGGGGCAAAATTGTTTTGTGCTGGGGGCTTAATATAATATTTATACTAAAAAAAAAAAAACACAAAATATAGGAAATTTCATATTTTGCAGATGACAACAAACCCACTGCGCCTATGAGAACTTGTGGCCACATAATTCTGCTCTTTTTTTTTTTTGGTTAAATGCTTCACATTAAGATCCAGTTGAAATCTTGTGTAGGCCAAAACTGGTAGATTTTAAATGAGACTGAGGACTCCCATTCAATAAGATGTAATCCCGTAACTATTCATTCAATGGGACAAAGGGAGAAAAAGAGAGAAATGGGAAACTTTCAGATAATAATATTTTTAGATCAAAAAAATGTGACAGCCAAAATAAAATCATTTACTTGAGAATAATAACGTTACTCGACGTGGACCTTTTTATCTACTTAATTAGTACCAGAATCCCCACTGGTTGTTTTTGTCACGAGGTGTCGTTTGTAATTTAATTGGAAGCCACCTGACCTGAGAGGGCAAAGGAACAGGACCAGGTGGGATGTTTTAAGCTATTCCCCCCTCCTTACTGTTACGTAATGAAGTGTAATGTTTTTCTTTTTTTTCTTTTTTTCTTTTTGGTTATTTATTTGTGGATCAAATCTAAGACGTCGACTTATTATATTTGAAAAAGAGTGAAGATATATTAGGGTTAATATAACATCTTTTTTTCTTTTTGGTTTTTTTAAATGTAAGTCTCTTGGCAAGATATCACATAATTTACCACAATAATTATAATTATAATTATTAAATTGAATACTTATGATATTAGCTTTATACAACTTTTTTCGTTTTTCTTTTTTTTTTTTTTTGTGAATTCATATTTTACTGTTCCCAAAAACTCACCTTTATGTTTTAGAGCCTCCTTCTTACCCGTTTATTGTCGTCGGATGAAGCGTCAAATTTCGCTGGCAATATCATGAAGTCTCGAATTACACCTAACATCTTTATTTAATTAACCCTTTTTTTCTGGTTCACGTTTGATATACAGTTGAACTTGCGAGTAAAGTCGTCCACCGGCTGGGGTACACTTCTTCTCCTGTACAGAAACCAATAAAGAGTACGGTCAATAATTCAGCTCGTAATAATGATCCCAACTGCTAACGACCTTTGAACATTACAAGACATGACAGTTGTTTCGAGTTCTTGTTGGGCATTTTGTCATAATAAATGTCGAATTTATTTGGTTTGGTGTTACAATTTATGATCTTAGAAACCCCACGCAACTATGAATTCAAGCGCTATGATATGGCTCATATTCAACTTTTTTTTTTTTTTTTTAAAGAAAAAAGTCATATTCAAACATTTCAAGCCTATAATTGATTACAGATTAATCGGTTTGGAATTTAAAGCGATTTGTTCTTAACTACATTGAAAATATAACACAAAGAATCAAATTACAACAATAATTACACAAAAACAAGAAAAAAAATAAAATGAAAATTAAGAACAACATATGTGCAACTAGAAATTGCAATAAATATAACTAAATTACGGGGGCACAACATTATCATATATTAATCATTTTATGTCTAAAACAGCACATCACATAAATATCAATAGTAATTTGATTTAATTTAGTTGTGTGGATTTATATTCTCAAATTCGCAACCAAACCATATATACTTTCTTAAATCACCAAATACATTCGATCCATCCTACAATGGTTTGGTAGTTTTGATTTGAACCTAATGTTTTAGTGAAAGTATGGTTTATAGTTATGTGGCATTCCTATAATTTAGAAGTTTAGGTCATTTTCATTTTGCGTGTAAAAGACTGTTTTTTGGGTGAAGGCTAATGAGCTACAATTATTCCTTTGTGTCCATAATCTACTAAGATATAGAATACGGCTGAAGTTCCTATACATAGTGGAGCAAACCAAGCCAAGAAGCAAGTTTTCCGACAGACAAAGAAGCCAAAGACACATTTTCTCAAAAGAAAGGAAAAAACAAAAAGCCAAAGACACAGGCTTCTAAATCCGTCAAACAACCAAAAGGAAACAACTGACGAAAATGGCTTCCTCGATGATGTTGTCTTTGTTGGGGGTGATGGCAGTGGCTTTCTTTGTCGGCTTGACAACCTTAACCAGTGCACAAAACATCCCATCTTGTGCAACGAAGCTGATACCGTGCTCTGACTACCTCAACAGCACGACCAAGCCGCCGTCCAGCTGCTGCAACCCCGTCAAAGAAGCGGTGGCCAACGAGCTTCCTTGCCTCTGCAACCTCTACAAAAACCCGGGTTTGCTATCTTCGTTCGGCGTCAACGTCACTCAGGCCCTCCAGATCAGCCAGAGATGTGGAGTGAAAGCTGATCTCAGTGTTTGTAATAAAGGTAATTAAATTGTAAGATTTCAGTGATTTCTGGGTTGGAGTAGTTCACTTGTGATAATTGGTTTGGTAAATTGGCTATTTGAGCCGCTTTGAGGATGAAAGGAAGAGAAATTTACAACTTGCCAATTTACGGAGAGCTTTAGTTTGGTTCGTTAATTATTGTCAGAAATTTTGCAGTCTTTTCTTAATCTGAATTCATAATCATCCCTAGAGATGTGAACGTAAGTAACAATCTTCTAACAAGAAAAAACAAATCTCACATTATACTTAAAAGTTGTAATAATCTGATTTAATCCAATTTTATTAATTGAAAAAATGAATACTTATACTTTGTTGAGAATCAAAATATCCAAAACTTGATTTATAAATTCAAAACTTGGATGAATTTGAGTTCAATATATTCAAAATTTAATAAACTTGTAATCAGATTAAAATCAACCCAAATCCAGCCTGATCTGCTTGTTTGCCATCTCACATCATCTCTGGAGGCTTCATGCATGTTCTGGTTGCCAATTTACTGGAACATTGTTTTATTAATTATAATATATATTTTCTGCAACAGCTGCTACCGCGCCCGCACCCGCTGGCCTGCAGGGAACACCACCTCCTGGTAAATTTCTCATTTTCTCTCTCATTTTGTATAAAATATTGTGTATGAACATGCATTTTATCTCTTAGTGCAAAGGCATCAAACGGGTTGAGACTTGTTGCAAATTCATTTCACATAATTTTTTCATCCATTGAACCTAAAATCGTTTCTCATGCAGTCTCCGTCAATTATTCAGTTTATGATTCCATTAAGTGAATCACTTTGTCTCAAGTTTGATACTTTTAGTTGAAACTGATAACTGTAAATATGATTTGAATTCCTAACGATTTAACTATCTTCTTCGGACCTTTTTTTTTTTAAAAAAAAAATATATCTTCAACATCTGTCCTTTCCTTTGAGAAGAAGTTATCACTTTCTTTTGGTTTGAATCAGAAAATTTTGCAGTCTTTTCTTAATCTGAATTCAAATCATCCCTAGAAATGTGGATGCAGGTAATAATACTCGAAAAAGAAAAATCTTACATTTTTCTTAGAGTTGTAAATATCTGTTCCATTTAAAATAATTTGATTTAACTCAATTTTATACAATTCATATTGATTGAAAAAATTAATAATTTATAACTTTGAAAGAATTAAAATGTACAAAATTTAATATATAGAAATTTTGATAAATTCAAGACTCGATGATTTGAGATATGCCCTGGCAAGCCAGCCTGCTTGGCCATTTTATTTTTATTGATTTGAGTAACATTGCTTGTAATGCTGTTTATTAGTAGTTTAGGGAATCTTGCAGTAAAATTTGCACCTACGTAGCTACTCAATTAAAGTGCCATAATGGGTGCCTTGTGATTATAAAGTGGGATGATGAGGCGCTTTCGGTTTCACCTATTTTGACTTGTCAGCACCCATCACGGATTTGCACTTGCCGGCGAAACTCCACTTTATATCTTTGTCTCCATTTGATTGCCAGCAATTATGAGTTGGGAATTGGGATTACAAAAGTGGCTAACCTTGTCCCATTCTTTAGCCGTGTTTCTCAAGATAGGAATGAATTCCATTACACCTTGGGATCATTGTCATACAGCGACACGATACCTAGAAAATCTGTGTTGCTATCCCCCTTGCATTGTCTTGCTTACTGCTCCCACTTAAGCTCTAATGTATCTTAATACGTAATTTTATTTTTATTTTTTATAAAAAAAAAATCATTTTTAAAATTCAAATCTATGATTTTCATACAGCAGATGTACTTGCCTTTTATTTCTTGTTATAGACATGTAAAAAATCAAAAATAGAAAGGGACGATGCCCATGACTATGGGACCTTGATGTTCTGACTTCTAACATTGTCATTGATGTGTTGAAACCTTTACGGCAGCTCCAGGAAACGAAGGCAGCAGGATGGCATGGACTGGATTTACAAGCTTGGTTCTATTATTGGCTTCTTTCTCGTTCCATTGAGTTGCCTACATTGTTCTTTGGAGCCATTTGGGGATCGAGTATCTACGAGAAATAACTAATATAAAGACCATTCATGTACTAGAAAGCTGCATTTCCACATTTTGGAGATTTTTAAGTTGTTCTGCATTCTGTGTTGCTGATTTATCTCATTTATTTGGACTATGTAGGCTTTATGTGAAACCCAGTGTAATGTATGCTCTTTACATAGAGTATTGATTATGGAAAGTAAAATCTGCTTGACGCTAGCCCAGAAAACAATTGAAAAAAAAAAAAAAAAAACGCCAGTTTTAGAAATAGGGTTCACGGAATGGATTTAAATTGAAAGCATTTCAGAATCCGCATAATTTCCTGTTTAGAAGTTCAATTCTTTGCTGAAAAAATATAGTATCAGACTTATAATTTTTATATTATATAAAAATAATTTTTACCAATACATATGAATATAAAATTTTATAAATAAATCTATTTTACCGTTATTAATAAATATATATTTATATTTTTATTATTAATTATGATAATATATTTTATATATTAAAAATTAAAAATATGTAAATAATAATTATAATAAAATAATTTAAATATTTATATTTAAAATATATTAAATTAAGTTTATTTTTATCAATTTATTGTAATTTTAATTATTTTAAGCAAATAATTTTATATTTTATTTGGTATAAAAAAATGTTTTATATATCCAAAACAATGAAACTTATTTTTTTGATAAATAAAAATAAAAATTATGCTTGGGACCATATTTCACTTTCATCATTTGTGATAGAATTTTTTTTTTTTTTTTTTTTTTGTTTTTCGTAAAAACGAATACATTCAAATTTGGGTGCGACTTTAGTACAATACACGAAGAACAAACAACCAATTTGAATGTATCCGTTTTCAATCCTAATATCTTATATATTAATATATTTTATACATTTATATATTTAAATATTATATATAAATATTAAATATTTAAATTTAAAATCAATTTAACCAATTTAAATTCCCCTTAAACTGATTCATTCAATTATTTATTTATTTTTTCTTTTGATTTAATGAGCCATTTTTAAAACCAAGTCTCCGTCCGGTAGAAGCTACTCGAACTAAAATAAAAAATGGCAAGACCCATCGTCTTTCGGTTCTTCTAGAAAAAGCAAGAATCACGAAATCTCTTTCAATTTTTGACAGTAGTGCGAAAATGGAGGCAGCGAAACTGAGAGAGCTGAAGCTGTTTGTGCAGCAATGCAAGTCCAATCCATCCATCCTGGCTGATCCTTCCCTCTCTTTCTTCCGCGATTACCTCGAGAGGTCTTTCTCTCAATTTATTCCTTCCTTTTTCCCCTCCTCATCTTGCCTTTTCTCGAAAACTCAATTTTTTTCTTTTTTTTTTTTCCTTTGAATTTTTTCAGTCTCGGCGCCAAGCTTCCTTTCGCCGCCGCTGATTCAAAAGCGGTAACGGATTTTCAGAAGTTCTCATCGACTTATTTTATTTTTAAGATTTTTTTTTTTTTTTGTGGTTTTGTGTGGGTTTTGATGCCGTGTGTTCGCGTGTATGTTTTGAATGTGTGGGTGCAGAAGAGCCACGTGGTGGAGGATATTGACGATGATGAGATGGAGGACGGGGAAGCTCCGAAAGACAAGCCCGAAGAGGAAGAGGAAGAGGATGAGATTATTGAATCGGATATTGAGCTCGAAGGTGACATTGTGGAGTCTGATAATGATCCTCCACAGAAGGTAGACACAGTTTGGAGGCAAACTCCCGTTATTCAATCATAACTTTTAATTATTATGTTAGACCTTATGATTATACGTTTATGGCCCGTGCCTCAGCTATGTTCATTTTCTGTAACATTTTTGTATTTGAATCTCGTGATATCTTTTTTTTTTTTAAAATTATTTTATTTTTAAGTCATTTCTAATGTAGTAATGGATTTTGAATGCTTCTAGATGGGAGACCCCTCTGTAGAGGTCACAGATGAGAGCCGCGACGCCTCCCAGGAGGCCAAAGCCAAGGCCATGGAAGCCATTTCTGAAGGTTAATGTATAGACATTAATGTCAAAGTTTGTTACTGATTGATTTAATGAATGTGTGTTAGAATTTAAATTTTGGTCACAATGCAGGTAAACTAGAGCATGCTATCGAGCATCTAACAGAGGCGATTTGTCTTAACCCAACATCAGCAATCATGTATGCAGCCAGAGGTATGCAATCATTGTGTTTGTTGTGGGCTACTTCTTTGTAGTTTTGAAGGTGGATGTAGCTCGGCTTAAAATTTCATTGTGTGCTTTATTATTTACTATGTTGTAATGCTTATAGCAAGTGTCTACATCAAGATAAAGAAGCCAAATGCTGCTATTCGGGATGCCAATGCAGCTCTTGAGGTTCTTTTCTCCTTGCTTGTTTATAACATTTGTCTTTCTCTGTATTGAATGCTCATCACATGTGACATGGATACACTCCCATTTAAGTGATTAGAACAAAAGTAAAGTAAAGGGTGACATTGACAAATCTCATTTGCTATTTCAGATTAACCCAGACTCGGCTAAAGGCTACAAATCTCGTGGTATGGCAAGAGCATTGCTTGGTCAGTGGGAAGAGGCTGCTAAGGACCTTCACCTGGCATCAAAATTGGATTATGATGAGGAAATAAGTGCTGTACTGAAGAAGGTTTTCCTTCCTTTTTCTTCCTTAATTATCCCCCCTTATTCTCTCATGTTCACCTATTCAATTGATAGCACCTTCTCAATTCACCCATTCATGTTTAAAGGATAGGCAATATTTATTCATTGGTGTATCATCTTAGTCTTTTGAAATTCAAGGTGCTAACTGATCAAAACTAGTTCCATTCAGGAAGTTATATGACATGTCAATTTGTCATTCTTGTTGAAGGTTCCAGTCTTTGACTTTGTATTATCACTCTTAGGGAGCCAGCCCAATTATAGTGTTCCATAGACAACTTCTTTGCCATTATGTTGTCCAAAAATAAGATTTAAATGGTCTACTCATTGACATAGTTAAAGTTGCTGAATATAAATCTAATCACATCAGTTCATAGGAACAGAACATCTCACTTGAATTTCTTCTCTTCTTAGGTTGAACCCAATGCACACAGGATTGAAGAACATCATAGGAAGTATGAGAGGCTGCGCAAAGAGAGAGAGGAGAGACATACAGAGCGTGAGAGGCAGCGTCGCCGTGCTAAAGCTCAGGTAAATATAATCATGTTCCTTGCTTAATGGATGTTCTGCCCACTTTATGTGATTCTTTCTTTCTTGAATCCCTGTTTGAAGGCTGAATATGAGAAGGTCAAGAAGCAAGAGCAGTCATCTTCTAGCAGAAAACCTGGAGGTATGCCTGGTGGGTTTCCTGGTGGAATGCCTGGTGGCTTTCCAGGAGGTATGCCTGGGGCTGGAAGTTTCCCAGGTGCCATGCCAGGAGGGGTGCCTGGAAATGTTGATTTTAGCAAAATACTGAATGTAAGTATGATAGATATTTTTAGTTGCTCTGTCAGTGTTGTACAAGAGTCTTCTGTGCTTCTAACTAATCAGTGAATGTAAATGTGTTTCTTCTCAAGATTTTTTTTTTCTTTGTTTTCTTGGATTTCAATAAGAAAACAGATTGTGTTTGAAGTTATTTGTCTATGTTGCACCATTTGCTTAGTTTTGATGTATGATTACTTCTAGCAAAACACACATTTTAAAGCTATGTCTTGTGTGGAGAATCACAGTGGTCAAGAGAATATGCAAGTCAGTTAATGCTATATTATACTATGTCATCATATTCTTATTTGATGTGCATTTTATTGTTTGATATGTTGACAGGACCCTGAATTGATGGCTGCATTTAGTGATCCAGAAATCATGGCTGCTCTTCAAGATGGTAATCCTATTTTTTCTTAGATTCAAAATGAGCAGAGCTTTATTATTACTTGAAAATATTTTGCATTGTTGTCCTTTTTGCTTTTGCCTAGAATGATAGTTATTTTTTCAGTGTTCATGATAAACAATATTTGAAGAGTATTTACAGAAGATTTGCCTAAAAGTATGATTGTGGGATGTTAGGAACTAAATGTACCCTTTTGTGGGAATGGAATATTTTTGGAATCCCCAGAGTTGGATTTCCTCACCAAAAAAATATTTCAATTAGTTTTCTATGTTTGAGTATGAGTGTATGACTTTTAAGAATGCTGCAGCAAACCATATCTAAATTAGTTGAACTTTCTGTTGCCTCCATTCAAAATTGCCCACTTGATGCAATCTGTGAGATGACTTGCATTAATTTAAACGAATGTTTCATTGCTGAAACTGTAGTCCTGTCACATGGTTGTGATTGCATAAGCTTATGATAGCTAAATGGAAAACCTTGCCGTGATTCAGTTTCACTTTTATGAAACCCTTTAGCCACCTTTTCACCACTTTTTCCTAAGAGACGCATTTATTTCCCAACTCTTCTAGTTGAACCTAAGCAGTTGATGTTTGTAGCCGGTTGGTTTGCCTGATAAGATGGACATTCAGAGCACTATATGCTAGTGAATTTGAATTAATTCTATGTATTAAAAATTTTAATTGCCCCTATATCTGCTTAAAGAGAGGAGTATTCTTGTTTTTATGTACTCTCTATTCTGAAGATACAACCTTTTACACCCTCCTCGTTCTATCACTATCAAGATACTTAGACCAGTGTTTCAGTGTTTGATTGATACTCACAGTATATTCCCCTTACAATTCTGTTCTAAATATGCATGTCTGATGATGGTTCTTATGCTGTTGAATGACTTTTCAGTAATGAAGAACCCAGCCAATCTTGCAAAGCATCAATCGAATCCCAAGGTTGCTCCTGTAATCGCAAAGATGATGAGCAAATTTGGCGGACCCCAGAAGTGAACGGTTTTTGACGTTGTCACCATGCTTTGGAAAAATCCTTTGTACGTTCTCTGCTGTTATCGGTCCACTAACCTTTCTGACCTTTTCGGTTATTGTGCCGTCATGTTCAATGTTGCTTGGTTCCAGAACTATGGATTTGTTTTAAATTTTTTCTTATAGATCAAACAGATCAACTTCATAGCATGAAAACCGAAAAGTTAAATCTCTGTTGTAATGCGTGACTGGATTTTTTAATGAGATTTAGCTTAAAGGTGCCCATCCCCAGGTCACGCAGCTAATGAACCGCAAAAACATATCCAACTTGACAGGTGGTCGACAAGAATCTCGATGTCAGGTTGTATATAAGCGACTTTTTGGATCAAGTGTCGTGATCATAAACAGAAGGCAAAATTAACTATGATATGTTTTACTTTAAAGCCCAAGCCCATTAGCTCTAGGCTGCTGAGAGTCCAACTAGGTTCATCATCACCTGGGCCTAGTAGCCCACGAGAGATTTTAATTTTAAGATCCATATTTTAGTGCAGTGGGATTTCGATTATAAGATCATTGGTCAAATGTTTTTCCGAATATTCTATTATTTTCTTCTATGGTTCGTTTATATTGTGAATGAATGTTAAATTTTAGTATTGACGTGGGAGTTAAAACTTCCCTTTAGTATTGATCTCACTTAATTGCTTTGCTTTCTCCTTTCCTTTAAGTGGAAGATGTGTTTTGTGTCGAATTCAAGCGTTTTTTTTCGTTTTTTTTTTTATAAATTTTTTAACGTTCTTCATTAATGGTTCAACTTTTTGTGACATTAAAAGGTTCTACGGTGTACTGTATTGAGTGAATACATTAACCCCTTTCAAAATTCCTACGGCTGTATATTTAAGTTCCTTCTTCAATGGGCGGGCAAGTCCCTTTGTGAGATGAGATACCAGTCAATATGAGATTTCAGTGCCGTATTTGGGATATCATCGACCTCAATTTCGTAGTTATCTATGATCGTGGTTGGCCAAATATTAACCCAATCTTCTAAGATTGACTTGTCTCCCAACCTATGCCGGGTCTTGACCAAGTGCATCTCCCTTCCATTTTCTATGCCCATCATAATTTTTTCATCATATGATCCTTGATTTGTCTTGGTAAGACCCAAAAAAAAAAAGAAAAAAAAAAAAGAAAATGACAAGGTTTGAAAAATAATTTTTTATTCAGTCCAGCACAGGATACTTTCGGTGTGTGTACTTTTCTCCTTCTTTTAGTGAGTTGAGCAAGACTCCTTCGCCCCGGCATTGATGACAAAATTTTGTGCTTGTATTTTCTTTTTAAATTCACATCTAAACTGAAGACTAAATTTAAATTTAAAAAAAAAAAAAGAAGAAGAAGAAAGAAAGAAAGAAAAGAGCTTCATTTCAAATTTAAAACATTTTGCAAATTTGTAGTTGAAAATCTGAAATTTAAAATAGAAGCATGTCTTTCCTTCTAAACGAAAATTTCGTCTCAACCTCTAGACGCAATGGCATTTTATTTGCATTTCGGCCACTCATCCACCCCTAGACTTCTACGTTTTATGACATTATGAACTTGGATTAATGTTTACTTGATGACGCCTACTTTACTCAAAACTTACGTAATGAGACAATGTAATGAATGTCAAAAGGGACTCCACAACATAACAGTATAGTTATAGACAAATTATTTAGAGTTGGGTTGAGTTCCCATTTGGTGGTTCTTAAGTCCCTATAGTGTTGCCCGATGGTGTTCGAGGCATCATTATGCAATGTACCGTTTTTTGAGGCTCATCATCAAGACAAGTGGGGCAATTTGAAGCCACATATGCCACATTACAATAGCTGGTTTAAAATAATTAAGACAGCTAATATCAGTTAGCTCAGTTCCGGATATATGGAAAAGTTTAAATCAGAAAGCAAATAATATTTACCACGCAGAAAGGGGGAGAGAGGAAGCAAATTTGTCAAAATAGCAATAACTCATTAAGTTGACATTAATGTGACAAACCTTTGTTGGACTCCACAACATAACGTTAAGATGGCTAGAAAACTCTCACCTCATCAGTTTTCCTGTTAGGTCAAATAGAGGCACAGTTACTTTGATGAAAACCGAGTCATGCCATTCGTTGTAGCCTAACTTTGGTAAAGATGAAAGGATTTCAACTATTTATTGTTGTTAGAATCCTCTCAACTCTCTATTGTTTGCTTTCTATCAATTTTTATTCCTCAATTTGTTTCTCCTTAGATATATGTGAAAAAAACAATGTATATCAACCAAAAAAAATCAAAGACCAGATGATGAGAAAATAGGAATTAAAAATAAAAAAAATTACAAAAATAGAGAAACCTAGAGATTTTTGAACTAGGGATCATATATGAATATGCTCACGTATATGCTTACGTATCATACAATTCATTGAACATTATAAGGTCAAGTTCTTTAAATGAACATTGACATGGAGAACTGTCGGGAAGACTAAGTGTCCAGGAGGGTAACAGAGGGCTATGCAGGTTGGTCATCAAAATCTCTGGATGTCGTGTGATTTCTATGTGATGGTTAAAAAAGATTGAAGGGTGATATTCATATCAAGATTTTCGGGTCTTCTATAAGACATTGAATTGGATTTAGGTTCATGTATATAACAACCTACGGATCATTCCAGAAGTTCAATTTACGTGGCGCAAGCACCGTGTCAAATGGAAATTAATTAAATAAAGGGTTTAACACAACACATTTAAAGACTTAAGAATAAAATATTATCCAAACACAATTGAATTATGAGGTCTACGTATCGAGTACAATTTTATTCCTATTTAGTGTATTAGTCATATGTTTTTTCTGAAATAAATTAATTATGACTCAAAACATTGGAAGTGCTGAGATAATTTCTTGTGGACAGCATCTGAAAATGTGCTCATTGTCTTGAGTTGCTAATAAAATGAGTGAATGAAATAGCCATGGTTGGCTTGGTAGGTGTTTGTTTTAACTTTTATGGGGTGCTTCTTGCTTGTCAGTTTCGAATAGTATGGGGGAAGTGTGCGGTAAATTTTTTTAAAGCCTCTGTTTGTTGATAAGTCTCCTTAACAGTAGTTGATCCAAAAAGTAGCTTTGAATTACATTTTAAATAAAACAGCTGATGATTGATAACAATTTGACTAAAATACCCGTATTAATAAGGCCAGGTTATATGGTTTGTAACACTAGTTAGAGAGAGAGAGAGAGAGAGAGAGAAGCTGGAAGAAAGAAATTAAAAACAAAAAAAAAAACAAAAAAGCAAGAGAAGAAATGGTCTTCAGTTCATGTGATTGAACACAACTGGGGTCTCAGAACCATTTATTTTTCTTAGTGCGTGGTTGCTAGCATGAATTTAAGTAATTTTTCTTGAAACAGAGACAATACAAGAATGATCTACAGTGGGGTTTTCTTTGACAAGGACGAGTCATGTGACATGACCCTTCATTCACGGCCACCTAAAGTCTTTTCTTGCTATGTCTCACATTTTTTTCATTTTTGTGGTACTATTGGAGGCTCGAAGCCAAAGTGTCTCATTTTTCTTCCTGTACTTGTACAATACTAAATTTTTTCTGGGCGACCATTAATGTAAGTGATCGAATAAGATTTCTTCTTCTGCCATGTCTTGCGCATATGCTTACATATGGGTGCACATATATCTAAACATATGTTTATCTTTGTTCTGGGAAAAAATATATATATATATATATATGCATATTTGTTTTTATTTTTATCTTTTTTGTTTTTAAGAACTTGATTTCTCTGTATATTTGTTTTTTTTAAACAGTTATTTTACTGTTTAAACAGTAATAAAATATTAATTTAATTAAATATTATAATTTTATTTTATACATTAGTATTTAGTAATCAACAGCAACCATTAATAACTAATAATAATAATAATTAACAACTAATAATTGATAATAATAATTAACAAATAACAATAATTAGTAATAGATAAACTAAAAGGGATTTTAGTGATTACTAGTTAGGACAAACTTAAAATTGTGTGAGATTTATGCATGATCTCAGGATAAAACAAGTGAATAAAATTTCAGATTTAGAATTATTGTACACCCTTTACTCTAAGCCGCGTAAATACTTGAGGTTGTCTAGAGATATATACGTTCATCGAATAGCATAACCTTTGTGTTTTGATGACTTTTTTCCATCGAAAGTTAAACTCATATTTTATGAAATTTGAGATTGATGAGATATGAACACCCCAAAAAATTCTGACCAACGAAACTGAACCAAATTAGTTATGTTTGGACGACTCTTTTATTTTGTCAATGGGGCTGAGATTCACTTGTTACATGAGAGCACATCAATGAACACCCATTGAGAGGATCGTTGAGGACTTCAATTTTGAATAAATCCTTTGTATATTCAAAATAGTTGATTAATCTGCAATTTGAGGCGCCTTCTTCACACATGGCGGAGGAAAGGGCTCTATCTTGTTAGAAGAAGTGAGCTGACTTTTCTTATTATTATTGCAACATATGAATTCCTTGACTTGAATTGTACACACAAATTTCTCTGTACGCACATCCC
The DNA here is from genome assembly GCA_037832385.1 of Rhizophora apiculata. Lineage (NCBI taxonomy): Eukaryota > Viridiplantae > Streptophyta > Magnoliopsida > Malpighiales > Rhizophoraceae > Rhizophora > Rhizophora apiculata. Next base: position 5,334,459 of record CM075439.1, on the reverse strand, counting down.
TACGTTTCGTAGTTTGCAATTAATCGTGTCTTTTGTCTTTTTCATTTTTATTTTAATTTCTATTCGATGTGCTTTTTTATTGTGGTTGTGTATAGAATAGATCAAAAACCACTTTGTATGAGTAATTGTTGCTGGCAAAATATGATATATTCGATAAATAATATTAAATTTTGATACGAAAAGGAAACTTTTTTAATAATTATTCAATATTTCCGTCCGGACAGTTTTCTTTTATGATGGATTGAGATAATGATTAGAAAAAAGTTCATATATAGAATATTTATGCATTCTTTTTTTTTTTTTTTTTCTTTTCATCATCATGTATTTAGTTATTAAGCTCTTTTTTCTTTTTTTTTCTTTTGGCTTTTGCACCAACTTGCCTTTATATAATAAAACAGAATTAACAATTTAAGAAAGTATAGAACTTTATGTCTTTGAAGTTCCATTTTTTTTATTTTTCTATTTTTTTATCTTCTTTTTTACCCCAATTCTCCATACTTTTTCACTCTACACTATTTTTTCCCTGTAATATTCCCTTTTTTTTTTTTTTTTGATGTTGCAATCATGTGGTATAATGTATTATCTCATCATACGGAGTCCCTCTCTATGGTCCCACTAGGATTAGATGATATACAACTTTCTTATGAAATAATCGTAATTCTTAGTCAATATGTAGGAAAAATATTACACGTTCATTTGAATTTAAAAAATTAGTCCAACACTCAAAGATGTCACAGTAGTAATTCCAGTTGCAAATTTGCCTGCAAGTGTCATCTGAGCTTCGACCAGCTAGAATTCTTGTGTACCCTCCAATTTCAGAGCAGAAAGCTATTGTTCATTCAACTCTAATCATCCTATACTCCATGAAATGCTAAGAACCTGAAAAGGTTGATCCTGACGACTGGGTAGTGTGAGAATCCTCAATTCAGAAAGACATGATTAATGGGTTTAAATTTAACTTTCAGTCGTCTCACTCTCACAAACTCACTCAACAGGCTGATGACAGCATGATTCATACATTATCCAACTACCTGGATTTTGGTCTATATAAAGTATATGTTAATTAGATAAAATCCATTCGATGAATCCGGGGGTTAGCAAACCCTTGTTAATGCTAATTTATGACTTACTAGTTTTAAGCAACACATAAATGATAAACGTAGTGATGAAGAAATGAGTGACGAAATGGTTGAGTAAGCTTGCAATCAGGGAGTAAGAATGTGTAGGAAAATGATAATTCTTTTTTTTTTTTTTTTATGCTTTTCCATTTTCAATTATTTGAGTGCTTTATTTGATGTTGCCCTATGCTTTGGTCACCTATCACCATTCACTTTCACTCATTTTCTGCATCAGCAGTTCAGCACAGAGCAGAACAAGCCATATGTTCTAGTTCCCATGTCACTTTCACAAACCACTGGTGGAACCCGGAGTCTCTCTCTCTCTCTCTCTTCACATTTGTACTTATATGCTTATATTTTCTGGGCACTCCCATGGCCATGATGGCATTATATAAACGTGGGTGTGGAGTTTTTGGGTGTTTATAGGCAGTATTTGTGAGACTTTTCTTTTCTTTTCCCATTAGCCACAGTTGTATTAGTGTGGATATGGGCAGACAACCTTGTTGTGACAAACTAGGGGTGAAGAAAGGGCCATGGACAGCTGAAGAAGATATGAAACTGATCAACTTCATTCTCACCAATGGCCAGTACTGTTGGAGGGCTGTCCCTAAGCTCGCGGGACTCCGGCGATGCGGGAAGAGTTGCCGGCTCCGATGGACTAACTATCTTCGCCCGGACTTGAAGAGAGGGCTCCTTACAGAACCGGAAGAGCAATTGGTTATTGACCTTCATGCTCGTCTGGGCAACAGGTTGATCCTCTTTCTACAATGTCATTGATTCATATGATGGATGATCATGCAACAAAAACATATATATGCTATTTTTTCGTATGTTTTGTCAATGGTGAAAGCGGGTAATGCAATTTCAATTATGCTTTTGGCTATCAAGCTCGGTATACCTGACCATATTTGGAACATCTTATTTGAAAGTAGCTTTGTGCATAATTCGGAGTAAAGAAGACACAAGATTCTCTTGTTGTGAAATATGGGAGAGTTAGATGCACATACCTTATTCATAATTTTATAGAAAGATTCTTTTCGTAACTCAAACTTTATTAGCGTTTCAGTTTTTTCTTTGTTTCCTCCTAAGTACATTTGAGGGAACAAAAGGCTGCATACATGACATAAGGTTCAATTAAAAGATTTCCCAGTTAAAAAATGATACCGCCCCTTTCCAGAAAATGCTCTATCTGACACTTTTTTTCTGTGTCACATTTTCTGGTTTAGAATTCAGCTTTCTAGAAGTGATATGGTATTCTTATCAAGCAGCTTTAGCCATTTGCTTTGTTAAGTCCAATAGATTTCCATGAACAATACCAAAATATTTCCTCTTGTGATTTTTAGTGTTGATTTTTTATGTATTATTTTCTTATTGTTATATATAGATGGTCCAAAATAGCGGCCAGGTTGCCTGGAAGGACCGACAATGAGATAAAGAATCACTGGAATACTCACATCAAGAAAAAGCTTCTAAAGATGGGAATTGATCCCGTGACACATGAACCCTTGAACAAAGAGGCCAATCCAGTTCAAGAAGTTTCATCTCAAGCTGATCATTTGAAAGAGAACAGGAACGATCTTAGGCAAGAAAATGATGAGACTGCCAACTTTGAGGACAATTGGAGCTGCTCACCAACTGAAAATTGTTCTACGGATGAATCGTCAGCTTTAATAGATAACATTTGCAGTGATGATACGTTACTGAATAGCCTCTGGATCGATGAGCCTCCATTTCTTGATGCATCCTGGAACAATATTCCTCCTGCAGCAGAAAATACTAGTAGCCAAATGGGTAATTCATCCTGGGAGGATGATTGTACCTGGTTATTGGATTGTCAAGATTTTGGCGTTCATGATTTCGGGTTTAATTGTTTTGATGAAATCAAATTAAACACGTTCGGTGTGGAAGATCACAGGCGCCAGCAATGATCATAATCTAATTTGTATGGTAGAGGAAAATTCTTGAGTTTAATGTGAACACGTGACCAAAGTACCATATGTATTTGAATTTAAGTCCTTAAAAGTGCTGAATTCGGTATGGAAGCCCTTGATGTGTTGAATTTGGTATGTTTTAGCGAGCTTTTATGTAAGAATAAAATTATTTTATTGTGACTTTAAAATCATTTGTTTGAGTCAAAAGAACTGACTCTTTATCAAAACAAAAATAAAATTATATTTGACTCTCTTTTTTTTTGTAACTCCACGTCGGAGGAATTATTGTGGGGTGGTTCAAGTCAGCCTTATTTTCTATAGAGGTTTCTCACCCACCAAATCAAACAGTGATACAAATCAAGCAAAAATCCTTGGAATGTGACATTACTTATTCGATGTCTCAAAATTTGTATTCTTATAAGCAAGAGCTAGTGTGGTCTTCACAAAATGTTGTTAAGATCTGTACACACTGTATTTGCACTTCAAGAGAAATGGAAAATGCTTTTTTTTTTTTTTTTCTCCTGTTGTGAGTATGAAGAAAAAGTAAAGCAATAATCTCATTTCCTAACTTTGCTATCGGATGTGATCCAATGGAGTTGGGGATGGGCAAGACAGAGAGCGACAGAGGAGCAGCTACAGACATTTTGTAAGATGAAGGGACTGTTTAAAAAGTGGAAAATGGCAGTCTTCCTTATGTTTTAGTGGGTTCCATATAGTTTATGCGGACGATAATGAAATATTAGTGAAGCAAAGACGCCCCATAAGGTTTCTTTTTGAGGAAACTTGACACCGTGCCATCTTCGAGGGGATCCTTATGAGAAAAGGGGAATTAAATAAGAGGGGGAGAAATGGAATCTGAGCAGGCTGTGCTCACTAATTTAATTGCACTTTAAACAATAATCCCATCATGACATATCTTAATTATTATTTTTTTTTTCTAAATATATCCCTTGCCTTTGGCTCTTAGAGTTGTTGATCCTCAAAATTCTGAAAAATGGGCACGTTTTACATGTGTAGGTATGACTTACCTACCGGCTCAAAGTTAGAAGTTATTTTCTATGTGATCTCGGATGATGAGGTCGAAAATCCAAGTTCTTATATAATTAGCAATTGCAAGCAGTCGTAGAGAAGTCTGAGACTTTTACCTCATGTTCTCTCGATTCTTAAGGTCACTTAGTTGTTCTTACTAAATTCAAGGTAAGTTGGGGTAAATGTTCAGACTTCTGCCGTAAATGGATACAAGTGGACATATATACCCATATCACTTGATTCATACTAATTCATTATTATGTATAAACCACGTATTAATTATGACCAACATTTATATATGATTACATATTTATGGATCAATGTCGATTCTTATCTATTTATCCATATCTCTGTGTTTTTCTTTTTAATTCTTTCATTTCCATGTCATGAGATCACATGGAGTTGTGAATGCAGTCATTCTTTTTTGCATACGTTGTTACAATTTTTTTTTTGGCAGATCGATGACAACTCTATGAAAAACCAAATAAATGGGGTAAACCTCGTAATAACAAGCTATGTCAAAAATCATCCCTCTTTTGCAAATGTGTGTCAATGATGGTTGAAAGGGTGGCAACCACAAATAATCTTGCCCATCAAGGAATCACTAAACCACCCATAGCTGACTCTCCTTCTCCAATTCAAATGGACTACAAGTCCTATACTACAATAGATTACTAGCAAGTTGAACAATCATAAACTTAGAGGTTTGTCTCAAAGTAAAACTCTCTTTAGTCCATAAGCTGATATCTTGCTAAATGAGATATAAAAGTTCTGCTGTCCTCAGTCTCCAGCTTCATCATGAAACGTATACACTGATGTAAGTAAAGATACGCGCCTCAATGTTGGAATCAATTACCATTTTGTGAATTGAAAACCAAGGTAACTTTTGGTAAGTATTTTGGAAGTTACCAACAATTGATGTAAGGAGACCTTCCTTTGATCGTCTCCATTGAGAATAGAGGGTGACAATGGTCTCTCAAAAGATACGTAATTGATTCTCAGTTTACAATATCTATCCAAAAATTACATCATTTTTCTGAAAGAAGTGCATGTATGTTATGTCAATGTTTGATCTGCTTCTATTTTGTAGCTATTTATGTTCAACGGGGAATCAAGTAGAAAGTAGCAGGAGCACAAGCCCTCACAAGCCCCCACTCATTAAAATTGCTGGTTCTGCCATTGGTTATAATACATCAACACAGTCAGCACCATCAGCTCTATATTATGTTTTGTACAAAATCTTAAGAGGCATTCTGGATCAGTCCCATGCATCTGTGGCATATATAGACCATTTTTTCTGGGGACATCATGGAATTACAGACGAATAGAAAGAAAGAAACTAGAGGGATAAGAAGGCAAAATGAGCCTACATTCTAAGCACACAATCTGGTGGCAGGTCTTTTATTATTGCACCACGAAGATAGCTTTCGAGTTCAAAATTAAGGAGAAATTTAGGCAAGATCCAAATAAATAGTATATTATATAGTATTTATTTCTTTTTTTATCTAAATTTTTTTAATTATATATTTATACTTAAAATCCTGGCATGCAGCTCATTTTGTTCAGCCATTATGCAGTGACACCAACATCTTAACGATAAGACTTTCATAATAATACTTTGGAATAGACATCGTGAAAGGAGTCCGCCTCCTCGTTTGTATGTGTTGAGCAACTGCGAAAAAGAAGGCACCCATTGACTAATTGAGATCGGTCACGATACCAAAAACTATAAAATGATATATTTACTTCTAATTATATATCAAGACAAATCAGATACTTTTCTTCTTTTTTTATCCTAATTCTAGTTTCCTTATATAAAAACCCACTAATATAATTGTAGTGACAACTGTTGTATTTGGGTTCCAATATATTTTTAATTTTTATGTACTAAAAGTATTTTAGTACGTCCATATTAATAATAATAATATTTTTAAAATTATTTTAAATTTTTTTAACAAAAATTCAGTGAATGATTTTTTTTTATAGATATAAATACAATTTTTGACATTTAATAATAAAAAATTATCACTTATTACTGTATTTTAAATATAAAATAAATGATATAACTTTTTAAAAAAAAAAATTTATATTTAAGATATTCAAATTATATAACAAATTATATTTAAATTTTAAAATGTAATAAAATACACATTTAACTGTTATTAATTAAACTAACTAAAATTATTGAAATTACTAATATATTTCTTTTATTAATGCAAAATATAATGTTCACCATTCTCCACTAAATCGCTCTTCTCTCCCATCTCTTACTTGCTAGTAGCCCACCCATTCTCCCAGCGTACAACAGATGGAGTGAGAAACTTAGAAAATTAAATGTTCCTGATGTAAATGTAAACTTACTCTGTGTAAGATTGCGCTCACGTATCGATAATTGAAATGTTTGTCCCCAGACGTAATAAATCGTTCAACTTCCATGAGTTGTCTGCACACTAATTGGAAATCATGCATCTCAAATGCTGTCTTTAGTGCCAATGTTGTTATCTGCATATATTAACTGTGAGTATTGCGAGGATGCTGTGAGACTGTTCTGTGAAATAAGGGAATTGATTTCCTTTCATTTATTATTATTATTATTATTTTCTCTTTTGACAAAATCAGAGTTGCTGCATTCATCCTACTCTTCATAAAAACATGGTGGATGAACTGAAATTCCTAATTTTTAGAGCCGATGTCAGCTCCAAGATCTTATGCACCCAAGTATATTGAGCAACTACATGATACAAAAAAACTTGCAGTGATTTTCGGTAACATGACTGGATCGGTACAATGAGTTTTGAAACTTCCCCTAAAGATCAAGATTGTTTTTTTATAAATTAAAGGGTAATTATATTTATAATAGCATTTTTTTAATTCATCATAAATTTGTTAACCCGAAAAAAGATGCCATTTGCTACAGAAAATAAATGTGAATATTTTCTTTATTACATTTTAAGATATAGGATGTGAAACATTATAGGGCTCAAATTAGAGTATATTAGATATAAATTTTCCAAAAAAAAAAGACAAAATGTTGACAAATTGCTCAATAAGTTGTTTCTTCGGCATTTTAAATTGAAATCATGAGTTCTTGTTTTTCCACATGTATGTACGAAAACAGGAAGCCGGCTGTTGAACCAACTATAATATTTTACCATCACCTCCTTAACGTTAGGTATCTAGTCACATATTTTTCTGTAAAATAAAGAAAACTTTTATGTTATAAAGTTTATATGCTATAAATTGTTATCTTCCGTCCGCATGCAATGCGCAGGAGGAACAATGAGTGTAATGATTATACTTCATTTTGATCACGCGTGGAAACTTAGTAAGCATTACAAAGAACATACTTTTCTAACAATTTGACCTGCAAAGTCCGAGGATGAATGAGAATCAGATTGAGCATCAATCATGTTAGATATTATGTATATATTTGTTGCATTTATTTGTTAAATAAAATATTTCAAATATTTACCTAGAGGTCAAGAGCTGTTTAAATTATGGCATTCAACAAATAGTTTTTTCCAGTATATGCATATAGAGCCTACACAGAGTAAATCACGAAATCAAGAACTTGCAGACAAAGTTCCAAGCCCTATGCAGCCAAGGGTTAAAAACAAAAAAGAAAAGGCCGATTAATTGGCCCATCTTTGATTGCTCTGACTTAAATTCGGGCCAAATTCTATGATAGGCCATTCAAATAGTCCATTTCCATGACCAATCATGGCCGAAATGAATGGGCCCACCACAAAGCCTTGCTTTTGTTATGCTCCCGCAGTATGCCAAAATATTGCCTAGAGGGCAAAGAAGTCAAGATCACCAAGTATTGGGAGGCCCTATGAAGCATGCGACGTGGGGGGCTACAGGATTCCTAAGGGAGCTCGTGTTTTAATCAAATCTGGGTCATCCCATTGGAGTTTAGGCCCGAGAGGTTCTTGGACGGCAAATTGGACTACAGTGGAAGTGACTTCAGTCATCTCCCATTTGGGTCTGGGAGGAGAATTTTTGCTGGGACAGCTATGGCCGAGAGGATGTTCATGTATTCACTTGCTACACTCGTGCATTCGTTTGGTTGGAAAACGCCTCAGGGTGAGAAGTTGGATTTTAAAGAGAAATTTAGGATTCTTTTGAAATTAAGGACTCCTCTCGTTGCAATCTCAATGCCAAGGTTATCTAATCCAAAACTCCACGCACAGGTTTTGTGCAGAGGGGCAGCAAATGCATGCTTTGTATAAAAATAATCAGTGAATTGACTAGTCGTTGGTTCTGTTTTACAACAAATGAATAATCGGTGTATTCATCATGTTTTGGCGTGGTTTACGTTCTAGTTAACTTGGTTTACAACGTAGATGATATGAATATAAACAATAATATAATATTATAATAGTATATTTTGAAATTATGATTAAAATGTATAAATTTTAAGAAATACCTATATTTTATTTATTTTAATTATATTTTATTAGTTGAATCTTGAATTTTTAAATTTTTCAATTAAATGATTGATCGATTTTTAGAACCTTGGCCTTAGATGATTTGTAGACATTGTTTGAGTCAAAGTGTATTAACAGAGTGATTTTTGTTATCTCAGTCTTACAAAGGGACTTTATTATTACACTGGGGTGACACTCGAAGCATCTTTCAGAGGGACTATGCAAGTTGGTTCAATTGCTGCCGGTGGACGTTATGACGACCTTGTAGGAAAGTTTGGCTCAAAGCAGGTTCCAGCTGTCGGAGCCCGTCTTGGGTAGAAAGTTTTGAAAATCGGACTGGTTATATGGAGTGACCCATATTTGATTATTTGTAAACGCACCACGTTGTTGTGGAGGGTCGTCATGATCCAGCAAGCTAGCAGCTGTGTCAGCAGGAACCACCTTATACCCGACCGGATTCCCGACCCGGGTCTTTTTATTCCCGTTGATAACAAGGAATTCGGACGGGTCATGAAGTTTAAGATGAATTTGTACATCTTTCTCCGTCTTTGCCACATTTCTCACGGCTTTTAAGTAGCTTCGTCTTGGGGATTCTCCTGGTGAGGTCACCTGCTTTTTGATATCCACTTTTACGAAGGAATTATCGGAGCCATCGATTCCATGTCAAGATAAAATGTGAGATAATGGTCATGGATAACTCCAATAATGTTTTCTGATAGTAAGGTTCCGTTGAGTTTTTCCGGCCAGGTACTTGGTTCATGTTCGCGTGAGAAGTGCCTTTCACCGTCAAAATGCCACCAAGTGTAACCTGTGAACCCAAATGTCAAGACCAGCAGAGCAGCAGACTCAGAAAGGCCCAACTGCAAAATCCGTGAAATTTCATATAAAATTAATAGTTTGTTAAATTCAATTCAATTTTAATTGGATTTTTTTTTATTTAGTATTAAAATTTTCAAAATACAAGAATTTAATTAAATTCTTGCACTGCACACTCATATAATAATATTAATATTTTTCATATAAAATTCAATTCAATTTATTCTATAAATGAATAATTGATATGTGAATCATGTTTTGACGTGTTCTCTCTTTCGATGGTGTGGTTCATGTTTTGGGAACTTGATTTAAATCGTGGACGGTATGGATGTAAATAATAATATACTATTAATATGACATATTTAAGAGTTATGATTTGAGACATCTCTTCTATCACCTATCTTACCACATTCTGAATTCTTTTCGGATCTTTTTTCTCCCTTTGCACTGGCTAGTGCTGAGTTTTCTAATCCGAAAGGGCTTAAACTTTTCGCGTTGAAACACGAGAGAGAGTTGTTACCATTGTTACCACCGCTGCAACTTTCACTCTGTTTCATATATACATCAAGAGAGATTCGATCTTGAGACTGTGTGCTCAATAACCACGTGATTCTTTAATATTCAGCCAAAACATAGATCGTTAATTTCTCGCAACTTGTGATTAACTTTTTAGCTCAGCATCTACAAACGTTGCCCGAGTATATAAGAATGGCAAATCATCGTAGAGTGGACACGTGGGTATGTGGCCGCAACAGCCAGTTCAGAAAATCATATGATACGATGAAAGTTGCTCTCAATTCAAAGCAATTCTGATTCAGGAAGGATCAAATCGATCGAGCACATGTATGTCTGATCTGTGCTTTCTTGTTCGACGATCAAGGAGAATTTGTGGATCTTGAGATCATGGAGCGATTGGTCAACCAATTTGTATCCGTCACCGCTATAATTATGTTATGTTTTATTACGACAAAATATATGGTTGAGATATATTGAGCCTCTTCCTTTTCCTTTGGTTTTTTTCTCTGGAAGGTGCTAGGCCTTGATTAATCAAGGGATTATGAATTCAAATTAAGCCTCCCAACGAACAGGAAAATAAATAAATATCTCTATATCTTTTTTTCTATTATTGACAAGTGAACCACAATATTTATGGATAATTTATTTGTTTCTAAATGACATTATTCAAACCAATAATTTTGGTCTTTTGTGCAAGCTTTGGCTGTAATGATATCTTAGGCTATATGGTGCTAATTCCGCGGAGGAAAAACGAAAACAATTGAAGATTTATATCTTGGGAACCGACAAACGCAACACTGGTCGGGTCCGAGTCTACTTAACAAGATCTAGAATCCGAGCTGCAGAAAATATCGTCACTCTCATTAATGTAGATAGCCTTATAATCAAATACAAGGTCAAGGATTGGCGGGGAGCAGTAGTACTCAAGCACGCGGACCACTTGCAGGAAATAAAAGGGAACCTAAACAAGCAAGGTGGGCAGCCGGCCTACAAGGAACAAACAGGCCGGTGATACTAAATTCATACTTGAAAATGAAAGAAATTGGACGTATTGGCCGCAAGGGCGTTTGGTGGGTGGTGTACGTCCCGCCTCCAATAGGATAATGAAGATTTTATAGGTCCAATGCCAGATTTCTTATCATTGTGTGGTTGCGTATGTCAGTTGATTGCTATATTTCTCTCTTGCCAATAATACCAACTAACGACAAAAAACCAAAAAATTATGGAGAATTGTCTGAAGTTTGAGAAGGAGTATCAATTAATTTTGCGAAATTTCCACGCGATGGTTTATCAATAAACAGTTGATATTTTTTACTTACACTTTTGCGGGATTACAATCTTTGTGTGAGCTGAATCTCATTTGATTCCATACATTAACAAGCACTAATCGACCAAATGGTGGACTTCAGCGTCCTTTACAGCCTCTTGTCATGGTGGGATGCTATTAACAAGAGAGACGAATTTTCAGGAGACGTTCTTGCCGTATCAATCGCAACTTGTGTGGCGTTCTGGCGCTTGCGGAATGTCATGAAATCAAAGAGGACATGTGCTTCGTTGCCCCCAGGTCCTGTCGGTTTGCCAATAGTTGGATATCTTCCGTTTCTTCTTGGGGACAACTTCCATAAGAAATTCACGGAATTGGCCGAGGTTTATGGTCCTGTCTACAAGCTTTGGCTAGGAAAAAATTTATGCGTAGTAGTTAACTCACCATCACTGGCCAAGGAAGTCGTTCGCGACCAAGACACGACGTTTGCAGATCGCAATCCGCCCGTTGCTGCCTGGATTTCGTCATTCGGTGGAAATGACATAGCTTGGTCTGCCTATGGTCCGGACTGGAAAAAGATGCGAAAGGTATTTGTGAGCAATATGCTTAGTAATGCAAGCCTTGATGCTACTTATGCTCTGAGAAAGCAAGCAGTTAAAATGGCGATAAGGTATGTGCATGGAAAGAATGACAAACCTGTAGACCTTGGTGAGTTAGCTTTTGCAACAAACGCTGATGCAATTATGAGCATTTAATGGGGTGGCACGCTAGAAGGAGAAGAAGGTACTAAACTTGTGGCAGAGATCAGGAAATCGGTATCGGAGCTCAATGTGCTATTGGGAAGACCAAATATTTCAGATTACTTTCCCCTGCTTTCAAGGTTGGACTTACAAGGGATAGAGAGGCAGACAAAGAAAGTTGTGGCTGGTAGTGAGAAATTTCTCGATACAATTATAGAAAAAGGTACAAACTTGATTGAGCTCAATAGCGTTGGGTTTAAAAGGAATGAAAGGAAGAAAGACCTCCTGCAGATTCTCTTGGAGCTTAAAGACCATAAGGATGATTCAATGTCATTTACCGAAATCCAACTCAAGGGCATCCTCATGGTGAGTCTTCCACGCGTTGCTTAGGTTAATAATTATGGGAACTTCTTTATCTTTCATAATATTCAATTTTTTTTCTTTTTCAACGTTTGATGAATTTTATTCATGGTATCCAAAATTAAGGGATATCCCGAAAAATCCCCTACACCAATGCACCATGGTCACTACAAGATGCTTGAAATTACACCATATGCATCAATAAGTAGGGTAAAAACCTGACCCTCATAACCAGCACAAAATCACTGTCCAAAACATCACCGACACAATATCAAAAATAATATTTCACAATATTATATAGGGATTTTAAAGTTCAACTCAATATATTGTAGAAAATAAAATCGAATATTGACAATATTCACAGAAAAGTAATTAAGTAAACATATCAAGTACGTGCTTCATATGATTGGCTTTAAGTTTACTTACTGTACACCATAGTGGAGCTGCGATGATGCTATCTAATGATCGTTCTTGATAGGACATTGTGGCCGGTGGGACGGACACAACATCAGCCATGGTAGAATGGGCTATGGCAGAGCTACTGCAACATCATGAAATAATGGAAAAAGTCCATCAAGAGCTAGATGAGGTCGTGGGGTTGAACAAAATGGTAGAAGAGTTTCATTTGCCCCAACTACGTTACCTACAAGCCGTCCTCAAGGAGACATTACGTTTGCATCCTGCACTCCCATTATTGGTGCCTCGTTGCCCAAGCAACACATGCAAGTTAGGCGAATATACCATTCCAAGGGGTAGCACAGTCTTCTTGAATGTTTATGCCATACATAGGGATCCTCAGCTTTGGGTACGGCCCCTGGAATTTCAACCTGAAAGATTTCTCTGTGCAGATTCCATCAAATTTGATTTACAGGGCAACAATTTTCAGTATCTTCCATTTGGATCGGGGAGACGTGTCTGTGCAGGGATTCCCTTAGCAGAGAAGATGCTAATGTATCAACTTGCTTCATATCTGCATTCATTTGATTGGAAGATGCCTGGTGACAAAAAGCTGGAATTCTCCGAAAAGTTTGGGATTGTCGTCAAGAAAATGAATCCTTTGCTTGCCATACCAACACCTAGGCTTTCCGATTTGGATCTCTACTTCCAAGATTAAGGTTGTTTCTGGATATGCATTCACAGTATCCAATGTAGTCTTCAACTAGTAGGTGTGTGTTCACGGTATTCATATTAACGAAGTAATCATTATAATTTCTTAATTTTTGTATTTGAATCTAACAATTCTGCTTTATCGTATTTACCGATCCCGTGTCCTCCAGACACAAGGACTATGATAAGAAACTATAACCCAGATGACCCTCGTTTTGCCATTCCCCAAGTTTGCGATGGTGAACAAAATAAACCTCCATACTTGAAAAAGAAAAGTTCGAGCTGTTGTCTGAAATTTCATGATTCGTTCCCATGTATATCACTCACCTATAAAGCAACCCTATCCGGTCCACTAGCACCTTTTACATTTTCTTTTGGTCCATTAAGTAGCCCATCCGGCTTATCAGAGACTTTCACAGACACAAAACCACAACCACTGCTCGTTATTTATTTTTGGGTAATAGTAATCGACCATTATGAATGGGGATAAATAAATTAATCTCCGCATTTTTCGAGTTATTATTAGCGTATATCCATCAAAGTAAAAGTCTGATATTTCGCATGTAAATCCTAAAAAGCAAGGCCAACCATATGTTCTTCAAGCATCAGCAACAGGCTTGCTAACAGGCAAATCTTTCTCAACATTGGGTGGCACCCGAAGAATGGGTTGCTTTCAAAGAAATTGACTGGCTTCAAATGAAAGCTCGATGACACAGTGGGCATGATGGGGAAATTCTCTTGGCATGCAACGTGGGGGAATCCTAACGTGGACCACAACACAACATCCGTATTCTCAATCGGTCGATCCCCGCAAATAATCTGTGTGAGAAATTAAATATAAATATATAAATCTTGAGGTTAAGTATATAGATACAATTAATTGATATAATATTTATATTTTTTTATCATCAGTTGTAATTATTTATTAAAAAATTAAAATTATAATATATAAATTTATATCTAAAATGCATTAAATTGACTAGGCATATATCATTCTCTATACATCACCAAAATTGTAACCACCCAAAAATCTAATCAAATCAATCTTTTGTGGTTACCATAAAAATTAAGTGCACGAATCTTACTTAGGCTGATAAATGATATGATAATGACATGCTTTAGAAATTCAATGGATGCTTTACGGCTTTATCATAACTAAGTTGAAATGTTCTCTTTGAATAGTAATGTGTGCTGAAAAATATGCGTAATAGCTCCTCAAAGTAGATTGAAATATTCACCTGTCGGCCCACACCGCAAGAGTGTCTTCACCCTGACTCTGGTAAACAAATAGCCCACCAGCCCACTGCTCGCTCTGGTTATATGGGGTGACCCATATTTGATTATTTGCAAACGCACCACGTTTTTGTGGAGGGTCGTCATGATCCAGCAAGCTAGCAGCTGCGCCAGCAGGAACCACCTTATACCCGACCGGGTTCCCCACCAGGCTCTTTTTATTCGGGTTGATAACATGGAATTCGGACGGATCATAAAGTTTAGGATCAATTTGCGCATCTTTCTCCGTCTTAGCCACATTTCTCACTGCTTTGAAGTAGCTTCGTCTTGGGGATTCTCCTAGTGAGGTCACTAGCCATTTTATATCCACTTTTACGAAGGAATTATCGGAGCCATCGATGTCCATGTCAAGATAAAATGTGACATAATGGTCATGGATAACTCCAATTATGTTTTCTGATAGTAAGGTTCCGTAGACGTTTTCCTGGCCTGGCACTTGGGTCATGTTCGAGTAAGAGGTGCCTTTCACCATCAAAATGCCACTAAGCCCAACCTGTGAACCCAAATGTCAAGACCAGCAGAGCAGAAAAGTCCAAATGCAAAACCCATGAAATTTTATATAAAATTAATAGTTTGTTTGAAACTACAAGTAAAATTTAATTTAATTTTAATTTTATCATCTTTTATTTAGTATTAAAATTTTTAAAATATAAATATTTGATTAAATTCTTATACTATATATATTCATGTAATAATATTAATATCTTTCAAATAAAATTCAATTCAATTTATTCAACAATTGAATAATTGATGTGTGAATGATATTTTGATATTTTTTTTTTTTTTATAGTGTGATTCATATTTTGATTAACTTGATTTAGATAGTGGATGGTATGGATGTAAATAATAATATAATATTAAAATAACATATTTCAGAGTTATATTTGCTGTTATTAACATCTCTTCTATCACCTATTTTACCAGATTGTTGATTCCTTTTGGCTCTCCGTTCTCCTTATGCTCTAGCTAGTGCGGAGTTTTCTAATCCGAAAAGGCTTGAACTTCTTGTGTTGGCACATAACGGAGGGAGTCGTTATCATTATCACCGCCGCTGCAACTTTCACTCCCTTCATAAATTCATCTGGAGACATTCAATCTTGAGACTGTATGCTCAATAGTATTCTGCTAAATATACATAATTAATTTCTCGCAACTGGTAATTAACTTTTTAGCACAGCATCTAAAAACGTCGCCCATGTATATAAGAATGGCACATCATAGAGTGGAAACGTGGGTATGCGTCCACAACTGCTAGTTCAAAAAAACCATATGATACGACGAAAGTTGCTCTCAATTCAAAGCAATTCTGATTCAGGAAATATCAAATCGATCGAACGCTATAAGTCTGATCTGTGCTTTCTTGTGGGTAAATTATGTCCAATCTGACGATCAAGGAGAATTTGTGGATCGTGAGATCATGCAGCTATTGGTCAACCAATTTGTATACGTCACGACTATAATTATGTTTTGTTTAGTTACGACCGAATATATGGTTGAGATACACTGAGCCTCTCCCGTTTCCGTTGATTTTTTTTCTGTTATTGGATGGTGCTAGGTCTTGATTGATTAAGGGATTATGAAGTCAAACTAAGCCTCCCAACAAAAATAAATATTTCTATCTTCCTTTTTTATTATTGACAAGTGAATCACAATATTTATGAATAATTTATTCGTTTCTAAATTGCATGATTCGGATCAATAATTTTGGTCTTTTGTGCAAGCTTGGCTGTAATGATAGAACTTTGTTAGGATATCTTAGGCCATAAGATGATCATTCGGCGGAGGAAAAACGAAAACAATTGAAGATTTAGATTTTGGGAACCGACAAACGCAACAAGTGTTTGGTTGGAGTCTACTAAACTTGATCAAGAATCTGAGATGCAGAAAATATCGTCACTTTCATTAATGTGGATAGCCTTACAATCAAATACAAGGTCAGGATTCGCCGGGAGTAGCCATAGTCAAGGACATGAACCGCGTGCAGGAAGTAAAAAGGAACTTAAACAAGCAAGCTGGCCAGCCAATTGTGTGGTTGCGCACGTCAATTGCGTCATTCTCAACGTTGTTCAGCTCCATATAGATGCCAATATACCTCCTACAGCCATATTTCTCTCTTGCCAATAATACGGAGTTAAGGAGAATTTTCTGAAGTTTGAGAAAGTGTATCCAATTAATTTTGTGAAATTTCCTCGCCATAACAGTTTGATATTTTTCATTTTAAACTTTTGCGGGATTACACTCTTTGTGTGAGCTGTATCTCAATTGATTCCATAAATTAAAAAGCAATAATCACCAAAATGATGGACTTCAGCGTCCTTCATAGCTTCTTGTCATGGTGGGATGCTTTCAACAAGAGAGATTCAGGCGATGTTCTTGCCATATCAATCGCAACATGTGTGGCGTTCTGGCTCTTGTGGAATGTCATGAAATCAAAGAGGGCATGTGCTTCGTTGCCGCCAGGTCCTGTCGGTTTGCCAATAGTTGGATATCTTCCGTTTCTTTTTGGGGACGACCTCCATCAGAAATTCACGGAATTGGCTGAGGTCTATGGTCCTGTCTACAAGCTTTGGTTAGGAAAAAATTTATGCGTAGTAGTTAACTCACCATCACTGGCCAAGGAAGTCGTTCGCGACCAAGACACGACGTTTGCAGATCGCAATCCGCCCGTTGCTGCCTGGATTTCGTCATTCGGTGGAAATGACATAGCTTGGTCTGCCTATGGTCCGGACTGGAAAAAGATGCGAAAGGTATTTGTGAGCAATATGCTTAGTAATGCAAGCCTTGATGCTTCGTATGCTCTGAGAAAGCAAGCGGTTAATATGGCGATTAGGTATGTGTATAAGAATATTGGCAAACCTGTCGACCTCGGTGAGTTAGCTTTTGCAACAAACGCTAATGCAATTATGAGTATTTTATGGGGTGGCACGCTTGAAGGAGAGGAAGGTACTAAACTTGTGGCAGATTTCAGGAAATCAGTATTGGAGCTCATGGTGTTATTGGGAAGACCAAATATTTCAGACTACATTCCCCTGCTTGCAAGGTTGGACTTACAAGGCATAGGGAGGCAGACAAAGAAAGTAATGTCTCGTATTAGGAAATTTCTCGATACAGTTGAAGAAAAAGGATCAAATTTGACTGAGGTCAACAGTTTTGGGTTTAAAAAGACTGAAAGGAAGAAAGACTTCCTGCAGATTCTCCTGGAGCTTAAGGACCGTAAGGATGATTCAATGTCAGTTACCGATATCCAACTCAAGGGCATCCTCATGGTGAGTCTTGCACGCGTTGTTTAGGTTAATAATTATGGGAACCTTTTGATCTTTCACAATATTCATTTTTTTTTATTTAGCGGCAGATGAATTTTATTCATGGGTATCCAAAATTGAGGGATAACCCAAAAGGTCCCCCACACCAAAGCACCACAATCACTTATGTGCGTCAGTCGAGTAAAAATCTGACCTGCATATCCAGCACAACCGGCACAGAATCACTACCCAACACATCACCGACACAATACTGAAAATAACTTTGCACAATATTATGTGGGAATTTTTTAATTTGAATCTTCTTTTAAGAGAGTCCAGTTAATTCAATACACTGTAAAGGATGAAATTAAATAACGGGTCTACTCACACAAAAAAGAAATTAAGAAAACATATCGAGTACGTGCTTCATACAATTGGCTTTAAGTTTAGTTCACATAGGACATAGTGGAGCTGCGATGATGCTATCTAATGATCGTTCTTGATAGGACACTGTGATTGGTGGGATGGACACAACATCAACCATGGTAGAATGGGCTATGGCAGAGCTAATACAACATCAAGAAATGATGGAAAAAGTCCATCAAGAGCTAGATGAAGTTGTGGGGTTGAACAAAATGGTAGAAGAGTTTCATTTGCCCCAACTACGTTGCCTACAAGCCGTCCTCAAGGAGACATTACGTTTGCATCCTGCACTCCCATTATTGGTGCCTCGTTACCCAAGCAACACATGCAAGTTAGGCGAATATACCATTCCAAGGGGTAGCACAGTCTTCTTGAATGTTTATGCCATACATAGGGATCCTCAGCTTTGGGTACGGCCCCTGGAATTTCAACCTGAAAGATTTCTCTGTGCAGATTCCATCAAATTTGATTTACAGGGCAACAATTTTCAGTATCTTCCATTTGGATCGGGGAGACGTGTCTGTGCAGGGATTCCCTTAGCAGAGAAGATGCTAATGTATCAGCTTGCTTCATATCTGCATTCATTTGATTGGAAGATGCCTGGTGACAAAAAGCTGGAATTCTCCGAAAAGTTTGGGCTTGTCGTCAAGAAAATGAATCCTTTGCTTGCCATACCAACACCTAGGCTTTCCGATTTGGATCTCTACTTCCAAGATTAAGGTTGTTTCTGGATATGCATTCACAGTATCCAATGTAGTCTTCAACTAGTAGGTGTGTGTTCACGGTATTCATATTAACGAAGTAATCATTATAATTTCTTAATTTTTGTATTTGAATCTAACAATTCTGCTTTATCGTATTTACCGATCCCGTGTCCTCCAGACGCAAGGACTATGATAAGAAACTAGAACCCAGATGACCCTCGTTTTGCCATTCCCCAAGTTTGCGATGGTGAACAAAATAAACCTCCATACTTGAAAAAGAAAAGTTCGAGCTGTTGTCTGAAATTTCATGATTCGTTCCCATGTATATCACTCACCTATAAAGCAACCCTATCCGGTCCACTAGCACCTTTTACATTTTCTTTTGGTCCATTAAGTAGCCCATCAGGCTTATCAGAGACTTTCACAGACACAAAACCACAACCACTGCTCGTTATTTATTTTTGGGTAATAGTAATCGACCATTATGAATGGGGATAAATAAATTAATCTCCGCATTTTTCGAGTTATTATTAGCGTATATCCATCAAAGTAAAAGTCTGATATTTCGCATGTAAATCCTAAAAAGCAAGGCCAACCATATGTTCTTCAAGCATCAGCAACAGGCTTGCTAACAGGCAAATCTTTCTCAACATTGGGTGGCACCCGAAGAATGGGTTGCTTTCAAAGAAATTGACTGGCTTCAAATGAAAGCTCGATGACACAGTGGGCATGATGGGGAAATTCTCTTGGCATGCAACGTGGGGGAATCCTAACGTGGACCACAACACAACATCCGTATTCTCAATCGGTCGATCCCCGCAAATAATCTGTGTGAGAAATTAAATATAAATATATAAATCTTGAGGTTAAGTATATAGATACAATTAATTGATATAATATTTATATTTTTTTATCATCAGTTGTAATTATTTATTAAAAAATTAAAATTATAATATATAAATTTATATCTAAAATGCATTAAATTGACTAGGCATATATCATTCTCTATACATCACCAAAATTGTAACCACCCAAAAATCTAATCAAATCAATCTTTTGTGGTTACCATAAAAATTAAGTGCACGAATCTTACTTAGGCTGATAAATGATATGATAATGACATGCTTTAGAAATTCAATGGATGCTTTACGGCTTTATCATAACTAAGTTGAAATGTTCTCTTTGAATAGTAATGTGTGCTGAAAAATATGCGTAATAGCTCCTCAAAGTAGATTGAAATATTCACCTGTCGGCCCACACCGCAAGAGTGTCTTCACCCTGACTCTGGTAAACAAATAGCCCACCAGCCCACTGCTCGCTCTGGTTATATGGGGTGACCCATATTTGATTATTTGCAAACGCACCACGTTTTTGTGGAGGGTCGTCATGATCCAGCAAGCTAGCAGCTGCGCCAGCAGGAACCACCTTATACCCGACCGGGTTCCCCACCAGGCTCTTTTTATTCGGGTTGATAACATGGAATTCGGACGGATCATAAAGTTTAGGATCAATTTGCGCATCTTTCTCCGTCTTAGCCACATTTCTCACTGCTTTGAAGTAGCTTCGTCTTGGGGATTCTCCTAGTGAGGTCACTAGCCATTTTATATCCACTTTTACGAAGGAATTATCGGAGCCATCGATGTCCATGTCAAGATAAAATGTGACATAATGGTCATGGATAACTCCAATTATGTTTTCTGATAGTAAGGTTCCGTAGACGTTTTCCTGGCCTGGCACTTGGGTCATGTTCGAGTAAGAGGTGCCTTTCACCATCAAAATGCCACTAAGCCCAACCTGTGAACCCAAATGTCAAGACCAGCAGAGCAGAAAAGTCCAAATGCAAAACCCATGAAATTTTATATAAAATTAATAGTTTGTTTGAGACTACAAGTAAAATTTAATTTAATTTTAATTTTATCATCTTTTATTTAGTATTAAAATTTTTAAAATATAAATATTTGATTAAATTCTTATACTATATATATTCATGTAATAATATTAATATCTTTCAAATAAAATTCAATTCAATTTATTCAACAATTGAATAATTGATGTGTGAATGATGTTTTGATATTTTCTCTTTTTTTATAGTGTGATTCATATTTTGATTAACTTGATTTAGATAGTGGATGGTATGAATGTAAATAATAATATAATATTAAAATAACATATTTCAGAGTTATATTTGCTGTTATTAACATCTCTTCTATCACCTATTTTACCAGATTGTTGATTCCTTTTGGCTCTCCGTTCTCCTTATGCTCTAGCTAGTGCGGAGTTTTCTAATCCGAAAAGGCTTGAACTTCTTGTGTTGGCACATAACGGAGGGAGTCGTTATCATTATCACCGCCGCTGCAACTTTCACTCCCTTCATAAATTCATCTGGAGACATTCAATCTTGAGACTGTATGCTCAATAGTATTCTGCTAAATATACATAATTAATTTCTCGCAACTGGTAATTAACTTTTTAGCACAGCATCTAAAAACGTCGCCCATGTATATAAGAATGGCACATCATAGAGTGGAAACGTGGGTATGCGTCCACAACTGCTAGTTCAAAAAAACCATATGATACGACGAAAGTTGCTCTCAATTCAAAGCAATTCTGATTCAGGAAATATCAAATCGATCGAACGCTATAAGTCTGATCTGTGCTTTCTTGTGGGTAAATTATGTCCAATCTGACGATCAAGGAGAATTTGTGGATCGTGAGATCATGCAGCTATTGGTCAACCAATTTGTATACGTCACGACTATAATTATGTTTTGTTTAGTTACGACCGAATATATGGTTGAGATACACTGAGCCTCTCCCGTTTCCGTTGATTTTTTTTCTGTTATTGGATGGTGCTAGGTCTTGATTGATTAAGGGATTATGAAGTCAAACTAAGCCTCCCAACAAAAATAAATATTTCTATCTTCCTTTTTTATTATTGACAAGTGAATCACAATATTTATGAATAATTTATTCGTTTCTAAATTGCATGATTCGGATCAATAATTTTGGTCTTTTGTGCAAGCTTGGCTGTAATGATAGAACTTTGTTAGGATATCTTAGGCCATAAGATGATCATTCGGCGGAGGAAAAACGCAAACAATTGAAGATTTAGATTTTGGGAACCGACAAACGCAACAAGTGTTTGGTTGGAGTCTACTAAACTTGATCAAGAATCTGAGATGCAGAAAATATCGTCACTTTCATTAATGTGGATAGCCTTACAATCAAATACAAGGTCAGGATTCGCCGGGAGTAGCCATAGTCAAGGACATGAACCGCGTGCAGGAAGTAAAAAGGAACTTAAACAAGCAAGCTGGCCAGCCAATTGTGTGGTTGCGCACGTCAATTGCGTCATTCTCAACGTTGTTCAGCTCCATATAGATGCCAATATACCTCCTACAGCCATATTTCTCTCTTGCCAATAATACGGAGTTAAGGAGAATTTTCTGAAGTTTGAGAAAGTGTATCCAATTAATTTTGTGAAATTTCCTCGCCATAACAGTTTGATATTTTTCATTTTAAACTTTTGCGGGATTACACTCTTTGTGTGAGCTGTATCTCAATTGATTCCATAAATTAAAAAGCAATAATCACCAAAATGATGGACTTCAGCGTCCTTCATAGCTTCTTGTCATGGTGGGATGCTTTCAACAAGAGAGATTCAGGCGATGTTCTTGCCATATCAATCGCAACATGTGTGGCGTTCTGGCTCTTGTGGAATGTCGTGAAATCAAAGAGGGCATGTGCTTCGTTGCCGCCAGGTCCTGTCGGTTTGCCAATAGTTGGATATCTTCCGTTTCTTTTTGGGGACGACCTCCATCAGAAATTCACGGAATTGGCTGAGGTCTATGGTCCTGTCTACAAGTTTTGGCTAGGAAAAAAATTATGCGTAGTAGTTAACTCACCATCGCTGGCCAAGGAAGTCGTTCGTGACCAAGACACGACGTTTGCATACCGCGATCCGCCCATTGCTGCCTGGATTCTGTCATCCGGTGGAAATGACATATCTTGGTCTGCCTATGGTCCGGATTGGAAAAGGTTGCGAAAGGTATTTGTGAGCAATATGCTTAGCAATGCAGGCCTTGATGCTACTTATGCTCTGAGAAAGCAAGCGGTTAAAATGGCGATTAGGTATGTGCATAAAAAAATTGGCAGACTTGTAGACATTGGTGAGTTGGCTTTTGCAACAAACGCTGATGCAATTATGAGCATTTTATGGGGTGGCACGCTGGAAGGAGAGGAAGGTACTAAACTTGTGACAGAGTTCAGGAAATCAGTATTGGAGCTCATGGTGCTAATGGGAAGACCAAATGTTTCAGACTACTTTCCCCTGCTTGCAAGGTTAGACTTACAAGGCATAGAGAAGCAGTCAAGCAAAGCTACGTCTCGTATTAGGGAATTTCTCGATACAGTTATAGAAAAAGGTTCAAATTTAATTCAGGTCAACGCTGTTGGGTTTAAAAGGAATGAACGAAATAAAGATTTTCTGCAGATTCTCTTGGAGCTTAAGGACCATAGGGATGATACAATGTCTGTTACTGATATCCAACTCAAGGGCATCCTCAAGGTGAGTCTTCCACGCGTTGTTTATGTAAATACTTACGGGAACTTCTTGGTCTTTCACAATATTCATTTTTTTTCTTTTAACGACAGATGAATTTTAATCATAGGTATCCAAAATTAAGGGATAACCCAAAAGGTCCCCTACACCAAAGCACCAAAATCACTTAAAAGAAGCTTGAAATTACACCATATGCATCAATTATTTGAGTAAAAATCTGGTCTGCATATCCAGCACAACCAGCACAGAATCACTACCCAAAAGCATCGCCGGCACAATACTGAAAATAATTTTCCCAATTTTTTAATTTGAATCTTCCTTCAAGAGAGTTAGATTTACTCAATACACTGTAAAAGATAAAATTAAATAACGGCTATACTCACACAAAAGAGTAATTAAGTAAACATATCAAGTACCTGCTCCGTATAATTAGCTTTAAATTTAGTTCCTATAGGTCATAGTGGAGCTGCAATGATGCTATCTAATGATCGTTCATGATAGGACATTGTGATTGGTGGGATGGACACAACATCAACCATGGTAGAATGGGCTATGGCAGAGCTAATCCAACATCAAGAAATGATGGAAAAAGTCCATCAAGAGCTAGATGAAGTTGTGGGGTTGAATAAAATGGTAGAAGAGTTTCATTTGCCCCAACTCCGTTACCTACAAGCCGTCCTCAAGGAGACATTACGTCTGCATCCTGCACTCCCATTATTGGTGCCTCGTTGCCCAAGCAACACATGCAAGCTAGGGGAATATACCATTCCAAGGGGTAGTACAGTCTTCTTGAATGCTTATGCCATACATAGGGATCCTCAGCTTTGGGATCGGCCCCTGGAATTTCAACCTGAGAGATTTCTCTGCGCAGAGTCCATCAAATTTGATTTATCGGGGAACAACTTTCAGTATCTTCCATTTGGATCGGGAAGACGTGTCTGTGCAGGGCTTCCCTTAGCAGAGAAGATGCTAATGTATCAACTTGCTTCATTTCTGCATTCATTTGATTGGAAGCTGCCTGGTGACACCAAGCTGGAATTCTCTGAAAAGTCTGGAATTGTCGTCAAGAAAATGAAGCCTTTGCTTGCCATACCAACACCTAGGCTTTCTGATTTAGATCTCTACTTCCAAGATTAAGGTTGTTGCTTGATATGCATTGGATTGGATTCCTAGTGAGCAGGGTGTAGTAAAAAATAAGTGTCTGTTTACAATATCCATATCAATGTAGTCTTCGACTAATAAGTGTGTGTTCACGCCATTCTTATCAATGGAGTAATCATTATAATTTCTTGATTTTTGTATTTGAATCTAACGATTCTGATCTACCGCATTCACGTATCCTGTGTCTTCCAAACACAAGGACAACGATAAGAAACTATAACCCAGATGACCCTCGTCTAGCCATTCTCCAAATTTGCGGTAATGAACAAAATAAACCTCCGCAATTGAAAAACGAAAATTCGAGCTGCTGTCTGAAATTTCCTGATTCGGTCCTATGTATATCACTCTCCTATAAAACAAGCCTATCCGGTCCACTAGCACCTTTTACATTTTCTTTTGGTCCATTAAGTAGCCCATCCGGCTTATCAGAGACTTTCACAGACACAAAGCCACAACCACTGCTCGTTATTTATTTTTGGGTAATAGTAATCGACCCATTGTGAATGGTGATAAATAAATTAATCACCGCATTTTTGGAGTTTTTATTAGCATATATCCACATCGATCAAAGCCAAAGTCTGGTACATTGCATGCAAATCCTAAAAAGCAAGGCCAACAATATATGTTCCTCAAGCATCAGCAGCAGGCTTGCAAACAGGCAAATCTCTCTCAACATTGGGTGGCACCCGAAGGATGGGGTTGCTTTCAAAGAAATTGACTGGCTTCAAATCAAAGCTCGATGACACAGTGGGCATGATGGGGAAATCCTCTTGGCATGGAACGTGGTGGAATCCTAACGTGTACCACAGCACAATGTCCTTATTCTCAATAGGTCGATCCCTGCAAATAATGTGTGAGAAATTAAACACAAATATATAAATTTTGAACTTAGGCACAGTTAATTTAATATGATATTTATATTTTTTATTATTAATTATAATTATTTATTAAAAAATTAAAATTATACAACAAATAATTATTAAAATGTCATGTGTGAATTTACATCTAAAATACATGCATATAAGGATTTCCATAAATCATCAAGATCATAATCATTTAAAAATCTAATCAAATCAATCTTTTTCGGCTACCATAAAAATTCAATGCATGAATCTTACTTAGAATGATAAATGATATGATAATGACATGCTTCAGAAATTCAATGCATGCTTTACGACTTTACCATAAATAAGTTGAAATGTTATCTTTGAACAGTTAACGTGTGCCGAAAAATATAATAATAATTCTTCGAGGCAGATGGAAACATTCACCTGTCGGACCACACTGCAAGAGTGTCTTCACCCTGACTTTGGTAAACAAATAGCCCACCAGCCCACTGCTCGCTCTGGTTATATGGAGTGACCCATATTTGATTATTTGTGAACGCACCACGTTTTTGTGGAGGGTCGTCATGATCCAGCAAGCTAGCAGCTGTGCCAGCAGGAACCACCTTATACCCGACTGGGTTCCCGACCCGGGTCTTTTTATTCGGGTTGATAACATGGAATTCGGACGGGTCATAAAGTTTAAAATGGATTTGAGCATCCTTCTCCGTCTTGGCCACATTTCTTACTGCTTTTAAGTAGCTTCGTCTTGGGGATTCTCCTGGTGAGGTCACTTGCTTTTTTATATCCACTTTTACGAAGGAATTATCGGAGCCATCGATGTCCATGTCAAGATAAAATGTGACATAATGGTCATGGATAACTCCAATAATGTTTTCTGATAGCAAGGTTCCGTAGAGGTTTTTCTGGCCTGGCATTTGGTTCATGTTCGCGTAAGAGGTGCCTTTCACCATCAAAATGCCACTAAGTCCAACCTGTGAACCCAAATGTCAACACCAGCACAGCAGCAGACTCAGAAAAGTCCAAATGCAAAATCCATGAAAATTCATATAAAATTAATGGTTTGTTGGAGACTACAAGTAAAATTAAATTTAATTTTAATTTAATTATTTTTTATTTAATATTAAAATTTTCAATGTACAAAAATTTAATCAAATTCTTACACTACACATAATGACATCAATATTTTTTATATAAAATACAATTCAAATTATTCATCAACATAAAAAGTAAGAGAATTTAATTTAATATATTTATTAAATTATTTATATCAAATAAGAAACTAAATTTAAAATTTAAATATTAAATCAATTGAATCGAGTTCTATCAAAAATTGACTCCAAACCAGCTCTAAACATTTTCTTTCAAGCCTTGGAAAAAATTAAAGCAGATGGGGATAAGTCATACGCCCGTGATAATTCCGTCAAGATGTTTTATTCCAAAATAACTTTTCTTTATATATATATATATATAGTTTTAGATGAGATGTCGGGCACTAACCTTAACCTTGATTAGTCCGTCTGTTTGGAACTCCCAATCAACGATGTAATCATAGTTGGCCACTGACGCTGCCATTCTGACCACGAGCGTCACCTTTGGCCGCGCCTCCCTAATCTGCCAAACCAGACAACAACCGGAAATTGACAGCTCTACGTCATTTACACGTACAATAAGAATTGGTGGTGATAAAGCGGTTGTCATAAGAAAAATCATAAAAGTCTAATTTCCTTTTTCTTTAAAAAAAATAAAAGATATATAATTCTTCTATGGGTATTTTCCTATGGCCCCTGACGTCAACCTCTACACACATCACGACGTTAGAGATATTGTACGATAGCCACCGCCTCCTTAATTTTTCCATTTAATGTAATATTGTAACCGCAAGAAAAGCTTATCTTATCTACATGCATACCAGGAGCACCTTTCTTTGTATCTTAGATATTATTGAAATTCAATCTCGATTAAACTCATACACGCATAACAGAGGTTTGAATATTTATCAAAAATAAATAAATAAATAAATAAATAAATATAAATATATATATATATATATATATCAACAACTTCGTAGTAAATCTGTTAAATTCTTAATATTAATAAGAGTTGAAATCTTGACATTGGCAGAAAAAAATATAAACTTATCTAACTATATAAAATGATTTGTACTTTCTCTTTTTTTTTTTTTTTTTTTTTGTTAGTACATGAAATACGACCTAATAATATATAGGATAAACTAGTTTTGCACTATTGTATATGTATTAATCTATGTGATACTACTAAATCACAGCAATTTTAGGAAGTTCTCGGATTCGGAGCTTCTTACCCCCATGCCCGTAATTGGACTCTCAGAGTGCCGCCACCCGATATCACCGGCATACCTCTCGAACACACAAATCATGTTTGATTGGACATACGGAGTTCCATCACCGGCCGCGAACACACCGTCCATATAATGAGCGTTCCGGGGACAATCATTAAGCGGGTCGAGTGACATGGCCTGCAACCCGAACCCATATTCGCCCGCATCCATATACGTCTTAAAGTACCACGCATCGGTCGGGTCCATATAAGGGACAAACAACTCAGAAGTAAAACCCTTATACAAAACATTCCTAATCTCACCACTATCCGGGTCCCGGACCCTGGCCCGAGAAATTATCACACCAGCTCTCGGGTCGGGCTTGAGGTGAAATTCCCAGTTTGCCCATTTCACAAAATGCTCATCTTCTACAGTAAAGCTCGGTCCTTTTGGTTGCTCAATGGAGATGGGGTTGACCATTTTTGTCTCGCTGACCTTCAGTGCAGAATAACGGTAGTCCGTGTTGTCGGCCTTCGGTAACGGTATGTTCCTGCCCTTATCGGATATCTCCACCACGTCTTTGGAGTCCATATCCACCAGCACGGTCAACCCTTCTATGGGTCTCATGTAGAAGTTTGCAGTGCCCTCCATGGAGTAGCACTGTACCTTAATCAATCTCCGGTTCTCCTCTTTCTTACCAAACCAACCCAGAGAGATTGGCAAGCACGCCAGGTCCTTGAGATCGACCCCACGCCCGATGATCGTACGGTTAAAATCAGCGTTTGACAGTGGGGCCCATGTTGCCGACGTCATGTCCTCGATTGTCATGACTGGGTAACCGGAGGGATGGTTGACTTTCTGTACGGCCACGCCACCGGTGCTTATGTCCACTGTCAACACGTACGTTTGTCTTTTCACACGCGCCACCACGGCGGCCTTTCTGGGGAACAAGGGGTCGCCTTTTCGCCATTTTTGGACCAGCGATTTCTCGGGCTCTTCGAGTACGACGGAGTGAAGAGCATAAGGCGATGACTTGAAAAGTTGGTGTGATCTCAGGATGCCACGGACCTTGTTGAACTCCTGGACGGTTAGAGGGTCCAGAGGATGGTGAGGCGCGTCCGACTCATGGCTGCGGCCGGACGTGGGTTTGGGGCCGTTTTTGATTAACTGGAAGCGTTTCTTAGAGGTGCACCGCGGGGAGTTTGCGGCGCAGCCGAAAAGGCCAGGGACAGCTGCCGGTGGTACGGAGGGTAGATGAACCCAGGTGAAAAGTGACAAGACAAGCGCTGCACTCACAAATATAAGAAGTAACCGTAGGAAGTTTCTTGATTCCATGGCTGCAGCTTACCATGTACAGTCAAGGTTGAGTAGTGTAGTGGGTGATATATAAATAAAGTCTTGGGAATATTTCATAATTTCATTGTGGCACCTCTAAGCAAAATTCTAAAGTGATGATGCAGCTTTTATTATTTTCATATTTTTGTTTTGACTTGAAATTTTTTTCAAGTATATTTCGATGTTATTACCTTAACATCCCAACTCTCCGCTTAAAACAGAGAATATACTGTTTACACGTGAAGTTTGAATTCGAAATTTTTTTTGTCTAATCCAATATGAAATTTGATTATAGTAATGTTAGTTGTTATTCTTTTTTAATTATTAGATTCACCGAATATTTTACTTTTATATTTTTATGTTAATTCTTAATAAGGATAGATACCTACCTGCAATAATTTCTTCCGTCTGTCATATATCCTTTTCCTGAAAGGTATAACATCATGGAGGCGAGATGGTCACAAGTACGCATCTTGGTTGTGGCAACCTGTCACACTTTCATGCTGTAGTACCTTGTTTTTGCTTTGGATTGATGCAAAAAGACATTCGGTCTGATTAGTTTGCTCCCAAGGCCAGCACTGGGGTCAAGTACAATTTTAAAAGGATAAAATTTGTGATGGTTAATCGATTGATTCGCTGATCGATAATAGTTTCAAAAAAAAAAGGAAAATGTTAATTTTTAGACTGGAGTTTGAACTATATTTAAGTTCCACCAATTTAATCATTAGATCTTATTAAACACCAACTCTTTGCGCTTAACTCAAAGTGTAGGTTTGCTAATCTCAATAAAATCCTAAACACACTCCAAATACATAGATTATAAAGATTCTCCCTCGACCAACTTAAAAAAAAAAACAAACAAACAAACAAACAAACAGACAAAGAAAAAAGCAACCTTGGAATGTGTCACTATTTGTGCTCCTGGGACAAATGTTAAAGGGTCACTTTCTGCGTTGAGCAAATTTCATAGTTATTAAACTTTATTCGAACATTAACCCCAATGAGCGGTCAAATTATTGAATTACTAATTTAATTAGTGAGTTAATAATTGATTTAATTGGATTGATATTTAGAGTAATTTTTGATATCGCCGAATATTATTTGATAATGAACCTTAATATAATCATATGCACATTATATGTCTTTTAACTTTTCATTTTCCCTTTTTGCCACCTTTGAATAAGCAACGAAAGAGTGTAGGTAAAATTCTAAATTTATTGTCTTTTTGAAAATATTCTAAACATGAATATTATATACTAAAAATAATATGTTAAAAGATATCAAATTTTTTAATTTAGAGATTGTAAATAATTATTTTCATACATATTAATAAGAAGAGACAGAAAAATCAAAAGAGTCAAATGAAAGGACATATATAAATAAGTTTAATATCAACTTAAACTGTATATTAATGTAATTTGAATGCTATAAATTGAATAACTGGTGTATTTGATATGAATTAAATCCTAGACCGATGGTTGAATATTGATTAAACAAATATGTAAATGGAATTAAATTTTTAATATTAATTAACATAATTAATACATCATAACATCAATTTTGAAACAAAATCTGCAACAACTGGTTAAGAAAAAAGCAAAGGTTTCATTGCAACTTTGTAATCTACACTATTTAAATTAAAAGTCAATTTAGTTCGATTTGATTGTGTCGATGGACCGTTTAAGTCGGAAAAAATTCAGCCAGCGCAACCGAGTTTTTTCCGGTTTAAATGTCCAATTGGTTTTTTGACAAAGTCGGGCCAGTCTAGTGGCCGATGCGCCTAGCTATTGGTCAGAGCGGGTCCAGTTTGATAACACCGGCAAATTCATTGCTGCTTCTTTCGTTGATTTATGAAGGAGACATTTTGGACGCTCCGCTGAGAGTCGTTAATCTTTTCCGACGCATCACAAGAGAACCTATGGCTGTATTTAGGCCGCGTACCTCTACCAAGAACAAGAAAGATGTGTACCTCTACAGTCCACGGCAAGCCAAACATGTGTGGATGGTGGCATCTCTTTGATTTTATCTACTCTTGGCACTCATTTGCACTAATGAATTTATCGTAACTTTGGTGCAAAACAACCGGGCAATAAGTATTTTGCTAAAAACTTAAAAAGTTGATTTTCCATTTATAAAAATTTAATAATACTGGAGTCTGTTTCAAAAATTTTGAATTTGAGTCCAACTAATTTACTAAAGAAAATTTAAAAAGTTGATTATTAGATTATTAGTTACAATCAGGTTTAACGTTCGATGAATCAGACAAAGCACTTTATGGCTGGCAAATCACATAAAATAATCACTCGCCGCAAGTTTCTTCGAACGGTTCTTTGTTTCCTTATTGTTATTGACCCGAGAGAAGTGGATGTTGGAGAGGAAGTCCACTAAGTGCCACTTAAAAAATGCTGTTAAGGGATCAAAATGTAGCACTCGAGCTATAAAATTAAAAAGAGGAAAAAAAAAAAAAAAAGGTGCCAAAGGGGACATCTTGAGCTAAAAATGTCCCGGTTGCTACCTCGTCACTGGAAAGTGGATGATTCTTTTTGTTGGCTTGGGCAGGGCGTGGTAGATGCCGAGTGGTCTGCGATACTCGAATCTTGTGAGATATTTGATCTTGGATCTGTTGGTTTAAAGTAACCTTCGTAACAGAGATACCAAAGTGGAAATGGAATCCATGGTTATTAAATCTGGTCTAAAAGTCAACCTGCATAAGAAATTAAGTCGTTGGATCATTAATTAATCCAACCAATAGATCAATAATTGATTTGATCGAATCAATATCTAGAGCAACTTTTTGATACCTCCAAATATTATCTAATAATTGATATTAATATAATCATATGCACATTATATACCTCTAATTTTTCATTTTCCCTTTTTTGCTACCTTTGAGTAAGCAACGAAGGAGTCCAGCCGAAATTCTAAATTTGTTGCCTTTTTAAAAAATTTCTAAACATTAAAATTACACTCTAAAAATGTTATATTCAAAGATATCAAATTCCTTAATTTAGAAATTTTGAAAAACTATTTTCATGTATATTAATGAGAGGACACAAGAAAAATCAAAAGAGTCAAATGACACATATAAATTTATTTAGTATCAATTTAAACTATATATTAATGTAATTTGAATGCTATAAATTAATTCATTAATTAATATATTTAATGTGAATTAAATACTAGAAAACGGTTGAATATGAATTCAACAAATATGTAAATGAGATTAAATTTGGAATATTAATCAATGTAATTAATACATCATAAGGTCAATTTAAACATAAAATCTGCAACATTTAATTAAGAAAAAAATAATCATTGTAACTTTGAAAACGGTGTTATTTTAATTAAAAGTAGATTTAGTTCTGTTTAATTGAGTCAACCGGGGGTTTTCCGATTCATATGTGCAATTATTTTTTTAACAAACTCGGTCCGATTTAGTGGCCAATTCACCGAGCCACCGGTCAGGATTGATTGATCCGGACCGGATTTGATATGACCGATCAAATCCCATACGTGGCAGGCACTCGCAATCTTTATCATAATTTATTAGCTCCGACAATGAAGTGGAGACAATGATTGATGTCGACATGCATCGTGGTTTGGTCGATTCCCAATATCTCCGCCAAGATTCCGGCCTACAAAAGATTCGCAAATATTCAGTTACCCTGCAGCGAAAACATTTAAAAACTACATCAGTAAAATTCTTTTATCTCACTAAAAAAAAGGTAATAAAAAAGAAAAACATTTCACCCGATTAACCTAAACAGGCAAATTGTCAAATCAGATTTTTATTAAAAAAAATTATTTCTCATTATCTTCAACAAATTTTTATATATAATTATATTATTTAATTAAAAAAATACTTGTAAGTGTATATTTAAATTATATTTATATTTATATAATATAATATAATATAATATATTGATTATTTATTTAAAATTAGAATTAATCTATTAGTTTGACCACAGGATTAGTGGTTGGATTGATAATCGCTAAATTGAATATTGGATTGGGTCAAGATCCAGCTCTAGTTTAAAAACTATGGTAAAAAGCATTTCACCACCATCACTTGCCGACTAATTCGGTTCCTTCTATCACTGTGGGAATTTCTGTCCACAGAGGCAATTTTTTTTTTTTTTCTATATTTCTTCAAGATCAATATAGGGTGAAAAAGAGTGAACTAAGATTTCAAAATATTATTTTAGATCTAGGATTGAAACCCTACACACTGAAAAAAAAAAAAAAAATTGAAAAGATTTTATAACATCGGAGCCTATATTAATATAGTAGGATATAGCGCTAGGCATACTAAGATATGTATTTTAATTAATTTAAAGTACATGAAAGTTAATTATTTGTTTAAGTGAATTTCACCTATAAATTAAATCAAATTTATTGATAAAAAATTTTGATAAAAGCTTAAGAGTGTATGTTTAAATAAAAAACCAAATATCTTAGAAGTGTAGCAAAAGTCTTGTCATAATAAGAATAAATTATGAGTTTATTATAATAGTTAAATTTAATTTAAAATTAATTATGTAGATAAATTTAAATATTTATAATTATATAAAAATATATTTTTATAATAATATATATATATATTTCAATTATTACATATATTGATTTTATTGTATCGATAAAATTATAATATTTTTATAATTTTTAATAATAATATGAAAATTATTGTGTTCTAGCAAAAATAAGGCCTCCTCTTTTCAAAACCCTTGTGGACTAAATTAATGTATATGCAAATTATCAATTAAAAGTGATGTGCATAATATTGAACGACATCCAAGCTAGTCAGCATACCAAATCTTTAATTGGATTAATATGCAGCCACGCCATAAGCTCAATCTACATAACAATTTAACTTCTCTTATATTGAAGTAACATAATTCAATCATTATATTAGGTTAAGAATTCAAAACCCACTCCCATGACCTGTGGTTGGTGGCATATCTACGTTTTATAGCCCCGTTAACATAGTAAATTAAGATTTGAAATCTAGGTTTTGGCTTCACACCAGTACAGTGAAAGTCATTTCAAATGTGTGCAGTGGCCAAGAATGCCATTGAAGGTGATCCAACAAGGGCCCCTGCATGCCAAGAGCTTCATATCCTAACTTCATATAACTAGTGGCTAATTTTAATCCAACGTGCTCAACTCCCCGGAAAACGTTGGATGAGATCATAGCAGGTGACCATCGATCAAACTTAGGCAGTCTGCCGGCAGACGGGTAGGTCTTTCTCAAACATGGGCGCAGACCTAAGAATTGGATTTCTTTCAAAGAAATTGACGGGCTTTAGTTCAAAACTTGATGACACTATCGGCATTATAGGGAAATCTTCTTGGCAGGGTATGTGATGAAACCCTAGCGTGTACCACAGCACAATATCTTTATTCTCAATGGCACGGTTCCTGTCGTCATGAAAATAACTAATCAATACTCAATTTTATAGGATGGCGTATGCTTTTATGCTTTAAATCTCCTAGTCTCAATATAGATATGCTTTTGAATGAGAAAGTGGAACGCACCCAATTAGGGCAAGCGGGACTTGGTCGAAATGCTCTTAAAGAGAACCATCACATTATATAGACACGATTAATTTAATATATTCTAAATATAAACTTATATGTACATTGTAGTCTCATTGTTAATAATAAAAATATGTAAGTAACGGTCATTATAACGAAATGTATATACCTGTGACTTGAGACCTATCAAATTGGTGACATTTATGTAATTTTAAGAGAGTGGGTTTTGGAATCTATACCTGGCAGACCACACAGCCAATGTGTCATCTCCCCTGCTTTGATACGCAAGAAGTCCGCCAGCCCATTGTTCACTCCGATTGTATCGAGTCACCCATATCTGGCATACAGAGTATTCATTAGTGAGTAACAGTAAATTTGATAAGCGACGTGCTTGAATTATATTTGTATAATCCATCAAGCTACGCCTGTAAATGGAAGGAAAAGCACCTGATTGTTTGTAAAAGCGGCTCTTAATTGCGGCGGATCAAGATGATCAAGCAAGCTAGCCGCATTCCCTCCAGGAACAACCTTATACCCTGTCGGATTTCCCAGCCTAGACCGTCTTGAAGGGTTAATAATGTGAAATTCTGAAGGGTCATAGAGTTTAAGCTTAATGCGTGCGTCATCCTCTGTTTTTGCTATGTGACGACGTACCTTTAAGTAGCTTTTTCTGGGTGGCTTGCCTGGTAAAGTATCTTCCTTGACTAGATTAACGTTAACAAACGTGTTGTTAGTGTCATCGATGTCCATGTCAAGATGGAACGTGATGAAATGGTCATGGACGACACCGATAACATTTTCGGAGACTAAGGGGCCGGTCATTTCTTTTATGTTTGATATTTGGTAGACATTTTCGTGAGGAGTCCCATCCACCATTAGCATCCCTGAAAGTGAGACCTACAAGGCAACATATATGGAGCTAATTTCTCAAAACAGAATGATTAATTACCACAGAACAGATCATGCCATGTATGAAATTTACCTTGATACGTATCAGACCATCCGTCTGAAATTCCCAATCAAATATGTAATCATAATTCCCCACCGTTGTCGCCATTCGAGCCACTAGCGTCACCTTTGGTCTTGCTTCTCTAATCTGTTCCAAAATTAAAATCAAATACCTTTTTTCTTTTTTTCTTTTTTTTTTTTTTCTCCTAAATGCAACATGAACAGAATTTGAAGGAGCTAGGATTTACATGCAAGTGTCAAAAAACAATATTCAATGATAATATAAATTCAAAACTCTTAGTTATAGAGATTTTAGTATTATTTTAAGAAATTATTTTATTCAAAAATTTAAATTATTAGATAAAATTTAATAATAAATTATATATAAAATCTTAACAATAAATGAGATGTTACACAAAGAGGATATGGCTAACCAGAAATCATTAAATGGTGATTTATTAGTGTGAACAGATTCATTGACATTTCGAGGTAAGTGCAAGGCATTAAGTTTTCTATTAATGCAATACAGGAGGGCAATTGTTAGTTTTCTGCGACTGCAATATCACATGATATAAGCCTAAGTTAGCTTGCAACTATGCTAAAGCATTTAATGTACATCATCTTCAACAATAATCCACAATATGCCCCCCCTTTTTTTTGTGGTATATAATCGCACAGTTGCATACTAGTTCTTCATTTATGAATCGTGAAATGCCGTTTATGGTGGAAATGCCAAAAATGACATTTTGCAAATGTTGGGAATTGATATTTTCAAGCATGTTTTAGTTTTATACGCGCAAAATTGTTGACTTAGTTAAGGTAATGGTTCTTTCCCGGTTTTGGCATGTATAACGCTAAAATCTACATATAGATAACAATTCCCGCAAGTGTATGTACCTCCAAATCATTGAAGAACATGTCTGAATGCCGCCAACTGCTATCTCCGGCATACCGCTCGAATAGGCAAATCATGTTTGGCCGAAGAATTGGCTTCCCATCGGACGACACGAAAATGCCATCCATATAGTAAGAGTATCTAGGACAATCATTAAGTGGCACTAGCGGCAGTGCTGAAGGCCCCAGACCAAACTCACCAGCGTCCATATATGACTTAAAGTACCAGTTCTCGTCAGGTTCCATGTAAGGCACAAAGAACTCCGAAGCAAACCCTTTGTACATGACACCCCTAAGCGTCCCAGTCTCCGAGTCCTTGACCATGGCTTTTGAAATCACCAAACCGGCTCGTTGGTCTGCCTTGAGGTGGAAAACCCAATTAGCCCATTTCACTATATGCCCATCTTTGACAGTGAAACTGGGCCCTTTGGGTTGCTCCAGGGAGATTGGGTTTATCGGCTCCATCTCTGCTCGCTTGTCTTGGGCTTTGTACCGGTACTCAGTATCGGCCGCTCTTGGAACCGGAATTCCACGGCCGGTGTCACTAAACTTCACAATCTCCTTCCTGTCCAGGTCCACGGTTAGAGTGAGCCCTGCAATGGGCCTCATATAGAAATTTGACGTGTCCCGGTGCGAATAGCATTGGATCTTTATGATCCTCCTGTCTTCCTCTTCAAGCCCAAACCAGCCTGGTGAGGGCGGGAGGCAGGAGAGATCCGATAGGGAAACCCCCCTTGCAGTGGCCGATTTATTCAACTCCTCACAGGAGAGTGCAACCTGCAGAGCCTCCAAAATATCATCCATCGTTAGCGTCGGGTACCCGGAGGTTGGGTTGATTGCATGGGCCGTGACCTGACCCAAACTCAAGTCCACAACCAGCACATGAGACTGACCATTCAGTAGCCCGATCACTTGGGCTTTCCTGGCAGGAAGTGGGTCACCTTTTCTCCAAGCCCAGACTTGGTACTTGTCGGGTTCGTCGAGTGACAGCGAGTGAATTGCTGGGAAAGAAGACAGAAACGGCGGGTACGATGATAGAACTGTCCGAACTTTGTTGATTTCTTGCACTGTTAACGGGTCCAGCGGGTGGTGAGGCGTGTCGGTCGAGTGATCTTTGGTTTTGTGGATTTGGGCGTCTAAAATTGGACCTGGCTTGGCGTGAATCCGGTTCTTGGATGTGCACCAAGGCGTTGACTGGGAGCAATCAAAGAAACGTTGTTCCTTTAGAGGGTACCTAGAACAAGCCAAAAGAAGTAGAGCTATGCACAAAATAAAGGCAAAACGAAGGTATTTTGTACCAGTTTGCATGATCTCTCTTCCAAAGTAAAGGTTCTCTCTAACGGTAGACGAGAAGAAAAACAAAAGGCCAAGGAGCTTAGCAGAGACTTAAATTTCTAAAGGAGACGTGTTTGTTGTTGAGCCATTCACTTTGTTGTTGACATTTGACAATGCACGGGACGATGAGTGGTCCGGTGGAGGATATGAAAATGATTCTTTCTAAGATTTTTATATATTTTTACGATTTGAGCATTAAATTTTTGCATTTTTGTTTAAATTCATTTAACATTAGTGTTTTTTTTTTTTTTTAAAATAAAAGTTAATAATTTTTATTTAATTAATATATAATTTTTAATAATTTATATTTTTTTAAAAAATAATTACTTTAAAATATTTTTTAAAAATATAAATTTTGAATAAAAATATAAAAAAATAAATTTTAATTAAAAAAAACTTGTAAAAATTTTAGGCTAATTTTTAGTATACACCGTCATGTCGGCTATCAGCACTCAATCATCTGCCATGATGTCATAATTTATGTTATGTTTCCTTTTATTTCTTTTCCGACGTCAATTAAATAAAAAAAATATATTAACTCAATTTAACGTGCGTAGGATTTAATGCAATACCCATCGCTCAGACGTGGGGTCGTTTTCAACGAAGTTATATCATTGCACCAAATCAAATCAAATCAAAACAGACGGTGTTAATTATACAAATTTATAATATGTATGATATGAACGAATCTTTTAATTATTAAATTAATGTAAATAATCATATTATTAATTGTAAATTATAAATTTAAAAGAAAAAATTATTAGGATGTAAATTATATAATAAAAATATTTTTTATTTTCATAAATTTATATATTTTTAAAAATTAAAATTCAAGATATGAAAAATAAAATTTCAATTTTTTGACTATTAAGATATCCAATGAAACACTGTAAATTACAACTTGTAGTGATGGTACGATATTTATTATAAAAATGGACGTGTGCATATTTAGCTCACTCATATCAACTTAGTTGTTAACTGCGAAGGTGCTAATATTTTTGAAAAATTAGAAGCTTCGTTGGACGATAGTTTGCATACAATTAAATTTAAAATTATTTTATAAAAAATTATTATCCTAATATTATTAAATTTGCATCAAATTTCAACCCGTTTAGGCATTACATCACATGAGTGCAAAAGAGTAAAATGACATTTTGATCATTCTACCTGAATATGAGATTTTTATCATTGATTATGATTTATAAATCAAATATTTACGAGTAGGCAATTGACATTCATAGTAATGGTCCAAGCAGTATCCTGTCTCTTTGGCCAGCAAAACCAGTGGAGCCTGCCTATTTGTGTCATAGATGAGATGTTCAGAGAAGCTTGGTCCTACCAAAATTACTAATTAATGGCTCCAAATTTGTGCAATTGCTGATCCCACGATCTCGAAGCTCCATGATCACAAGTCAAAAAATGAAAATAAATAAAATTTCTGTTGTATTCTGAAATAAATTATTAGTTTAATTAATCGCCATGGCATAAACAAACGGTTAAGCAAAAAAAATAAAACATTTAATTACAGCTCATGCCGTGGGCGCAATTTCAAGATGTGAAAAAAATTGGTAGCAACTCAAAAAATTTTCCTACTTGAGAAGGCTTTTTCTTGGAATGAAAATGACTCAAGAAAAAGAGAAATAGTCGAACTTGTATGGCTCATCGCAAGTTCTCACCACTGAAAAATCTTGTTGTCTTGTCAAGTTAAAATTGGCCAGGTTAATGGATCTTTTGACTTACATTGGAGTTTCAACTTCACAACCTCCAAAGACTCGTGCCCCTCCTCCTCCTCTGCCGCCCCCGCCGCCGTCACGGCATTCTCGAAAAGGCTTATAGATATTTTCTATAATGTCCCCACTTTTTCTTGAGGACGACACGCCGCCATCCACAGCAGGCAAGTTCAAAACGACACTGTACTTCTACACCCACCAACGCTGCTTCCGCTTCCACTCCTCTCCTTCAAAACTCACCCTCTACTGCTCGTTCTTCATAGCCATCGTTCTCTTCTTTTACCGCCTCACCCCTCCCTCCGGCTCTGCCCCACGGACGCCAGCTGTTGGGACCGACGGCGGTCTCCCCGGAGGTCCTGATTGGCAGAAGAGGGTCCTCAAATCAGCGAAACCCAAGTCCGGCGGTGGCATTAGAGTTCTAGTCACTGGCGCCGCCGGACCCACGTCTCCGTCGCTCTGATACGCCGTGGTGACGACGTTCTGGGTCTTGACAATTTCAATCATTACTACGATCCCAGCCTCAAACGAGCCCGGCAAAAACTATTGGAGCGACGAGGGATCATGATCATTGAAGGAGATCAACGACACAACTTTATTAAAGAAGCTTTTCGATACAATTTTCATCACTCATGTAATGCACTGGGCAGCCCAAGCTGGGGTTCGTTACGCAATGCAGAATCCGAAATCGTATGTTCATAGCAATATCGCCGGATTTGTCAATCTGCTTGAGGTCTGCAAGTCGGCAAATCCGCAGCCAATCATTGTGTGGTCGTCTTCGAGTTCAGTTTATGGGCCGAATTCGAAAGTACCCTTTTCGGAAAATGACCGGACTGATCATCCAGCCAGTCTTTATGCCGCGACAAAGAAGTCAGGAGAGGCAATTGCGCATATTTACAGTCATATCTACGGTTTATCCATTACTGGGTTGCGGGTTTTTCACTGTATATGGCCCGTGGGGGCGGCCTGATATGGCGTATTACACATTTACTGATGATATTTTGAGAGGAAAATCGATCGGCGTATTTAAGACAGATAATGGAAAGAGTGTGGCCAGAGATTTCACTTACATTGATGACATTGTTAAGGGTTGCTTAGTAGCATTGGATACAGCAAAGAAGAGTACAGGAAGTGGAGGAAAAAAGAATGGGGCCTCGCAGTTGAGGATGTACTATTTGGGGAATACTTCCACGGTACCGGTCACGGAATTTGTGAGCATATTGGAGAAGGCTTTGAAGAGGAAAGCTAAGGTGAAGGTGCTGCCATTGGCAAGAAATGGGGATGTGGAATTTACGCATGCTAATTTTAGTTTGGCGGAGAGGGAGCTTGGGTACAAACCTACGACCAATTTGGAGACTGGTATCAAGAAGTTTGTGAGATGGTATATTAGATTCCAAAACACAAAAAATCAACAATGAAATACAAGTTTCAAAAAGTTTTGTTGATGTTATAAAAAGACACCTCTGAATCTTTGTTCATTTTGGTATGACACAAAGGTGAAATATTTATCTTGCAATGTGTTGGATTTACTGATTGATTGGCATGGTTCTGCACAAGGCATAGAAATGTATATCTAGCTTCTTCACCTCCACAACCTGCCTTATTTCTTTTTCTATGTTGTTAGCCAATTTATTGGTTTTCACTGAAAGGAATTTCAGTACTCTAGTTTTCATTGGGATCGATGTTTTGGTTTCCATGTTCTAGATGTGCAAGATGAGGAAGACTTCGGACCTAGTAGTGCTTCTTGTGCATTTTTGCCTCACATTTATGATTGTTATCTTGAGCCAAATTGTCCAGAAGAATCTGAGGTGGATGAGTGCGCTACATGACTTTCTGTTAGATGGATTCCTTGGGATTTTTTATTTTGGCGGGTGAACGTGCTATGTGATATAACTACGTCTTTTATAGTTGGCCTTTTCATTGGTATAATGTTAATCTAGATTATTGAAAGTTTTAAGTTCCGGTCATCCATTCATAGGTCATTTTTTTCTGAGAGCTGTTTGATAATGTCTTGGGGAAAGCAACTAGTGTGTCAACTTATGGGGCGAGGTAGTTTTATGGTTTCAGGAGTCCGGTTAACTGTTCTTCTTTGTTCGCTCGCTGGGTTGGTTTTGCATTCTGAATGCTATTGTATATAATCCCACTTGATGTGACTGCCACTTTGTCAATCAGGCGTATGACAACAACAAAGGCAGTACAATACAGTGACTCTTGGTTGTATCTTGCTGGTATAAGATATTGCAACTAGTGGCAGGTATGCCATTTTTTACTTGAAATGCTGTCAGATAGTCGAGAACTCGGTGTTTTGGAGAACAGTTTACTCTGTTTAAGGCTTTAGGAAGTTCAGCAATCAAAGTACTGACTCCCTTTACTACTATCATTCGGTGAATTGTTATCTTTTGCTTATTGATTCTTTTTTGGC
Source organism: Rhizophora apiculata (assembly GCA_037832385.1). Taxonomy (NCBI): domain Eukaryota; kingdom Viridiplantae; phylum Streptophyta; class Magnoliopsida; order Malpighiales; family Rhizophoraceae; genus Rhizophora; species Rhizophora apiculata. Next base: position 5,292,424 of record CM075439.1, on the reverse strand, counting down.
GTGCTGGTTAATAGATCTTAAAACAAAGTAGAAATCTAATATTTGGTAAGAGATTATCAGTAGTGTGCATTTACTCTTCTTCGGCAGGAATATTTACCTTCGTTTATTGAGTAGCTCCAACCTGCTGCAAACATGAATGGTCATCCATCCAAATGGTTGTTTCTCCTTTTGAGACGCATAGAAATTGCAGCTCATTGTTTTTTCTTGGGAATCGTGTCAGATGCACGACGACTTGGAAAACAGACTTCCAGCAATTACTATTTGAATTGTCTGTTGTAATTCTAAACAAAGAGCTTGGCGTGAACGTCCAAAGAGGAGCATTACAGTTGGACAATTTATCTTTGTTTTGATTTCTTGCATCGTAAGCATCTCAGTTACCACAATCCTGTATCTGCACGAATTCTGGGCACATGGTGGATCGGTCGCCCGAGTCATTATCAAGGCAGAGTTTGCATCGAAGTCACTGTCAATCCCTTAAAATACGATTGAGTTTCAACTGCCCAACAATGATATCGGAAAAGATGCAAAGACAACTGTTAAGACAGTTTACATTGCCGATGGTAGGTGTTGAGCTTATAGCATGGATGAAATTCTGTTCTTGTATGATTTCCATTGTGTCTTTGTATGATTATAATCGTCAGACACATAGTTTTAGTTCTTATATTTATTGCAATGATGCATCAAATGAGCATCATGAAAGTGCAATGTGTGGATTGGAGTGTGAGATGCGTCTGTTTCACGGTCTTCATGCACCCTCTTTGCCATCAAAATACAAAGTTGACAAGCTTGATTGAAATCCTTTCTCGAGGCATGAGAGCAAACACACTTTTGCCCAACTCTACGATTATTCTCTGCTCAGTAAGCACATAAAAGGTCGGGCTCCAGCAGACCTTCACAGATTTCAATCCCCTGCCAGCATCATCTATCCGAGCAGAATGTCTTGTCGCCTCATTAACTTTCATGCCTTTTCTAAACAAACCAAATAAAATTATTTTTTAAGAAATATTATGTCATTTTTTTTTTGTTTTTTAAAACACTTTTATGTCATGTCTTTTAACATAGTAGTAGAGGTAGAGTCGATTATTGAATGGTTGTCTAGTAAAAAAAAGTTAATCTAATATTTAAATACTCAAATTTTAATTTTTAAGAAGTATATATATTTTATGAAAATAAAAAGAATTATTTTTATCATATATAATTCATGATTTAATTAAAAAACTATAACAACACTTATTAAAGAATACATAAACATAAGAAAATATTTAAATAATTTCTTTTACATGTAACCGTGAAATTTTTCTTTCTCTTTTTTGTTTTAAAGATAATTAAAGACAAGAATTTTCTATTTTTTGTTATTATATTTTATATAATCCGATAGATGAAAGGGTTTATAAACAGTTTCCATTATTCCATGACTTGTGACTCAGTCTGATGTATGAACCATTTGCTCAACAAGATTCCTTTTGTTTATTTCACAAATCCAAACAAAGCCTTATGGTTCCGTCGATAACCATCATATAATTGTAAATAATAAAATAATAATAAAATTGCAAGTTTGGGTCGGGCGTACAATCAAAGACAATGAGGTGACGTTGACGATCTGCTGAAGAGTGTGTCCGTCAGTTGACCGTTAAGAGCAATCAACGTGAGTTCTCTCCTCCCGTCAATCCCCTCCTTAACGCCGCCAACATCGAAACATTTTTTTTTTAAAAACAAAAAAGAGAATTAAAAAAGCGATCATCAAATCGTGCAAAATGATAATAATGATAATTAATAAATAAATATAAAATTTAAAATAAGCGAAAAAGAAATCAAATGGAGGGGGGTGCATTTGAGGTTTGGGGGAAACAGAGAGAGAGAAGCAACGTTGGATCGATCGTTGTAATCAATGTGATGTTTCTGTCTCTGTAATGTATTGAGTTAGAGAGAGAGCTCTGGAAAATTTGAGCAATGAAAGGGGTCTACTCAGCGCCCGGTGATTACATTCACTTCAAGTCTCAAGTTCCCCTCCACAAGATCCCTGTATGTTCTTTCGCTTTTTTCTCAAAATTTTCCTTCTTTTTTTTCTGATTTCAATGTTTTTAACATGAAATTCAATCATGGGTCTATTCGTTTCCTTCAGTTTCCTTTTGGGTAGTGTTTGGTTTAGCCAAAAGTCTGCTTTTTCTCAGTTAATTGTTTGTGTTGTGTGATAAAGTTCCAGTCTTTTGATGTAGACTTTGTGTGTGTTTAAGTGGGTTTGCTTGTTAGCTTACTGTAGTTACTGGGTATGATTTTGTTTTAGTTATTGGGTCCTGTTCAAGTCAATGACAAAAGTATTTGTTGTTCATGAAGATGTTTGTATCTTTGTCCTTTACTGCTAGAGTAGATTTTAATTTTTCAGCCTGAAAAAATTCAAATCTCTTTGTTAAAGTTTTAAAATCCATGTGGTTAAAGTATTTACTCCTTAACTTCATCCTGATGGATTTCTTGGTTATTGGGTATGTCATTTTGATTGAAAGCTTGATTTTGATGTGTTATGTGACTGAGTTCTCTATTGACATTTTGAAATGAATCCTTAGCTTCATTACTGACCAGTTTGGATGTCATACTTGTGTAATCTTCTGCTGTTCCTATGCAGATTTGTTTTGGTTTCCCTTCGTTGTGTAATTAAACTGGAATAAAGGCCTTTTTGTTTTCTTTCTTATTTGGAGGTTATTCTATTTTGAGAACATTTTCTTGACGATATCTTCTTACTACTTGTTTTTCTGGTTGTTTTTCATAGATTGGTACAAAGCAGTGGCGATATTATGATTTTGGTCCAAAGGCAGTTGCTCCACTTATCTGTCTTCCTGGAATAGCTGGGACAGCAGATGTATACTATAAACAGATCATGTCATTGTCCATGAAGGTAAATTTTGGATGCTTTACCATATAAGCAGTTGGACAAGTTTTTCAGGATATCTTGCTTCCTCTAAGGGAATCTTCCTCAGGATTCTATTTTTACGTTCACAATGTACTATTGAGGTCTGTAGACATTGCGTTTGACCTCAATTACTGGATTTTAATGCATCTACTATATGTACATGTGGTTTGCTATTGTAGCTAACAATCTAAAACTGATATCTTTTCTCTGCCAGTTGGATTCTGGTTGATTGGTTGTGATTATTATTCCTTGTTTCAGGTTCTGTAAACATACTGCTTGTGGTGGATTATATTTATGGTATTGAGGTTTTCAATTTTTCAGGGTTATCGGGTGATATCCATTGATATTCCACGTGTATGGAATCATCTAGAGTGGATCCAAGCATTTGAAAAGTTTTTGGATGTAATTGACGTTCATCATGTAAGGACCTTGATATGCACGTGCACATACCTCTCACTTTGCACCATCATCATGTTTGACTTTTGATATCAAGTTGTAGCATACTAAATGCATACTTGTCTAGACTTACCTTTTAGTCGACTTCTTATTGCTACTTTTCCTTTACATCCTTTGTTCTGTTGCACATGGTTAAATCTCCATGTTGTCTCAAGCAGTTGAGGAAGCCAACGTGTACAATGGCTGGCATGTTTCCTTTAATTTTTAATTTTTAATTTTTTAATTTTTTTGTTCCATTGATGGGCCAGTTAGTCTATATAAGTCTTTTGGCAGTAGGTAATGGGTTTTAAAACCCGTTGGGGGACTGGCTGTGAATGCACAGATTTTGCAACCTTACTACATACTATAGCAATAAGCTATGACATAGCATGTGTGTACTGTCACTAAGTTGAAAATCATATGAAGCTTGCAACCTTGGGTACAAAATAACTTTTTGTGGTGTGAAGTGGATGAGCAATGAGGTATCATTTTATGATGCTTAAGTTTGTCTTTTGCAAATCATAGGAAGTTGGAAGCCAATTGCACTTATATTTCCCCCTACATTACTTCAAATCTTTGAATGTGATCTGTGTAGTTTACTAGTTATACTGCTGGTTAATGGAAAGCTTTAACATGAAAAAATAACTATCATAAGAACTAAGAAGCATGGAATATCATTATTGTGATTTGCTTACTATTGTTTTAGGGTAAACACTGAAAACAACTTTGTGTTAATTGCTTCTGTTCACCATGCATCAATGAATGGGCACTTTGGGTGGCCTGTGGATTATCAATTCTTGTCTTTCTTGGAAAAATTAGTAATTAAGTGCGTGCATTACCTGTGGATTCTATAGTAACTGACTGCCATTATCTGGGTTGATAGAGCCTATCACAGAAGAATAGGGGTTGTAATCCTTGTCATTCAGGTTCATGTACAAATCCATGACAGTAACTGTGGTTACTCATTACTCGTTTTGTGTTTGCTTGTTTGAAAATTTATTCCATAATTTTTTTACCTCTTTTGGTTGTCTCTAGTGGTTAGGACTCTGAATACATGTTGAGTACATTGATTACTATATGTCTAACAGGTTCACCTTTATGGTACATCTCTTGGAGGCTTCTTAGCACAACTTTTTGCACAGCATCGTCCAAGGCGAGTGAGATCACTGATACTATCAAACACTTTTTTGGACACACGAAGTTTTGCAGCTGCCATGCCTTGGGCTCCTGTGTATGTGGTTGTCATAAAGCTTACTGTATTGTCTTTCTATGTCTCCAGCAGAATAAAAGCTCTTGGTGTAGTGTCACTAATTGATATATTCATCGGCTTTGTGGAATAAATAGACATTAAATATATGTTGATTTTGAGCAGTTAAAACAATCTGCCATACATCTTTGATTATGTATAGCAAATGACCAACATTGTCTTTGAGGTATGATCCAGTTAATAACCAGGGGTATTTAATTTGGAAATCATTAGAAGACAATGATGTTATTCATCTTTTTCTACCAAATAAATGCATAATTATGGACTAGGAAATTTCAATCAGATGCTCGTGTTTGTCTTTTGTTGACCGGCTTCTTGGTTAGGTCCTTGAGAAATTAACTTGCCCAATTGATGTATTTCCTTTTGCAGTGTTAGTTGGACCCCTTCTTTTTTACTAAAGAGATATGTTTTAACTGGAATTCGCGATGGTCCTCACGAACCCTTTATTGCAGATTCAGTCGACTTTGTTGTTTCCCAGGTGGAGTGCTCTAAGGCTGTCTCACATTTCTTTGCTTGTGTTTAATATTCCCCTATTCTAGCACAAATACAAGATGACCTCCAGCTACATCTCATTCAATGGGAATTTGTCTAAATGCTTATGAAAGCCTACATTGTTAATTAGAATAGCTGCATAGGGTTGTCAATGTGAATATTGGTTGGGGATGAAAGGGGGGAAAGAAACAAAGAAAGAAATTGAAAAAGGGAAGTTTCCTGATATAGAGTGGAAGTGACTGGCTTAAAAATAAAAATCTTGTGTTTGGTGCACTGAGTTTCATTCTCTTCCTTTTATTTGTTTATGAGTGCTTATTGAATGATACTATGATTTGTAGAATGTTTCTTCTTTCTTTTCCTTTGTTTCTCCTAGACCTTATGGTGTAGTACCTCTTGTCCAACTATTTCATTTGTACTTTTCGACCTTCTGATAACAATGATAAATTTGTGGCTTCTGATTTTTGAATTCAGGTTGAGACATTATCAAGGGATGACTTGGCAGCAAGGTTGACTTTGAACGTTGATGCTGCTTCAGTTGGATCTCTTTTGCTTTCAGATTCATCTGTCACTATAATGGATGTAAGTTATATGGTACTTGATTCATTTTGTACATTCTGTGTGTTTCCACTGGTAAGGTGCTTCTAAAGTGCAGGCCTGTTTAGCATTCCATCACATGAATTATCATCTAGGTCCTACTTGAGAATAAGTCAGTCTTATTTTTCTGGAGAGGATGAATTAATTATCCAACTGAATGATCATATTTTTAACTCCCTAATCAATTTGAAGAGTTTTGCTTCATAGAATGCATGCTTAAAATAATAATAACATTAAAATGTATTGTTCCATTGTAAGGGGAAGCAGCAGAACCTTGATTCTCCAATTTAGTCTAGATTTATATCCTCTAGACAACTTACTTTAGGCTCATATACAATGGGAATACCTGTTCTTTGAGATGGTCAATATCAAAACTTAATAATCAGCATCTTTCCAACATTCTCTGACTGCTTTTCAGTGTCATATATGTAGTTTTTCCTGCCCAGCTATATAGAGGAAGTAAAATTAGATTATTTTGTGAAATACCCTATTTGAACTATCAGGAGAAAAGTTAATGTTGGCTTAAATTTTCAACTTCAATTTGAAGAACCTTGAATTGTGAGAGGTTGTCATATATACCTATATATGGGAGTTTTTCCCTTTTTTTTTTTCCTCTTTTCTTTTTGAGTCTTGAAATTCTCAACATTTCTTTGAACTGAACAAGTGAATAGAAGTGTCTCTTAACTACTTTATTGGTTCTTTTGATTTGCTTACTTATTACTCCTCAAAGACAAATGACTATTGTGCAATTCCCCAACAACTCAAAGATCAATTGAGTGAAAGATATCCTGAAGCAAGACGAGCTTACTTAAAGAGTGGAGGTGATTTCCCATTTCTTTCCCGTCCAGATGAGGTCAACTTGCATCTTCAGGTTGGCAGAATGTCAATGATTCATAAAATCCAAGTGTTTTGGTTTTTGCTTGGCTGTAAGTTGCGTGTATTAATATCCATGTAACTACAGTTACATCTGCGACGAGTTGGTGTAGAAGCTCGACCAGACTTGGTCCGGGGCATCCCAAAGGATGGTACTGGGGGAAGTCATAGTGAAAAGAAAGATGGAAAGGACGATCCAGATGATCAATCCAAAGATGATGAGGGAAGTTCTGAGGCCTCATCTAGGGAAAATAAGTTGCCTCCCCCACCGGAAAGTACAGCCTCCCACAGTTTAGATGAGCAACCTGTAACCAGTGCCAAAGCTTACTTTGGTGGAGAGGAAGTAACAGAGAGTTCGTATGTAATGTTGAAGAAACCACATTACGATGATGCAGAGACCCTTATGCTATTTATATGGGAAATTCTTATTCGTTTTTTTCTTCAACATTATTTGGAGTCGTTGTATATTGCCACAAGTTTTAAAAAACTCGAGGCAATTGGTGTAAAATAGAGGCAGGATGTGTACTTTTACAACAACTACTCCCAGTTGTCCTTGTTCAACAGTTTCTGATGTTTTTGCAAGGAATTTTTTTTTTTTTTTTTTATTATTGGTTATGCTTGGACTATTGTACCATTCTCTTTCCAAATTGTCACATAATGCAAAATGGTTGATTGAATTCTATGCTTCCTACCATCATTATGAATCTCAACCGTGTGAGACCTCGATGTCGCAAATTACCTTCATGGTAATTTTGTTAAATTCTTTAAATTCTCTCCCATGTTACACAAGGTTGATCCCCACATTCTGGTCTAGGAAATTGGAATGGAAACAAAACTAGTGTTCTTACACAGCAATCATTTTCTTGATTTGATCGATTCTTGTCCCCACAATGTTGTTATTTGTTGTGCTTTATAACTGTTAGTCATGACGTTTAGGGAATAGTGGCATGGCGATTTGGAGTGCTAGGTGTGGCAGTTGGACACGTAGAGGTGGGGAGAGAGAGAAGGGTTTATGAATTCTTTAGGTTTTTTGGAATGAAAATGTAAGTATTTTGTAACATGTTGTATCAATAATTGGCATGGTATATTAACATGTGGTGATGGGTGTGCTAAAAGAAATAATGTGAATGCAAGGAAACAAAATGAATGTAGAGCTAACGTGCATGACAGTGGAGAAATTAAATGTAAGCAATGACATTGACAAAAAGTATTGCGAAAGCATTAAGGCAGCAAGTTGTAACATTAATTTCAAGCGAGAAAAAGTGTTTGAAACATTGGATGATGCAATGGTATGTGTCAACGACATGACGTAGTGCGCTAACAACTCACCAACACGCCGAGTGACCATTCAGACATACTAACATTTCCTCCCACCAAATGACTAAATTCTCTCGAACTCTTTAAGAATAGGCGTTACTCACTCGAAAATTGGTTAATGTTGGGGCAAGACATGGGGTTTAACTTAATGATACACGAGGGAAAGATAATTTAACTAACATTTATGAAAAGAATTAGTTATGTCATTGTAAGAGTTCATGTTTGGGTCAGAGTCCAAGATAACAACGTGTAAACCTTTAATACACACAAGTTGGTTGTGCAAACCCTACAAAAATAGGAGGATTATGGGTAATTGCTTATACAAATGTAGGCATATAGTTTATAAGTAACAAGACTTCAAATGACTTCTGAAAAAAAACAAGAGAGGAAGGTGTTACTGGTAAAAAACGTGAGCCATATATAGGCAATTTAGGGTAGACATATTGTTATCATTCAAGTAGGAGAAAATAGAAGATGAAGTTGATGTTTTATAACACCAAATCAAGGGCACCAAATTAGAGATAAGAAACCCTCTAAGGCCACTAACTAATAAAACTATGTAATCCACTGGGATAATGATTAACTTGACAGGTCGGTCATGTAAATTTATATATTTGAAAGTATCAATTATAATTTTATGAATAGATGTAGACAGTCAAAAACTCAAAACAATTGGAAGAAAGATAAAAATGAAGCATTTGAAATTGTATTCTTTATATATGTTTATAAGAAAATAATAAAAAAATTTAATATATATATATTTTTTTTTGTTGTGTGCTTATTGTTTTAATTGTGGGTTATTGTATGGGTCTATGTGTGTATGATTTGTTTGTATTCTTGTGTGAGTTTTTTTGAAATTAAGAGAGTGTCTTGATGTTATCATGAGACTAGAAATTTATGTAAGAAGATTGATCTTGTGACAATAATCGTAGCGGAGAGATTTGAAGAGTTCAGGGAAGTAGAGAGAAAATGAAGAAAGGATACTTTGGCACCGTTTGCTCGGAGATTTCTTTAAGCCTGATAAGATGTTCCAGAGACCAAAATAGACCATGAGTTTAACAGAGATTCAGGAAGATAGCTCGGCTGAACATTCAAAGAATTAAGCTTCAAGATAAGAAGATGATCCAATTGGGCATTTAGATGAATTGATCTTCATGATTGACAAAATAGATGCACGTTTCGACGCCTTCTATTTATGTTGCTATTGCTAGAGACCTCTGTCCCTTCTTGAAAGAACAGGAACACCTAGACCATCAAGAGTTACGGGGTTTGCAATTGATATTTGAAAGGTCTGTTTTTGATTTATTATGACTCGGTGCAGAAAAAGACACGGCTTTCATGCTTTTTGACTTGGAAACGCCTATGTGTGAGTACTTTAAGCTTGTCAGGAAGATCTTATTTAATACTTAGAAATGGTGACGGAGCCATGGAATTGAGATTAAGCAGGATTTGAGACTCGAAGGGGCCATGGAATTAAGATTAAACAGGATTTGAGATTCGGAGGAAGTTCAATCGTTAGTCGAGGTTCGAGAAATTTATGCTAGACAGATTGCTTGTTCGTATCGCTCTGTACTTGCGATAAAACCAAAGAAGTCGTTCTACAACTGTAGATGGATCTCACCGATTACATAGCCAACCTGTGCAAGATCAGGAATCCCTATGGCCGGCCCTTTTGATTGAGGTCTCGTCTTTCTGTAGAAGCAAAAAGAGAAAACTAGATAGAAAGAAGACAGTGTTAAGGTTGTTATGTCCATCATTCTTGCATAACGTTTAAAGTTGAACGGGGATATGAATTGAGGCCATAAAATTCATCCTGTTATCCCAGTTTGGTGAAGACAAATTCAATCTGGAAAGAGGAAACCCTACAAACATAAAAAGCACCGAACCTTACAGACCTTGCAAAGCTAATTTGATGACAGGCCTCCCTCAATGGGAGATTTGTCGGCTAGCAAGCCAATGTCCTCAGCACCGGTCTGTTGACTTCCATCCCCCCCCCCCCCAAAAAAAAAAAAAAAAGATAAAAGAAACTGGTCTAGTAGCAAAAGGACAGAATGCCAATATTTCCTCCATGTTACATGGCGTGGCTAGCTAGAGAAAAATTTTCCTCTTTATTGGCAATAGGCGGTGACTGACCCTCATTTATAGGAAATTTTCACCACAAGAAAAAAGCCATCTGCACCAGATTCATTCATGTTATATATCAAATCAAAGATTTGGAAGGCAATGCATGAGATTCAGTAAAAATCCATGTGCCTAAATCTGACAGCAAATCATCTTGGTAGATATCCTAATAACCATAGTTGATTAGTCCCACGTGACATCAACTCACAAAGGAAAGGAAAACAGCACCGCCACTTAGTTCACAACACATTTCATGACCCCCGAAAAGCATGTGGTGCACCAAAAACAACCTCCAACCCTGAGACTGACTATGCAAATTTCAAAGGGCAAATCCTGGTCATTGATAGGTTGAAAGATTAAAATCATAATATGAAACTAGCCAGAATTGGAACACAGAAAGACTGGAATTGCTTTAGTCCAGCCAGTAGCAACCCGGACGCAAGAACCCAATTTTCCACAGTACAAAACATATCCAACAGCTGATAAGTCTCTTAATGAGAAAACGGATTACTATAATGAATGAGCCCTCACGTAATATATCAGACAAAACATTACTGTCAAAGGGAGTGTTACCTCGGTTTCTGAATTTAAGACATGCTAAGGTAAAAACCATTCTTCTATCTCCAGGATTAACATAACCTAACAGGAACATCACCCTAAAATGTTTCTCTGGAGATTCATAGCTAAACTAAACTAAACTTGAAAAGCCATGACAATGGGCTTCACCTACCATCAAGTTGCAACCATCTAATTGACAATCTGATTCCGCGGCGCAACTAAGAGCTCTAACATTGCCACTCTACGCGGAAATTTCAGACCATATCAGACCCAACAAAAAAATGACATAATTCAACAAAAGCATTAATACCAGAACACATTTTCTTACATAAGCCACAACTTAATCAAAACAGTTCAATACATTAGCCACAAATTAGCATTAACTAAGCAGTTTGAATGGAAACAGCATTGCCACCCATTAAATCAAAACCCAAACACGGCCTTCTCAAAAACTAAAAGGAGAGAGAAAAAAGAGGAAAAATGAGCACATAAAAAAAAAAAAAAAAAAAGATAAACACACATTGAAATTGAAAGTTGTAGCCAATCTTGCTTCCTTACTTGGCCACCATTCTAGCAATAAAATCCTCGTACCGGATCCTACCATCCGACCCGACATCCACTTCCCGGATCCACTCATCGAATTCGGACGGCTCCAGCTTCTCACCAATACTAGTCAAAATGTGGCGGAGATCCGACACGGAGACGTACCCGGTGGAATCCTTGTCGAGAACCTTGAAAGCGTCGCGGAGCTGGCGATCGAACGGCTCGGGCTTCATGTGCTTGGCCATGAGATCAAGGAATCGTGGGAAATCGAACGGAGTGGTTAGGTTTTCCTCGGCGATTATGGACTTGAGCTGCGCCTGGGTCGGGTTTCCACCGAGAGAACGCATTAGGATCCCTAGTTCGGACGGCGCGATCTTGCCGTCTCCGTCGGTGTCGAAGAGCGTGAACGCCTCCTTCATTGAAGATACCTGGTCGTCGCTCAGATCCTTGCCCATCCTTTCTTTCGGGTTCGGGTTTCGGATTCGAATTCTTTCCCAACGATCTCTTGCAGAAATGCTGTGCGTGGGTGTGAGGGCGTGTGTGCGTGAATTTGAAACGGAAATTTGGATTTGTTGCAATAAGCATAACGGCGTCGTTTCGGGCGACGCTAGATTTCTTTTTTCGTGGGTGGGTCTTTTGAGGAGTTGGTTACAATCGAAGCGACGGCGTTTTTGGCGACGAAATAAATGCTCAATTTGGAGCCATTACATAGCGTCAGAGACTATGCGGACGGGCCCAGCCCAGACCAGCCCGTGATAATGATAACCTGATTCACGGGCCCACACTTTATCGTCTGAAAAATGGTCTCATTTATGCAATGTTACTTTAATTTTTCAAAAAAAGAAAAAACCCTTTATTTTTTAGATTCCAATTTATCACTTGCAGATTGTAATGGAACAACTTTATCAGGAATAACGAAATAGAAAGGGCTCAAAAAGGGGAGATAAATGTTTAAGCATCATAGGAAAATCTCAAATTTGAAAAAAGTGCTTTACTTTTTGAAAGTGGGCCAAAAATGTGGATCCTTTACTGATATTTTAGCCTAGTGGAAGGCTAAAGGTGAAATCAAATCAAAAAATGATGAAGGATAAAAAGATGGCAACAATGAAGAGAATAGGAAATGAGTTAAAAAGGCAGAAGGACAAAAGTTCCCATTATCGCCAGGAAAATTTCAAAACCGAAGACAAGGAATTGGACAAGTTTTTGAACTCCCACCAAATTTTCAAGGTGCTAATTCTAGAAAGAGATTGAAAACTTAGGATAAGCATTGATGCTCAAGGTCTTAGGTCCATCTTGACTGGATTAAAATCAAACGGTACCAAATATTCTTAACATACATGTGCACAATGTGGTCCCTACTGCATTTGAAAAACTTGCAGTCCCCCTCTCTTTTTCCCCATTCATGTCGAGAATGGTGGGGAGATTTCGGGGGAAAAAGGGTATCGTTATTATATATCAATTAGTTATAAAAGATTAACTTACTTTTATTCCAAAATAAATTTCTTGCACGAGGCAACTCACTTTCTTTGTCATTATGGCATCCACACTTTTTGACTTCTGAGGCCACAGATTTAGCTTACATGACAATGCCGTCAACTTAATATGTAGTATACGTCATGCTTCTAATACCACTAGTTATAATATATTTATTAAAACTTTTTAGTCTCATATTTAAATTTTAGTGTTTTTGTTCTTTTTTTTTTATTATTATTTTTGCCCTCTCTTGTAATAAAACAAAATAACTGTAGTGTGAAATATTATTTTGTGAGATTACTTACCTATGTTTGCTGCAATTCAACAAGCTTAGGAAATAACCAAAAAAAAAAAAAAATTGCAGGAAGTTCAAAATTTAACATTCGAAAATAAGATTCTTTCATCGTCTAAGACCATTCTTTAACATTTTTAATCGTTACCCGATTCTTCATTTTCTCTTATTTTTTTCCCCCTATAGACTAGACTAGAAGAGGGATGATGGCAGGCAGATGGGTTGGTGTTAAGGCATTGAAAAAGAAAGCGAATATAGACTCAGCACTGCCCCCCTGTTGAAATTCAATGCAAGACTGAGGATGTTATTGCTAGATTCGGGTCTATTAATGATTGACTAATTTTTTTATCCAATGGCTTGACCGCCACCACCCCCCTCCCCCCCCCCCCCAACCGCGGCGCATATTTTTGATTTAGTCTCTTGGGACCAATTTTTGTTGTCTATGATCAGGCCAAAAAAAAAAAAAAAAAAAAGGAAAAATCCTTTCGTTCCATTATCATCTTCTGATATTAACCGCATCTATCCATTTTTTTTTTTTTTTAAAAAAAAAGCCCATTTTTCTCTGCTTCATTAGTGAGCAGTTGAAGCGGAAGACAGTACAATGGAGGATATAAAACACAATCCAAGCATGCATTTCTTTGGTCCATTCCATTCAAGCAATTTGCTTGTAAATGAAACTCGAATGCATTTTAAAAATTGGTGTGCTTTTCTTTTTTTTCCTCTTCAAATATAATAGGAATATAATTTCAAACAATCAAACAAACTCAAAAGCTCCAAGTTACATTGAATTAAACTAAAAGACTTGTCTGTTGTCTCACAAAAAGTTAAATGGAATCCGATGTGGTCCAACAGTGATATTTCGTCCTTGTTTCTTGAAATTGGATGTATGTGCTCTAAAATTACAAGATAGCTGTAACTGGGGTCCAAACTTAGCGGCAGGATACCAGCTCCAACCCGAAGTTAAACACCTTGGCGGCCGGTTCATATAAGTAGATATTTTATAATCCCTTTCCAAACAAGAGAACAGAACGCAATCGTCCCACCAATGATCCGACCTGCTTGAGTAAGACAATACTGCACGTTGAATCATCCCTGGTGACTCGCCCACAAATCAGGCCTTCCTCAATGTGTTGTGTCCAAATGTTTAGAGAGTAACTTTGGTCCCTCAAGTCACCAATCTCGCTCATTTTACCGACCCATTTGTGCTAGGTAACGATTTTGTCAGAGAAATAAACGCCAATTTCTTGAATCACAGAAACCAGCCATAAATATGTCTGCATTGACCAAAATGATGATGATATTATGTAATGTGGGATTGGTTTTCTATATCACCTATGCATTAATATAGAGGAGACCGAGTGGAAGAGTTGATGCCACTGTGTTGCTCAAGTTTTTTCTTTGGTAACTCTAACTTTTAATTATGGTAATTATAAAAAAAATGCTAGAAAAAGAATGCAACAAAATAAATGATATGTATTTTTATACTTTAAATTTAAATTAAAGTTATAAAAATTGTTATTATAACAATTAAAAAATTTAAATTTATATTTAAATTTTGAACAAAAAAAATTATTTTTATATAATGAGATATAATGATTAATGAAATATAGAAATATATCTTTTTCTTATTATAATCTTTCAACAAATTTTTTCACTATTTTTTTTTATAATATTATTTATTAATAATTTCTGTGATATTATTAATAATTAGATGTTGTAATATTTATTTATATATAAACTTATTAATTTTTTACCTTTTTTTAATATAAATCAAGAAAAGAAATAAAAAATTTTGAGTTATAAAAAATCAACAGTTAAATCATCAATGGGTAGATGGTTAGACGATGATTCCTCCTAAAAGGAAGTTATAACGTTTTTCTTATAAAATAAAAATAAATAAATAAAGAAATAAATAAAATATATATATAGATAACAATTATTCCAATCCACCATGCCTACTACTTACATAGGAAACAGCCCAATGGTCATGGCTATAACAATCATTTGTCACCCTATCTTCAATCTTACATGTCTATCCATCTTAAGTCTACCAAGCTTTCCCACCCCGACATCAAGTTCCAAATGTGAGCGTGTCAGCCACCAAAAAGTACTTGTTGCAGATTCAAACAAGCAATAAATGTACCGGCCTTGCTTTTTTTTTTTTTGTATCTCTGTCCTCTACCCTGTTCTCACTGTTTGTTCCTCTTAATTTTCACTGTGACTTGCAGAGAATCACTACCGAGAGAATATAGAAGCGAAACAAGATCGTATCTCTTGGTGTATAACTAACAAGATTATTATATAAGACAGGTAAATCAAGAAGTCAGGGCAGAGGTAACATAAAAAAGAAAGGACGATATGAGCAGGTAACTCACATGGGTTTCTCTCATTTTTGTTGACTCAGTTTCTCTTTCATTAGCTTGATTTTCAAACTCGAGAAAGAAGAAGAAGCGTGTACTGTAACATTTTTGGCGAAGGAACAGCTTAAAGATCCTTTTTATTTTTTTTTTAATCATGGGGGGTTCCCATTACTTTTGCCTCCCTCTCACCCTGTTGATCGCACTCCTAACTCTGCAACGTAGTAGCGGAAATACTGAACTAAGAGCTTTAATGGAGCTCAAGTCTGCTTTAGACCCATCCAACAAGTTCTTGAATTCATGGACAAGCACCGGTGACCCGTGCAGTGGCTCATTCGAGGGAGTTGCCTGCAATGAACACCGAAAAGTGGCCAATATTTCACTGCAAGGGAAGGGTCTCTCTGGTAGCTTATCGCCCGCAGTCGCTCAGCTTAAGTGCTTGTCTGGCCTGTACTTGCATTACAATTCATTGTCCGGAGAGATACCAAAGGAGGTTGCAAATTTGACAGATTTAACTGATCTTTATCTCAACGAGAACAATCTTTCCGGGGCCATTCCTCCTGAGATCGGTAGCATGGCTAGTCTTCAAGGTTAGTCTACTTTTCCATGATTTAAATGATTGATACTCAGATAGTGTGTAGTAGCCTGAAATGGATCCCATAGCATTTGTGTTTGGTGCCGAGAAACACAAAGGAAAGAGGAAAATCATATTACATATGAAGAACAGATTTAAGAATTTAACAGAATGCAAGTCCGCCTCTATCTATTAGTTTGCAATTTTTTTTTTTTGCGTAATGACACATTTGTTGCATAGAAGTGAAGTGGAAAATAAAGGATTCAAACTTGTGTGAATTCGCCATCTGGTGTTAGAGTAGCTGGGCTTTCAGTTCTAGCAACCAAGTTCAAATTCTGGCAACTGACGGACAAATATATATATATTTTTGGATTCTAGAGCGAATAACTTGAGAAAGTTCGGCATCAATGCAATATGGCTTCACTATTGTTGCTTATCTTATTTGCAATCTTATGTACCTGCCTGTAACTGGATATTTCTGGGGTTTGCAGTGTTGGATTTGTGTAATAACCAGCTGACAGGAAGTATGCCAACAGAGATGGGGTCTTTGAAGAAGCTAAGCGTTATTGCATTACAATACAACAGACTGACTGGTCAAATTCCTACCAGTTTAGGGAACTTGGGGATGTTGAGAAGGCTAGATCTGGGTTTTAATCGCTTGTCTGGTCCAATTCCTTTAACAATATCTGAGATACCAAAGCTGGAGTTGTTAGACGTCCGAAACAATTTTCTTTCTGGCGTTGTCCCATCTGGTAAGTCTGTTCATCCATCCCTTTGATTTTAATTGGAACATCTGGCCTTTGAGGAATTTTTCTTTCTTCCTTTATTTTGATTGTATATATTGAAATAAACTGATTTTGGTATTTCTATTAATGAAATTTGAAGCTTTCAAGAAACTAGAGGAAGGATTTCAGTTTCAGAACAACCAAGGTTTATGTGGAGTTGGGTTTTCTACATTAAGACTTTGCACTGTCTTTGATAATGTGAACACCGACCCAGTTGACTCCCCTGCGGGACAGAATATTGACAAATCTGCTCCATTTGACATTGATGATTCTAGAATTCCCAACCCACATTGCAATCAGACCCATTGTTCAAATTCATCAAAACTCCCACAGATTGCCATTATTGCAGGTGTTATTATAGTGACCATCACATTCATAGGTGTTGGATTTCTAGGTGTTTTCCACTATCGGCGGCGGAAACAAAAGATTAGAGATGTATCAGAGTCTTCTGTTGGCCGGCTAAGCACCGACAATCCTAATGAACTTGGCAGGGCTGGTGCCTCTCCACTTGTCACTCTTGAGTATTCTAATGGGTGGAACCCTTTAGGTGATGGTGAAATTGGTAGTGGATCTCAGGATGACCATCTACATAACTTTAGGTTCAACCTGGAAGAGATTGAGTATGCTACCCAATGTTTTTCGGAGGCTAATTTATTAGGAAAGAGCAGCTTCTCATCTGTTTACAAAGGAAGTCTGAGAGATAATTCTCTGGTAGCTGTTAGGATCATTAGTTTGACAAGCTGTAAGTCTGAGGAAGCTGAGTTTGTGAAGGGTTTAAAGCTGCTGACATCTCTCAGGCACAATAACCTTGTTAGGCTACGAGGCTTTTGTTGCTCCCGCGGCCGGGGTGAATGTCTTCTTGTTTATGATTTTGCTTCCAAGGGAAAACTATCAAAATACCTTGATGTTGAAGGTGGAAGCAAAGAACTGGACTGGCTTTCCAGGATTTCCATTATTGCCGGCATTGCAAAAGGTCAGTTTCATTCCATTATTGCGTTCCATAACTTCCAATTTGCTTGACTTTCTTCCTGTGGTCTAAGAAGCTGACCAGACTGCAGGCCATTTCCCATCAGCCACATCTTTTATTTGATAGTGAAGTGTTGATTTCTAATCTTTGGCATCTCTAAACCAGGTATTGGATATTTGCATAGCAGTGAAGCCAACAAGCCTGCGATAATTCATCGTAACATCTCGATTGAGAAGATACTCCTTGACCAGCAATTCAACCCATTGATTGCAGACTCTGGCCTGTCTAAGCTGCTGGCTGATGACATTATCTTTTCTACTCTCAAAATCAGTGCTGCCATGGGATACTTGGCTCCAGAATATGTAACAACAGGCCATTTTACCGAGAAGAGTGACATATATGCATTTGGGGTGATTGTCCTCCAAATTCTTTCCGGAAAACAGATGCTTTCCAACTCAATAAGCTCGGCAGCTGCCTCTTGCAGGTATGAAGAGTTCGTTGACACAAGTCTCAAAGGAAACTTCTCAGAACCTGAGGCAGCCAAGCTGGCAAAGCTTGCCGTCTCTTGCACAAACGAGCATCCTGAGGATAGGCCAACTATTGAGGAAGTGATTCAAGAGCTGTATGGAAGTGAAACTGATATTTCTTGGCAGCACAGTTGTTCGTTCCAACATCCAAAAACCATCGATTTTGGGCCAAAGGAGAGGGGAATCCACTAAGCTTGTAATTGCTGCAAAGAAGGGAAGCTAATTGCCACAGCCTGTGCACTTAACTTGACGGGCCATTGCTCACAGAAATGGCAAGAGAATGATGATCTCCTGTAAAACTGGTTGTGGTTCTAAAGAATCATTTTGGCTTCGACAATCCCCACGATGTGTTCTTGATTAGTGTAGCCTCAAACTTCAACGACTCCTTGTGTAAATCAAACCCCAAATAGAATACTTTTATTCAGTACTATCTGCGAACTTCAAGTTAACATGGAGTAGCTTTATCAGTGCACTAAGTCGTTTAACTGAAGAGCGTTTTATGTTCCATTCCAATGTTTAAGATCCCAATATAGAGTCTATTTTTTTCCCCCACGCGCATATTAAAAAAAAAAAAAAAAAAAGGGGGTAAAAAAAGCATGGAACATGCTATGATATGAAGAGAATTTAATTTGGGTTATATTATATTGAGCTTGAGTTTAAGATAATTGATTCGTTGTACGAAAAAATCTTGAAATTTTATGGTTGGACTTGAGAATTTGGGTTAATTGGAGTCCATAGTTATGTACTTATTAAACTAATGTTTAGAATATAGTTATTAAAACTTGAATATGAAATCAAAAACTTTCAACAAAAGTACTCTAACCAAATATACTAAAAGCACAAGATTGAAATAAGAATTTAGAAATTATTATTATTATTATGTTATTTGATCGCAAGGAAGCTTTAAAGCTTAAGTATTTGGCGGGCTTGGAAGCCCTACAGTGTCCTGATTGAGCAACTGCCAAATCGGAGCAGGAGGTTATGAAAAAACATGAATTCCTCGGCAAAGTGTGCAAGCATGGTAAGATAACCAATTACTCCATATTCACATTTCTGTTCACTAGTTTGACAAAAATTAATGGGAAAAGAACTAAATGTTCGTTCTTCGAGTCCAATCCATGGAAACAGAGACGAGGCCTTTGACTTTTCTCCTTTGCTTAGTGGGAAAAGAACTAAGTGTTCGTTCGTCGAGTCCAATCCACGGAAACAGAGACGAGGCCTTTGACTTTTCTCCTTTGCTTAGTGGCCTTGTCCCTTTGATCATTGACCAAGCAAACCATCGTGTATAGCACTGATACATTAAGTGGGAACTTTTTGGGTGAAACAACTCCACTACATACGTTGTTTTGTGCCAAGTTAAAGAACCCAAAGTTCTTTTGTAACCATCTATGCCTCTTTGTCAAGATACTATTTTCAATCTTTTAAAATTGATGCATTGCATAAACCAGATACAGATAAAACTAAATTATTCTTACAGCACGTGATTATAATTTGACCACATCAAAACTTAATCATGCCATTTGCACCAAGTTACTTAGATGATTATGGTAAACTACGATAACTACCAAGCAAATTTAATCAAATTACATTAAACTTTTTAGTTTTTAAAGATGTGAGGTTTACCTAATTTAATTAGGTTATTGTCGGATGTCATCCTCATGCCAATGTTAATTATTACAAAAGGAAAGTCGTAGAATATATTGTTCAATTTGTAGAATATCACTCCACTTCATGTCCGTAGAATCTTTTGGCAAAATAGCGACTACTCGTTGCTAAACTTTATACCAATGTACAATTCCCCTACGTCAATTTGGTGTCTTTCCATGATCTACCATTGTTAAAATGTCACCACTCTATCACAATATTTCTATTAAAAAACAAAAAAAATAAAATAAAATCGAAAGGCCACCATTGAACCCACTAAGCTGCAACGGCGAAAAAAATAATAATAATAATAATAATAAATAAAGGAGAGAGTCTTTGAGGGAGCTCACGTGGGATAACCAATAAATATATAAAATAGAGATAAAGTCACCCAGGACACATAACAGAAAAACAAGAACTTTTTGTGGCTTCCGAATATGGATGTAAAGGATGGCGGTGGTGGTGGTTTTATTTCAAAAACAGTTAAGTCTTTTGATATGGATGAATCTCTTAGATACGAAATCTTTATTATGTTTATTTATTTTGTTAAATATAAAATAAATATTTTTTATAAATAAGTATAACAACTTTGTTTTTATTTTTAATGTAAGATGTGAAAATTTTAAAATATATTAATTTTTCGAGAAAAAGCTCAGTGTAGTAATTGATGATGCATTTCACCGAATTGGTCAGAATATTTTCGGTGGGTAAAAATTGGTTGGCCGGAGGAAAACGTTGCCTCTCGATTCCCATCTGGCGAATGGTTTGCAATCGGCATCGATCGAGTCCCCACGCGACGGGATGATGCCAACCACGTCAGCACAAAGAATTGGTCCATTCTTTAAAGGTGGGCACTCCGGCAGACCAATCAGCGTGCTTTGATAGGTGCTGACGTGACACACAGTTGGCGGCTAAACGGTCGAGAACTGTCCTGAGAGCCGTGGATTTCTTGGCGTCTGCTTCTCTTCTGGCGGACGGTCGGTACGCGGTGTCCTCATACTTTGACACTCCTGCCCTTTTCTCTCCATCTTCACCTTCTCGGTCGTCTCTCCAGTGTTTTTAATTTCAGATTTAGGTTTTTGTTTCTAAAATCTCAAAAATTAATTTCAAAAATAAACAAAATAATTTAATGAAAAATGATTTTAGTAATCAGCCTAGACAATATCTTTTTAAAATTTTATTGTATGAATATGAAATATTCGACAAATTTTACTTAATTATTGTTATCTTGTATCGGTGATTGTAAAGGAGATGTTTGAGAGATCGATGCTTGGGATTAAAGTAAAACAGTCATTATTTTTAGTAATTTCTATTTAGATATGAATTTTGATAATGTTTTGAGTAATTATTTTAGTATATTATTTATTATGACTGTTGCTGCCTCACTAACTGTAATCAATGTCTCTGTTTCACAATCAATTCATTTGTATTTATATGACTTTGTTTATCTACTTTGTCCGTATGTTGTGCGGTAATAAACCTGACTTTTTCGATGCAATTCAAGCTAGTGACCAAATTAATTACTACTAATCTGGGGAACTTAGTTTTAAAATTCAAACCCCAACTCTTCCAGGACTAAATTTTAAGTAATAATCATTAATTTGTTCTGATGCAACATTTTAGAAAAGTTGCGGACATGTTGATATGACGTGTCAGTTGCATATATTTATGCACGCGTATTTGAATATTAAAAGAAAATATTAAATAAATAATGGCTCTCTTAAGATAATTGTTGAAGTGCGTATTTATTTAATTTTTTTAAATAATTATAACTAAAGGATCTAATCATAAAGTATTTAAAATGTGAGTTTTACTGAATAATTTTTTTGATTTTAAAATTTTAATTTCTCATAAAAAGATAGTAAATATACAATTAAATCAATAAAATATGAGAGCAACTAACAAGAGTTAATCCTGCTGCTTGGTCACCGACTATGTGATACCATTTTCCAAATATATATCTTCTAAACCCTCAACCAACTAAATAGAAAGCTGAAGAAAGAAATTAAGCGTGACGTTGTTCATCTTACTTGGAAAATTGCAAGGTAGTACAGAATCAATGAAACACAAAAAACCTCCAAAAAATAAAAAAAAAATAAAATAAAATAGAGGGGAAGAATCCTAGTGCATGAACATTTTTCATTAATGGCAACGTTGATGTTTCTAGAAAAATACTTGCTGAAATTAAAATTTTTTGTCCTTTTTATAACAAGAAACCAGCTACGTAGGTGCTGCCGTAACCAGACTGTCTTAATCATCACATAACAACTTACCATAATGTTAACGGTCCAACAAAAACCACTTGCTTTTCCTTTTATATATGTACACACGCGGGCCAATGACTACGAAACGTAATTGTCAAAACACAGCATTGTAATAACTGAGCCATCAAGCAAAGCACAACTTCTTCAAGATTTGCAAGAAGGAGAAGCCGAGGAAGACAAAGATCATTAATTAATCAACCATTTGGTAGAAGAGATGAAGCTTGTTTGGTCACCTGAAACAGCAATAAAGGCCTACATCGACACGGTTAAAGCAGTAAGGAATCAAAATGAACCCGATGACCCTTTTCATTTTCGGATCAAAATTGCAAATTTTAGCTTGTTTCTGTATTGCTTGGATGATGATCTTGTTGTTTGATTTTGTTTTCAGTGCGAGCTTTTTCAGGAATCCGGCACAGCTGAGGTGGTTTCGGCCATGGCTGCAGGATGGAACACGAAGCTTATTGTAGAGACGTGGTCCAGAGGTGGAGTTCTTGCCACAAGCATTGGCCTGGACGTTGCTAGCCGGCACACGGGTGGAAGGCACGTCTGCATAGTCCCTGACGAGCAATCAAGGTCAGAATATGCAAAAGCCATGGAAGGGGCTGCAGGGGTGACGCCAGAAGTGATTGTTGGAGAACCGGAAGAGGTGATGCCTCATCTGATGGGGATAGATTTCTTGGTGGTGGACTCACGGCGGAGGGAGTTTGGGAGAGTATTCATGCTAGCAAATCTGAGCAGCCGGGGTGCGGTCTTGGTTTGCAAGAATGCTACCTCAAGGAGTGCTTCAAATTTTAGATGGACCAGTGTTCTTGACGATGGATTGCGCCGCCTGGTGCGCTCGGTGTTTCTTCCGGTAGGGAAGGGGCTTGATATTGCGCATGCAGCCACCAGTGGATGCGGTTCAAGTTCAACCAAGGGCAGAAGCCGATGGATCAAATATGTTGATAGACAATCAGGAGAGGTACACTTTATCCGAACGTGACTTCTTAACGAGTGATTGGTCTAGAAAATTTTTCAGGGGAAGCGATGACTTTGCAGGTCTCGTAGCTTTGAAGTTGGCGACTTGGCCCTCCTTGCCCACCACCAGCCCCCCCTTCCTCTCCCCCTGTTTATAACCAGTCAATGAAACTTGTTTTTCCCAATGGAGTTTTGTACAGGATATTCTCTCCTAAAAAATGTAATGATGAGGCTAATTACCCTTATTATTTTTCTCAATTTTAGAGGATCTCATTTCCAGTCTTTCTATTTTATTTTTTTTACTTTTTTAGCTTGGAACCATTTTGATTGCTGATCAATGTAACACAAGAATTTTTTTATTAACATAGATGCTTACAATAATATCCGACAGTAGTTCACCACCTAGCCAATTGTTCATTTGATGATTCACAATGGTCTTAACGTCTTGCAGCAGATACACCTGATACTGAATGAATTGAGAGACGGATTGTTCAAAAAAGGGGCCCAAATATTGTTGTGTGATTCTCTTCCCAAGAACGGTTTGATGGAACTCTTCTTTCAACTTTGAACCGTAAAACACTTTAGTGGCAAACGCAACAGATATGAAAAAGAAAAACCAAAAAAAGAAAATTTACATCCAAACTGTAATAAATAATGAGAGCCTTGTCTGATAGAGTAACTGCTGCTTGCCAACATAAGCAAAAGGAGTTAAAACTCCAACAAACGCAGATGGGAGGAGTGGAAGAGGAGTAGAACTTATAAAATCTCTCTTGGACTGAAAGTTTGAATAAAAGGAAGCCTGGTCCCAAGTCCAACTTTCCCTACTTCTTCCGAAAACCTTCTTGTCTGATAGAGACCTTTTAGCTTTTAAGTCGTTTCTGCTCTCCTATGGTGGCCCTTTAAAATTGTACAAACTAAAATTAGATGTGAATTCAAATCCATCATAATAAATCTTGACCCAAGTTAGCGTATGAACCATAGAACTGCTCAGAAAAATCCAGATATGGATGGCCACTGACTATTCAAACGGAAATATGCAAGAAGGCAGCCCCAAGACACAAAATGTAATCGTGAATGAATATCCAGACTGTCAACACTTACAACTTCGCAATTTTCAACTTTTGCTCTTCTGAAAGAGGTGCCGGGGCATAAGAAGCAACATATATGATGGTGTGTTAGCCTATCAAGCGGAAGCACAATAAGAACCAAAGTTAGGATAGGCTCAAAAAACGCAATGCTGGGAACAATTAACAGCATGTTAGATAGTATAGATCTCTCCCTTATGATCTGAAAGACAATGAATGCAAGGCATGTTCCATCTGTGTGCCAGATGAGACTAGATTCACTGCTTGAGTGTAGCCTTATAAACATTGCACTACAAAGAAATGCGGCGTCAAACAATCTTCAGTACCGGCAGCTTTGCTGAAGCATCTTTGATGTTACTCTTGAGGAAACTTGAGAACAATAGACCACTTATTTAAGTCATGAATAAGCAAAAGAAAGGCACAACAGAACAAAGAGACAGAACATAACTTTTGTGTTCTAGTCTTCGTTGAAGAAATCACAATTTCACAATCCTTGTTGATTTGATTCCTTTGCTTGTCATACAAAGAAAAAACCATGAGGAAGAATAGCGCCTAGTCACCTGTCCTGTGCACCTAAGAAATAATTAAAAAAGATACTTGTGATTTTAAATTCCTCGTAGTTTCACATACTTTGGAGGAACTTTGTCCACACCAAGAGAGAGAAGAACCGTGTGAAAGCTATAAAATCAGCATCAGGTGAACACAGATTCTGAAAAAGTGGAGCTTGGGCACTTCAATCTAATCAGGCAACACGGCTCAATACCATGATCTTTAATAGTGATCCTGAATCAGGTGTTCAACTGAGCCCCACGAAGAATGTTTCTTTTAGCTTTCTACAGAATACTAATACAAGGGCCACAAATAGGTTAATAAACTGTTTTCTTAGCAAGGAAACTACATTTAATGGGCATCTTGGAGAAAACAAAGTTCCGACTAGTTACAGAAGGTCAATTGACATGTGTTCTCACTTAAAGGGGTAATTTCTTGGGGCCAGCATGAAAACAACCTATTACTAAAAGATTGAAATTTAAATCGGTTATGGATCAAAGAATTGAAATTTCATATGATAAGCACTTAAAAAATCTGGCCAACCCAGGACAGCACCGTCACTCTGCAAGATGAGAACACAGTGGAAACTTGGAAAGAAAAGGCTACTAGAAAGAATCAAAGAATGAATAGACCAAGAACATTAGCCGTAAGAATCAAAATGGAGAGTTCATTAAATTGCCACAGATGAATGGTTCTTAGAACTGAAGCCAAAAAGATGAAGTTCCTGCATAGACAATAGCAATGGCAATAACAAAAGCAAATATCTCCCACCTAATACAAGACAAAAAAGGGTCCCATGGCGGTCTGTCTATTTGCCAGAAGATAGTAATCTGAAGCATTCCAATCAGGACCAAGTGGCAATATAAGCTGATCTTCATCCATCTTCCACAACCAAAGTCATCCTTTGTACCAATAAATTAAAGCAATTTTTCTTTCAACTGCTCTCATTTTCTCAATAGCAAACAGAAACTTTGTTTGCAACATAAACTTGTCATTTAGCAGATAAAACAGATTCAACCAAAGATTAAAAATTTCCCAATCAAATTCCTACCCAGATAAACTGAGAAAATCCATAGTGTGAATCCCATTTTCTACTCTTCCATTTATAGTTATTTCACCATTGGTTTGCTAATAAAACGGAAATTGATTAATGCAAATGGGCAAAAGATCAAAAAAAAAAAACTTCTTTTTTATGAAATGGGGTTGTAAGAAGTACCGAGAGTAATCTCAGGAGGCGGCTCCTCTGCTTCTTGGAGGAGCTGCTGAACTTGCGAGCCGATACCTTGCTGTCATCACAGGCCGCGGCGGCGCAATTCACCGTACTGAAGCAGATTTCATGGCGTGTGAACGGAATGGCGGTCCCACAAAGGTTTGGCAACGTTGCATAGACGGGATGACGAGGTCGAGGAAAAGAGCCGATGGTTAGGAGGAACCTCTCTGGGCGGCATCATGTTTGATATATAGATATATATATATATATATATATTAATTGACTTGGATAAAAATTTAAATTCGATATTTTTAATTCTAATGAGAATTTTAATATTAATGAATTATAATTCATTAATTAATTTTTTCGACGTGGTTCTAATAAGCCATTTTTATTTTGTTCGCGGTTAATTGAAATTTAAATCTGATGAATTGGTCCTAATAAATTTTAGGACTTTTTCGACCGAGAGTAAAAGCCAGTGACCTAGCAATATATCCATTGTGGATTGATTCTTATTGTTGATTATAACCATAGATTATAAATATGTAATCAACTATCGTGAAATTGTCATAAGACACTCCTCCTGATCTATGTAGTGAAGTATGAGTGATAATTTTTTTTTGAGTCATTGGTTGTTTTGATTGTATTAGATTAAAATCGATTCAACTGGAGAGGAACAGCCCTAGCCCCAAACAAAAAACTTGAGGCCCCAAAGGAACAAATACTGCTTTCTTTTTTGAACAAGAAATAGCGGTTCCCTTTTTTATTTTTTTTAGAAAACCTTTTATAGCAATTTTGCTAGATCAAATCTATTATTTTTTAAAACCGTGGATAAAAAGGATTGCTCCCTTTTCTTTTGACTTTCTTTGCCCCTAGAACTTGTTTGACTTTAAAAAATGTCTTTCCCCCTTAAATCTAATGTCATGTCATTTGGAAGGAAAAAAGAATTGATGGCTGCACTAGGTTGCAAGTCCAATACGCACACCAGGAACCCAAATTAAATTTCAATAACAGTTGACCATTAAGGACTTGATTAGATGATACAGGATCAGAACCTCGGCTCCTCCTCCTGTTGGCCGTGACTAATCCCAATTCTCTTCGAAATTTTTTGAGATCCAAAAATGTTACTTGAATTATGTGATTGAAAATGAAAACAGAAAAACCATTTTTAATACAAAAAATAAAATTACAAGTATAGCCTATTAATAGAAACAGCAGAAACAGAAGTCAACAACAAATGCTCTAAAAAATCCGACCACCACTACCACCACAAGTGAAGTTTGCCGCGAAAGATAAACAGCAGTAGAAATATATGGCTGTTGGCCGGCGGCCCATGATAAAAGTATAAAACCACATATAAAATTCATAACTGTTTCCATGGTTGAATTATGAGGAATACTGAAAAATACTTGGTACAATACATCCATAGACTACAGGTCTTTGTCTAACAAACGATTTCTCCCATCTTTTTCAAGTACCATTAGTCGAAGAGGAAATGATTGTAAAGTCCTCTGGTGAGATCAATTACACAAGGAATTATGCAGAACACCAACCTTTAGCCTCGTGCTATCCAGCGAGAGTGACTGCTCTTGTCTCTCACATCTGACGAGCTCCTCATCCTCCCCGAGTTTTGTGAGCGAGAAGGCCCAGCTCTGTCTGTAGCATTAGGGGTGAGCCTGCCCGTGTGATATGGATCTTCTGTGGATGGAAGTGCCCAACCTCCCTGGCTTGGACGAGCACTCTGTGCACTGCTACCAGCACCTATAAGCAATAATAGCACAAGCAAAGCACAATCAGCAACCGGCAGGCAAAAAATGGAATATAAAACTCATTCTCAAATACATTGCATAAAATTGACCAAAGAATGTAGCACTTCCGCTAAATGTAAGAAAAAAGAATAGCATTTACCATTCAGCATGAAAAGCTATTATCTCATTCCACAAGCACAAAATGCACAGGTCACTTGAAGAAATAGGACCTCACCAAGACATAAAAATAGGAAAATAAGACTTACCCAAGTTGTTATGGCCAGCAATAGATCCATTCCAGCCAGGTAGATGTTTAACATTTCCCTTCCAAGCCTTTTCAAACCTAGCAAGCTCATCTAATAAAAACAAAATAGCTTTAGTTTGACTCATGAGGACAGACAACTATAAAGCATGACCTAATGGCATTAACACATAATGATCAGATACCTTCATTAATATTATGCAAGGTCTGCATGGTGTCCACTTTACCATCAGAGCCGAGCTTTCTTGAAACACTATGTCCCTAAAAGAGCAATTACAACATTGAGATGACTTTTGTATCTCAAAAATGGAATCATTAGATCAAAGGTAGGTGCATCAAAATAGATATCATAATATATATGAATGACCTTATTCTGAAGTCCCCTAAATATGTTGTGAGCAGCTTGCCCTGTAGCAGTATCAGCTTCTTTGCTTTCTTCAATTGTCACCTATAACCAAAAGGGATACATAAGGACCAGGACCACGGCAAGGCAATAATCTAAAATATGAACAAACATCACTCACTCCATCACTGCCAGTTCTCCTCATCTTGGATGACGTGTAGCAAGCCCCATTAGCACCACCATAAGTGACACTGGAGCTCTGGAAAGTCAAACTGCGAGCTTGGGACTGAGACCCCATGGCATTGAAACCACCATACTCAGTTCCGTACTGCAATTGATTGCTCTTTCTCGCTGCAATACAGATGGAAAACACAACAATTTTCTGAATTTAAAAACTCACAAGCAATGACAATCCACGACTAAAGACATAAGATATAACGTAATCTACCTCCAGTTACATCAGGTTCCTCGACATACGGCCCCTTGCTTGACCTTCCGTGCTTTCTAGGGTTGTCTCTTTTCTCATCTTTACCTTCCTTATTTTCATCATCAGAATCTAGCTCCTCAATGATTGGTCCCCTTGACCTCTTGGGCTCTGCTGATGCCTCGTGTCCAATGAACGCCGATGGTTGCATCGTGTTAACAAAGGGACTCCCACTGGGTCCAAACAACCCGGACTCGAACATACCTCCTCCGAAAGGACGCGTGAAGAAAGGATCATCAAATGGATTCCTTCCCCCCATAAAATTAGACAGCAAACTCCTGTGACCTCCAAAGGAACCAAAGCCTCCAAAACCAGCAAAAGGGTCACCAAAATCATCAAAAGGATCCCTGCCGCCTCCTCTTCCTTGCATTTTAGACAACTCTGAGAATAACAACCAAACCAAATGAAAATTTTTTTTTTAAAAGTAAAATAAAATACCACTATCGATTGAAATCATACGCCATCAATACTAAGCCAACACGCCATCTATTTCAAAAGCGATTAAAAAGCAGAGATCCACCACAAAATACAAATTAACATCAAACAACATAGATCAACATAAAACCTCGAGAAAATCACCTAAGAATCCACAATCCACAAAAGATATATATATATATATATATATATATATAGAGAGAGAGAGAGAGAGAGAGAGAGAATACCTTGGAAACTACCGAAAATAAATCGCGGAGAAAAATGGCAAGCCCTAACGCAGAATTAAGGAATATTGGTCTTCGGAGAGAGATATACAGAGAGAGAAGACAAGAGAGAGGGGGCGATTTTGAGGGAAATATAGAGATCGAGTGGAAGGTTCTAGTGCGCTCGAGCTAGAAAGCGAGACGTGTCGAGATCAGACTGAAAGAATCTGACACGAAGACAGATGAGCACCGTCTGATTCGATCAAGTTTTATGTTTATCGAGGAATTAAGATTTAAAAATGAAGAAGGGGTCCTTTTGTAATTTTACATTAAAATACCATCAAATCCAACCGATTTTTGTTTTTCTCTAAACCCCAATTTACTAAAAACAATATCGACACAGTTAAGATTTCAAATTAATAATTAAAAAAAAAATTAAAATGTTTCAAGAGAGTACACATGAAAATACACGTCCATTATATTTACAAATTTATAAGATTTATAATTTAATTTATTTAAAAAATAAATAAATTTAATTTATTTTTATATATAAAAATAAAAATTTTAAATAAAACGTAAAATATATATATATATATATATATTTAAAAATAATAAAATTATTATATTTACAAAATAAAAATAAGTAAATATAATAAAACACTATATATTTAATAATATTTTTAAGCCATTACAAATTAATTTTTTTTAAGTTAAATAAAATTTACACAATAAAAAAAAAGGCAGTGTATATTTAATAAATCTTAATTATAAAAAGATTGTTCATATAGACACTAAGGTAACATTTTTGCTTGTACATACCATGATTTAATTGGAATTAAGAGTTTTATGAGGTGGCACAATCATATTATAATGGTTAGGTGGTTGTCACGCTTCTTTCACCATGTTCCCCTGGGGGCACTACTTGACCTCAGTGAAGTTGGACCGACCTCCTCCTACGCATTGGCCTTTTGATACTAGGCTGAAGACAATTTCAATGGTTATGTTTAATCCCCTTCCGTGTCTGAAAGATTTTTTTAATGGTTATGTTTAACACACTTGGCTTTGAATCAGTTTTATGCGGATGTAAATAGCAAAGCAGGAGATGCTGTGATTGTTCTGGTTACTTGCTTCTTGTCCCAATTTACTTGGTTTCACTGTCTGAATAGAAACTTGAATGAACTTTTTTTATTTTTTTGGTACATCGTATAGATAAAGAACGTGAAGGAGAGCAGATTGACAAAGCATTGTTAAAGAATGTCTTGGATTTTTTCGTAGGGGCTGGAGTGGAGAATGTGAGGCGTTATGAAGAAGATTTTGAAAAACACGTGCTTCTGGACACTGTTGCCTACCGTTCTCGCAGGGCGTCTAGCTGATTCTTGTTCCAGATTACAGGCTAAAGCCAAGCAATTGATCTCCACGGCTAAAGCCAAGCAAAACCAATCTCTTACAAAGCCATTAGGGTTCCTTCGTGATTGGATATATTGTGTTGAATTACTAGGAATAGTGAAGGAGCTTCTGATAGGGGAGCTTAACATTTTATCTACAAATGAAGAGTTATTTCATGCTGCATCAGGTTATCATGCTTACACTGTGATTGATATATGTTTTTCTGTGTTTAGAAAGTACAACATGAGTTATTGGTCATCTATGCAAACCAACTTCATGTAAAGGAGCATTCAGGATGCCGTGCATTGCTCAGAAATGACAAAGGATGCTGGGACTTGGCATTGCTTATCTTTTGGTTAATGTTTTGTGGCCATTTTGCAGGTTATGCTGGAGGATCATTTGTCTTTGTTTTTCCGATCTTAGTTGGATGAGCTTTCTAGGATGTATAGACTTCATCATAAGACACCTGAAGGTTTGGAACCTGTTTCTCCTCTATTCAAGCAGGTTAGTTGGCTTTCCGCATTCTTCCTTTATGCCATTTTTCCAGCAAATGTCCTTATATTTTTATAGGTTTCTGACTTTTTCTTCGACAGCATATTACTGCTGACGGAACAGTTTTGGTGCAATGCGGAAGAGGCTGCAAGTAATCAGGTTCATTCATGTGATTCTGTTTCTTCTCATAGGCTATGGAGTAAGGTGAACCTTGGCATTGTTGTTTCATTGTGCCACACGGTTTCAGGGATAAGAACTTACGTGATTCCTCTGAATTTAAAATGTGGACCATGCAAAAATACATTTGGTCTCTATTATCTATTTTGGCGTTGACAATTATTTCCTTCTGCAGAGTGCAAGCGGTGGCGCACAAGAATGGGTAAGTCTCAGGACTTTCGTGTTTTAAATGTCCAGGAATGATAGGGAAGGGCCAAAAGTGACTCAGTCAGATCTTCAGGTTCTTATTAGAAGGATAATGGAGCTGCATGACAAGTATATGGTGAATGTGAACAATTGCTTCCAAAAGCATACGCTGTTCCACACGGTTTTCAATGTTGATATTATGAGTCTGTACATTTATCCAATCATTGGCTTAAGAGAACCTGTCTTTTCTTCTCCTCATCCACCTATCTGCCTGTTGGTTCAGTTGGGTTTGAAAGATGCATTTGAGGTATTCTGTAACAAAACGGTTGCAGAAAGTTCGAGTGCCGAACTGGTGGCAACATTCTGTGATAATATCCTCAAGATGGGAGAACGTGAGAAACTAGGTGACGAAGCAATTGTTGAAACACTAGGGAAGGTGGGCCTTTAAAATTCATCAAACTGTTTCAAAAGTGTTGGAAAAACATCCACAAGCAATTACTGACATTGTTATTATCTTTTTTTTTTTCGAGTTCCTCAGGTAGTCAGGCTGCTAGCATGTGTCAGTGATAAGGATATATTTACTGAATTCGACAGGTAAATCTGATTTCTGGTTGGTATTTTTTTTCTCAACTCTCATTACTTTGCTTTTACTATTTTCTTTATTGATTATTATCCTCTGTATTCTCTTCTTCCTCTTGATAGGAAAAAGCTTGCCCGCTGTCTCATTTTTGAAAGGAGCTCTAATATTGACTACGAAAGGAATATCCTGACAAAACTGAAGCAGCAGTGTGACGGTCAGTTCACTTCGAAGATGGAGGGCATGGTGAGTTGATCTTATTTTCAGGTGAAGCTCATACTTGCATACAACTCTGTTGTGATTGTATTTTGCTGGCAATTCTGTTTTCTTCCAGGTTACAATAGTGACACTGTCGAGAGAAAATCAAGCTAACTTGAATAAACATCTTGGAAAACACCCAAATGCACATCCTGGAATTGATATGTCAGTAACTGTACTTACAACTGGATTCTGGCCGAGCTATAAATCCACTGATCTAAACCTGCCTGCAGAAATGGTAAACTTTATTCTTGGGATTCTTTAATGGTCGGAATCCTGCATTGTGCAAAATTTGAGGTAATCCTTCCTGTGTCTTTTTCTGCTTCCTTTTACATTTATTGATAAATAACACAGGAATTCTTTACTTTCGTTTCTGGTGGGGCTGTACAAGTTTTCAAAGGAATTCTACCACCAAAAAAGTAGCCATAGGAAACTCACTTGGATTGACTCAAAAGGTTCTTGTCTCATTAATGGCAAGTTTGGGCAGAAGACCGTTGAACTGATTGTGTCAACTTATCGGGCATTTCTAAAAATCTGTGTCAGGTCTTTCCCAAGAATCAAAGTTTGGAGAGGCAATGTTCCATTAATGTGTTGATTTTTCCGTGCCAACAGACTGCAATCTTGCTGCTTTTTAATACTTCGAATAGATTAAGTTACTTGGAGATCATGATTCAGACAAACTTGGCTCGCGATGACTTGATCGGATTGCTTCATTCTTTGTCATGTGCCGAGTATAAGATCCTTACCAAGGAACCTAACGCAAAGACTGTTTCCCAGACACAGTACTTTGTGTTCAACCACAAGTTCACTGTCAGAATGAAGAGGATCAAGGTCAGAGATTAAAATTATATCTTTAATTTTTAGATTATATTTACATTGTTGAACATTTCCAAACTGGATCACTTGAATTATTAGATTAAAAAAAAATTACCTTTGTTTCATTTTCAAGATCTCTCTTCCACAGTTGATGAAAGAAACAAGGCTATTGATGATGTCAACAAAGACAAGCGATACACTATTGATGCTGCTATCGTTCGCATCATGAAGAGTGGGAAAGTGTTGAATCATCAAAATTTAGTCTCAGAATGTGTGGAGCATTTGAGCCGCATGTTCAAGGTGTGATTTACGCATTCTCTCTTTATATTAATTACACATGTTTTGGAAGAAGGCTGTCACAACTGTGACAATTTGCAGAGTTTTCACTTTTTGAGTGACCAGCCATATGATTATGATTACTTAGCTATAGCAATGAAAGGTAGCTTAATCCTGACTGCAAGGCTTAAGATCGTAACCATAGTGAATTTGCCATATTTTAGTGGTGGTTGATTGTTTTAAGCGTTGTTGTTATGGCCACCTATCGTTTCTGAAGAAAGAAAGTTGAATAGGAATGTTCAATTTCAAATGGCTTGCTCAGCTGTTATTACTGTTTCATTATTTTCTGACTTCACATGAAAAAGAATTGCACTTCCTTTCACATGCTATGCATGTTTTATTATACTGCACTTGAAGCATAAAGAAGATTGTGGATTGCAGGAGGGAGATAACGCTATATTAATAGTTAATGCAGACTGTCTTGATGCGTGACAAAAGCAGATAACACTATCTTGAATATGTACTATCTTAATATGAGATAGTCGCAAAGTGATATCATTATCTTGATCATTAATGTGCGATAAATGATAATAATATTGCAATGTGACATTTTTCTGTACTGCATCCGATGTAACATGTTTACTTGTATAAATGGAAGTTCGAGATCAAAGGAAGCCGATTGACCAAAAAAAAAAAAAAAAAATTCCAAATTACATCCACTTGGGATTCTGTATTGTCTTCAAAACTCAAGTCACTAGTGGCACACAAAAAAAAAAAAAAAAGACTAGAAACCGAGAAAAATTAATCAAAAGATTTCTCATGGACTAGTGGTCAACGCAGGCCCAATGCTTTCAGGTTTCATGACTCCATCGCTGCATGGCCTTTGCTGGCACGGTTTTGCCTGGACTTATATTGAATTCCCGGAGTTATTGTTTTATCTGGACAGTGCGGTGTGCTTCATTTGAAGAGGATAAGTGGGGGCAACGGCATGTGAATCGTGATCCTTATATCTTGTATACATAATTGTAATATTATGTAGATATTTAATGTTCTTTTTTTTTTTTTTTTTCTTACCTTTTACTAATAAAATTTACAAACAATTTACACAAATACCTTTTATCTATTCTAAAATCATGTTAAGTTTAATAAAATTACAAAACTCTCGCCCGTTATAATAATTTTCAAAATTACATAAATATTGGTAAGATTTGCTTTAATCAATAGCATTTTTGCGCTGCATGGAAAACGTATGTGCACGAAGTCTCCGCAAGGGTCAGCGGCTGGGATCGGCAACTAGCACAGGTTCCGCAGCAAGGACCACTTTTAAAGATGACTCTTTCAGTCCCACTGTCTCATTTATGACCTTCACATGGAAAAACTCTCTTTCTCTTTCTCGCTCGCTCTCTCTTACCGCAAGTTTCTACAAACATGGCTTGGCTTGGGCAGGAGCTACATTACTTTTTTTTTTTTTTTTTTTTAAACGATGTGATATATTGTAAAATCAATTACACGTTACATTAAGTTGTGAAGTTTATATTTATTAAAAAAAAAAAACACAAAAGTCTATTGAACCAAATCACCTTCAGTATAAGATTTTAATAAAAGTATGGAACAGAAGTAAATGATACACTTAATAAAATAAAGTAAATAAAATAATAAAAATATTATTGTAATAATAATATAAAAAAATCAGTTACTGAAAAGGAAAAAAATAAAAATATTAATTTTATTTTATTAATGGTTTTAACTGTATTCCTCAAAAATATTAGTAATTGTCGGATTCCCCAATCAATTATATACATCAGTGGAGTAAATGTGAGTAGTTGGAGATTTGGAATGTGGTATTAATTACAGTGTGTGACAAGTTCTGGGCGTGCAATCTCATCAATTCTCGATGGCGATGGATGTTCACACTCTAACGTGATCCATTCTTTATTATTATTATTATTATTATTTTACTTTTTTATTTTTATTTTTTGTGATTACCGATCTTTATTTTCTCATTCACTTTAAACAGTATTTTGCTTTCTCACATGGTACACACTATAATTGGTAACGCATTAGTCACTGATGCTTTTTGCGTGACCAATGACACAATTGATGTTAGTCATATATTCTCTAAATTATAAATCTCTTTAGTAATTCTAGCCACCATTTTATGTTGGGAAAAGATGAAACAATGATGATGGAATTTTAGTATATTTACAGAATCATCTTGACAAATTGCCATGCATTTTTTTCTTCGAATGGTCATGGTACCAGGAAGTGGGAACGTATGCTCTCGTATGTCCTCTTGTCTGACCATCTGTGGCATAAAACGGAAGTGAGCATCCATGATGATTGCCAAAAGAAAATAAAAATTGCTGAGCCGGGTCTGAGATAAGTAGTTGTAGATTGGCCTACATTTGCCCTGCCCTTCACGTCCTTTCTCTTTGTTACCCTGATCATAAGGTCTCTTGGATTAGGGGTGTGGACTAGTGAACCCACTTACATCGTGACATAGTGTTATAAGAGTTTCGTTATTAAGACACACCAAAAACAATAATAATAATAATAATAATAATAATAATAATAATATAAACTTAAGTAAAATTATTAATTATTATATTTTAAAAAAAATGTGTTAATTGAAATTGATAATTTATGAATTTGAGTCTATCATGTTAATTTATTTATGTCAATCTATTTTATTGTGGAGAAGTGTGAATGAGTAAATGCTTTGCTTCCCTTTCTCCTCTCTCCCATTTTTCATTCATTTATTTCATTTGTAGACAGCTAAGAATTAATGGGTTTTTCTATTTAATGGAAAAAATTACTAAAATTCAATGGGGTCTGACATTGTAATGGCTTTAAGACCTTGCAATTCTGCTGGTAGAGTTAAATGCCAAGAATTTGAAGTAGTCAACGTTTACTTAAATTTAAAACTCGATGCTCAATTTTTTTAGATTTTAATTTCTTTTTAAATCTCTTAAGTTTTGGCGTTGGGTGCCACCTTTTATGTTAATCACATCAACTTCAAGGAAGCTAAGAGGCTGAAGTTGAAATAATCGAGTTATTATTTGATAATGTCACAGCTAAACTTTCTGGTGCCTTACGTTGTATTTAATTTATTTCCTAATCCAACCAAAAATAATAATAAAAAAAAAGACAGCATGTCTGATCTAAATGTTTAAACTTAATCTACATGATGAGTTAAATATTCAATTTACTAATTAGCCTAACTTTTGGATTTGAATTTACTGTTCACATGAACTGATCTGAAACCAACTTAAAATGCTGTTAGAAATTTTCCTAATTGGATCGGGCTTCACTGCATCTACTTGTCTTGTTTTAATGCAGAACAGACACGTTTTAAGTGACAATATTTAATTTTATTACTAATTATGGTCATAAATTAAATAATTATAAATATAACTAACAATTATAATAAATAATTATAATAAGTGATACTCAGCCAACCACGTAAAAAAAAACCAGGATGAAGGGAAAATTTCCCAATTGATTCAGGCACTGTTCCAGTTGTCACAAAAATGTAACCACGCGATGCAAATACAGTTTTCCTTTTTTTTTTTTCCTAATAAATAAAAATAAAAGATTGTTTTGTGAGTGTGCTGTTGGATTCGAGTTCTTTGTCTTTTCTTGGTTGGATTCGAGTTATTTGTCTGCGTTAAATATAAAATAGGTATTTATAAATACAATTATCTCTTCGGGCGATGATGCAAGACAGTTTTCTTTCTCATTATTCCCTGAAGAAGGGGGGTTGACGCTTGACAGGAAATAAATGTCTAGCTTGTGGTTCACCCTCCATGATTACAAGACGACGAATATAGAAACCAGGAAAACGAAAAGAGACTGAAACGGTCAATCCAAATAGTAAGGACCCAAAAGACAATACCATTATCTGAGGATTTCTAAAAACCCCAAAACCTAAATGAACTCCAAGGCTCTCTCTCTCTCTTTTGCATTGCTGAAGACAAACAACGCCCGGAAAACTAAAATGGATGCTCTCGGTTCTAAGGATACGAAACCAATAATGATACAAGAAAAATCCAGTCTAGTGCCAGCGTCTACACCTGTCATTGTGATTATAATAATTATAACTTCTTTGCATTTAAATATGAAAATAGAAAAACTAAATACAACTTAAATATAAATTTGAATTTTTTAATTATAACTATAAATTATTTTATGCACAAAGATATAAAAATTGTAACTAATATTTATAATTATATATTTGTAAATCGATATTTTCATTTACGTGTATGATTGTTGTTTCTTCAACATTTTTTTTTAATTTCTTTTATCAAAACATATTACAATATTTTCTTACTTTGATAATATTAGGTCAAATTATTGTAATACCATGTTTGTAATCATTTAATTTATAATTAAAACTAACAATGGAGATTACAAATATCTAATAAACGATTACAATAATATCACTTTATTCGTATTTGTCCCAAGTGATGAAGTAGTTTTTACTTATCCCGTGACATTTGTGAAAATTGAAGAGTTAAAAATTTTGTGCTTCAACCTATTTCCTAAAATTTTGCTATTGAGACCAATCAAATTATATTTTAACTGTTTATCAACATAGAATGACCGTATGCATGCATAGGGATATGATCTAACAACTATAGATAGATGGCATTAGTAGGTATAGTTTAGAACTCTTTTTTTTTTTTTTTTTCCTGTAAGAATTTAAAAACCCAAAATATAAGAGAGTGTCTTTGCTTTGCATTTTTGCAAAGAAAACACCGAGAAAAATTGAGATGGGATTTGAGCTAGAAAACAAGCATATGGCTCCATCTTCTTCAACTTCTCCTTCATCTAATTCCCTTTCTCCTCCTCTTCCAACTCCACTACTTTCTCATCATCATCATCGTCATCATCAACCTCACACTTTCACTCCTGTAAGTAGAAATTAATTTCCCAAGAAACAAACACAAGAACGCTCCTTTTTTATTTTTTATTTTTTATTTTTTTTCTTGTAATTAATTTCTTTGATTAGCTAATATTCTTTCGGTTCATTTTCTGGTTGGTCGCTGCAGATTCAAGAGTGTGAAATAGAAGATGAATGCAGTGAAGGCTTATGTCCACCTAAAGCAACACCAGCTAGTAGTTATATTAAGGGAAAAACAAAGACACCGCCAAAGCACCACCGCCCAACGCCTCTGCATGATAAGAGAGATAAGGCAGCCGCCAAGGCCAAGAAGCGGCACGATCCGAGCAAGGATGACGGTTCAATCTTTTGCAACGAGTGCAGGCCGCACTTCAGAGAGAAAATCTCTGTGTTTCCTTTAGATAACAATGGCTTCAGCAAGCTTTCATCTTCCATTCCAAGTCCTAATGCCATCTTCAAGTCCGTCTTCTCTTCATTGACAAGAAAGAGTCCAAAACCCACCACCGCGAGCGAGGAACAATGGATGATTGTCGTTTCTGAACTATCCCTCAAACTGATTCAGGCGAAGAGAAAGAGAGACGAGGCACTACTTGAGGCTTCAAGGCTCAAGTACTCAATGGCGGACCTCGAAAAGAAGCTTAACAAGCTTGAAGTTTATTGCCGTAACTTGAAGTCTGGACTTGAAGAATGTAGCAACAATTCACCTTATCAAACTGGGATAGTGATCAAAGAACAATTCATGGTTTTGGTCTCTGAATCCAGGTCTTGTGTTCGGCTCTTAAGTAAGGCACTTACTATGCAACTAAGGCATTTGGGAGGCAGAGTTTCTGAGAGACTAGCCATGCTTCTGCAGCCTTATGATGTAAAGATTTCAATATCCAAGAACCCAAAAAGTTTGCTCTTTTACCTCGAGGCCTTGTTGAACAAAGCTTTCTATGAGGACTTTGAATCTGTTGGGTTTCAAAAGAGTTCAACAAATCCTATATTGAATTCAATTGATAGGTGTGAAGTCAATTACGCTTCTTTTAATGTTCTCAAAGAGTTGACATGGGAAGAGGTGCTAAACAAAGGGACAAGGCATTTCAGTGAAGAGTTCAGCAAGTTCTGTGATAGGAAAATGAATGATATTGTGGCTATGTTGGGATGGAACAGAGCCTGGGCCGAGCCATTGTTGCAGGCGTTCTTTGGGGCGTCTAAAAGTGTGTGGCTTGTGCACCTTTTGGCCAATTCAGTGCACCCTGTCTTGACCATCTTGAGGGTGGGTCAAGGGGCGAGGTTTGATTCTGTTTACATGGAGGACATGGATGGAGATAGGGCCAGGAAATTGGTCCCAACCAATGTTCGGATCATGGTCGCACCTGGATTCTATGTCTATGGTAAGGTGGTCAAGTCCAGGGTTCTTTGCAGACACTATAATAATAGTGCCAGTGATGAGTCTCATCACACAAGGATTTTAGCCCCATGACCCTTAGGAATTTGTTTCATCCTGTCCTGTAATATTGTGATTAGTTTGTAAAATTTTGGCTTTTGTTGTTCATGAAATTGTCTTTTGTTGATCTGTGAGACTGGGGATCACATTGGATGAAATCAAGAAAATTGGTATTTTATGGTCATCCTTGTTTTGTTCTTTGTTGGGTCAATTTTGATTGTGGAATTCAATCCCATTTGTTCTTGAATTTAACCCCATCTGAAATTTTCAACGGGCCCTCGGTTCCATCTCCGTGGATGGAATAATGGAAGAAAAAGAAAAAAGATCAATCAATCTTTTTGGATGCTGGATCTCTTTACAATTTACAATAGAGTGTATTTTCTCTTCTCGTGTAAGTCATTTTTTTTTTTTTTGTGGAATTGACAATGCCATCTCATATTTCTTTTTCGTTTCGATGGACCAGTTGAAGTCTCCAACTCATTCTTTGTCTATGGTTATTGAAGTGTCCCACTCCAATTTCCAAGTTTTTTGACATTGACAATAACCTTGGGGGTTGATATATTATAACCCGAATTGCTCTCTGTCCTCTTCCCTTGACTTCCTCTCGGTCCTCCTCTTCTTTTTCTTTGTTTTATGCATGGTTTTTGGGGTAAAGTCACCTTAGGTTGGTTAGGTTAAAACGTCCAAGGCGCAGGACACACATTTTTAATTTTTCAATGCTGGACGCAATTAAGAAAAGAAATCATTAACGTACACCCAAACAGTCATAATAATAATAATAATAATAATAAGATTAAAATTGACTGACCATATAATGAAATCCTAATTTTTAAGGGGTCAAATTTCCACTTAATGTTTTGAAGCATATGCCTATAGCCGTTTGGTGATCCTTTTATTTACATCGTGCGGTTATGGCCATTGGTGATCGTCGACACCAATTCTGGGCATAATTTGTTAATTCCAATAACGACTTCAAAGAAAGCATTCCCAAGGGAATTGATTAAAGAACTGGCAAGTTATGTTGAGAGAGAATTGTTCGCAACACAAAAAATTGTCCTGAGATTACTTCCTGTTAGAGTTTTGAATTTACTAAAAATTATATTCACTTATATTTATTTATATAAATATATATATTTTTTATTTTTATGTGTTAAAAAATTATTTAATTGTGATTTATATAATAAAAATCTAAATTTTGACAGGGACTTCTTACCTTTTGTAATCTTTTATACCCATATGCTAATTTTGTAATCCATTTAAATGCGGGGACCTGGGGTTCTGGGCTGTGGAGCACTTGTGCTGGGGCCTAGAACTACAAGAATAGTGGTCCATATGGGCTGGAGGGGCGTGCATTCTTGTGCGTTGTTAAATCCTGACTAAATATGTACTGGTGGCCTATGGGGTGTTGACATCGGCTTTGAAATCGGATGGGTAGGTATACCGTGGCGAGGACCACCAATCAGCACTTGGGATAAATGAGAATTACTGGGGAAAGATGAAGGAAATTGTCCCCAGAGTTGTGGAAAAACATTCGGCTAGAACTCACAGTGATTTTTTCTCATCTCAGGTTGTGAACTAGAAGATGCCATTTTGATTGTCTAGGCCATTTTTTCTAATTAAAATTTGACGACAGTTTAGGGGAAAGGGTCGGGGATTGGTGGACAATTCCATTTTGATAATCCAGGGCATTTTTCTTGCTTCTACATTGTAAAATTAAGAAAAATCAAATGGAATCTTCTGTTGAATGGTCTTTACTTTGTTGTTCTTTGAAATCTTATGAAGCCCTTTGTATGCCTAGGCCTTCCATGGTTACATTTTATTATCCTCTACCCAGTTGACCCAAGTTATAATTAATTTCAGAGCTATTCTCTTTAAGTAAAATGGGTACAATGGAAAAATTCATTTAGAGGAAATGGAAGCTATCTCATTTTCCTCGACGCCATATATTTCTTTTCTTTTTCTTTTAACGACGTGGCCTAATCTTTCTTTTTTGTTAGTTTAACCAAATTAAGCATAAGCAAAGGTTCCATTGAAAAAATATTAATAAGATTCATTTTAGAAATTATCTAATATTTCCTTCAACATAAAAGAAAATAAGTTTATATGACTTAAATCGCTGCAAAAAGTACAAAAACAATACTTTTCTTATAGGAATATCACTCAAAATTTAACATATAATTCATTTGTTAATTGATTTAAAATAAAATATTCTTATTTTTTTAGTTGTGAATTTCTTGATTTAAGAGAGTCTGTAATTTGATTACACTTTCAGTTTAATGATTTTATTCGCAAGGAAAGATTTTTAAATTTTAAGAATAAAAAATATTTTTAAACTTATTTTTTTTGAAAAAATGTTTATAATTTAAATTTTATTGTATTTATCATAAGTACATGACAGTAATTTCGCAGCCATTTCTTTTCCTGAAAAAAAAAAAAAAAAATCCAAACCGGAACGCGAAATCGCGTCTAGCCGGTTCAACAGTCAAAAACAATGACCCCGTCTCCCTAATCCATCTCTATATAAAATTTCAAACAAATTTCTCCTTGCTATCGTTGTTGTATTGTTGGTTTCTCTCTTATTACAGGAAGATTAAACAAAAAAAACAATTATATTTTTCTTTCATTTTCTCTCTTCGAGCCCTTTTTACTTCGATCACTAAACGATCTCTCTGCGGTTGTCGTTTGGCCGATCCAAAGCAGCAAAGCGGCAGAGCAGAAACGGGAATCGTCGGCGCGTTTAAATACTAGCCGGAGGAATGTCGTTCTCGGA
Organism: Rhizophora apiculata; assembly: GCA_037832385.1. NCBI lineage: Eukaryota > Viridiplantae > Streptophyta > Magnoliopsida > Malpighiales > Rhizophoraceae > Rhizophora > Rhizophora apiculata. Next base: position 5,249,890 of record CM075439.1, on the reverse strand, counting down.
CTCCGACTCGTCGTCCTACGGCGGCGACTACCGGAATTTTAGGCAAATCACTCGTGAACGTCAGTTCAATCTCTCTCTTAATCTTTCAGTTCTTTTTTCTTTTTTTTTTTTGAGTTAAAAAGCAATTTAATATGCCTATTGTGTTGGTGATTTCAACTACTTTAATTTTAAGAACTCTGTTAGTTTAGTGATCATTGCGTGTTCAGTTCTGGAATTTGAGTAATTTTGCGGTATTTCCGGGTATTTAATTGGTGATCAATGGAATTATGTAATTTAAACCGGCGTGTTCATCTGTTTTTAGCGCGCGCTGTATGATATTTTATGCTGCTCAAGTTTTCAGTTAGTTCAGAATGTGTAAGTGCGGATATTGCTGAGAACCAGGCTTTGGCGGTTGCGAAATCGAACGGTTTTTCTAGTATCGTGACTGTGCTGTTGTCAGAACTTTTAACTTGCGTGGGACTAGCTTGTCATGAAATTATTGCTTCTTGTTTTATTTTCCTCTCATAGTAGTTGCAAGCACGGATTGTGAAGGTTATCATGTTAGAACAAACAGCATGGTCCATTGAATATGGGAAAGCCATATTCTGTGTGTTTATGTGTGTGTGTGCCTAGAGCGCATTCATAGATTGTTGATGCCATTAAGGCGATGATGGTATAAACATGGTTAAAGTGATGAACATCTGGGAGGTGTTCAGGTTGTTCCAACATGAAATTGCTCAAGCAAGAAAGTTTATTTGTGTTAACTGACCATTTCATTTGATATTGTGCTTACAAAGCTAAACTACACGTGAACTCAAGTTTAGAATAACTACTTGTGGCAGGAGTTAACTTCAATGAATAGATAGCAGCTAAGTGCTAGAGGTGTTTGCAGGAGAGCCACTTAAGAAATTTTTTTTTTTTCCTGGTACAATGTTTTTGTTTAAATCTATTAGAACTTGAAGTTAATGGAGGGAAAAATGAACAGGATTCCAGACATGTTTGATCTTTAAGGTTAAGTGTCAGCTCATTTGTTTGGTAACATAAAGAACTAGACATGCCCAAGGATGAGGTACTTATTAGTTTCTGGGTTGCTGATCAATCCTTGTTCTGTTTTCTTTCAGGTTTATTGCAAGAAATGCTTCAATCGGCCAAAACAGGGGACTCAAAATCAACATGGAAGGTATTTTACATTGTTGCTTTCATTGAGTGTTTTGTCACCAATATAGTTAACATTATGGTTGGTCAAACACTGTTGTTTATTCTCACATTGGTGAATACTGATCTAGTCCTAGTGTTTTTAGTTGGATGATAACTTTTTATTTAGCAATATCTTGTTTCCTATTTTGTTCATTTTAATATGCCTGCTCAGGAATATCATGTGTCCAATTATGTAGGTACTCATAATGGACAAACTTACTGTAAAGATCATGTCTCACTCATGCAAGATGGCTGATATCACGCAAGAAGGAGTTTCATGTAAGAATGGAAACAGTAACCTCTGAAAATTGAACAATAATTTTCTGTGTTCTTATACTTGCGTTTGGAAAACAAATATTGTTCCACACTGGATTTTGCCTTTTTGGTGCAAAATCTTTTGTGAAACTTGTAATTTTGTTCTGCCTCTGTAAAGAAATCAGAATTGACACTATTTTAATAATTTTACATGTAAACTTCAGAGAAAATCATTGCTCTATATTCGTTCTTATATGTTTAACAATAGGGGATCTCCCTTCTTAATGTGAATCCTCAGTTAATTTGAGTTCAATCCTTTAAGTCTTATCAACTGTCCAGGGCCAATTTTACCTATTTCTTCATTCACTTGATATTTGTTATCCCATATTTCTGCTTCTGGTTGTAACAGCAAATTTTAATTGTCATAACTGGCACTACTTGGTTCCCTTGGAGGTGTTATACCATTTGTTTGGGTGAGGCATCCTATAGGGACAAGACAGTTCTGTGATTCAAACATATTCCTATTATAATCTTCATCCAGCTTCAGTGTTTGATGTTAATATATAATAATAATGCAACATTTAAATGCAAACAGTTCAAAATAGCATAGACATTTCCAAACAATGGTCTAATATCATGGGACTCTCCAATTATTGCTATAATTCACATGTTTGCAATGATATGTTCCATCATCACTTATGATTGTTTAGACAACTCTCCCCTTCTGCCCTTGCCCTATCATCACCTGAATGTTGGCAATGGTTGGTCCAGGTTTGAAATCTGGACTGGGAAATTTCTGAAATACCATTGCAGTACATCTGGCTGAATGCTATAGCTGTCATATTGTCATTTAACTAGGTAATAGGAGGAAAGTTTATCAAGTTGCATTACATTCAAGATTTTGTAGTTTTGCCAAAGTGCAAAATCTGCCTTGTGTTGCATGTTCTAAGACCACATTGAGCTTTTCCTTCTTGTGAAATTCATCATTTTCATTTTTTGTTTCCTGCAGTGGTAGAAGATATATACAAACGAAGGCAGCCATTGCCCTCGATGGATGCTATATACTTTATCCAACCAACTAAAGAGAAGTAATTGTTCTTCTTTGGTTGTCTGTACATATTGATTGTCATGTTGTTCCACTTTTGTGTCCATGGTCCTTTTTTATTCTAATCAGTATGGTGCCTATTCTGTTGGCTTTTTGCTTGTGAAGAAGGAGAATATAAAGCTATATTCATCATACTGTTGTTATGTAAGACTTAGATTAAGCTATTGTGAGTTTTATAGGTCTAGCATATGATTAACTGTTTTTCTTGTAATCTTCACCCCAAGAAATAATCTTGTTGTCTTTTATGGAGCAACTCAACTCTTCCAAAAAAAGGGCATTACACTCTGGGAAACTCAACTCTACTGAAACATACTATTTCTATTCTCAAGTGGGCCCTTCTTCTTTATTTCCTTGTATAGATGAATCGTAACACTGCCCTTTCTTCCCCTCTTGTGGTTTTTTTTCTTTTGCAGTGTTGTCATGTTCTTGTCAGACATTTCTGGAAAATCGCCTTTATACAAGAAGTATGTGCAGAAATCTCATTTATAATCAGTTTATACACTTATAAAACTTTGGGTTTTGACTTTGTAAGGTCCTAAGTTACTATTCTCTCTAACTGGTACTCTTTTCTCTACACTTGAAGGGCATTTGTTTTCTTCAGTTCACCTATTTCAAGAGAATTGGTTAATCATATCAAGAAAGATTCAACCATATTACCTCGCATAGGTGCATTGAAAGAGGTGCAGTCCTCTTTCCCTTGGAACTTATCACTAGGGATAGAAAATGTTCTGAAGTGATTTATTTGCCAGATAGTTTACACCTTCTCTTTTCATTTGAAGATAAGTCATCAATAGTAAGTGATATTGTTTTCCTCATTTGGGTGAAGTATGCAGATGAATTTGGAGTATTTTGCCATAGACAACCAGGTATGCAACACTAATCCTGTCAACTAGTCCAATATCTTATGCTTTACACAGATCATCATCATTTTTGTAATTGTTATTGCATTTATTGAATGATTGCGATAGCCAGTGTGTACAGATTGTATGCCATACTTTTTTCTATCATCACTGCTGACTGCTGAAGAATTGCAGCATTGTTTTGAAGAATTGAATGGGCTAAACCTGGGCTAATTGCATATTTAAATGAGTCCAATGGCTGCTGAATTTCTGAATATTGCCTATAGGACTCAAACACTGGACTAGATTGCTTATTTTAGTCAATTCTTTCAAACCCAACTTTTCTTCACACAGGGTTTTGTCACTGATAATGAGAGAGCTTTAGAGGAACTTTTTGCCGATGAGGAGGATAGCCGGAAAGGTGATGCATGTCTGAGTGTCATTGCTACACGTCTTGCTACAGTTTTTGCATCACTAAGGGTATTTACAGTGACTTTGAATGGTGTTTTACATTTGTTTTTATATTATCATTAAAGCATGCTTATGCTCTAATCTTCAGGAATTTCCTTATGTGCGCTATCGTGCTGCAAAGTCTCTTGATGTAACGACAATGACAACTTTTCGTGATCTGATTCCCACAAAGCTTGCTGCCAGAGTTTGGGACCGTTTAACACAATATAAACAAAAGATTGAACACTTTCCTCAGACAGAAACATGTGACCTGATCATTCTCGATAGATCTGTGGACCAGGTCTTTTTTTATGCAATTATTTCTGAGAACCTTCTTGTTATATGCTTACTGCATAACATGATTAGGTTTGCAGTCTTGTTATTAACATATCCATTTGTTCATCTAGATTGCGCCAATCATACACGAGTGGACATATGATGCCATTTGCCATGATCTGCTTAACATGGAGGGAAACAAATATGTCCATGAGGTAAGTTATGCCATTTATGCTTCTAAACTACTCTTGGATTTGATGATTTGTGGCTGGGTTTGTTTTGAGGATTGCATTTCAAGGAATTGCACTGTTTTAGGTTCCTGGTAAAGCAGGCAGTCCACCTGAGAAAAAAGAGGTTCTCTTGGAGGAACATGATCCAGTCTGGCTTGAGCTTCGCCATGTGCATATAGCTGATGTAAGCATATGCCTGTATCTTTTTTATGCCTTCCCATACACCATATACAAATTAATTTTTGGATTTCTTGTCAGGCAAGTGAAAGGTTGCATGAGAAGATGACCAACTTCATATCAAAAAATAAAGCTGCACAAATCCAACATGGTTCAAGGTCAGTGTGTATTGATGCATATGCATTCTGAATATTGATCACAATTGATTCACCCTGGAGTATACCAAATCTGTTTTCTGTTTGGTAACCTGGAAATGAGGGGAAAAGGATCTGTAGGATGGTCATGTATGATGTATTGAGCCATTATCATGAGATTGTTGCTACAATATGGAAGCAGTTGAGCAGGTCATGCCTATTGGTTCCATTTCCTTTCTTATTTTGTTTTTCTTTAGCTTTATGCATTGTGAGGTGGGTTGACCACAAGGTAGCTTTAATAGTTCATGGTTAGGTAAATGGATGTATATATTCAGATTTAAGATGCATGGTCTCTGAAGCTGGTAATTGTTGCTGAAGCTGAATTTTATGGAAAAAGGGTCAAATGAATGAATCCTGCCTTCAGAAATCCATATGAGGTTCATGAAGGATTGAGATTTGAAAACATCCCTTAGTTTTAAATCTTTGCTTTCCTAATTGTATTTCCATCCTTCAGTCTTCAGTTTTCTCTGCTTCCTTGTTTTTTCTCATTTGAAGCTAATCGCATTAAACTATCATTTGCTGTCTTGATATATGTCTCACCTTGAAGTCACCTTTGTTGTAGAGGTGGAGAACTTTCTACACGGGACTTGCAAAAGATGGTTCAAGCACTGCCACAGTACAGTGAACAGATTGACAAGCTCTCCCTTCATGTAGAGGTTGGTATTTTGCTTCTTCCAGCAAAGTGCTTTTTATGTTATAAAATCAATTTTTGACATGTGCTGGCAACTGTTTGTCTGGAGATATACTGGCAACTGGCTCCCAACCCAATGACAGAAAAAAGACAAAATAACTTCAAATTTGTTTCCATTGTTAATCCAAAAAAGGAAATCTTTTCTCATTGGTTGACCTGTAAAGAAGCTAAAAACAGTTTAATTTGGACAGTGAAGGAATTTTAGTATTTATGAAATTACCTTGAAGGAGGCTTCACATTTAAAGTCTACATTAATGATGAGTCCTGGACAGATAATGTGCAATGGCGTCTTTTTGAACTGCTTTACCCAATGGGTCTTTCTGTGATCCACTAATGCCTCACATGCGATGAAGATGGATTCTGTTTGGATAGTTCATGTTTTTAAGTGAACCTTAACAGCCTAACTTCAATTAGGCTGAGGCATGCTCATATTCTGCACTTGATTGATGGCCAAGAGGCTTTTTTATCACACCATAATCTAAGCATATAATAAGGTCATGGCATTAATATGTCCCTGGTGGTGTTATGTTATTTTTTGTCTCCTCTGGACCTATGGAATGAAATAGTCATTGCATTTTGTAAAGAAATGAATTTCCACCGATTGAAGGAACCCTTGTATAGGTGTGTTGATGCAAAAGATCTGTTATCATTGCAGATTGCAGGAAAAATTAACAGAATCATCAGGGAGGTTGGGCTACGAGAAATTGGACAACTGGAGCAGGACCTAGTCTTTGGAGATGCAGGAATGAAGGATGTGACCAAGTTTTTGACTATGAAAGAGGTGCAAATTTTTGCTGATTTGAATGGAAATTTCAAAGATTTTCGGCGTACTTATAGAAGAGAATATTGCTTTCATACAGGATGCTACTCACGAAAATAAGCTGCGTTTGATAATGGTTCTTGCAGCCATTTATCCTGAGAAATTTGAGAGTGAAAAAGGTCTAAATCTAATGAAGGTTGGCCTCCATTTTGTTTTTTCCTTCTCACCGTTTCTTGTCTGTTTGGGATCAATGATTGCATTGTTTATTCATGTCTTTCTAGAGCTGGTGCTTTTGCTGCCATGCTTGTAACCATGATCTTTGTACTTTGTGTTTTCATTTCAGTTAGCAAGACTACCAAAAGATGATATGAATGCTGTGCATAATATGAGGCTGCTTGGGTTGTCCTCAGATACCAAAAAAAGTTCGAGCGGAGCTTTTTCTCTGAAGTTTGACATTCATAAGGTAAATGTACTAGTTGGCCAAGTATCGCTTTTGATTGATGATTTCTAACCATGTGTTGACTGTTCTCCTTCCCATTCAACTGCCAGAAGAAGCGTGCAACTAGGAAAGACCGCACCGGTGAAGAAGAAACAATGTGGCAATTATCACGCTTTTATCCCATGATAGAGGTACAGTTATAGTTGGATTCTTTTTTTTTTCTTTGGATAACTTCATGTATGCTTACATCTATGTCTTTGAATTGTTGTCACTATGGTTGTTCTGTTGTGACTTAGTTCTTTGATATAATCATGGAACAATAATTTTTTCATTGGAGTAGGCCTTGTTCCTAGGTTTTGGGCCAAGTCTTTATCACCTTTTCTGTTGCTTTTATAGCACATTTCTATGTTTGGGGATATCTGTGGATTTTGTCTTTCATAAACCTTGGTTAATGAATCATGAACTAATCATTTTAAGGGATTAATTGGTTGAAATTCTGCTCCTGAGAAAGGTTAAAGTTAGATGCATGGTTTTCTATTTTTATTTTGTGCTGACAGAATGGTTAAGGACAGGTTATCATGTAGTTGCATTTGACACACATTGTGTCCTTTCAAAAATTTATTGAGATGTGTGGAAAGAAGAATAAGGTTCTGAAATCCAGTAAGTTTTCAGGAAGTTGTTGAGAAGCTTGGCAAAGGGGAACTATCCAAGGATGAGTATCCATGTATGAATGATCCGAGCACAACTTTCCATGGGACATTCCAGTCTGCATTAGTAAATCAAGCTCCAGCCTCTCATTCAATGAGATCAAGACGAACGCCAACTTGGGCTCGACCCCGTGTCTCTGAAGATGGGTATTCAAGGTATTGTTTTGCCCTTTGTCTGCATTTTCTTGTGTGCTTCCTATTCTCTGTACATTTAGTTTGCAAATCCCTATTCGCAGCAGCTGTCAAAACATAAAGTTGCATAAACCATGATAGAAAAAATGCTCAATTAGCTAAAATGAGGGCCAGACAAAATAGGTGTCAACACTTCACAGGTAAGATATGTTCTGAACAAGCCAGATGGTTGCTTGTAAGACCTAAAGAAAATTCCAAGAAATGTCATTTCTTGTATCATCTGCATATTGCTGAGCTACAAATGGCATAGCTATCTGCACCGTTGGCTGTAATTTAACTTCTCTTCTGGTCCTTCACAGTGATTCAGTGCTTAGACATGCATCTAGCGATCTCAAGAAGACGGGTCGACGTATTTTTGTATTCATTGTAGGTGGAGCTACAAGATCTGAGGTATGAATCCTAACCACAAGTTTTTTACACTTCTCATTTCCTTCTTAGGAATTTGAATTACAATCTCTCTTTCCCTCTCCTTCTCTCTCCTCCCTCGCTCTCTTTTCCCCTTTCATTGCCAAATTCTTAGCTAAGGGTTTGCCACAAGCTCAGCAGTAAGCTACAGAGAGAAGTAGTTCTGGGCTCATCAAGTCTTGATGACCCTCCACAATTTATTACGGTAACTAATGATCTCTAAAGTTTTTATTTATACTCTTCCCTCACCAGACAAGTGCCTAATGATAATCTTGATCTTCAATTGCAGAAGCTAAAAATGTTGACAGCAAACGAGCTTTCACTGGATGATTTGCAAATATAGAGTTTGCAATTAGGTTTTTGATCCCATCTGTATTGATAGATCCATTTGATTGTATATCCATTTTTTATCATCCAGTGTAAAACATTCTATATATAGTTGCTGGTTATGACATATACAAACAATCGTCCTGCCTGTACTGGATGCGGAAGCTTTTGGGTGTGTATTGTAATGGAGACCCTGGAGCTGCCGTGAAATTCACAATGTGTCTAATGATAATTGGCAGGAAAAAGAAATGAAATTGAAATTAAAAAAGAAAAATTGTTACTTCTCATGTTCTGTGCTCCTTCGCACGCTAATGGGGTTCATGCCAATGCTAGCCATACTTGCAGGCTGTTCAAACTGATAAAACTGGGATGAATAAAATGTAAAATCAGTTAAACAGTCCTGTAACATTCAGGTTATAATGGAATAGTCTTCATATTTTCTAGTTTTATGTAGGAAAGACATTAACATAAAGTTTCAAAAATTGCTGAGACGCATCCTTCTTAGAGCACTATCTGCAGGGCCCCTTTGCCTTTCTACCGATTGCACTCTCTGCTTTTCTCTTCTTAATGTCCCCCACAAGCCTCTTCACATAAGCGATGTAGCCATCAACATCAAATTTCCTTTTGCAGCCTGCATGGTTCATATAACGTATTTTCCCAAAAATGGGTCGCTCCTTCCAGCCCTGAAATGGCAACCAAAGAGGACCTAATGATGCTGTACCATTGATGACCAAACAAATTAAAGGATCATATGAACAACCATTTTGCTTGCCCTGTCTATAAACGCATACAAGACAAGACCACCCAAACAAGTGGAGGCAGCTTAATCAAGTGAAAATAAGTCTTAATTATACCATTACAATCGTGTGTAGGACACAGAGAGATGAAAACCTGATCATGAATGCCACATATTGACCACATGCAACCAGTATAACCACTTGGATCCCTTCCATCTATTTCATACTGCAGTAGAGTTTTAGGTAAATACACTAGCTTGGAGAGGCACTAGTAATAAACTTTATAGAAGCATGGTGAAACCATGATGGAATTACCTTGTCATTGAGATATATAGATATTGAAAGGGCTTCTTCGGGTCCTCTTGTCCACTCAAGAATCTTTTTTGCCCAGTACATCCTGCAAATAGTTTTTTGTGAGTTTTTAAGAGGAGGTGAAAAGGATATACTTATTTAGTTTACAGAATAAAGAAGCACATAATAGGAACAAGGCACTGTACATTATCGCATGTAAACTCAAAATTACAATAAAGATTTGCCAGAGTCAACATTGAATCCCGAAAGGACTTGAACCCTGAAGCCCAAGGCCATAAATGTACTTTTTTCACATGCTTGGAGATACCCATAGACCAAATGGTGATTCAAATTCCAATGAATTTGCATCATTGTTTTATATTAGCATGCTCTCCTGGTTTTCTAGTGTTTGTGTTAATGTTTGTTGGTTGATTCATTTCTTTAACCAGTTGACTTGAATCCAATGCATTATCTTGCCAGTATAGCATTGCTGCAAGGATGGTGGAACAGATGAAAATAACAATGTGAAAATGTTGGGGCATGCAAGGGAAAGGAACCCAATCAAGAAGCTGCTTGCCTCATGAAACCATGCATCTTCCCATGGTGAACCATCTCCAGCTGAGAAGCATTCCAAAGCTGAAAGTCAATTACTTGAGTATCAGAATTTAAAAAACGAAGCAGAAATATTTAAAGAAATTGTAATCAAGCCCTTATTCACTAAAGTGTTATCCTCAAATATCCTGGAGGAGTCAGCAATGCAAAAGCTGCAATTTAGTCACACCTATACATGCAATTATAGAAATTTTCCAATACAATAAGTCAAAAGGTAAGCTTACGGGGTCAGCTGTTTGTGCCTTCTCTAATTGATCCATCCTACAAGTCGAATGATCATTTGAAGTATTAAAAACTCCACCAAGTTACAAGAAAGGGAACTTAATGAAATGAAAGAGTAAATGTTCTTGCACTCACGAATAAACATGCTCTCGCTTGTCAGAAGCATGGTCCAGCAAAGTCTTGTGTGCCCATTCCCATGCCCCCTGTAATGAATCATAACGGGGCTGGTAGAAGCAAAAATTATCGGCAAGTTCCCTGCGCACAATCAACTCCTCCAAAAATGCATCAACTGACTTCAGAGTAGCAGGTAGATCCAGAAACGTCCACCATAAGTCATAGAATAGACCCACACACAAAACCAAAAGAGGAATATCAAATTGAAATGGCTACTTGTTAGGGTTGACAACTCATATATCACATGTGCATTGCAAACTGAAATTTGACATCATATGAAGCCTATCATCATTCAACCATTGCACAAAGAAATAAAAGCTGAACCATAAATCCAAAATTTGACCACAAACCTGAGGACTAAGATTCCGAACTTTCTGTGCCTCCAGGGCACACCGCTGTGCAGATATCATCCCAAAATGAAGATATGGAGATAGACCAGAAAGCCCTTTAGGTTTCAATGGGTTGTTCCTATCCGTGGAATAGTTCTTTAACCTTTTAGTCAAGAATCCATCTTTGTTGCCCATCAGTACTTCCATCGCAGCATCTTCTCCTGGTTCACACCAATCAATTTCAGGAACTTCAGCACCTTTCCTAGGCAAACAAAATCACAAATTCAAAAATCGTATATAATCAAAGCCCAAACAAAACTCTACAAAATTGGACAGATATCTAACCTCAAAACATCGTCAATGAGTCTATCCCAATCAATTGACTGATTTGTAGCAGCAACCCATTTTCTAATTGGTGGCTGTAACTTAAAAAAATCAATGAGGTACTCAGGTAAGCTTTTATTTATCTTACCTCTTATAGTCTTAGCACTATACTCCAACTTATCTGATGCCACCCAAATGGGTACTACATTATGGGCATCAACTTCATGAATAGTCACTGAATCACTCACTTTCCGGCAAATTTCATCTTTACATTTACGAATCTGTCTAAGAGGCGAGAAATCAGTAACAAGAAGCGAAGCCCCACATTCTGTTAGAAACTTTGGTATAGTCTCTTCAGCTTCTCCCTATTGAAAAAAAAAAAGAAACCATGAAATAAAACAGCAAATACATTTCACACCAATGTGTAAATAAACCATTTTCCCACTTAAAATTTCACAATAATGTGTAAATAAACCATTTTCCCACTTAAAGATTCAAACTTTCCATCGTTTCTCTCAAATTTTCCCAGCAACCAAAAGGAAAAAAAAAAAAAAAAGACTTGAAACAAAAAGCAAAAAAAAAAAAAAAAAAAACACAGCAATGCGTAAATAAACCATTTTTTCCCTCCTAAAGATCCCATCTTTCCATTGTTTCTCACAAATTTTCCCAACAAAAAGCAAATCTTTCCATTATAGTTATTAACCTGGAACAGAAAGAAGGGAATTTGAAGAGTCTCCTCAATTTTTCCCTGAAGTTGACGCAAACCCTTTAACATGAACCCCAATTGCCTGGCTTTAGCCCCCAAGAACTGGTCAAACAAATTGAAGGCCACAGCCACAGGTACGTTTCTCTTGTTAGCCTGATCAATGGCGTGGATTAAAGCCCAGTTGTCCCTCATCCGTTGATCTCTGAACATCCAGTACACTACGGGACCCACTAGATTGTTGGATCCTTCTTTAAGTATCCTGATCCGACCAGGCTGAATGGAATAGTGCTGGGTGGCAGCCATTGATGAGAAGTGGCCGATAATAAGGCCTCGGTGCTTGCTAAAGTGCGCGGGGGGCGAAGGAAAGTCAAGGATAACGTGTGCCAGGCTGCGTTGGTTAAGGCCTGAGACTGAGAGAAGTTGAGGGATCTGGTTGCTAAATGAGACGAAGGGACCCCAAAAAATTAAAAAAAATAAAAAATAAATAAAAAGGAGGGAAATCAAGAAACAGTTGAGTTGTGGTTTTGAATGGACGGACGTGGATAGATTTCATCTTGACACGTGTTCAAGTTAACCAACTGCCTAGGTAGACGAAGCCAGAAAATAGATATTGCTTTTCGGATTATGGGTGTATTGAGTGCAACCAATTGATGGGCTTAGGGTAAAGCCCATCAACTCGGTTTGGTTTTGAACAGAGATTTTTGCGGTCTGGCCTGTTTATGTGTTCCCTGCCATGGAAGATGAGTTTTTTTTTTCACTCTTTGTATGTCAGATATGGGATTGGAACTCTGATTTTGATTACTAAACTTAAGAGTCCAACTGTTCTACTTTCAGACCACGCCACCGGCGACTAGTTTTAGTTTTTATCTTTCTTCTATGTCCGTCTATCAAGCCTGCTAAAAATTCAGTCCCATAGGCCTTTTATCCTATGGGAGGGAAAGGAGTTTTTTTTTTTCTTTTTTCTTTTTTTTTTTAATTTCTAAGGTCTCGGTGGATTAGAGAGGAAGATTTTAATCACAAGTAAAGGTTAAAGTTTGACCTTAGTTATAATCCTAAAATTTATGATTAGTGACCACTAAATTATACCTAATGGTCAGAAAAAGGAGATCTTGGGACTTCAATTTCTGATGGCGGGCTCTTACACGGCCCAAAAAATTTTGATTACTTCACTCATAATCTTTGATACGGACCCCTGGTGATGGGCCCTTGAGGCCCTATACCCCTGCCTGGGGGACCAGCTCGCGCCCTCCTCCTCCACCCTTACAGCTCCGCGACTGGCGTGCCAGGTTGACATCTCTGTAAATCTCCCTGGCGAATCCCATGCAGCACTTGAATCCACCTCCCTCCAGTCAAACGGTTTGGCTCCATCAAATCTCTGTTATTAGTTGCCGCTTGTTGTATCTACTCCTAAACTAACTTTATTTATTTATTATTTTTTCTATGATTAGGAATCAATTTTGAGTGAACTTCGTGTTATTAGTACGAACGAACCCTATTATTATAACTCTTAATTGTTTTATGGGATGTGCTCATGAAATTTTTAATTTAAGATTCTAACGACCTCGCACAATCGATCATGTATTTATATTATCGTACATCTGAACACATATTTTCTAAAAATAAATTGACCTAATTGTGGATCTCGAGCACCAAAATGAAGAAAGTAAACCGTAAATATAATAACTAATTTAATGAAAAGAGAGGAAGAAGGTGTAGGCATGATTCGGTTCGTTTGTTTGTAAAACCAAAGTTTCAACTAAAATTGTGTCATCTACAAGATTTAAAATGATGAAAATCTACACGTGCCCTGCACGTGGGATTTCGGCAAAACCTTCCTCTCCGCGCGTCGTGTGTCTATGACCAATTCCAAGTCTTGAATTCGTGTTATCTAGTACAGGCTTGGTCTTAAAGGTTTGGTCGTCATTAATCAATGTTTCCAAAAGAGGAAGGGAAAAAAAAAAAAGCAGAGAGAGAAAGAACAAGATTGATGAATTGGGCTACTTGACATTCAAGCTTTCCGTGTTTGAATTTCCAAATTATCTGGAGGGAGCTTTTCATTAAAGAGAACATGTGCCAAGATAATGTTTAATCAAATTTATATTAAGATTTGACATTTAAATTTTCACCGAAAAGTACAAGATTAAATGTTAAAAAGTAAATTTAAATTTTAATATTTTGACAATTAAATTAGTATAAAGTTTGAATTTTTAAATAGTTAAATAGAGAGATAAAATTACTATTATTTAGAATAAGTGTTTACCTAAACCCTAAACCTATTTATACATTTTCAAGTTATTTTGAATGAGCAGAGTTGAATATATACATATATATATATAGATATATATATCATCAATTTCATTGGTAAATTTGGACTCTTCCAAACTTGAAGAAATGGGTATAGATCTTTGTAGTGATCCATTGGTTCGGTCGGCATGCCTTTATGATCTATTTATTTTTATGCTAATAAAATAAAAGGACTTATTAATTTATGGTGGGTTAACAACCAACCCCGTTATTTCTGATGAAATGATGGATTGGGTTGGCAGGATTTCATTTAACAACTCCATTTAGACAACTGCCTCAGCTTTGTAAGTTTATATTGGTTTTGCTTTCATTAATTGTGTGGACATCCCCTATATATATATATATATATATATATATATATATATATATATTCTTTTTACACTTAATTAATGTTAGTGAAAAAAAAAAAATACAAGTAGGTCCTAATTTATTTATTTATCTTTGATTTTTCTTTTTTTTGTTAACATATCAATTGGGAAAAGAGCGCGTGGTAGTAGGAATGCGTGGTTAATATTAAATCCGCGTCATCAGTACGGACATTGACCAGTGGGGAACTCACCGAACCTCTGACCGGTTAGCATTCCATAGAGGTTGACCGCGAGACCATTCGAATATTCCATTTTCCGAGTCGGGCATTTTGTTTCGGTTGTTTCCGTACAGTCCACATTGTCCGGACATATTTTAAAAAATAAAAAAAATTGGTAAATTTAGCGTATAATTATTTAATCTATTATTTATCTATTTATTTTTATGAAAAACGACTGCACCAAAATGTTTCATTCACTGTGATGTATCTGCAACAAAAAAAATGATTTAATTGACTTGTTATTTATAAAATTTATTTTAACACTAACACTGTCAGTTCTTAACAGTTTTAACTTTGGTCGAGATAAAACTTTAAATATTATTTATCGAATAGTATTTTTATTGAACACAACTTGCCATTGCTCAATTAATTAAAACCCTATTTGATACTTATAAAAATGATTTATGGTCCCATGTGATTTTTATTATAATATTTTTTGTCACGTTTACGGGGCACGATGTAAAAGGCCATGATTGTGACACGTACATCTCCAGTCCATATTTGCATTATTACATTCATTTAACCATGGTCCCCAATCTCCTTAAAAAAAAAAACCCCATGGTCCCCAGTTGCCATTAAAATAGCTTACTGCTCTTCACTTTACACATTTTTTTTTTGGGACAATCCTGTAACAGGAAGACCAAATTTCAAGCCACTAAACATAATTATGGTTCGTAGTTGTTGATGTCTCGGAGTAATTAAATTCCCATAAGAAACTTGAATTATTAGTATCACCCCGTTTTGATTGTATCATTTCACCTATGTTCAGATATTGTACTGAGTAATCATTTATAGGTTGAAAATAAATAAATATATATATATATATATATATATATATATATATATATATATATATGTTATTGATTGAGAATTGGATGTTAGCTTATATCACATAAGAGAGTTTTGACACATACTGAAATTCTTTCAAATATGAAATGAATCTCAATAGTATTATAATCGTTTCCAGCACTTAATGAAAAATAATGTTGATTTGTTAATATAATGACATACTTGATATTTGCACGCCCCAATTTTAGCATGGATTCCCCTTTTTTTAATTTCTTCATTGAGAAGGGTTTTTGATTAATCAACATGAACACGACTTAGTTAAACTAAAGCCAATGATTCTCGGCATGCCTGATTTTGCCCATCATGTCCATTATAATAATCTGGGCAAGGAATAAAATTAATCACCAATCAATTATATAGCTTTCAAAAATTCTCCAAAAGCCATAAGGCTAACTTTCTTAAATTTGTGGTCTTGCGTGTGCTTCTTCTTCTGACCCATCTAATCAAACTACCTTGTGCTATTTGTCCCATCCCTTGGCGTTGAAACCTGACATGGCCAACTTGGTTCGAAATGAAAAATGAATTAAAGTATATTTTCTCTGTCAGCATAATGCAAGTCTCTTATTATTATTATTATTATTGTTATTGTTATTTTCGGGTTAAAAGAGAGGTCGAAAGGGTGAGAATGATTAAAATTCAAATACAGAACAAAGAAATTTCATGAAGAGCGTCCCAATCAATTTTGTTAGAAGTATAGAACTTGAAATATCATTTCCTTTGTCGACATGATGCAAGTCGCTTCGAGCGTGAGAAACTACTTTGTAAGAAAAATTTGGAAATGATTGGGAAGTACCATCTTGTTGTCGTTCACAAGGATCACTTAAGAAGATGAAGAAATTAAGAAGAAAGGAAAATTTTTTGATATTTTTCGTCAAAATTCCATACAGGTTGAATTGAATTACGAGACTAGACTTAGTTTTTCCAATTGCCACATGACATAAAGCATAAAATAAAATGAAAACGACAAATGTTGAGTTATAAGAAGTCAAAAAATTGTGTTGAATATCATAATGTACCTCAGATTTCTATGCTTAAAGTATATAAGTCAGAAACTATTGTTTTTGCCTCTTATTTATATAGCTATTAAGGTTCATACCCTGGCATCACGATCAAAAAAGAAATATCTGTATACTTAATCATAATTACGCTTAATCATCTAAGAATTAAATACCATCCCCATATTTAGGAACATGTATAAATTTTACAAACGGAGATATCCCATGTTCATACTATGCCACAATTCTATGCAATTTTTCAGATGACTTGACTCTGTTTTTTTTAAAAAAAAAATAAAAAATCAAAAATCAAAAATCCACTAGGATGACAACTGCTTCTTACTATAAGCCTGTTTAATGATGTCGCTTTCCAGGCGTCGTAACTTATGCCAAATGCATGCTGTATTACACACATCCAGTACAATGAATTTTTTTTTAGTTTCATTTTAGTTTTGAATTAGGTAGCGAATATTTGTACCTTTTTAGTAGCCACGTACCGTTCTTTACTCTCACATGTATGCCGTAACCACGTTGTATTTTACTGTGGAATCTAAATCTAATGCATCAGTTTACTTTATTTCACAAGAGACTTAATTAATGGATTTTTTCTAATTTTTTTTTTTATTTTTCTCGAAGCTCCGAGATCTGAGGATGCTTTTGGTGTGGAAATCGACCATATCACAGAATAATGAGAAAAAAAAAAAAAGAAAGAAAAAAAAGGACACTTTTAGTTGTATTTGCATGTGCCTGCATAAAACACATGCACATTGGGACGATATAGTCCAGGACCACAACGTTCTAAAGGATTTTATTTTACACGATGGTGTTAAAAAGGACAAATAAACAAAACCCAAGTTAGGGTTTGATGAAGAAACATAAAGAGTGAAGACTTTTTGGCAGCATTTATAATCAGACAAATAATTCTCTTAGCATAAAAACCGTGAAACTAAAGTAGGGCGTATCTTTCTTTCCGAAAAGTAAAGTATTTTTTTCTATGCTACTTTGCTGGTGAAAATCCATGAAAACTAACCTCTCTTTTGATGGATGAATAATATCACAAGTGGTCCATGAATCATTATACGGATCATAAATAAAATCTCAGTAGGAAATGATTCCATTTCATTAGGGTTTATGGGAAGAGGATGACATACTCATCGTTATGCAGTCAATGGCCTATTAGGGCCTTCATTGATGGACCAAAGATAAATTTACTTCACATTCACCATTGGCTTGATGGCAATGCATTGTTCATGCTTCCCAAGGTCAGAAGTCCCAGGGCTGGAAGCAGAAACAGTAACAGTTATACATACATACATACATATATACATATATATATGAAATTGAAAATATTTGCTAAGAACTCAAATATCTTAATTGTGAAATGGGGTTGGAATCAAGAGCAAAAGTTGAGATTATTGTACGTGGGTTAGTCCAACTACCATCACTGTGAACGTGTGAGTCATTGTAGCAGTATTATTGGATGTTCTTGACATTTCACCAACATGGGGAGGCATGAAATAAAATTAGCCAGGCAACATCATGATATGGAGCAATAATATCTTGCACATCACATACGTATTATTGGCTAAAAGAGAATAACTTTGCACATCTCTCTTTTTCTCTCTCTCTCTCTCTCTCTCTCCTTTCTACTTTTTTTCCACAATTGCCAGTTTCATTGATAACATGGTGGAATTATTGGCCAAATTTTCACCACAATATTTTTTTAACCAAAAAAAAAAAGAAAAAAGTCCATCTAGAAACAACAATAATAAGTGGCTCTAAATGGTTAGGGGTCAAAGAAAGAGGAAAAGTTCGTGCAATGAGTAGCATTGTAAGAGAGGCAGATTCTCATTTTTGTATAAAGAGATGGTGTCGTCCTATACTAATCATTATATTTCCTTTATCTTTAACAAAAAAAAAAAAAAAAAAAGAGTGGAGTAAAGCAATACCATACCATACCAGCAAAAAGCTAGAGAGAGAGAGAGAGAAATAGATTAGTAGGTGAGCAGTCAGCATTGATATCCCTTGCCGACAAAAATGTGTCTCTCCACTTAATGAGTAATTAGAAGACCTCAAAGCCAGTAAAATGGTAAAATAATACCATACTAGATTCACTGTACTTTTATACTCTCTTCACTCACCTAAAAGTGAAAGCCCACTTGATTTTTCGCCTTTTCACTGTTTTTTTTTATTTTTTTATTTTTTATGTTGGTGGGTAGATCTTTAGTATAAGAGAGAGACAGAGAGAATTCAAAAGTTTTTTAGACTTATTTGAAAGATTTGAACGATGGGAGAACATGTGACACGGTGAACATGGTCTTCATTGGAAAGCCTAGACTTTGTTGCCATGAAAAGATGCAAAGTGAAAGAGTGATGACATTCTATAAATAGAAGGGTACTGCCAGAAAAAAGTTTAAGTTTATGAGCAGCCACTGTCTTGCCATTATTTTAACGTTTTTGCCTATAATAGAGGCATCAAGCGAGGACCCTAACGAATTCAAAATTTTCTTTAATTTCCTTTTCCTCTCTTTGGTTCCAAACCATGAAATTCCTCCCACTTTATCCGGGAATGGGACATGCAAACAATTGTAATATAAGTCTCTTTAGTCTTTACTCATGCCGCCGTCACAGTGATGTGGTAAAAGTGTACATTTATGGTTATTTTTCTTTGGTACATCGAAAAATGCTTGTTTTTTTTTTTTTTTTTTTAAAATGGTAGTTTGGAGTTTGGACTTTGCAATTTCGATGCAACCTCGAACGTTGAACCCCGCCATACTAGTCAGTAGTTACGCTCAATCTTTTACTCTTCTATCCTCCCATCTTCATTTTCATAGACCTTGCATAGAATTATGCTGTTTCAATAATTCATCCGATATCAATTACCAACAGGGTTCACAGTAACCACATTAAATTGTGCATCTTTCCTTTTCGGTTAGTTAACTCTTGACTAAAAACCAAATTTGAGATCTTCTTGTCTTCATTACTGTAGAATTATAATTTATTGGCGTCTCATTTTCTTTTACCAAATAAGAATACGTAAAACCTATTATTTTTGGTGCATATAGATAAATAATATGTGGGATAAGTAAATAAAAATTATAGATTTAAGAAAAATGGTCAGCAGCAACAAGAAACCAATAACATTAGTTGGAGTTTGTTGTAAAGTATATAGCTGTCTAAGCATCTTTTTTGGTGCTCCATCCGACAGTCTTCCTTTGTTTTGGCCTTTGGGGTCCTTTCAAAACAACCTTCTCGCAATTATGGAAGGGAGCATTGCCCCAGTTACCCTGCATGAAAGCCACAAACTTTACAATGTCTAAAGGAGAAGTTATCCCAGATATGATATGATGTAAAAAACCCTGATCTCTCTCTCTCTCTCTCTCTCTCTCTCTTTCGGACAACCAAAGTTGGGAAAAGGACTTCCACTTATTTCATTGTGGGTCTCCACCTTCCCAAAGACAAAATCCGGGAGGTGTAGATTGAGATAAAAACAATTACCAAAGTGCTTCTCCAGCTAGAAAGGTTATTCTCAGGGTATTCTCTCCCTTGTAAGTGTGTTGACCCGTGTGGCTGCCTAGATATCCCATGTAGGTTGTGGTCAAAATTTCAAGTGCAATGCTTCTTGGATCCTTCTGGGGGAATTCCAGCTTTAATCATGTTTCCTTTTTATAAACTAACCACAAAAGTAGTCATCTTACGGTGTGGCTGCTCTGGTTCAGCTCTATCTTTGTCCAATGCATCTGCCATTAAAACAGATTAATCTAACAATGATTATCGAGATTCAAATCCAAATTCTCGACAGGCGGGAGAATTATTATACTAGTCAATGAGACTAACATTTTCTACAAGGGATTTTTAAATTTGATTCCCCTTTTAAGTTAACTCAATACCAAATGTAAGGAAGGAAAAAGAAAGTGAAAGCAGATTAAAAAAAATAAATTGAAGTAGGAGTTAGTTATGAGCTCTGCAGCAATTCTGGTGGCGAAAGATTATACCAGACATTTGCGGAGAAAAGCAACCTATTGGATTAAATGTTCAAGCAACGTTAGGAATGGAGCCATTGGATAATGCTGAGAAGATGGATGACTACTAAATCTATCATGTTTAGTCTAAATCAAGCTCACGTGAACAATCCTATCTGCGCTGAGGAGGACAGTTGCACATTATGTTTGGGGATGGCATTCCATTGCTCTTGCTAAGAACTGAAACGAGAAATTGAGCAGAGTTACAATCTAATAAATAAAAGGAGAAGCAACGTAACAATTCCCTTCCTGAATACCGGCTGTCATTTATCCAAATTACTTGAGGAACAAAAATTTTACACCATCCTTCCTGTTCTAGGATACATGTCATACATCGATTGCTATCTTTACAAACAAGAAGATCATCTTTCTGCAAACTCAAAAACTCAAAAAATGACTGCAGGAAGAAAGCTGGGCAATTGCTCGAATTATGAGGCCATCCATCGCTAAGACCACAAAAACGGAATCCCCTTATCATTTTGCCTCTTCCTTCTACCCGATTGCTCTCAAAATCTTCTCGAGAGCAAGTGAAGAAGTACAGCAATAAATTGACACTGGAAAGAATTCAATAAATCCTACAAATTTAAAACCTGAGAGGAGTGGGAAAAAAAAAATGTTACGCTGAGGATGTATCAACTAGAACCTCATTTAGCACATCATCCTCACCATTTGCCAATGCCAAAAGCTCTGCATCCTTATCTTCATCGCTTGAAAAGTCCCTCCTCTCAAGCTTGGAATGAGCTGCAATGAAAATCAATTTCTGCGCCTTGTCCATTGCTGCCCTTGAGTGCCAACGGGCACACACCCACCTCAACAAAGACAAATTGCATTTGAAACCACCTGACGTAGCATGAAGGAAAATAAGCCTAACTGCAACTTTCCCTAATGACTTAAACTCAGTAAGGTACGTCTCCCATATGAGCCTACTACTCTGGGGGTTTGCAATTCTCATCTTTCCCGTAATGGGATCTCTCTCCCTCATCTGAACAGCTCTTGCATACACGGGATCAAGCCCTTCTGTTCTCCACTTCATAAGTTCCATTAATGCAATATGAGCCTCCTCCCTAGAGACAAGCCTGGTAATTAGCTTGTTGACATCCTTTTCCTGCTCTGGGGTCAGGTATTTGAAAGGAGGGAGGTATTTGCCACTAGTATCTCTAAGCAGATAAAGTGGATCAAGTATGTATGCCGCAGCCCAAGCAGGATGATAATTTTTCTTGAACCGTTTTTCAATCACATTCTCCATGGCTCCTTCTGCAATGTGGAATTTGAAACACCAATCCTTGACTTTTGTTCGTAGTTCCTCCCACAATGGCAAGCATTGCCCAACTAATGGCCTCTCTGCTTCAATATCTTGAGCCATCTCCCTTATCAATTTCACCAAAGAGTGTACTGCCTCCAAATTATTCCAAAATCCAACATCTCTAATCATCTCTGCAACTTCTCTTGCAACTATATCCTCCATGGAAACTATCTTATATGATTCATCGAGCAAAACCAACTGCAATGCTCTCGCTGAGTTCAGTATATCCTCTAGCATTGTATACACAGGTACAAAATCCATCTTCTCATGCTGGCGCAAGGGCACTCTCAATAATCTTGCATGCCCATATTCCTGCAACTGAAACTTATGGAAACTATTTTGAATTGGAGTCTTAGTATTGAAAAAAGTTGCAAGCTTGAAGCAATTTTCACTAACAGTCTTGAACAAAGCAAGCTCCTTGCTGAAGTCCTTAATCAAACTTGTGAACCCTTGAAATTGACATGAAAGATTAACCATCCAATGGTTCTGATTCTCCAAATTCTTCAATGCTTTACACTTAAACCTGTCTGCAACTATCCCTACACACTGCTGTACAAGATTCCCACAAATGCCAGTTATCGTCTCCCACAAAACATCCTCTGCATACTTAGATGGCACCGAACCACTAACAAACACAGCTCTCTGGTACAAACTAGTCCCATTAGGCAAATTCACATTCAAATTTACCAAATTTACGCCATTAAAACCGCTATGACTCTTCACCTTCCACCCATCAGACGAAATCTGGAAAAACATAGCATCTCTAATCCTCGCCTCTGACTCTGCCTTAGCTTCCTCGTACTTAACATCCAATCTCTCGCCAGTAAAAACTCTTTTAGAAACCGCAGGTAGGCCAACTTGATGCAAGAACGCCTTGAATTTAGGATGTTCGATGCTGGAAAACGAGACAGACCCACAAGACTCATAAATCCAATCAGCTAAGTAATCAAGCGCACAGTCAATCTGGGTCTTGCTCAAAGCCGGTCCAGGCGATGCTTTAGGACTTTTCAACTTCTTTACGCTGTCTTCCAACATAGCTAAAGCACCCAAGTCCTCTTTCCCACCTGAAAGCATCAAATGCGGCTGTTGGGGCAGCATGGCTACCTCGCCGGAGTACCTTGACGGATCCACAATAGTGATTGGACTTATTTGGTACGAAGTGCCAGAACCAGCCGTGGCAACAGCCGTCACAGGGTGGTACGTGGAGGCAGAAATTCCCGAACTTGCACCGGCAGAACGCTTTCGGTTGCTGTGCACTAAAGTGTTGGTGGTGGTGGCGGCTGCTGACGGAGAAGCCGTCGCCACCACTAAAGGCGCGTTGGAGGACGGGGAGATGGAGGAAATGGGTTTTGGCATCGAGTTGAAATTCGAGCAAGTCCCGCGTTTGAGATGCTCGGAAGCGGTGCGTGACGGGTTCGAGGCAGAGAACACGGCGTCGCACAAGGAGCATCGGAGCTTCACCGCCTTTGGGAGCCCCGTCTCGGTGTTGTGAACCAGAATGGGCTCCAGGTGAGCCCAGTACCACGCACCTTTACCCTTTATAGCTTTGGTTCTCACCATTATAAGACCTTCATAGCGCTTATGTACGGCTTTGGCGGTGAGATCGTCTGCGGAGGCGGCGGCTGACTCCACCGGAGCCGTACTGGTATTAGTGGTTGTGGCCATTGTAGCCAACAAAGTTAAAAGTTCAGTTCTTTTACGGTACAAAGGGTTCCCGAAGGGTTTTAGAGCAAAGGGGGTTTAAGAGAATATATACTGTACTTGAAACAGCGGCCCTTTCAGTTGCATTCAGCTGGAAAACGCCTCCTGCGATGGTAACCGGAATTTGATCTCCCGGCGGTCATCCATGCCGGAGACGCCGGCGATCCAGTTTATTAGTTACTTTTTAAAGGGGCTGTGGCTTTGGTTAAATTTCACTGATGGTTCCTTTTAGCTGCTTTGGGAGGAAATGTCAAAGAGAGAAAGAGATAGAGAGAGAACTAAAGGAGTGCGAGAGCACGCGCTCTCACGAGCAGATTTTCTGCGCGTGGGAAACAAAGTTGAGTCCAGTTGATGGAAACTACTAAAAATAAGTAACACCACCGTCCGACATACGAAAACACTTACTGACATTAGCCTTCACTTCCCGGTGATTGGAGAGTGAACGTCACGCGCTGCCGAAAGAGGTTCTTCGTTTTGGTATCTCTTTCATGTCGCTCCTTGCTTTGATTTTTTGCTTCACTTCTTTTTTGTTGTTGCTGGGCTCTTGTTGTGGGGCCTGTAGGGCAAGGAAGGGACCTTCTTGTCTGTTTCCTTTTTTATTTTTTTTTAATGTTAATTTTATAATGCATTTAATTATATTATATTATATTATTATGATTATTAAATAAATGTTTTTTTGTTTCCGGGATCTTCTCTCACTAGTTTATTTTATTTGGTGGTTTCCTTTCGTAACTTGTTGTTCATGTGTTTTTATTCAGGGTAGGGTTCTGGTCATGAAGGGCAACGTAGGAAATCAACGAATTCCACCAGTTGTTGCAAGGCAGTGTTGACCGAGTCAACCACTGGTATTGTTTGGAAAAAGGTTCACCATTTGGCATATGAATTGAGTTTTTTTTTTTTTCTCTCTCTTTTTAAATACTTGTGTATATTTATTTATTTACATATCTATAAATATTTATATGGCATGTTCCTGTTTTGGATGTTGCAATGGCAGGCCTGGTAAATATTGAGCAGAAGAATATTAAGAAAAACATATGTATATCCGTCACTTAACAGGACAGTGTATATAGTGTTCCTCACTTTCTGTAGCACTGGTTTATTTATCTAAAATAAAAAAATTTTATCTAAGCCATGGCCTAATGGCACTTGTTGGCGAGGAGGGGGGGAAGTAATTTATGAATTTTAGAGGCAACGATAAAAAAAAAAAAAAGAAAAGTAAGCTTGCTGCTGATACGTCAATTAAACTTAATGCCAAATGCGAGGAAGAAGAAAAAAATTAAGAATCAATTTACAAAATTTTAAGTAGAATAAAATTGGATGCTTTTACACTTAAAAACTAAAATTTGAGTAAATATAACAAATACGGTTTATATTTCGGTTTCACTGAAGATGTAGGTGATTAAAGCTACGTCTTGAGAGAGTATAGAAAATAGCTTGAAATGAATTTAAAAATAAGAGAAATAGGCTTCATTTTCAAGGAGAAAACAAAACTAAAAATGCAAATCAAAGCTTTTGTTTGTGACATTTATATCAAAGCTCTATAATCATCGAGATGGATGCTCACATTGTGACATTATAGAAGAGTTACTCTAGCGGTTTAACAATACTGTTTACTCCATCTCAAACAACCAATAATAATAATAATAATAATAATAAAAAGAAATATATACTGTTTACTCGGTTTAAGATTCTAGAATATAAATAAATAAGATGCATGCCTTGACTAAAACATACTTTTCATGGCATTTCCTAAGACTTTTTATAAACTTAAAATAAATTAACAATAGACAATTTTTTCGTCAATTTGCTGCTGAAATAATTTATCATAATATGGGATTTTCTTTTTAAATACTTATGTTTCTTATAGCATATTTCTGTTTTGGACGTAGAAGTAGCAGCCCAGGTAAATATTAAGCAGAAGTATATTAAGAAAAATATAAATTTACACCCCCACTTAACAGGGCAATGTATATAGTGGTCTTCACTTCCTGTTGCGCTGCTTTATTTATCTAAAATAAAGAATAATGGGGCATTTTCTAAGCATTACCTAATACCTCTTGTTGTGGGGAAAATGAAAAACAAAATACACATATATTTTTGAATTTTACAGGCGACCATGGTAAAGCAAGTTAGCTGTCGGTGAGGGGTGTCCCCAGAAAATTCTTATAGATTTCTTGTGCAACATATAATTTGTAATTTGTGACATCCATGTCATTATTATGGACGGTCTCATTGTAACATTATAGCAATTCGATTGTAACAATTTATAACTTAATATTTATTCGGTTTAAGATTCTAGAACATACAACACCGTCTTGTTAGGATGCATTCCTTAACCGAAACATCCTTATCATGGCATTTCCTTAGACTGTTTCTAAACTGACAATAACATTAGACAATTTTTTTTGTATCGATTTGCTGGGAAATAATTTAGCATAAGTAGACAATTGGGACAATGAGAAGGAACATGAAAGTGAAACCAAGAATCTGTCTGGGGATGTTAAGAATGCAAACGTCCCAAAAGGAATTTAAACAAGAAATTAGGCACAACCTCAAACGCAATGGGCCAAAATCAGACTGATGATTGTCCGTATCTCATTGAACCCATTTGTAACTGACTTATACCTGATTATGAACTGTTTAATGTCATGAAGCTCATATGCTTGTGATAGTATGGACAAATGATGTGACTATGATCTCCCCAAAGGGATGCAGGCTATTTCTTTGTTTAGATTTCTTTATTGTTTTAATTAATGGGAGCAGTAGGTTGTAGAACAGACTCTCATCAAGCATTTAAGTTTTATACCCTAGAATTCATAATGGTTCTACTAGAAATGTAAGGAAAAGTTTATATGGTAGATGACTCTTTTCTAACTCAAAATTGAAATGAATGATCTTTATATTTAATTATTGAAAATTATTTAATAAATGCAACTTCTTCTATAAAATGATTTTAAAAAAAATATTTAAACACAATTAAATCACTCAAGCAAAATTTATAAACATATGTCACAGAAAACGAATTTTAATTTAGCAAATCATAATGTTATTGGTTTCAAGTAGAGTCAGTATACTGTATTTGGTATTTGTTTTCTTTTGGTTAGTTTTTCATATTTGTTAGTGGGAACAATAATACTCTACCCAACAATTCTCATTCCGCGTTAATCCAAACTAACCATTTTTATTATTAATGGTGTGTTTCGTCAAAATGTCTTGGTGAATGAGTATTGGGTATGTGCGTTTTTCTTTGTCTTATTGAAATAATAATATATATAATAATTAAAAGAAAAAACAAAAAACAAAACAAAACAAAACCCTCTGCCTTCATACTTGCTGGAGGCTTCTTGTTTTTATTTTATTTTATTTGACAATACAGGAGGCTTCTTGTCGAAAGAATGGAGGCCAGTAACTAAGTGTTAAATGGGGTCAGTGGTCAATATTAATGTCATGTTAGTCAATGTCTAATGAGTCAATAACAAGTAACAACTGTCACCCACCTTCCAATACAAGTATTTTGGATGTACAAACCATGGGTAAGACATTTTGGCATCTATTTATTATTGACATGAGAATTTTTTGAAGCATAATTGGGCATCGAGGAGCTCGAGTTTGCTCCAAATAAGGCTTACTGAAAATTAATATTATGGTGATTATGTACCTAGAAATTCCTCATGCATGCTCACAAAGAGAAAAATTTCAAACAGTTGGCCACATTGGTTGGACTATACCTTCTTCTATCAGAAAATGAGATAACATTTGGAATAAGAAAATGGTGTCTTTGGCTTTTGTCCCTTCCTGCTCTGCGCCTTTCCAACCGAAGCTCCATCTTCACACTTATTTAACACTCTTCTTCCCATCCACACAAGGTATAAAAGTTGTTATTTTGCAATGTCATTCCTTTTTCTCCCTTCCAATTGAAGGCCTATCTAAATGCACACAAATCAGGCAATGACCAAGTCATGCCTTTGTTTTGTTTTGTTTTTCGTTTTTTTTTTTTAGTTTTTCTTTTATTTTTTATTTTATTTTTATGAAATGAAAATGAAATCTCGCTCAATTTACTAAAGAACATACTATAATTTTAACGGGATACCATCCCCGTGACAAATATCCTCTCTATTATCAGTCAAGGCAAATTTTGCTAGAGAATGGGCAACATTATTCCTTTGCCTACTTATATGCTTAATAACAAAAGATGTAAAACCAGCAACGATTTCTTTAATATCTGCAACAAGTTGGCCAGCGATGGAGTCCACCTGGTGTGGAGCGAAAATGGCATGGACCGCTGCCAAGCAATTTGATTCCACACGAATGTTTGGTTAAGACAATGCTACAGCCTTCTGAACAGCACTGCGGATGGCCAAGAGTCCAAGAATTTCAGGAGAAAAAGACCCAGAAAAACTCTTGACGTAAATAAAAATTGGTTCAACCTTGCTGTCACGAAAAAACAAATCCCAGGCCTCCTTTGTCTTCGCTCTTTGCCGCGTCAGTGTGGATCAGAATTTGTTTCTCAACGGGTGGCTGCCAATTCACAGGATCTTGCACCGCACTAAGGGGGGAGGGAGTGGGTGGGAAGACGTCGTTTCGCGCTGGAAGTCCCAATAAAGTGTTAAAGGCCATCTGTATAACCTCCATGGACCCCAAAAGCTTACCTTACGTCACCTTTAAGTTCCTCTTGCTTTCCAAATGGACCAAGCAACTATTGCCCCTAGCTTCGTAGCCTCGTTCATGGAAACCAACCTCGAACCCTATGTTTGAGGCCTGCGGACAAGACACCGAGGCATATGATAAATGGAATCCCTTGCTAGATCACATAAAAGGGCAAACAGGGTCCACTCACAATCCCCCCTGAGCTTAAACTATTGCAGACAGGCAAGAAGCCTAAGAAAATGTCCTACTTTACCCGAGATATGCATTGTCCTGTCAGAACGAGCTTAGCTTGTAGGCATTGCAACTGCATATTTACCACTTCGAGATAACAATAAAGATACATATTGACAGCCGCAAAACAATTTGCGAGTTGAAATTTTTTTTACCCAAAAAAAAAAAAAATAAATGTAGAAAGCCCCAAGAGTTAGGCTTTTGAAGGGATCTCACAAATTGTGATTCTCCAACCATGAATATTGGAAAACCATTCTAATTTGCTTTCGGTTGAATGGATTGGAAACTAATTAAAGTGCTTCATGTAGGCACCAACAATATATCTCGGATGAATTTTCGAGTTAGGATTAAGAAATGCTATGTTCACTATTTACTCATTTTTTAAATAAATATAACTTATGTGTAATATTATATTATACAACTTTATTTTATTATTTTTATTTCAAATACACTACAATTATTATGTAATATAGATTATGAATGAATTATACTTAAAAAAAAAAAAATCAAAATAGAAATGCATATTTTTCCAATATCAATATCCCCATTTGAATGAAATATATTCAAAATGAGGCTTTCCCTTGGGCATTGATGATACCAAGTGGTTTTTTCCTGCGTGAGAGATCAGTAAGTATTGGTGATGTAAGATTCCCCGATGATGTCCAATTAAAAGAAACCAACCGGGTCAAAGAAACAATAACGGGAAGTTTCATTAGCAATTTCTGCTTCCACTTTGTAAAAGTGGGCGAAAGCAAAATTGGGACCTGGGGGTAGGGCCCCGAAAATGAATTCAAATTGAAAGCCGAGACTTTTCCATTTTTGCAGGTAAAAAAATTAGAACTGCTGGCTATGGCTATATCAAAGCACGTGATTGCTGGACCCAAGGATCAGTGAAGCAATGGATTTAGTGTTTCTACTTCCTGGTGCGTAGCACTTAAATTTAACATGATTGGACGATCAATGACGTTTGATTTGATCTGATTTGTCTATGTCAGCTACAAAGATGTGATGTTTTACTTATCTGTTCACCACCTTATTGGGATTTTAGAGCTCCCATCGAAGATGCTGTGGTCCAATTTGCAGTAATTTTCAAATTGTGAGTGACGTAACTAATGAAGACCCCAAAAGAGAAGGCGAAGAAACGTATTGTCACGCCCACCGTGGGGCTCGAACCCACGACCACAAGGTTAAGAGCCTTGCGCTCTACCGACTGAGCTAGACGGGCTTTCGATTGTTTCAAATATTCTATATCTTAAACTTTTTAAAACCCCATTTCTCAGATACATTTGCAACACTTGACATTGGCGAAACACGATGTCCGAAATCAGACAGTTCTGAATTCGGATAGCATCGAAAGCCAACGACTACACAAAGACACAGTTAATCTCCACTTGATATGCTAACAACTTATACTTAAACAGGACTATACGTATAAGCTTCCCATCAAAGGTTTCCAGTAGATGTAGTAAAAGCATATCTTTCTGAAGAAGAGTTCCGCAACCCCCCTGCAACTTAGTCAGCCTTCATATCTTTCAACGATGAGTCTCCATTCTTTTGACCACCACTTGTCGGTCCCTCCTTCAACTAAATTACACAACTAGAAGTAATTTTAGCATGAAAAGCAAAGAGCATTTGAATAACAGCAAGCCAAACTAAGATCTTCTATATGTTTAAGAAGATAAACGCAAGATACCAACTTTACTCAAAGTGAAAGAGATAATGTTAACAGGTTTTACCTTAGCAAGGACCTTCTTCTGGTACCGATAGCCCTAATCAAAGACAATTATACCGAAGAACAATCAATCAATCAGTTACAATTGTATAAAAAAAAAAAAGAAAAAAAGTTGCATAATATCGGATGGAGTAAGGGTACACTTACCTTGTCCGTACCATAAGTATAATCACAGCAGGTGAACACTGAAGCAAAGTTGCTTTGGCTTTGTCCCCCAACATAATGGTGGTAATCATGGTATACCGCACCAACATAAAATGGGATGTATTTTGTGGGAGTCCATGGGAAGTCGTAGCTGCATAGCCAGAAACATGTTATGAATCGTGACTTCCTCTACAACTGCTAAAGTTGAGAACTTTGGTACAGGATATACACAAGTGAAAAAGCATTACTTAAAAAGGCAAGCAGTTGGCCACTCCAGGGAGATTTAGTATTTAAAAGCCACTCGCTCGTGCCTAGAAGTACCATATTGAGAAACACATTTTGGCCATGAATAAAACAATTATCACAGTTCATGTTTTTCAACTTTATTGTTAACAATTATCCACATTTCTCTTACCTTTATGGTAGTTACTACGCAGTTTCTTTGGGAAAGGAATATAGAAAATGGAAGTTAAGCTAAAAAGGAAGCAGCCATCCACAGAATACAAAGTCTTAAGAGAATATCAACACAACGCTAAGGATTCAAACTTCAAGTTTACTATGTGTATCAGTTGCAAGCCTTGATAAACTCTTCTAATTAACTTAGTGAGGTTATAACTTGCAGCATCCGTATTTCAGGGATGCACAGAGACTCTAAGGCTTTTGCAAATTGCCAATGAGCAACATACTCAAGGCTCAGAGCTAGACAACTGTTAATAGCTCATCCTTCTCGTGCATAAGAGAAACTAAATAACAAAATAGGTGCAGCATCAGATATCCCCTTTTCCTAATTAGGGGATCATCAACCCATCATGCCATCCATCCATGTACAAATGCACGTTGGTGAACTTCAAATGATTAGGCACAGGGAAAAGTGACGTATAGTGTAATAGAAAGCTGTTGCTTGCAATTTGCAGTTCCTTATCCCTTCTATTATATCATAGCCAAGTTGCAAAGATTGTCAACTCGCCAATCTCGAAATGAACACTAACATTGTCACCATTCGCAAATAACAAGATGCCAACCAATATAAAGAAAAAAAGAGCAAGTAAAAGCAAAAAGGTGCTAAATTGACCCTGGCCTCACTGCTGAAGATACTTGAGAACTCAATAATAAAAGTGACAGGCAACAAAGGAATCCTAAAGCTAGCTACATTTTGTCAGAATCAACAAAAGCACAGAAGAGCTTGCAGCGAATAAGAAAAGAGTAGCATGCCTAACCCATGTGTGTCTCAATTGACTCAATCTGCCGCAGAGCGAACCACAACCAAAATGTGATCATGTGGCCAGGAACCATTGCTGGCCCCAAGAAAGCTGGGAGTCCGAGGATCAAGGTTTCGGACCAATGGGAATACGGGGCAGCGAAACCAATGGGAGCAGTGTATTCATGGTGTACACGATGAATCTTTTCATATCCCCATTTGCTATGCAGGATTCTATGGATCCAGTAATGGGTGTAGTCTTCTACCACGAAATAAACCATCAACTGAAGAAGAATCTCCCAGACTGAAGGCAATGGTAAACTTGTTCGAATCCCAATCTTCTGCTTATTTGAAAATAAACACGGAATATTAGGTATCTACAATCTCTATCTCTTGAAAGAAGTTAAAATACTGACATTGATAAGTCAGAAAATGTCTAGATTGGAAGCATAAAAATCCAGACATATATTCAGAGTCATCAACTAGGAGAAACAAACTCAGAAGTAATTACCTATAAAAGAACTCTACACTAACAATTTGACAACTATTTCTGAGCTTCCCTAACATCCAATGTACAATATTTTCATACTATAGCATTAAAAAAAAAAAAGTTTAATTTACGTAAATTATTTATCTTATAAAAAGACTGAAATTAAAATAATTATTTCAATTTATATTCAAATTTAATTTAAAATTTTAAAACTTTTAACACTTTTTATAGTGAAAAGAAAAAATATATTTTAGATGTTTTTGTTTTATATATATAAAAAAAGATTTTGTTATTGATTTATATATAAAAAAAAATTCAAAAAACTCAAAACCTACGCCAACCCAAGAGTTCTCCTTATTTGAAATTTAAAATGCATATTTGGAATCATCCGAATAACTGGAAAATGAAAAAGAAAAAAAAAATAAATTTCTATCTTTATAGAAGGGAATAAAACATCAAAATCAACTCATCCGAATAACCGAAAAAAATTAAAAAATATAAAAATAAAAAACAAAAACAGAAAGTTTCTACCTTTATAGAAGAAAATGAGACCCATTGCAAAAGACCTACGAGAAGGAAATACATTTTTATAACATCCTTGTAACACCTAAGCATGTCCGAACCGGACAGCTTGACCGTGGGCTGAATCTTGTACTTCTCGAACTTGGGAAATCGCATGAGTTCGATGAAAACAAGAGGCAGAGGCACAACAGAGAAAACCAAGCAAAAGACCAGAATGTTGTGGCAGTAGAGGTAATAGTCCGACTTCTTTGCCGAGTAATTGAACCACAGTGTCTCGGCGAAAGTCACGTTACGGCCCATCGCTGCCGCCGCTTCCTCGATAGTGTTGTACGGCAGCATTGTGTCGATCGGAGTTGGTGGTGGGGAGAGAATGACGAAGGAGGGGAGTGCAGGTTTTTGGAGCGTGGATGGGGTTGGTTAAAATACGCGGGAAGATTTTAAAGGTTTACGTAAATACGAAAACTAGGCGCAGAATTTAATGCAGCTCGTCTTGACTTACAATTCATTTAAAGATGTGATTGTGCTGGCTATTGGACCATGACGGAGTCCAAGACGCTTGGATCCCACTCCACTATTGACTTTTTAATATATATTCCGATATTTCCTTTTATGAAGTGAAGCATTGTCAAGTATGTCCAGGTTTTGTGAGTCAATTCCATGTTAAAAATGGAATATATATATATATATATATAATTTAATAAAATAAATAAAATAATAAAATATATTTATGAAATATAAAGTTATGTGTGTTATGCTAAAAAATAAATAAATATAATAAATATTTGTTTAAATACTTATTAATCATTACAAATGTTTTTGTTACTTTGACAATTAAAATTTGTATTTTTTGTGAATTTTTAAGTTTGGGATCCCGATCTTTTGAAGAGTTTTTTTTTTTTTTAATTAGAAATTTGACGAAATTGAGATTCATTTTATAGACTATTCGATTGTGTTTTTTTTTTAAAAAAATATTATTATTATTTATTACAAATTCCTCGCAATGAGCTACTTAAAAACCATCATTCTTCTTATAAATTTTATCTTATAACTCTCTCTCAATATTTAAACTTGAATTTTTCAAAATAAATGCGTAGAAATAACTTAGGAATCGATGGCTATGCTAGAAAATGCCAATTGCGAGAATAAATTTGTAATATGAGTCCGTGTCATTCCTCAAATGTTAACGGGTTTGTTAAGCGTATGTAACTGTCACGTTCAAGATTCTTCAGGCGAAGTCCAGGTTAGTTGGGTATACATTAAAGTTGTGAGGCGGCATTTACAGATTGCTTTGATATTTGAAAAGAATGACAATATGCGTTGTTATGTGAGAAAGAAGAAATAAAAATTGTTTTATTTATTTGAATTTTAAATTTTAAATTTGATAAATACTAAGTTACATCTAATTAATTTATTTAAATTTTTTAAGAGAGTGGTATTCCAATCTTTGAATTTATAGTTATCTATTTTTCTTATTAGTTAAAAAAATGATTTTTTTTCTTTAAAAAAAAAAAAATTCTATAGTAGGTTTTGATTCCAAAAATCAACAAGTCTACATGCATGTACAAAATCACATGAGTGAGATTAAGGTGTTCACACTATAGTACAATGCAAGTTATGCAATAAGAGACATCAAGAGGGTATCAACTATTATTGACATTTTTTTAATAATTTTAAATTTTTCAAAGAAGCTAGTACAAATCATAACTAACTTACGTCCATTTTGTTTTAATAAATGGTCATAGCTTTAAATTTTTTATTATATTTTCCTCCTCACCTAAATTAGAAGTCTTGATTTTTTATTTTTTATTTTTTATTTTTTAGCTTTCCTTTTCCTTGATGACAATAAGAAAAAAAAAAATATTTTTTTACAGCTAATGTGGGGGCGACCCCTTCATCTGGAAACGATTTGTACAAATAGGAGCATATCTGTGAACTGTTGGATCAAGTTGTCCGTACTGTACTTAACAGCGACTCACATAGGCCTAGACGCATGCATTGATTAGAATTAGATAAGGGATCTAAACTTTTTTTTTTTTTTTTTTGTACACAAATAAGTGTATTTCTTTAAAATATAAATCATAGTAAAATGTGTGTTATTTCTGATGTGAGGAATATACTGTTTAACCAAATTTAAACAATTGTAGAGAATTATAGAAGGTTTAAAACGTTTGTTATATTTAAAAAGGAGGGGCAACTTGATAGAATATTAAATTGGAAAACTTTGTTCCTGAATTTCTTTTTCCCTACTGACTAACCCTAATTGTCATGGGACGTGAGGTTTATAGAGTAGGAAAGCCAGGTTTATAGGGTAGGAAAGCCATAAAGTAATTTTATGAAGCAACCTAAATCTGCCGAACGGCCTTTATGGACAAGATAAATGTAACCGTTTTTTCTCTATATATTTGGTTACTGGTATCTCCTCCCTTCACTCTTCTCAGATGATGAAATGGACCATTATAAGACTATGGTAGACTAGACCCAACCACCCCACGCCGGCCGCCCAATCCCCGCCACCACCACCACCTTCATTTACTCCACATTTGTCGTATTCTAAGGTGTAACTGACCAAACTTCTAGGCTCCACTTTATTTGACATGGCGGGCGATTTTATTGTTCAATTTGGATTTTACCCCCAAATATATATATATATATATATATATATTTCAATTAAGAGGCCCACACATGGAATAGTTTTCTGCTTATCCACATTCCTAATACTTATCTTTTAAGAATTAGAACTCGGAATTTAAAAGACAAGATTTAATATTCAGTCACTGGGGACAATTAAGAATGCCTTTTGAATGATGGGAGTAGCTTGTGGTGGGCAAGCCTGTAAAAGGCCAGAAGCTGAGTCTCTTGGGGCCTACGCTCATTTTCATAGAAATGGCCCTCTGGCCCATAATGCATGGGCTTTTGCACGATTCTTCATTTCCTCTCCATTTTTCTCTCCGAAAAAGGAGGTAGAAACAAAAAAAAAAAAAACGTTTTTGCCATTTTCTACAAGAAACAAAACACAACGCTTTGGTTTGTCTCTGCCTGGAAATGGCTAAGACACAAACGTTCAGGTATCTTGTTTATCTTCAAGCTTCTCTCTTCAATAGAATTCGTTTCTTTTTTCTTTTCTCGCTTACCAATTTGTTCGAGTTGTTTTATGATTTTTAATTTAGTTGTGTGATTTTGGCCACCGACTTACGAAATTGAGTGGCATCCTCTTCAGTATTGCCTTGTAGTGATTGGATTTAAGCAATTCTTTTTCGCACTTTTAGATATCTCGGATCACCTGGCCAGATGACTATTCTGAATTACCGTAAAATGAATATTGTTTGAAGAAGAAGTGTCCTTAATGCTTTAAACGCTCCAATGTCATATTCCTTTGTGGTTTCTCCTTTTTGATTGAAGGATCAACATGGATTGTCAATCTGGTGTCTTTTTGTGCGTTAAGCCCTTGCAGGGCAAGCAAAAGGACTCTTTGTTGCTTGCCAATTTGGTTTGCAGCAAAAGGTTTGGATCCTCACGTTTTCTTGATGTAGCGAGCAAGAACATGTTCCAATATTTTCAACACAGCAATTGGAATACTGGTTGCACAATACTACTCTGAATGTTGACCATGCAAAAGTGATACATGCTTTACATTACCATCAATGTCGCAAGAAGGGTAATGGCTGATTTCGTAAGGCTCCAACTTAAAAGCAATGCCCAGCAGCATTCTCTCAAAATTCAACATTGTTATGTACCGTGCAGGCCAGCAGCATAGCATCCCAAAATTTCCTTTTCATATTCCAACTCGAAGATGTGCCACTGGTTTTCTTTCATTTGTGCCACCAGTCTATGGCTGATTCCTCGTGCTGATGTTTTGTCGAGCTGCTGGAATGGCAATGACCCAGAATAATAAATTCCAATATTATACTGGCAACCTAGTTACAGTTAAAAAATGTTATATTATAAAAAAGAAAAAAAAATAATTAAGTGGCATATAAATAAAAATATTCATAAATTTAATATTTTAAATTTTTTTTATTGAGATATAAGTATCAACTTAATTTACTTAAACTTACTTTTAGTAGTGCGTCAAAGACTTCTGGGAATTGCTTGCACTACACAAAAAGCTATCTCTGGCATTGAAAATTAGGCTAGTTAGACGCCAGAGCAAGATTCCCAATCCAATTTTGAAGTAAATAGAAGAGCCCGAGAGGCAACATGCTCACTCTCTCTTGGGACACACGGGTCGAGTGGGTCCCAAACTAACATCAATGCCTAGAATTTCTGTATGTGGTGGACTAGTAAGTAGGAATGCCTTGCACAACTGCTCAAAAAGCCTGTTTCGGTACGTCAGGACTTCTAACTACTAGCTCTGGCATTGAAGATTAGTTAGATGTCAGAGCTAGATCGCCAACCCAAATTTTGAAGTAAATTCGCAATGAGCTCGAGTGGCAACTTGTCAATTTAAAAAATCACCAAAAAAATTTTCAAATTTGCTATTTTTTACATTTAAATACCAATAATTTCATACAACCTTTAAAAAATATATATCTTTTAAAAAATAAATTAACTAGAATGATAAAAATATATTTCAAAATTCTTAATGAAATTAAGATTCAATTCTATTCTCTCAAAGATTTTAATTTTTAATTATTTTAAAGGAATGTATTATATAAACATACAAATTAAATGTGAAAATTGATATGAGTTTAAATTGTTAAATATTAATTGTTAATTATATTAAGTTATTATATATTAATTATAGTTAATAATTTAAATTTAATAGTATAAATTCGAATCTAATTTTTCCAGCGCCTATGTGTTTTTTTTTTTTCCATTTCAAAAGAAATAAATCCAAAAAAAAGACAAAAGTTAAACATAAAGACGGGAAACTCATTTCCCACGCAAAGACCCAAAAGTCCAGACAACCTTTCCGACTTCCCTCTTCTTCTCAGCCCATTTCTCAGACAAAATTCCGAGGAAAGCAACAGCCTTTGATTTTTCAATATCCTAAATATACAATTCATCCAATACAAAATAATTAAACAAATTAGCAGCTACATATAAATATGTCGGAGAGGAATCTCCGGCGGAGAGGTCCGGCCACCGGCGGTGGACGGAGGAGCAGGATCCCACATGCACATCCGTCTCCTAGGCGTACCGCCACTCCGCCACGGCGGTCGGGGAAGCAACTACACTACTGCCCCAAACCTGTAAGGATCTTGAACCGATGCTTGTCGGAGCCGAAGCTACGGAGTAACAGTGGTGTTGGCTGTGGCAGTGAAAGCGAAGATCGTCAGCGGCGGAGGAGTTTGTGGTGTGAGAGTGAGAGCGAAGGTGGGGTTTTGTATAGGCCTCATACTTGTACGGACATCTTCTCTGCTTCTCATTTGTTGGCCTTCTCTCCTCGGAGCCAGAGTTTTGAGGTATATAAATATAATTATATTTATATATAGTGAATTTTCTAATTAAGATATATGGGCAATGTTCTTTGATTTGTGGGTTTTTTTTTTTTTTTTTGAAAAGGCAATATTTTTAATATAGTCAATGCAGTGACCTCTCTTGTAAGAAGGACTTTTATTTTTTCTAAAAGTTAAACCTTTCCATTATTGCATTGTCCTCAAGGGTTATGCTGAATTGTGTGCTAAATTTGGTTGTGTTAGGGATACAACAACGATGCAAAGGTGGTGGTGAATGTAGCAGTTGAAGGGAGTCCAGGCCCTGTTAAGACTATGGTTAAACTAGGTTCGAGTGTGGAGGACACAATTAAGATTGTTTTGGAGAAGTACGGTGAAGAAGGCCGAACCCCAAAGCTTGACAGGGTTGCGGCAGCTACCTATGAATTGCACCACTCCTATTTCAGCCTTCAATGTCTGTGAATATGTGGATTGTTTGCGTCTAACTATTAATTGGGTTTCAACTGAATTTGTTATTTAAATACGTTAGTACTTTGTCCCTAGTTACATAGCCACACATAGAAGGTTAAATTCCTTCATGAATGGTTTGTTGATTTCATGTCAATTGTTGGTTTAAGTTCCAAAATTATGGGAAGTGAGTTGAACATATGGATTTTGTCTATTTATTGCATGTGCCATGCTAATTTGTTGAACTCCTCAATTCTCTACAAGAATCTGTTTTTGCCATGTTTCTTTCTGCCCGTTTTTGATGCCATAACTGGAAGTTGGGGGTTTAAAGTCAGTGTTCTGTTGAGTGGGTATAGTTTACCTTTTATGTAGCTTGGCATTTATGAAATTCTTGCCATTGCAGCTGCCAATGATCTGTTTTGGGTGTTTAACAGGTTTAGACAAATCCGAATTAATAGGGGATATTGGCAGCAGAAGCTTCTATCTCAGAAGAAATAGCAGTGGTCACAGTGCTAATGGAGCTTCAAATTCCTTCAGTTCTGGAATTGTTACGGCGGAGGCAAACCACTCATCCCCGCCAGTTCCGCTCCCTCCATTGTTGCTTCCGAGTTTCATTGCTCGTAAGCTTGGAAAAATTGCGAGAAGAGTGCGTATGATCCGGAGGATCTTTGTTTGCTGGCAATAGCAAATAACCTATAATGACACTGCTAGAGTATATTATTTTGCAGAACTCTTACGTCAATCACGGTCTCTATCTTTCATTCTTCGCTTCCATTTTTTTGTATTTTTTTATTTCTCTACAAATTCCTATAAATGTACAAATTCAATTTTCTCATTAATTTTGTTGTGCAAATTGATATCCCTCTTGTTATATCATTGATTCTAGTGAAGCATGTTTGCTTGTGTTCCTATTTTCATCATATAGACATCAATAAAGGTCTCAAGATAGCCTTTAAAGGTGATAAATTATGATTACCCCCCTTTGATTTCCATTTTTTTGGGTCGCAACTCCAAAAACTGTAAAATGAAGTCTTCCAAAATTGAGAAAACAAATTCTATTATGCGCAAGTTCTATCTGAACATCAAGTTTTATGTTTAAAGGATGATTCTTAGGAACAAAAATTGAGAAAGAAATAATGTTTTAGGATTAGGCCCATCCCACACCGTAGACCAACCGAACCAACTTGCCAAAGTCGCTGAAATAGCACACTTCCATGGGTAGAGTATGGCCATTTTAATTCTGGACAACCCAATATCATTCGATCCGGGCTTTTGCTTTTTGCCGATCACATGGTAACCATCCTTTTAACTTTTAGCCCATGCACTTCTTCCTTATATTTTGCAGTTTGAACTTGAAACGTCTAATCTGGAAATTCAAACTATCAAGTAAGCATCACTCCATTCCATAAAATAATTGGTTGAATAAGAACTTAACCCCCTCTGAAAAATGAGCTGAAAAAAATTATTAGTTGGTCTACATGAATAGAACTAGTCCATTTTCCATTATCTTTGTTTTTGATCAAATGGCCATCAGAGACTAATATTTATAATTTTTCCCATTCCCATATCCATTTGACACCTCTAATTGGAACGGTTAACAACAAGAGTGTAGCATATCAGATAAACATTGAATTGAAAATTCCTCGCACACCTAGTTTTAAGTAGAATGAAATGTTTAATCTAGTCATGAGCTCAACTAATGATTTTTTTTTTTTTCCTTTTTCATTATTTGATTTATGACGCTGGAGACACAGACTGTATCCCATCTGTTGATGTTTTCCTTTACAGAAACAAACATATGCCAAACAGCTAAAGAAATATATTGGATGATTAAGTTGATTTAATTAATAAAGTTTGTACGATCTCTACCAAAGCATGAGTTTAGGACCGTATGTTGTAAGAAGGTAACATTCTTTGTAAATCTCATAATATCATTATGAATAATCTGATTTAATCAAACCACAACTTATTCTCATAGAAAAAAAAAAAAAAAGTCCGTACAACTTTTTGGTGTTCTTGAGCCATAAAATAAGGCAACTAAAGCTAACTGCTAACGAAGGCACGTTGATTTTGTGTTGGCATAAGGGGAGCTCTAGATGTGACATTTTCTATTTTATTTTTTATCTACTACGTGCTTGTAATTGTTCATAACGTGGAGTATACTCTCCAAAGTTGCTACCTTCTACGAAGTTTCCTTGCAAAAATCCAAACAAAACAGAAAGACAAAAGAGGAAGATAAAAAAAAAAAAAAACAGGGGAATTAAACGAACCCATCTTGCTTTCTGCAAACGCAATATAAATTTTCAGTCGGTTTAAATCATAAAACAAAGGCATCGTCTCATCAACTGAAAGTCGATATGACTTCTCAATTTACAACCAACTTCCGCCACGTCACCCTCAGCGCCACCTCCTACAGAGCGTTGCAGGCATCCCCGCCAGAGAGGCAGCAGCCCCAGCTCGCCCGCCGGCTAGCAGGGCTTAAATCAGTTCCCGGAAAGCTGACGTCAACTAGGGAGAATGGTGGTGTGCCAACGACGACCTTGCAAATGAAGCTAACAAAGTTGTTGATGAACGTGAATATAGATAGGAGTCTAGGGCCGGTGAAGGTGGTTATGTCACCGGAGAGTGCAGTGACGGAGTTGGTAAAGGCGGCGATTGGGATTTACGTGAAGGAGAAGAGAAGACCTCTTCTGAGGGAGACTGATCCTGATTGTTTCGAGCTTCACTACTCCCAATTCAGCTTGGACTGTAAGTTGACCTCCCGTCAATAGCCACTTTGCATATTCATTTCCTTTTTTTTAAAAAAAAAAAATAAAATTGCATCCCATTTAATAGAAAAAAAAAAAAATTGCTGTCACTTAATGTTTCTTCTAAAAATTTTTGGTAATGTGACCAACTAATCCAAGTTTAGTTGGTTAATTAATTAGTATGCGACGTATGTTTATGCATTCGAATGCATGCAATATATCATATTCTTGACAAAGTATCCAGTAAAATGATAATTTGGCGATGGAATACGTACATATGTATACAAATCACAGAAAGCTTCCACGAGTACAGTGAATTAGACCCGTTTTATACAGGTTTACATATTGTATTATTATAATAGATCATCATAGTTATTCATAGTAATCACAAATCTAATTATTTAATATGAACTCGCAAAACGCCTCAAGTTTACCATTTTACACGCAACGAAACTCAACAAATAGATGAATAGAGATGCGAAGTTGCGATCCAAGAGACTGTCTATATGACGACAACTGAATGCATTAGAACTTGCCAAGTGTTATGCACCTCGTTGGCATCGTTATGGGCTTCATTTTAAGGAAAAAAAAAAAACGACCCATCAACTTGGCGTGTAGATGTTTTTATTAAGTAATTGAAGGCT
This sequence comes from Rhizophora apiculata, assembly GCA_037832385.1. Classification (NCBI taxonomy): domain Eukaryota; kingdom Viridiplantae; phylum Streptophyta; class Magnoliopsida; order Malpighiales; family Rhizophoraceae; genus Rhizophora; species Rhizophora apiculata. The sequence continues at coordinate 5,208,314 of CM075439.1, read as the reverse complement.
TTTGAGCCCAAATTCAATCCAGGTTTTTCGTGTACGTTTTTATATGTAAGTTTCAAAGACGTGTGCCCCCAATGTCACGGGACTGGTGCAGGTTTGAGGCCGGATGAGAAGTTAAAAGACTTGGGGTCCAGGAACTTCTTTTTGTGCACAAAGGCTTCAGCTTCAGCTTCAGCTTCAGTCAGTTCATCATCTTCTTGCCCGGAGAGAGCAAAGACGTTGTCCGCCAAGTCTCCTTTTCCATTGCCAAAGTTAATGGACATCTTGCTATGACTCCTTTCCATTTGTTTCTCTTGTACATAGAAGCCTGTGTCTTTATAATGTATTAGAAAATCTTGTCGCTTCTTCCGTTTCCTTAATATACGGTAATAAAATCCTTCTTCCTGTGCTTCTAGCACAACTCGTTGAGTCACCCCACATTATATTTTCTTAGTTTTGTATCCGAGTCCTAATAATTCTCTTCTTCTTTTCCAACCCTTTTCCTCAGACAAGAGAAACTGTCTTTATTTTCCATTGCACTAAAAAAACAAGAAACTCTCTCTTTCTCTAATAAAGGATAAAAGGAAATTCACGATCACCTTTGAGATTAACGTACCTCTGAGTTCAAGTTCTTTTTAAGATATTTTGATGTGGGATTTAACGTTTGAAAAATCTGAATTTAGTCCAAAAACTGCTAAATATATTCTACCCATCAATGTCCGAAAGAAAAATAACTGTGAAATAATTAAAACGCATCTAAAGCATGTGATGGTAATTTAAAACCGTTAAACACACTAAAAACAATTCTACGACTCTCACAAATATATCTAAGTCGAGAGAATGCATTGGTACCATCCACAATTTATAAGGACAGAATTTTATTGTTTTTATTTTGTATAAAATGAAACACAAGTGTATGTCGGCTGTTGTAACTGTAAATCGAAGTAAACTCTGTGGGACCCGATAGCTTTCTGTTGTATTGTTCGGCCTTGATGTGAACTGAGTGTGAAATCGACCAGCTGCCGTCGTCACGGGCCTTCTTGCCTTGTCGCCTTCGTCGGTCGAAGGCGCCATCTGAACCGTCGGCCGCCGATCGTCCTGTTTCTGACCTTCGCGCGCTCAAAGGCCGTAGATCTACAAATATACAAAGCTCGAGCAGCCGTTGCTCCAAATGCCACGCGCCGCCTCAGTTCACCGATGCCGCAAGGGACCACCGTTTTCCAACCCTCCGGCTGCCGATCTACATATCCCAGCTAAGGACGAGCCGGAATATTTCCGGAAAATCATCGGAAAAGCCAGCTCCTCTCTCTTGTCGTTTCTGTCCACGTCGTTGCCACCGTCGATCGTCCGGTTCCGCAACGCCGCTGCCCATCCACTGCCCGCCGACCGACTGCATCTGCCAGCCGTCTGATTGCCTGCAACTAAGTTGTTGAGTACCTAGTAAAACAGTCAAAGAAAGGGACAGAGCCAAAAAAAAAAAAAAAATATATATATATATATATATAACTAATGTAAATAATTGTTAAGTATAGATATTCGGTATTTGAAATAATATTGGCAAAAAATGAAACAGAGCTCAAAAAATTAATAAAAGCGGTCTGCAAATGCCAATATAGTCCTCGGGAAATTTTCAAATATTCGATTTTTCCCATAAAAATTTAGAAAATAAAAAGAAGCTAAAGTGAAGGGTAATGTGGTTTTTTGGTTGACCGTCAAAAATTCTCATAGTAGATAATAAAGTTAAAAATTAAAAAAATAAATTAATAAAAATATTAATATAAAAATTATAAAATAAAAGAATTTTTTATTAAAAAAATATTTCGTGACTTGTGTGTTAAAATTGGTAAATAATTATCGTTCACTTTTTTATAATAAAGGTTTATAATTTAAATATTATTAATTTTAAATTAATTTTTTATATTTAATTATAATAATAATAAATTTAAAATATTTAACATAATTATTATTTTATATTTTAAAAAAATAGATTAATAATAAAATATATTTTGAAATATCGATTAAAGTTATTTATTAACGAGGCTTTTGGAAAAATAATCAGGAGAAGCAAACGCAAAATCGAGGTAAGAGAGATGCTTTGTGCGCAACCCTTTTCAAGCCCTGAAGCAGACGCAAAAGGGTGAAAGCAAAAACGCCAGCGAGCGACAGAAGGTAGAGGGTGAGGTGGGGGGTAAAGGAGTATGGGAGATCTCTTTGTGTGGCTCATATCATTCTTCTTCCTCATAGCCCTCCTAGTCATCATCGTCTTCCAGGTCAACTCTCTCTCTATCTATATTGTCTTTTTTATCCTTTTTCATGCTTGGTCTGGCTTTTGTATAAAGATTAGAGCTTTTGGGGGTTTTCTAAGGTTTGGTGGTTCTGGGTGTTTGTTATTGGAGTTTGCTGACCCTTTTTTATTCTAATTTAACCGAAAGTTTGTTACTTTTAGGATGTTTTTGTTTTTCTGATTGTTCATTGTTTTTCTTCCAGTTCAACTCTCAGCTCTCTCTTTTTCCATGTTCAAACATGTAATGGGCGTTCGGGTTCCATAAAACTTGAATGAATCGCCTGGCTTTTGCATAAAGATTATATATATATATATATATATATATATTTTTGGAATGTTTGGTGGTTCTGGGTATTGTTTTGGGAATTTGCTGATTCTTTTTTCGCTTTTAATTTAACCGAAAGTTTGGTACTTTAGTAATAGTTTTGTTCATCTGATTGTGAATTGGATACTTTTGGTGTTTTTTTTTCCCAGTTTAGAAGTTGATTTCTAGTTTTCTATCATGGAGTCGGTTTGTGATTAGTGCCTTGACTGCGAGGCAACCATCATTGCAAGATACTGTGCAAAGAAATAAAGCCATGACTGCTGATTGCAGAAGAATCAAATTTCCAAAAGTTTTTGAAACTTGGAAGCTCTTTCCTTTTTTTCCCCTTCTTTCTTGGAAAAGTTATCTTTGGTCTTTTAACAAATTTGCAACATTTTTTTTGTAGCTTTAACTTTTCTTTTTCCTGACACATAAATCTTTGCAAAATGGTAATTTTGAAAATTTCAAATTTCTTGTGCAAAGGGTTTTCTGGAGCTTTGCTCTTCTGTATTAGCTTGAAAGTTGATTGTTAGTATTTGCTTGGTTAGATCCATGCTGTACCCTTATTTGGCCTTTTTTTATTTAACAACTTATCTGGCCACATTGAAAGCATAATCAAATTGCATGTTTACTCATTTATTGTCTCGGTGATTCTTACTGGTTTTGTTCTATAATCATAGCTATCATGGCTAAAAGGGGAAGCAAAAATTATAGCAACCTCTGTAAAAAATATGTTTTGTTGCCTTGAAGGATGTTAGAATTTGACTGAAGTGTTAGGGCACTCCATGGATGGTGTTATGCCCTTTTCTTATCTTTATCAGCTTGTTTTATAATGTTCTGAAAGGGTTGTGAGATTGGTTTTCCATGATTCAATACTCCTACTTGTTATGTGGTTTGGACATTCAGGCATGAACATTTATCATTTGACATGGTAACTGCCATTGTTGATCACAAATTCACAATAAACCCTTGCTTTGGACTTGCAATAGATAATTGAAGGAAACAAGTTGCCTGTAGGTGATTTTTGAAATCAAACAAAAGTAATACATGCAAGGACTAGCTTTGAGTTTGCTTATTGTGTAGGATGCTATGTGCATTGCATGTCATTGGGACATGAGTTTAAATAAAATGTAAGCAATTCAGTTTGTGTAGCTCCATACTGTTCCTTATTTTTTTAGTACATCTTCTCTGCCAAAAACATCTAAAAAATTAAACTTTTATATCATATGCTCTGCTACTCCTAATCATACTAGATTATCCTTAAGGCTCTCAAAATCTTATGTTATTGTTTCTTGGATGTTATATTATGGAGTAAATGACATTGATAAATATTCTTGCATTTATGGATATTTATGAACTGATGGACATTTATGTAAGATGGAAATAGTACCAAGTTTTCTCAATATCCATGGATGTTTTGCCACCATTGCTTTAGGTTGCTTGAAAAAGAATTAAAGACTTTGAGATGTCTTTCAACACTAGAAATTGTATTGTATATCATGATGCATGGAATTAACTTATCAAAATATTGGTTACAGCTTATGTGCTTGGCGGACTTAGAATTCGATTACATCAATCCTTATGACTCCTCATCTCGCATAAACAAAGTGATAATACCAGAGTACATTACAGAAGGAGCATTGGGCTTGTTTTATCTCCTAACTGGGCACTGGTGTATGTCATTGTTGTGTGCTCCTTACCTTTACTACAATGTGAGGCTGTAAGTTTTCTCTACTGTTCACTTCAACTTTAATTTTGGCTACATCTATTCTCAAATGGTTGCTCATCTCTGAGACATGGAGTTCTATCATGGAAATTTAATCTTCGCTACTTGAAGGACAACTATTTCAGAGAAATCCCATGTGAATAAGATACCTTTGACCAATTGTTGCTCAGCATGGTCTACCACAGCTTTCAATTGATTGATTATTTATTTTGGTTGTGGGAACAAAAGGTGTACTCATGATCCTGAAATCAAAATATATGAAGTAGTTAAGAGTCATTTCATTTTCACATTTTAAAAATTTTGAGTGTGAAATGAGTAGGAAGAATGTTTTAAGTTTTCAAATTGGCCGTTTCGTGCAATAATGCTAGAGAAATTGGAGACATGACTAAATAGTTTTGATAAGTGCACAATGGCTTCATCCAACAGGCAGTATTTGCAGTTGTTTTGATGCTATGCAGCCTTGCTTGGTGAGATTTGGTGCTTCTATGATTTTGTCATTAAATCTATCGCATATGATACATCCAACTTCATCATTTCTTTGATTAGTTACACACAAAGGCAGCATCTGATAGATGTCACCGAGATATTCAACCAACTTCATTGGGAAAAGAAGCAGCGGCTTTTCAAACTCTTTTATCTCATTGTTCTCCTCTTTCTGGCTATATTTTGGTATGTTAACAAAGCTGCTACCCTTGAGAATTCTTGTTTTTGTTACTGGAAATCCATAAGTGAGACTGCTCTATTTGTGTTATGTTATAGGATGATATTGACAGCACTGGAAGACCATGACTACGAATGATGGGTGGGTGCGATTGCAATTGGGGTAAATTGCTGCCTTGTTTTAGTGGTTAGCAAAACGAGGGGTTTGTTGTAAAACACTTCCAAGTTCCAGGATTGTACGATGAATGCATTTCTCTGATTGTAAGATCAATGCATTTCTTCTTTAATTTAGTGGACTGTAGTTCTTAAGGGGTGATTGGCCTTTGGCTCCCGACAACTGTTTTCTAGGCAGTTTGTAGAATTGATATTTAGATCAGCATTCTTTCTGACAAAATTTTGCTTAAAATTGACTGGCCTTTCTTTCATTTTCTTTCATTGTTGCCATGATTTTTATCATGTAATTCGAAGGTAATAATTAGAACGAGAACGAGACATCTCAGTAAGGAACTCGACATATCTCGGCGACTAAACAGAGTGAACAGCCGATGAAATGTTCAACGTTGCACATAATTTAATGCATTTACATGGGGGGAGACATGCTCGAACCTTCTCAAGAGGTCTTGTTCTGTCAGTTGCTCAAAAATTGGTAGGACCTAATAATAAAACTTTCGAAAATTATAATTTATTTCTAAAAGGGCTCTTTGAAGGATATGTAACTTAGTAATCATTTGCAATATAAATTAATTAGTAGTCCAGTACATATTTCTTTGTGTTAGGTCAAGTTTGAATAATAATAATGTAGCTTATCTTAGTAAAATGTAATTTCATTTGTTTAAATAAATGGTAGTGAGGTTTTAAACCCGTTAATATGAGATTGATTGTGAAAAAAATTTATTTAAATTTAACAGTATTTAAGTAATAAGATAACAATAAATAATTCATGATTTGGCCCATCAGTGCAACTCATTGATCTATTTTTTTTGTTGGAGAGAAAGAAAAAGGCCACATAAAATATTCAACTCCGAGTCATTAAAAAACCAGTAACATTGTCATACATGAGTATGAACATGTAAGACAGATGATGCGAAGAGCAAAGCAAACATGGCTAGCACAAGTAAACACGACGTTTCCGCTGTTCTCCCATGCAAGCCATTGTTGATTGCCTCTAAGGGTGCACGTAACATCTGTAAAGCAAAGAAGAATAAAAAGGAAAAAAAAAAAAAGAAAAACATTTGTACAGAAATCAGAAAATCCGCTACATATTCTGAGAACCATTGAAGAAATTGATTTATGATATGCCGACGCTTCTGCAAAGAAGTATCCTATATTTTCACCGCCCCTTTAGCCATATTGACGCTTATCCCTCAGCCATTCTTCCCTCCATCCCGTGACAACCTTAGTAATGAAGTCCTCAATTCTTGTCTCCAAGTCATCATCGGATTCTTCATTTTCCCAGCCAATCTTGTCCTCAAGGCCACTCTCATCCTCATCTTCATCATAACAGTCTACGTATTCATCATTGTCTTCATCGCTATACTTGTCCATGACACCATCACATGCATCGTCTTGTTCTCCGTCAGCTTCGTCTGCAAATAGTCTGTGATTTCTGAGAATGAAGACCAATATGAAGGCGTTGAACAATGGAAACAAAGGGAGAGATGGGGAAAACTTTATGACAAGAACAGCAGCTATTAAGAAAACCAATAAAGCAAGTAATGGTCTCCCGGAAACATTCATGTCCAACAATACAAATGTCACCTTTTGGATGTCCTCTCAATAATCTCTCGAAATGGGGTTTTGTATTGAAAGTATTGTGGAGTATATTATTAAGTATGATCAAAAAAATACGCTAAGAAATTAAGTAATTCAACTTTGTCAAGTAATGTAAGAATGAGATATCTATATATCCTGGAATCTCTATTACGTTTCTTTATCTATGGCTTTACGCTAGTTCCCGTGGCACGATAACTTGGGTGGAAGGAACAGTTCCATTTTTGGCCAAATCACAAGCATGTGAAAATTACCAATCAAGCTACTCATTTTCAGTGTCTTTGATTTCATCTTCATAGGTAACTAATGCATCCTCTTAACTACCACGGTCAATCACCTCTAGTAGCAGGTTTAGGTGGCCACATTCACTGATGTTATTTATTGATCTTCTTCAGTGGGTCCTTTTCTTGGCGCTTGACTAATTTGCCAGATCAATTTGTGAACTTCCTCGAATGAGTAAGATACGACCAGAGGCTGAGACATGTTTTGCTTGTCAATTTCTTCTCTTCCTTTTTCTATTTTTAGAATTCTCTTCTTCCTTTTGGAAGGGTGGGGGTCCATAGAAACAATGCAGAGGTACGTTCGGAAACAAGAAAAACACAGTCGTCCATCACTCCAAAGAAAGGCAACATTAGGCGTAAAAATACTACATCAAATATTCTACATGACAACAGAAGCTGGGAGCCTAATCTAATTAGCTAAATCAACATGTGGTACTGATCAATAGTCCATTAAGTTTACAGACAAAGCAATATTAAGGTGAGATTAAATAAGCTGGAGAAAGAATTTGCCATTTTAATCACGTGAACAATCCTCTTCTAATGCTCCAACAAGATTAAACCCCGCCCCCCCCCCCCCCCAGATCAGCTGGCCGGCAATGATACATTGATGTCAGTTGGGTTACTCCTTGAATCTGGAGGAAAAGATGACCATCCAGCAGCACTGTAGGAGGACGAGAGATTGAATTTTGGATCAGGCGTGGAGGACGAGAGATCGAATTTTGGATCAGGCGTGGAAATAGGAATGGTAGCAGTTGATGTGATGGTTAATATGGTTTCATGTTTTTGTTTCTTTGTCTTCTGCTCATGTTGGTTTCCCGCCAGAAAACTGCCTACCACAACCTGATCAAATTTGATTAATGAGAGCAAGTCAGAATTAGCGCTGCATGTGCCAAGACGTTTCTGGACTAATGGAGGGGATATATTTGGTGGGAGGGGGATGTTAGCAGAAAGTAGAGGGGATGAAAATTGAAAAGCCAAACCTGCACGGGACTTGCAGCTACCAGCAGACCAGCAACACCACCACCTACAACACGTCCATCTGGACCTGACAATGAAACGCTCATCCCACCAGATCTGCTCCTTGCTCCTCCACTCTCAGTTGGCATAAATGAACCAGATAAAGAGAGTATCTCAAAACGACCCTGGAAGAAAACCAAACAGACATTCAATTTGCACTTCTGACATAACAGGGAGGCAAATTTACTAGGGGTAACTATATGCAGGAAATATATCAGGTGCTTGGGATGAGACAACCACACTCATAAGCCCTCTAAGTTATTGAGGATCTAAACACTCCATCAATGGGGAAAAGGCAAAAATAGAAGGAAAATCAAATGGTTTAAAAAAACAAATTGCACCATGATCAAAACATGCTGACTGTAGTCTCCAACTTCTGAACTTTTAAATGCTCAAAGTGTGTGTTTATTTAAATACAATAAACAGACAATAAGCAGCAAGTTTTAATTCCACAGCCATTAGAGGAAAAGTCAATAAATCAGAAAGAAAACACTAGACATGTTCACATCCCAAATGGAAATGCATTATGATCCATGCTCCATTAATCCGCTATCATGCTCCTGATTTAATTTGACAATCACTGATCCTTACTGTCTCATCAAGTTTATAGAAGTCCACCTTAAAGTAAAGCCACCTGATCAGTTGAAAAAGAATGAACCTGTTACTCTAAAAATACATTCCATGCCTTTGAAGTTTAAATCATAGACATGTCAGGTAAAACTAACTTATGTCAGAAATAGAAATATTTTGTTTAGGTATGATAAAAGTATGCAACCACATTGTAGAAATAATGATGACAAAGGAATGAAGCATGATGGAGTTGAAATATGTACTCAGAAGACACAGTTGCCATAAAATCTGCCAGAGCCATGCATTAAGAGACAAGATGCTTCCTTACTTAGTAAGGGAAAAAGACATTTAGTTGAAGAAAGGGTAGGTTTTTATCACCTCATATGTGAGGGTACCCCCAGAAGAATCAGGTTGACGAAGGGTCACACTTGAAATTACCCCGTTTGCAGAAAGAATGCATATGGCTCGAGGCCCTTGTTGAGAAAAAGATATAATCTTCATCATAACATCCTGTGGAAAAAAATGTATAAGTTTAGTAGTACGTTCAGTCAACTACTCAGAAAACGTAGAATTCAATATTGGAAATTCTAGAATAAAACACAGTATTGCAGCCAGTTCTAACAGCACTCTTCATTCCTAGACTGCAGAGATAACACAACATAATTCTTGGATATAGCACAAAGAGAAATTCATTTTCTCCCTCCTCATCTTATATCATAGGTAAAATAGTTATCATATTTTCTTTTAGTTGTGAATCTATCTGAAACGGAATATCATACTTTTTGATAGACTGAACAACATGGAACAAAACTCCAGAGAACATCCATACTTTTCCAACAGATTTATTTAGCATGAAGTTAATACCATCATTGCATATAGCTGAGCATATATGACATAACATAAGCACCTTCAAAGTTGTTATGAGAAATGAGAAACAACAAATCACTGATACCTCGCCAGCGTTAACAGTAATAATATGGGGGGTAAAATTGGCACCAACTGAGCATGCAACCCATTCACCTACAAAGAAATTTCTGTCAAGATCAGTCACCATGGGCTGGAAGTCCTTACTCTGAAATAATTTTTAATCCATACAATATAGAACAATATAAATGCACAACAATGGAAACTGGATAATAATTTAAGAAAAATAGGAGAATCTGTAAATGGTTTCTCTTCGACACCAGTTGTCTTTGTAAGGAGTGAAAGATTGGAGAATAGGAGAAATAGGGATTCTTTCATTACACAGCTCAAAACACAAAAAGCCACTAAATAGCACTGTTCTCAAGCATAAAAGGAAGGTATGGATTTGTCATAAATTAAAATCTCGTAGCCAGTCTCCTTATAGCTTATAATTCTGCATTGAACACACATCTTGTCTCCAGCCTCTTTCTAGCTTAGAATTTTGTATTGAATGCCTTCAAGCTTGTTGATTATGGTGTAGACTAATTTTAATCATAAATAACAGCAGCACATAAATGGTGCAACTAAGTTTTGTTTAAACCACTAGATTGTACATGTATGGCAATTCAATTTCTTGCATAAGAGTGCACACCATTTCAACAGGGTTAGGAGGTAAGATCATCTGCAGGCTCAGCCTTCCAATGATAGGTTTCCTACAGAGTTAAAACTCATGGGTTCCCCTATCTCAGATAATAAAACTGCCAGATAAAATAAGCAAGAAATAAAGAGAGCATATAAAAAGAGCAAAAATTTTCTGCCGCTTTCCTCAAGTTGTAAGCAATTCCTGAAAAAAGTTGAATGAATGAATTCACTTAATTCCACTCCAAATCACACTTTAAATAGTTCAGAAGAAAATAAGAAATATTGCTAAGGACATTAATAAAACGATAGCCTATGTAGGTTGGGCATGCACATCTATATACATGATCTATATTGTATCAAAAGAAAACCACATGATACCATGTTTTTTCCTGAAATATTTGCCAAAAATAAGGTACTGAGAGATGTAAGAGACCTTCTTTCCTTCAATTCTATATTTAAAGTAAAAATTTTTCCTTCACTAGGTAGACGAAATAGCCCAACCTAACAAAAGCCGGTGGCTATATGATAAGTCAGACTATATAGGGAATGTTAAGGTGTTTGCCAGTTACAGAGCTAAGACTCTTCACTTTCATCCTGTCCGTAAAACATACAAGTCAAAGCACCATGGATCTTTTTTTTACCCATCAAGACGACCCACTGGTTAAAGGGTCTTAGAAACACAAAATCCGGAAACAGTATAACAGACACTGGCAATAAAACAGAGAAAACCGAAAACAGAAAACAGAAAACAGAAAACAGAAACCGGCTTTTTTATCGTCAAGACCGCAACAAGTTGCTAAAAATCCCCATCTGTTCTCTTCTCTTAACCATGACATGGCAGAACTAACCAATCACAAGCAAAGGGTGCGATATATACATACCCTACAATAAGATTCTCTCATGCTGCCCCCCACCCCAAGCTACCTCAGACCTTCCCAAGATCAAAAAACAAAAGCCCACAATAACCACACGCGCTCACACACAAATCAAGGTCTCAACTGATGTATCAATTCACAGGTCCCGCATCCAAGAGAAAGGTACCAAAAACAACAGAAACCCGCCCCCATGAACACCAAAGATCGCAACTTTAACAACAAAATAAGAACAAAACCTCATAGAACTCAAATGGGTAGAAATAAAAACGCTGGATTTGTCCTTTTTACCTAAATTCTCCGGCTCGTACTTAGTCTTGCTGACCGGCTTCATTTTTCCGCGTTTCTGAGCAGAGAAATCAATCACCGGAGAGGGCGCCGGAGCCGCAGAGGATATCGGCTTGGGTGACAGGGCCATGGTGACAGAGCCATCCGGGCCGTACTTTCTAGGCCTTCCTCGCTTCTTTTTCACAGGCATAGTCGCCGCCGCCGCCGCCGTGGATGGCGGAGCCACCACCGCCTGCGGCGGAGGATCAGGAGGGGCGGATCCAGGAGTGGAGTTCAGGTTGTCAGTCCTAGGAGCGATTTGGTAGTCCGACGGAGCATCGGATCCCACCACAGTTACCCCACTTCCACCACCATTATTACTCACAGCTTCCCTTGGTTCCATGCTTAAACCCAAAAGATTTTCTTTTTTTCTTTTTTTTTTTAGGATTTTAGCAGAAACCCATTTGGATTTACAGGTTAAAACATCCAAAAATCAAGTCTAAAACTAAAAATTAACCAGAAAAATCCAAACAGTTTTTTTAAAAAACCAACCTTTAAATTTAAAACCCAGAAAGGAGTAAATCAAAGGAAAAAAGGTTAAAAAAAAAAAAAAGAAGCTTGAGATTTTGAAAATCTAAATACAAGCAAGAGGAGGAGCTTTTACAGTGAGATTTAATCTGCAAAAACTTGAGCTTTCAGCTTAATATTTTTGGGATTATCGAACTCAACTTAGCAGAAACACAGCTTAATTAGGTTTTTTCTTAAAAAGAAAAAGTATTTTTTGGGTTTTTAATTTTTTTCGATAAGAGAGAGAGATTGAGAAGAGAGAGATGAGATTCAATTTTGAATTTGTGGGATTGAATTGGAAAATGGTTTTGGGCAAATAAAAAAAGTTTTCTTGTTTTGCATTTTGTTGTTGAGTAAATTTTAGGCTCTAACTTAAAAGTTAGGTGCAAAATAGGATTAAAAAGATAAATATTACAAGAAGACAGAAAATATTTCCATTAAATTAATAAAAGTAGCCATTGATCTCATTTGTTTGTAATGATTATTTATTTATTTTGTTTAAAATAAAGATATCTTGTTTTGGTTGGTATTCGGTGGAAGAATAAATTAAATAATGGTGAAAGTGGAAGGGGCTTTCCTTTTTTATTTTATTTTATTTTATTTGTAATTTTGTGATAAAAAAGTAGACATGCCGATATTATTATCATCATTTCAAATATATTTTTTATTTTTTATTTTAGTTTAACATTGAGTGGAGGGCAAGTTAAATAAGATTGCACGGTCAGGAAGAAACTGTCCAGAAAAGGTAAATAAATAAATAAATAAAGAAAATGGGTAATTCGGTTAAGGCAAGCATGACCTTTTCGTGGGACCTACCAACTATTTTCTGATGCAAGGGAAAAAAAAAAAAAAAGCCATATAGTCAAATAATTCTGCCTGCAGCACATCTTTTTCATATACTCTTCTCAGTCACCAAAAAGATGAAAATAGGCCACAAACATGAAATAATTCGTGTTAAAAAAACGGAAAAAAGATAGCAATATTTCCTTTCTTCGAAAAACCTGCATCTAGAAGATAAAATCTGTACGAAAACATTTGACCTTTGCTTTAACATTTGAAATATTCGATAAATTACTTTTTGCACACAATATTGATATCAGATTATTTACGTGACTTTAACAAAATAATTACTTTACCATTATACCAAAATTCATCGTTTCTATTTATAACTTTTGGAATGCCACTTGGGATTGGTATACAGGCACTTTGCAATTATTTTGTAATCTCTACATTGGTTTCCATTATGAGATGGAGTCATGTGTACTAATACCGATCTTCTTTTACTTGTTTGGATTCTAATTGATGTCAAAGTAAAACTTGTTCGTTGGGTACATATTCAAGTAACAATTTTGATCTTATACAATCTCTCCTAGAGTTATATGCAATTTCTTTAGTATTGACAAATAAAATAATTTTATGACTATTTGTTTCTAAAAAAATAAATTATAATATTACTAATTAAGTTATATAATAATAAAATTATAAATTATAAATTTTATATTTAATATTTTAACCATAATTTTTACAAAATTAAAGAGTCAAATATATATAATATATAATATATAATGACAACACATTTGATTAGAGACAAGGATACTTATCTCCCTCAGATTTAGTTAGATCATAATTCATTGTTATTATAGTTGAAAGCTTTATATTAATCCTCTACAATACATTAATGTTTTAAATTTCAAGCTGCTAGGTTTTTTCACCCAAAATTTTCTAATTTTGTCTTAAAAATGTGATTGCTAGGGTTAGATTTTAACCAAAGCCTTAAATAGTTTACCTCTTAGTAGCTTAGGAATATATTTTCTACTAAGAAGAGTTTATTAGCTCAAATTAATGGCTATCAAGTTAAGCTATAAAATCAATTCTCTCTTAACATTATTTGACTTGAAAGAAAGCTCTTTAACAAATTAAAGGTAATACTTAAGCAATAAGAGTTGTTTTGGTTTGAGGGTTACGTGGATTATTAAAGGAGAACATAACAATAAATTCTTCCACGAATTAATTATAATTTGCAAGAGATGAAACAATATAAGGGTTTTAAAAAATAAAGCTATAACTTGGGTTTGTAAGGACAAGTGACTCAAATAGTTGGTCAACCATTTCTTTACCTCCCTTTACACTAATGATGCGTTTAAAGGGCTAGAGGAAATACCTTCATGTGTTTTTTGGCTTTGTGTCAATCCTAAGCAACATTGTTTGATACAAAAGTAACCCCTTAAAAGATGACATTAAATGTTTTTAATAACGAGACACATAAAGCCATTGGACTCGATGGCTATAAAGTAATCTTTTATTATCATTTTTGAAACATTATAGGACATTCATTTAGCAATTTTGTCATCAATTCTTTTAAAGTCATTCATTTTTCTTAAGGACTTAAAATGACATGCAAATAATATTAATTCCCAAAGTGAAGTTTCCTTAGTTGTTAACTAACATTTGTCCAATTAGTTTTTGTAATATCTACTACAAAGTCTTCTCTAAAATTATTATGGATTGTTTAAAACCTTGCTTGCCAACTTGGGTCTCCCTAGTGCAAACAAGTTTTGTTCCAAGCAGATAGATCATTGATAATGTGATTATTTTATAGGAGATCATAAACACCTTTTAGAGGTATAAAGGGAGAAAGAGGAGTATGGTATAGAAGTAGTTACTTGAGAAAGCCTATAACAAACTAAAGTGAGACTTTATAAGAGTTTTACTCTTGAAGAAATTGGCCCACCTTCAAAGCTTTTTTAGTTAATTATGTATTGTATTATCTCAACTAAAAAGAGCATATTTTATGGAATGGTACCCTTTTGCCATCAAGCCACAATTCCTTTAGGCAAGAGTTCTTTGCAAGAAATATTACAAAAGTAGTAACAATTAGGTGGATTTAACTTATAAAAGAATTGTCTCCCACACTTGTAAATATATGGGGAAGGCTAATAACTGCTTTTGAAGCAAGCCTCAAATAGAGGGTTTATAATGGCTTAAATACATGCTTCTGGTTGGATATATGGCTTACATTAGAGTCACTTTTGCACCACTCTTGTTGTTAAGCTCTAGGACATTTTACAAGGCCTATCTTTTACTTAGAAGTTAGATATAGACATGTGATCCTTAAGGCTAATTTCAAGGTAGCCTTAGATTTCATTAATAAGGTATCCCCATTAATCCATCTAGTGGAAACCTATTAACAAATGTTCTATATTAATGGCCAAAAATTAAAATATTCAAGTCAGCACATTTATAGAGAAGTCAATTAAGTAGTTAATTATTTGGCTAATATTACATTTAGTTAAAAAAATAGTTAACACATTTTGATTAAACCATTAGGGGATATTGGCAAACTTCCTTTAAAATATACGAGAGTTGGAGGGATTTTTCCCTTATTCTCTAGTCTCTTAAATAAGGTTATCTCTTCATTTTTACTCTTAAATATAATAATAATAATAATAATAATAATATATTTAAAAGATTTATTTATTATTATTTTAAAAAAATTTAAGAGTATTTTTTAAAAAATTATTTTCTTATTTTTTTTATTTTCCTTAATTATGAATATTTGTTTTATATAGATGTTAGACATATTTAAATATGTATCAAAATGAATTAAATAAATTATAATATGAGTTAAATTATAATTAAAAGAATTATATACTTATTAAAATATTAATTTTATTAAAATATTAAAATTAAAAATTAATTATTAAATTTATATTAAATAATATAAATAATAAGAATTTATTAAAAAAATTAAAATTAAAATAAAAAACTTAATAATCTTAAAATTAAGCTAATGGTGTCACATAAATGAATTATCAACTTTTTCTTAATTTTAACAATATATAGATTAGTATTAGACCTACACAACATGTCAATTTATTATATTTGTTAAATATATATTTTTATTCATATTTTATTTAAATAAAAAAATAATTTATTTTTATAAAAAATAAAAAATGAATTTATGAGTTTCTTTTTTTTTTTTTAAGAAAAAACTAATAAAAATTTAAATTATAAGTATTTTTTTTAATAAATTATTAAATATATTTTATTAAAAAATAAAAAAAGAGTTAGGAGGATTTATATTGAAAAAATTTTAGATATATATATATATAAATTATTAATATAAATTAGTAAATTATAATAAATATTAAATTATAATTAAATAAATTAAATAAATATTAAAATATTATTTTATTAAAATTTTAAAAAATAATATAAAATAATTATTAAATTAATACTAAATATGATAAAATATGAGAATTTATTAAAAAAATTAAAATTTGAATCAAATATTTAAATATTTTTAAAATTAAACAAATGTCACTATATATATGTTTTGTTGATTTTTTTAATTTTAAAAATATATAGTTAAATAATATAAATAATATAAAATATAAATATAAATTATCGATGTACCCATGAGAAAAATATAGAAGAAAATATTGCCAGTTATTAATATTAAATGGTAACCGATTCAATGTTTCTGATTAATGCAAAGTAATAAAAAATCGACAGTAGCTAATCCCATTAAGTCTATTTGGGACACCAACATTTCTTTACCCCACGTAAACTTATCTTCACAGAAATTTTCAATTATTTTAAACAATAATTAATAGAGATATGAGAGATTGAAAGTAATCATCGATTGCATATGCAAAATAGTTTAATGAAAAATGTAAATTAGTTTATTATAAGAGACACTGACTATTAAAACGAGATACAGCGGCAGGTGCAGGTCTTCCCAACAAAAAAAACCAAAGGCATCTTCATTTTTTCCTTTTTTTTTAATTTATTTGATGACCTACGAGAAAACAAGAAAATATATTTGAAAAAGCAAGTTTAGATAAAGACAAATTCATAATTTAATTGATTTGAGTATTTCATAAACCTGGTGATGACCTCGACGGAATATATTTAACTTCCATAACTTTCTTTTTGTAGTTTTTTTTTTTTTTGTCAATTTCGGCATGGAATAAATTCTATTTCATGCTTTTGGTCGGTAATCAGACCTAATTTTTTGTAGTATTATAAGTAAAGTAATGGAATTAAGCAAACCTGAATAATTAATTTGAAAATCTCGAAATGTCTGGCTAATAAATTACTACTTAAGCTTGGCGGTGCTTACATTGCACGCCCATGTCAGGGAATGGAATCTCAAGAAGATGGAAACAGTACACTCTTTCTTTTATATATATATATATATATATATATACATGCAACGAAAAAGAAGGAAAAAAAAATTATAGACTTCCTTTTTCTTCTTTATTTTTATAATTTTTCTTCTTCTTTTTTTCAAAATATAAGGCGTGTGGCATTTGGACTTGAGAATTTATTAGAACATATTCTTGTTCTTATAAGTTGCCGGCACCCAATTGGACAAAAATTTATTTTTGCAGTCTTTGGCCTATTAAAGTAACATCAGGTAAAATACAAATTTTGTCTCAATTGCAAGACAAAACAATTTTTTGTTCTTTTGGGTTCAATTAGTTTGATAGACTGTTTATGATTCATCTAGGTTAGCTGTCAAGAAATGTTGATAAATCAGTCAAATGTGTCGTTGATGATCTTCAGGCTAGATCTTCATCAAAGCTTGCTTGACTCAGCTTGAAATCAATGGAGAGAGAGAGAGAGAGAGAGAGAGAGAGAGAGAGAGGACGAGTTGGCCTCTACTTGCTAAGAGAGTCAAAATCTCATGGGATAAAGTCAATATTTTTTTACCGATGTTTTGTAGGATACCCATGCCTTTGAAGTCTTGTTGCAAGTGGCACAAGATAATTTAACTTTGGTCTATATGCATGGTTTGGTTTCCCATTGAGATACCACTAGAAGTCTTTCATAGTTTCTCGACGAGACCCCAACATAAATTAGGGTTTCACATTGCAAAACTTTAGTAGAAAATCGAACCGACCAACGAATCTTTTGCCTAAGAGATTTTTCAATGATAAAAAATTTCAAATTTTTGAGTTGTTGGGTTTTTAAGTTTGATTTATTTGCACATGAATTGGATTGAATTAATCTTTATTTTTCTAGATTTTAGGAGTCACCGCAGGACGTTTTACATTTTTTTTATTATTTTTTTTATAAATGGATATTGCCCGTGCATTTTTTTGACCACAGAGGAAAGTGGGAGGGTTTGTTTATAAATGGCAGTTAAGCACTTGAGCTCCAGACTCGACAGCATAAAATTAGAAAAAAAAAAAAAAAAAAAAAGGAAAATGATTCCATCAGGAATCAACAAGTTCTATGTCACATTTTGTTAATCAATACAGATATTATGTCACTTCTATTACGAACTTTTATGTCATTTTTTTCCCTCTTGAGCCTCTTAATGGAAAAAAAAAAAAAGCAATAAAATCGCTTCGATTTATCTTTTTTTTTTTTTTTAGGAACCTGAGATCTCTCGAGTTTTCTTTCCATCCAAAGCTTAATCAGTTAGCCATGCTTACAAGAACGATAGGTTTGGAGTTATTTCTAATTTATCTTTTTAGTAAAGATCACATAATCCATACATAGATAAATAATAATAAATAATAAAATTTAAATTCTTATATTTTTACTTTCACACAATACTAATAAATTAACTGTTTGACATCTTCACCTTGTTTTTTAGTTGGATTGTCCATTTGTTAATTGCTAATGGACTTCCACCCATTACGCGGATGCCCATTTGCAATGGTCCCGTGCATTTTTTTTTGGGTAGGGGATAGAGAAATTCGGTGCGGTAACACAGGCAAAAGGGTCGGCCCATAGATGGATCCAATAAAAGTATAAATCTAAAGCTTGGAACTCTGGGCCCATTTTCGTTCCCACTAAATTATATTTAATGTACATGGAGTCCAATTCAGATTTTCTCAGATGATTCAAAGCCAGGGTGATGGATGCCCAGCTCTTTTATGTACTCATGAGCCGAAGTACTTCAGGAAATATGCTATGAAAATAGAATAGACCCTTTACTTAAAAAAGCAGTTGGTTTATGGGTCTCGTGTGTTAAGAAAGAAAGTAGAAATTTGAATATGATCTTCTTCATTCCCTCCAGTCGAGCCTCCTATTCCAAGTGATGTATTTTTTATTCATTGCCGGAAGCATCTTTGACATTGCCTGGGAGAACATTCTTGCCCTGTGATCACTCCAAGAACCTATTTTTATCCCCTAAATGACGTCCTTAATGCAAGTCTCTGCCGTATAATCACTTCAATAACCCATTATTATCCCCAGATGACGTCCTTGATACAGAGATAACCGACATTAATTAATGGGTATCAATTAGTTCGATCCTCATCGTGAGGGGACAACGAGGCCCCACGTGACATGGGGGAAGCTTAACATGCGGGGACACGTTGTGCCATAACATCATCTAGAGTGATGTCTGTGAATCTTTTCGTTCATTATTCCAATTACCAGTCAGAAGTGTGGTTTTCGGAATTTTCAATATCCAAATTCCTTTATCGCATCGTCCTTGGGAATTCAACCGGTATACACATGAATTACAGCTAGAAGAAGCCAAACGCAAAGCATCACATTGATTCCAATTACAAACAGAAGAGACATGATTTCCCCGTAAGCAGAGTGCCCCTGAGGCTTTTTATACAATAGGTCAAAGTCGGGCAGCCTTTGCTGATTTTAACTTACTGTAATGTGACATTTTCACACATTCTTTTAAAATTACATATTTTAGTAGTAAAAATAATTTGTTTAAAAAGAAATGAAGAGAAAGATTTCAATGCGTCTGATCTTCCTCCAAATCCCATATTGTGAAAGTTTTGTGCTGTCTTGTACCCCTGACGACCACCTCACCAAGCCAGGGCGGTGAGTTGCCATATCCACCTATGATTGCAGTTGCTATGGTTTGATAAATAACAGATGCTCGTCTGCTTCAAACTTCATGCCTTACGTTTATGATGGAATTGTTAAAAATAAACAAAGTGTTTGACTTGAGTTAATTGGTTGAGCAAGTTTCCATCATTTAAATTTGCGAATATTCTAGTCACTGACATCTGGTTAGGAAAATGTCGGAAGTGCAGTTGGAGATGAAAACCAAGAGAGTCAACTGATGATGAGAATATAGTCAGTTGCATAACCTAAAAGAATAATGCTTTTGCTCCTCACATGCCTGCTGTCTGGGCTGCCAACAAATTGTTATATTACCCCTTAATTGATGCAAGAATAGGCGTGGTTGCAGCTTCTCTGCTTAGAACCAATGGGGCCTCTGGAATTCTGCAAATTGCCAAACTAGGTTGGGATGGAGGGGACATTGCTTTGCATAACTGTCCTTACAATGCTTAGTTACCTTCACAAGCTGGTAAAAATCCAAAATGGAATCATTATCTATATGACCCTTTTTTTTTTTTTTTCTTTTAATGTTGTTTGCACGTACTCGTATGAATAGAATTATAAATATAATTGATTGAAATTAATTAAAATTATGAGTTACTTATAATTATAATAAAAGTTAATATGAATAAATCTAATTTAATATATTTTTATCATTCAGATAAAATCAAATATTTATTATAAGTTAAAATATGTTATTGTGTTTTTTTTAATTATAATTATTATGTAATATTTTAATATATTCATAAAATTATTTGTTAGGTTCAGAATTAATTTTGCATAAACTCTCTGCTAAGTCTATTTTCTTAGGCTAATCAAAGAGAGACAATTCTCTCCAAAATCCAGAAATTGGCACAAAATTACCTCCCTCTAATCTAACTTTTAAATTTGAAATTCAGTCAATAAGATAGGGAGTAGACTCATTTTACCAACCAAGTAACTCTTGGGCTCTTGGATGCAATTAACAATCCTCAGTCTATAATTATTAATTATATATATATATATAAAAGACAATTAAGAATCATCGTAATGTATTTTACTACCGCCTACTCGGCGCCTACGTAGCGAAACACTAATTAAATGTGTTTAGTAAAATTAATTGAGACTTACTCTCACCCATTAATTTATTAGCTGAGGACCCACAAAATGTATATTTACAGATATGTTTTAAAACAATATAGAAAATGTCGACAAGGGTCAAGAGGGGTACATGTTCCTCTTGCTCTATGTGCAATCAATCATCTTTTAGAAACTACGAAAATGACGGGGCAATGACATTCCAGTTGCAAGAACGCCCCTTCCAAGACAGAAAGAGAAGCGCAAGAAAGCCACAAATGCTGCAGAGAAAAAAAGTCAATAAAAGCGTCCGAACATCAGAGTTACGGTCCAATTTTTACAATTCTTGATCTTGCTGCGGAAAACTTTTAGCCGGTACAACGTGCCCCAACTGGCAAATGGAAGAAGACCCCACACGGCTCCCGAGTCAAACAAGTAAAATCCAAAGACTCCATTCTATAAAAAGACAAAAAGGGACAAAAAGGGCTTTAAAATATGTAACCTACATTTGTGCTTTTTGAGCCCCAAGACCATGCAAGGACATTGTCACATGCTCTATTATTTCACCGAGATTACCAGATGCCAATGCACACAGCACGAGGTGGGGAAGCCAGCGGACAAGAAGTATCAAAAGCAGAGCCAGAATTAGATCTTCGGCTTCGGAGAACGTGACTTTCTTCCACAGCTCCCCCACCACCTCTCTGACCATTGCCAGCTCAGAATTCAGATTCCCACCATATACGGCGCTTTTACCGGTACAATGGTCAACGATTTTCTTTATCGTCAACCTGCGTCCCCGGTTTTGTCACTTATCAAGATCCAAAAAGACTCGATATATATATATATATTTGATATTAAGTAGTTTATTAAATTTTAAATTATATAATAAAAAATAATTATTTTTAATTTTATAAAATTTTTAATTTTAAAAATAAAATTTTAAAATTAAAATTATTAAAATTTTTCATGAGTGACAGTCAACACTGTTATTTTTCTTAGTTGTACTACACTAACCTCAATGATACACACACACACACAATCCATCTCCATTTGCATCTAACCTAATTCTTGCGTCATTTATGGAATAGCATGTTCTTATGCCATTATGCTCCCCACTTTGTACTAAACTCACTATTTTGCACTAAAATTAATTTATTACCTTTATTAAAAAAAAGTACATGAAATTTCATTGCATAATCATTGATTGTTTTAATAAAATAATATTATTACCATCATTTATTAAATATTTATAAATTTATCAATAATTATAATAATACAATATATTATTTTTTATAAAGTTACTTTTTATATAAATTATAAAATTTATTATATTCATTTAACATTTTGGAATTATTATGCCACCATTAAAAGTTACACTCTAAAATGCAACTGAATTGAATGTAAAGGAAAAAAAAAAAAAAGTATGAATGTAGGGGATACATCTTATTATTTAAAAAATTTTACATATTCTAATTGAAGTTTTAAGTTTGATAAGCAAAATATAATACGAAAGAATTACATTGATAAAAACTATTTTTCATAAATAATAATCATTTTATATAACTTGAACTATTAACTGTAAACCATAGCAGTCACACTCACCCAATGGAAATTTTCGCCTTTTGAATGAAGTTTGAATATACAGAGTTGACAAGTCAAACACCCAAGCCTTCAATAAATATATATATATATATATATATATATTTCCACCTTTTGGACTTAAAACATTGCGTGTTCCCATCTGCAAGCCACAATTGAAAGATTGTTCTTTTTACATCGACAAAATGTAGACCAATTATGATGTCTAGGACGGTGATCGGTGTGCCACGCCGCTACGGTTTTTCACCCGAATCACGAGTCCCAACCAAACGCACACGCGTATGTTTTAGGGGAGTATGGCCTATTTGCAATTTTTAATGCAAAGAAGACCTTCGAACCACTCCTACAATATTCGCAAAAGACCACAGACTGACGCGTTACTTGGAATTAAGGACCCAAAAAAAGTATTCATTATTCAAGTTTGGTGGCCAACTTGCACCTAAAATCATCCCTCGTTTATGTGCATGGATCCAAAATTAGCAAAGGCGTCCATTTGCAGTTTTCCAGACATTAGCCGCAGAAATAATTCAACATGCCCCTTGTAGATTCCAAGTTCGATATATTGTGGTCAAAAAGCTCGTTCGAAATCATTATTACTTGATATTTTATTTTTTTGTTTTTGGGTTCCAAAAAAATAAAAAAAAAATCTATATTTGTTCATGCAAGAGAGAGAAATGAACTAGAATAATATAAAAAATTGATGGAGTCAACCATTAAAACTAGTAATATTAAAAGATCCTTATGTACAAACGGCGTGCTACGTGAAGCCATCGATTTTCCCCATCTACCTAATTTTACTTCTGTATCTGCCAGCAACAAACTTATATTAATCACAAACCCCAGCAACACTCCTATACTCTTCATATGGCTTCCTTCTCCTAATTCAAATCTTCCCTTCAAACAAAGCACATTTAAAAACAATATGGTGGAGGAAAGCCCTACACCGTGTCTCTGGCCTATTCAACCAACCAAACCCAACTAATTACTAGCTAGTACTATCACCAAATTCCATCTTTATGTGCAGAACAACAGCCCACGACTGAAGCAAAGAATATGCCCCCAAAAGAACGATGAACAAGAAAGTCTCTGGCCTAACCCAAATTGCCCTTTCACGTTCCACTTTAAGAATATGATCTGATTAATCCCAAATTGTATAGATTCCTTCTCACTATGCTCCCAAGTGATAAAAGCGCAGCCCCAGTAATCCCTGCCGCTTGCTCTTCCCTTTCTGCTTCTTCATGGTAGATCAGTGGTGGCAATTCCTTCACTTTCAAATTACTCAATCCAATCCTTTGTCGAACAGATTCAATTGTATTAGGATCAGCGGGGTTACCATTTGCATCAGTTACATAGAATATGTTTAGAGCCACGTCCGTCTTCTTCGTGGATACTTCAGCCCTTGTCACATTAAGACCATTTTCGCGAAATGTTCTTGTTACATCTGCTAAAAGCCCCTGCCTATCTGGCATGCATAATTCCAGCCTCACACCCTGTCAATTGGAAAAGTTTTCTATTAGCCTCTTGCAAAATATGCCTAACAAGTAAATAATCAACAATTCAATGGTAAATAGGAATCAGAATTTGAACAATTACCTCAGATGCTCTTCTCTCGACAGCAGCTTGTATGCATTGGATTACACGATGCCTCTCGGCCTCTGAACTAATAGGGGTTCCATCTGTGTGCCTAATATAAAATTCCTAAAACAAGATAAGCCCAATAGAATGTCAATAACTTAGTTAACAGCTGCCATCAATGGAATTTAAATTGATACAAGCGACAGGTATATATACCAGATATGCTCTGTCTTGGCCCGTGTTGATAGTAGCATGAAACACAACATATTCCATGTCTGTCAATGTGCATACAACATCAAACAAAAGCTTTCTCCGATCTTTACATTGAACATTCACAACAGAATAACCTCTCTCAATCCAGTTCTGTACAGTTACAACCAGAGAATCAGTACTGTGCTGCAAAATAGGCTTCCTCTCATAGTCCCTATCAGCAAACATCATCTGATGTAATCTCCTTTCTGTGTGCGTGACAGCCATCGAAACCAAAGATTTTGCACTCCTAATATCATTGTCCCCCTTCAAAACACTCCTCAATCGAGCCTCAATCCTGTCAATCTTTTGTGAGTCCTCAATTGGGGACCCTGAATCGCAGTCCTTAACGTAGATCAAAGAAGCAATCCGGCCATTATGAGTCCAAACTGTAGCCTCCACCACATTGCAATGCAGATCAGCTAGCACAGCAAATACCTCAGAAAGAAGGCCGACCCGGTCAGTGCCAGTAAGTTCTAAAGTAGTTAAGCCATCATAACTGTTGGTTCTACGGTTGTGAATGGTCCCAAGTGACTGTAACGTCCAAAACATGGAACAACAAAAAAGCTTTCAGTTTCCGTAAGTTAAGGGGAACAATTATTACATTCAATCAGACAAATAAATCCAAAAAAGAAAACGTGATTTAAGTATAACAATTACCTGTTTCATGTACTCAAGAATGCTCTCATCTGTCAATTTATTTTCATTCAAATCGGTCACATGAAAAACTGGAGACCCCAAATTGAATAATTAAAACAAAAACCTCCCAAAAAAAAAAAGGAAAAAGGAAAAAAAAAAAATGGCAGAAGGTTGGCCAACTATTTACCATCCATGAACCAGCGTCCATCAGAAATAATGTAAGCCTTTTTAATGGAGAGGTTGAGGTCAGTGAGAACCTGAACAGCCTCCAGTAAGATTCCATCCCTTCTGGCACTATCAACCTGGAAATCCCAGCAAATAAACAAGAAAAATTAGTCAATTTTTTGAGATTTTTTTTTTCTTTTGCAGAAACATTTTGTGGGGTTATTTTATTTTTGTTATTGCTGTTGCAGGTTTCGTTGAAGGCTCACCTTGACTACAGTCGCCGTGGGGCAAACGGCATTGTCGATGACCACTCTGTCAGAAGAAATTACTGACATTATTATTTTCCAATTCGGAAAATTCCAACGTAGAATTTTGAAAGGGTCAAAAACAAAGTGGGAAAACGATCTTAGAAAAAGTCTCACAAGAAACATTAGTAAGCCAATAGAAAGAGTCAACGATATAAGCAGAATTAAACAAAACTAAAAAGGAAATTCGCACTAATTTCGATAAATCTGCTAAAAAGAAAAAGGAAGAACCTTAGGTACAGAGGAGATCTTCATTTTACAGAAAAAAAAATGGTAAGTCAAGATTTCCTTAAATTTTCTACAAGGAGACCAAAAATTTTGAGGTAAAACTCGAAAAATTGTGGAAAAATTTTAGAAAAAAATTTAGAAGAAAAAAACGAAAACCCAGTATCCATTAAAGGGGAGAAACTAATATGTGGGAGAAGAAGAGAAAATGAACCTGGGAGTGGTCATTTTAATCACAAGCTTCTCATATTCATCCAAGCAAGCACTCCGCGCCATTGCCTTCACCGTTAATTTACCTTTCTCTTGCTTTGTACTTTAGGTTGTTCCGTTTATATACCCGGCAGCGAAACAAGAAAGAACCTTAAAAAAAGCAAAAGTGGCAGCGAGATATTCAAGAACTCGGAAGAACAGCGAATACTAGAAACACAAAGAACCCAGGAAAATCAGCGAATCCCCAGAAAATAGATTCTCTTAAAACTCTCGATTTTCTTCGCCTGAATCCACCACCCAGCTAATATCTCTCTCTCTCTCTCTCTCGAGAATTTTCAAAGATTTTTGTATTTCACTTCGACGATTTGTTCCTTTTACAAGCACAAAGCACGCTTTGTTCTTAACTTACATATATATATATAAATTATTTCCATTTTCAGTTGATTTTTCCTTTTTGTCCTTACACAAAAAGCGAAGAGCCTGCCCCTTGCTGCCCGTTTTTAGTTTTTAACTAACCTTGTACCCGCTGGATTGTTAAATTTAATTGTATCTGTTGATAAATTAATTTTTATTTATATTTTAAAAATTAAAAATATATATATATATTTTAATTTAAATTAAATTTATTTTTATAAATAATTAAATTTTAAAAATTAATTAATTAAATTAAATAAATTATAAGAATTTTTAAAAAAAAAATTTAAGAAATTTTTTTTATTTTCTTATTATACTAATATTTTTTAATATATATATATATATATATAATTGAGAGATTTATTTTTCTTTCAATAAAAATTTAAGATTAATTTAAAAAAAAAATTATAATTATAAAAATTTAATTATCATTAAAATAAAATTTAATAAATTAATAAATTTTTTATTTCATTATAATTTTATATTAGTTAATATCTATATAATCTTATTTTAATTTTAATTAATTTTTTGTAATTATAAATTATATTAATATTCTTAATTTACAAATTCATAAAAAATTATCACTTAAATAAAAATTAAAATTTTTTATTACATATATAAATTTAATTATATTTATTAATATTTTTATTTTTATTTTTATTTTATTTTAAAAATAAAAAAATAATTATTAAGTATTATTTTTTAAAATAAAATTAAAAATTATTTTTTTTAAAATTAATTTAATTTAAATATATTTTTATAGTTATTTTGAATTAAAAAATAATTAATTAAATTAAATTTATTTTAAAATAACATAATTTGAAATTAATTTATTTTTATTACATTCGGAAAAAAAAAATTTTCTAAGAAAATATATATTAATTTAAAATAATTTAAAAAAATAAAATTTTGATTTTTTGTTTCTTTATTTTTATTTTTTTAATTAAAAAAATTTATAATTATAAAAATTTAATTATATTCAAAATAAAATTTTATAAATCAATATAATTTTTATTTGAATACAATTAAAATTATATTAATTAATTTATAAAATTTTATTTTAATTATAATAATAATATATTATAATATCTTAAATTTATAAATTTACAAAAAATTCGTTGCATAAAAGAGACTAAAGTCTTAACATAATTTTGACAATATATTATTTATATATAAATATAAATTAATTAGCATAATGTTGGTTGTTCAAGAGTCCAGCTTGGATAGCACGTCGGTAAATGTTGTGTCCTTTGCGTGCCTTTGACTCAATGGGAATCAAGGGAGTTGATTGATTCCTAATCGACGGAATGGGGTTGGTACACATGGATAGTTTCTGGGATCCACAATTTTTTTAATTTCTTTTTTCTCGAAATATTATTATTTTTGAAATGGCTTGATTATTAAAGTTTGAGATTTGCCGACTATAACAATGACGTCCGTACCAAATCGGCGTTTTCTGTCCCTTTTTCCCCTTTTTTTTTGAATTTTTGATTTCAAAAAATAAAATTACATTTTTGCTGGGATTCAGAAGTCTGGATTATAATGGTTGTACATTTTTAATTTTATGATATATTATCGTACTTAGTATTAAGATAATGATATTCAGATAGTGAAACTTATGCTTAATGATAATTGAACATTTGACGCGCTTTTACGTTAATCGTTTGTATTAATTTGGACCGACCACAAGGTCATCATGCTTCTTGCTCGATAGGATTACGTATTTGTTACTGTTATTTTTTTATTAAGTTTTTTCATATAGCTTATTTTATATTTTAACAAGCAAATTCTTTTTACTTTTAGGGAGAGATGAGTTTTGAAGAGATGCGCTCTGATGTCGCGTGATTGCATTTAATTGGCGGAGGCATGAAACGGCGCGCATGACGAGCCGTCGTGGAAGCACGCCTTCCGATTTATTATGTCCATCTTTTCTTTCCTTTGGGAGCCACAATTCAGCATGTCCCTTAGTGGGCCCCATTTTTCCTCTGACAATCACGTGGCAGGCCTATCAGGAAAAACGTTTCAGCGTTGTCTCCGGCATATCGAGTTTCCATTACGTGGCACCCTCCCAGGTCCCCCACTCCGCAAACAACAGTATACGACCGGGAAAAAAGCTAGTGGACAGGATGGGGAGGGGCGGCGATATAGGATCTATGTGGGTTCCGTCTCTTTCTGATTTTGCTTTTTTAAAATATATTATCTATTTACGCATCACATATTTTAATATATATATATATATATAAAAGACTCACTTATTTTTTCTTTCTTCGCCTGAATTTATACAAGGTCACGTTCCTATGACGGGTCAATAATCATAAGCAAACACCGTTATCATGCCTCGGGATCGTTACTTCTTAGAGTCT
The DNA here is from genome assembly GCA_037832385.1 of Rhizophora apiculata. Taxonomy (NCBI): domain Eukaryota; kingdom Viridiplantae; phylum Streptophyta; class Magnoliopsida; order Malpighiales; family Rhizophoraceae; genus Rhizophora; species Rhizophora apiculata. The sequence goes on along the minus strand of CM075439.1, from coordinate 5,179,845 downwards.
ATTAATTGTATAATAATGCCTTGGCCGATCAAAAATTTATGAAAAGAAAAAAAAAAAACCAAAGAGAAAAATATTTCCCAACCCCGGTTTGAATCAACACGACACAAAACAGAATTGAAATGAATTATGGTGCAGTTTTATTTTTTGTTGGAGCTCCGGTTATAGCTTGCGCTTGGAATAGGGACTTGCAAGATAGGAAAAAATAAATATTACAGGTGATTCCTGATACTAATACTTCAACGCTAAAGTTTTTATATGAGTGATTTAAAAAAAGAATGAAACTCTTATTAGACTAAAAAAATATAACGAAAATGATTGATTTGATTTATAAATGTTGTGAGTTTTTTTATAAATATTTTAATTAGTGAGTATGTTGATGTGACAAGACTTATTGAGATTTGTTCATTCATAGTAATTAGCTCAAACAAAAGGAAGCTCGTATGAAGTTGTGAGTTCGACGGTGAGGTCAAGTGAGGGAGGAGGGCGTGTCAATGTCTGGGCATATGGTGGGTCTGAATTCGAGTCCTTATCAACCGAAATTGGCCATGGAGTTAAACCAATTAATGATCAAGGTCTCGTTGAATTGTAAAACTGCCAATTCAACCGGCGGTTCGTTGGAATCAAACCCGGTGGTCAGGACATGTCCTTTCACGGTATATTTCCCCGCTTCCTGTCAATTTATAACTTTTTAATTTGTATGATTTTGGCGGCAAGGGGGTGATGTTCCCGCCAAAAGGGGACCGATGGGGTGGGGTGGGGTGGTTCAGTGGGTGGTGATCGAGGTGGAGGGATGGGCCAAGCCATCACCGGGAAAAAAATCCACAAAAATAAAAAGCAAAGATGAGGGCCCACCATTTTGCTAATTTTCCTATTTCAACTTGGAGAGAATGCGTGGTAGACCTTTTGCTGTTGGTGTGGGAAAAGCGGACGCGTAATTCGAAAATGGGCCGTTTAAAACAGTTTTTGGTCGGCTTTTTACGCTGTCGAAGGGTTAATGTACGAGGTGGCAAGGAATGATGACACGCTGGATTACAGCACAAACGTTTCATCAATGGGGCCCAACGTTGTCCCAACCAAAACCTACCATGGTAGACATCGAGATCTCCAGCCGACCAACCCAAAAGTCCTACGCCTGCTCCTGATTTATAGCCATGAATTTTCACCAACTAATATATACAATCCTAAAATTAATATAAAATATACTTGATATGATTCCGCATGATCCAATTAACTTTCCTGTTTAGTAATCATTTTAAATATTAAATTCCAAATTAGTATTACCATAAAATTAATCAAATTTTCTGTCATATGAATATTTATAATAATTTTATGGAGTGTTCTTTAAACTCAACTCATTACATCAAAATTGAAATATAACGAAAAATAGGTGAAATGGCGTTACGGAAGCGACCAAAATTGACCCAATTAAGATATAAGAAGTAAAAAATATGAACGTTAAACAATAAGAACAGGAAGGGAATTGGGTGCATACAGCTAAAATTTTACAATATCTAACTCTATGCAATTATATATTATAATTTTTTTTAACTAATATTAAGATGATATCTTAGAATGAGGCAGACAACAGTACCGGTTAATACGGTTCATAAATAGCCAGCAGAGAGACCAGCTGTCTCTTGTCGGAAATTCCCATTTTTGTTTTTATGTTGTTTTCTATACCATTTTTTTTTTTTGTTGGAAATCCCGCCGCGTGTTTTCTTTTTGACCTTTAAGAGTCCTTTTTGGCGGCAAATTCGGAAAACAGTATTCGGGAGGCTTTCAATACGTTACTGGAAGGTATGGTCAAAAGAACAACTAACACGTCAGTCTCATCTACTAAAAAGACAAATTGTTTTCAAAATTTCAATTTTTTTTTTGTTAAAAATTATTCAATTTATAATTAAAATATCAAAAAATATATATAAGATAAGATAAAATATTTAACGATCTGTACTGTTATCCAATGACATGTGGTTGCACAATTTTTGTTTTAAATTACACATTTTATCGTTTCTGTTGCAAAGTTATTTATTTTGAAAAAAAAAATAAAATTAAAAAAATATTTTTATTAAATAAGACCCATATTCTAATTATTTTTTTGGGCCAGATCTTTGACTACTAACTTCTTAGGATTCGGAAATTAGAAGCTGAAGGGAATGAGGCTCAAAAAGAATAAAAAAAAAAAAAAGTGAGAACGGGGCAGTGGTGGGGGAGAGGTGCGAATTCTATACAGCGGCACCGCAAATCTCTCCGTGAGACACTCGAGGCATGTTTCCACGTGATGAAGTTTGTATGGCTGGAGTGATTTTAGATTTACAAGTACACGAACGATTTAATTGTTTAATTAATTAATTCAAATTTCTGAGCTTTGAATGAATCTAGCTGGTTTTTCCTCTTTTTTTTTTTTAAAAAATCCTTTTTAAATTTCCGATTATTTGTATGGCTTTTGTTTGTGTAAAATTCTGCGTTGTACTAGTATCTCCACGTTGTTCATGGGTCCCACCTCGAATGAGAAGATCTTGGCCGTCTAATTAGGTTACTGAAATTTAAGAAATAGTATATATATTGGTCAAAGTTGGCGCATGTGAACGTAAGACTCACACACTCACATGGCTTCGACATCCAGCTAACAAAAGGAACAAGACATTTACATTTAAGGATTCTCATTCATTAATTAATCTTGATAATTTTTGGGTGATACGAGACATGTTTTAGAATACAGTCCTGTAAAGCAGAGTATTTGGCCTTTTTTTAAAAAAAAAAAAAAAATTTAAATGAAGTTTTAAGGGAATACAATTAATTCTATGGATCTTGTCAAGCATCTCCTACTCTCTTAGATTATCTTTTTATACTACCATATGTTCTAATAATTTTGTATACTTTTAAATAATATAATTTATTATTTATTTATAATTAATACCATGAAAGGATAATAAATTTAGTATAATATTATTTGATTTTAATATAAATTTTTGTATAAATTATAAATTTATGATATATTTTAATCATATTATATATATATATCAAATTTGATATAATTTTGTGATATATAGTTTTAAATAAAGTTTAAATTTATTATATAAATATATCTTAATTATATTAAAAACATATATGAATCTCTTTTAATATAATTTAATAAATATCTATATAATAAATTTGAATTTTATACATAATTTCATATTAAAATCAAATAATGTTTTACTGATTAATAAGCATGTCACTTGACGTACTTAGAGAGATTGCTTCGCATTTTACCTTTGGGCATGATCGTTGGTTCACAGCTGAGGGACGTTAATTATTATACATGATTATGTTCAAAACCCAGTGTCACTGGTAGTTTAAATCAATATATATGTGCAATTGATGAAAACTTCATGCAATGAAGTAGATTAGTTACAATACACACGCGCATACACATTACCCAGATGGCGATGCTTGTGCACAATGTGTTATACATGTCTGTCATAGCTTTTCTTGTGAATAGATGGACAAGGAATGCTGCTCTATGCTAATATGTGACTTTCAACTGAAGTGACATTGGCATTTTTTATGAAAAAAAAAAAAAATGACAGTAAGGGCATATTTATGAGCATTCTCAATATTACGCCTTGAACCGATACAATCGATTGTGATGAGGTAATTTTTTGTGAACCATAAGTTCTAAGGAAGTGACCTTAATATATACAATGCATGCAGGCTGACCATATAATATCGTATGACAGTAATACCAAAATAATAATAATAAAATGGGGACTTGGTTAATGGGAACTTAAAACTTTATGATCAGTGGAGATGGAGCATCTACATCAAGAATATGCCTAGGCCTGTCGTGATTTAAACATTGAAGTGTACAATGGAGGGCATCGGCATTTTGGCAGTTGAAATATCAAGTCAGCCAGCTGTGGAAAACGGTAGTTGATGGGAGTGAAAGCGTCGTGGCACAAAACTAAAAGGCATATGCAAGTGCTGCAGTTTGAAGTGAAATCAAGTGGGTGACCTGCCCTCTCCAAGCATGATGATGACATTGAAGGCGAGTGGACAGTATCGGCACTTTTAGCTCCCTTTAGATTTTGCATCGTATTCAAGTGGCCATATCTCAATATCCTACAAATTTAATCTAAAAATTGTCAGCTTTAAACGTGTACAAAGCCCAACCTTTTTTTTTTTTTTTTAAAATTTTGTTTCCTTTTATTGGAAGCTTTTTAAGAAGTCCACAAGATGTTGGCGACAACTGTTTTGTTTTCCAAACTTGATCAAATTTGAAAAGCATTTGCATTGCAATTGGTTTTCTTAAGCTCCGCAGATGTCATGAACCTTTCCCTTCTAGAAATTGCTCACTTCCCGCAAATGAAATTGTCTCACGTTTTGATTATAATTTAAGAAAACGTCAAATCAAAGCTACCTTGATATCTCTTTTGAGTATGTTACTTTCTTTGCATCAAGGCGGAAGCTATCAGTTTGGTGCTTGTAACATCCTTGAGAGAAATGGGACTGCGACTTATGATTAGGATTTAAATAGTATTAAAGAGGGTTTACATGTGTGGTTAACTGGTTATCAGTTAAGTTTAATTAGAAAAATTTAAGAAAACATCAAATCATAGCTACCTTGATGCCTCTTTTCACTATGTTACTCTCTTTGCATTATGGCAGAACCTATCAGTTTGGCGCTTGTAACATCCTTGAGAGAACTGTGACTGCGACTTATGATTAGAATTTAAATGGAGAAAAGGGGCTTTAGATGTGCGATTAACTGCTTACCAGTTGAGTTTAATTATTGAAAGAAACAAAAAAGATTTGGGACACAACTCCATTAGCAAACCTGATAATAGGACTAACTAGGGCCTCGCAGACCTTTAAAAAATATGAAAATTTGCCTAGGATTTTGACAAAATTTTAAATTTCTTATGATTGTCCTCCTAAAATTTATTGTCCTGCAACTTGCCCCACAACTTTTATTTCTTAGCTCTGTCCTGCTTGGAATGAGGAGCAGTCAGATGCACCTGAGTTCCCAAGCTCGGCCCCCCAACGACGTGTAGGTTGGCAAAGCTGCGAGGTCTCACTTACGAGAGCGATTCACATTGTTAGGTGGAATCAATTAGTAGTTCTCATTCACGGCTTGATTCAGAGAAGATTGAACTTAAATTTTTGCGTGAGGTTGCAAGAACAACCTACTAACCTTTTTGACTCATTTTCCCTGTTTGCACGTTCTTCCCTAAGCTTAGGCTTTGTTTAATGAGACATTATTGTATAGATCAGGCTTATAGACCTTGACAAAGGGGTGAGTCTCACTTTCCATCTCCCAAGGTCTATCATGGTCTGTGGAAGTTTTTTATCCACGTACCAAGAAAGACTTAATTACATGGATGCAAATTATCTCGATGCAGTATAAATAAATGTGGGTGAACGAATATTATTATAACCGTTTATTATATATTTGTAATTTTTATCATTACTTTTAACACATATAAAATAGCTACATTTATGTAATTAATAATTATAATAATATGATATAATAATTTTTATGCCCCAAATAACCGCTCTTAAATACCCTTTCAATATCCTAAAAATGTACCGAGAGGGCAGTTTCTGTCCAGCAAGAAAGTGCAGCTCTACCGGCTATGGGCGAGAAAAACCGGAAATTTTCACCGCCTTTGGACAACTTGCCTCTAGAGTCAAAACTATTCCCCAAAAACGAACAAAGGGTGCTGAAGCAGCCTTTGAATTGACCATCGGACTTTCTATTTTATATTCCACAAATCCCACCGCCATTTTTTAAAAACTTCACAAGGACATGTGCATGGAAAATATATGTTTCGTTGTACAGTTGTCTTTGCTTACTCCATTACAGGTCCCTATAATTTCCAATCGTTACTATCTTCCCTACTTGCATGCCAGCAATTTCGTTGAAAATGACGGCTTCCTGCGTCGTCTGCGTAATGTTGGGAAATTTCCTACCGTTACGTCTACCACGAAAACGACACACCAAACTTGTTCGTTGGTCTCTCTCCTGCTTTAATAAGCAAGAATTTGTTGGTCATTGAAGAAAACCTTGCAAGTGTTTTATCAAGGCCCTTATTCTTTATAAGCGAAAAAACACTTCTTTTATATCGCTGGAGATTCACCTTTTTGTTTACAATTTTCTTTTATAAACATATATTAAATTATAAAATATAAATTCGGTGTGTACAAGACAATGTTTTTCTTATCTTATACGAAAAAATAAAATTACCATCAACAACCCAAATATTTTAATTACAGGGTAGGATCGAAAAATGAATAATCAAATTAATCAGGTTATAAACTTTGGAACATTTGGCCCCCAATTAATAATCAAATAATCGAGTAGCTAGCGATGTTTTTGTGTACCATAGAAAGATTTTATAGCGTGTGTTTGTTTTGTTAGCACAAGACGTCACTGCACACGTCGGTGGAAAGATCCAACTAATTGGACTCCCCGACAGTGCAATTAAGCATATAAAGTTTGATGTAAGAACTTTCTTTTGACTTTTTGTGTGAGTTGATAGGCGTGACTATGCTTTCACGGATTGGCTGAAATCGTGCCATTAATTCTACCGGTTACCAAACCTGTGTAATTGACCAAACGCTTGAGAAAATCGAGCATCGGATTCTCGTTGTGCGAGGAAATAGAAATAGTCCATGAGTGTATGCGCAAACGGTACACATAGGCATTAGTGCAGAAGTGTGCAGTAGTTACACTGTTCGATCGATCAAGTATTCACCAGCGGTTCGCGTAATGGATATGTGGGAACTAGCCTGATACTGGCTGACAACTTGGTCTCTTAAAATTGCATTTTTTTCTTATGTGAAAAAAATGCTACGTGTAGATTAAGATGTTTTTATTCATTACAAAATTTATTGAAGCATTAACTATATAATAAAAGTGATTAGATTATTATATAAATTTTACATCTTTTTTAAATTACATTTGAAATAGATATTTAGAATCTAAATCCCTAGGATATCTTAAGGGATTGTAGAAGTTTGTTCATTGATGAGGGTCTATGAAAAGTATGAGATATTGGGTCTCGGGGTTCGAGAACTTGGACCAACCTTAGCATTCAAAAGCATAAGTTGACTTCTCAAAAGAGCAAATGAAGAGAGAAAAAAGTGAACGAGAGGGATTATTTGATTTCTGGTGGAGAGATGATATTTGTAAGGCAAAGAGTGAACTATCAATCAGCTTATTTTCATGTACGTAATTATGTTTCGAATTTTTGGGTTTGCGTTTTCCTTGGCGAAAAGCTGAGTACCCGCTTCAGTTAAGAAAATTGTAATATAAAGATTCATTAAAATTATGATTACTTAGAACGACTCTTTATTTGATATTAATAATGTTACAGTGATAAATTTATTATACAAAAGATTGTTAAATGAGAACATTCGATTGGAATGATATAATTTTTTTTATGTTTTGTTAAAAAACGAAAAATTGTAAGGTGAGAGAGGCGGCGACGCATTAGCGGGGATTTTAATGAGAATTCGATGGGATCATACCGTCTGATCCAGGAACAGGCGGTATCAGTGGAGTCAGAGGGCTAAGACAGAATGAGTTGAAAATGCCACTCAATCTGGTCGGTCCAATCGAGCTGCAATTGTTGTGATGGCACGAACCCATGCAAGTGGTAGGAGTTGACATCATTCATATATGGAATGTATTGGTGCATAAATGCATTCATACAGTTGACTTTTCCTTTCTGCTACTAATCCAAATGGTTGTCATCAACTTGGTGAGAACTTAGAGTGCGTAAAATGTTCCTTTGGAATTCATCCCTATTTCTGTTTAAAAAATAAGAATATTTTGCCTACTAGCATCTTGGTTTTCCACATGCACCGCAAAAAACCAAAAAAATAAAAACAAAAATGATATTTATTATGATTAAAATTTCTGGATTTTTATCGACTATGCTATTTGTAAGACTAAAAACTCTTACAAAATCTATCTCTGTCTCAATCTGTATAGTACTTCTCCACTAAAATTGGTTCCCATGTAAGATAATTGAAAAAAGTTAGAAAATTGTGTTGTCATATATATCATTATTCACTTAAAAAAAAAAAAAAGGGATCAAAATACAGTATATCATCGGATGCAACATTAATCTCGTGAACATATATATATATATATATATATGCAAAGCTAAGGGCCCATACACAAGATCCGTTAGGTGCTGCACACGCAGATATTTTCTGCCTTCCTAATCCCACCAATCTCCCCACTATTTTTGTTCTTGCCAACCTTCCTCGTTGACCATCCAGTCCTCACATTCTCCGCCCTCCCCGGTTTAAATCGGACGAACCAAATCTTGTAATCAAATAATCAAACGTCAGCTCTAATTTATGTGGGTCACCACCTGCCGGAAGACTTCATTATTGTGGATCTCGCCGGCTATACAAAGGACCCCACCTAGCAGCAAAGAGTTGACATTTCTCGTGAAAATTGTAAAGAGATTTGACCAATTCAATTAATCATTATAAATGGGGCTGCTCTCGCAACATCCATATCCGTGATTAAGATTCAATGTCTCTGAAAAGATTAGCCCATGATCTTCCCTCTTGTTCGCCAATCACATGGCACCAGAATTATGTTCTACAAGGTTGGCATGTCTTGGTTTGTTATCATTACTTAAAAAGAATGTATGTCCCATTACCGTGAATTATAAAAAAAAGAAAAAAAAAAAGAAAAGAAGAATCTTTATAAAAAACAATTATTTTGTAATTCAAAATTCTGAACCTACCTTGCGTTTAATCACTGACAAGTTATTCATTAGTTACCATCAATCATTAACTGTCAATCATTTTTGTAAAAGAATAATACATCACTGTAGTTTTAGGTTAGTAATTAGTGAAAAAGAAAGCACAAGCGTGTGGGTCCATTGAATGCTAGCAAATTACTAAGCCGGTTGGCAGTTGGGCTAGCCCAGGAGGTTCGCTCTAGCACATGCTGTGTCTGCCGATGAATAGTAAATGGGCGAGGGGCGACAGCTGAGGAGGTCAAAGCCTGCATAGCCGGAGAGGAAAAAAAAAATGACAAGGCCGATTAAAACAAGGGCCTCTGTGTCACATGATGATTGGCGGGAAGCAATCGGTGAGCCTCCTCTATGGGCTACAGAAGTTCCGCCGAACTTCAATTTTACAGGAGACGGTAAAGATGTTTCAAGGTTGAGATTTTAATTTAAAGCCAAATGCATGCAAGAGGGAATTTAAAAGCAAAACAATGCAAAGAGAAGAAAATAGAACGTGAATTTACTTGCTTATATGGTCTTGTCTCAAACGGACACCTTAGTAATTTCGAGGGGTTTGAGGTCGAAGATTCAGGAAAAAAAAAAAACATATACCGCATTCCCTTTTTTGTTATGAAAATTATTTGTACATTTTTCAATTCTGGTGAGAGTAGGAAATAAGTTTGAATGATGAATAGACTGGCGGTGTTCAATGGGAAAGAAAATAAAGAGAGTGCAATCATCGACGGCCCATGTCAAATAAAACAACAATAGGCCCAGGTCAGGACAATGTTTGTCCATTGAAGTTCATGTTAATGTGCTTAGGCTGATCTCCAAGACTTTGGACAAAGATGAACAATGGCTTGAACACCAGTTCTACAAGTTGGGTTGCCAGATGAAGAAGCTCTTTGGGCTTGGAATTGAAGCCTTTAACTCCAAAATGAAAAAGGGACAATTGAATGTTAAAGGCCAGTCCAATATTTAAAGGGCAAAAACCGAAACAGAAAAAAAATAAGATCAAAAAGTTTGTTCAAGTCCAAGTAGTAAAAAGACAGGGACCATCTCAACCGCTGGCCCCTGTTCCGAACAATAAAACACCAAAGCAGGTGTCGTTTTGTCCAATTTTATGCATGTAACCAAACTCAACCAATTAAAAATTCGATTCGACCTAAGCAATTTAATGACCAGTAATTCAAAATTTGATACGATTAGAATTTGATTAACACTAAATCCAATAAATTTATAATTCAAGTATTGAATGACACATTGAAATAGATTTACTTGAATTTAATCTATCTATTAATTTTTTAATCTATTATATTTCAAATTTAATTAATATTATATTTAATAAATTTAAAATTTAAATATTAGGTGACTTTCTAAAATATTTTTTAAATTTATTATATTTAAACTTTGGTTAATATTAAATTAAATTAATTTATAATTTAATTATTGAATGACTCTCTCATTATTTACTTAATTTTTTTTTAATTTATTATATTTTTTAAGACTAAAAGTGTTTTTAAAAAATTTAAAATTTTTGTTAATTGATAAAATTAAATCAAATTAAATTAAATTAAAATTAAAATTTTAAAATATTTTAAATTTTTGATATTAAAAATAAATAATTAACTAAATATTAATAAAATAATATTATATTTTAAATAATTATTTATTTATATTAATTAATATTAAACTTATAAGTATTTTTTAAAAATATATATATTGTAAATGTATTTTTTATATTTAGATTATTATTATTATTGAATACGGTTAGTCATTTGATTAATCGAGAAGAATTGAAATTATATATATATATATTTTTTGAAATCATTTGGTTAACAGAGACTCCATTTTGCAGTCGTTGAGACAGAAGAAGAGCTTTCGCTTTCGGACAGCAGTCTGCGCGTCGCTCTTGCAAAGAAAATGGCGGCTAACAGTTCCATCACAAAGCTTCCACAGCCAATGAACCCGCTCAATACAAAAACCAATTTTCATCCACTGAAATCTAAATCTCTAAAACCCTGCACTCTACAAAACCCGTCATGGCTAACCTCCAGCAGTACCCAGATGACCAATCTTTCTTTCAATTTCTCAATTCCTAGACCCCACATGCCCGCCGCCCGCTGTCCCATCTCTGCCACCGCCCTGTTCTGCCTCCCCACTGCGTAATTCGCTTCCTTTCTTATTAATCCTTCTTTCTTTCTATCGTTTTTGCGCTTTCAGTTTATAATTTTCCCTTTCATTTTTATTTTTGTTTTTTTTGTTTTTTTTTTTTTTCAGAAGACTAAGTTGCAGTTTCAGGTTTTTGCAGGAACCCAGAAAGATTTGCTTCTTCTACTGTGAAAGTTCCCACGTGAGTTAATTTTTGGCTTGGTTTTGGCTTCAGCGGATTTTTTTTATTTTTATTGATTTTATTGGGTTTTTGATTGTTGTTGATCATGTTTTGGGAGTGGAAGTTTAGGTGGACATGGAGGGCAATAAAGGCATTTACTATGGCTGAATTGGAAGCTAGGAAGCTCAAATATGCAAATACAGGGACTGAAGCTCTTCTTCTGGGAATCTTGATTGAAGGTAGCAAAGGCCAGGCTATTTCCTTTCCTTGTTTTTTTTTTTCCTTTTTGAACTTTTTAGTTGTTAGAAGTTGAAGGGTGAGAGCGACAAGGTTACTTCATTATAATGTGGATGTTAAAAGTTCAAGTTGTGAAAATAGCCTGATTACAAAAATTAGGGTGAGACTTGTTACAGTTAACACCTTTTCAAACTTCATAGTGTGTGAGAGTTCTTGCACTGAGATGCCCTTGCTAGAAATTTTTCATTTGCTAGTTTTGTGAACTTTAGTCGTCAGTGTTCTTCAATAGGAAAGCAATAGAATAAAAATTTATGCATGTATTGTTGCTTGACCATGGTAAAAATAATCCTAACATCTCTACTTGCACCAATTAGAGTAGTCCATCCAATTGAAAGCCTGCTTTTATTGCAACAATGAAAAATATGAAATGTCTGCTTCAAGACTTGATTGTTTTAGCTGTTTCTTATGCATCTACACATGATATTCACTGTATAATAAATGTACGGCAAACGTTTGTGCACTAATCACTGTGGTTTCACATCGTGCAAATGCTGTACCACTTTGGAGTGCAGGGACTAGTCTAGCTTCAAAGTATCTGTGGAAAAATGGAATTACTGTTTTCAAAGTGCGTGAAGAAGCTATCAAGCTGCTTGGAAAGGCTGACATGTACTATTTCCCTCCTGAGCAACCTCCCTTGACTGAATCAGCTCAAAGAGCTCTTGATTGGGCTGTTGATCACAAACTAAACTCTGGTAAATCCTGATTCTCTCTGATTCATCTTTTACTTGGCTTTATTGAATAAGCTGAAATTTTAATTGACCTTGCTCTGACAGGTTACATAGTTTTTGTGGGACATTATCAAAGCACAGTAATCATTATGCTAGTCATAGAACTAGAATGTTTTGGAATATTATGTTACCCAGAATTATGTCAACAAGTCATGCACAATCTTTTAGAAGATAAGATTCGTAAAGCATGAATTGTTAGAACTCATATTATGTGCAACTAGATGTTATTTCTGTTGTGTGATTTGATGGGATCTCCAAAAGGTAACAGGAATCATTGTTGAAAGCTAACAACAGGAGTTCAAAATTCATTCATGTTATTTTGTGCAAGACAACTTTTATGCTTTTCATATGTTCTGTATCACTTATGTTGAAGCACAATTCCCTATGGCTAAAGAATATGGTCAAGAATGTTGGAGAGTGAAAAATCTTCACATGATCATTTTCACTTCCAAAATATTTAAGTTTTCCTGCACCCTATATGTTTGATGTCATGGGCTAGTCTTGTCAAATGCTCATTTTCTCAACCAAAGCCCAATACAACAACTTTGTATCCCAAGTTTTGATCTCATCTGGTAGCTTATGTCACCCATGGCGGCATCGACCAAGTTTATAGTGTAGTTTGCAATGAGAATACCAATTTTGAGGCATAGTGATGAGTTCATCCTTCCATAAGAGATAGCTGGTTAAAAATTTTTTTTTTTTTTTTTTTTTTTTTCCTTGAAGCTTCTGCTTCATTTGGAACCTGAATTTTAAGTCTTTAGGCATAACATCCCTAAAGCAGAGTTCCATAGTTCTGTAGTGTCAAAATTCGCTCCTAGTGTGAAATGTCGAATTATGGCAGCTTCTGTTATTATAGTTAAGCATATCTTGTGCTGTCCTGTGAGACTAGATCTATGGCTTGACCTTTTCATTCACTTGCAGGGCATTATTGAGTGCTGATCCTTATGTCTTTGAAGACACTTTGTTGTTGGAGCAACTAGTCAGTCTCTGGATTTATTGTTGACCTGCATTTGGCATAATTATTACAGTTTTCAATCTTTCTGCATGTATTATTTCCAGCTTCTGTTTGTGACAAAATCTTCCCTTGGGTTTATGTTCAATTTTGCTGTCTTACTCTTCTTTGATCAATACCCTCCTTGTGCTGCACAGAGAGAGAGAGAGAGCTATCGTGTTATACAGAAAGCAAAAACACTTTTCTAATGTATCTTCTGATATGCAGGTAACAGTGAGGAAGTTACAACAACTGATCTACTTCTTGGGATTTGGTTGGAAGTAGAATCTCCTGGCCACAAGATTCTGTCTAACCTTGGCTTTAATGATGTGAAAGCAAAAGAGCTAGAATCTCAAAGTTCTGTACCTGGATTTGTAGATGGGTGACACTCTTCATGTTTGTTATAACCATTTAATCAATTCTAGCCAGGGTTGGATGCAGGATGCAAGTCCCAGCTTTGAATAACAATTGAAAATTCTGTTATGCAGGCATACAAGAAAAGCACTTTCGAGAACTAATGAAATTTGGGTTTTGCAACACTCATTGAGATTTGTAAATTTATTTTGAATACTTGATCGTTAGTTCAAGAATGATTTGCAGCCCTCTGACTGGATTTTTATCAGACGCCTCTACATCTCTCGTACTTCAGAGGCATGGAGTGTATTACTCTAGTGAAGTTATAGCTCCAAGGAGGATGATGCGGGGTAAAATTTGTAGTGATTCTTTTAGACTGAAAATAAAACACCTTTCAAGTCTTTGAATGACATGAAGATGGATAGAGTGCTTAATTGTAAGTTTCCCTCGAAAGTTTCATGATAAATGAGCTTATCGGTTTTGCGGTATTCTTCATGGGGATCCAGGTTATTTGAGCACTCTGGTTAACATTACTTAAAATGAACCACTCGTTTTCAGGTTATTATCATGCAAGGGCATCATCAAAGAGTTCCGCGGTTCTTTGATTTCCATCTCGCTTGGCAGCAAGTGTTTGTGCCTAACCAGCTTCTACTTCCCTATCAAACCTCGCAACAAAAACTCCCAACAGCATCAAACAGGTGGCCGTTCCAGCAGCAAACCCTATCCATCGTCCAGTAAGCCCAAGTTCGGCCTTGAAGGCTAAAACCACGACTAGTTGCAACCCTAGAAAGTAGAACCCACCTCGATTGGCATACATTCCCAACCAGGGCCTAGCTGTTCCCTTGACAATACCGCCACAAACAGCTAGTGGAAAATTTGCTACTCCCACCGAACATCATCTTGTTCACTCCTTTCATGGTTCCCTTGTCATGAGCGAACAAAGACCCCCCAAAACCTCCAGTCCCTACGGTCACCAAGCCACCAGTGCAAACCTGAAAAGATGCTTACTACTAGTGATATGCAGGCTGACTGATAAGCATCTTCTGCTTGATTCTCTCCGGGCTCGTTTGACACGCGGATGGAAGCACAAGTTGCTAGCGATATAACATAACAGAGAAGAGCAGATGGTCAAAGTTCGCATGATCGCTAATACCCCAACTGCTTGCTTAGCGTTTGGTAGCCTCCCTCTGAGCAAGGACCAAGATAGTTCTTTGCAATTAATGATGTGTCTTCTTGTTGGCCAAAATGGATTAGAATTTTGTCAACATTGAGTCACAGGAAATAAATAGGCAGAGTTGCTGACAGTAACAAGAAAATTGCCGTGAAGAGTGTTTTGTAGAGGAGCCTAAAATTTTTAGCCCCATTAGCTTGACCACAGATAGGTTCCATAGCACCACAGAGACCATTCAGAACCAAGAAGCCATTGACACCAGCAAAAGTGAACCCCAGAGTGCCATCAGCTCACTGGAGCTTCCCAAGCCTGCCGAGAAATGCAGTTGTGACAAGTAATTTTAATCAATTTTACTCAATCACTTAAACCCAACAATGCTAATTTCCAAATAATAATTTTTAACAAAAAATAATTTTAATCAAGTAAAATGTTATTTATCTAATTAATCAAGTGAATAATCACTCTTTCATCCAGAAGAGAACAAAAGGAGAAGGTGGAATCCATAATTGCGTAGCAAAGCAAAACTCAATTAGTAAAGATTACCCCCCCCCTCTCCCACCCCCAACCAAAAAAAATGTATTAGTGTTGTGGCCTTTGTGGCCTTTCAGGCAACATAATTTGCTAGGCTCTGAAAATTTAGGAAACATCTCAGCCATCATCATCACGTAGAAAGCTTTTGCTTTCATATTCTAAAGCCACTTGCCATTCGGGTGTATGTAATAGTAATGGAATCTTCTCTTTCACGTCTCTGCCAAATGGATTGCTCAACTAGTTTCCACTAGCACGTGTCCAACCAAAATTTGGGATGTGGTTATTGCCACGCTCCCATTTCACATTGCCAACATGCCTTTTCGGTATGTGTTTGATGTATGAGGATGAATTGTTTCCGAATGCATGGTGACATGAACTGAGACGTCACATTATGGCCATCCAATTGGGCACTTCCGACATCTCTAAGTAAACATGAAATATAAAAAACTAGGAGAGCCATTGACGTTATTTAAGCTCACCGATCTTGTATTTTGACGAGAAACATCGAAGTTGTAGACACTGCACTCAGCGAAGTCGAGGTCAACATATACAGAATAAAGGAAAGCTAAGGAGTAATGAAGTGAATTCAATAGTAAGAATCTCTCCACGAATGGCTTATTTTCTTCTTTAGAATGGATTCTATGCTGTCCATTCGTTCCCCATTGAAAAAGCAAAGCATATTCACCTTAATTCGATTGTAAGTGCGTCCTTATCGCCTTTATGGAGGTCTCTGTGATTGAGTAATCCTGACTCAATTGAGCTATTGATCTCATGGGATCATAAGAATAGAATAATCAATCTTGAGTGTGCGTCTACCTATTCAAAGATGCGAATTTTGATTATTCGAGTGACATGTAGTTCCATCGGGTTCTATAGTGCATGCAAGTGATGTAAGGTTGGCTAATAGAATAAAAGAAGGTAATCTTGGAGACTAGGAATCGGGTTTGAAAAGAATAGTGCGCTATGTCATTCCAGAGGATGTAGAAGATCTTAAGATGCTATATTTTTTTTTTAGGAATGCTGCCCATCTGCAACTTTAACAGATAACACAACTTAAAGAGGGAGGCATCTTACAAGAGGATAAAGGGTATTTGTATTGAAAAATTCAGTAATCAATAAAAATATAACATAAACTTGGGATGTCTATGTAGGCTAGGTAAATCACACTGTATGAATATGTGTTTGATTTTATTTTTTTTTCATCAAATTTAAATATAGTTGTTAGTATTAAGAGTCCAACAATTTAATTATCAAATTACACAATAAATAATTATATAATTAATTATTTATATAAAAATTTATAAAAAAAAATTATCATTTTTTTAAACACTATATTTAAGTGTTTAATTGAAACTAAAATTCTCATATCTTATATTAAAGTATGGGTAAGTTAAAAAGACCAGAAGTCAATCTTTCTCCTGAAAAGCAAGAGGCACCTGGTCTTACGCCCATTTCCTAGTGCAAAATGTAAGCAGGTGCACTACTCCATGTGTAATGGCCAATTGGACTTGCCGATAACATTGACTTCCCCTACAGAGGGAAATGACCCCGATAAAGGTGCCATGACTTGTTGCTTGTACGTGCCACAAATGGCAAATCTAGGTAGGTACCATTTGACTAAGATGAATGGTCAATACCTTACCTACCTAAGCATGCCTTCAATGGCGGAGGTGCCGTGAGACTTTTAGCCCTACAAATGACTCCAATCAATAACACTGAATCTAAGTTCATTGTTATGCACGATGGTTTCTATGGATTAGATTTTAATAGATTAATGATTCCTAGACACGTTATGGCAGAATTTTAAGACATATTAGTATACCGTATTAATTACAAGATTGCTTATTTGGCTTCGCAAAATCGTTGGATTATACCTTCGAGGGAAAGAGCCTAATTGTGAATTGATTCGAGGATGTAGAGGCCTAGCATTGGTGTTCTTTAAAATTTAGGAAAATAATTTTAAAGAAAATTAATCAAATTGCACAGCCAAGGCCCAAATCCACCTTTTGCTTTGCCATGGTGGTCGCTTAATCCTTCGCGACCCGGCTAAAGAAATGACAGTAGTTTTGTTGGGCTCACAAGAATTAGATCGGGCCCACGCCATCAGCCCAAACGTGCATAATTGCAACATTTTAGTCACGGACCTGCCTTTCAATCGTTCTTCCTTCGACTTATGCTACTATTTCTTTGCCACTTATGAATGATCTTCTGATTAGCATCAAATCAGATAATCAATCACTTCTAATCTATTTTATTAGTTTTTAAGTCATTACGTGCAAATTCGGTATCTGTAACAAAAGTTTATTAATTATTTGTCTACTTATTTTCTTTCATCAATTTTTTTTTGTCTATTAAAATAAGCATTATATTGTGAAGATTAACTTTTTTCTATTTCTCATAAATATCATAATTATTTCTCAAAATTGAAATTCTAATTCTCTAAAATAAAGACCTAAGTATTTAATTACTAGAGTCTCTTAAGTAACATTCCCTTCAATCACCAATGATACGAAAGCATTTTCTGGCAATTAATCATAAAATATTAATTATTGAAAAGCCATGTTCCGGGCCATTTAGCCTATACTCGGTGCTCTTGTGTTCTTAATATTATTAGGTCTCATCATAAGCCCTTCTTTGCACAAGGCCCTCGGAAAAAAAAAAAAAAAAAGGTTGTTTTGACACATGATTTTGGGTTTTGAAAGAGTTAAAATGGGCGTTAAATGCAAAGAACGATGATTTTATACTTAGGAACTAACAACATTATTCTTAAGGAATTTGAAGGGTTGAATATTTGAATGCTAAAAAATGGGAATAAAAGGCTATTAAATTAAGCTTCAATTGTTTATCAAGGAACTTCTTAGTAATTAAGAATTTAAAGTTTTAAATTTTAGGTTTAGATTTTAATTTAGAGCAAGAATATAGAATTTATAAGAATAGAGATAGTTACTCTTATTGTGTAACCTATAAGTTAATGGATGGATTTCCGTTTTTTTTTTTTTTTTTTTGAAAAAAAAAAAAAAGGGCTTCAACATTTTAACCTTTTGAACTAGAAGAGATATTTACTAGCAATAGAATCTGGATATTATTACATAGGTACTTGTTATTTTATTAATCTTCCACTCCAAAAAGATTGGAAGGCTTATTTTCTAACTAAAAATTTACATACCCAGTCCCAACACATGCAAGGCTCGCAAAAAAAAAAAAAAAAATCTTGCTTCAAGCACAACAAGCAAAGAAATATTTAGCTTTGTCTCATGATCTAGCATTTTATTATATGGATCTCCCATTAGTCTTTGTGTCTTCCTGTTGATTGCTCTCTGTTTATATAATATTACATCCTTCAGCATCATGATCTCTTAGGCTTGTCTATAGGATAACGTAACAAACTTAAAACACAGAGATCCTTTAGGTTCAGGGTGTGACAAGGAATATAAATTAACTGTGACAAATTTAAACTACCAGGAAAAAACACAAAAACAATGCACTGCATCAATGTAACACACACACACACACAAAAGGGCCTCAAGGTCGTCAGTTATATCTCAATAAAACTTTTGTGTGCCGTACAATCATACTCGTAAAGTCCCATCATTTAATTGTAACATCTTTCGGCGGTATGGTTTAACTTTGTCTTAAAAATTAACGAAGCTCAATTTCCAAGTTGCTTGTGTGAAATGATGTAATGCTGTCTACACGAAACTGCTTGCTTTAACAAAACAGTTTATGTAGACAGTACTGCACTAGCTATGCTTTTGTGTTCTAAAACAAGTTTCACTTTTGGGCAACAACCTTGCTTGCTGAGCAATACACCTGTTGGGATGCATACAAATTAACTTTATTCATTGCACCCTCTCTGGGTAAATATTACTTTAATTCACTCACCCTTTTTTTTTTTTTTTTTGTTCTTTTAGTATCATGGTCAGATAATGGTACATGATGGTCACAAAAGGAACTCATAAAACTTTTTTTTTAAATAAAGAGCCTAGAAAAGAAATGTTATATTTAATCATTTCATTTATTTTTGAAGGGTGCAAGTAGTGTTAAGTTTAAACTATTGGTTGAAAGTGAAAATTTTTAATCGATTATAAAAATTTTTATGTTATATCAAAAAATTATTTAATTTAAAATATTAAGTTTTTGAGTAAATTTTGAAAATCAATCATATTTTAAACTTTTATTATTATTAGAGATATCAAGTTAAATCGTTCCCTACCACCTAAGAAATTTGGGTGTGAAAGGAAAATGAGTACCAAATGCTGCCAAATTAGCCAAGTGAACATTGGATCGAACAGGTGAAGACATAACAAATAATTAAGATTCCACATTGATAAATGATAACCATTGATCACGTGGACGCCCGGTTTTGTCGTTTGCTTGGTCTCTAATATGAATTCTTAATACATAATAATCAACGGTCCACAAACCTAATTTTTAATTAAGCAGCCCACATGTGGAAAGCTGGCCACTACTGTTGGTCCCCTCTGGAGCGTAATTAAGGGAGATGGGAAACAACAACCTTGAACTTAGAAGAAAGGGACCTGCAAAGAAGGCAGAAACGTGCTGATCCAATCCAGATTCGAGGCAATGGGGGCCTTTCACATGGGGAGAGGGGGGGCCTTTGTTTGTTTAATCATAAATGGACTAGATTAAATTTTTTTTTTTTTTTTTTGAATTATGAATAGATGTTGATGGATTTAATTTATTCAATTGGATGGACTTCGATTAATATATGCTTAAACCCTTAAATATATGGTTAGGGCCACTGCTGCTAAAGCTGTCACGGTTTCTGAACTTTAATCTCCTTCGCCATCATCTTTATGCACCAACCTTTTTCCCCCAAGTTAATTAAGAGTCAGAAAATCATTTCTTACAATTTAGATTATAGGAGTTCTAAGAGGAACTGTTTTTGTGATATCTCATGAATATTCTTAAAGCAATTTAAAAAACATTCTTGAAAAGAATAGCAAATTAAACTAATTTTAAAAAATTCAAATTTAAAGATGGAGCATCGTTCATAGAATGCTATATAAGTTTTAAGAAAATTATTTTTCTTAAGAAATCTTCCTTTCTTGAGAATCCCAACTAAACCCTATTAGTAAACCACTAACTATATTTTTAATTAGTCATTTTTCTGTGAAGAACTTGTTTGGATTAGTTGAATAGCAAAAACCAAAGTTGACTATCAATTTCGTATCCAAACACCTCCCCACAAACCAAAAGCGGAATAACCAAAACGGGGCCAGTTTAATTGTTCTTTTTTCTCCTAACATAGACTTAAATTATTATAATTTTCAACAAAATCAAATGTTTTAGTTTTGATTCCTTGATAATAATGACACGAACCATATTTTTATAACAACCCGTGAGCTCGATATTGTTTGACTTTGATAAGCCTATGGTCTTATTCAATGGTGACGAGACCCTGTACGTTGCGAACTTCAAAAAGTCATGGTCTGGGGAATCCATTCAATTGTTAAAATTTATCTACTTAACAAAAAAAAGGTAGACACCACTTCTTTTTTTTTTTTTTTATAATCTTGAAAAAAGAATCAGAGCTCCATAGAAAAAATTAAAAAAAAAAAAAAAAATGTAGGTGACAAGTTACAGACGTTCGAACTTTCGTCATTGTAAGAGGTAACACGTCTCTTGATTATTCGGTGTACACCAAGTTTTCAAACACTAATTAACTCTAAATTATGATCTTGATGTTCACAAAATTACACTATTTCAAATCTTGAGGATTAGCATTCCACGCAAGATTCTCGTCCTCTCCAGTAGGCCGAGTGTAATTGGTATGCACAGAAAACAAATTCTCTAGGATATAAATTTTGTAACAGTTATTATTTATTTAATATAGATATCGTTATCTAATAAACATGTTTTCATTCAATGGATTAATTAATATATAAATAACTCCGCATAGTTTCTCATTCTATTGTTAACAACTATGAAAGGATTAATTGGATTTATTGTACAAATATTCCTTTGTGCTGTGGGCATCTAATAATTAGGGTACCCTTAAAAGTTAAGGGTAGCTACCTTTTGTCTGCCAATTTGTTTAACTATCTATTAATTCTTTGAACATTTCAGTGCAAACCAATTAAATAGGTGCATAACGACAGAAGAGTTTAGATGTGTTCTTCCAGGGTGTTGAATATTTGATCGTTAAACATGGTCACGCTTGATGTAGGACCATTCGATTATGGAGATTCTGCTACATGGGGTTTGTTTCTTTGTTTGCCAATAAAATAAGGCCGGCCGGACCTGGTGATCGAGAAGGACAAAAGTAGTGACATCGTGCCCATTTAGTACAAGATCACTCTCATATGGGGCCTCTCAATTCATCTTAGTTTTCACATACGTATTCACACATGTAAGCTAAGGAATGGGATTAACATGGAATTCCAAAAGTTTTCCCCTTCTACCTCAAATGATCCTTTATCGGACCAATGCAAGATTGATGATTCAGAGAACGATATTGAGTTCGAGTTTTAGTTTAAGCCAATTAACTAGAAAGTTGAGGTTAGATTTATGATGGGTTCTTACTCTACAATAATTCAACAAAAGAACAAAGTCCCAATAATTCTCTTATAATCAGCATACAGGAAGTGACTTCTGATACAATTTCTTTTTTTTTTCTTTTTTTTTATTTTATAAAATAATTGGCACTAAGATTCAAACCCCTCAGAGAAGATAGAGAAGAAAGAAATTAAGTCTGATCTGATCACTATCTACCCTGACTCCTCGTCTGTTTTATTTATATAATGAATTCATTTTTTTAAAACCCAAGATTATTATAATTTGATCATCACACGAGAACGAGTTAACAAATCAACTTGACCAATGCTACAGAAATCCAAACGACAAGAAAAAGCATGATAGGGAAAGTTTTGTTTCAATTGTGTTTGGTTTTTATGATACATCAAACATTAGGTTAGGTTTCCTATCATTACATCTTTATATGTTATGTACTATATAACAACAAGTCTTTGAGACCTCGTTATTATCTGTTCGGTTTTTGGCACTATCTTCATACAACATCGTATCCAAATCCAACCTTCCAATCGGACACCTATGAAGTCTATGTCGTCGAGAGTTGAAAATAATACATGGATCTTTGGCTCAAGGCAACAGGTGGATCTTTGATTTGTTCCGTCTTCTAAATAAAATAAATAATGTTATATTTTAACATTTAAGAAAAAAAAAAAAAAAAAACAAACCTTGGTAATTGAAGGTCAATTGATCAGTTTCAACAAAAGAAATTGGGGTAACGGAGTGTTTTATGGACTCTTAGGAAACGTCCGCTCCCTATATAGGTAACGACAGGTCGTGTCTTGTAAGAGCAACATTGACTATAATATGGCTCGATGGTTTTGTCTTAGCTTTCATAATAGACTTGATTTTGTTAGTGGGATTGTTGAAAGAAAACAATGTCTCTTCGTGAAGTTAAAAAACTGAACAACCTCAAAATCAACGGTCATGAGTCGGCGAGTCATTAATAAATCCAAAAGGGTTAGTCAATTTCAATTAAAAAAAAAAAAAGAAAAAAAAGTTAATCAAAACTGACCTCGAAATTTTTGCTGACCAGGGTATTTGATGTAACAATGAAGCATGCAATCTTCCACGCAAGTTGTCACAATACATATTGCGGGTGTCAACTCATTCAGTTACCAAATTCCTGTGAAGTTTCCTGGCTAAAATTGTCGACCCTGAGATGAAGTAACTCAGAGAAGAGGAGAATTAGGTCTTTTTATTGTGCTAAAACCTAAGACATTCGGAAGGTGGTAATAAACTCTTTTGACTCCCAGTTGGTGCTTAAATTGGTTCGACTTACACATTTGCATACGTATTCTCCTGCCCCACTTATTTGGGACTCTCTGGCACACTGTTTGGTAATGGGTTCAGCTTATTGCCCGTACTATACATTTAGCATTATTAGGAAACTCGACGTGATTTGGAGTGCCTAACTGTCACATTTCTCCACGTTGAAACTTGGGAGGGGAGACAATGAGCATCTTTTGATACATCAACATAATACACATGCCATATGGGTTTGCGTAGAATGTGTGCGTGTGTGTGTGTGTGTGTGTGTGTGTGTGTGAGAGAGAGAGAGAGAGAGACAGGGAGGGAGAGAGCCTTTCATTCAGTAAAACAAGCACAGATTTTACTGTGGAGAGAAAGGGGCCGGCAATGTCTCCGGGGGCTCGTGCAGTGTGGAAGTGTCAGCGCCACCCACGCGTCCCTTACTTTTATCCTTCTCACCGTTCCCCTGCGTGGAAAAGCATGGGAAGGCTGAAAAAATTAGGAAGTACAATAAATTTAGACACAAAAATAGATGCTAAGGAATCATAATTATTAATTATATTTTTATGTATAAATTAAATAATTATAATAAATTAATATTTATTTTATATTTATTTATAATGTTTACTTAATAGAATTCAAGGGAAGCCTCTCCAAACTCCAACTTACTTACACTATGGATTATATGATCAAACCATGCTTTTGGAACCCCCCCCCCCACGCTTCCTCTCCAACGTCACCATCCGCCTCCAACTTCCTCCCCGTTGTAGCACTGCTATTTCTTATCTACCCAATATCATTTTTATTCTTTCTATTATTTAATTATTTATTAGAGTGTCTTATACGCGATTTATTTTGACTTTTATTTTTTCACTTAACAATTCTAGATTTAATGGTTTTGTTTATATATATGTAGCCTTTATAATTTTGAGTTTAAATTGCATTATTTTTCATTTCTGTATTTGATTATAAATTTTTAAAAAATAAATAAAAAAAAAAAACAAAACCCTTGTTCTTTTGTTTTTTCAAATGATGTATTGAATTCTTCTCTTAATGAAGTTCTCATATTACTGTTAAAAGAAAAGGAGTATTTGTTTTTTTTTTTTTATTTCTATTTTCAGTACTTATGCATAAAAAATGCAATGTTTAATTTGTTGGTAAATACTCGTAGAATTTCTTTCTTCGTTCGAAGGCAAGAAGCCTTGATTTGAGTTTCAATTTTATTACAACTCAAACTGAAAGGGGGAAACATCGACGGAATAGACCCCGAAGGAGCGGGGGAATCGACACGTGTTGCACTTGCAAAGCACGGACCAAATGGATAACGTTAGCTCCGAGTTAAAAATGTGTGGGCGGCGAGTGGATGCTTGTGGTGGTGGGTCATGGAAAATTGAAGCATCTCTCTTTGCCTCTCTCGTTTCTGTTCCCAATTTAAATGCGCCGGCTGTCATTTCTTGACCAATTCTTCGCGTGAATCCACTTGTTATGAGATAATTTATTGCTTGGGAATTTAAAATTTTATTTTCATGATCTTAATTTTTAATTTTAATGAAAAAGTGAAGAATTTATAAAAATAAAAATAAAAATAAAAATCTTATTATACAGCTTACAATTAATAAACTTTTTAATGAACAAAAATAATAATAATAATAATAATAATAAAAGACTTGCTGTAAATTGTGTTGACTTAAACTCAAGCCAGTCTTCAATTTATGTTAGTGTTGAAACTTATATATGAATTGCATGCCTCAATAGAGGAGAGATGGAGGTTTTTGGCCTTGTTCTGCAGGTCAGGTTGATGTCTACATGGGTATCTTGAATATCTTTCTTGCGGGCTTATTGGTGGGTGCCATGAATAAATTAACACTGCTATGCTGCTCAAAAAAAAAAAGAAAAGAAAAAGAATTGCAAGCCTCAGTATTACGGAATTTTACCTTGGTTTCCATTTTCTTAAAACTGTTTCTCAGTGGTTTATAACAAAGTTTGAATCTTGATTACTTAAACTATTAACTCAAAGCTCAAAGCTCTACCACTGAATTACGTGAAGCCTTAGCATAAGACTGACGATTGAGTAGACATTAAACCACTTCATACACTTAATAATTTCCAAATATTCATTTATTTATTTATTTGTTTAGTGGTTAAACAGAATGTGAAAGTAGCGTTTGTCTTAATAGAAGTTCAAATTTGTAATTTTTAGTACAATAAAAGCGATAAATTAACTATTAGACTGCAACATTATGTAGTTATGAATTTATTTAATAGTTGCATTAATGATATTAAAATTTAAATACAACTTTTACATTAAAAGTGATTCGTTTAATATATATTTTTTTAATCTTTTATGTGGACTTCACCACTTAATTAATATATACATGCGCTTTGATTATAGAATTATCATGTCATTAAGTATTAAAAATGTTAGTATTGAATAAATTCTACTAAACTTCAAAGGGTAATATTTTGAACAAAAAGCATTATTTTTGTTGTGTACACCTAGTTTACTTTAATTGCTCTCCGCGTAGAGTGAAAAACCACCTGAAAGCACCTGCCTTTTTATCAGACACATGAGGATGTTTCAAATGGATGTCAACTCGACTGGAAATTGATTACTAGACTCATTAAAATCTGAAGTTGATTAATCAAGCAGACTCTAATTAATGAGGGAAAATTAAAAGGAAAGAGGAAAGGTAGATGAGCTAAGAAGAGGAAGAAAAGGTTGAACTTTGGAGATAAGGACCAAAGGATAGATGGAGTTAGAAACCTTATTATATTAATTTTAACCTGTTCCAGTTTTCATGTGTAAACGCTACAGAGAGAGAGAGAGATAGAGATAGAGAGAGGAGAGAGAACGTGAAATGCTAGGGTGAGCCAAGAGAGGAAGAGAGAGAGAGGTCTTGGGACCCACCACCAGCCAAAGACACCGAGTCTTATTACCAAAACCAAACCCATGTATGATCTAGTTCAAATCTAACCCTAACCCAAACTCAAACAGTAAACAACTTAATAAAAGAACAACCCCAAACCCATATCCGCCCCCCCTCCCCACCTTTCCTTCATCATTTCTTTCTTCCCCAAACTCTCACCAACAAAAGCGTAGACAGATAGCTAGAAGACCCATCAACAGTTTACAGATAGAGTGGTTGCTGAAAGAAAAAAAAATAAAAATGAAATAAAGAGATGGAGAATTGAGGTGATCATTTGGTGGGTCGGTGGCACCAAAATTCCACCCTTATTCTCTCCTTGAGTCTTTTCTGCTCATGAGGGGCTAGCTACTGTTCTTCAACCAGGAAAAAAAAAAATAGAAGCAAGAAAAGCAATTAAAAAAAAAAAAAAAAGCAAAGCCCTAATAGTCTTCTTCTTGTATTTGTTTATTCCTTTAATTATTTCCTTTCTGCTTCCACTATCCTTCTTTCCATTTTGAATCACTACAAACCTTGATTAGAATTCCTTTTTATTTCCATGTCTTTGTGTCTGTAGGTCTCTTGTCTATGGTTGTGTCAAGAGTGGAGTTTAGATTGTAATAAAAGAAAAGGAATACTTAATAAAAAGGAGAGGAAAAAAAGGAAAAAAAAAAAAAAGTGGAAAAAGCATGGATCCAGTTACGGCTCATGGCCATTCTCTGCCACCTCCTTTCCACACTAGCAATTTCCAGCTACACCATCACCAGCAACAACAACAACAACACCAATTTCTCCATCAGCAACAGCAAAACTCGGAGGATGAGAACAGTGGCAGTAGCAGTGGCCTCAACAAGCCTCAGAAACGAGAGCGCGAGGACAACAACAACAACATCAGTGGCAATGAAGGAAAAGAGCTAATCTCTCCAGGTTCAGGTGGAGAGATCACAAGAAGGCCACGAGGCAGGCCTGCCGGATCGAAGAACAAGCCTAAGCCCCCAATCATCATCACCCGAGATAGCGCCAATGCGCTGCGCACCCATTTGATGGAGGTTGCTGATGGATGTGATATTGTGGAGAGCGTTGCAACATTTGCTAGGAGGAGACAAAGAGGGGTTTGCATTATGAGTGGAACTGGAACTGTAGCAAACGTTACTCTCAGGCAGCCAGCCTCAGCAGGTGCAATTGTGACTTTACATGGTAGATTTGAGATATTGTCACTATCTGGATCATTTCTGCCACCGCCAGCGCCGCCTGCAGCCACTGGATTGACCATATACTTGTCTGGGGGACAAGGGCAAGTGGTGGGGGGAAGTGTTGTTGGAACACTCACTGCCTCTGGTCCAGTAGTGATTATGGCAGCATCATTCAGCAATGCTGCCTATGAGCGGCTCCCTTTGGAAGAGGAGGATCCACAGCTACCTATGCAAGGAGGCGGTGCAATGGGATCGCCGGTGGCGGTGGGGCAGCAGCAGAATCATCAACAACCGCAGCAACAAGTGTTGGCAGAGCCTAATGCGCCACTTTTTCATGGGTTGCCCCCTAATCTGCTGAGTTCCATTCAGTTACCAACTGAGCCTTATTGGGCTACTGGCCGGCCTCCTTACTGACATAAAAAGATGCGAGTCAAGATCATCATGTCGAATTAGCTCAGTTTCCCATCACCTTCAGCTTATACCAAGAGGTGACAAAGACTTTGTAGTTTAGAGAATTTGGGTCTTTTTTTTTTTTTTGAGCATTTTCAGGCTTTGTTTCATTCTCCTCTTCTGTGTTATTGTTTTGCATTTGATGGTTAGTTTAATATGACTGATTGTTGATCCAAGGCACTGTAAATTTATGGGTCCATCATCCTGGTGAGTTTGATTCATGTGTCAATAAATCTTCTCCTAATTTGCCCACAATTTGAGAAGAAAAAGAAGCCAGCAATTTCTCATCAAGTCTTCTCTATGTGACAGTGTCCCTCCTTTGCTCCAATTTTCTTTTGCATCTTCGTTTTACATCATATGCATAGTAGAATACCGTTTCGCATATGTTCCTACCGTACTCATTGTCCCTTTTCCTTGCCAGCAATGGATAGCTGTGAATTGCAGCCAGCGAAAGGGACAAAATTATATGTTACGTTTCGAGTCCATCACATGTATAATAATTTTGTTGCTGTTCTTGTTGAAATTCGAGAAGCTGGTAAGGTCAAACAAAGCTCAAAAATGAAAAAAGCTTGCTATTGGGTAGCTAAGTGACGGTTTCAAAGGGAGGCTTGAAGGCGTTAAAACTATTTAGGAGAAGGAGCAAAGAGGTATGGACATACAATTTCAATGTCTTCCTCTATGTTCTTCCTTTTTTTAAGGGCTTGAAATTTATACTTATATGGGGACAAGGAAATATTTTGGGTATTGGTTTACACGTGCACTGTTCTGAATAGCTGCTTTTCGAGGCAAACCATAACACTTCCATACGAACCTACTCTGCACTGAAACCGTCCAGTGTTGTATTTATTGTCTTTATTTTATTCTATATAAAGGCTTAAATGGGCTTATCCATTCATCTATGGCCAGACACTCCTCCGCATACATTTGCTTTGCCAGTTTGCCTTGAACGACCACCTGTTATACTCATGCCCTTCTCCTTTTATCTCCACTTTTGTTGGTCCAGCTGTTTTACAACTAAGCTTGGCTTCTTGGACCTCACTGAACCCCAACTGTTTTTGTTTCATGTCTCATTAGTTGAGTTCACTAGTTGTCTTTCCAGGTTTGTATACCAACTCCTTTGTTATTGTATACCTTGAACAACTATATTTTATGGGCGATAGTGAAACAGTAGTTGGCAAGACGTGGGTCTTGCTCTTTTTCTTCTTCTTCTATCTCCTTTAATGCTTTTGAGCTTGGAATGTTGAATAGGCATTGAGAACCTTTTATACCAAATTTAACTTTCCCTCAATATACAATTTTATTGACTGGCATAACTATTTTTGGAACCAAAGCGGCTTTGGACCCCCATTATCCAACGTAGGTTCAGATTGAGGCTCATGCTTCTTCTTGTTTGTAGCTAGATCCTAAAAGCAAGCATGTAGTTCCAGGGTCTATATCATCTGTAGGTATGTGTGTTTTCATGGGGCCATGAGGGGATGTACACGCTAAAGGCAAAGCTCTCACATTGATAAAAAGATACAAGCCTACCCTCACATGAAATGTGCTAACTTAAATTTTTAGATGAACACGAGGTTTCCTAACAGAGTATCAACTTTGTTCATCTACTTCGTCAACCTTCGGTGTCTTTCATGCGAGGCCTAGTGCTAAATCGGCTTACTTTAGTGCCAAATCGGCTACTTAAAGGAAAAGTTACGCGGTTATGTATTAAAAGTTTGCCACCAAAAACTATATGATACTTAAATAAGTAACCGTAAAATGTGTCACAAACTATCAATAAAGTACTTTTTACATCTCGTTGCACTTTTTTTTTTGGGCCTGTTTTATATTCTACTTCTTTTTATTTATTTATTTTTTTTACATCATTTTTTTTATTTCAAGAAACCTTAATTGCCTTGTATATATATTAGTATATGAGGTCCATTGCCATCAGCCTTATCCCTCTCCCCGTTTCTATGACCTGTCTATGTAATTGGACTCTTGTTTAAAAGAAGGCAGAAAAATAGAGATTTGATTCTTGAATAGTGTCCTTTCCATGAAAACCGGGCGTTGTGCGACTAAGAACACACAAAGTTTGCTTCAGGATACTCTTGGAGACACCATTTCGTCTAGTTTTGTCTTCAGTGCTTTTGATACATTTGGTTATATGACAACAGCGATGAATCCAATTGAAAGTCCCCAGGAGGAGAGAAGTGGAGGCAATAAAATCCTTGACAAATGATTCCACGCGTTCTTTTGCGCCTACCCTGGTGCATGCCATGCCATGCCATTGGAAGGGGGAAAACTTAAATGTACTGGTCATCTGTCGGCTTGATGTGAGCTTCTGCGCACACGGGACAGGCGCACACAAATGATTAAAGCGTTAGTTGAACCTACGCCGTCGCTCATGTTTAAAGAAAGGCTTCCGAGATGACTTTCCTTTTCGTTCTGTTAAGCAGGAAAGTATACACAGATTCCTCCAACCTTGTTACCTCCACATTTTCCTTCCGGCACATAACAATCCCAACAAATGCGGGCAAACGTCGCTTTCAAGAAACAAACAATTCTGAAGAGATTTTTCGACGGAATGTGATGGGAGCAGGTATAATTCATGACAACATGTCAATGCCTATATATATTAATCAGGGTCCATTCCTTTTTACATTACGTAATGCTCGAATTAATACTAATGTTCCCCTATTCATTCTGTACATAAACAAATTCCTATACTAACTGCGGCCACACAGAGACGGTAGAAATACGGTTATCCCAATCTATTACATAACAGTAATGAAATCATAAGAGGCTTTTTAGGTTGTCAACTACTTGAATGGAACCACAAACCCAAGCATACTTCAATTTGTAACAAATCACCCCCCCCCAACCCTGATTGCTTATGTCTAGATGCGGGAACCTAGCACTTCATTAAGTTCAAGCGACTTCAATTATCCCCACAAGGCAATCAACAATCTATTCGCAGTCTCCTCAACTCAGCTTGGAATGTGGGACTAGATACAAGTGTTCGATGTGCGAGAATCTTTATATCTTCACGGGAACCATCGCGTGAGATGCGAACCAGTTCCCACAGTGCACCTCCACTAATCATGTCTTTTGCATTCACCTCTGCAACGTGGTAAATCAAAGCCTTTCGGATAATATTCATGCAATATTAGCCAGTGCAAAGTCAGTCAGAAAGGACAAATAAGCAAACTTACCATGCTGTGCTAAATGGCAGAGAGCAAGCTCTATGTGGCGCCTGATTGACGAGGCTTCATTATTTGCATTCTGAACAATCCATGGAAGAACATTATCCTCAATTAGCAAAGACCTTCCATTTTTAGCTCCTGCATCATTGGAAAGAAAAGACAAACTTCGTCCTTCATTTTTGTATGACATAAGTAAAGGTTCCAATGTAACTGATTTTCATCTAATTTTTATTAGCCGGAAAAAAGGAAAAAACCCACATTGCTGTCCCATTTAGATCAAAAAAAGTGATACTTGTAATATGATTTTGATATTGTTATCAATTCCATACAAGACAAAGCAACAATCTTCAAAATTTCAAGCACCTATGGTTACAAACTTCCAACCAACACAATCAATTACCTTGAGTTGAAGATCTTGACTCACACTTTGCAAAATTTGCTATTCCACGTGCAACTTGTGCAAGAACATCAGGATGTTTGCATCTAACCATTCCTAGCAGAGCCTTAAGGCCACCTTCACCTCTTAGCTTCATCTGTAGTTTATCTGCATAATGCAGTGCAGTCAAATGTCAACTATTAGAGGCTTCAATGCTCATTTAATATGGTCACGGAATAGCAACTCATCTTCACTGTTGCAAACACTTGATACAGATTTGAGTAGGATTTGGTACAAAGCATGAGACTCAGTTCATTTAACTTTTATTTCCTTTTGTATCAATTTGATCACATACACTGCCGGCTACACAGAAACTTGCATGAAGGCAAAAACCTGTATATTTGGGAGAATAAATGCCACATTCAGAAGCATACCATTTCCACAAAGATTAGCAATAGCTCCAGCAACCATTCGTAGGGTTTGAGGATCCTTGGCATTGGCTGCTGTCATTGACAGCAAACAAATGCCACCTTGAGCCATTATGAGGTCTTGATTGGTTTCTGATTAGGCGAATAGAAAAGCCAAACTTGGAAAGTGAGAATCAAAGACAGAAACAAGCGTGAAAAATGTAGCAATAATGTTAGCAAAGACATGACATTAAGTTAAATTAGCCAAGTCATTATGCAATAGCTTACCATTCATTGCTAGATTAGCAATTGCACCAGCTGCAACTCTATGTATGGACTCATCCTCAGAACTTCTAAGCAGCAGCAGCAAAGAGGTAAGACCACCAGCTTCTACAATCTTCTCCTGATTTGCTTCTGCAAAGAAGGTGAGACTTGGTAGTTGAGCACCCAGAAGCATAGTAGCGTTAAGCAATTCATGACAAGTTTCTGATCCAATAAAAATAAATTTTAAGAAGCAAAAAGAGATTGACACCTTCAGCAGCTAAATTTGCCACAACTTTCACAGCATGAATTCGGACATCAGCATCTTCTGCTTCAAGCAATGACAAGATCTTTTGCAATCCCACTGAGAGGACATTGAACCATACTTTAGAAAAGCAGAATAGAAGTGAATATAGTAGCTTGCTTTATGAAATCAGGCCAAGTAAAGGGGACAGACTAGGGGAAAAGAAACCATGGACAAATCAGTAACCATTACCTTGTTCAAAGAGTTTGGCTATAGAGGCTTTCTCCCCATTTGTGGAATTTTTGAATTGTGGATGGCTAACTGGGGACATTATAGAATCTTGACCACCAAGAACTATCTCAGACCCACTTTTATCAGGTTTTCTTCTTGTCTGTAAGATAAACAAGTAAAGTATCAGATTTCAGATGTCATGTATAACACAGGCAAGTGTGCATGGACAAGCTTTGCACTTTTAAGTTAACCACTCAACCAAATTTCTTCTGAGTCCCAATTGTGAGACAAAAATAGCAATATCTGAAAATATCCTAACATATTATAACTGTTAACATCTGCTGTTTCTCACTATTTCATCATTACACACCAAAAATACTGTTAAATTACATACACTGATTTCTAAACTAATTGCAATGCAAACAATGAAAATTTAAGGGAAAAATCACAATTAAAAACACAAGTTCTTTGTCAAATATTGTACCCAAAAAGAAAAATACAAAGATAGTTCCCATTGACAAACAAAAATATACATATAAAATTGCTTTCCCCTCAACAAATAATACTTTCTCCTCTGAAATTACCAACCACAATTCTTCCCAGTTAAACGAGAGGTAAAGAGGAGTGAGGCTTGGTGTGATGATAAGGTTACTTCATTACAACTTAAAGGTCACTGTTTGGAATCACAAAAACATCTCTGTTAAAAAAAAAAAATTGTAAAGCTGCATTCCCCAAATCCCATAGTGTGAGAGCCTCATGCACCATGATCCTTTGTACAAGAGGTAAAGAATAAGACAAAAAGTTTTCTCCAATATACATGTCTTTCCTTGAGGAAATTTGGATATCCTAATAATGTTTTGAGTCCAAAAGGCAACAAACATACACCCATTTCACCCAACTTAGGAACTTTATGGTGAACAAGCGTTAGACATGGCATTGGTGGATTCCTTTCTCATAAACTAAAAAGTTGATGTAAGCCTCAACACACTGATAATTATTATTGGAACATACCTCATCAGCTTCACAACTTAAATGGAGCAGTTGACTTTGAAGTATTGCTATCTCCCCTTCAAGCTTTTCCTTCTGGCATATCTCATCTTCCAGCATCTTGCGAAGCTTAACAATCTCCAAATTAGTTGATGCCTACAATATAAATTTTACATTGTTAGGAAAGACCAGTAAGGGCCAAAAAAAATGAGAGATCATGGTGGAGTAAAAATTGCTCAAAAGGCACAAAATAGACTGAAATTGCTAGGAAAGGCACAAAACACACCTCTGACCTCTTTGATTGAGCTAGCTGACTTTTGAGATTATCTACTTCTTCCTCCACACTCTTCCTCAGGAGAGTTTCTTTCTGTAGCACTTTCTTCATTTCAGCAACCTTCTCCAGAGAAGATACACTGGAAGCCTGTGTATTACATATAAAGAATCTTACCATAAATTGTCTATTTGACCTGTTCAGATAGTCAATAATGATAATTAAACACAAGACTTTATTAAAAATTTTAACAAATATGCCAGAATCTTTGATAATATCATGACAACACTTATCCACAACAAAAAGATTTGGAAATATTTTTAAGTCTCATTAGAAACCTACCACTCCATTGAATGTCACAACAGACATTTCATCCTTGAGTCCAGCCATGTTTCCGTTGCTAACATGCTTTTGCTGATTCATCGCCCAGTTCTCTTCCAGCTTCTTTATTGACTCCTTGTAATCTTTCTGGTATTTCAACCTCTCCTTCTACAAGGAGCAAACATAAGAAGGTTAATGCATACCCAATTAGCAGCCAAAAGAAATAAATCAAAGTCAAAGTACCATATCAGGCATGAAAAATTGGCCAATGAAGTTCATCCTTATGAAATGAAGTTCATCCTTGTGAAATGAAGTTCAGCAGGACTTAAACAACAGCCAACACATGCAAATACATTCCAAGCAAGATTTATAGCCATACTAATAGGGATGTAACAATAATGTTGAAATATCATAAATTGGCAACACATGATTCTCCATATACAATCTAAACAGGCCAATATTTCATAAGATATTAAGATACCTATGTTGGAGCAAGGTATGACATTAAACCATTATTTCCATAATACAAGCCACAAACTGTGATCAAAACTCTATATCTCCATCCAATTCCCTCCCCCAACAAAAGAGAAACGCAAAATAAAACAGACCTTAAGGAAAATACATAAGCCATACATTCCCCGTGAACATAATGAGTACTTATTTACTAGACTATACTTACCTCCAATTCATCTGCATGCCTCTTTTCAGCCTTAGATATCTGATTTTGTGCTTCAATAGTTATTTTTCCAATTTCATCTTCAAATGCTTTCTGCTGCCTTTCATGTTCTGCAATTAGTTTGTCTAATTGTATGTCTAGCCTTCTAGATAAGCTTTTATAATCATATTCTTCCTTTAATTTCAACATATTCTCCACTTTCATTGCCTGCAAAAGGCCAAGAAAAACAAACAGCAATGACAAAAAAAAAAAAAAAAAAAAAGAAGAAAGAAAAATCAGAATTTTTTAGATGATAAAGAGGGAAATATCACTGTTGCAAGCACTACAACAGAAGCCTTGGCATCTCCATATTACCAAAACCAAAGTAAAATAAAAATAAAAATAAAAATAAATAGTGACGTTAGTATTCACCCTTTGTCCAAACAATATGGTACTTGCTGTCTCTCCTCTATGACGTGGTGATGGACCAATAGTTACAACCAATGAAGTTCTTGCTGTGCCTGTTGAAAGTTCATGTAGTCAATCAACAGCTTTTGTGTTCCAAACAAAGAAGTCCTTAACAAATAATTTTGCAACTATAAATGTTGGTTCAACAGAAAAAGCCAGCACTTAAAGAGGAGGTACTACAAGAAATGAGCAAACTTAAGCTTTTAAGAAGGAAGCAGGAAACACGGTTCATGGGAACTTTCCAATTAATTTTATGCATCCAATAAACTAGAATCACCAGGAGGGGTAGAAAAGGTTTCCTTAAGAACATTCTAATAGATGGCCCCTACCTAGAAGAGAACAAGTACATTATAAAAGCATGCCTGCACTAGTTATACCTGTATTGCAAGTACTGTAAGTCCATTTCCTTCTCAAAATAGTGAAGCAAACACAAAATTGTAATAAATACAGTGACCTTTTTGATCCAATCATCAGCTTCCCTTTCACTTTTAATAACCATATGCAAAAACTCATGGTTAAACATTCTAATGAATATTTAACCAAAGGCCAGATCCAAGAGACTTGTCCATGAAGGATTTGGTTGCAATCAGAGTATAAAAGCAGAAGTAAATAAAATATGCATATAATTCACCTCCAAACGAATCTCGAAGCAATCTAGTAAGCTTTGAATCACGAACTGGGATATGCGCACTATTTTCAGCTAGTGCATTAATGCATTTCCCTAGCGCACTTAAGGAGAGATTGATAGATTTAGCTTCATCTAGTGTGTGTCCCTCACTGCCTGCACAATAAATTTAGAGTAAAAGACCTTTAAAATGTGAGTCACTCAGGAAAATATAGCAGCAGAAAGAGCCCAATGGCATTTGTTAACTTTTGGACTATCAGAAATATTCTTTAATCTTATACATATTGGTATATGGAGCATTGCTCCAATTTCACAGAATAAACAAAGTAAGCAAAATATAATACAGACAGGACCATGGCAGCATGTTTAGACAAATGATCAAAATTTGGGTTAGAGATAAGAAACCAGAAAACACACCAAATAACATGCAGATAACCATTGGACCACAATGAGAAGCTAACCAATTTTCATCACCATTCTAGCATGCAACATACCTGACTTATCTATGCGCTCTGAGCCAGCAAGATCTACCACAACTAGCTTGCCTCTCCGAACTAAAGGAGGCTTCAAACCTTTTATTGTATGGGAGTTGCTGCCATTTTCACTTGAAAGAGCAGTATCACTACCCTTGCCAGACCTCTTCACATGTACCTAAAGCATTCAGATTTCATTAGTGCCCCATTACAAATTACAATCATAGTATCAACCCAATTATGCTGGTGACACTGATCAGCAGTTTCAAAAGCAATCTTAAGGAGATAAAAGTATATGAATTCACCATCAAAATAGCATGACTACGAGAAGATTCAGTATTTAATTTTGTATTTGCAGCAATCCTATGTGCCTCTCCTAATCGTAATAGTTCTACAAAACTCTGTTGATCCCTTATCTCTACAAGACTGGCCCCAGGCAGCGAAACATCTCCAGTTTTTGGGTCTTCAACGATAGAGATATTATCGTTAGCTGGATCAAGAAGATCCTGTATAGTCTCCATGTATAGCTGCACAAGAGAAAAATATTAGACAGTTTGAAGAAATTGTTAACCAAAACAAGCCACACTTCAATCCCTAAACTGACATGGGATGTAAGTCAACACATAATTAAAATATTGGAAACATAAAACTGAGATATTTTCAAATGCCAAAAACCTGCAGATAGGAGACCAAAACAGAATCAGTATCTGCAGAAAAATCTGCTAATATGTCTTCCATGGCTCGCACCATTATTCCACGAGCAGCTGTATCTTCCTCTCCAAGTCGTCCAAGTGTATAGGTTTTTCCAGTACCCGTCTGTCCATATGCCATGACCGTCCCATTGTATCCATCCAACACACTCTATGAGAGCAAGATAAAAACAAAACAGAGACATGTCATTCAGGGCCACCGAAAAGGCTAAAAATAATTGTTCCTATTCATTTTTGCACTATAGGAGGCAAAGGATTAATGAAAGGATAAAGCAATTTAACCAGTTTTCTTTGTTGGATTACATTGAAAAGGGAGGTATAGACAAGTAAATACATGGGAAAAGAGAACCCAAACTTGATATAAGGCCTCTTTTAGGAAGAAAGAACAAAGCAAATTCATCAAATTCGGTAACTTATGCCATGTGGAGTAAGTATTAGTTGAATCAATAGTGTCAATCCATAAGAACAATATAGAAACCTAGGCACTGGTTATTAAAAGGGGATTGTCAGTACTTGTGAATTAGTTAGTCCTCTCATGGCAGCTTAGCTTCACCTTCACCTACCTCACAAGGGCAGCTTATTGCAAAACAAGTTTCAGCTCATAGTACAACATCATTTGATTCAACTATAAAAAGCATGACTATACCACTTGATTGAAGAATTAACAATCTCCACTCAACCCATTTCAATCAAAATTACTTTACTACACAATCACATTAAATTTATTTATGAATTAAAACATATTCATGAAAATGAACAAACGAAAAGAAATGTTCCAGATATCTTTAATTGGTCAAAACGTCAAGAGGGTCTTTATGTTTACTTGATTATTATGGATATCTCCTGTAAAATCTGGCATCTCACTTGCCTTGCTGTTACTAAGGTGGGATAACATATGGGGTAACGTCATCAAGATCTACTTAACTAACCATAACACAACAAGGGATGCCAAGAAACCAATATCATCGGCTAATTGGACATTACCTAATGTCATAGCAAACCCCACCACAAAAAAAAAGAGAGAGAGAGAGAAAAAAACATAAAACAATACAAGAACTACAATAGAATTTCAAAATTTCATGAGGGTAATACCTCTACGACGGGCTTTGCCACAACCTCATAAACTCGTTTTTGCGAAGCAAACTCAGTGAGTACTTCGTCAAACTCATAGGTCTCATATTCCCAATTATTCTTCCGTAGTTTCAACCTTTTAAGCTAAAACAAGCGGAAATGAAGCAAGTGAGAAAGAAGAAAAAGACAGAAAACCCCGTCAGAATCAAACTAAAGATTTTAAAGATCATTTCAAATTACCTCCGGCTGCAATTCCACGCAGCCGCCAAAATCAGCGTCAGCCACCATTTCCTCTGCATTGCGCGGCCGCAATCTCACCGCAACCCTAACTCTTCCCGGAACTACAAGCAAAATCGCATAAACAATTCACCAGTTTTAACGACACCCGGTGTTCACAAATTTTCTACTGATCTACACATCTAAAAGTTAAAATCGAAGTCTCCAGTAGCCGTTATTTCATAATGCACTAAAATAATTAGGAAAAGAAAAAAAAGAAAACCAAAAGAGCAGGAGAATTCAAATTACAAAAAGAAAATATAACAGCCCCAGCAAGTGAACGAGAGAAGTAACCTCCGGCATTGTCCTTGGGGACGGCGGCGGCGGCTGCAAGGGAAGCGGGAGCGCTTTTGCGGATGCCGGAGCCAGACAGGGGCTTAGACTTGAGAGAAGATTTGTGGCCTGTGTTGACGGAGAGTTGCTTCTCGACTTTGTTGCCGTTACCAAGAGAGCTTCTGCCGTGCGCGTGGGTTCCACTTCTGTAACTACCAACACCGGCATTGGCCATAATTCTTTAAATTAAAGAGAAAGCGAGAGAGAGGAGTAGCTCATAAGTTTTTCCTTGATTTTCTGTTTGGTTACCAAGAAAATGTTGTTTAAATTCTTCAAAGTTGAAGGAGAAGAAAGCAGGGAGGAAGCGATCTCGAGTTTGTTATAACTTAGACAGTGGACTGTAGAGTGAATGCGAAGGCTACAGGGCGACGGTTTTTTTCTCGGTTTTCTTCACATTTTCTGTTTGTTTACCGAGAAAATGTGGTTCAACTGTTGAAGTTGAGGTAGAGAGTGTGACGCCGAGCGCGTTATAACTTACAAAAGAGAGTGGAGAAAGTGGCAATGGATCGGGGGATCGTGTGTGGGGTAACTCAGGTAATACCGTTTCGGAAGAGAAAATGCCGTGGTGGGACCAGAGTTTAATTTTGTTTAATTACATAAATACCCTTGTGAGTTAAATTTTTTTACAATTTTATTTTTATTTTTTCTTTTTTTAAAATTCTTTTTAAACTGAAATTATACATTAATTAAATAAAAATTATAAATAATTTGACTATTTTTATTTTAAAAATTATTTAAAATAAATTAAAAATATATGACTTAAAATAAAAATAAAAAAAAATTAATTATAAAAAATTTAAAATATATAATAGGCTGGTAAATTTGTCGTGGTGGGGAGAGAATTAAATGACCATTTTACCCCTTTCTGTGTGATTAACCGTTGTCTACTACCGTTTGCTCCACCGCGTCCCATTAATTTTGGGCATTTGAAAAATGCGTTTCAGTTCACACTTGAGAAAGAGCAGTAAATTTTTATTTTTATTTTTTAATTTTCAGTTTCATTTTTTAATAAATTTTTTCGTGTGGGTTTGCTTTGCGTTCCTTCAAATGCTGCTAAATAGTTTGTTTTTGGAGAGGATATCCTAATAGATCTTCAAAATGTAGAAGAAAGCACAAATATCCTTGTTTTCCCCAATATGGTTATATCAAGTATTGATGCATAGGTATGCACATTACATGATTATAAAGTAATACATTGATTAGAACAGTAAGTGGATCATTAGAATAACATTATAAGATTCATGTTGACTTACATGGAAACATTCGTAAATAATATGATCAATTTTTTTATTCATTTAATTTTGATTGTATTCAAACTTGCAACTCAAACTTGAAAAAGAATTTCCCAAAAGATGGATAAAGAACGCCAAAAAAATAAAAAAAGGGAAGAGGTCTATTAGCAAATGATGAAAAGGGAATGTTACCATATGGCTAGGAAGGGGAAGACTTCGAAATATGCAGCTATTTCGGGACATACAAAGGCTCTAAAACTTTAAAATTCAAATGTGCCAAAGTTTCAAAAGATTTGAAACGTGAATTACCACATTTGTTATCTCTCCTTTTAATGATCGTCTGGGTCTTATCATCCAATCAAACCCGCAACTCCCACATCGGCGCTGAAATTTTCTTCCCCCAATTTCTC
Source organism: Rhizophora apiculata (assembly GCA_037832385.1). Lineage (NCBI taxonomy): Eukaryota > Viridiplantae > Streptophyta > Magnoliopsida > Malpighiales > Rhizophoraceae > Rhizophora > Rhizophora apiculata. The sequence continues at coordinate 5,139,818 of CM075439.1, read as the reverse complement.
ATTCAAATTCAATAGTGGAAGCTTTTGTAGAAAAAAAAAAAAAAAAAGATAACGATGCCCACCAAAGAATCACCCTTTTGGCAGTCCTTTTTAAAAAAGAGAAAAAGCACTTGCTAAGTTATAGTGCTATTTCTCGCTTGTACAGCTTGTTAAATTCACAAACGATGAATTTTATTTTTATTTTTTTTCATTTTTGTCTGTCTCTATCCCATTAAGCCAAAACCGAAACTCTTATTACTCTTTATCTTTTTTGTTGAATAATAGTTTGTGTAAATTTGAGACGATTGAACGAATTTAAGCTAATACATTGAATCTGAAAAATTCGGTGGGCAAATGCATTTATTTATTTCTTATGGCTGGCAAAGATGGCAAGCATAAACCAACTTTTTTGTAGATGCGAAGAAAAGGGTTCTCATAAGGTGTAGAGTTCCATCATACTCTCTCGAACTCTCACCTTCCAAAGGCTAAAGTAATCATTATTGAACATAAGTGCGATTTAAACACTCGAGCTGTTTTATTTTAATATTAAACCTCCTGCGGTTGGCATGTCCATTTATTATTGGTTTCCTTACCTCTAATGAAACTAATCTAACGTATAATCATTTTCTGTTTTTGACTTTAGAATCGTCGTCAGGACAAGAATTTTAAGTTTAGGTCCCGAATGGAGCTAATTAATTAAAAAATAAAAATAAAAAGACTTCCTTGAAGCCAGAGTTGTCATGGGGCATGCCCCAGAAGGCATAATTGTCATGCAACCAAGTCATAGTTTGGGGGCCCACATCGAATCAATATACCATCTACGGGTCCTAAAAGGATAGCCATGGCCCATGGCCCCATGACTACGGATACATAAGCATTAGAATTTCTTGCAGAGCCCGAGTGAAAATTTCCCCGAGGTCAGTCAATACTTAACTTTCCCGATTTTCAATGCTGGTACGAGCTTGGAAGAAAGTAGGACATTGATCAAGATTTCAACGTAGGTGAGTGAATTATGCGAAGAGTCAAAATTCGACCTCAACTTGGGAGCGTGAGAGGGGAAGAACAGGGTCTGCTCCACCATGGACAGCCTAATGGTTAGCTTTATTAGTCCACCAACCTATGCCTTCTGCCTGGCTTTTCCATTCTTCCCCATTTCATTTGCCTTGATTAAGACCCACCAGTCAAAAGTCATCAAGTTTGTGGCCCTAAATCTGCCTTGAAAAGATTACTCTTTTGTAAGCAGTTCAGCTAGTAATCAACTGTGACACCACAATCACTCCACCTTTGAGAGGAGCCGCGAGGCTCAATCCCACAACCTCTTCCTTGGCGGGCCTTGCCTTGCTGCTCTAGACTAGTTGGTTTGAAAAGACCTTTGTACAAGTCAAGTAGGCATCGCGTTGATTTTCTCCACTACAGTCAGAGCTTTTACCCACAGCAAAATCCATAGGCGAATCTAAACATGGTTACAAAGCTATGTATCAGATTTTTTTACCAAGAAACTGTGGTAATAAAACCTTGTGGGAATTGTAGAAACAAATATAATCAATTGCCAGTGCCAGCTTCAGTAGTCGTTGCACAGGCACACTAGACGTTAATCAAAGTCTCTTGCTCAAGCTCATACTGTTTATTAAAATATGGGCAGCCGAGACAACAAAATCTAAAGGACGATACGAGATACGAGCAACTTTTGCTTACCAGAAGCAGTGGCCGCCGCTCCCTCAAAAAAGTGGAATCTGGCTTGGCCATAATAAGACCTCTATTAGCTACTTTCGTCGTTATTGCGTACATTGGGGAGCACATGCTAGGTACACCGACGTAAACTTAAGGCCAAAGTTACAAACAACCTTGAGGGGGGTTCGCTATCAGAATGACTTTTCTCCCCATTATTGTTCCTTTTGGACTTGATATTTTAGCTTTATCTTAAAAAACACGTCTCCTAAAGTTTGTCGCCTTGACCCACATTTTAACCATTTAAAACATATCAAAATCGTGATGGCTGTACAAGCATACAACTTGGCCGTTGCCCGCTGAAAACAAGCCCAGGTGAAGAGTTTCCAAATGAAAACAAAAGAACTTTTTGAATTTCACAGTGCCACTGTAGATTATTTACTTTAGCTCCCAACTTTTAAACCCATCCCAAGTTAGTTCTTCTCGTCCGAGAGGTTGGATAATCTTCCTATAACGAGAAGGAAA